>CM021105.1:204616451-206022476 GCA_007115665.2 Sequoiadendron giganteum
TGCTATTTTGGGTGCAAAAGAAAGTGCGAGACACAAAAGGTTTATTTATTATTATTTTTTTGACGCGATGGCTTTGCCTACAGGAGGAGCTTGATGTACTTTACTCATGGGAGCATAGATGGCTAGTACTTAGTAGATTGCAGGATATGCATGAGTTGGTTCAGGAGCATCTTGGTGCCATTGGTCTTTGGTATGTTGCGTATGTTCCTCCTATTTAGGCACACTTAGGAATGAAGATGGCCCTGGCCGAGCGATGGCATAGCGAGACCTCATCCTTCCATCTTCCTACCGGTGAGGCTACGATTACCCTCGAGGATGTATGGTACATTCTTCAATTACCTATTCATGGACCCTGAGTTATCTATGATCCGGATATCGACTGAGATGCTTGCTATGGGGTTATGGAGCTTGATGAGATTGACTTTGTTGATGGTCAGATTGATTTAGAGAGATATCGTGGCAGTGTGCCTGCTTATAAATTGATTGTTGCTGCCATCATCTTAGGTCTTGTGGTACCCGATCAACGGGGCCGATATTTTAGTCTAGGATGGGGATTGGCATGGGATCAGATGGTTCACCATAGGGTGTGCTTTGCTTGGGGACCGGTATTACTGGCATCCCTCTATAAGGATCTTCATGAGTTTGCCTACCTGGGTAGTAGGTCGCTTGGCGCTGGAGTCACCCTACTACACATCTAGGCATGGGAGAGGATCCCAGTGCTTCGTCTAGATGTTACACTAGTTCCCCTTGAGATAGATGATCCCCTCATTTTGTGGTATGGCGGGGCAGAGATTTATTTTACCCACACTGGCATAGGTTGTCTTGTGCACTAGCGGCGAGTTCTCGATGAGATGAGAGAGTTTCTCTGGAGACCATGGATGGGCATTGGGCCCTAGTTCGATGATATCGATCAACTATTTTATGCTAGACAGGATAGATGGATGCAGGGTCGAGAGCACACCATGATTGAGAGGTATCTTCCGGACAAGGTTGCCTGACAGTTTGGGGAGGTATAGGATAGGCTCGATGACTAGTACATGGCCATCTTTGCTCGCACTACCAGAGAGACAGCATGGGGTCAGTCCATTCCGACAGCTGAGGCGGTATCCTCATTCAGGCAGTTGGTGGCCCGACCATGGCCATATGATAAGGGGCTGACAGATGTGGGAGTCACTCATGTTTATAGGGCATGGTTCAAGCCTCCACTCAGATTGACAGTTCCAGGTGTGGCTTCCCTACAACACAAGCCCAGGGGCCAGAGAGCTGGTAGAGGACGGGGCAAAGGAGGAGGTGGGCCACCTCCTCATTAGACACCCCCTAGGGATCTAGCACAGCAGTTACCTCCCCGAGTGGGAGATCAAGATGGTCAGCCGAGGGTAGGTTCCCAGTAGCAGCCAGTAGCATAGTCAGCAGGATAGCTAGCGGGTCAGCTAGATCCTTGAGATGTATTGATTCAGCAGCTACAGGGCCAGATATAGGTTTTGGAAACAAAGCAAGATAAGGCACGACAACAAGTTGTTGTTACCACTGAGAGGGACCAGGCACGATCCGAGAGGGATCAAGAGATTGGTCGAAATTGATAGCTAGAGAGTATAGCTTCTACCTCTCGGAGTCGATCAGTTGACATTCGGGAGTATAGGGATGCCATCAGAGAGGCCGAGTACTATCGGCAGCACTACCGACAGGTAGTGCCATCAGCAGACAGAGTGCCATATTTCTCCTAGTAGATAGGGAGGCGATCGACAGAGGCTCATGGTGAGAGATAGGATGGGGAGGGCAGTAGCCAACAGGGCTAGCCCCCCCTTTTGATCACTTGATAATTTGTTCCATTTTTGATATACGGGCTGCAATATTTTGGCCTTATTGTACCATGTATTTGATGTACACTTGATCTGATTTGTATCATAACAGTATTTTTTGATGATATATATGAGATGGTTCACCCTTCATGATATGGTGCACATGTATGATATGCAGATGTATAATGTGCAAATGTATGATGCCATGAGATGTTTCTTATGTTTATGCAATACAATGTATGTAATGGATGCATTTCTTTTTTGTATATTTTTTATGCTTTTTGGATGCAATGTATGTTAATGATGTTGTAATAATATGGAAATGGAAATGGATGCAAATGATTATGTATGATGCAATGCTTTTCTTAAGATGTTTTTAGAATAATAACTTTATATTATTCCTCATAACTTAAGATAATGATATGATGCAAGGTGTTTTAATGCTAATGATCATGTGGATGCAGGGTGTATGCATGGGCAATATTTTGATCACTGTTATGATACCATGTTAGTGTGGAAGGAAGATAGAAGAATTGTAGAATTAGTGAGTTAGTTAGAAATGTGATGGCGATTTGTATTGCTAGGAATTGGGATTTTCAAAGGATCAATTGCATTATGTTTGATAACACACATAAGTACAATGCATCAAGGTATAAAGGACCAGGATGGCATTGTACCTATGTGTGTTATAAAAAATAACGCAATTGACCATTTGAAAATCCCATTTCCTAGCAATACAAATCACCATCACATTTCTAACTAATTCCTTCGAGCATCATTTTGTGGACATCTTTGATGGATATTTTTCCCTTTTTTATTTTACCCCATAATTTCTTTGAATAGTGGAGTTTGATAGGGATAATATTTCTTTGTATTCTTTGGTATCCACTTATAATTGATTTGTTTGATAGGCTTCTTAGCTTCTTTTTCTTTGATAAGGTTCTTCATGCTTCGATTCAAGACTTTCTTTGATAAGGTTCTTCACGCTTCGATTCGAGTCCCAACTTGTGGATGTGGTGATGGGTGGATGAAGATTCATGACATGGTAGGTCATAGTATTGGCATTGGTTTCAAAATAAGGATTCTTCATGCTCCCTATGTTGATGTTTGCTCGAGATGAAGTTGCCCCTAGTTTTATGGAAATATTACTGATATGTTGAGATCCCTTGATTGTCGAATAACCAAGGCCTTGATGCTTAGGATTGTCGATAATCTGCACTGGTTCCAAGATTCCCTGTTCATGTAGGCCTAATCCTTTGCCTTGATAATTCATTTGCCAAAAAAATTTATTTGCCATAGGATATGATTTACCTTGGAAACAAGGTGCTAATCCTTCTCTTCTTTGTGATGGATCTTCAAAGGTCATAGCTCTTTCATTGATAAGATGATTTTCCCTTACAAAGGTGAGTGATCCAATTTTATAAGTAATAGGATCTTCCATAAGTGGGATGAATGCTTGATTGATATTTTTAGCTTGATCTTGTGAGATATCAGATTGTAATGCTCCTTCAAGAGGTTTTGATGATTCACTATCCACAAAAAATTCTTCCTCATGACTCACTTCATAGGATGTTTCTGATTCATGACTTATGTAGAATCCTTCTTCATGATTTGTTTCTAATATGTCTCTAGATTTCTCTATGTCTTGATCATGTGTACAATTGTTAAGAGTAGGAGACTTGTTTTAAATGACAATCATCCGCGTGTCCATCCAAATAAAGCATCTTATGGGTAGATGGAGGATTATGTGCTATATGGATATGATCATCATTTGCAACATCTTGTAGGAGAGTGGCCATCACCTCATTGTAGTATCTTGCATATAAAAATTCTTGATCTTGATTAATGTCGAAATTTCTTTCAACATGCTTTGGATCGAGTTCTTGACATGGGTCAATTTCAAAGGATTGATTGCTTTCAAAGGGTTCTTGGAAATCATCATAAAGCATTGGAAGTGGCTTAATATCCTCTTGATCTTTGAGTGGACTTGGATCAAATGGTGAGTTGAGAATTTCTTCAATATTTGTAACCATGAGGTCAAAGGATGTTAATATGTCTTGGAAATGTCCATTGCTAGACTTTGGTGAAAGATGTCGATCATGCTTTGGAATAAATTCTTGAGATATGTCCTCTAACTCATTAGATGATGTAGAGACATTTTCATTATGATCATTGGTGGATGGATCTTGGTTTATGTCAATAGGATCAAATAACATCAACACTCCTTGAAATAGATCTTCATAGGAGGGGTCTTGATCATGACTAAAAAATGGCTCTTGATGTATGTTGATTTGATCATCAGATGAGGTGGATGTATCTTCAAGGCGTTCCTCGATGGATAGATCTTGATTATTATTTTTGAGAACTGTGGTGGGAGTTTGTTGCAAGCTCTACTGAGTGAGTAAGGTTTGCTGATATGCCTGCATTTGCTATGCCAAAAATGCTTGTTGTTGGTCTTGTTTTTTTTGTTCCAACAAAGCTTGTTGTTGGTCTTACTATTGTTGTGCCAACAAATTTTTTTGTTGGGATCCTTGTTGTGCTACTTTTTGATGGAATTGTTCATAGATTTCTTACAATAGTGCCTAGAATTGTGCTTGCGCTTGCGCTTGTTGAGCTTGGTGTTGGGCTTGAGCTTGTTGTGCAGCTTGTTGGTTTTGGAGAGCCTTTTTGCAGGAAGCTTCTTGAGAGGCTTGCAACATGATGGAGAATGAATTTGTTATGTTGTGTTTTGGCAGTGGTGGTGGTCGATTGGGAATGGTGTTGATTGTTGGGGTGAGCAGAAAAATCTCATTGATTTCCAAGGTTTGAGTGGTGAATGGTGTGATTGAGATTCTTGGTCTTTGAGACATTTGAGGAATGGTAGATGTGTTAACCGTTGGGGTTGCTTGGATGGTTGCCATTTGTTGATGCGATATTGTTTGAAAAATGGGATGATTTGGTATGATGTTTTGATTTTTCATGATAGATTGAAATTGAACATTGTTGTGGTTGGGAATCATATTGCCTTGATTTAGGTAACTTTGATTTTGCATGGTGTTACCTTGACTTGAATCAACATATGGAGTTGCCAACATATTGCTTTGATTTTGAACAACATTGATGGGATTTGAAAACATGTCTACCCCAAAGTTCACCAAGTGTGGATTTGAAATGGTCATGTTTGGTAAAGTTTCTCTTGGCATGTATGGATTTGGTGGGATAATTTTGTTTTGAAAACTCATGCATTGAGCATTTGGTTGATAGATTTTCAGATTTAGACTTGGATTTAAATCTACCATTGGGAAAGGTGTTCCAAACTTTGGATTGGGCATACTCACATTCATTGTACTTTTGAGGTTTGGAGGAGATAATGATGCCATGTATAAATGTGAGCTTAGATAATCAATTGGCATTGTGAGACTTGGATAGTTTGGTTGACTTGGATTACTCATGATGTATGAGTCAAGTTTGAATTCCATGTTTTTCTTGTGTTTTGACCTTGTTGTTAGAGTGAACCTCTAAGGTGTTTAGGACCAATGAGATGAAATATGAAAGGGTGAGTGATATGGATGTTTGAAATTTTTGGAACTTTGAATCAATGCTAGGTGTGTTAAGCCAAACGATAGTATGACTAGGTGTGTTAATCCAAACGAGAGTGATAAATGAAATTGTAAAACTCTAGGAAGTTGTGTTATCCTAGAGTGAACCCTTACAAGATGGTAGTTTGACTAAGTGTGTCAAGTCAAATGAGGTGATGATTTGATAATTTGGCTAAGTGTGTTAAGCCAAACAAGATGAACTCGTAAACCCTAGGAAGTTGTGTTATCCTAGAGAAAACTCGTGTATAAGATGATGGTTTGACTAGGCGTGTTAAGTCAAACAAAGATGATTTGATTTTTCCTAGAAGTTTAGCATAAAATATGTTTACAAAGTTTCCAAGAGTTTTTGGTGAGATGGAAATTGGATTGATGTTTGATGGATGGGTGAAGCGATGATTTTGATCCTAGATGACCCTATGAGGACTTACTTACAAGACCAAGGTGATGAAGAACATGCTTTTCCCTAGAAGTAATGCAAACTAAAAGACCAATGTCTGCATGGAAACCAAATGACTCAAAAGGGACCAAGACCATGTGTGGTTCAATTATTTGTTTATCTTGCTTAGATTTGGTTCTTTTTACCACAAACACTTTCTTGATTTATGCTTTTCAAACTGAATGTCCGATACCCTAATTTTCTTTCATCCCACAAAGTGCGTTATGTGAAAATCAAGGAAAATCAAGGCAAAGGTTACCTAATGTTGACTTTAGTAAGCAAATTGAGATGGAATCTAAATGCTTAGAATTTTTTAAGGATGAAATCCCTAGGGCAAGTATGAACACTTGAATTCATCAAAGGTATTTGCTTCCCTAAAGGGTTTGAAATTTGAAAATATTTGTGAATGATTGTTTCTCAATGTTTTAGAACCAAGAAAAGTTTCTCAATGACGTGCACAACCCTAGGCTGAAAAGACAGTATTTGTTGGGTTCCCACTTGGATAAATCTAGCTATGCATATTTTGTGTGAATGGCTAAATTCTTGACCACATTGGCTCCCCTCCATGGCACACACTTCTCAGGTCAGCCAAGCATTAGTACCCATGTATCCCCCATGGCATACTTTCCATCTCTACAACAAAACTACATGTATAATGTGGGGCGGTTTCAAAGGACATGACCTTTTGCACCAACAAATAGACAGGATTTGGCCTTTTATAAACAAAGGGTTCTAATGTGGGCATTCCATTCGTGGGGGATTATCCAACATCGGTGAGAATCCAGTTTTGTCCATCTCATCAAAATAATCCTCGTGATTCTTGAACTTTCCTCAAGAATCCACACTTATATACCGGTTGGAAGTTGCTTAGCTTTAGCGTGTTCCCGATTGGGTCGTTCCCTTGGGTGAGTACTTTTTCCCACAAGGCAGGCCCTCTAAGATAAACAATAGCGAATGAACATATTCGTAGTTCGATCAACCTTTGTTTAAAAACAAAAGGAGAACACTCGCAATAAGTTTATTCACACTCGCACGTTTTGTTCATTTGTTAAGTGCCCAAATTTAAATGTGGAGGCAATATTTTTAACAACCTAGTATCACCAAAATGTTTTTGATTCTCAAGATCGCAATGAAGCGCGAGAGAAGCGCATACACATTTTAAATGATATTAACTTGTGAAAAAGATCGTAAAACATGGAAAACACTTGTTCATTTTAGACCTCAAAACAATGATGAGTTTTTTTTTAAGCACTAAATGAAATGTGAGATTGCCTTGTTCAATTGTTAACCTTTAAACAAAATCTAGTATGTTTGTCTAAGGTTCTTTTTAGCCCATTGGCAACTTTTGAAAAGAAAAATTTGATTTGTTTATTTTAGAACCCAATGGAAATTTAGTGTCCTAAGATCAATGAACTTATCAAATTCTTTAAAGAGTGTTGAAAAACACTTTAGTGTTTAAAAACACTTTAGTGTTTAAAAACACTTTTGTGCAAAATGAACATGGTGTCATAATGAATCTCCTACTTTGTTTTAAAAAAAGAAAATTTGTTTGTTCTTTTTAAACCCAAAATAAATCTAGTGTTCTAAGATCATAAAGGCAATCAAATTCTTAAACTTGGAATTATAATTGCTTCCAAGAGTGTCTAAAGACACTTGATACAACAAAGAAAAAGTTGTCATAAGAAGCTTTGTTTTTGTTTTCTCCTCCCCTTTTTGATTTCCTAACCTGGAAAAGTGCTCAAAATGTTCTATGAGATCAAGAAACAAGAAGATATAGGGGATAAATGAATCATCAAGCATAAAAATGCTAAAACTTAGACCAAGTTTCATGGTGTTTTGAGATTAGGTGAAAATTTGAACATTTTAACTATATAAAATTTGTAAAAAACCTAGATAATTGGATAGCTTATGCATTTCTACCCCATTTCAAAAAAAAAAACTCTGAAAAAGACCAAAAAATGACCGAGATATGACCATTTCAAAATTGGGTGAAAAAACAAAAAATCAAGTGCGGCGCCCTTTGTAGCGGCGATGTTTGCAAGTGCGGTGCTATTTGGAATAGGTGCAGTGCTATATAGCATTGCATAGTTGAATAGGTGCGATGCTCTGCAGGAACAAAGAGTGCAACTATGGTGGAGTTTTGCAGGCGGCGTAGTTTGAAACTAAAATCCCCGATAGAGTTTGCGGGTGCAATGTAGTTTGAAATAAGGTGGTGCAATATAGAGCCACGGGCCTATAACTTGCAAAAAAAAATAGAAAAAATGTGGAATTTTCAAGAAAACGTGATTTGAACTCGAGATTTGACGTCCTAGCGCCAAAATGTGAACCCCTAAACCTGCAAATGCACAAAGACAACAAACATATTAGCTGTTAGTTCAAATGCATGTATACAAGAGTGAAAGATTCCCCATGAAATCCACCTATTTAAACTACTATTAGGAAATGAAGAACAAAAACTCAAATAATCATAAAAGCAAAACCTAATTTAGCCAATAGATTGATGATCCCATGGGGGAATTTGTTGCAATGGAGTGTTGCAATTGGCCCTTTTCCAATTCCTAGGTTGCAATGAAGATGATCTAGAAATGTTCAAATCTCGAAAGAGATTTGAGCATAACCTTGGTGAAAATGTTAAAATGAGAGGAGTGCTTGGATGAAATGAGAAAAATTAGTTCTCAATTGAAGAGAGTAACTTTGCATGAAGGTTGTGGATGAGAAATGAGGAGAAGAGTCTCCAATTTATATACTTCAATTTGGAAGAGGTGAGCAAGATTAAGCAATGTGGTACAAAAGATAATCCAATGGCGTTGTGCCACTTGTCCACATGTGGTTGGATGAGGAATGACCACATTTTGGCCAATGTGCATGATAAATTCATAAATTTGAATTTGAAGTGTGAGTTGAGTTGTTGAAGACGGAAAACAAATGGAGTTAATGTCACCTGGCTAAAGGCCAAGGACATGTAAGAGGCCTTCAATGCCTTGTTCAAAGGACCAAGTCCACTTGGCCTTTTTTGAACTCAAATGAAGGAATATTGTCTTTTGATGCTTTGTGTGGGAAAATAGATAAATTAATAAATCAAAGTAATTGATTTATTGTGCAAATTGCATTCTCTAGAGAAATTTAATGAAAGGGATTAACTTAATCATGGTTTTGATTAAATTAATGAATAATTAGATGATGTGATAATTTAAACTTAGATTTATGAATTGATTTAAGTCAATAATTGAGAGGAAATGATTCATTAAATAAATAATTTGATTTATTTAATCAAGACGAAACATGTTAGATTAAATCAAATAAGGTTTAATTTATTTAATTTAATGAGAGGACTTTAGAGAATTTAATCAAATAAAATGATTTATTTAATTAAATAGATATGTAAGATTAATTAAATTAAATTGATGAATTTAATTAGAGGAGGTGATAGACTTAATCAGATAAATAATGATTTATTAGATTAAGGGATCGAATTACGATGAATTGCTGAGAATATGATTTAGGAGGAAATGTTGTTAGTAATCGAGATCAGGTGTGCCAAAACGAACTTTTACATTTTCCATGTCTATAGTACTTGATCACACTAAATGGATAAAATGAGTAAGGAAAAAAAAGGTTGCAAAGGGATGTTTTTATGTGCTAGAAAAGATCAATGTGTATCTACTTCCACATCTATATGCCTTCCCAAGGTCAACCATGTTTTTATACACATAAAAGCCAAGAAAGCTAGAAATGTATAAACAGGAAAGGGTATGTGGTGTGCATTTTTGTATTTGAGAATCATAAAATTAAAGGAACTGGAAGGTATTGTTTAGGTTGAATACAAAAGAGGAAGGAAAAAACAAACAAATTTGCAATAGGTATAAGAAAAAGGAAATATAAACTTCTGGAATCAGGATCTGAAGGCTGGTGGTTGGCACCCTCAGAGCCAGAATCTGCAATGAAATTTGTGGGGGATGCCAACAAAACAATCTTCAGGGGATCTAGAGACCCATCCACAAATCCCGACTCTATAGACATAGTTGTGGGAACTTTTACAGGGAGAAAATTTTACAATTTGAGTTGACTAACTGAGAGATCTATTTCACAATAAAAATAAGAGATTAATGTATTAAAAATTTAAATGGCAACTGATAGACAACTTAGAAATATTGATAATCTATCAACCATTTTACTAATTTGATTAAATAAAAATGGGTATAACCATTCCACTTTTAATACTGTCAAAACAACAAGAGATACAATAACAAGAATAAAAATGATAAATGAAAATTTATATATCCCTATATGTATTTGTTTATCTTTAAGGTTTCTTTTATATGTATGCATGCAATTTTTACTATATTTAAATACATATACCTATGTGTAGATATTTATATATGTCTGCTAGATGGTCCCTTCATGCTTTTATATCCACACAATATCATATACAACAATAAGAGTAAAATTATTAAGTACATATATGCATTGAATTTCCCTTTTGTTTGCACATTTTGAAAAACACACATATAACCAAATATATATATCCATATGTACAAATGTATATATCTATTTATATATACATTGCTATATCTAAATAGATGTGTATACTAATTCTTGACTATGTAGTCATTGACATGCCTATATATGAAACAAGGGGCTCTTTTCCACCTTCAAACACAAAATAAGAATGGTAAATGGTTGCTCGTGGCGCTAGACAATGGCAATGAAGATGGTGAGAGCAAGAAAATGCAATATTCAATGTTTGCAACTGATTTGAATAGGATCTAGACTAATTGCATTTGAATGCTTAATGTTTACAAATCGTGGAAATCCAAATTACATAAACAAAATTAACACATCAACATGTGAATTAAGCGGAAATACAATTCATGCATACATTATTGAAATTATGCATTAAAAACTGAAGGTGAAAAGAACGAAATTGAGAAGGAAGAAGAGAGAGAGTGCAAACGATCTGATAATGGAGTTCACCACAAACGTGACTACATCTCCAGGTCCCCTGCAATAGAGTGAGACCGATCTGATTAATCTCCGAAAAATCAGTTACAAATGCACCAAGAGCACTTCGGCAGCATGACAATACTCTGACTTACAAAAGGCTCAAAATAATCTCCTTAGAAAATCTCCCTATTTCTTTGATTCACAACTTCACCAAAAATTCTTCAAAAATTACTTAAACTCACACCACCCATTGTACCCTTTTTTAAAAAAAAAATTACTCAAATTGGTTCATAACCAATTGATTTTCAAAACCTCCCAATATCCCCTTTACATAGAAAATATTATTTGAAAATCCCCCCTTATTTACATAGGGATATCTCCCGTTAAAACAACCCATCCAATTTTACATAAAATCTTCATGGATGGCCTCTTGTAATTTTATTCCATAATTCGTTTCAGGATTTATTAGGAGATCTTAATAATTCACCTTTGAATATAAACGGGCTTGATTTTGTTAAGGATTTAATCCTTAATTATAGGGGGTGAATTGGTTGGAAATTTGTTTTTTTTCTTTAAAAATAATGTTTAAGTTCCCCTTAAAAAGGGGATCTCTCAACCACATGTATTTTTAAATATTAAAGGGATTTTATCCCATTTAAATAGGGGTAAATTTGTTTTGTTTTAAATTAAGACCCCACCTAATTTTTCTCACGTAGGCCTTAAATTAAGGCTTTTAAATGGGAGGAGTGGTAGGCTTTTATATTTATTTATTTATTTTTTAAATAAAACCATGTCCAACAAATTGCCACCAAATGTAACTTCGAGAAGCCACCATGTGTCACCTCATGATTCATCCATGTCAGCATGATGATGTCATGTTGACATCATCATTGTACCTTCAAGTCAACTGAGCTTTGACCTTCCATATCTCGCACATACGAGCTCCGATTTGTGTAAAAAAAACACCATCGGAAAACTCTTGTCGAGCTCTTCGCGTTGAAATAAATTTTGAACACTTTTGGTGACATCAAATTTTGACCTTTTTTCTTGCCTTGGACCCTGAGTTGACCAGTTGTTGAGTGAACTTTGACTGGCAATAACTTGGGCTTCTTAGCTCTGTTTGACTCCATTCAAGTTGCATTGGAATTAGGACATCGAGCTCTTTCTAATGGTGCTAAAATTTGGAGTATTGGAGACACTTCAATTTTTGGTGAAAATATCCCCCGGATTAGGCCTCCCCACTGAAGAACTTTTGGACCTCCAAAAGTGGCTCTTATTCAAACATCAAGTGAGGACTTGGCCTCCCCACTTGTCCTGTATCATCTGCACATTTGCATACCTAGCTCACAAGCACAATGAAGACTGCAATAACATTGTTGGACATAAAAATTATTCTATCACTTCCATAAGCATCTACATCAACTGTCATAGCCACTAACCAACAAAAATTGACTAGCATCAAGTTGAACAATAATATAGAGATGAAAGAGAATAAATCAACAACATACTGATCTTTCCCAACAAGAACATTTTTACCCAAGGGACCATCAATGCTTTCAATCATCATTCCCTCATGTTGTACTGTGGGTGCATCCTAAGACATCTGACCCTGGTTAGCTACTCCAAGTTCCTGTCTAGAACCACCTGTGCTGACAGACATACGAGTTAAATATTTACTTGCATTAATCACCCTCTTTAATTGCCCTGTGTTTGTAAAAGAATGATCATTCTTAGTCCAGTAAGAATGTACAATATACTGAATGCCATCTTTAAACAAGTGATAATGATTCTTTTCCCTGTAGAAAATAGCTTTCCTATCATATAAATAAGGGCTACCAAGCACTATCCCATAGATATCCAATGGGGCCACATCAAACTGTACTTCATCCACAAACTTACTAGTGATTGTGAATCTTAAGGTGCATTGTCTTGTTACTTGCAACTTATCATTTTCACAAATCCATCCTAGTGGATAAGGTTTCTTATGCTGTGTAGTTTTTAATCCCAAGTTTCTTACAACACTTTCAGAAATTAAGTTAACTTGAGAATCACTATCTATGAGTGCATCAATTTTACTATTCTTAGCAACAACCCTTAAATGAAACAACTCATTCCTTTTCTCATCTTCAGAGAAATCATTAACTTTAGATGAAGAAGCACAACTATGAATAGAAACATTGGAAATAAGAGCTTTACCTTTCAGACCCATAGCTGTTATCTTAGTCTTATCATCTGAATCTAAACCAAGATCCATAACAACATTTACAGCTTTCTCCTTACCTTTCTATTTTTGATTACGTCTTTGACCCCACTTAGGCTTCAATTTAGGATGCAACTTCCAACAATGATCTTCATCATGACCCTTCCTATCACAATGAGAGCAAGAAAGCTTGTCATCCTTCTTAACTATAGATGCCTTCTTTCCTTTCCCTATCTCTACAACTTTAGAAGATTTCTTTACATCATTATCAAACTTATCAATAAAAGATCCTTTACCCCTAGACTCTAAGTGGGTAGCTTCGACACAAACTTCACCCAAGTTGTTAGGATTCAAAACCAAAATAGAATGCCTAAGGTAGGAATGCAGACCTCCTATGTACTTCAACAAAGTGTCCTAGGTGTACAAAGGAACATTCAAAGCAATAGCCCTTTTTCAAAATTCATGGGTGTACTCTTGGATAGTTTGACCTTTCCCTTGCCTAAACATTTCCCAGTCCATCATTAACTGTTGCATATGTCCTAGGGGATAAAACTACTTCTTAAGAGCATTAACAAACTCTGCCCAAGTTAAACTGACTCTACCATGCTGTGAAATTTCTGCCTTAGTCTTACTCTCCCACTAGGTTAAAGCTGTACCTCCTAACTGAAGAGTGGCTAATTGGATCCTACCAACATCATCTAATAGGTTCTTGACTCTACAGTAGACTTCTACTTGCTGAATCCAATCATCCAATTTTTCAGCATTAAGTTCACCACAATACTTTGGTAAATCAAATTTTACATCCAATTTTATTTTAGGCTTATGCCCATTCTTGAAAGGATTAAAAGAAGTAGAATAAGGAGAAGATGGAGAAGAGGGAGAAGAGGGAGGAGAAGAAGAAAAGGGGTGATCTAGTTGCTTTCCACCATCTCCATGTTGTTTCCCTTTCTTGTCTTCACGAACATCTTTCTTCAACGAACCTCCTTCACGTTCCTTCCATTCTTGTCTTTCTTGGGAAAAAATTTCCACCTTAGCCTTCATCTCGAGGAATGCTCTTTGGAATTCCTGCTCACTGATTTCTTCACGAACCTCCATTCCAAACACAGACATCTTCATAAAACTTCTTCTCTTCCTGATCTCAGGATCAAAGTTTTCAAGCTTGCCTTCACCCTTTTGAATCCTGGATCTTGTTAGCATTCAAGAAAACAACTGCAATAATAGTCAACTGAGCTCTGATACCACTTGATCTGAATAGGATCTAGACTAATTGCATTTGAATGCTTAATGTTTACAAATCATGGAAATCCAAATTACATAAACAAAATTAACACATCAACATGTGAATTAAGCAGAAATTCAATTCATGCATACATTATTGAAATTATGCATTAAAAACTGAAGGTGAAAAGAACGAAATTGAGAAGGAAGAAGAGAGAGAGTGCAAACGATCTGATAACGGAGTTCACCACAAACGTGACTACGTCTCTGGGTCCGCTCCAATAGAGTGAGACAGATCAAATTAATCTCCAAAAAATCAGTTACAAATGCACCAAGAGCACTTCGGCAGCATGACAATACTCTGACTTACAAAAGGCTCAAAATAATCTTCTTAGAAAATCTCCCTATTTCTTTGATTCACAACTTCACCAAAAATTCTTCAAAAATTACTTAAACTCACACCCCCCATTCTACCCTTTTTTTACAAAAAAATTACTCAAATTGGTTCATAACCAAATGATTTTCAAAACCTCCCAATATCCCCTTTACATAGAAAATATTATTTGAAAATCCTCCCTTATTTACATAGGGATATCCTCTCGTTAAAACAACCCATCCAATTTTACATAAAATCTTCACGGATGGCCTCTTGTAATTTTATTCCATAATTTGTTTTAGGATTTATTAGGAGATCTTAATAATTAGCCTTTGAATATAAATGGGCTTGATTTTGTTAAGGATTTAATCCTTAATTATAGGGGGTGAATTGGTTAGAAATTTGTTCTTTTTCTTTAAAAATAATATTTAAGTTCCCCTTAAAAAGGGGATCTGTCAACCACATGTATTTTTAAATATTAAAGGTTTTTATCCCATTTAAATAGGGGTAAATTTTTTTTGTTTTAAATTAAGACCCCACCTAATTTTTCTCATGTAGGCCTTAAATTAAGGCTTTTAAATGGGAGGAGTGGTAGGCTTTTATATTTATTTATTTATTTTTTAAATAAAGCCATGTCCAACAAATTGCCGCCACATGTAACTTTGAGAAGCCACCATGTGTCACCTCATGATTCATCCATGTCAGCATGATGATGTCATGCTGACATCATCATTGTACCTTCAAGTCAACTAAGCTTTGACCTTCCATATCTTGCACATACGAGCTCCGATTTGTGTAAAACAAACACCGTCTGAAAACTCTTGCCGAGCTCTTCGCGTTGACATAAATTTTGAACACTTTTGGTGAAATAAAATTTTGACCTTTTTTCTTGCCTTGGACCCTGAGTTGACCAGCTGTTGATTGAACTTTGACCGGCAATAACTTGGGCTTCGTAGCTCTGTTTGACTCCATTCAAGTTGCATTGGAATCAGGACATCGAACTCTTTCTAATGGTGCTAAAATCTGGAGTATTGGAGACACTTAAATTTTTGGTGAAAATATCCCTCAGATCAGCAGCCTAAAAAATTTACATTATTGTTGGCTTCAACGATAGTTTTGTTCACTATTTTGGTGTTTTTCAATGTATTTAGTTTTGATAGGAACATTACACTAGCAAAGTACAGAAAAATTTATAGCTTTGTTATGAACATGTTAAACATACTACACCATTAAATGCTTTGTTATTAACATCTCATTACTATATCATTGAATGCTATGGTTGTTTTGTAGCAATTTTCTTAGAAGCTAAATATTATTTATATATGTTATTTTTAAATTTTTTAAAATCAAATTCTATATAAATACAAATAAAGATAGCATACACATCTATTTAGATATACATGTGTATATATAGATTGTTGTTGCATTGTAAAACGAGCCATAATGGTCTTGGTTTGTATAAATGGATATATATTTCTACTTGTATGTATATTTTTAAATATGAAACAAGGAATTGAATACAGTTTGCCTTTTTGTCAACAATATTTAGTAGAAAATAATTGTTATTCTAACACCTCTTATACAATTTATCTATTTTTCTTCAATATTTATTACCAAAGAACATAGCTCGAATCTTGGATCAATATATTTCATGATATTCTTTTTTTCCTCATCTGCTCGAAGCTCCTTGTAACAAACTAGTTGGGGCTATTTATGAAAGTGGTGAAGATTTCTAATTACGTGGGTTGGTGGTGGTGGATCTAGTTACCTCGATACATGGAAGTAGAATGGTTCTGCAAAGAAATTTTTTCACTATGTAATAGTTTGCTTGTCAATTCGATGACCATTTTTACTAAAATATGGAGAATAAAAGAGGGAAAGTGAATGGTTTCCTTTACAAAAATAGAAAAGGGAATATCATAAAACATATTGATACAACATAATCAATCTATGTAATAGTTGGCTTGTCAATTCAAAATTCAAGCTACATTATTTGGCACTAAATATTGCAGATAAAACAAAGAAATTGTAAAAGAACTTCTAGAAAAACACTTAAGAATCATAGGTAAATGATAGATGATCAAAAACCCACATTGAACATATTGATACAAGAAAATAATTCTATGTAAGAGTTCACTTGTCAATTCAAAATTCAAGCTATGTTCTTTGGAAACAAACCCCCATTAAATAGAATTCATAAAGCCAATGGGTAGCAATAACCTATGCAAAATGGGTATAATGCCATGGACTTAATTGAAAATTCAAGCTACATTACTTGGAACTAAATATTATAGACAAATAGAGAAATTGTAAAAGAGCTATTAGAATAACACTTAACAACCACTAAACTAATTTTATCTTGAATATCTTTATGCTTTCATACTAACCCTCTACCTATATATGCAAATACTCCTATACATTAATTTGCAATTGCTCCTATGTTAATGGGTATAACGCCAAAGATGCACATATATAACTACAAACAATAAACAAATGGAAAAAAAATTACTAACCCTAACCATGGTTTTTGATGAAAGAAATAAGATTTAACTACAATTTTTTCTATGCTAATGGGTATAATGCAAAATATGCACAAATATAACTACAAACAATAAATGAAGGGAAAAAAAGTTACTAACCCTAACCATAATTTTTTATGAAAGAAAGAACATTTAATTGCAATTTCTCCATCCATACAAAGCCATAATCTCTTTGAAGTCTTCAAAATGGGTATAACACCAAAGATACAAACATATAACAAGACAACATGAACAACAAATTAATCATTTATGAAAAATACACATGTAAAATGACTTACAGATTCCAGAGAAAAATTGTTTTAAAACTCTCCAATCTGCTATAAAATGGAGCGAAAGGCGCTGATGTTTAGAATAATCTGCTATCAAACCAACACCAAAACATCTCTTTTTACAATGCAACTTAATCAATATATTTTCTTGCACATTTCATAGTATACTTTCCCACACTACAACATTGAATATTGCATTTACTTCCTCCCACGCCATCGTACAAGAATTATAGGATGCATTAACCCTCACGTGAGCAAACACTTACCATTCTACTTTCACATATTGAGGCAACCAATTCCACCATTGCCAACCAACATAATAAGAAAACTCCACATTGTCATAAACAACCTTGTTGAACTTGTTGTCAGTCAGGAAATTTTTGGTGCCCACAAATTCTATTCACGACTAGGCTCACGAAAATCTCATTGGAAATTTCAAACATATAGCCTATCGGCTAAAAGGGAAAATGTTATTATTTTAGATTTTTTAAAAGTTAAAATAGTATATGTTATTGGATAGTTTTGAGTATTTGAAGTTTTTATTTGTTAAGAAAATAAAATTTAAAGTTTTTCACTTAAAAAAGGTTTTTTTCTAAAACTTAATTGAACATTAAATTAGAAAGCTCTATTTAATATTAAGCCTAAATTTGGGATGGTATTATTTCAAACCCTAGTTTAACTTTAACAATTTAACATTTAGGTAAATTATATATGTTTATTTTTAAGATGTATTCTACAATTATAAGGGGTGAAGTTTAATTCCATGTTAACAAAAAATATTTCATGTTTAAAAAAAAAAATGCACATTGAGTGTGTAATTTCTCAGTCAACATGCTCATATCTATCTAGAGAGTTTTTGTGGTTTTTGGAAATGAGCGGTGCACAAGATGCTAGAGTTGGGAAAGAATCTCTTGGTTCTCATGGACTCTAGTGTGTGATGTCTTTGGTAGTTCTATCAAGCAAGGGGTTCCCCCCAATAGCAGCAATGGGACTTGTGGGTAACCAAAAGTCCCTTCCGGGTGCTACCACAATAGTGGTTTACAATTTCTGAGAGGAACTGATTTTTGCTGAAATCACACATTTTTAGAAAATATAATGATTTAAGCCTTAAAATGTTCCATTTTAAGGATTCCAATTGAAGAGGGTTTTCTCAAACCACCTTAGATCAAACCTCCTAGGATAGTACCTCTCTAGTTTTCAAATATACCTATAAATGAGTCTCCTTTACACCTATCAAAGTGTTGATAAAAAAACACTTTTGATTTACCTTTTGGGGGATCAAATTAATTCATTTAAAATTTATTTCAAATGATTATGGTAGTCCTCAGAATGAGCTATCCAATAAATATAATTTTAATATGTTTTGATTTTATTCTGTATTTGTTTTTTTAGTTTTATTATACATAGGTTTTTCATCCAAAAATGAAGGTCTTTGTTCTACACATGTGGAAAAATAGTATATTATAAAAAAAAAAGGTTGTAAAATATGAGTGTACTAGATATTGAAGTCCTTGATCCAACAAAAAAAGAAAAATTGAATTTTGATATATACAAAAAACGTTATGCATTATACGGTCGTACTATGTATGAATTCTAATTGGTTTGACTTTGAAACTTGATCAAAGAAAAATATTCAATAAAAAAATATCTAACCAAGGGGAAGCACTAGATATTGGAGTTACAAATCTAAATTCAAAAAAATTAGAATTTTATCCTTCATGGAAAATAAGTTATGCATTATACACTGTACATCACTTTTTAAAAATGTTATTTTCTGAAAAAAATCAATTTTTGTGGGAGATAGAAAAAGAAGTTCAATCTAATTCCAAAATATTTGAAAAAAATAATTTTAGAATCTATAGAAAAAATGTGATGAGACTCTAGTTTGAATCATCGCCAAATTCCTCACGGTTTAGCTTCTATAGGTTCCCGAATGTGAAGATTTAGTTAAAAATAATAATTTTAGTGTCCAATTTGGCCAAAAATTGTAAACCACTATTGTGGGATCACCCTTCCCTTGCTTCTCAAAAGGTACCTTCATTGCCAAACTGGAAAGCTCTTTTCACTGGTATCAAGAAGGTTTTCTCTGATGGTATACATATACTACATTTTGATGAAAGGATTATTATAAAAATTAAGGACCCATACATTGATCATTCCTTGGAAAAAATAGAGAACTTCCTTATTCAAAGGTTTGTGTGAAGGCATCCTAACATTGAATTTGTTTGAAAATGGAAATCCTCTTAATGGCCCATTAAGGGTTATTTTTCTATCTTTATTCTCTTGAAGGGGCTTTCCTACATTACCTTCACCTTTCAGGAGGATTATTTAAAGGCTTTAATTGATGGCCCCAAATTCTTTGGTAGAAAAAGTCTAGCTTGATGCAAATAGCACCTAGGTTTTAACCCTTATGCTCATTCGGTGGCCGCCCTCCCAACCTAGGTTCGGATCCCTAGGATTTCCTATGAATTTTGGGATGAGGAGATTATTGTAGGTGTGGCAAAACCCTTTTGGTAACTTTCCCTCATTGGACTATGTCACCAAGGAATAATTCAAGTTGGTGATCACTCACTTCTGTGCCAGCATTGAACTCGATAAAGCTATACCTTCCTCAATCACTCTTGGGTCCAGGCTTGGTAAGTGGTCTCAAGCTATTGAATTTGAAAATTTTAATTTATAATAAGAACTTTTATCTTTTTTTGGCGTAACAAAGATTTTTCCACCTTTCTTAAGCCTTTAGGGTTTTGCACCTAAAGGGGAAGGGACAAAGATCTAGGCTTCCTTCAGGAAAAAACCCTTGAGACTTTAATGCGAGGGAGATTAAAATATGTCAAAGGGAGAGTTCTTGGGGATGAATATAGATATAAAGGGGTTCACCAGCAAGTGTAGACTTAGAAAACATAGAATGATTGAAGATGTAATGTGATATGCAGAAGAATAGATTAAAATGCAATGTAGAACAAGATAAAAGGGGTAAATAGAAATAAAGCACTTGGAAATTGATCGAGGCTAGAGTGAAGACCTCAAATGTCCCTAGAATTCTATAAAATCTAATTTTTAAGCCCAGTAGGACACTTGTGCCAAACAAGGTGACTTAGTTCAATTTTGGGAAAATTCTAAAAAACTGCACCAGAGCTTGTTTTAGCCAAATGGGTATTTGGATTTGTAGAAATCTATGAAAAATATGCATAGTTGGAAAAAATCTAGAAACATAACCTTGATAATAGATCTTAAGTTGTTGCAATGATTATTGAAGAACCTTCCCTTGAATGCTTTAGAAAGATGTCTTGGTGACTTAGAATGCTCAAACCCTAGCTTTCTTGACAAGGATTATGAATGAAGAAATGATATAGGAGAATGATACTTAAGAGATGTAGGAGATGTAGAAGATAAGAGATGAAAAATGAGGGGAAAAACCTTTATTTATACATTTTGTGGCCTAATTTCCCAAAAATAACACATCACTAGCTGACCTTAGGGTTTAGAAGACAATATCCCGCTAGAAATTTGGATTAAATTTTATTTTTATGCTAAATGGGACTAAGTCGCCCAAGGTGGTGACTTAGTCCACTTGGAAAAATTTAAGTGGATGTCAAGAATTAAAATGCAATTAATGTTGTTTAATGAGATAATCTTTTGAAACACAATTAAGTAGGGCTTATAAGTGCATTAAGGGGTCATTTTAACATAATAAAGGGTCAATTAATGATGATGAAAAGGGTAATTAGGGGCTAAGATGCCAGAAATACGATCAAATTAGGCATAAAATTGTCCTTTTCTTCAAATTTATACATGTTTTGTTGACACATTTAGCCCCCACTTTAGTGAGAGAATGAAATTTCTTCAAACTCACACTAAAGTAGCCAAATGGTTTCGATGTGGATGGTGAAGAATTAAAAAGATGAAGGAGGAATTCCATCCCCTAGGATTCAAGATCCTAATTCAAATCAACATAAGTGAAAAAGGACACATTCAAGGGTGAATGATTTACAACAAAAAAAGATACGTGATCATGGAATGACAAGAAGTAAAGGAAGAACACGAATGAAAGTAAAAAGTTGGATCAAGCTTTGACCCTTTACCTAGCTATTTGTTCAAAAATGCATACTCAGTTTGAGGAAAAAGAACTCTTGGCTTTCCATGAGGTGAGAAGTCCAAGAAGGTGAGAAACATACACTCACAAACAGATGTAGCTATATGGAAATTCATGCTACCAGTTGGGCTTCCTTCTCAAGCCATACCAAAGTTATACCTTCTGATAACTTTGATATGGTGCCAAAAAATGACTTTTGTAAATGGTGTAGGGAATGTTCAAAAGGATTTTTCTTAGTTCATGCAATGTCTCATTTTAAGGAACATCATGTATAATGTCTCCAAGAGAGAAAAAGTGCAAATGGTCACATCTTCTTTCAAGAGAGGACAAGTGCAATGTCTCATCTTGAGAAAAATTGTACATAATGTTTCCAAGAAAGGGAATCACAAGAAAAATAAAATCACACAATGAATTGTGAGTGTTGATGTATGCCCCCACCTTAAAGTGGTTTATAACACCATTATTGTGAGAAATTTCTTTAAAGTGGAAGAAAAAGACATGAGATCTTGTATAGAAATCCCTATTCCAAGTCATATTGTTCGGATAAGCTACAACATGAAAAGGTAGTATGTCACATGCGAGTCAACTTAAGGCATGTCATCCCCATGCCAAGATTGCTCTTATATGTTCATAAAAGGTTAAGGATTAGCTAGAAGAGATAAAGACGAGTGACATATGAGGAAAAGGATAACTTAACCCCTTTCCCCCACTTAGTGCAAGACAAGAGTGAGTCGAAAGGATTGATGAGATGCAAAGTAGTGTGAAAATTAGTATCGATTAGAGGAATGTTTAGCCCCCACATAAGGGAGAGAACGAAACTCCTTAAGATGTTGAATTTTACTACTCAAGGTCTTACATTTATTAGTATAATGACTATAGACTCGATGATATGTGTAAAATTATTTTTCTAATAGAATTTATTTCGGGTTTGCGGAGGAAGGGAGATCAAGTGATCTTGGAGGAGTCTCGACAAGATACCCTCTTGATAAAAGGTATAAGGTGGTTTTGTGGTTAGCAACAAAGATATCTCTTTCTTAGTACAAGATGTCATACTTACACAAGGCTCTATACATTGTGATATTTTGTATGCTCCCTTAGAGGAGTGTGTAAAATCTAAATCATTAGTGTTTTGCGAGATGAATTTGATATTAGGTGAATATTTATTTGTTTTTTTCAAGTGTTGGAAAGGATCACTTTTGAGACCACTAGTGTCCATTAGTTTAGGATGCACTAGTATTGAAGGTGGTTTAGAAGAGTGGTTTGTGATAGTATTGATGTGAGGTGAAGGCTTGGTGATTTCGATCAAAGGAAAATAACCAAGACCATAAGTCATTGTCTATGTGTTAGGCTTGATAGGGTTGCAGATACCTTGTTCATTAGCACCACATCCTTTTCAACTATAGCCAACTTGTGTCATGAGCTCATAACCTTTTCCATAAGTCTTTTTCATTGCTTTTGGATCTAGTGGTTGTTCGTTGTTTTCTTCTTTGTCTAAAGTAGTTGAGGTGGATGCTTGTGAAGGATTTTTCAAGTCTTGTGTTGACAAGGCTATGGTTCCTTGTTTAGAGTCATTATTGATGATCTTGTATTCATCCATTAATAGAGGTGTGAAGTCTAAGGAACTACAGTATTCATCTGATAGCTTCATGATTTGTTGAATATGTTGTTCTTTGTGTTTTTGTTTGTTGTGCATTTTTTATTTGTGTGGTTGGTGTTAATGTGTTGAAATGATTCTCTTTATTTTTCTCAAGTTGTAAGACACTCAATTACTCAAGATCAACATCAAGTGTGTGCACTTGATTGTTGTAGATGTATTTCATTTTACGATGAAGAGTGTAAGTCACCCCATTCATTGCGTGAATCCACGACCTACTAAGAGAAGATTATTTGAAATTTTATGAGACATAATGTGGATCAGTGTCTCCAATGTGGCTATTCCAACTGCAAGTGGTAAAGTAACCACAAAAAGTGGTTTCTTTGTGATGTTTTCAAATCCTTGAATAGATATGTAATTAGGTTTAATGTTTGAGGGATCAATGCTAAGCCAATCTAGGAGGCTCACACTACACACATTAAGGGCAATGCCGGTATCGACAAGAGTTCTCTTGATACCTTTTTGTTTGTATTAAGCTATGATCATGAAATCTTCATTTCATTTTTACACTTCCAAATGAGGAAGCTCACTTTGGTGAAAACTAATATCAGCATTAATTCCTTGAATGATAGATGCTATGTCATTTCATTGTGTATTATAAGGGATAAGAATTTTTTGTAGAGAATTCTGCATCATGATGTGATAGTGAGGAGAGGCTTGAATAAGATCCCATAATTATATCTTAGCAATATTATTTCTTAATTGATTAACAAGATCATACTCCCTAATGAGTGAATTTAATTGAGGGGCAACAGGTAAGATGGGATTAGGAAAAGCTAAAGGTGTTGGGATTGGTTGTTGTGGTCGCAAATTTTTTCTTGTGTGGCATTGTCGAATCCTCAAATAGATAAAGAATTAGGTTTAAGGTTTGAGCAATGAATTCCAAGCCCATCTAAGAGGCTCACACTACACACATTAAGGGAAATGCCAGTATCGACAAGTGTTCTCTTGATCCCTTTTCATTTTGTATTGATCTAGGATCATGAAAGCTTCATTTTGTTTTTGCACTTCCAAAGGAGGAAGCTCACTTTGGTGAAAAACAATATCAACATTAATTCCTTGAATTATAGCTGCTATGTCATTTGGTTGTGTATTAGAAGGGATAGGAATTTATTGTAGGGAATTATGCATCATGTTGTGATAATGAGGGGAAGCTTGAATAAGATCCCATAATGATATCTTAGCAAGAGTATTTCTTAGTTGATCAACAAGATCATACTCCCTAATGAGTGAATTTAATCAAGGGGAAACATGTAAGATGGGATTAGGAAAAGGTAAAGGTGTTGGGGTTGGTTTTTGTGGTCAAATTTTTTCTTGTGTAATGTGTATGATCAATAGTATTATAACTTTCTTACTATGACACATTATTCTGAGGTGGGTAGAGGATGAATTCAGGTTTGTTTTGAGTTGAAGCTTTGTTTGAAGGATGGTAAAGGATGAGTTGAGGTTGAATAATATTAACATCCTTGAGTGAGTGAGAGGATAAGGGTTCCTCTGTATTTTCTTCTAAAGATATAATATTATTATTTTCATTGTTGTATTTATTGTGTATCATGATATCCTCCCTAGGAGGAAGGGTTTTAGGAGAACTACAAACTACCTACTCTTGATAATCAAAGGTTGGTTCTTCTAAAATGGATTCATCACAAGCAGGGGAATGATCAATGGTTGAATTGTATTTCTTAGTAAGGGTTTCTCTAGGTGAAGGGGGGCAACTAAGATTCTATTGACCTTCACCTATTGTGTTTTCTAACAACAAAGTATCTTCTTCACAACTAGGAGAAATACTAGGAGAAGAAAAAATGTTATTCTCATGATTAGTTATGTTTGTGTTGTCTTGTTCATTAATGTCTTATCCACTAAGAGATGTAAGAGGAGATAAACAACTAGGATTCACAAAACTCTCAATGATTGGTTCTTCTAATAGCAAAATCTCTCCATCACAAAGAGGAGAGATTAGGAGGACAAATATGATTGTTAGGTATGTCCAAGGTTGTATTCTCTTTCACTAAAACACTTTCATAGAGAGGGGATAGGAAATTTTTCTCAGCTTGTCTAGATATGTGAGATACTAGCATTGTTTGAAAAAAAATTCAAAGTACATACAACCATTTTATACAATGTTTCAACAATATAAACAATGTATATCCAATATATGCTAAGTTTTAAGAATGAGAATAATGTACATACAAGAATGAAAAGAAATTTGATCAAACTTATGCAAATTTTTATGAATAAAAACATTGTGTATGAAAAAGTGGAAAGTAGTTTTATCAATGTTATGCAAAATTTTAGAAATCTAAGCATTTTTAGATCTAATGATGAAATTATTTCGGGAATGACCACCCTTGATTGATGTTTTTGAACTAGATGCATAAACCAATGTTCTTGAATCTTTCCAGACTTATAGTATATGATACTAGGAGGCTAATAAAGCACAAAAATAAGATTTTTGGTGTTGTCATAGACAATGAAAAATATGGATAGGGATTAAGTCACCCAAAATGATGAATTATTCCCAATAAGGGTCTTTTTCAAAGTTTCCAAAAAAAATCAATTGGGTTTGATGCTTTTGATGTTGGATGATCAGAAGAGGAAAGATAAATGTAGGTTGTATAGGACTATTGATGATTTGAGATGCAAAAATGCTTGAGCTATATACACTTTCATTAATGCAAAAAGTTGAAACCCTAGAATGCAAAGTAAGTCATGAAAAATGCAATGCCAACTCATATCTAGGGCAATAAGGGACTCTAAATAAGAAAAGAAGATGTTTGAAAGGTGGTTTTACCAAAATGTAATGAATATTTTGGTACCCACTTAGGGTTCTCTAACACTTCTATGGTTTTCACCTGAAAGGAGAGAGGGATACCAAAATCGACAATGTTAGATTCAAATATTAAGTGCTAAGGTGTGATGTAAATGTGTATAAGTGCAATGATCTAAATGTTGAAAATTGATAAAAGAGACTAAACACTTCGAAAATATAGCTTGTTTGAAAACACATTATGACATGTAGAGAGATGGATTGAATGCAATAAAAAACAAGAAAAAAGGGGTAAAGAACAAGAGTGCACCTAAAAATTTATAGAGGATGGATTGAAGACCTCAAATGTCCTTGGAATTCTACAAAATATGATTTTGAAGCCTTGTAGGATACTTGTGCCAAACTGGGCAACTTAGTCTAGTTTCAGCAAAATTCTATAAAACTGCATCGAGGCTTGTTTCACCCAAATGGGTATCAGGATCCACACAAATATTTGGAAAATCTTGCATAATTGGACTAAGTCACCACAACTGGGGGAAGTGTCCACTTTCACTTTTATGAAGATTGGAAAGGGGAATTTCTAGCCCTCTAGCTACTCTTTTTCCCCTTGTAATTTTTGGATCTAAAACTATAGAATTCAGCCTATAGGTGTTCTCCAAGCTTCTTTTAGGGGTTTGGAAATCTTGAAGGGATTTTAAAAGTTGTTGAAAACATTCCACACTTCTTCTTTGACAATTTTTCAAACAAGACCTCTAAATCACACAATGAGAAAAAGAAATGTTGGATGTTAGGGCATGGGGGTTTTCCTTGGTCAAACCCCTTTTAGGTAATTAAACCAAAATGAAGAAATAAAGAAATGAAGCATGAAACAATGGAGTTAGAATCTTTCCTTGATGATAGATCTTGAGTTGCTACAGCAATGGTTGAAGAACCTACCCTTGAACACTTGTTTGATGACTTGGAATGCTAAAAGCCTAGCTTGCTTGAGAAGAATGATGAAGAGAAGAAGAAGATAGAAGAATGAGACTTAAGAAATCTAGGATATAAGAGATGAAAAATGAGGGGAAAACCCTTTATTTATACATGTTGTACCCTAATTTCCCAAAAATAACATATCACAGGCCGACCTTAGGGTTTAGAAAATAATATCCAACTAGAAATTTCGATTAAATTTGATTTTTATGCCAAATGGGACTAAGTCGCCCAAGGTGGCGACTTATTCCACTTGGGAAAATTTAAGTGGATGTTGAGAATTAAAATGTAATTAATGTTGTTTAACAGGGTTACCTTTCAAAACACACTTAAGTAGGGCCTATAAGTGCATTAAGGGGTCATTTTAACAAAAGTAAGGGTTAATTAATCATGAAAAGGGTAATTGTTGGCAAGAGACACTGCTAGTATCATTTAGTGTTTTCATTGATGGAAACCCTAATCAATTATTAGATATGCATATCATCACTCGATCATACCGGCAGATAGATTGAAGATTGACAAGGAAGAACAGTGTATCTAGTAGTTCAGTGTTCATTGATCTATATGAATATTTTATGTTATTGTTTTGTGTTGCACATCTTAGTAAATTTTTTTTGGTATATTATCTCTGTTACTATTGAAGCGTAGTGGCTTGTATCGATTTATGTGGAAATTTGAAGATCCAATTGTCTAATTTTCTATTTTACTAGTACTGGAGCTGACTTCATGAATCAATTATGTCATGAATGTATGGAAAGCAATTGGTTTAGTATTTTTGTGTTTGTACATCTTTTTTTGGGTCCTAGCCAAGTTGTGGCCAACCATTGTGGATATGCATTGCATATTATTCATGATTTGAGCTGACAGTTGTAATTGTTTTGTGTTATCATGAAGCCGACAAAGAGTAATTGCGGATATATATAAGATTGTTTGTATCATTTTGTGTGAAGGATGAAGTGTGGTGATGCAAATTTGTGAATTAGAGCAGAGCAGAAGAGTGATAATCCACAATTTCACTTGGGCATAGAGAATTTGTGTTGTGAGTAGGAGTAGAATAGAGAAAAAGTACAAAATCAGTCTATAGGACATGATATTAAATATTGTGCTTAATCGAAACTGTATTCAGGCATATGTAGATTCTATTTTTCTTAATTCAAAATCTTAGATGGTTTTGATCTGATTTTTCTTGTAAAGCAGTGAGCCTTCCCTTTGAGTAGTGAGCTCTACGCAATGTGCCTAAATGAAAGTGCATTCCCCTTATTGTAAAATTCATTTGAGTATACTCAGATTAAATTATGGATTGGCCATCCACCATGGTTTTTCCCCTAATAGGGTTTCCACATAAAAATCCTTGTGTTATGGGGGTATGTGCAGGATCATCATGGAAAAAATAGGCCCTTAAGTGGCGATGAAAATTCAGAAAATCAGACTTAGGAAACAAGATGTGAAAATTTGAATAAGTTATCTATATTATTTCAAAAAAATGTAACAATAGAATCTGTAGAAAATTGAATGTAGTTTCTAAACTACTCGGTTTATTTTAAAAACTAAAATTGTATTTGGTAAAAATTTGAAATTTCAATCTAGTAGTACTTAAATTTCAGAGAAAAAATAAGAAGTAGGTGTCTTTCTGACCACCCTAACCACAATAAAATGATAATATATTTTTACAAAAATTTAGATATAAGTAGAGGACTCATGTCCCGATGTGATGCATATTTTTTTGTATTTTTTTCCAAGTAAATAATTAATTATGAATTTTTATTACAAATTTTGAAAAATATAAAAAATTGTATGTCTGGCCACCTTAAATTGGTCAAAACTTCATGAAATTCAATTTTTTTTTAATCCTATATTATGTGAAGCATAGAATGTGATGCATGTTTGGGATTCAAAAAATGTGATATTGTTTGAAAGCTATAGATGTTTTTCAATCAGCATATCAATCAAGACTTTAGTCATAATTCAAATAGAAAATGAATAATAATTATTTATTAAATTCAAAGTAAAGCATAATTTATATTGGTGGATTGCTGAGAATATCCTTTAAAAACCCTTTTCATTTTATCAATTTTGGGTTAAAAAAAGTCGTTAACCACATGGGCCATCATATCACTTACATATTGCCACTTTTTGGCCCATCAGGATCCTGCACATATGCATAGTGTTGTGTTTATTTGATTTATGCATTATGGTTGAATGTTGTTAATGCTTTGAAGATAAAGGTTTATAAAGTTAATTTTTGCACAACATTGATTCACCCCCCCTCTCAGTGTAGCTTGTTTCCAAAAATTGGTATCAAAGCTAATTCCTCTAAAGAAGTCTAACAACTTGGGGAGATCTTGGAAAGTGTTTCAATAGATTCAGGTAGTATTCAACAAAAAATTTGAGTGGCCCTAGATGATCTTGATTAGTTAAAGGCTAAAGTTTAGGAATTGCAAGAAAACTTCTCATATGTTGAGAAATTCATTGAGTCTTTGAAATAAAAAATCAACAAGTCTAGAGAGAAGAGAAAGGAAATCTGTGATTAGATTAAGAAGAGTGAAAGTAAGAGAGTTGAAGATGAACAACTCAGTCAAGCCCTAAAAGAAAAGATAGAAGAATGTGAAAAGCTTACTAGAGATAATACAGTTCTCAAGCATGAGATGAAATCAATCATGATGAAGATGACCAAGGAGACTGAAGAGAGAAATAAGAATGAAGAGAACCTAGCATGGTCCCTAAAAGAAAAATCTGAATTATGTAGCTGATTCGATAATGAACTGGAACAATCTAAAAACAATAAAGAAGCACTTGAAGAGTAGATCGATTATCTTAGAAATGAACTTGTTGCTGCAAATGAGTACAAGGAGAAGTCCAAAGCTAGATTTTCCATGGTTGATGAACTAATTAGGAGTCAGAGAACTCATGGTGACAAGCAAGGTCTTGGATATGAAGAAAGAGAAAGGTCTAGATCTGAGTAAAGGAGATTCAAACAAGGAAATCAGATAAAATTTTTGGAAGGTATATGGTAAGGCAACCTAATGCTCAAAGATTTAATGGATACTATTTTAGTTGCAATAAATTTGGACACAAGGC
Organism: Sequoiadendron giganteum; assembly: GCA_007115665.2. Classification (NCBI taxonomy): domain Eukaryota; kingdom Viridiplantae; phylum Streptophyta; class Pinopsida; order Cupressales; family Cupressaceae; genus Sequoiadendron; species Sequoiadendron giganteum. The sequence goes on from CM021105.1 coordinate 204,646,376, forward strand.
TACTTAATGTAGAAGTAGGATGAAATCAAGTAGTCCATCATTCTCAGGTTAGTGTTAATCATCATAAGATTGGTCATAAGTCAAATGAATGCAAAAATGTGATGAATCAATTTCATAGAAACATCAAATGTTATACATATAATAGACTTGGCCATATTGCTAACCAGTGCATATCAAGAGGAAATCAGTGGATCAACTAGTCTAGAAAGAGAAATGTTGTGTGTTATAACTACAAAAAAATTGGACACATTGCTACATTCTGCTGGAATAGAAAAGGTCTGGTAAATCAAAGGAAAATCATACAGAAGGATATCAAAGGAAAAGGATAAATCACTACAGATGTGGTCAAACAATAAATGTAGAAGAAATGGGTGAAGAAAGATCCCTCTATTGAATAAAATGTGCAAGCACCAAAACCTGCTTCTGGTAATTCCTCCAAGAATTAGTTTCAGGCCCTTGGCCTAGGGGCAGTTGTCAAGGAAATATTTTAACCCCCTAACCGGTAAGTAACACTATATGCGGATATGTACAGTAGATGCATAGATGCTCATCAGATGTTGTTAAACTCATTGGAGGAAGTGGTATGCCATATTGGGGGTCCGCAGAAGATTTACTCGTCACAATGCATAAAAATAGGGTAATTGAATGAAATAGGGTTAAAGAATTTATTGCAACAAAAAAGGTTAGGTATGCAAGTGATAAAAATTCATTTCTATTCTTCATTTTTCACTTCGTATTTTGGATAAAAAAAGTTTGGAGAACTCTAAGGCGAACTTTAGCGATTTGAGGTGAAATCAAGTGTGGAGGTGATTTGGTAATCAAATTCCGATCCAGTGAAAATAGTATTTATCAGAAAACTTTATTAATTTGTGAACTAGACAAAATGAATACTCTACTAGTAGTTGAATTCAAGGACAAACCTCATCCTAAGTTCAAATCGCATCCTTACAAGTCTCTTCAGACCGATTCATTAGGAGCATTTTTGTCTATTCTGTATGGAGTATTACATATAAAGGATATTAGGGTTTATATTCACATGAATAATGAAGAACTAGGAACTTCACAACTCTTGAATTTTTATAATAATCATATCATAGCTGAAGATTTACATGTGAAGCTGGAACACAAAATCTTGGAAACAAATAAGTTTACATAGATTATCAAATTTCCCATCTTTGAAGAGTTGAAATGGGTTCATTATGTTTTGATTCGAGTCCATGTTGAATTCATGTGGCTAAGCATTCCATTCAAAATCACAAAGAAATCTATTAGTGTTGTAACAGGTTTAAATTCTTCTAGTGGTTTACCAATTTTGAAATCTATGAAAAATGGTCACTGATGCTACATGCTCTATGTATGACAAAAGGGAAATGAAAATTGATAACATTGTTGTTGTAGATGTCAAATTTTCATCTATGGTTATTGGATACAAGATTTATCACTCTAGTTGAGACAACTTTCTGTCCAATACATAATTTATGCCACTTATTAGATGGTGAAAGAAAATGCAGATTGTAATCTCTGTGAACTATTAAGGAGTCGGTTAATGGAAAATATTGCAAAGATTAAGAAAGATAAGAAAAAATATTTCAAATATGGTAAATTTCTTTTGTTCTTGTCCTTTTATTTCATGGGTGAAGTTCTGGGAGTTGGAAATATTCATTAGAAAAAGGACAAGTTAGCAGCCCTTCAGATCAGAGATTTCTTGCACAATTTTGTACACACCAAAACAAAAAATGCAGCTATCTAGGGATAGTTTAGAAGTTTTTAGACTATGATGCAAGCTAGAGAGAGGATCCCTACCTCTATTGTAGAGAATTACAAGGATTCAATTTTCTTCATGGTAGATGTTGATCAGTGTATGATGGAAATTGTTGATCTTCGAACAATCTGGATCATGCTTATGGGGTATGAAGTTGAAGAGAAAATTTTGGATATGTATGCACAACATCTTCTATTAAAACCTCTTGATTTGGTAGAACAAAGGTTTGGTACCTATGTTGAAAAGGACATACATGTTCATAACGAGCTCAGGAAACTGGTGCAGGAGCACCTAATCCACCTTTTTCAAAATTTGAATGTTTCAAGGAGGTCAGAAGGATAGTATAGGGTGTTTTGGGGTGATTTATCTAAATAATTTCTTAAAATACCATTTTCTATGTAATTAGGTATGTTTTGAGTCTTAGGTGTTAAATTATAAATTTTTCCAAATACAAATATGGCTATGAGCAAAATATTGGAAATTGTAACTTTTGGAAGTAGTTCAGGATGTTGGGGAAGATGAAAATTAATTGTATACACTATGTAAAGCCTGTCCAAGGCTTGTAGAAGTGTGGTTCATCATTTGGGTGAAATTTCCAATAAGGTTAATACATACTTTAATAGATTTTATGTGTTTTTGTTCACTTTCTACTACTGTACAATCTCATATAGGCCTCAAGTGATATGAGAGTCACGTAATGTTGTGGTAGCATGTACTAACCTCCTATTTCCATCAGTTTGAGATTCTAAATTTAATTTTAGAGGAAGATCTCACTCAAAGTTTGTAGTTGCCTCGGTAAAACTAGTGAAAAGTCTATTTGGAGAACAAATGATGGAATGAGCCTTTCCACCTACTATCTTGGTTTGGTCCTCAGTGGAAAGGAATGTTACATGTTAGAATAGGTGTTGTCATGGTTTAGGAGGTCAACAGAAATTAGATGTTGGTAATGGGAGTGTTGTCCTAGGTTAAGTTGTATGAGTTCCACATGAATATGTGCCAGTAAGTCATGGTTTGGGAAGATACTATGTGTACAGGTTAGGTAAGGGATTATTAGGTTGTTTTTAGAAACCTTGGAAGGGTTTTTTCCAATAAAACCCTTGGTATTGGCATTGAGGGTGAGGGTTTGAGAGATCAGTTGTAAGGAAACCCTAGTGTGACTAATAAGTTTGCAAATTCAATTATTTGACTCATGATTGAAGACTCTTTGAGGTGTTTGGGGAGAGAGCGAAAGTTTATGAGGTATTTTCTTTGTAAAACTAACCTATTTCTAGGCCTAGGATAGTGGTGCAGGTGTTGATTCTTGTATTTTATCCAAAAGAGTCATTACTAGGTTTGATATATGTGGGGTAGGCTCCAAAAGGGTATCCTAATCCATTTTTATTTTATTCAATTCATTTGGGAAGTTTTGTTTGAAAACCCACTAAACCAGGTTGTGATGGCTACAAGGGTAGACCTGAGCAATTGTTTTTGAAAGAATGGTATGTTGTATTTGTCTTATGAGACTATTTGAAGCTCAATGTATTGACAATTTTAAAATTCCTAACACCCCTACATTGCATCAGTTGGTATCAGTGCACATGGATAAGATTTCTTGTGAATTGAGTTTTGCAAGTTGAAGATAGAAGGTGAAGAGTCAAGGTTGAAAGGATGCCTCTGAAAGGTATTGGTGCTGCTATAGAATTCCAAGACCTGAAAGAGAAGCATGATAGGCTTCCGGAATCACATAATTCTATGTTGGAAAGGCTTGCTACGTTGGAGACAAAGAAGAGAAGAGAGGTGAATGAAGAAAGTGACCCGAAAGAGGAAGATGAAGAGTATGAAGATGTGGATGAGGAACTAGATCCTGATGACTAGAAGATGGTGAAGGTTATCAAGGTAGTTAAAGGTGATTATCATAAGGTAAACGTTGATCTTCCTGTATATGGTGGTAATTTAAATGAAGAAGAATTGCTTGATTGGATAGCTGCTATGGATAATTATTTTGAGAGTGAGGAAATTTTAGAGGAACAAATGGTAAAGGGGGAAGAAACAAAGCTAAAAGGACATGCTCTTCTATGGTGGGACTATGAGAAAAAAAAGAGAATAAAACAAGGAAAATCAAGGATTGCTTCTTGGGACAAGATGGTGCAGAAATTGAAAGGTAAATTTCTTCCAAAGGACTATGAGGTTCAATTGTATAAAAATTACAAGGATTGAGGCAAAGGGAACTATATGTTAAAGCCTACACTAATGAGTTTTAAAAAATAAGTATAAGATCAAGAAGGGATGAAGTTGAGGTTGAAAAGGTGGATAGATATCTAGGTGGTCTTAGATTTAATATTCAAGATGAACTTGTTATTGCTAACCCTAAGTTTATTGAGGAATGTTTCCAACTAGCAATCAGGGTGGAGGAATAGCTTAAAAGGAGACAAGAAAAATCAGTTAGAGGAAGAGGTGGTACTAGTGCAAGAGGGAGAGGAACAATCCCTACATCAAAGCATCCAAGTGAAGAACAAGAAGGCATATGAAAAGGTAAGGAACAAGGTGTTGACACTAGAGGTATTTTTAGAGGTAGAGCAAGGTTTAGTGGAGGAAGGGATTCTAATGTTTTTGCAGGGAAGTGTTATACCTGCAATGAATATGGTCATCCATATTGGAAATTTCTTGAAAGAACTGGTATTTCATCTAATGGTGAAAGGAGGACTGAGAGAAGAGCACAAATCATCCAAGAGGAAGAATGTGAAAGCACAGGTTCAACAAGTTTGAGAGCTACTCCTGAAACAGGGGATAAGGTGATGGTGAGGAAGATAGCATTGAAGGAAAAAAAAGAGGTGGAGCCCTTACAAAGAAAGAGCCTCTTCAAGACTAATTGTAATTGTGGGAATAAATTATGTAGGGTTGTGATTGATTATGGATCACCTCAAAACATGGTGTCTACCGAGATGGTGAATAGGTTAAAACTTAAAAAAATACCTCATGAATTTCCTTACAAGGTGTCATGGTTGAGTGATGGAAATTCATTGTTGGTCAATGAAAAAGTAGTGGTAGATCTCCAGATTGGAGAATATAAAGACAATGTGTTTTGTGATATTATTCCCATGGATTGTAGTCACCTACTCCTAGGTAGACCTTGGAAATATGATAGGCAAGCCTTATATGATGGCAGAGAAAAAACATACACTATGGTGAAGGATGGATGTTCTTTTGTTTTAACTTCAATTATGGAAGATGTTAAGAGTACGGCAAAGGTAATAATGTATGGAAATAAAGAATTAATAAATATTGTGAAGGAAAGCAAATAATCTGAGGTTGCAGTCAGTCCTAAGATTGAAAATGCAAGGATAGTAGATATGAACCCAAATGTAGAGCTGAGACATGGTTTTACAGTAAACTTGAGTGAGAATGTTTTTGTAGGGACCATTGTTTGTCCTATAGGAAAAGGTGAGTTAGAAAAGATAACAAGGAATACATGTAGATGGATTAATAAGTCTAACAATACAATGGATAGTATGATGAAACAAAAAGATGACAGGATAGTGGGACTTGTAATAGAGAAGAAGGAACAGGTTGGTAAAGACAATAAAGGCAGATGGAGGAATGAGTCTGAAGAAAAGGGGATGAAAAATCAAAGAACCCCTGGTAAAAGTTTGTTTGGTTGCATGAAAATAAGAATATTGTCATGTTTTGTCCAGGGACCAAATGAAAGACAAACAGCAGGTCTGAATGGGGAGATGAAGTCTTGTTTAAAAGAAAACACAATTAAGGATGTAGGGAAGACTACAAGGCCATTATATGATAACCATTGGAAGTAATTTATAGATGAAAAGGAATTGGAGAAATCTGGAGAAGTTGGTCCAAGATCTAGCTCTTGGGACAAGAGTTCTTTGTCTATGGGGGTGTATGGTGTAGGAGCACCTAATCCACCTTTTGCAAAATTTGAATTTTTGAAGGAGGTCGAAAGGATAATATAGGGTGTTTTGGAGTGATTTATCTAAATAGGGTCTTAAAAGACCATTTTCTATGTAATTAGGTATGTTTTGAGTCTTAGGTGTTAAATTATAAATGTTGCCAAATATAAATATGGCTATGAGCAAAAATGTTGGAAATTGCAACTTTTGGAAGTTGAAAGGTCAGATGGGAATTTGAAGTAGTTAGGGAAGTTGGAGAAGTTGAAAATTAATTGTATACACCATGTAAAGCCTCTCCAAGGCTCGTAGAAGTGTGGCTGATCATTTGGGTGAAATTTCCAATAAGGTTAATACATACTTTAACAAATTTTGTATTTTTTTGTTCACTTGCTGCTATTATACAGTCCCATATAGGCCTCCAGTGATTTGAGAGTTGTGTAATGTTGTGGTAGCATGTACTAACCTCCTATTTCCATCATTTTGAGAGTCTAAATTTAATTTTAGAGGAAGATCTCACTCAAATTCTATAGCTTCCTGGGTAAAACTAGTGAAAAGTCTGTTTGGAGAACAAATGATGGAATGAGCCTTTCCACATACTATCCTGGTTTGTTCCTCAGCAGAAAGGAATGTTACATGTTAAAATAGGTGTTTTCATGGTTTAGGAGGTCATTGGAAATGTGATGTTGGTAATGGGAGTGTTGTCCTGGGTTAAGTTGTATGAATTCCACATGAATATGTGCCACTAAGTCATGGTTTTGGGAAGATACTATGCGTACTTGTTATATAAGGGATTATTAAGTGTTTACAGGCTATGTGTGGGGTGTTAGAAGCATTAGGTTATTTTTAGAAACCTTGGAAGGGTTTTTTCCAATAAAACCCTTGGTATTGGCATTGAGGGTGAGGGTTTGAGAGATCAGTTGTAAGGAGACCTTGGTGTGACTAATAAGTTTGAAAAATCAATGATTTGACTCATGATTGAAGATTTTTTGAGGTGTTTGGGGATATAGTAGGAGTTTATGAGTGACTTTATTTGTAAAATTGACCTATTTTAGGCCTAAGATAGCGGTGAAGGTGTTGATTCTTGTATTTTATCCAAAAGAGTCATTACTAGGTTTGGTATATGTGGTGTAGGCCCCAAAAGGGTATCCTAATTCATTTTTTTTTTCAAGTCATTTGGGAAGTTTGGTTGAAAAACCCACTAAACCAAGTTGTGATGGCTATAAGGACAGACCTAAGAAATTGTTGCTAAAAGAAGGGTCTGATGGATTTGTCTTATGAGACTGTTTGAAGCTTAGTGTATTGACAATTTAAAAATTCCTAACACCCCTACATTGCATCAGAAACCTATGGTAACTAGCAGAGTCAGAAAAAAGGTAGAAGTTCTTGTAGAAAGTTTGGGCATATCTGCAAAGAAATTGAAAGAATCTAGAAAGAATATGGAAGAAGCTAAAGCAGAAAAAAAGTAGCTAAGGAGGTTGAAAAAGGTCAATCAACTTGTCTGGAAACACCATCTACCCAAGCTAGTGTCGAAAGTGGATTCACTCTGAGAGGGGGGGTGGGTGAATCAAAGTGGAGTAATTTTAACTTTTAACTTTGAAAGCATAATCAACCTTTTACTCATTTAACCCAAAGTGACAGATTTGTTTAAGCAAGTGAACATTAACACTTTAAATCAGATTGACATGAGACTTGACTAACATTTACAACCCATATTAAAAGAATCATATGATATTGTTCAATTAAATCTTTATGAACAATCTTGTTGTGCTTTATCAATAGATTATAAAACTTCATAATATGTAACTTTGACTTGCTTTTGACAAAATTTTGAGAATTCATATAATGAGCACAAAATACAAAAGTTAATTCACTTTATCAAAGACATTTTGTATCAGATTTGCACAATCTAAATTTGCATGACATACTTGAGCAAATTGACTTTAAAATTTTAAACAACCTTAAAGTATCAGAGCATTGACCAACTGAATGAGCACAATAACATAAATGACTGAAAGAAAGAGTATGCAAGATAAACATAAATCACACAAATGAGAGACACATAAATTGCTAAGTGGAAAACCCTCCTGGCATAGAAAAACCTCTCCTAAACTGCCTTACCGGCTTAATTTCAAAACCACTGCTTACAATGGCTTATAGGCTGATTTCTAAGCACCAACCCCTCATTTAGAGACACCAATTTTAAGGAGCACCAACCCCTTGTTTAGAGACACCAACCTCAAGGAGCATCAATCCCTTTTTTGTTTTCAATAAATCACACAATGATACAGAGGATCTCTCTATTTCTCTCTTATCTATCAAGTGCTTCTTGATAGACAATATCTAAAATCCTCAATGTTCGAAAATGAAATTTCAAAATTTTAGCCATTGTGAAGCCTTAATTCAGCTTGATTATCAACTCATATTTCAGATTTTCAATCTCAGAGATTAAAATTTTTCAATACAATCACTGTGATGTACTCACACTATTTTTTCCCTATTTGTTTCTTACCTTTCTCATTTTTCTCCTCTCCTTTCTCAATTAACTCCCTCTTTCTGTTTTTATGCTCTTTTCATAGATCTTCACAGAAAACCAATTAAGCCCCATTTTCCTCTTTTTGTTTTTCCTTTATGTTAAAGCCCTAATCTCTCTATTTTCTTCTAATTATAGATTTCATCATTACATTCAAGGAAGGTTACAACAGTTGCTCATTTCTCTATATCAGAGAATAAAACAAAGATGATTATCAGGTTACCAAACTTCAATCGACCAACAATGCCAAGTGTTGTAGTGTCCATGTGTGAAAGATAAATATGAAGAAGTTCTTCTGATAGGAATACCCAAGAATTATGCAAATATAGAAGGTAGATTGAAACCTGTCCTCTCAAGTAGCTTGCACAATCAGTGCTCTTTGACTACCTGTGGTTTAGCAGTAGCCCCCTTGCATATAGTTAACCATTTCCAGTGCATTACCATGGTTACCTTTCTGGCTACCCGCAATAAAGAGGTAGTTCTTGTGCATTTTGCTAACCGCTTTCACCACACTACCGTGATTACCAGCTTAATTGCCAGTGGTACCACAGTAAGATGTCTGCGGCCTTACCAAAAACATGCTAACAAACTCATTACCATTTGACAATTGTTGACTATAAGAAATGCATGAAATATTACCACCAAATTTTGATGGCCATTGACATTTATATCCCCAAGAAATCAAGGCAAAGTCACTTCCAATGTGACAATTAAAAATACTCAAAAACATTATTTTTGTTGTTGGCTTTTAAGCCATGTGAATTAACCAAGGTAAGACCCAATTGCAATATAATATGCACTACCATATAGTCTGCCAAAGATAATATCCAATGCCAAATGATATGCCAAATAATATCCAAAGCCTTGTGAAGTGATAAAGACTGTCATTCATGCAAAATTCAAAATGCCTTTCACCCATGCCAAAAACCATAATCTATATGCCCAAAACTATTATCAATTGGTTAAGGAAACCCGATAGGGTTTTCTTAAAACTAAAAAGCAACCTGCATCTTATAAACCCAAGCTTCAAGAACTAGAGAGCATTACCAAAACATGGGAGCATTAACTTGTAACCATGATTGCTACACATGAAACCAAATAACAAATGTGCCAATCAAATTCCATAATAAGACTAGACTAAGAAATGCTTCCAAGGCACCAACCTAGGGCATTTTTGACATCAAGGACAAATTACATAGAAGAATTCAATAGTGAGAACAACTAGAAGTTCTGCATCCTATTCAACTCCTATAGCAAAATCAATCCCTTTGAAAATTGAATTGAAGGGATCCGACAAAGAAGGCAAGAGGAAGAAAGATAAGAGAAAAAGAATCTCCATGGCTATTTTTTATGATGAGGAAACTGATTCTGATGAAGGTATCAAATAAATCAAGTATCAAGGCACCATGGCAATAACTATTATGAAGGAAAAACCTTCCGATAAAGATGTTTAAGAAAATAATAAGACAAAGAATGACAATTCAGGTATGTCAGTTGGAGAAGTTGAAAAGGCTTTAGTCAAGGATGGAAATCTCAAGCTTCTCTATAAATTGTATGAGACTTTTCATGAATCTAATAAAATAATTCTTGAAGAAGTTACAATAAAACATATGAATATGTTCAATAAAGTTTTGATTGAAATTATGCCTAATCTGCCCAAAAGTTTATATGAAATTCTAGAAATGAGGAGACTCAATGCTCAAACTAAAGAAGAATAGATGAGAGAAAGGATTCTTGTAGAATTGTGTCTAGTAATATCTATGGATGACATGCAGGAACTCTTGAATAAATCCAAAAGGAAATTTAAAAGAAAAACAAGGGTGAACAAGATAATGATTGTTCTAACTGGTGAAGTTACAAAAGAAAATGAGAAAATCCTGAGGGACATACTGTTGAATGAAAAAATTGATATTGTAGCTGAGGAAATATATGCTAAAGATGCCCCATCTAGTTTGGTAAAGGAATCCAAAGAAGAAACTTTTGATACAGCTAAGGATTCGTAGATTCCTTCTATAGAGGACAACACATAAATTCCTATGGAAGTTGAGATACCTTAAAATGTACTAGTTGAGAAAACAAAGATACCTAAAGATAAACCAAAACCTACAACTGTGGAAGTAATAGTGGAAGAGAAGAAATATGATATAAAAGAAATCCCAATTGAGGCAAGAGACACTATTGAGGTAGTGGAGAAATTTTTGGTTGAGCAGAAAGAAGAATTGGATCTAGAATTGATTGAAGATCCCAATTGACCTGTCTACTTTAAGTCCAATCCAAAAGATGAAAGTAGCTTCGTTCACTCAAGCACAATCTAGAGAAGAGCTACTTATGTCACACATTGAATATAGTGAATTGCTAAATCTTGCATCTAGAGTATTGGAGAAGATAATTCCTTCTTATGTGAAAGATTCGACTGGTTCTTCCTCTAGTGAATTGAAAAATCTTATCAAGTCTATGATTACTCACTTTGAGTTACTCGAAAAATAGCTATGGTGAAAGCGCAGAAAGATTTTGATGTCAAAAGGTTTAGTTGATAGAAAAGAATGATTGTTAAAGATAAAACCATTTTAGCCACTTGTGTGAAGAATATATAGAATGCTTTTTCAGAAGGTGGAAAGATCTAAAAATAATGTTTGTCTTTTTCAAAACTTACTGAAACTAGTGAGAAAAAGGTTAAAGATCTATAAAAATAGTTAAGTAATATCTCAAAAGCATTTGATCCTCTATCCAGTGGTGTTGGAAAGATAGAAGGTGAAGTGATGTATTCTCTTAAAAAAATAAAAGGCTTGAAACATGAGAATTATAAGATTGTTGCTAGAGCATGTGATCTCAAAGGCATAATTGTTCCAAAAATTGAGATAATGTAGAGAGCTCTGAAGGAAGGAGAGGACACTATGGCAGTTAGTGATCCAACTAGCTTGGAATCTACAGAGACATAGTCCTACCTGATTTTTGGTCACATAAAAATCATGGAGAGTCTCAAAAGAGTTTGGGATGCAAATCTGATGCAGCTGAAGAAATATTTTACAAACATTTTCCAGCTTATGTAAGTTAAAGAAGCAATTTTTGTATAACAGTTTTGATTGATTGATCCATTTTTGGTATGTGGTCACTACCTTTGACATTGATGTTAAAGGGGGAGAATATTGGAGTGAAAAATGTATAATCATCCTAGGGGGAGAATTGTATTTTTTGAATTTTGGAGATGGCAGTGTAGTTTATCTTGGTACGGATCTGACACTTAGTCATTTTTTAACTAAGTGTTGCCATCAATGCCAAAGGGGGCGATTGCTGGAAAGAGACACTTCTAGTATTATTTGGTGTTTTCATTGATGAAAACCCTAATCAATTATCATATACACATATCATCACTCGATCATATTGACAGACAGATTGAAGATTGACAAGAGAGAATAGTGTATCCAGTAGTTTAGTGTTCATCAATTTTTATGAATTTTTCTTGTTATTGTTTTCTGTTGTGCATCTCAAGAAATGTTTTTTGGTATATTATCTATGTTGCTATTGAAGCGTAGTGGCTCATATTGATTCGTGTGGAAGTTTGAAGATCCAATTGTCTAATTTTTTGATTTACTAGTATTGAATCCAACTTCATGAATGAATTATGTCACAGATGTATGGAAAGCAATTGGTTAAGTATTTTTGTGTTTGTACATATTTTTTTGGGTCCTAGCCAAGTTGTGGCCAATTTTTGTGGATATGAGTTTCATATTATTCATGATTTGAGCCAATATTTGAAATTGTTTTTTGTTCTATTGAAGCCAACAAAGACTAATTAAATTCTATGTTGTGGATATATATATATCATATATATATGATCTTTTGTATCATTTTTTGTGAATTATTTAGTTTCATGATGCAAATTGAAAATTAGAGCAAAGAAGAAGAGCGATAATGTGCAATTTCACTTCTGCATAGAGAATTTGTGTTGCGAGTATGAACAAAACAAAGCAGAAGTACAAAATCACTTTGTAGGATAGAAGATCAAATATTGTGCTTAACCAAAACTATAATCAGGCATATGTAGATGCTATTTTTCTCAATTCAAACTCTTAGATGGTTTTTATCTGATTTTCCTTGTAAGGCAGTGAGCCTTCCCTTTGAGTAGTGAGCTCTAGGCAATGTGCTTGAATGCAAGTGCATTACCCTTATTATAAACTTCATTTGAGTGTACTCAGATTAAATTGTGGATTGGCCATCCACCCTGGTTTTTACCCTAATAGGGTTTCCATGTCAAAACCCTTGTGTTATGGTGTTGTGTTCATTTTATTTATGCATTATGGTTGAATATTGTTAAGACTTTGAAGATAAAGGTTTATAAAGTTAATTTTTTCACAACATTGATTCACCCCCCTCTTAGTTTACTTGTTTTCAACAATAATTAGGGTCTAAGATGCAAAATATAGGATCAAACTGGTCATAAAATTGTCCTTTTCTTCAATGGTATACAATTTTTGGCGACATAGTTGGCCATCTCGTAAATGCTTGTCCTAAGAAGGTTTCAAAGGTCTCAACCCCCACTAGAAAGGGAAAAAATAAGGATCTCCCCTCCCTATGTTAGGATAGATGGTCCTCACTAGATTTTTCTCCTCAATCAGTGTTGGAGTTGGTCTTTCCCTATGGACCAAAGATCTCTCATTCTTCTTCAAATCCAATTATTGTTCAAGAGATTGGTATTCATGTGCCCCTTTTGGAGCATGTTTAACCCCCCTCCAGGGTGCCCATGCTACTAGAGTTTTCTTTACCCATTGAGACCCCTATCAATGCTTCCTTGTTGATTTTCCTCTATTGGTTACTATTCTTATTCTTGAGGAGCCCCTAGTGAAGGTCAATCTTTCATCCACTATGGAGCCTTCCCCAGCCTCAATTGTCCATTATATGATCCACTTTACCATGAACTCTGACTCAATAGTGTTGACGAATACAAACAAATATATTACTAATGGGAACCAAATGACCTTGGAGGAGATTGGCTCTAGAAGATCTAAGAAATATTCATCCTCTTAGGGAATATTCGGGGGTTTAACATCATCCATAAGGAGCATATTGTTACGAATCTTAGAAAAGAAGAAAAGCCTGAAATTTTACTTATACAAGAAGCTAAGATGACTATTGTGGAATTTGATAAATAGAGTAAGTATGTTTGGCCCAATTCCCTCTATTTGGTGATTAATGTAGAGGGGGCTTCTAGCAGCCTATTCACCATGTGTAAACCTTTCCTCATTAGCTCTCTTATTTCTAAGGACAAAAAAAAATTCAATATCCTATTTTCTATAAGCTATGGTCTACATGAGTGGATTATTTCTAATGTTTATGCACCTAATAACTTTTTCTGGAAAAGAAACATTGTCTACTCTATTGGGATGTAGAAGCTCCTTCTATCTTAGTCACTAGATGTTGTTGGGAAACATTAACACCCCTTTTCCCCTTTGAGAAGATGGGTGGTAACATGGACTTGATTGACAATATGATATATCTTAACAATTTATTTCTTATCAGTGGCCTGATTGATATAGAGATTGAAGATTGTTCTCTCACTTTTTCCAACAAAAGGGTAGGATATAATCTTCTTTAGGTTAGACTTAACCACTGCCTTGTCTCCTCTAATTGGGATATTTCTTCTTGTCTCTAATTATCTTCTCTCTTGAGGATTAGTTTTGATCATATTTGTTTGCTTCTCAATTAGGACACACCTCCTAAGGAGAAGCATCCCTTTCAGTTTGAGTTAATGTGGTTGCATCACCCTAACCATAAAGAGCTCCTATAGGAATGGTGGAATATCGAGGTATGTGGTTTAGCTATGTTTACACTTTCCTCCAAATTAAAGAATTTTAAAGGTAAATTGAAAGGTTAGAACAAGAATTATTTTGGCAACATATTTACTCAAAAGAAACCACTTAAAGAATCACTTATACAGGTGCAAAAATATTTGGAGATGGGAGTCCCAGTAGTTTTGGTGGATAAGGAAAAAATCTTGTTAAGTGAATTACATAACCTTATTGACAAAGAATAAATTTATTGGAAGCAAAGGGCTAGAAATTAATGGCTTAATGAGTGGACAAGAATACAAAGTTTTTTCACATGACTTCCTTCAAGCATAGGAAGAGGAACTCCATCTCTTGATTAATCCATGAGGATGACACTACTCTATCTTTTGAGAATATTTCTCAAGATGGTGTTAAGTTTCTCTTTCATATCCTCAACCTGGTTACGACCAATTCTCTGGTGGTCAAACTCTTGGATGTTATTCCCCACATTGTGTGTCCTTAGGAAATTATACTCATGGAAATATGTTCCTCAGCCGAGGAGATCAAGGAGGTTATTTTCTCCCTAATCCCTTCTAAGGCTTTGGGGTCGGATGGTTTCCCTACTTCATTTTTCAAAAGTATTCGGATATTATTGGTCATAATGTTACTTGTTTTGTTAAGGAATTTATCTCTTCTAGTAACATTCTCAGGGAATTTAATAATACCATTATTGTACTCATCCCTAAATTTTTTGGTGCTAATAGGTTTTCTTCTTTTTGGCCCATTGGCCTTTGTAATATCTTTTATATAATGTTCTCAAAATTGATAGTTAACCAAATTAAATCTTCCCTTAGTAAATTGATCTACCTAGCCTAGAATGTTTTTGTCCTAGGTCATCAAATAATAGATTTCATCATGTTGGTTCATGAAACCATCCATTCTATGAGGAAGATTAATAAGGAAATTATGACACTAAATCTAGATATATCCAAAGCCTATGATAATGTTCCTTGGAAAATTTTGTTTGAAGTCCTATGTAGATTAGGGTTCTCTGGAAAAATCTTAAGAATCATTGAAGGTTGTGTCACCTCCCCTATATTTTTAATGGTTTTAAATGGCATCCCACAAAGGAATTTTTTAGTGTTTTGGGGTATTAGGGAAGGGGAAGCCTTATCACCCTACCTCTTTATCCTGGTGGAAAAGATCCTTGATCATAACATTATGAAAGGGGTTCTAAATGGTACTCTATTTGACTTCGGCCCCTCTTCTATCTCTCAATTGATCTCTCATCAATAGTTTTTTAGGACACACTACTTTTTGGGGAAGCCATGATTGTGGAGGTAAAGGGGTGGATCCATGTTCTCATGAAATTTTCTTCAACTTCTGGTCAATGCATTAATCTTGCTAAAAGCTCTTTTTTTCCTCAATGTTTCCCTCTAGATCGAAACCAAGATATCCATGATTCTAAACTATCAAATCCTTCCCCTCCCCTCTACTTATTTGGGGATGCCCCTCACTATACATAAGGTCGATAAATCTATGTGGTCCAAAAAATACTTGAAAGAGTTCAAATAAAATTGGTAGACTAGAAGGGGGCTCTTCTCAGCAATGTTGGTAAACATCTCCTCCTATTGTCCACTCCACAAAGTTTGACAGTGTACCCAATGTCCCTATTTTTCATGCCCTCTTTGTGGTTGGATAAAATTGGAGAAGATCCAAAGAATATTTCCTTGGTTGGAAATAAAAGAGAATAACCATTAATATTTTGTGAGTTAGGATGTGGCTTGAATTTGAGAAAAAACAAATAGATGAATTGGCTCTTATCACAAAATTCAATTGGAAAATTTTATCTATATAGGTCGAATGTATCTCTATACTTAAAGAAAATTTTATGTATGGTAGGGAGGGTATCTCCTTCCATCATAATATATAAATCACCTCAAGGTACGTCATCTAGAATAATATCTCAAAACTAAGAACTTGATTTCTTAGGGTATTTTTTGGAAAGTAGGAGTAGATGCCTTGGTTCATTTTTTATATGATAAGTGGATATTCAAGCATGCTCTTGGCTTTCATCTGATTTAATATTCTATCATGTTGGAAATTTTTTCTAGATTGGGTAATATGGTCTCAGATTATTTGGACATTCCTTGGACCCAACAATTTTGAAGATTGATCCAAGCTAGTATGAACCCCGTCTTCACTTGGATGCCTAAAAACTCCTCAAGACTATTGAAAACTAAAAGGATTTTTAACTCCAATATTCCTAATACTATGGTATGGGAAAATTCTAAGCATGGTATATATATTCTATTAAGTTTGGAAACAATATAATTTTTTCTAGTTGGTGGGCTGCATAGTTCAATTGGATGAAGGTTTGGAGGAACCGTTTTGTTCCTAAGGTTAAGTTGTTCTAGTGGACTGCTTGGCATGAATGGATTCTCACAATAGATAATCTATAGAAGAAAGGAAGACATCTTGAAAACAATTTATTTTTTTGTGTGAAGATGAAGATGAAACTATCTCTCACCTTTTGTTCCATTGTTCCTATTCTTGAAAAATTTACCAAAGGATTCAGCCCTTATTAATGGTTAGTTGGGTTTAGAGAAGGATATCAAGATTTTTTTTGAAAGGTGGCTCTCACCAAAATCTCATCCTTTCTCATTTATATTTTCTATTAGGCTTTCCTTTTCACTAGTCGGCTGTTCTAGAAAGAGCACATAAATAGGATCTTCAGAGATAAAAAAAATCCCTGGAAGGTTGTGGCCAATAAGGTGACTAGTTAGATTGTCAAGAATCTCCTAACAACCTCTTGTAAGACTAAAAGGAACCCCTCAAATTTGAAGTTCTCCATTGCATCATCTTGGAATTTAACCAAGGCCCTTAATTCTATGTTCTCATGTATCCCTTTGGACCAACTAACACTCCTTGTTCCCCCCTCAATCTCGACTAGTTTAAGCTCAATTTTGATAAGTCAACCAAAGGTAACCCATGATGGGTGGGTGGCGGTGGTATAATTTGAAATCATCATGGAAAGATGGTTTTTCTTATGTAGTTAATATGGGAGTACAAACCTCAAACTTTGTTAAGGTGGTAGTCGCTTACCACAAAATTTGTATTGCCATGAAGGCAAGTATGTCCAACCTGGCAATAGAAGGTGATTCTCAAAACTACCATAATGTTGTTGAAAGGGAAGGAAAAACCATGTTGGTCCCTCCAAGACCCCATAATATTGGCATAAAATATCATAAATTGCCTTGATATTAGTAGATTTACTCAAGTGTTCAAGGTTGGTAATAAATTGGTCGATGCTCTTGTCAACATAGGAGCTTTCATGTCTAAAGTTATTTTTTGGGATGGTATTTCTTTAATCTTGAGGTTTGTACATGACTTACTATCGAATGCTCAAAATGAACTAGAACTATTATACTGAGTTGAAAGC
This sequence comes from Sequoiadendron giganteum, assembly GCA_007115665.2. NCBI lineage: Eukaryota > Viridiplantae > Streptophyta > Pinopsida > Cupressales > Cupressaceae > Sequoiadendron > Sequoiadendron giganteum. The sequence continues at coordinate 204,663,762 of CM021105.1, forward strand.
CCTTTAAACTCAATGTGGCAATAGGCACATATTGCATTTATGGCAATCCTTCCTTCCTACCCAATCTTTTCATAAGCCTCATCAGCTTTTGATTATGTATTTTTTTGGTTCAATCTATGTGATGAAAATACCACCATGGGAGGAGATATTTTTTAGGAAGTGATCACCTATTGCAAGGCTTGGAAGAATGACTAGGATGTTAGGACCATTCTCCAAAGCAAAAATTTGGACTCCTATGTTGAAGGAATGATGGGGCATGATCCCAATTTATTTATGGAATCTTACAATTCCTAAAACGAGGGAAATGTTACTATTTGTGAGCACTCCTTCCTTGTCAACATGGAGCTAATCACTAAAGTTGTAGGAATCTCCTTTGATGTTGCCTGCATCACATAAAATTTGAAGGTACATTATTAAAAGGAAATGGGAAGGTTCTTAAAGAAAGGTGAAAAAGTGAACTGACTGCAAAATAGGTTTAAAAGAGAAGACCTTACATGGGTGTGGAGTATAATGGAATAGGTCCTCCTATGGTATGTCACTTTGGAAGGTAGGTTCAAAAGATTCCATTCCCACATTTTCCCTATTTTGAATCAATTTCATTACAATTTTGAGATGAATTTTACAATTTGATTATGTCTTCTCTAGAATGGTTGATTAATGTTGTTTAAATTAAAGGATTTTATTTCAGTTACACCACTTCTAAGTGGCTCTAAACCCTTCCCCAACCTCTATTATAAAGAATTCCCTTGTGATTGTTGACCTTGTTAAACCCTTACAGGGCCCTCGTCCCACCTCTAACTCGGAATTGACCCCATCTTGCTCATTGTGTACTACTAGGGTGAGAAGTGAAACCTCTTCCATTGTGATCCCTACCCTTGACTCCAAATAAAAGTCTTGTTCTCAAACCCCATTCAAATTTATATCTTTGAATCTAATGACTCAGATGATGAATCCTAGAACCCCATCCCTATTGACTCCCCTAAGGGTTCCCTTGTTCATGGGGATCTCTCTAATGTTTCTCAATCCCCTCAATCCTTAAATTCCTCCAACCCCTAAAGATCCCTCACCCTCTATGTGAATCCGGATAATGTTACTACAAAAATATAGTTGAAGAATGAGGTCTATGTGAATTGTGTCCCACTTAATCTTAAATTGAATGATCTCTTCGAGGTTGTCAATGCTCAAAATGATATCCTCGAGTGGTTACTAGCCATCTCATCATGAAAAAGGATAAAATTTAGGTGTTAGAGGAGAAGGTCCTTAAACATAAGGTAACTTGGCTAGGCGAGGTCGATGATGAAGGTTTTTGGGGTTTGTTGTCATCCCTCGCTAAGTCTTGATAAATTGGCTAATTTGGAGAATGAGGTTGAGGGGCTCAAGACACTTGTCGACATTGAGGAAGATAAGGTGAAGTTGCAAGAGGATTTTTACATAATGTGGAGAAATCAAGAAAAAAACCCTTAGGTGGTTATAGAAAATTATGTATTACAACAAGGAAACTATTAAGAATATGGTGATCTTAATCTAGGTGTTTTAGTAGGAGCTTCACAACAATCATTGAAAAAGGCTCAACGATGATAGTCAAGATGTCAATCTCTCAAAGAAAGGTTAGGGAGCAACTCTTCTTCGTCTAGTCCACAGGAGGTCCAACCTACCCACAAGAGGTCTATGTCCATTGAAGATAAACTCCAATTCATTTCTAAGGAATGGAAAGCCATTAATGGCCTTAATTTGTTGGGTGACTAGTGGCTAGTTTGGCCCCTAACTAGTTTTGCTTTATGTTTTGCATATTTCATCTTTTGTTGTTCTCTATGTAATTTCTCTTTTTTTACTTTCTAGGTGTCTCATGTCTTGTGAGCCCCCTACTTGGCCTCTATGATCATTTTGTAAATGCATTTGGGCCCTTCCTAACTTTAACCCAATAAAAAATATTTCATTTTATCCTAAATTTTCTAGCCATTTATATATTAAAATATTAATATTTAATAATGAACATAATATTTTTAAAATAAACACAAAAAATTTATGTGTACATAATTGCAATAAATAAAATATTACTAAAGTGAAATTATTTTATTTTTATGTGAATCAAATAATTTCAAATTTGTATCTTTCATTATTTTTTAAGATATGTATACCAATAAATTTATTTATTTATAAGAAACATTTAATTATATATTTATATTGCAAATTTAGGTCAATTTGATTCAAACTTTATTAAACCCTACAAACCACAATTTTATGTTTGAATTAAGGTTTTCAAGTAATTTAGTTTTTAAATTTTCACTAATCAAGCAATTTTCTTCATTTTTGAAGTTTGAAATTAAAGGTTTTATTTTTCATTTTTTGTGAAATTAAATTATATCAATTCAATAAAACATTACTAATATGAATCTAGTAAAAATTAAAATTGATAAATATAAGACAAAATAAAAAAATTCTATTTCTAAACTTATCATTATATCTATAAATATTAATTTTCAAATGAATTCTAATTAAATAGAACATAGTAATATATTATTTTACAATTCCTTGTTATTTTGAGATGTATACATAAATAAGTTTAAAATTTGAAACTATTCAATAATTTTGTGTATCTCACGCTAGACTCTTTATTATTATTGTTTTCATTATTTTATATAGTTCAACATTTTCCTTTGGAAGATGAACTATCTTTAGTGACAAATGTCATCTAATCTTTAACTTATCTCATTCCCTCTAGTGAAGTGTTTGGAGGAAAAAATATTTGATCATTTATTTTCAATAAATGCAAGTAAATGACTATACCATGAATATTGTCCTACTCTTGCTTATAATTAAAATGAGAGAATGAATTGGAATATATAGTAGAAGAATAATTACTACAAGGATATATGGGCATATAGAAGGAAATCAATTTACTTGAGGAGCGCAACCATTGGTTGATTCATTAATTGAAAATTGTGATTAGGAATGTGATGTATTTATCAAATGAACATGCAAAAAATGTAATGTTAAGATTAAATTCTCCACTATTTTCTAGTTAAACTATACATAATTCTTCACATTTTCATTTGGGTGGATATACAATATTTTAGAATTTATAATATTATTAGGACATTTAATTTTTACAATAAATATCTAGATTATATGGGAACAATTAAAGATATTTTGAATGTGAAATTTGCAACCTTTCATATTGTAATATTAAAAAATCCGAATGATGTGTCATTTGACAAAAAAATATGTATGATACAATTTTTATATTTGACACTATATAATAAATTTGACTAGAGAGATATTTCTAATGAAATTATATATTTTTTATCAAATAAAAGTTCACATAAAACCATTATTTATACACTCTTTTATGTGACATTCCTTCATTCAAAATGACTATAACATACTTTGGATTAGTCTATAATCCACCCTATATTATATTTCACCCCTTAGGATCTAACAAATGCCAATTTATGTGGGATCGAAAATTTTGGATTATGTATCTAGGGCTACTTGTATAAATATTCATTATAAGAATAAATGTGCATAACATAAATAATCAAATAAGGCTTGAAAATTATCAAAAGAATATAAAGTATTTCCTTATTTTCTTCAAAATTAGATAAGTGCTAGACTGTATATTAAATGGAAACAAGCATCATTATGGGTAAAGTTTAATATAAATTATTCATCAATATCTAACTACTACCTATTGATGTGGTACATAAATAGTTTGAATTATGCTTCCAAGGTAATGCATTTAAAAGGAATTATTATGAGAGAAAATAATAAAATAATCAAAATAAAACAGATAACATCTACTTTTTATAAGAAAAAGGTATTATCATGTATTAGATATTAATATGCATGAATAATAATAAAATATTGACCATAAAAAGAGGATAAAGTTCTTTTTAGTGGTAGATAGTAACATAATTTTACACCATAGTGAAATAAAGGGGGCATAATCCCCAAAAAAAGGTAATGGAAGATTTCTAAGCCTTCAAAATATAAAATGATCTATTAGATTGGCCTCCCTAAAATGGTATATTACATGAAAAAATAGACAAAAACACTTCTTAATTGTAGAATGCTTGGATATATTCCTAATTTTTGTAGAATTGTCTATAGAAATAGCTCCTTTTGAGTTTTCTATCCTTTCATTCTAGGGATTATATCACATTCCCATACACTTCACCTTAGATTCAAAAATACCCAATCCAAAGTCATCTTTCATGTTTCAATAAATGTGGTTCACAGACATTCATTTCCTACCTCAACTTAAGAGTTGGTTGGAAAATGAGCCTTTTATTATTGCTTCCAAAATGTTTTAGCTGGAAAAGAAGTTAACATACATCAAACAAAAAATAAAAGCTTGGAATGAGCAATATTTCAAGAATTTTGTTTTTGTAAAAAATATCACTACAATCTCAACTTGATGAGGTTAATGATAAAACCATAAGGTGTGGTATCAAAAACACCTCTTTCATCCTACATAAAAAGCCTCAATTGAAACTAGAAGAAATTTTGACAAGAGAAGAAATATACTGGAATTAGAGATATAGAGAGCTATGGCTCAAAGAAGGGGAAACAAAAACTAAATTCTTTCATAGATCACAAAAAATCAGACAATAGACAAATGCTATATTCAACATCGACTCTCTCTTAGGTAGCAATTTGAAGGTGAAAAAACTCACCAGTCAAGTAGTCCACTTTTTCTCAAAAATTTTGAGCACACCAAACAAATAAATTTCCAAAGCAAACAATACCATCTTAGATGATTCTATTCAACATGTTCCCTTGTTAATAAAACCTTTTACAATATAATAATTAAAAGAAGTATTTTCTCTATGCCACCAAGCATATCACTAGGATCAGATGGGTAAATACTTCCATGTTCTTCCAGAAAGGATGGGATTTCATGGGGCATGAAATTATATTATATTTAGAGGAATCAAGGACAAATGGAAAGATCTTAAAGGAATTGAATAATGCATTCATAGTGCTATTCCCTAAAAGTAGAAACCCTCTACATTTTCTAATTTTAGACCCATATCCTTATGCAACACCATTTACATCTTTTCTAAACTAATTCGCTATGAGAATCACCAAAAGTATTCCAAGAATTATCACAAATGAGCAAAGAGGCTTTATGCTACAAAATGATACAATTGAAGGGGCCTTAATATCCCATTAAGCATTGCATTCCATCAAGTCAGAGAAAATACCAACAATGATTATCAAACCTAACATGTTGCAGACCTGTGATAGACTAAATTGGGTTTTCCATGTAAAAGAGCTAACAAAGACCAAGTTCTTAGTTTTGGTGAATGATACTCAAACTAGTTTCTTCAATTCTTCTCAAGGTTTTATAAAAGGTGATCCTTTATTTCCTTTCCTTTTCATTTTAATGGAATTATCACTAAGGGGCAATAATAGGGGCAAGAGTTAAAGGTGCATGGAAAGTTATAGATATCCCAAACTTAAACCATCAATATGACTCACTCATTACTTGCAGTTGATACACTTTAATTTTCTAAATTTACTATTCAATACAAAAGAGGTATTAAAAAGGTTTTAGAGGATTATTGTGGTGTGTCAGATCTTTCTAAACACCTCCCCAATGGTGTTAGTACATATCATATCCATTCTCGATTTTAAATATGATGAATTGCTAGGTTAATACCTGGGTATCAAATTCATTTCAAGGTCAAACAAGCTTGAGTTCTAGAAAAAAATTATGACCTAAATTTAAAATGGAATAGCATCATGGAAAGGAACATGGATAATAATGGAAATAAATATCACACTAAAAAGGGTAGTCCTTTCAACTATTCTAAACTATATTTATTGGTCCTTAAATTACCAAATATAGTGCAACTAAATTTCAAGCAATGCATCAAGAAGTTCCTCTCGAATGAGAAACTTGATAGTAAGAAAAAGAGTAAGATACCACAAGTTTCATTGAATAAACTCTTTGAAGATAAAAAATATGGAGGATCTAGTTTACATAACATATAGGCAATGAATCTGGTCTTTGGGGCCAAACTAACATGGAATTTTTTTGCAAAAAATTCTTCCAAATGGGTGAAAAAATCATGTAAAGGGAACATATACACTCCATAATTCATGAACTAATATTGACAATAGAAAACCCACAACAAGGATCTAATATGCGGAATTTTATCATAACCTTTAGATAAGTTATCATCCCACATTTAACCTTGTCTATAAGTAGTGGTAAAAAACATTATTCTAGGATAACTCCTAGAATAGCTTCCCACCATTGTCCAAAAAATGAAGGATTGGGAGAATTGAGAATATACTTAAAGCATCACAGGGGAGAAAAAGTAAAAAAATACCTCAAGCTGGAAGAGAATCTTCTCCCAAATGCAAAATGGAAAAAAATCATTGGTTGTAACTTCCCAGTGAACCATAAGTCTAAGTTATCAAAAATTAAACACTTTTTTTCTATAGGGACCCTAACAAGCTCATTTGGTCTCCTTCCAAGTCAAACAACTATAAATTCAGCCTAGGCTACTCATCAATCATCCAAAAAGGAAATATTGAATCAGTAAATTGGACCCATAAATTATGTTGGAACTCTACAATTCTTCCAAAAATGGGTCATTTTCATGGTTGACACTAAACAAGTGGTTCCTTATGTGTGAGAGATTCGTGAAGTTGGGAATATATGCCCCTTTCAACTATGTATTATGCAACCAATAAGAAGATAATGTAGACCCTCTGCTCTTAACTTACAAATTTTCATAATAGTGTTGGACATGGATCTAAAATAATCTAAATTTGGTCTTATCCCTTTATAAATATTTGTTAGCATATTTTTTCCTCATAGCCAATAATGAATAAAGGCTCTTTATTGTCATCAATATTGATAATAATCCCCTCAACACTAATATGGATTTTATGGTTGAAAAGGAATATAAGAATATTTTGTAAGGAGCACCATATAGTGGAAGAAGTAATATGTGAAATAGAGACTAATTTTTTATTTACTAATGTCTAGTGTGTATAAACCAAATGAATTAGGAAAAATCTACTCAAATTGGGATGCAAAAATATCTTCATAGTGGGAGTTGATCCATTCTCCAAACCCAAGAACATGGTTACCAGAAAATAGCCAAACCACAATAGTGTAGTATGAAATCCACCTCTAAAGAGTGTGAAAAAAGCTAATTTTGATGAGGCCTCTCATGGGGACCCAGGTGTATCTAGTACTAGTTGTGTACTAAGGAACCAAGAAGACAAGATTATTGACAGTCACATTAAAATTTATAGATGGAAAAAATAATAAGGTTGAGGCACAATCATTAATCGTAGGTTTGAAACTAGAAAATTTAGTAGGCATCAAACATATATAGATTGAAGGTAATTCTATGGTCATAATGAACACATGTAATAATAAAAATTCATCTAGTTGGATGTTAAGAACCATCCTAAACCAAGATATTAAAATGTTACAATATTTTGACTCTTACTAAATCTCACATTGTTATAAATAGGGTAATAAAGTAATAGACATGTTGGCAAATATTGCATGTGACCTAAATATTTGGGAATTATAATAAATTAAAAAAGATCTTGTTAAGTATTTATTGATCATAAAATCTTGCGCCTCTCCAAAAGTCTTATGGGAAATTGAGTGAGTTGGGGGACAATATGTGCTTCACTGAATACCTCCAAGACTTTTATAGAAAGCCAAATCTTCTCTGAGTTTAGGAAAAGGGAAAAGGAAATGCCAACAAAAAAAAATGAAAGATGGTGATGCACCAATGCTTTTAAAACATTTAAAAACCACAAGCTTTCCTCTATGAGTGATATGAAAGACACGGAAAACCACTTCCCTTCATTTTTGGGAAGAGAACGAACAACAAAGGCTCGATATAAGCACAAATGCAGTCATTCAATCAACTCGCAAGAAGTGTGTTTTAAGATCAGAATCAAACATAGAAGTTTCAAAATTAATATAAACCCTTCCTCTTAATATAGTCTATTATGAAGAATTGATAACCTTACAAAGAAAATGGAGAAATCCAATGACATAGTCCAGTCTATAAGGATTATAATCTAGTCATATACACAAACAACATGGAAGTCCAATAATCAAACTATTCAAATTAAGGAAGACATAGTGTCCTATTCTGGATGAAGATATAAAGAGAGGAATATTGAAAAAGAACATATCATGCATAGTTTCAAGTATTTATTTAGAATAACTAGTATTTCATGTTCAAATGAACTTTAAAACAGAGATCGGATTCTAATCCGATAATAGTTTGATCATAAAATAGACATAACATGCCAAAGTGAAGCAGTGTTCTATGAACTTTTAAAAAGAAAATATTTCTACTAACTAAGAAAACTAAAGAAAAAATTTTCAATAGGAAAAATTTAGGAACACCTACTCTTATGCTTCTCTTTTCAATATATAGCAGTTCAGAAGAGAAAATGTTGACCTCATCCAAAGTTAATGACTTCTAGACGTCCAAACCTAATAGCTTGGAAATCTGACTCTAGATATTTTATTAGGTCACTGGAATCCTTCTCTTCAACTTTCAGCTACCACATTTATGTCATTAGGATATTTCAATAGGATTAGCCCTTGTAATTGCTTTGATCCTAGAAAGATAGTTTGGCAATAGTCTTGTCGATCACCCAAGTGGTTTTGGTGGCATTGACTCACATCCTTTTATTGGAAAAGGAAAAGCGCATTCTGATGGGCCTTGAGCAAACATTCCCAAGATATAGCTTCATAGAGTGAAGGGATGACAGGGAAGCAAGGTGGATAATCTCAAATTTGTAAAAATCAAATGCTTGAAAACATCCGCTAGGGTGACACATAGTTCAAATTTTGACTAAGGAGAAAACGATTATGATCACATGCATAGCCACCACATGGCACACTACACATTTTTCATAAATACAAAATACTTATTCGCAGATCACCTTGAAGACCAAAAAAAAGCCAAAAAACAAAGATAGACAAATGCAAAATTTTCCTTCACAATTCTGGCAACTAACAGGGGGGTCTTTGCTTGTGAAGGCATGAAATGACACCTCTGGTTATTCTTGGATTTTAAGAAAGGTGAAATGCAACATCTCCCAATTTTCATCAGTTGGTTAGTCAAGGCTACTAAAAGCTTTATATGCCTGATCAAACTCAAAGACCTCTTTGAAAGAAACAAATCCCCATCTCGCTGAAATGGCTCCTAGGTGATAGTAAATATGAGAAAGCTAAAGAACATCATTCTCTATGTCATTCACTATTGGTGCTAAACCTGGCCCTAGAAAATATATAGGAGATCGAACCTTGATTGTGACTTCTTTTGTAATCTGGTCAATTGACAATACATCTCCATTTGTCGATAAGAAGGGAGGCAGCCCATAAATGTATAAGATCCTGAAATCTTTCTTGATTTTATCGAGACTCTTATTTAGAATCGTCTGGTTGTTCTTGGTTTTGGATGCCACCTTATTGAAGTAGGTGAATTCACTTGCTTTATTAGAGGCATCCCTTCGATATATAATACCTGCACCTCTCAGGTCCTCATATGTTATCACACAGAGCTTAGAGATCAAATTCTCTGATTCAGCGAATCGGGGAGCATATTCTTGAAGAGTTTGATCGGCCAACAAGACAACCTTTTCATTTATTTCTCAGGCACCTCTTAAGAATTGTAAGGCTAGATTTAGAATGGTGAGCGAGACAATGATTCCCTCCTAGTAGGTAGATACCAACCTCTTCTTTATAAGAAGGGTCATGGACCTTTGTGCAGTGGCTAACTCTTCCTGTGCTTTGGCCTCTTTTGCTTTCAATCTTTGATCTAGTTGATCTTTCTTCTTGATTGCTTCTCCCAGCTCTGAAACCAAATTTTCAATCTCCTTATTCTGAGTGTGGAACGCAGCCTTGAATCCTTAGTTATAATCTTTCATCTTTTTGATCTCCTATCGAACCTTTTGTAGATCATCAAAATCTTGAGCTTAGATTTTTTCTAGCTCCTTTATATTTTCCCAAATACGCTCATGCTCTATAATAGATTAGTGCTCAACTGTAAGTTCCCCTTTTAACCTATCTATCTCAATGTAAATTTGGATCCACTCATCTTGGAGTACTACAAGAGATCCTATTGCTTCATTTAGTTGGTCTTGCACCTACAGTATGTGGGTCATTTCATCATTTTGAGCCCTGATCTCTGACTACAAATAGTTCACCATTTCTTTTACATTTTCTAGCTCATTCTCCTACTTTCTCAGCTTCCAATCTAGCTGCTCGTAGTTTATGTATACCACCTTTGGAGTAGTCTTTGATAGGTCTACCTTGTCGCATGGATGGATCTCATTCAAATCCAAACCCATTGCTTGAATATCATAGTCCTCCATATGCATCTGTTCTTCAGGTCGGGCTGCGAGTGACTTCATAGTGGTGATCCATAGAGAATTTCTTTCTTGATTAAAACATGTCTAGATATTCTTTGAGGTTGGCAGCTCGACATTCTTCTCTCTTCTTTTTTCCTTTTTATTTTTTTGGGCTTGCCTAGTTGCATCGAATTGCTTCTGGAGAGTCTGTGGGGTATGAATACTCTGTTCCTCCATAGAAGCACTAGGGGGTAGACTAAAGAGAGTGACAAAAGAGGACATTTGAGATGTATGGGCATGTGGGGAGGTAAATGGGAGAGCAATCATTGAGAACAATGGGATGCCAAATTGGGATTGGGCACCTGGAGTACTAGTTAGAGTAAAAAGAGTAATGGATGGGGAAAGCAATTTTTTTCCAAATGTGGATGGGCCTAGGGTAACAAGTAACATGGTTGACTCATCTTTCTCTATAGGGGCCCTCAATAGGGTGATTAAAGAGTCAATGATGACCGAAGCAGATACTACTTGCTCGAAACATGGTAGCGCATCACTTGACACATTAAAAATGGCAGGGGGTTCATTTAACACTAACAACTCAGGGTTTGAAGGTAGAAGATTATTTTTAATAGGTAGAGGCAAAGGATTAACCAAAGATGTAGAAGCAAGAAGAAGAGGGGGAGCAAGACTTACTTGAATTGTGATAGTTCAAACATTTTGGAGAGCGGACTCTACTTCTTCATTTTCAATGGCTACATTAGATGTATCTAGGTCTTGGAATCACCATAACTCCATCTATCCCAAACTAGAATGCTCTGACCCCTTTGCATAAAATCTTGCTGAAGTCTGGCCTTCTTATTTTGTGATTGATTCTCATGGGGACCATCAGGTTGTCTTCCCTTTGCTTTGGACACTAGTGGAAGATATAGCCTATGATTCTTTTTTCTTAGAACTCTTTCCCTTGTCGAACTCTTGTGGTAAGGGAGCATGGCATGGAAGTCACTACTCTATTACTTCATGGTTGGACCCTGGGTTGCTATTATCAGAATCAGCCTCTCAGTCATAAATATCTTTGCACTGTTCATCATATGGTTGAAGTGGAATTCATCATCCTTTTCATTGGTTTTCCATGATATCTGAAAACCCAGACTGACCATTGAGACAAAGATATTGCCTGCTGAAGTTTCCTATGGAAGGACTTCACCAATTGAATACACAAAGGAAAAATAAAATGGCCATCTAGTTTGTCTTTCCCCATGATATTCACGATGATATAATCCCTCTCTTTCAATAACTCTTGCATTCTTCAAACCATACATAGGTCCATCCCTATCCTTCTCTTCCTAAATGAAAGATTTCTTAGTACGTAGGTATGAAAGGGATCCAAGGCCATCTAGAAAGGATGGAATTCATCATCATTGTCCATGCTGAAAACCCAGACTACCATTGAGAAAAGATATTGTGTGATTTCTAGGAACTTCTTGAATACCAAAGGAAAAATAAAATGGCCTCTAGTTTGTCTTTCCCCTGTTTCACGATGATATAATCCCTCTCTTTCATTTGATTCTTCCCAACAAGTCTCCCTATCTTCTTTCATGAATTTCTTAGTACGTAGGTTGAAAGGGATCCACAACATTTCTCTTATAGCTGGAGTAGAGATTGTGACCTTGATTCTATTACATGTTATGGTCCTAGTTTCTTCATCAAATTTTCTAGCACATGTGTCCACAAATTATGGTAATGGGTGTATGATAGGTATCATGAATTGTGGCAACCCATAATTCTAGAGCCGAGAGGCAAAGCCCCTAGAGGTACTATGATCTTTCATTCTCTAAAAAGCTCCTCTGAGATTTTACATAAATCAAAAGTTCAATCCTCAGGCATTGGGGCATTGGTGAAAATGGGCCTCCTTGGTGTAGATTCTACTCTTCTTCCAATCATTGAAGGTTCCACCATGGCTCTTCAAAATTTGTAGAGTTTTATTGAAACAACCACTTGCTCTTTACTTCTTTTGGAAAAAATCTACTTTTTTGTGCAATTAATTTTCTAAAGAAATACATGCAGTTAAGTCTATTCCATTACTGTTGGTCCATTAAATTCTACCAACTAGGAGATACGTGTGGGAAGGGGATCCATATCCTTTGGGAATGCCAAAAACTCTACAAAAATGGATTTAGTACATTCCTCTCATCGCCTCTTTTCTCAAATAAACTTGTTGCCTTGGGAAGAGTGTCCTTATATCAATCTTTACTTAGAGATTCAAAGTACTATTGAAAAGATGAGCTCATTAATTTTTCAGGCATTAGCATGTTAATCCATGTCCTTTCACTTACACAAGCTAGTTTATGCTGATGATGGCCAAGGAAATATGTCAAAAATTGGCCTATGCGAGCATTTACTCTCAATGCCCAAACATTAATTTTAAGACCTTCTAACAGATTTTCCATATGATTTGTCCTTCATTCACTGGCTGCTTTGATATTTTCCCATTATCGTTTGGCCAAAAATAGAACCTCTGTTGTTTAGCTATTCCAACACCTCTTTTCTATAAATAGCTATGCCACCTCAAGGTTATATTCATTCGAAAAGGAAAACTTAGGATTTGAGCTATCTTCTTTTATATCTACAATATTTTATTTTGCTCTACTGCTCCAACCAGGTTTGTCATTCTGGGTACTCCTAGCCATATTCTCCCATGAAGGGCATAGTATTCCTTCATTGGGAGATTATGGACGAGAGCGTGAAGCATTTAGTAAAAGGGTGTGACCACTTGGGGGTTATCTCTTTTCAATGGGTCATTCGCATGAACTTCATTGAAGATTAGAACCATATGCAAACCAATTGTAACATCCTGTCCCACTTCATGACCTCTCTGTTGGACCTAAATGTCACCAAAACAAAGATAGTTGAACTGTTTCATCGTATGTTTGATGTTTCTCTACTGGAAGGGCTTGGCGAAATAATGCAAGTTGCTATCCCTAGTGTTCGGATTCCCAATGCGATGGACCTACTCAGGTTCGTTGATCATGGCATGGACATGCCTTGGTTGCCCTTTCTCAATGAATTTTGCACCATGGACCTGAATAGTGATTGTTCCTTATCTTTTCTTGTTGCTACCTACCTCCTTTAGGAGTATGGTGTTGACGAAGCTCCGCAGTACAACTTCAAAAAGTAGTACAAGCTCGTTGTCTTCGACCACACAAAATGAGGTTGGTGTTTGTGAATTGTTCTCTTGCTCTCCTCTAAATGAAGAAGAAGAAGAAGAAGAAAAGAAAAACAATTATGGGCAGCAAGCCTCTATAACGATGGTTGGAGGCCTTCCTTTTGAGTTTTTGTAAAAATTCCTCCATTTTGTTCTCGTTTTGTATTTTGCTTGAATACCCTTTTTTGGGTTTTGCTCGAAAGAGCCTTTTTGCTAGAATCTGAGCCTTGGGCTACCCTATACTGTAAATATTGATAAAAATAAAATATATGTAATATAACCTTTCGTACCTCTTTTTATTCTTCTCTTTATTCATTAATCTAAAACTTAAAATCTTTTTACAATTTTTTTTATGTATAGTACATATCTGTGAATTTTTTTAAAAGTGCCATACTTGAATGGAATGGTTTTAGATAAATATTTTTTATCACTATCTCTAAAGTATTAACTTCCATATCTTCCAGTTCATATGCATTGTTCTCTTTGCATGCTCTGATTTGAAAGGGGCCTTTCCACAATGCTTCAAATTGGTGTGTTGTCCTCGTTTTACAATGTGCTCAGTGTACTTTAGCACTAAGCTTCCTTCCTCAAAATCTAGGTCAAAATTCTTTTCAGTGAACCATCACTTGACCATCCGCTGGTAGGCAATCATAGCTTCAAAATATTTTTCTTTATTTTCTTCCACTTTGAGTATTTCAACTATCCATACCTCCATTCTACCATTTTCCTCTATTTCTAGGGCTTTTAGTAATTATAATGTAGGGAGCTCCATAGAAACAAGTAAAACTACTTCCTTCCCATATACTAAATCATAAGGAGATGTCTTGAGGATCTATTTTGGCATGATTTGGTCTGCCCACAGAGCAACCCATAGATTCTTGTGCCATTCCCTTTGTTGCTCAAAGCAGATGCTCTTGATTAACCTAATAAGGTTATCATTTGTCAACTTCGTTAACCATTCCCTTGTGGGTAGTAATTTTAAGAGGTCTTGAGGTAGATCCCATTCATAATAGAAAAATATAACACCTTCAAAACTATGAAGTCCCTAGCATTGTTGGATATAATAGTCTTTGGTGAACAAAACCTAGTCACCAACCCTTCAATGAAGTTAACAATTTTACTTTCTATAGCACCTTTCAAGGCGATAGCCTCTATCCATCTTATAAAATAATCAGTCGCTGTGAGGATCCACTTATGGCCAACACTGCAAATAACATTTATCATTCTAGAAAAGTCTTATGCCCATCAAGCAAAGGGCTCTTCTGTTACAATGGGACTCAAAGGCAAAGCATAATTTTTTCTTTTTCCAACAAAGAATTGGCATTGAGTGCACTTTTGCACCAAATGGTGTGCTTCCAAAAAAATTGAGGGCCAATAGTATCCCACTTGCACAATATTCAGAGCAGTGGTTTTAGCAAAATAATATCCACCCATAGAGTTACTATGAAATTTTTTCAGAACCCTATCTGACTGGCACTTATCTAAACATCGGAGCAATACTCCATCATAGTTCCTCTTGAATAAAATTCCTTCGACCAATACATACCTGGTGCCTTGTAGTTGGTAGTATCTTCATTTGTGGAAGGGGAGAGCTATCGAGTAGTATCCTTTCTACATGTATAATTTCTAATCCATAATCTAGGATTCATCGGATTTGAACTGATTTGAAAAGACTTGATCAATCTCCTTGTCGAGTTCAGAAACTAACTCTTATGCAAGATATTTGCATAGGCCTCTTACCCAGACCACCTTGGTCTACTTGTTTTCCACATCATACTCTAGGCTCTTAGTGATCCAATTGTCTCTCTTTTTAATTATTTCTTCCTCAATGATGTATTGCCTTACACTTGGGTGAGCGACCAAAATGTTGATCTTATTGGCTGACACTAGGTGTTGAAACCTTTTGAGACTCTTGACAATGGAAAAATCCTATTTCTCTACAAAGTTATATCTGAATTCCTATCCTTTGAGGGTTATTAAATGAAAATAAATTGGATGCTCTGCATTATCCTTCTCATCCTTTTGAGTAAGCACAAAAGCTATGCTATGCTAACCATTGTATACATATAACAAGAAATCTTTACCAAAATCTAGATTGGCCAATATCAGAGCAGTGGAGATAGCTTTCTTTATTTTCTCAAAAGCTTCCTTTACTTTGGGAGTCCATTTGAAAATTAATTTCTTTTTGAGCATCAAGGTGATGGGCCTTGCGATGCCTACAAAGTCAGAAATGAAACAACTGACAAAATTGATCTTTCCTAAGATTGCAACCCTTTCTAATTTACTAGTAAGGGAAAATCCATTATATATTTGACTCTTTCTAAATCTATTGTAATTCCTTCCTTGGACACTACAAAGCCAAGAAGTTTACCTTGAGGCACTTCAAAAACACATATTTGGGATTTAAAGAAATCTTGAACTTCTAGCACCTCTAGAAGATTTGTTCTAGGTGGTCAAAATGATTAGCCTTTAATTTTGAAAAAATGGTCACATCATCCAGTTAAATCAGAATGATTGAATTGATCAATCTTGCAAAACCAATGTCCATGGCCTGTTCAAAATTTGTTTTGGCATTTGAGAGCCTGAAAGGAATCTTTGTGTATGTGAACGTACCCCACTTAGTTGTAAACATCATTTTATGTTGGTCGCTCTCTTTGACAAGTACTTGATTGTACCCTGAAAAGCCATCAAGCAATGAGAACATCTCCAATCTAGCCATTGTTTGCAAGATCTTCTCTATGGATGGCAAAGGATAATGATCTTTCAATGAGGCCTTATTTAGGTCCTGGAAATCAACACAAAGCATGATATCACTATTTTTCTTTCAAACCGATACCAAATTCGACACCCAAGTTGAGCATTTAATCAAATAAATGATTCAGGACTTAATCAGTTTAGTGAGTTCTTGTACCATCACTGCTTTGACCTTTAGATTAACAGGCCTTTTCTTCTATCAGACCGGCTTCGACCCTTTTTCCAAGTCAATGGTATGTTGAATTATACTAGGATCGTATCCTTTGAGATCATCATAGGTTCATGCCATAACTCCTTCATACTTAGAGCATAGATTTCTTAGTGTTTCTTTGTCTTCCCACTATACATTTCTTATGACTCTCGATCTTCTATCATTCCCAATGTCCAACTCTTCATAATCCTTTTCATTGGCTAGGAACCTTTGCTTGCCATTCCTCACATCTTCACAATGAAAAATATTCTCAAGGGAAATCAAACCCCAAGGAAGCTTATTGCTCTTTAGGTGAATGACCTGTCATTCAGAGGGTTGAAACTCTGATCTTGAATGGTTGAAAGGTCCCTCAGAATTTTGAACAAAAGTGTATATTTGAGAATCATCTTCAAACACTTGCCAATTTTGATTGTTGTCAGGAATTGACAACTAGACAGTGATGCAGACTACACTTTACTTTGAGTCAAAAACTAGCTCAAACTGTGACCTAATGGAAGTTATCTAATCTGCTATATCATTCAGGGACTAGGGAATAACTTGCACATTGAAAGTTTCAAAACCCTCATTTAAGTCCCATATCTGATGTCTATAGGCTTTCATCCTCTTATTTTTCACTGCTACTTGTTGCTAGACTTGGCTTACTAATAAATTAGAATCTCCAAATACATGCAATCTTTTCACACCCATCCACTCAGTAAGAAAAATATTGTGGATTAATGCTTCATATTACACATCATTATTTGAGCATGAAAACTAGAAATGGTAAGCCTTGAGGGTCTCAGATCCTATTGGAGACAATAGCCAGACTCCTGCTCTAGAAACAACTTTACATTTAGCACCATCAAAGTACAAGGTCCACAAGCGATTATCCATCAGATCATCATAGCTCACTTGATCTTTGATTAGTTTTGAATGTACCATGTCATCATCAAATATGACATAAGTACCCAGTCGTGTGGCATGGAAATTGATGAATGGGTTGGAGTCGATGAGCTAGTTAAGGAGAACCTCCTCTTCAAGGGTCCACTCACTTGTGTCTTCTTCATCTTCTAACATTTTGATGCAATACCCTTCTTGATTTGAAAAGGAAGTATGTGCACCTTCAAAATAGAGAATAACATTGTCTGCTATATGTTCAAAATGAAAATATTCTAAGAGAATCTTCATCTTTGCTCCATGTTTGGTTCTTAATATCAGATGGGACCAATCTAGTGCCAAATATCCACCCAAATTTATAGTGAAATCTCTCGAAAGAAACATCTTTAAAATCAGGGGAATGCCACTTATTACTACTTCCTACGAAATTGTCTAGCTTGGGCACAAAAAAGGGGTTAAGGATAGATATTTTATCTGACCTACTATCAGAACCTTCTTTCCATCCAGCTGCATGATCCCCTTTTCGAAAGGTTCATACTTGAGAATTAAAGCATCAACCACTTGCTTTGGCATTATTATCGTACTAGCTCCTGAGTCAATCATATTATTGTGTAAAATTTTATCCACCACAATTAATGTTAGAATGAAAGGAGTGGAATTTGGCATGCTTACCTCTTTCTCTTTCACTTTTTCCACCTCATTCATATAAGTCACGACCTTTGTATTTTTGAGGATTTGACACAGGCACTTTGTCTTTGTTCAGATCATGTGGCAAGAGTTTTCCTATCTATGGCTTTGGTCCTTCACTTTTTAGTGCCTCTTGAATTAATTTCTTTTGCTCGAGGATATATATTACGTCTCATAGAGAGACATTAGTAGCTTCCTTCTTCATCTTCTCTACCACATTGAGTGTTTTGACCGATTGAATCTTTGGTCTAAATGGTGGAATCTCTCTTGACTTCTAAGGAAAATGATCTGTTATGAATAGGTTTGATGTCCTATCAAGTAACTTGTCTAGTAATGGTGGAATTTTCTGTTGTTGAGCTGGTGGAACAGTCGGCAAAGTAGTTGGTTGGGATAGATGTCTCTCACATGATGATGGCTGGTGAGACTGGAAATGAAGCAAAGTCTATGACACATATTCCCCAGTGAGTATTCTCTTGGATCTAGTTTTGTAATATGATTGTACCTACATAGTGCTAGTTGTCGAAACTTTGTTTGCAAAAACCTCATCTTCTTCTTCCATCCAGGAGAAAATTGCCTAATCAGGAGCTATGTCCAACTCTTGTTCTACAAAAATCCCTTGCATTTTCACTTTGAATCACACATTCTCCATCTCAAGAGACTCATATCCTTCTATATTGGGCTGCACACCTTTGTTCCTTTGATCTGCTATTCTCTACTGCAAGTTTCCTTTGGGGAAATTTTAAGGCATATGACTATCATTGCAAGGAAAACACCATACATTTTCATCATCCACTAGGTTATTTTGAGCCAGTACCAACTCTTTGTTATGGTTGTCTTTGAATGTTTGCAATGACATGGTAACCAAGACTATTTGGTTGGTAGAAGATGCTTGCTAACCTCCTTGATCCAAAGGTCCTTGATATGTACTCTATTGATTCTATTAATAGAAGGGTCTACCTCCTTGGTACATTTGGGTTGCTTGTTTTGAAGGAGCTGCTTGTTGCCCCTTTCTGAGAAGTAGTTCATTAGCGAAAGATTACATTAGGCTCTTCATATCATTAAGGTCTACCACTAAGGAGAAGGAACCCAATGCACTTGGTTGTATGGTAGGATATACAAACATAGACTGGGGCGGAGCTAGGCTCATCACCTGTGTCGCTAGAGTGTTTGGAGAAGACTCTTCTTGGAGTAGAGTGCTTGAAATTTCAAGAAAAACAAGCATCAGAGGTTGTGGCGAAAGATTTCCTGGGTCTATCAAACTATTATCTGCGTAGACTACCAACTCATAGGCATTGATTAGAGTATCTCCTCCCATGGAAGTTATCAAGACCACAATATCTGAATTGGTGGCTTTCAAAAAGAACATGAAGGCCATAGCAGCTAGAGGTCATGCAGTAGTTGGGATCTTCTACAAGGTTTTGTTAAAATTAGTGTTAAAGTTTCTCATAGCTTCTTTTGGGGCTCTCTTGATGGTAATCAACTGACATAATAATGAGGAATGATCTCCTTTGTCCAAAAAATGTTTGAATTTTTTTTCTCTAAGATCATCCTAGGAGGTGATAGAACTGGAAGTCAAAGATCTATACTATTCTTGGGCCTTCCCTTTGAAAGAAGTGGCCTAAAATCCCATGGAAATATTTTCCTGCATGATATTGTGCACCCTACATACTTCTGCTACATCTTGGAGATGTTCAAAAGGAGTTTTAAAATCCTCCCTAGAAAATTTTGGAATAGCCTTAAGGGCATTAGTGGGTATGTTGAGCTAAAAAATAGGTGGAGCAGGTGGTCGTAGAGGATGACCACTGTCCCAAGTTACAAATTTTCTAGGAGCAGGAGGGGGTACGTGGGCCATGGAGAAAATATTCCTATATATTGGGTAAACTAGTATTCTTATTTGGAAACTTTGGCCTCCAGGTAGACTAAATAAGGCTCTAAACTCCAAAATCTTACTCCTTACCCTTCTACTTCTCACAAGTGATATAGAATCTATGACTCTTCTTCTCCAAGGTACCGAGGAGAGTAACTTAGATTACTAAAATTTACCCTTTGATGATGCTCTTGTTTGAATCATGGGAATAAAAACTCTAATTTCCTTCCTCTAGTCTGATCTAGAAATATTTCTGACTTCTAATTAGGCCTTTGGAATAAGTCCCATCGAGCATGCTGAAAAAATAATTGTCGATCATAAAATTTTGCACCTCTCTAATAGTCTTATGGGAAATTCAGTGAGTGGGGGTACAATATGAGCCTCATTGAATACCTCTAATATTTTTATAGAAAGTCGACTCTTCTCTAAGTTTAGGAAAAGGGAAAAGGAAATACAAACTAAAAAACATGAAAGATGGTGATGCACCAATGCTTTTACAATATTTTAAAACCACAAGCTTTCCTCTATGAGTTATATGAAAGACACAAAACACCACTTCCCTTGATTGTTGGGAGGAGAAAAAATATCAGAGGCTTGATACAATCACATATGTAGTCGTTTAATCAACCCACAATAAGTGTGTATTAAGATCCGAATCATATGTAGAAGTTTTATAATTAATAGAAAAACATTCAAAAGCAATATAAACCCTTCCTCTTAATATAGTGTATTATGAAGAAATGATAACCTTATCAAATAAAATGGAGAAATCCAATGGCATAGTCCAATATCTAAAGATTATAATCTAGTCATATACACAAACAACATAGAAATCCGATAATCAAACTATTCAAACTAAGCAACATGTAGTGTCCTATTTTGGATGAAGATATAAAGAGATAAATGCTAACAAAGAACATATCATACATAGTTTGAAGTTTTTCTTCAGAATAACTCATATTTCATATTCAAATGAACTTTAAAATAAAGATCAAATTCCAATATGATAATAGTTTGATCATAAAATAGAAATAACATGCGAGAGTGAAGTAGTGTTCTATGAAATTTTAAAAATAAAATATTTATACTAACTAAGAAAACTAAAGAAAACTTTTTCAATAGGAAAACTTTAGGAACCCTTTCTCTTATGCTTCTCTTTTCAATATGTAGTTTCCCAAAAGAGAAAATTCCAACCTTGTCTAGAGTTAATGATTGTCATACATCCAAACTTGATAGCTTGGAAATTAGACTCTAGATCTCTTATTAGGTCACTTGAATCCTACTCATCAACTTTCAACTACAACATTTATGTTGTTTAGATATTTCAACAGGATTAGCCCTTGTAATTGCTCTAATCCTAGAAAGACAATTTGACAATAGTCTTGTTGACCGCCCAAGTGGCTTTGGCGGCACCAACTCACGTCCTTTTATTGGAAAAGGCAAAGCAAATTTCGATGGGCCTTGAGTGAACATTCCCAAGATATAGCTTAATAGCATGAAGGGCTGACATGGCAGCAGGGTAGATAATCTCATATTTGTGAAAAGTGGATGCTAGAAAATGTCTTCCAGGGTGACATGTGGTCCGACTTCCAACTCAGGAGAAAATTATTATGATCACACACACAACTACCATGTGGTGCATTGTGCATTTGTTAGAATACAAACTCTTTGTGCATGGATCACCTTGAAGACCAAAATAAAGTTGAGAAAACAAAGATAGGAAAAGGCCAAATTTTTCTTCAGAGTATCCTACCCTAGCATGCATAGAAAGTAATGAATTTCACCTCTTAAAGGGGAACTAAGGTATCATATTATTTGTCTTAAGTGCATAGGGAAGATATGATGCTCATTTCTATTAGTAGTATCTATTTACAAGCTATGTAGTCCCTCAAGTGGGTATTTTATTCTACCCATGAGCACTTGACGATAAAGATTTCACTGATTTGAGTTGCATAATTCTTATCAAGCTAGGAGGACTAAATGAAAAATTCAAAGAATTGAGGTGACACATGGTGTCCTCAAATGTTTGGTGATTCTTGGACACACAAAAAGAACCTACCCCCACACCAATACCACATGTGAAATCGGTGTGGCCTAATGAAGCCCTTGAGTATTGTAAACAACAATTGGTGTGAGATTAGTTGAAACCACTAGTTTAGTGTTCACCATTTACTTTTTCTCATGGATTGATTTTTATTTATGTTTTGGAGCTTGTTGAAAATGAGTAATTTCGACCTAGGAATTCATAGTTCATAGTGGGAAGTGTTGAGGGTGCATTGTGGTAACCTTACATGCCACAAAAAATGATAAGAGATTTCATCTATTTCACCAATGATTGCCTATGCATCAAGGCACATGTTGTGCTAGTTCAAGTTGTGAAAGTTTCTAAGTATTTCCAATAATCATTGTTGCACAATAGGTTGAGAAATTCTATTGGTCCAACACATGGTTAAAAAGGTGGAGGTTGTGAGGTACACTAGTGTTGTTACACATATGGTTGTTTTTGGACCAAAAGATCAATTTGTTAATGCTTGATACAACCACCTAGGTTAATGAATCCATGAGAGGTAGTTAAGACATGTCACAAACTTGAGGGTTGTGTTGCATAGCATAAGGAGACAAAGGTTTCACACCTTGCAATAATCCCCCCTAATGAAAGTGAGGGGTTCAAACCCATGATCAAAGCTCTAATACAAATTATTATATAGATGGTTTACATTGCACCAAAAGATTGACAATTTACTTCTTGATACAACTGCTAGAGTTAATGAATGCATAGGAAGTGATTAAGCCATGTCACAAACCCGAGTGTTACTCTACACAACATAAGGATACCAAGGGCACACACCTTGCAATATATGAACCCTTTAAAGGACAAAGGTGTGTTGTTAGAAATCTTGTCTACTCGTAAGTTTTTAATTAATGCTAAGTATTATGCTAAACATAGATAATACTCTTATTATGTCAACACATAAACATGTGGTTCCATTGTGCTCCCTTGAGTTCCCTCCCAAAGCATGGGTTTCCTCTAGTTACATAAACTTGAAATGTGGTAGTGTTGGCATTAGGATATGTGATTTCCACTCAAAAGAAGCAATTTGCATAGTTTCACAATCTAGTTTATGGGATGTTCATTTAATAATTATTCATTTTGATGAGATCACTATTTAGCATACTTTGGTACAATCGATCATTTGGATGCATTTTGGCACAAGTCCCATCTAATCACAAATGTCTAATAGAATTTCCATTAATGACATGGATGTTATGTAGTACTTTAGTGGTGATTTTTCATGTATAAAAAAATGTTAATAAGGTGCTCTGAAGTTGTTGTAGTACCTCTCCTAATGGGAAGTAAATCTAGAAACAATTTATTTCCACCTTGAAGCTTGGGAGAATAAAGTGGCTTTCTCTATTCAAAGTGGAAGGGTGATATCCTCACTATTCTATTCTTCTCATAGCTACCTAAAGTTCATGTTGAGAATGGACACTCCTATATTCCTCTCATGCTCATGTTGCTAGATGGCCTTCACAGGTGCTATTATAGACTTGTGCTTGAAGGTGCTAATAAAAAATTGCATTTGAAGGGACTTAAAAGTGGTTAACATGATAATTGGTGTCAAATTCCTAAGGTATCTTGAGAATTATAGGGTAAACACAAATATCACACCATGTTTTGTGGTTTCCCTTATGGGTTTAGGGGAGAAAACGCAGTTGGTGGGAGAACTTATGAAAAAAAATGTTTAATAACCATAACCTAGGTGGGGTCAAGGTAAACCTTGATGTATAAACTCATGGTATTGGTGTCTGAGGCCATGGGATATCCAAAGCATAAATGAGAAGGGTTGTGAGGTGGAATGGCTTTTATTCCTTGTGAATTTGCACATGGTGTCACTAGCACAACATAGAATTCTTACACACATGGGTAGTTGTTTCTTAAAGAAGGTAAGCAATCTAGAGCCTATGTCTAGTTTCCAATGGATAGTGGATTTTGATACCACCCCTGATGTGGTTTCAAGAGTATATTTAATCTCTTGCATAAAATCTTCCTTTTCTCACTTTTTACTATGAGGCCTTTTTCCTATATTGGCCTCCATGCGTAAAGTAAATTGTATATGGGACATTTTGTTTTGGTCCCTTTACCATATTTACTATATAATATTTTGTGCTATATATTTAATTTAAAAACATTTATACTGTGAATAACATTATAAGATTTTTTCCTTTTATCTTAAAAACAACAAAATACTAACAAATTATCATTCATTATTAAAGCAAGTTGTACAAACAAAACTGTAGTGTAGAAACATGCATGTACCCTTGTATTTTCACACTTGTTTGGGTCCACCTTTCTTTATTTATCCTTCTTTATGGCTTAATTGGTCCTATTTTTAGTCCACAAGCCCTATGAATGGCATATTTTTCTAGTTAATCTTGACATTATCCAATGCATATGTGATCTCCTAATGATCTTGATTGGTCTATCCCTCATTTTTGATCATGAATAAAACACCACTAAGGAAATCTTTGTCCCCCTAAGGTTTTGGGACACTAACTTTCAGGTGTCTTATTTGGGCCCCTTTTTTGTGTTTGTGCCCCAAGTTTCATCACTTGGGACGAAGACACTACCTAGGGTATATTAGTCCTCCTTGAGTCATTTTGAGGATTTAATTTCAAATTCTGGTAGGATTTAACCTCCTTCATTTTATGAATTCATATGTTATCTTAGTGTTGTACAATTTTTGGATATTAAGCATTGACAAGTATAAATACAAGGTTCATTCATTAATTTTCATCATAAGAATTCATGAGGTCATCCTATCAACTTGAGTATTGATTCACAATGAAAATTTATGAGATTAAGAGCATTCAAGAGAAATTCATCAAGAAATTGGAGCCATCATAAAAATTCAAGCATCATGTCAAAGGATATTCTTGCATCATGTGTGTTATTGTGCTAAAAATTGTGATGTAGAGTTTTAGTTCAAGCAAGTAAGCATTTCAAGATCCATATCCATTTTAGCCATTCCACACAAGTTTGCATCCTTTACAAGGGTTTGGTGAGTTGTAGCATTCCATGTTGTTCATTCAAAATTTCCATCAAAATTTCTATTTCATTTCAAGGTTTAATTACCAACAAGGGGTTTGACCAAGGAAAACCCCATTCACTAACAATAAACAAGCTTTTTCCATCTTGCACATTTGTATTTTTAAATCTAGGTTGAAGAATTGAAGATCACTTGGAGTGAAAAGTTGTCAAACTTGTAAAGTTGCATTGCAAAGTGTTCATCTTCATGGAAGCTCACCTACATGTTAGATTCAACTATTTCAAAACCTGAGATCTGGAAGGAAGCAAGTGCAGACCTAGGAGCTCAGTCCTATCACATTCAGACTTCTAGAAATTCAAAGCGAGACTAAAATTCCATTTTGGGCATCTTAGTCATCCACAACATATCTCTCAAATATTCTTCAAGATTTTATTTTGACATCTAAGGATGCTATATTTTCCCCGAAAAAATAGTAGTGGGACTAATAAACCATCTTGGGCATCTTAGTCCTCTAGGGCATAATTTGGTAGCTTTTTTTCATTTCTAGAATCTTTTTATCATCTCCAAGTTTCCCAACTACACATACCCTAACTTAGTGTCACTCATTTTTCAGTGTTTGCATCTCTCATTTAGCCCATTTAAGGTTATTTTTCATATCATATTTAGTTTCCAAACAATTATATTTTCCAAGCATTTTCTTGGTGGTGAATTCCTTAAAGATGGAAAGAAGGCCCTCATAAGTCCTAATTGTTAATGGATCACCTTGAGAGGTTGATAGTCAATCCTATTAGGGTTCTTAGGACATATTTGAATCACCTAGATAGAATAGGAAATAGTATCCCCTTTCAACCTATTTTACCTACGGTTCATTTGTTAAGGCTAGCAAAACTAATCCTAATGTGATGAATGTTGACACAAATGATCAACATATGAGCAATCAAGAACAAAATCCTATGGATATTGATTAAAAAACTCCTATTGATACTATGATAGGAGTGATTGATATTGAGCCTCATAAAAATAAAACAATTGACATTCATTTATCTTTGAAAGAAACAATTAAACATACACCTAATGGTCCTCTTTACATAGCTGACATAATCATTAACAAGCCCACTCCTGGGATTTTAATTGATCCTATCTATGGAGAGAATGTGATCATAGAAGAACTCTTACATGTACATAAACTCACTCAAGATATATATGATAAACCAAAATCATGGATCAAAACATATAATGGTTTTTCTTGTGCTATGATGGGATTGATCACACTCCCTTTACAAGTAGGACTGGAGAAATCAACTATATCATTCTCTATGATTTCTAATTTAGACCAATTTCATATGAAGTTAGGCTACAAATGAAATATTCACCATAAACCATAGTGGCTTTAGACCCCTATCTTCCCATGGAACCTATAAGATAGGGTGAAGACTTCCTTTTCCTATCCTACCAAAAATTCAAAGAAAAATGCATAACCAAGTTATCTCTTGAAAAATTTCCTCCACCTATCCTTGAACCTCCACCACCTAAATAAGATAATGCTGAGCCTCAATCCCTTCCAAAAAATAAAGACCCATCCATAAACACACCCTTACCTATTTCCTCAAAGAGACCTAGAGAAAACCAAACAAGTCCTAATCTACCATATAAGAAAATTTATAAAGCCAAAGATAAAGTGGTGGAACATCCTTCCATGGTTTATTTTGTTCTTCCCTCACAAGAAGAAAATGAACCTATGGTTGATCTACTCACTCCTACACAAAATGAAAATCATAATAAAAGAAATTGCAATGCTAGAGAGAATAGGTGTAGGCATTTTGTTATTGCTTGAAAGATTAATGACAAGAACAATAGCGAAAATAAAAATATGAACTTGACAGAAGCAATAAGCAATGAGTCTCCATTCTTACCATAAACTATAAATTCACCACAACAAGGATCAAAACCTTCTATGGATATTACTATTCATCTTCCTATTGTCGTTTTAAGTTGGATGACGATGAGGAAATAGTTAAAATTGATGAGGAAGTGTATAATGAGTTGAATTTTTAATTTTCCTCATCCATGAGCTAAAAAAATAACAACCATGATGATCCTCCTAAACCGGGTTATTCACCATGTGTTGAACTTGGTGATTCTCCTAGTATGATAGTTGATGTGATCCCTCTCACTAGTGATT
Source organism: Sequoiadendron giganteum (assembly GCA_007115665.2). Lineage (NCBI taxonomy): Eukaryota > Viridiplantae > Streptophyta > Pinopsida > Cupressales > Cupressaceae > Sequoiadendron > Sequoiadendron giganteum. Next base: position 204,690,942 of record CM021105.1, read on the forward strand.
TTCATTCCACATATACTAAACAAGGTTGGGATATAGATGACTTGCTAGATGGTTGATCTGCATATGCCTTGCTAGTGTTTTTCTTTTTCTTTTTTATTTCTCTTGCATGTGTGTATTGTGTTCCCTCATTATGTTTTATTTGATATTTCTCTTTGTGCATTCCTCTATTTTTCCTTCATTCTTTTTTATATTGTAAGATTTTTTCTTTTTCATTTATCTTTTTGCTTTTGTCATGCATTTTCCATTTGGGGATGATGCAAGGTGTCAAGGCGCCCTATGTCTCTTCCATGTTGACACAAAATCTTTTTCTTTTCATTTCACTTTTCCCTTGTGTTTTCCTTTCGGGGATGACACAAGGAACTGAGACACCTTATGTCTCTTCCATGTTGATCCAAATGACTTTTATTGGTTTTCAATCTCTTTGTGTCATTCTTCTAGTTCTGTGTGTATTTGGGGAATGATGACAGTTCTGAGCTCTCTAATATCATTGCAAAAAAGACAGATACTGACCCTGAATCCATAGATCCCTTATGTGTTTTTCAGGGGAAACCCTCTTTTGCATTTTCTTTTGCATGTTTGTGTACTTTAAGTTAATTTCTCATAGCATGGTGTTAGAAATTTCTTTATAGTGGGGGCATACATTGGCATTATTTTAAGCATGATTTCATTTTCATTTGCTTTTCCATGTTCTTGGATGTGATTTTATTTCTTCATATGATGTGTTTCCTCTTTTTCGTGACATTGGGAGTAACGTCCTTCAAGTGTGCGACCTATCTTAGCATATTATATTTCCCCTAGTGGTGGTGTGACACACTACATCCCCTAAGTGGTGAATCTTTTATTTTTTGACTGGTCCTCTCTTGGAGATGTTATGAAGTATTTCCACTAAGAGTAAGACCTCACATGAACTAAGAAGAGTCCTTTTGAACATCTCTATTTCTTGTTGTGTTCATTTCTCCTTTTGTCCTTATTAAAGTAATGAAGGTATCGATTTGATATGGACTTCCTAGGGCTCACCTAGAGAATAACTAAATTCACTAGCCCATGTGAGTGTGCATTTTTTATTTTATCTTTATTAGATTCATGGAGTTATGGCTTTGATATAGACTTCCTATGGCTCACCTAGTGAACAACTAGCATCACTGTCACATGAGTGTGCATTTTTACTTTTATCTTTATTAAATTCATGGAGGTATGGCTTTGAAATGGAACCTTGAGGCTCACCTACTGAACAACTAGCTTCACTAGCCTGTGTGAGCATGCATTTTTGTACCTTATTAAAGTCATGGAGGTATGGCTTAGATATGGTGCCTCTTGGGGCTCACCTAGTGGAAAACTATTTCCCACTAGCCCTCACGAGCATGTGTTATGTTTTCATAGTGGACATTGTGTTCCACTTGTAAACTATCTTCAAGTCCAGGCCTTATCCACCACATTGGATGACTTGTCCAAGCTTGATCTTTTGTAGTTCTTTTCCTTTTTCCTTTTTCCTGTCTTTGATGGTGTATGTTTTCGATCTGATTTTGGATTCATATATCATTCACAAGTGCATTCCTTTATGCGTATGTTGTTTCACCATGGGATCATGATCCTAATGGCTTGTCCACTCTCTTGATCATTGTCATCCTATCTTGCTAACATTTTTACACTTGAACCCCTCTTAATTGTGTGATTGGCTACTTTAGTGTGAGTTTGAAGCAAGTTCATCCTCTGACTAAAATGGAGGCTAAATGTAGTGTAGTAAAATGCATACCCTTTCACTTTCACACTTGCTTAGGCCTGCCTTGCATTATTTATCCTTTTTTATGGCTTAATTGGTCCTATTTTGTGTCCACAAGCCCTATGAATGGCATATTTTTTTGGTTAATCCTAACATTATCCAATACATAAGAGATATCCTAATGATTCCAATTGGTGTGCCCCTAGTTTCTAGTCAGGACTAAAATGCCACTAAGGGCATCTTTGTCCCCCTTGAGGTTTTGAGACCTTAATTTTGAGGTATCTTATTTGGGCCCCTTTTTGGTTTCAATGCCCCAAATTTCATCACTTGAGACTAAGACACCACCTAGGGTGTCTTACTCCTCCTTGAGTCATTTTTGGGATTTAATTTCAAATTTTGGCAAGATTTAACCTCCTTCATTTAATGAATTCATATGTCAAGTTGGTGTGATAAAATTTCATTATACTAAGCATAGACAAGTATAAATACAAGGTTTATTCATTCATTTTCATCCTAAGAATTCATGAGATCATCCTAGCAACTTGAGCAATGATTCACAAGGAAAATTTATGAAATCAAGAGCATTCAAGAGAAAATAATTAAGCAATTGGAGCCATCATCAAGATTCAAGAATCATGTCAAAGGATATTATTTCATCATGTGTGTTGTTGTGCTAACATTTGTGATGTAGGGTTTTGATTCAAGCAAGCAAGAATTTAAAGATCCATATCTATTGCAGACATTCCACACAATTTTGTAGTCTTTCCAAGGGTTTGGAAAGTTGTAGCATTATATGTTGTTCATTCACCATTTCCTTCATTATTTCTATTTCATTTCAAGGTTTAATTACCAACAAGGGGTTTGACTAAGACAAACCCCTAATCACTAACAATCAACAGTTTTTACCCATCTTTCACATTTGTGTTTGCAAAGCTAGGTTGAAGACTTGAAAATCACTTGGACTGCAAAGGTTTCAAAGTTACAAATTTATCTTTCAAAGTTGTCATCTTCATGAAAGATCACCTAGAGGTCAGATCTAGTTGTTTAAAAACCTTAGATCCAATAGGAAGCAAGTGCAGACTTGGGAGATCTACATCACATTCAAAATTTTCAAAAATTGAGAGAGGGACTAAAATGCCATTTGGACATCTTAGCCCTCCAGAAAATATCATTCAAATATTCTTCAAGATTTTGTTCTGACATTTGAAGATTCTATGTTTTCCCCAAAAAACAACAGGGAGATTAATACACCATCTTGTGCATCTTATCCCTCCAAGGCATATTCTGGAAGCTTGTTTACATTTCTAGAATCTTTATATCATCTCCAGGTTTCCCAGGTACACATACCCTAACTTGGAATTGCTCATTTTCAGTGTTTGCATCTCTCATTTAGCCCATTTAATGTTGTTTTTCATATCAAATTGTGTTTTCAAACAATTATCTTTTCCAAGCATTTTCTTGGTGGTGGACCCCTTTAAGCTAGAAAGAACACCCTCCTAAGTAATCCTAATTGTGAATTGGCTCACCTTGAGAGGTTGATATTCAATCCTATTAGGGTTCTTAGGACATATTTGAATGAACTAGATAGAATACTAAAACGTATCCCCTTTCAACCTATTTTACCTATAGTTCGACAACTTCAAAAATAACTATTCAAAAGCTTGTGTTAGGACTCATTATAATTATAGTGATCATGCGAATATTATTTATTGATTCCCATATATTTAGAATTTATTTCCACCCCTTAATATTTTAATATTATTTTTTTATAATTTATTATTATTTTGGGATGAATACATAAAAAAGTTAAAATTTTGGAATTATTCAATAATTTTATGTAATATATATTTTTAGATAAAATGAAATAGGCCTAAAAAATTTGTATGAACAAAGTATCTAAAATAAATTTTTATAAGTTCCAATATACATAATTGAGGGGATTATGGTTTTCCCTCAAGTTAGAAAAACTTAACTTAAAAAAGTAAGTACAGTAGCAAAACCAAAACCCAAACCCTTCAATGGTTGAATTAGAGGTATACCATAGAAACCTTCGCTCCAACTATACAACTATATTGCAAGTATGAATACGTTTGATGGTGTTGTCACTAATGTTCACATTGATTTCAACACAGCTCAAGTTGAGTACTAATGGTATTTCTATAGATGAGATACCTTAGAGGTTCTTAGGGTACATGGAGCTATATTAATGGAGTTGTAATTATGTTTTAGCCAAGTGCTTTTGATAAAATTTGAGAAATAATGAAAGTAGAGTTAAAGTGTGTTCTGAGTGTGCTCCGATATTGTGATCCACATTTCTTTTGTGGTGATCATATGTATGTGTAGATATATAAGTTTGTTCATAACCTTAATGGATCGTATATCTTGAATTTTAGCTTCTAGATTGATGGAGAGTAGAAGATATATTCACAGGTGTGTGGATTGGTTTGGTAGAACTATCTATTTGTCGATTGGGAGAAATGTATTGGCTCTGCAATCTTCTAATATTTTTTTTGAGATCTTGTGGATCTGGGAGATGACTCTTTCTAATGGTTTTCGTGTTATAAAAAAATTCTTTATGGTTTGGCACTCAGGAAGTCCTAGTCTAGAGCTCCTATGTTTTTACTAGTTGGTTCGGGTGGATTGGTGAAGAGTTCTTTGTGAATGAAGTTTGTTGAAATTATTGTAGATGTACCTGAGGTGTTCTCAAAGATAGTAAAATGTCTATTGAACCATGTTGAATGATCCATGTGAGATTATCTTGCTAAATATGTGTGTACTTCAAATATCATTAGTGTTTTCATTAGGTTTGGCCAACCTGGTGTTTACATAGTACATTAGGTTTTTGCATCATCATAAGAAAGTGTGTGCTTGATCCAAGATGTTGTTTAGGTCCTAAATTATATATTTAATTGGTCCTCTCTAATTCGTATCCACTATGAGAATGTTGAGTAGCTGACCTAGTTTGAATCTATAAATGAAATTATATAGCTGACCATGGAGAATGTTTCTAAGGTTGAAGATGGTATAAAAGAAAATCAAGTCATGGAAAATTTTATATCCATCATCCATGAATCAATAGAGTGAGTTAAGTGTGTGAACAAGTGCAAAACTCAAAGAGTGGAAGAGCGAATTGAGGAAATAGTACCTTAAGGTGTTAGATTCTTGAAAGTAGTGAGCTGATGGCATCTACAATCTTTTGATTTGGTTGTGAATGTGTGGAACCCTAGTGGTGGATATTCATTTATTCCTTTCTTTATTCTTCTTGTGTAGGGAGTGAGCCTCCTTTTTGGACAATGAGTCCTAATGGGGCTTTTAAATTTCGAAGGAAGGAGGCTAGGGTTTTAGGGTTTAAAGTTACCCAGGGTAATGTTAATTATCAAATTTTGAAACCCTCTTGTTATGTTTCAATGGTGACTTGCTACTGAAGGTAACCGGTCACTTAAGTGATCCGATTGAGCCCTTCCCTTCGTTCTCTTACCGACCCCTTTCACCTAGCCTATCGGTCCTTTTTCCATCACCGGGGCTTCAAATTTTATAACGCCAAGGGTTGTACCGGCTGGTCCCACCTGACTATTCTAATGTCCATGCATGTTGTTTGGTTAACCATCTAATCACAGGTTTTGATTTGGACAGTTTCTCCAAAACCTCATAGGTTTTCCTACTGATGTCACTAAGAGGTGCAAGGTCTGTGAGATGCCACCATCTGGCACATACAAAGGGGCAGGGTTTTTTCCTGAGGTGCCAGTGATGTCAAGTGGCCATCTTTTCACCGGAGATGATTTTTAATTATGGGGTTAATAATAATTCTCCCTCGCAGACCTCACACAAGCATGGTAAATGTCTCAAAAGTACTGTGAGGTCTATGAAAGGGTGACACATGGCCTAGTCCTTGGAGCGACAGGGCTAAATGGGACCCATTGTTCGGTTACAACGTCTTATTTTCATGGGTTTTTATTGGCTATGGTTTTTCAAGGTACTGAGGTGGATTTTCAACACTCGATTGACTCAATTTGAGTCGTCTGACTTGCCAAGTTTGTTCTACATCAATGGTGTAGTTTCAAAGAAATTACAGATCATCTTTGTGACGAGTTTTCACACTTTGAAGCTTATTTTATTAATGGCTCGAGCGTTCCAAAGGATTTCCTCTTGATTTTATCTAGCATGCGAATGATGCCCTCCTAATAGAAGCAATAATGATGTCTACGTTAGCCACTTATGGCTCAAATTCTTGTTTTGCATTCAAGCAATCAATATCCCTCACACCAATTCACTCTATAAATGCTTGCTAAAGTGAAAAAATTCCAACAGAATGGCGACTCCGTTGGGAAGAATTTGAGAAAATTCTTATTGCAGAATCTAGCCTTAAGAGTCAGTGCATAGAGTCAAATGATTTGTCATTCTGAATTAGTTCAAAGTCTGAAGGATTTCAACCCTAGAGAAGAATTTATTGCAATGAACCTAACAATCCTGTGATCTATTGTATCTTGTTGGCAAAGGATTCAGGAGTTCTAGAATCATTAGATGAATTTTTATTGGGGAGAAATTCTGAGAAATTTAAAAGAAAAAGAGAAACAAGGAACCATAGGGGTTGAAGGATGCTATCTAGAATATTTTGTTAAGTGAATTTGTATGTTAAAATTTTGATGGTAATGGATTGTGGTTTTGTTGCAATGGACCTAAAAATCCTATGATCTATTGTATCTTGTTGGAAAAGGATTCAGGAGTTCTAGAATCATTAGATGAATGGTGGTTTTATTGGGGAGAACTTATGAGAAATTTAAAAGAAAAAGAGAAACAAGGAACCACAGGGGTTGAAGGATGTTATCTAGAATATTTGTTAAGTGAATTTTTATGTTAAAATTTGGATGGTAATGGATTATGGTTTTAAAGGAGATTGGTAGAGGTATGGTACGACTTTGTGGTGGGTAAAAACCAAGAATCTGACAAGCTTTGAAAGGAATTTCATATTTCTTTTAATATAATCCTCTATTGAAGAGGTGACGACTCTGTCTGAAGAACCAATTGATGAATGAAGAAACAGTCCTAGATCTATGATATTTAAAATTAGGAAGAATAAGTTAATACATGCTGCCAAAACAACAAATAACTAGGTATTTAATCAAAACTAAATAGTTGACTATTTTTTAAGTGTGATGGGTGTTTGTAATTAAGGATGTAGATGGTTCCAAACTAGATGTCTAGCATCAAGAAAGGAACAATGATCTGTTTTTCCATACTTCTGATGATGCAATATGTGTAAGGTCATATTAAATAATGTTTATGTTGCATCATATCTTGGAAAGCAAGGAATACTATTTGCAGTCACTAATGGAATCATGGTTGAGAAATTTAAAAGAAAAAGAGAATCAAGGAACCACAGGGGTTGAAGGATGCTATCTAGAATATTGTTAAGTGAATTTGTATGTTAAAATTTGGATGGTAATGGATTGTGGTTTTGTTGAAATGAACCTAACAATCCTATGATCTATTGTATCTTGTTGGAAAAGGATTCAGGAGTTCTAGAATCATTAGATGAGTGGTGATTTCATTGGGGAGAACTTCTGAGAAATTTAAAAGAAAAAGAGAAACAAGGAACCATAGGGGTAGAAGGATGCTATCTAGAATATTTTGTTAAGTGAATTTTTATGTTAAAATTTGGATGGTAATGGATTGTGGTTTTGAAGGAGATTGGTAGTGGTATGGTGCGACTTTGTTGTGGGTAAAAACCAAGAATCTGACAAGGTTTGAAAGGAATTTCATATTTATTTTAATATAATCCTCTGTTGAAGAGGTGATGACTCTATCTAAAGAACCAATTGATGAATGAAGAAATAGTCCTAGATCTGTGATATTTATATTCAGAAAGAAGAAGTTAATACATGCTGCCAAAACAACAAACTACCAAGTATTTAATCAAAACTAAACGGTTCACTATTTTTTAATTGTGATGGGTGTTTGTAATTAAGGATATAGATAGTTCCAAACTAGATGTCTAGCATCAAGAAATGAACAATGATTTGTTTTTCCATACTTCTGATGATGCAATATGTATAAGGTCATATGAAATAATGTTTATGTTGCATCATATCTTGGAAAGCAAGGAATACTATTTGTAGTCACTAATGGAATCATGGTTGTGATAGTAATAATATGTCTGATAAATATATATTGTTGATGACATTTTAAATGGGTATAAGTGATTTCCCATATGTAAAAATAGACATAACTATGCAAAGAGAACAAGTTGCAATAAGCCCTTCGAGATGTTTTGTAACTCAAAGGTATATTCCTTTTATTTTCAATGATGTTAGTGACTAACCTAATCCAATTCCTAAGAAGATTAGGAAGTAGTTTCCTAAATATAGAGGGAAAAGTGTAGAATCAACCTCTAAGCATTTACAAAATTTTGTAGATGTAATGGGGGATTATGAAGTCAGTCATGAGGATGTTGTCATGAAGCTTTTTGTCCAATCCTTGAAGGGTGATGCCAGGGATTGGTTTTCCTATTTACCTCCCTATTCTGTTAACTCATGGAATCAGTTGGTGATAGTTTTTATGGAGCAATTTGGTGAACGAGTCAATCCCAACATATTAAGAAAAGGTTATATGGGAATTCACACAAAAGAAGAGGAGCTAATCCCATATTTTAATCTTAGGTTTTCAAAATCATTAAGAGAAATCCCTAAAGAAATAAGATTGAGTGAGGCTGAATGCTTAGCTGTATATCTTGGTGCTTTTGACAAAAGGATGGGTTACTTACTAAGAGATAAAGAACCTACAAACATGCACCAAGCATATCAAATGGCTATGGAAATTGAAAATAATATGAAATACTCAATGATGAAGGGGTATCTTGTTGCAAGTATTGATTACCCTAGCTTGCCTAGTACTAGTAAAATGTCAGAGGAACTTACTCAGAGCACTAATTATGATAAGGGTATTTTTAAAACTGTTATTTCTTCACCATTGTAGTGTGATAATAATGAGATCGAATTTGAAAGCCAAGCTAGTTTGAATGTTGCTGATGAAACTTCTCTTGTACTAGAATTGTATGAAATGAAGAGGCAAGAGAGGGAATCGCCATATGAGTTTTTCTTGAGATTTTTAGAAGTCTTGATACAAATTCCTAGAAGTCATAGACCTAATGACTATGAATGCATTGATTTATTTTGTGAACTTTATGAACCAGGGCTAAGTGTTTTGCCAAAAGAATTAAAACCTGCTAATTTGGCCCAAGTCATTAAGTTGATAGAAATTGCAGAATCAACCAAGAATGTACCTACACAAAATGAAGACAATGCTTTCCCTTTTGAAGAAAGTTGGATAACTAAAATGGAATTTGAGGGGAAAAATAATGCAAGATTATGTTAGACACCTATTGTGTCTCCTAATCTTGATTGTAATACTCATGTCACTGAGATTTTGTTGCAGGCCAGTGATTGTGATTTCAGAGGTAGTGATTGCAGTACTGAGAACGGAACTTGGCTTGTCTTTTCACCAGAGTTGTATGGAAATGTATAACCTCATGTTCTTACTTGTTCCCAAGTGAAGGAACAATTTTCAAATGATAAATATTTAGAGTATACTCCATGTATACTAGCAATGGAACAAGCCTATTGTATAAATGTTGAGGAATTTGAGGATAATGAAGTATGTGATCAAATGAATAGTACTGAAGAAAACAAACATATTGATGAAAATATTGGTAGTATTTTTTTCCTTGACTGCTTATTTGAAGTTGAGATGGATATGTTGTTACCTTCTGACATTGATATTGCCAGTGAAATTTTTTTAGCTTGTGCAAAAATTTTCACTTATAAATTAACACATACATTAGGTAATGTTGAGTGCAATGAGGCCAGTGCATATTTCTCTTTCTCTTTTGACCGGTTTGAAATTGATGTATTTGACTCTGTCTTTGAGGGTTTTCATTTAAGATTAAATGAAGAAATATAGGGGAAGGTGTACATTGAGAGGCCTGAAATGAATGTGTTTACACATTCCTTGGAGAATGATGTAACTAGTACTACAAACATTTGTGATGCTAGGATGTATCCCAAATTGATGGAATTCAAGTGCGGGCAACCTAACTTATCTAGGAAATTCTAGGGTGGGGATTCCCCAAGTTGTGTATCACCTGTGTTGGGAAATAAAAGTATGGATAATATGAACACAATTTTATATGAAAATTTTCAGTTTGATGTGCAAATTGATGATGATGCCAGAATGTGTAATATTGTAGACTAGGTAAGTTATGAGTATTTTCCACTTCTCAGTTCAATTGGGCCAGCATCCTATGAGTTATGACCAGGGGTAGAGTAAGGTGAAATGTTATCATTGTCATATGTTGCTTTTAATGTTTTAGAATAGGACATGGACTGAATTGATGCAGGGGAGTATAAATAAACATTATGATACTTCCAGACATATTGATTATCCTATTATTTTTGAAGCATCAAAGTGTAAATGTTCTAGCCCTTGTTTACTCTAGGTGATAGAGAATTTTGTTTTTGACAGGGGAAATTTTTTATTTCTCTTGTCAGGTAGCTTGGGGCCACCAAGTTGGTAGTGCACAAGTCCAATTGAAAAAGCAAGGTGAAATATTTGTCAAGGAACTTGTGTAATTCAGTAATCTGGTCTACAAAACAAGAGATTCTAGATTCTTGCGATGCCAACAGGGGGCATACATCCCCAATCAGATCCACTGATGGGGCTTTTAAATTTCAAAGGAAGGAGGCTAGGGTTTTAGGGTTTAAAGTTAACTAGGGTGATGTGAATTATAAAATTTTAAAACCCTCTTGTTATGTTTCAATGGTGGCTTGCTACTGAAGCTAACCGGTCACTTAAGTGATCCAGTTGAGCCCTTTCCTCCGTGCTCTTACCAACCCCTTTCACCTGGCCTGTTGGTATTTTTTACGTCACTAGGGCTTCAAATTTTATAATGCCAAGGGTTGTACTAGCCGGTCCCACTAGAATATTCTAATGTCTGTGCATGCTGTTTGGTTAACCGTCCGATCATGGGTTTGGATCTAGACCATTTCTCGCAAACCTTGCAGGTTTTCCTGTTGATGTCACTAAGAGGTGCAAGGTCTGCGAGATGCAACCATTTGGCATGTACGGAGGGGCAGGGTTTTTTCTCGAGGTGCCAGCGATGTGAAGTGGTCGTATTTTCATCGGTGAGGGATTTTAGTTATGAGGTTAATAATAATTATCCCTCGCAAACCTTGCACGAGCATGGTAAATGTCTCAAAATTATCACGAGGTCTGTGAGAGGGTGACACGTGGCCTGATTCTTGGAGTGACAGGGCTAAATGGGACCCACTGTTCGATTGTGACCTCCTGTTTTCATGGGTTTTGATTGGCTATGGTTTTTCAAGGTGCTGAGGTGGATTTTCAATGCTCGATTGACTCAATCCGAGTCGTCCGACTTGCCAAGTTCTTTCTACATCAGCGGTGCAGTTTCAGAGAAATTACAGATCATCTGTGTGATGAGCTTTCACACTCTGAAGCTTATTTTATTAATGGCTCGAGCATTCCAAAGGATTTCCTCTTGATTTTCTCTATTGTTCGAATGATGCCCTCCTAATAGAAGCAATTATGGTGGCTATGTCAGGCACTTATGGCTCAAATTCTTGTTTTGCATTCAAGCAATCAATATCCCTTGCACCTATTCACTTTATAAATGCTTGCTAAAGTGACCTAGTGTTATCATTATATTTTTTGAGTTATTTTGTTTGTAGGTGGTGGTTATTCTCTTGTATTTTGTGAAGCTATGGATAAATTTGTAGGGCACAAGAGTGCCCGAGTGGGAGCCAGGAGGTTGCTAATTAAGAAGGAGAAACCTGCTCCCAGAACAGCTAAGGTCACTCCCAAGAGTGTTGGAAAAATTCCAAAGCATTGTGCATCGCCTGTATTAATTTCATCAGATTCTGATGATAATGAGTCTGAGATTGACTCGGATTACCGATATTACCTGGCGGCTTTGACTGAGCTCATGGGAGTGAATGAGGGGGCCCTTGCAGTTGAACCAATAACTACAGTGGCACCCAGCCAAGTTGTTGGATGTGGCGCTGATGTGGCTGGAGAAATGAAGGCAGTTCCACTTTTGACTGAGGCGAGAACTCAGAGTAGTCACTTGTATTGGAGTTGTGTGTCTACTTAGTGGTTGTTGGTGTTGGCTCTATTGGGTGGTGTTTTTTCTGATGTTTCATTTTGTTGACGTGGACGTGCGTGTGCCTGGTATGCCTTTTGGTTTTTCTCTGACTGGTTACTGTGTAACCCTTTTTTTGATTCCTCGAATCATGCACCTTGTTATCCAATGATGAGGAATCTGAATTCAAATTTCATTCTAAATGAAATTCAATTTTGAAATTAACAGTTTTGCCTAATGCTTTGTTGCTCTCCTATCCTATAAAGGAGATTTCATGGCTCATTGTTAAAGTCGATATTTTGGATCCATAAGGTTCTGAGTATGTACATTTAGTTTTACTACAGGATTTTGAAGGTATTATTTAGGAAATCATTCTGGGTCAGGAATAGTATGAAATAAGTATGCTATACTTTTGTAATTATTGATATCAAAAGAAATCTAAAAGAATTAAGACAATTTTCTCTCTTGTGTATGTGTCATGGATTATGAATGAATTTATCAAGGGTTTTTTCATTCAATTTCAATGGTGTATTTGAAAGTGTAACTTGTTCTCCTGCTTTAACTTAATGAGTTAATCAAATGCTTTAAAACAAATTGCATGTTTATGGTCATATGCTCAGGATTCACTAAGGAGTATTGTTTTAATATACTGAAAGATCTCATATTAGCAAAGCATTATGGTGATAAGTTCATAATATCTTAATTATGTTTTATATGACTCCCGCCCAATGAATGAGGCACTAGATAGTGTCAGTAAAATTCTTTTAGGTGTAGGACTGTGGCTTTGAGCAAGGTGATTAAATATCTAAACATCTTAACAAATATCAAATGCTATCTCTTTTGAGATATAAATCTTATGATAATTTTTAGTCTCTTTGCTTTCAGACATCTGTTACTATTCTTAGGTTTTTCCACAACCAAGGTAATTGCTGTTTGATTGCATGTGTGGGGACTGAATCTGTAAGAAGAAGTGTTCTTATCAGTCATAGAAAAATCTAATGAACACATTAAGGTTCACCCACCTTGGTCTCATAGAGCCAAAAGTGTAGGATATTTTAGTCTTTGACTAGATCTCGTTAGTTGGCCTCTAGCCTTTGTAGTTCTTTATAATAGAGGCTGGCTACCTCTTAGAGAATTGCAAATCCTAATGTGGGAAAAAACACCAACAAGTCCTTTAAAGGTAGTGAGCCCTCTAGCAGTGAGCCTTTGTATCTAGTATTGCATTACTACTATATTGTGAGTTAATCATCACTATGGTTTTTCCCTTATTGTGTTTTCATGTAAATCTAGTGTCTTTGGTGTTTTCTTTCTGTTATTTTCATTTCATGTTTACACTTAATAACAGATTGAAGTTAAGTTGAAAAGATAAAGTTTATAAGTAAAGTGATTTGATACAACTTGTTCACCCCCCTCTCAGTTGTCTTGTGCATTTCAACAATTGGTATCAGAGCTTTGGTTTATCTGTGAAAAGCTTAATCACTTGAGGTAGATTAGATGGTGCACAAGTTGTAGATTCCTATTTGTTATGGATTTTATTATAGTGATTGGAAAGAACAAATGAGGAGTTATCTTTTTTCACTTAGTTTCAACACTTGGAAATTTATGGAGACAAAAAATGTGATACCTATAGCTAGTCCTTCCTCTACTAATGAGACTGTAGCTTTTGAAGAGAATGAAAGAGAAAGGTATGCTATCTTCAGTGCCTTATCTAAAACTAAAAGAATTGTTTTTCTTTCTCTAGCTACTTCTCATGAAGTATGGACAAAATTGAAAGACATTTATGAAGGGAATGATAGAGTAAAGTTGTCAAGAAAACTAACTGATAAATGAAAATTTGAGAATTTGAGAATGGAAGATGGAGAAGACATTGTAAGATATTATCAAAGAGTTCAACTTATAACAGAAAAAATCAAGAATCAAGGTGGTACGATGATAGATGAAGATATAATTGACAATATTTTGATGACCTTACCAAAAAATTACATTGAGAAAGTATCTTCTCTTGAAGAACAATATGATCCAAAGACATTTACTAAGGAGCGTCTATTTGGTGTCGTGACTACATTTGAAATGAAAAAAAATTTAAGAGACAAGGACAAGACTGATACAAGTTTAAAATCAATGAAAAGAGGAGAAGAGTCGGATGATGAAGATTCAAAATATTTGGAGCAAACTTCACAAGGAGATTGAAGAAAGGTATTGGTAAATACAAAGGTTAGTTGCCTTTTAAGTGTTTCAGTTGTGGAAATATTGCTCATTATACATCAAGATTTCCTAATAGAGCTACACAAAAGAAGAATAAGGATAGTAATAACAATTACAAATACAAAAAGGCTAGGAATTTCAAGAAACGGTATTATGTAAAAGAAAATGGAGGGATTTTTGATAATGAATCTGACTTTGAAGAAGATAAAGATGGTTTTTTTTTTCTAGCCCTAGAAAATAAAGCTATATCTACTAACCATGGAAGATGTGCAAAGGAATATGGTCCAAAGAGAAAAAAGGATGAAATAGAAGGTAATCTAGTAACTACTTTTCATGCTAGATGGGATGAACAATTTTGGGTAATTGACAACAGATGTTCAAATCATATGACTATAGATAAGAGTAAGTTTACTAAAATTGTGAAGTATGATGGAGGAATAGTTATTCTTGGAGATGACTCTGGTGCTAATATTGGTGGGAAAGGAATAATTATATTTGATGGAAAACCCAATACTGATGATGTGTATTATGTAAAGGGTTTAAGGAATAATCTCTTAAGTGTTGGACAAATATGCAACATGGGTTTTAAGCTCGTGTTTTAGGATAATACTTGTGAGATAATAAAATGATCTGAAACTATGGTAGCAGCTGGAAGAAGAACTCATTGAGATATCTATCAACTTAAGGGTGGTTATGGTTAGTGTTTTGTTTCTTATATTAATGAGAATTAGCTCTGGTACTAAAGGATGAGACATGTGTATTTTGATAATTTGATTAGGATTAGTTCTAGGGAAGTTCTGAGAGATCTACCTAGAATCATAATGCCTTCAAATTCAATCTACATAAGTTTCCAAATGGTAAAATAGACAAGAATTTTTTTTAAAGGAAAGGATCAATCATCTGCCAGAATGATAGAATTAATCCATATAGAACTTTGTGGTCATACAAGAAATGATAGGTACTTTATGCTCTTGATCGGTGATTATTCTAGGATGACATAGGTGACATTTCTTAGAGAAAAGGCTTAGGCTCTTGATAGATTCAAAGTGTTTAAGGTAAGAGTATAAAATGAGGAAAATTTGAATATCAAATGCTTAAGGTCTGATAGATGGAGAATTTAAATTTGGTGATTTTAATGCATTCTATGAAGAACATGGCATAAAAATACATTATTCTACGAGCCTAGAACCCCTCAACAAAATAGATTTGTGGAAAGAAAGAACTAGATTGTTCAAGAGGTTGTTAGAACTATGATGAAAGAATAAAATGTTCCAAACGTGTATTGGAGAGAAGTAATCCATACTGCTATTTACATTCTTAACAAAGTTTAGATCAGCGGTAACAACACTAAGACCCCTTATGAGTTATACACTAGTAAGAATCCTACTATTAAATACTTTAAGGTATTTGGAAGTAGATGTTTCATTAGAAGAGATGATGAAAGAATTGGATATTCAAATAACAATAAGGCTTGCAAATATTTTAATAAAAAAATTATGACAATAATTTAAAGTGCTAGTGTAAAGGTTGATGAAGCTATGTATAGACCACTGGAAATAAATAAAGTTGAACCTGATGATCCTATATGTGTGCAAATACAAGAAGAATAAGGGGAGAATTAACAAAGTGATGAAAAGGAACAGACTCTAGAACCTATACCTAAGAATCCTAAATATGTTTAGAGAAATCATCTAGAAGAAAAAATAATTGCAGATAAAAGTGTGGTAAAGACAAGAAGCAAAGTGGTTGAGGTAAACTTGTGTTTACTCTCTAAGATAGAACCTAAGACTATGAATGAACAATGTAATGATGAAATTTGGGTAAAAGAAATGAAAGAGGAACTACATTAGATAGGGAACAATGAGACATGGGAAATAGTCCCTAGACCTGCAAACAAGAATTTAATTTGTTCAAAATGGGTATTTAGAAACAAGTTGAATTAAGATGGTGAAGTGGTAAGAAATAAAGAAAGACTTGTATGTAAAGGATATTCATAGGTTGAAGGAATATATTTTGAAGAAATGTTTGTACTTGTAGGAAGAATGGAAGTCATTCAAATGTTCTTGGCATTTTCAGTTCATAAAGGCTTCAAAGTATATCAAATGGATGTCAAGTTTGCATTCTTGAATGGAGAACTAGAAGAACTATATATGGAGCAACCAGAAGGTTTTCAACTGTTTGAAAAACTAGACATTGTTTGTAAGTTAAAGAAGGAACTATATGGACTTAAACAAGCTCCTGGAGCTTGGTATGCAAGATTGGATAGATAATTGAAAAAGAAAGGATTCAACAAAGGGTTCGTAGACAATAATATTTACTTGAAGATTGAGAAAAACAAGATCTTGATAGTTGTGGTATATGTTTATGACATCATCTTGTGTGGAAATGAAGGTATGTGTAAGATATTTTCTGAAGAGATGTAAACATAATTTGAAATGTCCATGATTGGTGAATTGAATTTCTTCCTTGGACTTCAAGTAAATCAAACTAACAAAGGGATATTCATTTCATAATTCAAGTATGTTAAAGAATTGTTAAAGATGTTTGGAATGGATATCTCCAAACCAGTTTGTATCCCTATGGTAACTAGATATAAGCTGAGTAAGGATGATGAATCTGCTAAAGTTGATCAAAGCATGTGGAGATCCATGATTGTTGGACTATTGTATCTTACGGCTACTAGACTTGATATCATGCATGCAGTATGTTTAATTGCAAGATTTCAAAAAGAACCTAAGGAAGAACATGTTACAACTATGAAGAGGATATTTAGTTATCTTAAAGGAACTCCAGATTATGGGCTATGGTATCTGAAAGACAATGAATTCACATTGAATTCCTATATTGATGTATATTGGGATAGATATGTAGATGATTAGAAGAGTAAAAGTGGCAGTGCATTCTTCCTTGGAGGAAGATTAGTTCCGTGGTTGAGCAAGAAACATGATTCATTTTCTTTATCCATTATAGAATAAAAATTTATTGCAACATCCTACTGTACACAAGTACTTTGGATGAAGAAAACCTAGATGGGCATAGGTGTGGTAAGTGATGAACCTATCTCTATATTTTTTGACAATAAAAATACTATAAACATTTCAAAGAACCTAGTGGTGAATTATAGAAAAAAGAATATATATCTATCAAGTATCACTTCTTGAGGGAGAAGGTATTGAAGAATGAAGTTAGAATTGAATATGTACCTAACAAAGAAAAAGTTGCAGACATATTCACTAAGGCTCTTCTGATGGATACTTTTGAGTATCTTAGAGGGAAGTTAAGGGTTAGTGCCCCTCCTTCTTTGAACTAAGTGCACATGGAGAAGCATCATTCCAGTGAATTTATAGACTTCCTTTTTTCTGAGCTGGTGATAGAGGTCTACTCCTCAAGGGGAGTAGAGAAGTGCATTGTTGCAATATATCATGTGGGTGTACTCCTTAGGGGGAGTGAAGAGATATTTATATGGAAATAATTTCATTTTCCATTGATTTCAAAGAGGGGGGGAGAAACATGTGCAAACTTGGAAGGTTGTCACTTCTGAAAATCATGTATGCTATCTTTGATGGTATTTTCACATCATGTGTTGCAAGAATAGATGTATTTGATGGTGTTTTCATTAATGTTTTCATTGATGTCAACTCAACTTAGGTTGAGTACTAATGGTATTTCCATAGATGAGATACTTTAGAAGTGCTTAAATTATATGGAGCTATATTTATGAAGTTCTAGTTGTGTTAATTCCAAGTGCTTTTGAGAAAATTTAAGAAATAATGAACGTAGTGTTAAAGTGTGTTCAGAGTGTGCTTTGGTATTGTTCTCTACATTTATTCTATGTTGATCCTATACCTATATAGATCTATAAGTTTGTTCATAAGCTTAAATGGATTGTATATCCTAAATTCTAGTTTTTGTGTCGATGGAGAGTAGAATATGTGTTCAACGGTGCATGAACTGGTTTGGGAGAACTATCTATTTGTGGACTGGGAGAATTTTTTTAGCTTTGTAGTCTTCTAATATTTGGTTTCAGATATTTTGGATCGAGGAGATGACTCTTTCTGGTGGTTTCTATGTTCTGAAAAATTTATTTATGGTTTGGCACTCTGAAAGACCTTCTCTAGAGCTCTTGTGTTTTTACTAATTGGTCTGGGTGGATTGGTGAAGAGTTCTTTGTGAATTATGTTTGTTGAAATTGTTGTAGATGCACCTGAGGTATTCTTAGAGATGGTAAAATATTTGGTGAAGCGTGTTGAGTGATCCACATGAGATTATCTTGGTAAAGATGTGTGTACTTCAAAGATCATTGGTGTTTTCATTAGGTTTGGCCGACTCGGTGTTTACATGGTACATTAGGTTTTTGCATCATCTTAAAAAAGAATGTCCAAGTGATCCAAGATTTTTTTTGGGTTCTAAATTATATATGTAATTGGTCTTCTCTCATTCTTATCCACTAAAGGAATATTGAGTAGTTGACCCAGTTTGAATTTGTAAATGAAATTGTATAGTCGACCTTGGAGAATGTTTCTAAGGTTTAAGGTGGTATAAAATAAAATAAAGTTGTGGTGAATTTCATATCCATCATCCACAAATCGAGCAAGTGAGTGAAGTGTGGAAATTTTTTTGAAAAGTAGAGAGTGGAAGAGCGAATTAAGGCAACATTACTTTAAGGTGATAGATTCCTAAAAGTAATGAGTTTATGGCATATGGAATCTTTTGATCAGGTTACAAATGTGTGGAACCCTTGTGGTAGATCGTCAATTATTCATTTATTTATTCCTTTGTAGGCAGTGAGTCCTTTGAAGGAAATGAGGGCTTACATTTAGGCAGTGAACCTTTTGTATCTAGGTAGTGAGCCCTTTGGAAATGCGCCTTTGTATTTGGTATTGCATTACTACTATATTATGAGTTAATCCTCATCCTGGTTTTTTCCTCGTTGGCTTTTCCATGTAAATTTGATGTCTTTGGTGTTTTCTTTCTATTATTTTCATTTCATGTTTACACTTAATAATTGATTAAAGTTAAGCTGAAAAGAGAAAGTTTATAAGTAAAGTGATTTGATAAAACTGATTGACCCCCCACCTCTCAATTTTCTTGTGCATTTCAAAAAACTAGGCATAAATTCATAGGACCCATGTATCTAAGAAAAAACCTAACCTTAAGTTAGTTTTGGTAATTCAGTCTTCCATATTACAAAACACCCAACATCACATGAATGATTTCAAAACTATATTGATGATATAGGTTGCTAACTAGGGAAAAATATTAAACACATAATAACCGATAAAAAGTATAAATGAAGGCTTGCATCAAATTTGAACTATTCATCACCATATGTTTGCACATAATAAATAAAATTACCTACCCATTCAAATTCTTAGATTGGTTTGATATGAAACATTTCTTTAGGAAAGTTACTCCCACCTAAGCTCACTCCCTTTGCCTATGCAATGCCTTTGGTGCGATGCAACACAAGAAGATCCATGTCTTAGAGCCTTGGAATGCCAAGACACACAATGGTAGCTTCCAAAACCTCCTCTAACCCATCTAGTATTTCAAGGATGAGAATTTTGTGAACCATTTCTGCCACTTCCACCTTTGGGAATTGTAGGTCAAGAAGAGCTATCACAAAATGTAAGGAGATATAAAAATCCACTCTATATCTCTCACTTGACAACATAAAATATTGTCCCAAGATGATTGTTACCATGACAATCAACATGAAATATGCTTCTAACATAATTCACTTCAAATGAAGCTTTAAAATAGTTCCAAGGAAGGTAATTTTTCTACAGGTACTCATCAAATTCATGAGAGTGTTTTTACCTCCACACAATGCAATCTCAACAAACATGCATTTAATGAATTAAAATGATATGTCCTCAAAATATCCTATGAGACAATATTAACCTTAAATAAAATCCCAATGAGTGCACTAAAAGTCATTTATGCATAGTTGTCTATGGTCATCTGATGTATGATGAAAGCCTTCAGATATCTCACATGTACAACTCAAAATTGTTAATTATGCCTATTGTAAATGTTAGTATGAGCTCATAGTATTATTAAATATAATTACCTTTCCTTGGTTTATCGATAGTATCTTCAAGACAGGAAAGTTAATCTTTAGCTCCCATAAAAATATGATATTTAAATGCAAGAATACAATTAAATAGAATTATCAATTCCTTTGGCCAAGAAAGTGAAGTGGTCTCAAAAAGACGCTTGCAAAGAAGACATCAAGATGTGGTTCATAGTTAGTTGTGGCATTATTCATAAACTACACACCAAAAATTATAGAAAAAATAGACCAATGGCATGCTTCCCATGCCCTACCTTCTCAAATCATTTTTAAACTTGCATGCTCAAGAAACTTGGCACTATCAGAGGTAGATTGTGCAATTGACTAAAATTGAAGTGAACCAATGGAAAACTACATGTGTCCTTCATTCTCAAAGAATTCTTTGGATTACGTGCATAAGACACATCGATCTAGTAGAGGCTGGGCACAAGATATATTCTTTCAAAAAAAGTGGTATGACGAACAAGAAAATATCATGTAAAATTAATTAATAAAAAAAAAACATTCTAGGAACATAACTAGATAAATTTTGTATAACAATATGAGACATCTATCATGTAGGCATTAAAACAATAGTGAAAAAAGCTCTAGACTTCCTATTTGAATATAAAATGAACCAAAGGTTCTCTTCCATCGTCCTCTAGAATTAAAAGAAATCTTGCACATGCACACATATAACACATGTCATTCTTAGACATTGGGCTAAGGATATACACTTTTTAGACATTCGATGGGAGAGTGGAATCCAATGTTCATGAAATATTGTGCAAGATTAATATGAAAACATATTTTTTCTTGAATCCAATCAAGGGTGGTTCAATGTATCCCTATCAAACATCGAACACTAGATATAAAGGATGTTGAATTTGGTTAAATTGAGTTTTGTAGACAAGATCATAAGAAAGGGGTCATGCTTGTGGTCCCAACCAATTACACACCAAGAATTTTTTACTATCATTTAAGGTGGTTATGATCTATGTCACCTTAACACATGGATATAGTGTGGGTGAGTAGGGTATGTGTAGGATCATGATGGGCGAAAAAGTGGCGATATGTAAGTGTTATGATGGCCCATGTGGCTGATGAATTTTTTTTTACCCAAAATTGATGAAACAAAAAGGGTTTTTAAAGGATATTCTCAGCTTTCCACCAATATAGATTATGCTTTACTTTGAATTTAATAAATAATTATTATACATTTTCTATTTGAATTACAACTAAAGTCCTGATTGATAGGCTGATTGAAAAACATTTATACCTTTTAAATGGTATCACAGTTTTTGAATTGAAATCATGTGTCACATTTTATGCTTCACATACTATAGGATTATAAAAAAAGGTTATGAATTTCATGATGTTTTGACCAAGTTAACGTGGTCATACATACGAGTTTTTATATTTTTTAAAATTTGTAATAAAAAAATCATAATTAATTATTTACTTAGAAAAAAATTACAAAAAAATATGCATCACATCGAGACATGAGTCCTTTAATTATATCTAAAATATTATCATTTTATTGTGGTAAGGGTGGTAAGACAGACACCTACTTCTTATTTTTTCCCTGAAATTTAAGTAATACTACATTGAAATTTCAAATTTTCACCAAATAGATTTTTTTTTTTTTTAAAACCTAGTAGTTTGGAAACTACATTAAATTTGCTACAAATTTTTTTCTTACATATTTTTGAAATAATATAGATAACTTATTCATTTTTTTACATCAAGTTTCCTAACACCGATTTTTTGAATTTTTATCACCACTTAAGGGCCTATTTTTTCCATGATGATCATGCACATACCCAGTAACATTATTCTGATGCCATGTCACTTTGGGACCTCCACACTTAGTGCAATTCACTAGTTATTTGAAGTTTTCAAGGCCAACTAGAGCTTCTCTAATTGGATTTTATGTTGGTTCATGATGACACCTATTGGGGCCTTCCTTGATTATGGAAAACTCTAAAATTAGTTAGATTAAGTTCTATAGGTGTGAGATGAAGGGTGGGAGCACACCCATGGCATTATGGAATATGCCATCATGGTGTGTTGTAATGGGACAGGGGACGTCACCTTATGCCAACACCTCTCCATTATTGGTGTTGGTGCATGAACATGTCGTGGTCATCATATGGAAACTTTTTTCTTGTTCTAACACTCTGAGAATGAAAAGAGTATAATTTTTACACAAGGTTCTAGTATTGCAAGTGGTATTTATCGGCATGATTTATATATTAGAAAAACTACAAGAAGTGCTCACCAATAATGAAAATTAATATAGCCAACTTATTTGATGTGAGGAAACCTAACTTTGATGAAGCCTTGCACATGATAAAAAATTTATTTACTTAAATTAGAGTATCCTATATGTGATGTGATTCATTTTTATCTAGACACATTAGTGGGTGTTGCCACAATAATAGGTTACACTTTCTAAGACATCCTGATTTTTGTTGAAATCACATATTTTTAGAAAATATAAATATTTAAGCTTTGAGAGGTTCCATTTAAACGATTTTAATTGAAGAGGGTTTGATCAAACCCCTTAGATGAAACCCCATTGGATAGAACCACACTAGTTTTAAACCACAGCTATAATAGATTCTCCTCTACACCTACCAAAATACTAATAAAAAACCCCTTTTTATTTATGCTTTTGGGGACCAAATTAATTAATTTAAAATTTATGTTTTGTAAGTATGTATTCCTTATTATAAGCTTCCCAAAAAGTATTATTTTAAATATATTTAATTTGATTATTATATTTATTTTTTATTTCTTGTGAATGTATGTGTTTCACTAAAATTCAAGCTCTTTGTTTTGCGCATATGAAAAAATAGTAGATTACAAGAAAACAATATGAAAAATATCTATGCTCTTGGTATTATTGTCCTTGATCTAGCAAATAAAATAATTTTGGTACATGTGAGATTTGATAACTATCCTACCCAAGAATCTAATGATTAAAGGAAAGAAAAACTAGAAATATGAGGAGGAATAAACTCTATTCCTCTAAAGAATGCAAAGCTATATTCATCTTGAGAATTGGAATGAAATGGTCTAAGACTAAAAAGAGAGTGCCTTGGTTATATAGGCCAAGGGGAGAGATAGATGTAACTAGATTATGAAAATTGTTGTCATCTTGTGACGTGTGACAACTCATGTCATTAAAGCTAAGCCACCTTATCCCTATGTAAAGTTAAGCTATTGTAAAGAGGACTTTAGTCGAGAGATAGCTAGGAAATGAACTAGTTAGTTAAAGTACCCCTCTCACACTAACACCCCCTACCTTAAGTACAACTTAGGGAGAAAAATACAATGCAAATATTCAAATATGGGTCACAGATACTAGGCCTAATGAGGTACCCATGTACATATAAATCACTCATAAATAGAGAAAAGGAGAAAATCCTGTGGGACAAAACTCCTCTCCAAAAGAGAGAAAATAGTGAAAATTCTCTCAAGAAAATGTGAAGGATAAAACCCCATGTGAGGAAAACGTCCTCCACATAAGAGATAATAAATAGACAAGGTCAATTGAACCCCCCTAAATATACAATATCATGTGCTAATAGTGGATGATCGACATAAAACTCTTCGTATGGTCCAATATCATCATAAAATATTCTTCCCATTAGGAAGAAAATGATACATGTAGGATATACTCTAATTCTTGAAAGGAACAAGTCTCTAGAATCGACTCAAATTTCATTATGTCAAGAGTCTCAATCTTAACTAAAGAAAGTGACAATGTAGAACAATGTGAAGACTGATGTAGAGCATCAAACAAAGATGATGATAAGTCCTCTAAATTCTACTACAAAATATTGCAAATGAGGACAAGCATTGATATAAGGAATTAAGTAACACTATAGAATATGTCAACATGAATGGAGATTGAGTTGAAACTATCAACTCATGAGTATTTGAAAAACATGTCACTATGAAAGCATATGAATGTGGAGGAGAAAAATGATATAATGTACCCATTTACAAATACAAAGAAATGGAGAAATCCCATTGGGAATAAAAATACTAACCATTGATTTCCAAACTCAAAAAAATAGATGTAGTATTTATTGATGAAGATCTGTTGATGAATCCCACATTGCAACAAGAATAAGATCAAAATCAATGAGAACACTACATGAGTATCAACAGGATACTCTTGAATGCTAGAAATTATAGATTTGGCACATAGTCTATATGAGTATCACTGATTTTAAACACTACTCAACTAGAAATTAGTTGAAAATATAGGTACCGAGTCTCTAGATGTAGAACTTGATCCTTTAAATACAAGGAGATTACTTCTACAACATTATTGTGTATATGGTATCTATTCCATCACATCGAAATGCATGGGTAAGTAGCCACTACATTTTTTGTGTATATAGGAATTGACACCTGATACTTAGAACGGTCCTAATATTCTTTCAATATGAAATATTTGATAGATTACATTGATGTGGAAAGATTTTGGCACTTTATTGTAAAGTGAATTTACATATTTTACATACATGAGTGATTTCAACATTAATAATGCAAATCTGAAAGCTTTGATGAAGAAGCCAAGCATAAATCAATTATGAAGTCTGCAACTAGATGTGACCAGTAGATATTCCCTCCAATTGGGATGTTGTCGTAATGTCAGGAACAACTGGCCCTTTTTGGTTGCTAGATGGAATAATGCCATGAATGGTACAATAAAATTCTTAGCAGTCAATCTGAATTTTCTTTTTCCTATTTTTCTTATTAATAAAACATTTTTGTTTTAAAAAAAGTTAATAAATTTTTTAATTACAAACATTATAAATTTTTTTATTAAAAATATTAATAAAGATAAATATTTTTTTAATTAAATTTTGAAAAACTTAATTAAAAGGATTAATAAAGAAACATGCCTACTTGGGAATCTAATGACTAAAGGAGAGAAAAACCAGAAATATGAGGAGAAATAAACTATATTCCTCTAAATAATGCAAAGCTATATTTAGCTTGAGAATTGGAATGAAATAAAGTGAGATTACAAAGGGAATTCCTTGGTTATATAGGCCAAGGGGAGAGATAGATGTAACTAGATTATGACAAGTGTTGTCATCTTGTGAGGTGTGGAAACTCATGTCGTTAAAGCTCAACCACCTTATCCCTATGTAAAGTTAAGCTAGTTTAAAGAGGATTTTAGTGGAGAACTAGCTCGAAAATGAACTAGTTAGATAAAGTACCCATTTCACACTAACAATACATACAAAAATGTTATGTGTTATATAGGAAGAATATCTCTAAATTGCAATTGGTTTAATCTCAAAACTTAATTAAGAAAAAAATATTCAATAAAGAACTATGAAATAAAATTAAGGAGCTATATATTATAGTTACAAATCTAAATTTGAAAAAAAATAAAATTCCCCTTCATAGAAAAAAAGTCATGTGTTATACAATAAACATCACTCTTTAAAAATGTTGTTTATTGTTAAAAACTATTTATCGAAGGATATGGAAAAATAAATGAAATTTGATTCAAAAAAAAATATAGAAAACATATTTATAATCTAAAGAAAAAATTACAAATCACTAGTTCACATCATCTTCAAATTCCTAATGGTTTAGCAACTATAGGTGTCTAAAAGTGAAGATTTAGTTAAACATGTTCAGTTCAATGTCATGTTTGGCCAAAAATTGTAACCCACTATTGTGGGATCACACCAGTGCAAGATATTTAGCAAGATATGATTGGTGCATTGTAGTGTCACCATGTATTAAGCACACACCATATTGGTCAATGTATCTACTACTTTGTTACACTCTTTGTAACAATGTGTGAGTTGGTAAGAGTCAAAATCTTGTAGCATTTGATTCCTTGTTTTATAATGATGCTTAGTAATCAACTAACTATATTTGTTTGCTTGCATGCATTAATTATAATCATGAACTCCCCTTGATCCAAATGTATTTGATACCTAATGAATTTTCAAATTTTAGGCCTCCAAGTAGTGCTTGTGCTTCAACCTCATTATTTGTCCCATCTGGAAGTTTTACTTCCAAAGTGCTAATAATTATACCTATGTGCTTCCTTAGTATATACCCAGCTCCAAAAGCTCTTAGATTCCCTTGTGAGGCCCCATGAAAATTAGTTTTTACCATTCCCATTGGACGGGGGACCATACCACAATTTTGTAGTTAGGATTTAGTTTTGATACGCATGTTCCTGGATTACAGGGTTGAATCAATTCTTATTAGGAAGATAACTTGGCATCCTAGTTTGAAATTTTCTTAGCTATGTTATTTGAATTTCATATAATGGACATTAATAATTCAAAGATTAGCCATTCAATTTTATATATTACTTCTTCCACTAAATGATGCTCCATTTTGAAAAACTTGTATATTTCCCACTATATACACCATATTACAATTAAGGGGCTTACTGGGTATGTGTAGAATCATGATGGGCCAAAAAGTGGTGATATGTAAGTGATATGATGGCCCATGTGGCTGACAACCTTTTTTTTAACCCAAAATTGATGAAAGAAAAAGTGTTTTCAAAGGAGATTCTTAGATTTCCACCAATATAACTCTTGCTTTACTTTGAATTTAATTAATAATTATTATTCATTTTCTATTTGAATTACAACTAAAGTCCTAATTGATAGGCTAATTGAAAAACATCTATAGCTTTCAAATAGTATCATATTTTTGAATCCAAAACATGCATCACATTCTATGCTTCACATACTATAGGATTACAAAAATAAATTTCATGAATTTTTTACCAAGTTGAGGTGGTTAGACATATGAGTTTTTATATTTTTTAAAAGTTGTAATAAAAAATTCATAATTAATTATTTACTTGGGAAAAGGTTACAAAAAAATATGCATCACATCGGGACATGAGTCCTCTACTTATACCTAAAATATTATAAACAAATATTATCATTTTATCGTGGTTAGGGTGGTCAGACAGACAACCAATTCGTATTGTTTCCCTTAAATTTAAGTACTACTACATTGAAATTTCAAGTTTTCACCAAATAGTTTTTTTTTTTTAATAAACCTAGTAGTTTAGAAACTACATTCAATTTTCTATAGATTCTATTGTTACATATTTTTGAAATAATATAGATACCTTATTCAAATTTTTAGGTCAAGTTGCCTAACTCTAATTTTCTAAATTTTCATCGCCATTTAAGGGTCTATGTTTTCCATGATGATCCTACACATACCCTACTACCCAAATTGACGAGGATACAGATTCTTTTTATTGTAGCGACCATGACAAAAACACTAAATATAGTGATTCTTGGAGGGGTGAGGCACGAAATAGCTTCTATTGGAGCCATGTCCAATAAAAGTTTGATAATTTTTATCTTACTAAAATATGGTCTATGTTTTCTTGTTGTTGACCATATAATAAAAAGGAGTAGTGATCCCCAATTTCACTAACTTCTCACAAGTAAGTATGTATTTATTTAGAGCCAACCAAGAAAATGAGCTTTGTTTTGGAAGAACTACAAAGCTCTAGCATAATTTATGGGGCTTGTTTTCTACTTCATTATTACCTTTTTATATGATTGATAAGTAGCCTAGGATGACTTTGTAATCACTTGAATTAGAAGGTTTCCAAATGAGAATATTAGGAATTAATGGAAAAGAATATTTGACATTGCTGGAGGAGGGATGATAGGTGGAACATCTGATTTTCAGCGAATTTACAACCATCAAAAAAATTCCATTTGACATTTAAGAGGAGGTCATATCTATCATAATATAGTATATTAATTTTGAACCCCAATACCATTTTAAATATATTCTCATTTCCTCTTGTCCTTCCATTTTTGGATAGTGGTGGGAAGCTAGTCCAAGAGTCTTCCTAGAACATAGTGTTTTATCTTTTATTTATGGATTAGGTTAAATGTGGGGTAATAATTTCTCTATAAGCTATGATAAAGTCCACATTTTGTATCATCTAGGGGGATTTGAAATTGTGAAAATGTATTAAGGGATTGTGGTGTCCATGCATTTTATTCAAATGATTCTATCCCATTTAGAGTGTGGCTTTGCAAAAAAAATCCACACTAAGTTTGCACCTAAAGCTAGGTTCCTTGCTTCTATGTCATTTAAGCTCACTCCTCCATGCTTTTCCTTTCATGAAGTTTGTTCCATGATACTAACAAAACATTACTCTTTTTGTCTATCAAGGTTATATTTCTCAAAGAACTTTCTAATGCATTTCTCAATGTTTTCTTGCACTTCATTTGGTAGCTTTAGGAGGGTATGTGCAGGATCATCATGGAAAAAATAGGCCCTTAAGTGGCAATAAAAATTTAGAAAATCAGAGTTAGGCAACTTGATGTAAAAATTTGAATACGTTATCTATAGTATTTCAAAAATATGTAAGAATAGAATATGTAGAAAATTTAATTTAGTTTCTAGAATACTAGGTTTATTTTTATTTTTTAAAACTATTTGCTGCAAATTTGAAATTTCAATGTAGTAGTACTTAAATTTCAGGGAAAAAATAAGAAGTAGGTGTCTGTCTGACCACCCTAACCACAATAAAATGATAATATTTTTTTATAATATTTTTTTATATATGTAGAGGACTCATTTTCGGATGTGATGCATATTTTATTGTAATTGTTTTCCAAGTAAATAATTAATTATGAATTTTTTATTACAAATTTTAAAAAATATAAGAACTCGTATGTTTGACCACCTTAACTTGGTCAAAACTTCATGAAATTCAATTTTATTTTTTTAAATCCTATAGTATTTGAAGCATAGAATGTGATGCATGTTTCGGATTTGAAAAAGGTGATACCATTTGAAAGCTATAGATAGTTTTCAATCAACCTATCAATTAGGACTTTAGTCATAATTCAAATAGAAAAAGAATAATAATTATTTATTAAATTCAAAGTAAAGCATAATTTATATTGGTGGAAATTTGAAAATATCCTTTAAAAACCCTTTTGGTTTCATAAATTTTGTGTAAAAAAAAGTCGTCAGCCACATGGGCCATCATATCACTTACATATCACCACTTTTTGGCCCATCATGATCCTGCACATACCTAGGATTAGCAAAGCATAGTTGGGGATGGTTGAAAGGAGTGATTTAGTTAGTGTGAACTTTCTTGCCATTGTTAGCCTTCCACCTTTCCATGATGTGATTCTATTTTGTATTTGAGACAATATTTTATTCAAAAACATAGGCTTATTTGGTCCTAAAAATAATGGGATCCCTAGATATTGGCTTGGAAATTCTTCTTGTTTGAAATTAAGAATTGATAAGATATGTGCAGACACCATGTTGGAGTGGTGTTTTGGAAGAAAATTTTTGATTATTTATCATTGAATTTTTAGTTTGATACCTTGCAATAGTCCTCTAATAAATTTTAATACCTTTTTCTTCTTGAACATTAGATTTAGCAAAAAGAAGTGTACCATCTACAAACACCAAATAATTCATGTTGATGTTTGAGTTTTGGATAACTATACCTTGCCATAAATCTTGTGTGCATGCACTTGATATTTCTAATCTCAATAATTCTACCATTAAGATGAAAAGGAAGAGTGGTAGTAGATCCCCTTGTCTAACACCTTGCATGGAATTGAAGAAACCTGTTGGGTTGTTGTTTATAAAAATAAATGATATAGACATTGATATTAAAGAACTAACCTAGCGAAACCATTTGTGGGAAAACCCTAGTTTTTGGAGCACTTTTTGGAGGAAGTCCCATTTTAGCTATCATAATCTTTCAACATATCGAGTTTGATAACCATAGTTGAAATTATATTTTCCATTATGGAATCCAAAGTATCATGGGATATTAGGGACACTTCTGTGGTATCCTTTCCTGAAACAAATCTTCCTTTCTCATTCATGATTATTTTTGGGATGATCTTGATTAATCTCAAGGAAATGGCCTTGGAGATAATTTTGTATATGTTACTACACAAAGATATGTGTTTGAAAAGAACAATGGTAGAGGGATTCTAATTTTTTTGGATTAGTGCTATAAAGGTGTTGTTCAATTCCTTTAATATCTTACCATTTCTTCTTAATTCCTCTAATGATAATAGAATATATTTCCCCATGAACTTCCAACCCTTTTCAAAAAATTGGTAATAAACCCATATAGACCTATACCTTTGTTTGGTGGCATAGAGAATACCACTTCATTCACTTCTTATAGTGTGAATGGTTTTAACAAGTGTATTTTCGTCCTTGAAAATTAGTGTTGCAATGTGTTGTACAAAATCATCTTCAATAGTGCTTCTCACTTGGGTCATTTAATGAATTGATAGCCTAAGTAGATTTGTGAAAAAATGAATTGATTCTTCACTAATAAGTTTCTCTACCTTCAAATTGTTTCTTGAGGGGGAGGTGATTTTGAATAAAGTGTGCATTTATTGTCTATTTTTTGAAGAAATATGAAAGAATTTAGTGTTCGTATCACTATCTTTGAGCCAAGTTTCTCTAGATTTTTGTCTCCAATAGGTCTCTTCTCTTGACAAGTTTTCTTTTAGTTTCAATTAAAGTTTTTTTTGTAGGCTAAAGGAGATAGGATTCATTCCACTTTGCATTATTTGACCATTGATTTCATCAAGTTGAGCCTAAAAATATATTTTTATGAAAATATGTGTTTGAAGTGTTGCTCATTCCATAATTTAATTTACTATTTTATATATATAACCTTCTTTGCTAGCTAGAACATTTTGTATTCATAGAAATAACATTCTATAGTTTCATTTCACTCACACTAATCCCACACTCTTATTAATTTTAATTCCACTCCTTCCCACCACTCCCACTCCCCTTCATGCATGTTGCCTATTTCTATTGAGTGTGACTTGATCATTGATCTCTCTAAAGAGTCTAAGACATCAGGTGTTATTGTGTCTTTTGTTGCTGACTATCTTATTTACTTTTAGTCCCTAGCCTCTAGATTCTTTGTTAATGTTGTGTGATCTACTAATGTGTGTGTGTACCTTGAGCACCATATTTTTTGTGTGTGTTCCTTAGTTTTATTCATTTAACCCTTTTAAGTAATCCCATTATGTTATTCTTGTTTAGGTGAGATTCACATATCTTCCCTTATAGTTATGCTGCCCCTATACTTATGAGGGAATTGGTAATGCTCTAGGTAGGTTCTTGATAGTGGATAATACTTCAAATAATTTTACTCACACTTCCTTTTCTCAAATTTTGTGGAGGTTGATTTTTCTTAGGCTTTACCTAGTGAGTTTGTTTTTATAGATTAATGGTTGGTCTTAGTCTCAGTTGGTGGATTATGAAGCTAGCCCTTTTAGCTACATATTCTATTTCTCTATTGGTCGCTTGGCTCATGATTTCCCTCATGGATCTCATCTCGTTTCATCCTCCAATTGGTATAAGAATTCTCTCCAAGAAAATTTAATTATGTACCTTGATTCAAACTCTTCTTTTGATTACGAGAATTCCAATCCTCCTTCTATGCAGATAAATAATCCTGTTATTGATGATGTTGTTTCTTCTATGGCTTCTAATGTGTTTCCTCCCTTAATGGAATTGCTTCCCCCATTCTTGGAATGGTTATCTTATCTATGAATCTTGCTACTTTCAGATAGGATTTGGATGCTTCAACTGAAGCAATTATTGTTCCACTTATTAGTTACTTGGAAGCTGATTCTCCCCTTTTCAATCTAAATATTTCAAATCTTGGTTTTTATTCTTCTTGGATATTTGGGAAATGTAGGAAGAAATGTACTTTTAAGGTCTTTGTTTTGATTAACAATCCCTTATAAGGAAATTTGTTGGGTTCTATCTTTGGAGCTTGAGCTATTTCTCTCTAGTTTTCTATTTTTGTTTTGTTTGTTGTTGGTTGCTCTATTCTTGCTACTGGTCTATTTTTGGTTTTTATTCACGTCCTTCTATTTCTAACTTGTTTCTATGTTTGGCCAACCTATTTTGTTGGGCTATTAAGCTTTGTTATATTCTTCGTACATGATTGTAGTGTCAAAAAATGTACTTTACATTTTTACACTATGTTTGGGTCCCTTTATAAATTGCAATTAATTAAGCCTCTAATTGGCCCAATGATACATCTACAACCCTAATTAATTGTAATTTTTGAAAGGGGAATAAGTATTTAATTAATGCAATTATCATTTTTATCACCCTACAATGAATAGGTCTAAGCAATGTAGGTCAGGACCCATTCACCCTTGGCTGATTGGTTTCCCTTTAGATGTTAAATTCAAATTTTTAATATGTTTTTGGTTGCCCTTTTATGATCCAAATTAAAATTTCAAATTTCATCTTGCAGTGTTTAATATTTGAGAAATTAGAAAATTACCTATAAATACAAGGTCTTTTTATCAAATTAAAATCCTAAGCGATCTACAATTTCATGAGAGAATTATAGAAAATATTATTTCCAAAGGTGTTCAAGAGCATATTTCTTAGTCATGTGTTGTAACATTCAATATCTCAAGCATCATTTCAAAGTTATCCTCATGCATGCATGCTTTTGGAGCTAACATTGTGATGTAGGTTTCAAGCATTCAATTCAAGATCTTGATATCCAATTAAGATATTTCATGCAAGATCAAGATTCTGGAGAGATGTGTTAGTTTTCAGTCTTGCAAGGATATCAATTCCAAGGTTTGGTGAGTTGCAACATAGCAAGTGTCCATTCATCATTCCCTTCATTCATGTTTCATTTCATTTCAAGGTTTAATTACCGAATTTGGGTTTGACCAAGGGAAAGCCCCATTCAGCAAAAACAAACCTTTT
Source organism: Sequoiadendron giganteum (assembly GCA_007115665.2). Lineage (NCBI taxonomy): Eukaryota > Viridiplantae > Streptophyta > Pinopsida > Cupressales > Cupressaceae > Sequoiadendron > Sequoiadendron giganteum. The sequence continues at coordinate 204,723,873 of CM021105.1, forward strand.
TTCCCTCTTGTGTGTGTTGTAAATATTAGGTTGAAGAAGGATTGAAGATTCATCAAAATTGAAATTTTGTAAAGTTGTCAAATTTATCAACATTCTCATCAAGATACAAAATGTTACTTTCAAAATTTAATTCCAAATTTATGATTGTGAAACATAGGGGAATTTGGGAGTGCATACCTAGGAGCAAAGGACTATAAAAGCATATTTTGAACCCCAATAGCAAGATCCATTCACCCTTGGGAAAATGAGTCCCAGGAGGACACTCAACACAAGCTTTTTTTGATAGGTGCATAAAGTCCTACCTTTCTTAGATCTACTAAAACTTTCTAGACTCTATCAAATTAAGGTTTAAAATTGATGATTTATGTGTTAAATTTCATACTTGCATTCATTTGGTATTTTTCATTCATCTCCCAAAAGTATATTTCAGGTTGATTTACCCCATCAATCATCATGAGAAAAACAATAAGATCTCCATCAAGATCAAGGCTCATTTAAGGTTTGAAATTCAATCTTTCCCTAATGGATCTAATTTTACTAATGAAATAGAGAGAAAGTGTAGGTGCATACCCCCCATTAAAAATAAATCATCCACCCACATCTTTCCTCCATTTCATTTTTGTGAACCCGACATTGTACGTCAAAATTTTCTAAAATGGGAGTACATTCAAACTCTAGATCTAGGATTTGCAATAGTTTACATTAGTTTGCATCTTATTTAGGGTTGTTAAAGTTTCACTAGTTTGCATCTCATCTAGGGTTTTAGATTTGCATTTTGCATCCTTCACAATTTGAAAAATTAAAAAAATTGCATGCATATTACATTGATTTTGCATAGTACTTGCATATAAGTGTATGTTCAATCATTCACATTCAAAAACTGAGTCAAAAGTTCATTCAAAAAGTTTCATATTTTACATAATTTTTCATTCACTCCACTTGTATTTAGACAACAAAATCTAGAAAATGCATTCACTAAAACCATAGTTTGTAGTCTAAAACATGAAACCATAGCATTGAACCTTGGGCTTAGAGAAATTTTTTGGGTAGTGTTTATCCCTGTTTTCTTCATTTAGATGTTTTGTTAAATCTTGGTATTAATTTTAGAAATTAGAGAAAAGTTATTGTTTGAATTAATTTCAAAATTGTCAAATTGAGTGTATTGTTGAAAATTAAAATTGACATTAAAAAAATATCATTTTTCGGTATCTTCCATTCAAAAATAAAAAAAATCTTCATATATCTAAAAATTTTTCATAAAAATTCATCATGGACATGTGTATGGGTAATATATAGAAAAATGTAAGATCTTTGGTAGATGTGTCAAGGTGTGTGCTTAGTGAGGATATGAAATGATGGAATTTTTGCACATTTCTAGTATATGCTTTTTGGACATAGAGCACACCCACTTTTTTAATTTCAATCAAGGATAAACATAGAGGTCTCAATGCAATAGGAGAAAGATATTTTTCAATAGGGTTATCCTAGGGGTTGATTGTGAGCTAATAAGTAGTTCACCACCAAGTAAGAACTTGGAAAGAAAAATTCAATGCAAAGTATAATGCAAGATGAAAAGAAAAACCCTAGTAAGATGAAAAGCTTCACTAGATGACCTAGAAATGAAAATGAAAGAACATAGAAAGCTATAGGAAGGACTGTGTGCACTTGAGAACATGAAGATGACTAATTGAAACTATAAAATGCTAGAAAATTTGAATTTTTGACCTACTAGGATGCATTCATCGATCTCGGTGAATCCATCCGAGATCTAGATTTCTACAAAGGAGAAAGTTTTAGGGAAAAGGGTATTTGAATCTGCAAAAAATTCTAGAAAACACCTATAGTGGGACTCATTCACCACTTTTAGTGAATCAGTAACTTTTTTCTTTTTTAAGAATTTAAAGTTTAGATTAATGCTCCAATATCTACCCCCTCCCTTTCAAACTAATTTATGGATGCGAATCTAATAAAATACCTTACTTAGGTTGAATGTAGAGTTATAATGGAGGATGGAATCACTTAGGAAACAAGTCCTTAGGCTTAGCTTGATAGCTAGTTTAATCTCTTTGTTGTGTCAAAAAATGCATCCTTGGACATTTTCACGCTCATTTGGATCCTCCTTGTGGATTATGTCTTAAATTTTCCTTGATTTAGTGTTCTAATGTGGATAACACATTCACATTAGGTCTTGGGCCCTTGGGAACTAATGGATTTTAATGGTTCCTTGTAAAAGTTTTATGAAGTGTTGTAACAAACTTTCACTTTTTCCTAGGGTTCTATCAATTAAATAAGCATAATGAACATAATTCTAAACATAATTAAACATTAATCTTACCTTATTTAGAGTGTTGTAAAGTGTTGCAACACACTTTAAAATTCTTCTAGTCTTGTCATTAATAATTGGGCTTTCTTATGCTGTAATTGGCCCTATTTTACATTCATAAGCCTCATTTATTGCATCTTTTTGAGGATAATCCCAACACCAATCAGTAACCAATCATAATCTAGGTGTTCCTAGCTTGTGTGGCCCAAATTTAGTATCTGGGACTCATTCACCATCTTGGGTGAATGATTCCCACCTAGGTCATTTTCGCCCCGATGTAGATTTCACACATTTCATTTTTGGTCCCATACATTATGTGTGATGGGACTCATTCGCCACCTTGGGTGAATGAGTCCCATGTGACCAAAATTCAAATTTAATTCAAATTTTCAATGGGATTTTATTCTCCTAGATTTGATGTTGGCTTGTAGTTCTGTAATTTCAAGAATTATTGCGTACTTGAGTATAAATGGAAGTTTCTTCCACTCATTTTCATGTAAGCATTCATGACATCACCAAAGACTTTTGTGAAAGGATCCTTATAGAAAATTAAGTTCACAAGATAAATTGAGCAAAAACATTCAAGGCATTAAAGGGAAGATTATAAAGAATTCAAGAGAATTCTTCAACTGTCAATCATCATGTCAAACATGGCTTACATCATGTCATTTTAGAGCTAATAATTATGGTTTAGGGCTTGTGATTAAAGCAAGCGCTTTATTCAAGATATATCAACATCAAGGAAGAGTCGAAGTCTACATCCATTGGAGCCATTACTTATTTTTTACAACACCATATTGCTAGGGTTTAGTCTAGGTTGTATATTCTCCAAGAAGCTAAGATTGAAGGAAAGTTGTCAAGTCTCTAAATTATCAAAGTTGTCATCAGGCCTTGGAGAAGCTTGGAGAAGACCTTTAGGTGGTATTTTGCAGATTCATATCTAAAAATCAATCAAAAAGTGTATAGCAGACTGAGAGAGATAGAATGCAGTTCTAAAGTTCTAAAAAATTAGAAGTGGACTAATTCTCCACTATTGGTGAATGAGTCCCACTATACAACTCTAATCAAGATTTTTACAGATCTGGATAACCTTTTGGTTGAAACCTGCTCTAGTGCATTTTCCCAAAAACTAGACTTTTTTTCCCATCTTGGTGAATGAGTCCCAATAAACCTCAACAACTTATTTTTTAGTGATCCAGACCTCCATTCTACCTTCTTCAATATTCCAAGTCCACACTTCCATTCTCATAGATTTTTATTCTATTTTGTTCATCTTTCTAGGTTAGTTTTTATATTACATTATGTTTTTCAATTCATTCTCTTTTCCAAGTTTACACTTTGTGGTGAACCCATAATTGAACATCATTCATCCCTTATAAAAATCCCTTTTCTAGATTCCAATCTCCTTTCATTGAAATCTCAAGGGCTCATTCTTGATTGAAGTGGAAGAAAATTGACCTCTCTCCTTTTAGGTTCAAAACCCTAGAAGTGAAAAAGAGGCCCCCAATTTTCATCTTTTCATTTTGGTGAACCTACATTTAGAGCATCATTATTCTAATTTGGAGTGCATTTACATTCTATATTTATCTTGCATTAACATTGCATTAGGTTTTGTATTAGTTAATTACCATTCTAGGGTTTCAATTCTTACATTATTGAAAATCTCATTTAGCTTACATTTTTGCACTTCATTTCATTAATTTTTTTTGAAAAACTGCATTTGCATCCTAGATCTTGGTCATACAACATAGAAAACATAAAATTCAACCAAATTTTTTTTAAATTAAAAAAAAAAATCCTTGTTGGGACTCGTTCGCTGCCTTGGGCATATGAGTCCCAATGCAAAATTTGAACTTTTGTTTACATAGTGAAATTTCCATTTTTTAAGCCTTTTTTTTCCTCTCTTACTTTTTTGTTTCAGTTTAGTTTCTTTCTATTAAAATTAAGCCATTAGAAATAACATTATTTATATTCATGACAAATATAGATTGCATTAGATTTTTGCAATCTTCATTTCCAACATTAGTTCCTAGCTCACTTAGATTAGATTCATTAGAAAATAAAAACTTAAAAAAAAAACATCAAAAGAAGCAATTCAAAAAATTCTTAAATTTAGGAAAAGCATATCATCCAACCCCTTTAGTAGTGATGACTTAGACATGTTAGATGAATCCCTTTAGGAATTCCTCTCACTAGGATCATCCAATAAGGCTTGTTATGAAGAACCCAAACCAAGTGAAGTTAACTCAACCCTCAAGCCCTTTAGTAGTGATGACTTCACAATGTTAGATGAAGCCCTTGATGGCTCCATCTCTCCTAGTTAATCCACTAAAGGTTTGATACAAGAGGATGCGATCATTGACAATCATGACAATCATTATAAATGTTCTTCTCCCAATACCTCTCCTATTAGTTGCAAAGGTATCTTAGTGATAGGAGACACAATCATGGACAATCACAAAATTCTTGTTTGTCCTCCCCCTAGGAAAGATATTATGACACACAAAGCTGAGATCATTTCCACTACTTTACCTACTCCCCATTCATCTCCTAGCACCTCTCCTACTTTAGAAGACTTTATAGGACATGGGGATGTAAATGTAGATAATCATGAAAATATAGCCTTTCCTTCTCCTAATATCTTCTCTAGGCATCAAGAATATATTTTAGTGTTAGAAGATATCCTTATTGAGAATAATGAGAATATTATTCCTCCCTTACCTGATACCCTTCATAATACAATTTCCCAACTTATACACCAGTAAATGATTACCTTACCTCTCATCTAAACACCCGACCCTAATAATACTTTACTCCCAAGCTTTAAATCAAATTCTTATTGTCACTATCATTGAAAAAATGCACATGACATGGAACATTGCAAGCATTTTAAACATCTGATGTAATACATCATTGATTCCAGCCATCTATCTGTTGCAGGTATGAGTGATCAAGGCAATAAGTTTGTTTTCCCTCTTGACTAAAACTTGCAAATTTTCACCAATCCCATGCCAAAATATAATATTTCATTTTTCAAAGACAACGAAACTCCAAAGAATGATGTAATGAATATTGATACACATAATTACAAAAATGATTATGTTCTTACTAATGCTATCAATTTAAATCCTATAGATGAAATGATAGGGGTAATAGATGCCATCCCTCATAAGGGTCCACCCAAGAGTCCTCTTGATATTGCTTTCTCCTCTAAGGATATACTTAAACAATTGCATGATGATCCTCTCTACATAGCTGGTTGTATCTATGACAAGCCACTAATGGAATCCTAATAGATCTCGCATGTGGAAGGAATGTGATCACCAAGGAATTTCTACTTTTGCATGAACTCTATCAAGATGAATATGATAAAATTAAAGTATGGATCAATAAACACAATGGTTTGGCATGCCCTATGATTGGGTCGATCACCTTACCATTGCAAATAGGACCAAAAACATTAGATGTTACATTCTACATCATCTCACAGTCAGACCAATTTTGTGTGAAGCTAGGCCACCCATGGCTTCACTCCATGAAAGTTTTCCCTTCGATTGTGCATAAATTCTTAAATTTTATCTTTGATAGTGAGATACTAATTGTTCACCATAATGGATTTAACCTCTTGTCATATAAAGGAAACTTTTTCCTAGATGGTTTTTGGCTCAAGCCCATGGAACCTATAAAGCCAAGAGAAGACTTCTTTTTCTTGTCCTATCAAAAGTTCAAGGCAAAGAAGATAGCAAAACTATCTCTCTGAAACATTTCCCCACCCACATCCAAACCTCCCATCCCTGACGAAACCATGCTTGAACCTAAACAAGACCAAAACAAACAAGACATACCAAAAATAGAAAATTCACCTACCTCTTACAAGTGACCAAGAAATAATGAAACCAACCCTGCCACACCTCCTAGAATAAAAAATGTTTACAAAATTAAAGAGGAAGTGGTTGAACAAACCCCTATGGTTCCCTTCATTCATCCCCTTATGGAAGAAAATAAACCAATGGTTGATCAACCCGATCCAACACAATTACAAATTTAAAACAAAACTAAAAGAAACAGAGGTTCTAGGGACAATAGACGTAAATGTCATGACTTTTCTCATAAGTTACATGATGAATTAAACAAAGAATATCAAGATCCAAACTTGACTAAAGCAAGGCATGATGACCCTCCTCGCTAGCTAAAACAAGATAATTCAATGCAACCCCCACAACAAGTGTTGAACACTTCAATAGACATTATCCTTCGACCTCTAATTGTGATCAACTTAGATGATGATGATGAGGTTTACAAAATTGATGAAGAGTTGCATAATGAACGAAATACATTGTTTTCCTCTTCCATAAGCTTAAGTGACAAATCTTCTATAAAGAGTGGTGAACCTAGTTCTTCTCCTAGTTTGGAACTTATCCTTGTCCCTTTGGCTATTTTTCCACCCTCAATTTACATAGAGCATGATTGGGAGGCATGTGACTTTCTCATAGGTTGACAAAAAAAATTCTTACTAGTTTTTTGTATAATTTCTTTTTCATTTTATTTAGTGTGATTACATGTGCATGATGTGATTCTCTATGAAATTCTATTTTCTCTCTTTATGATGTTCCTCTATTTATACCTACATTCTTATCTATTTTCTTCATCTCTTTCACTTTTTATTATTCTTTCCTTTTGTGGATGACACAAGGAATCGAGACATTCATGTCTCCTTCATGTTGACCCAAAATGATTTCTTTTTCATTTTAATTTCATCTTTATCTTTTTCTTGTGTTTTCCTTTTGGGGATGAAGTAAGGTGTCAAGACACCCTATATCCCTTCCATGTGATCTAAAAGGTTTTTCTTTGTTTTCACTCTCTTTGTTTCATTCTTCCAATTCTATGTGTATTTGGGGGATGATGATAGTTCCAAGATCTATAAAAACATTGTAGCAAAGAACATATTGACCCAAAATCCATAGATCCCTTACGTGTTTGGTGTTTTCATTTATGTGGAAAATCCTCTCTTTTATTTTCTCTCGCATGATGTATCTTTAGTCAAGAACATATGACTTGGAAGAGGGCTTTCCAAGTTGGATCTCATGTCTTTCTTCTTGTTTTCATTATTCATTTTACTAGTTTAAAGTAATTACTCACAGTATGGTGTTTAGCAATTTCTTTAAAGTGTGGGAATACATTGGCATTATTATTTTGTATTTTTCCTTTTCATGGTTCTTAGTGCAGACTTCTTGTTTCATATAATGTGTTTTTTGCTATGTGGATGACATTAGGTGTGATTTCCTTCATGAGTGTGATATATCTTAGCATATTACATTCCTCTTATTGGCTTGATGTGACACACTACATCCCCTAAGTTGAATTTTTTTTTCTCTTTGATTGGTCCTCTCTTGGAGACATTAGGTGCAATTTTCCCTAAGTTAAAGACCTCGCACGAACTAAGCAATAATCCTTTGAAAATTTCCTATATTTATATTTTGCATTTGTTATATGGCCATCTTGCATAATACAAATTGCATGGTTGTGGAGCCATCCTATTTGTTCATGAGTTCTAATAATACAAATTTTGTCTTGTCCCATGAACATCAAAAATTATTTTTTTGTGGCACCTTATTAAAGTTATCAGGAGGTATAACTTTTCTAAGAGTGATCGGGAAGCCCAATCTTAGGCATGACTTTCCCCATAGCCACTTGCATGTGTTTTTGAGTGCATAATAGCCATGAGTGTATGTTTCTCACCTCAAAGTGATGGAAAAATGGTCAAAGCTTGATCCTACTTTCTTTTATTTCTTTTATTCTTTTCAGTTTTGGCAGTGTATGATTGGCCTTGTCATTGTTCTTTATATCATTTTCATGTGTTTTCCTCTCTTCTTATGTTTTTTTTCCATGGGATCTTGATCCTAGGGGGCTTGATCATCCATCTTGATAATTTTCATCTCATCTTGCTAGCATTGGTATATGGGAACCCCTCTTGGTGCATGTTTATCTACTATTCTTTGAGTTTGAAGTAGGTTCATCCTCTCACTAAATTGGGGGTTAAATGTAGTGTCAAAAAATGGGTGCTTGGACATTTTCATGCTTTTTTGGGTCCTTGTGGATTTTAGCTAAATGTTACCTTGATTTAGTGTTGTAATGTGGATAACACATTCATATTAGGTCTCGGGCCCTTGGGTACTAATGGATTTTAATTGTGCCTTGTAAAGGTGTTGTGAAGTGTTGTAACACACTTTCACACTTTTCTATGGTTTTATCAATTAACTAAGCATAATGAACATAATTCTAATCATAATTAAACATTTAAATTACCTTATTTGGCATTTTGTAAAGTTTTTAAACACACTTTCACATTCCTATAGGCTTGTCATTAATAATTGGGATTTCTTGTGCTTTAATTGGCCCTATTTTGCATCCAAAAGCCTCATTTATTACATCTTTTTAGGGATAATCCTGACACCAATTAGTAACTAATCATAATTCAGGTGTTCCTAGCTTGTGTGGCCATTATTTAGTGTTTGGGACTCATTCATCACCTTGGGAAAATGAGTCCCACCTCGGCCTTTTTGGCCCTGATTTAGTTTTCACACATTTCTACGCTTTTATTTTTTGGTCCCATACATTAATTCAAATTTCTAGTGGGATTTTATTCTCCTAGATTTGATGTCGACTTTTAGTGTTGTAATTTTAGGAATTCTTGCATAATTGAGCATAAATGCAAGGTTATTTCAATCATTTTCACCTAAGCATTCATGAGATCACCTAAGAATTTTTTGACAAAATCCTTTTAGAAAATTGAGTTCACAAGAGAATTTGAGGAAGAGAATTCAAGGAATTCAAGGGTAGATTATCAAGCATTCTAGAGCATTCTTCTAGTGTCAATTATCATGTCAAAGACGTCTTGCATCATGTCTTTTTAGAGATAAAAATTGTGGCGTAGGGTTTGTGATTCAATCAACTGCTTCATTCAAGATCTATAAACATCAAGCAAGAGTCCAAGTCTACATCCATTGGAGCCATTAGTTACATTTTTCAACACCTTATTGTTATGGTTTGGTTGAGGTTGAAGATTTACCAACAAGCCTAGATTGGAGGAAATTTTTCAAGTCTCTAAATATGTCAAAGTTGTCATCAAGCCTTGGAGAAGCTTGGAGAAGGTATACAAGTGGTATTTTGTAGATTCAGATCCAAAATCAAGTCAAAAAGAGTAGAGTAGACTAAAAGACATAGAATCAAACTTAGAACTTCCAAAAAAGTAGAAGTGGTATGATTCAATAGTATTAGTGAATGAGTCCCACTGTACAGGCCTGATTAAGAATTTTATAGATCTTGATACCTTTTTGGCTGAAACCTGCTTGAATGCATTTTCCTAGAAACTAGATTGATTCATCCAACTTGGTGAATGAGCCACAATCAACTTCAATAGTATATTATTTAGTGATCTAGACCTCCATTCTTCCTTCTTCAATCTTCTTTGTGCACACTTTCAGTCTCATAACTTTTTACTACATTTTGTTCATCTTTCTAGGTCATTTTACATATCACATTGTGTTTCACAATTCATTGTCTTTTCCAAGTTTACACTTGTTGTTGAACCCCTAATTTGATATCATTCATCCCTTATAATAGTAACTTTGCAAGATTTCAATCTCCTTTGCATTGAAATCTCAAGGGATTGTTCTTGAGTGAAGTGGAAGAAAATTGACCTCTCTCCTTTTAGGTCCAAAATGCTAGAAGAAAAAGAGGCCCCAAATTTTCATCATTTTACTCCCCAACCAAGAATCCATCATGATTCACCATAGATAGCCATGATCGGCCATTAAAAATGCTAGATCTTGAATTAAAGTAAGCTTGATGACCTAAAAGAATATTTTAATGTTGCTCGAAGACTTCAACTTTGCTTGGATTTGAACCTTGAATGGTCTTATGAAGACTCTTGAATATTTGGATCTTGAAAATGGCTCTTAAAAATTCTCTCAGATTTCTTAGCTGAAAGAATGACTTAGAAACTTTCTTATATAAGCATTAACACTTAATTTACCATTATTTGGAGCTCAAAGGCCGACAACAACCAAAAACTTTAATGAAAAATGTGATTTTCCAGCTCATAACCTGAAAAATCCCCAAATGGGACTCATTCGCCCAAGGTGGTGAATGGGTGACACCTAGGGGGACACATTCACCCAAGGTGGTGAATGAGTCCCGCCCTAGAGTTTTGAGGTGGGTTTTCAAGATTTTTGATGTTTTAAATGATTTTTTCATGTTTCTAGCTAAAATAATCCTTGAGATCTAAACTAATGGGTCTTATGGGTTTATTAATGATGATTTAGAGGAGTAATTAATGCAAGCATACTAAAATAGGTCCAGATTAAATGAGAAATTTTCCTATGTCGAAGAAGGGGGTCAATTTATGTCATTACATCTATCCCTCCCTTTAGCACCCATATGACTCTACGTGCATATTCATGCTAAAGGAATCCAAATAGTACACTTTATTTCATAAAAGGATACTCATATAGGTTCATTCATTGTAGATACCGAAAATTGGTCTAGGACTATGAGTACACATTCGACATAATTTTCTATTATCCATGGTCATGATTAAATAATGTTAATTATTTAATTAACCTTTCTAACACATATTTCCTCTATTAATTAAATACCCCTTTTTAATTAATTCATTAATTCATAAATAACCTTTATTCAACTTGATTAATTAAATAAATCATATTTATTTAATTATGTTGTGAACTAATTAATTCTTCCCCCTTTATCTATCAACTAAATAATTTATTATTTAATTACCCCTTTATCATACTTTTCCAACTATAACTAAATATCTTTATTTAATTATTCATTTAACCCCCTTTATCTATAATTAAATATTTATTATTTAATTATTCACTTTATCCTTTTCAAATAGTCAAATTAAATAAATTATCTTTATTTATTTAATTAAAGTCTCTTATTTTCGAATGTTGAATTAAATTAACATTTAATTCCCATTTAATTATTTATGTCACATTCCTCTATCATCTAGTTATCTAAATCATTCACTCACCTTCTGACTTGAGATCTATTTTTAGTTCTCTAGTTATATTTGAATTCAACACCTATTTATCTCTGCGAGAAGACTCTTCATTACAACTAGTCGATTAACTAGTTCTCACTCCTGTTTGCATTTGAATGCATTAGTCTTCGAGTTCCAACTTTGGCTTTTGCATACAAAGTCTATTTCTTCTATTTTTGGAGATTAAGATCCTGAACTCATGTTCTAACTCACGTTCTAACTTAGTCTATATCTTCAGTCTTTCCTGAACTCGTGTTCTAACTCACATTCTACCTCATGTTCTATCTGAGACAAAACTCATATCGCATGGCATTCATCAATCTCATCCATCGATCTCTCTTTCAATCTAAGCCGATCATTCAAAAACCGAAAATCTATAAAATGGCATGTCATTATCATTATTCCTCCTCTCGAAATCATACACTTTTGAGAAGAGAGTTATCTTCGATATTTTTCTTAGACACTCGACGAAGTTATAATTGCATTCAAACATAGAAATATGAGGGTAAGAATACTGAAAAGGAAAAATGGAGAAGAACAATCAAGATAATTCGAAGGGGTGAATGCATATTCAGTGAGAGCTTTCCATTAAATTGTTTAGTTTATTTAGTTTATTTCCTCATTCTTTGTTGTTAGATTTTAGATTATTATTTAGATTAGGATTAACTTTTTTATTCTAGTTACAGATTATTCATCATCATTCGAAAGATACATCTAAATTTTAATCTACTATTAAATTTGGTGAACCCAACATGAACACGCTTCAAAATCCGCACATATTTTTGTCTTTCCATTTTTCCATATTCTTTTATTTTTTGCAGATTTTTCATATGGCGCACCACATGTGTTCTGCAAAACAATGCATTTGTATCTATGAGCTGCATCCATGAGAAAAAAGTGACCCATCCATCATCAAAAACCGCATCCGCAAAGTCACGATCCACATCTGTTTGTCAACAGAATTCGTGAACCGCATCTGCCTGTCAACAAAATTTGTGAACCGCATCCGCCTGTCAACAGTCGAACCGCATCTATGGCTCCAAAAGCTGTATCTGGCTAGTAAAACTTTTTCACCTTTTTATTGATTTTCATGCATCCATATTTTCAGTTTTCACTTTTTAGGTTGTTTGGATTTTTCCTAATGTTTGTTTCAGTTGTGTTAGGGAGGAATAACATAGTGTTTGTAGGATGAAGCATAGAAGACATTCAAAAACCTAAGACAATTTTTTGTAGGACGAAAGGTAAAGGACAATGAGCTATTGATAAATTTGCATGCAGGACCTAATTCCTTTGTGTTAATTTATTTATTTAAGCAAGCTTTTATTTGGTAAATAGATAATCATCATGTGGGTGAAAAATAATTTCTTGTTTGGTAGATAAACACTTGTTGTTTGGATTAAAAAGAACCACTGTCTTCTTTGTTTGGTGCTTTGCACACATTTGTAACACTTACGATTTAGTATACTGAAGTATCCTCTCCCCTTGCATAGTCATGCGATCCTAGGTGTAAGAGAAATGGTTACTGACTCTAGAACTTGGGCCTATCTTGGTGGGAAAGAGTACTCACCCCAAGATGACTTAGACTGGTAGCACGTTAAAGCCAAGCAGCTTCCAACCGGTATATAAAAGTGGATTCTTGGGGAAAGCCCATGAATCACATGCACTATTCTGATGAGATGGATAGAAATGGACTCTCGCCAATGTTGGATAGTGTCCCATGAATGGAATGCCCTTATTAAACACTTTGTTGTAGAGTTACCAAAATCCTACCTACTTGTTGGTGTAGCAGGGTGGCCCTGTGAAGCCGTCTAACATTCTTATGGTTTATGTGTGGAAATGAAATGTATTCCATGGGAGTTTCATGGATACAGTAGCTTGGATGCCCCATATAAGTGAGTGTTGTGGAGGGGAGCCAATGGGGTCAAGCTACAAGTCATTCACTATAAATATGCATAGCTGGAGAAATCCAAGTAAGAACTCAACAAGTATTGTCCAAAAAGCCTAGGTTGTAAATGTTTTTTGAGTCTTAATAGTCCTTACATCACAAAAACTGAAAATACATTGATTGTTGTGTTTGTTCTCCACTATATTCATCAAAAAATTGATCAAACAAACAAAGTCAGTCAACAAATTTCAGAAAAAATTCAACTGTCATAAAACTGAGTCACCGCATATGTATTAGTGAGTCGCATTTATTAGGGGAAAAGCCGCATCTGTATGTCAAAAAATTCACTTTTCATAGTCTACATATCACGAGTCGCAACTATCACATTCTGAGTCGCATGTGTGCATGCAAACTGCATATGTCAGTTTTTGAGCTGCATGTTTATCAATAAACTACATTTGTCATAGGCAAAACCGCAATTGTCATAAAACACCACATGCACTATCAAAAACTACATCTGTCAAATTTTGAACCGCAACTGTTAGGTGAACCACATTTTCCTATCAACAGAAAACATCAAAAACCACGAGCTGAGTCTGAAACATTATTGTCACTATTTGCTTTAGGTTCTTAGGATCAACCTTGCATCATTAGGTGTCATGTATGTCTTAATCACAATAAATGTCTTAAACATAGTCATCCTAAGTTGCATGCATATAGATACTTCCTAGGAAATCACAGAATAGATAACTTTCCTCATCATTGGAAGCGTTCATATTACGGTTTGTCAAAATCATTGAACCCTATCACTTTAGTCCCATCTAGTGGATCTTTTCAGCTCAATAGTCTAGTTTGAAAAATTCACCTTATCAACTGTCCTTGTCATACAATCAAGTGCCTTGGTCAAAAACAAGTCTTTGCATGCATTTATTCCATAGGTGGTAGGTTATATTGTCTTAGACTCATTTATCATCATATTCTACTCGCATTTTCTATATTTTCCATACTATCATACATCATCTTAGTATACATCTTTTTAGATACCATCTTAGCAATGTCATTTATTGTAAAAAAAAAATCCAAAAACATAGACATAGGTCATATCAGTTTTTAGACATAGTTTGCATTACCCATTTTGAGCAGCTTTTTCATGGTCAAAACAAGGTCCAAAAAGAAACACAAAGCAATGAAAAACACCAACGAATTCATCAATCCATTCGGAAACCAACCGTCAGGAAGTCAACAACCACACACGCCTTTGCTTGAGAAACATGTCACTAGAGACACACATGGAAAAATTTACATAGAAGACATAGACACAGCAATACAAGATCTTGAATTTGCATCCTTCATGGATGAATGTTTGGCAAATGATCCCCAATGATATCTAGCAAAGTTGCTAGCAGAAGATGCCAAACTACCCACATGATTTGATATTCGTACTTTGCAAATACAGTCAACTCAACCAACGCAAACTGCAATGTCAACTATCTCTATTCCCCAAATTACCACAGCGATACCAACTGGTATACCAACTCAAACATCATCAATTGTAAACACAACCCCTTTCAACATAACACAAGTTTTACAATTCACTGCGAGGGAAACTTCCTCCAACCCATTTGGCACCAACATGATTGGTAAGAGATCCAAAGTTGGCAGAAATATACCTATACCAAACCAAATCATTCAGATAGGAAGCATTCCTATACCAAATCAGACAATTCAGAAAGGAAGCATTCCTATACGAACTCAAACCATTTAGACATGGAATATCCCTATACCGAATCAGAATATTATGACAGGATATATTCCCTCGCCCAATCACAACCCATCATAGAACATGGCATATCAAAACACCTACATTGATCCAAATATCACAAACACCATGTCCTTGAAACAAGTCGATGTCCTTCAAAACCAAATTCAAACACTTCGATAACAGATGGAAAACATGTCTATGTCTGGAAAACAAACTATCTCAGCACAAGACCTATGTCCATGTCCATTTGACAAAGCGCTCTATATGACACCTTTCCCCCATGGATACATTATACCAATTTTGCCGAAGTATAATGGGAGAAAGAATCCTTTAGAACACATTAGAGAGTTCTCAATAGCATGCACGGACATATCGTATGACCCCACATACTTGATGAGACTATTTCCATGAACCCTTGTCGGGATAGGACTGGAATGGTTTTCTAAATTACCATATGGTATACGCTCTTGGGGTGAATTAGCTATGACGTTTGTCGAACATTTCACCTTTAACATAGACAATGAGGTAACAATTGCAACCTTGTGCCACACGACACAAGAAGATGGAAAAAATTTCACCACTTTCTTCTAGAGATGGTGAAGTCTAGCTAGTAGATGTCTAGTTGAAATACCCAAAAAACAAAAGGTCACAATATTCCTAGAGAACATCAACCCCAAATTGCAAAGTGACTTAAGGATACACTGTTGTACTTCATTCTCAGACTTGGTACAAGAGGGAATTATCCTTGAGAAAGGCCTTATAGACAAAGGAGAAATAAAAGTACCAAGCTGAAATCTGGTTGTCCAACATCAAAACACGCCAAACAATAGAAACAAATTCTGGTCTAGAAACAAGAATGTTACAAATGATGCCATTGTTGATGCTAAACATGTACATACAGGACTAGTTATCACACTTAGAGGTTACAATTCCAATCAAGACATGATGAATAGTCCAGATCAAACAGCTAACTATGTCCAAAATTCACAACAACAAAGACCACAACAAAGGAGTTTTCCTACACATGAATTTACACCTTTGGGACAACCAATCGAGACTATTTTGAAAGAGTTGATTAAACATAATCTTATCAAACCTTTGGAACCAAGAGAGTATGATCTTGGATAGTTGACACCTTCACGGTGGGATGATAACTCTTTTTGTGACTATCATCGGACGAAAGGACACAACCTACAACAATGTCACCAACTCAAGAATATCATACAAGACTTTGTTGAAAATGGAACCATAGAGGTTGGTGGGAAGAAAAACACCAAGAAAAGTGATCATAAGGTCTTCATGGACCTGTTACATGACCACACAAAAGGAAAAGCCTCCAGTTCGGGACCCAAGAAAAATCCATCAGCCAATTATAACAATACCAAGTATGACTATGGTAAAGGAATGATCATAAACCACCTCCGAGCCACAAATGAGAATGTCAATACCTTCACCATTAAGAAGCATCCAGAATGTAATGTGAACACATGCATAACTAAGATTACTATTCCTGGTCCTTCTTCCGAGCCACCTATGCAAGCTTCCAAGTTTAAGTACAACCTTCTCGATTAATTGAGTAAAACCTTTGCACAAATATCTATCTTGGAATTGTTGACTTTATCACCTAAGCATCAAGCCATTCTTGACAAAGCTCTATAGAATACAACTATTCCTACAGACTTAGATGTCAATCATTTCAAAGAAATGGTGGGATATTTGACCAACTCGCACCATGTGACATTTTCCCAGTAGGATTACTCAACTGAAAAGTCTGATCATAATGACCCCCTACATCTTGAAGTCCTAGTCCATCAAAACAAAGTCCGACAAGTCTTGGTAGATGGAGGAGCAAGTTTGAACCTATGAACCCTAAAATTGGTTAAGGAATTAGGATTCTCAGAAGATTATGTAGATACCTCTAAGAGTATATTCAAGAAGGCTTACGATGATGAGGAAAGACCATCCAAAGGAGTTATCACACTCCCTATCCGAATTGGCCCATCAATCCTGAACACCAGCTTCCAAGTCTTGGATCTCACCCTTTCGTACAACTTGTTGGTAGGTAGACCTTGGATTCACACAATGAAAGTTGTACCTTCAACATATCACCAATGTCTTAAGTTCCCGTATAATGGCACAAAGATCAGTATTGATGGTGATCCAAATTATTTTCAGTATTGTACAAGCCTAAGGGAAATTCCACAACAACAAGTACTAGTTAACCAAGAAGCTTCATCATCCACTTTATCCCAATATGTTGAACCATCACATCCCACTAAGTCCATTTCATTCAAACCACCATCATCCACTCCTAAACTCGAGATCCAAGACAAGGGTTGTGGCGAATATAATATAAAGGCATCATATTGTGTTAGTCAACTGATTCCACCTAAGGCATATGGCCTACCCATGGCAGATAGAAGAGAGTCAGTGGTCACATTTCATGTTCCCCCTACAATGATATTAACCAAATGGGGATAGTTAAGTGAAGAAATTATGGATCAAGGTGATTCCTGGTTGTATCAAGAAGAACATGAATACCCCTCCCCATCTATTCAAATAGCCAAAGACCAGTACGGAAAAGGTTTTAAGATAATGCAAAATGAAGGCTATGATAGGCACAGTGGGTTAGGAGTATATCAAAATGGAAGGATGAAACCAATCACTATCTACCCATGACCGAAATATCTAGGGCTAGGGTGTCAACCACTTAGAATTGGGTTTCCTGGTACTTCATCATCAATTCAAGAGGAAGTGAGTGCTTGCACAAACATCGAGATATCTCATGAACCACTTCCCCCAGTTTACAACAAACCCCTAGTTTACGAAAAACCTCTAGTCTATGATGAATCCCATTACTCAAGCGATGGTGAATGGGAGTCCCTTTCATCTACCAATACCATGAACATAGATGCCCTATTTGGAGAATTGGACCTAAACATGAAACCTGTACCAAAACTATCTATTCCTCATCCTAAGAAGCACTTGTCCAAAAAAGAATGGCAAGAGAACTATTATTGGGAAACCCTTGATCATGCATCTTGGGCACCTAACAAACCATCTTTTGATGAATCCACCCTTACTATAGTCCCACATCAGAGTATACCTACACCTAGGAAGAAGAATAAGAAGGAATTAGTCCAAAACTTTTGCGACCATGTCAACCATTCTATATTCACCTTGTTAGCAGCTACCTTTAAAAGCTTCCATGATTACATGCCCTTTATATATCCCGAACTTATCGACTGGGATCAACAAGGTACACCTATCATTGATACATTCGAGAATGATGAAGCAATTGCTAAGTTCATGGGACTTAGAGAAGGCATACAAACAGGGGATCATAAAGCAGGTTTTACCATAGACTTGGACAATAAAGTGTATTTCGGGGAGTCTATTTACACCTCTAGTTGGAAAAATGAGAATGAAAAGAAAAAAGACAATAAAAATAAAAATGATGAGTCCCTAGGTGAAAACCGAAAGGTGCCTTTGGACGAAGAAAAAGTCAAAATAAAGGACATATCCGAGGGAAAAAACCTCTTAGAGGCACCCAAGGATAGAGGTTTAAATATTTTCCCCATTGAATACGAAAAGTCACTGATGCTAGTAGAAGAATCTGTTGAAGTCAACATAGGTACATAAGAGAATCCTCGGAAGGTATATTTTGCAGTTTCTTTAACAGAGATAGAAAAACCTGAGTTTAAGGACTTCTTCATGAAGAGACAAATAAACTTTGCATGGTCATATGCTGACATGCCTAGGCTTGATCCCAACCTAATATTGCATCATTTACCACTACAACCAAGTACTAAGCTAGTCAAACCGAAGTTGAGGAAAATGGATCTGCAAATTTCTCTATTGGTCAAGGCAGAACTTAAGAAACTCTTGGATGTAGGATTCATAAGGACAATAGACTCTACAGATTGGATATCAAATCTCATACCAGTGACTAAACCAATTGGGGGCATTCACATTTGCACTGAATTTAGAGACATCAATAAGGCATGTCCTAAGGATGACTTCCCTTTGCCGAATATCAACATTACAGTAGATCTTATAGCAAGGTATGAGATGCTATCCCTCATGGATGGTTTCTTTGGATATAACCAGATTAAACTAGCAGCTGAAGACCAACACAAGACAACTTTCACATGTCCATGGGGTACATACTATTGGAATGTTGTATCGTTTGGCCTTAAGAATGCAAGAGCTACCTATCAATGGGCAATGACTACGATTTTCCATGACTTTGTACATACTCTCATGGAAGATTATGTAGATGACATTATAGCCAAATTAGAAACAAGGGAAGATCATTTAAAGGTTTTAGAAAAGATATTACAAAGGCTAGAGAATTGCAACGTCAGGCTAAATCCAAAGAAATGCCTCCTCTAGTCAATATTGGTCAACTCAGAACTCTACAAGGAATATTTCACTCCATTAGGTGTTTCATAGTACAACTAGCAGATAAAATACACCCATTTCAGCATCTACTCAAGAAAGGAGTACCATTTGTGTCGACACCTAAATTTCAAGAGGCTTTTCAGAAAATCAAGGATTATTTTCTTACTCCACCAGTCTTAATGCCACCTACAGAGGGAAAACCATTGATACTTTACATCTCAGCAACTCAGTCGGCATTAGGGGCTCTTCTCGCACAACACAATGATCAAGGTCATGAGAGAGCAGTCTATTATATCAGTCGTACCTTAGTGGGATATGAATTGAATTATAGCAACATAGAATGTGCCTATCCTGCGGTAGTATTTGCTACCCAAAAAATTTGGCACTATATGCTCAATCGACAAACAATGTTAATTGAAAAGATTGATCCACTTAAATACCTCCTAAGTAAGGCAGCTTTAATAGGCCGATTGGCTAAATGGGTTATGATACTTAGCGAGTATGACATTCAGTATGTCAAAAGGAAGGCTATAAAAGGATAGGTGATTATAGATCAACTAGATGATGCACCTATGAAGGAAGACCATCCCTTAGTGGTATATTTTCCTGATGAATTTCTCTTCAACATTGACATTAAAACCAAATGGAAACTGTACTTTGATGGGTCACATACAAATCGTGGTTCAGGAGCTGGTATCTTATTTGTTAAACCTCAAGGTGATACCATTCCAAAATCATTCAAGATTTCTTTCCCTTGTACCGACAATATAGAAGAATACAAAGCCTTAGTCACAAGGTTAAAAATGGCAGCTCAGTGGAAAATTAAGAGCCTACATTTTTTTGGCGACTCTCAACTTGTAACCTGATAGGTAAATGATGATTACGAGACTAAGGATGAGAAGCTTGCACCTTACAAGTGAATGGCTGATAGTTTCAAATAGTATTTCAATGATATAACTTTTCAACAAATATCATGTATCTAGAATAGAGTTGCAGATGCTATGGCCACCGTGGGTTCCTTCTTGGATATTTTGAGTAATGTGCCTAAGTTCGAGTTTCTGGTTGAAGAGTTGTTGGTCCCTGCTTATGATGACCCCAATACTATGATAGTGTGTACCATTGTTGGTCCTACATCTCCTTGGTATAAATACATATTCGATTATCCCACTGACCAAACCTTACCTCAAGACTTGTCCAATAACCAACGTCAAACCTTCATCTGAAAGTCAGCTAAGTACACCATCATCAGAGAAACCCTGTATAGATGCACCATAGATAATGCCCTAATGACATGTCTTGATGTTGAGGAAGCACAAACAACTTTGTGAGTGGTACACGAGGGTATATGAGGATCTCATTCGAGTGGTCCTACTCTAGCCCATAAGATTATGAGACTAGGTTACTATTGGCGTACAATGGAGAAAGACTCATACATCTTTGTAAAGAAATGTAGACAATGTCAAATACATGGAGACTTGATAAGAGCACCAACATAGGAGCTTCGTCCAATTACTTCACCATGGCCCTTCGCCCAATGGGGACTTGACCTCATAGGTAAGATACACCCTCCATCATCCAACGGCCATAAATTCATCATCAGTACCACCAAATACTTCACCAAATGGATTGAAGCTATTCCCATGACATACATAACCGACACACAAATATCTAAGTTTATCCTAAACTATATCATTTTTCGGTATGGTGTACCTCAATCCATAATCATAGAAAATGACCACCCATTCAAGAACCAAGAAGTACGCCACTTATGTGAAGAATTCCACATCAAATACCATTTCTCTACCCTGTATTACCCGCAAGGTAATGGCCAAGCTGAGGCATCTAATAAGACTATTGTTAGAATCCTTAAGAAGACTCTCAATGATGCTAGTCGTGACTGGCACCTACAGCTTAATCCTGCCTTATGGGCTTATCGCACAAGCATTCATACTCCCACCAATTCCACTCCATATTCCCTCGTATTCGGGTCCGAAGCTATCTTACCTATTGAGGCTGAAATACCTTCTCTAAGGTTATCCTTGAAGGGTCATATTGACCATGAAGAGTACTGTGTCTCTAGGTTACAAGAGCTAGAATTGTTGGATGAATGATGACATAAAGCATTAGATCATTTGCAAGCATATCAGAATCATCTTCATCGTAGCTACAATAGGAAGGTTCTCAATAGATATTTTGACATTGGTGACCTGGTATTAATGGAGAATCCTAAGAACCAAGTTGAATGAGAGAAACTAGGTAAGTTTGAACCTAACTGGTTGGGGCCCTATATAGTCACAAAAGCCTTTGGATCAGGAGCATACCAACTCTCTACTCTTGAAGGAGAGCCTCTTTTGTCCCCTATCAATAGTCTACATCTAAAGAGGTTCTATGCTTAGTCTCTAAGAATATGTGTCTTAATCTAGAAATATAAAAAAAAAAATGAAAAAAACAAAAAAAATGGTTACCTCGATGAAAACCTAGCAAACAAGCATCTTTGTAACACCAAAAAAAAATCCAAAAAACAGAGTAAAGAGAAATAAATCCAATAGTGAAAACCACTTCGGTGGCACTATGGATAAGTACCATGGTGAAAACTTGGCAAACAGGCGCCATGTGTAGTCAAGCTCATTGTTTCATCTACCATCATTCTAATCAGACTTTTTCACCATCTCTCATAATAAATGGTTGTCTTATCCATTACTTGGAATGATTGACATCTAACATCCATTTTGTCACATTATCCACTCCATCTTCCAAATCTTATTCCCGACTGGGAGCAGATCCTTGGTCTATGCCCTGACACCATGTACATAATGTCACACCATCAAAAATGTCCTCAATAATACCGAAAACATTAGAAAACTTCAAAAACCCAAAAAATAAAAAATAAAAAATGTCAAAAAATACCAAAAATAGAATCAAGTTAGTCATGTTTAGTCATTCATAGTCAAACTATGTTGCCTCTACAAATGGGACATAGGAAAGGCCATCAATCAATGTGCCCCTGAGGCATTAGGTCAGTTAGTCTAGGTTTGTCATGTATCACACACATTTTAAATCATGACTCTTTGTATATTAAAAGTCATTGGTTGTGTCAAACTACGAGGTCTCTGCATGTACAACATAGGCAAGGCTAATCAATTGATGAGCTCTCGAGACCACACTAGGTCAGTCCAATAGGGTTCATTCACAATCACTATCACACAAGTTGCATGTCATAGTTTAGGGTATCATTTAATGTCATACACTGTCAATACACGCACACACTTGTATCAATCAAGGAATCAAAAAAAGTCACGCAAAAACAAGGAAAAAAATCTCAAAGTCATCAAGTCAATATCAAACACATTGTCAAAGTGATCCACCTATGTCTTAGGAAGATATGTCTTTCTTGTCAACGGATGTCATCACATTGTCATAGTCTCATGTGGCTTGTCACTTTAACGTCATCAGACTCCAACGTCTTATACGACACGTGTCTTTCTGAAACCAGGATTTGTCATGCCTTATACAGAAGTCACCAAGTTGAAACCAGACTCTACGTCTTATGCGGTATGTTTCATTCTCTCACATTATGCTATGTCAAACATCAAACAATCAAACAATCTCACAAGATCAAGTTTTGGCGAATACATTTATTTGGCTTTATGACTTTATATCTTACTTTGTCTTATCTTATTATCGATTTGTGAATTAGTCTGATTAGTAGCTTTCTTGAGGATGTCCCTTGAATGATTTAGAGAAGCAAGGATGTCTCAGGACTCTTTTTCTTTGGCTACTTTCTGTCAATTATCTTTTTAAACATTGGTTTTTGAGTCATGTTACTAGTTTCCTCAAGGATGTCCTATCGAGGATTTAGAGGAGCAATGATGTCTCATGACCTGTCTTTTATTTGTCTGATGTCTATGGTTTGTCTCGACAAAATGACTGGGGCAATACTATCCTTAGTATGAGTTAAGACACTCCTTGTCTATGACTGTTTGTTCTTCATAGATGGATGAATCTGTACACTATGGTCTATCTCATATCATAGTGTGTACTATCCATCTGTGTCATGTCCCGCCAAATGATGATAACAAGAAAGCATAGAGTATTTGGCAATATATCAAAGATTATATATTTTTCTCAATCGATCAACCTTCATTATATCTTTTTCTCAATCGATCAACCTTCATTATATCTTTTTCTCAATCGATCAACCTTCATTATATTGTTTTCTCAATCAATCAACCTTAATTATTTCTTACTAACATTCAAAATTCATTTCATCCTAACATTTCTCTTTTTTGACATAAAGATAAAGTCCCGTGACACAATAAAAACATTAGATCATTTGCATTAGCATACATTTAATAAGCATTCCACATAGTTGCATTACATACATTCACATCATGGCATAATAGGCATTGCATTATCATAACATACATAATGTAAACATTGCATGCACATATCACCATCGCATATAAATAAACATGATATAGATCATTGTATTCATTATCATAAGTAAATTAAGACATCCATAACATCATTATTAAATGCATAACTCATAACATATAGAAACATTTCATTCATAACACATGTATATACATCATCGAGGAAATACAATCATGTAGAAATAAAGCATCATCCATAAAATATAATTGTATATCATATAGAAGCTGCCAAAATCATATATATATATATATCGCTCAAAATAGTGTGTCACAGTACAATGTTTGAATGTAACCATAAATAAAACATGAGCTCGTAGGCTCTCTGATAAAAATATAATTTCTATAAATAGATCCCTGTCATCGTGTGCTGCTACCACTGCTGTCATATGGTGAAGGTGGTGGGAAAAGACTCGAAGGTGCTCTCTGCGAGGTGGAAGGCCTCTCATATGGACATACCCTCAAAGGTCCTACCACCCCCTCGGTACTCTGTGTCCTCTAACTCTGAGTATGACCCCTGCTCTGACTGTACACCTCTGAAAATGTAGGAGCCCGTCTCTCTGCTTGCACAACTGCCTCATATAAGTCCCTGTAATAAGTGGCTCTCTCCACTGATCTGACCAACTCTCGCACCATACCATTAGATGAGAACCCACTACAAAGGTGTCTAACCTCTATGAACTGCTGCTCTATCTCATGTCTCTAAGCTATATCCTGGTCTCTCTCCATAAGAGAATTATCCCTCTCTAAGGGAACACTATCCCTCTCTAAGGGAGCACTATCCCTCTCTGTGTAGGAACTCTCTCTCTAGCCTCATCACATCAAACTCTTGCATCATGAGTCTGAGTCTCTCCTCCAAAGCCTCCCTATCACCATCTCTAGGAGCACCCTCCTCCATGATTCGATCTCTAAGCTCTCTCTTCTACTACTCCATCGGTGCATCCTCCTCCACATCATCTTCATCATCATCCTCCACATCATCCTCTCTGTATCTTGCCAAAACACCCAGAGGGTCTATAGCCATGTCCACATCTAAATAATCTTCAACATCCTCTACTCCAACATCTACCTCTACACGCTCCTCTACCACTACCTCTACTATAGCATACTCACCCCCATCATGTACATCCACTCCACCTCTGATGTCCAACATCAATACATACTGAACTACTGCCTCATAGATAGGTGATAGTGCACCTACCTGACCCCCTCTCTATCCTCTCCGACCTCATCTACCACCTATCCCATCACCGTCTCTCCCTCCAAATCTCCCCACTCTAGCACCTCCACCTCTTTGTCATCCTCTAGGTCGTGTACCTCATCTCTCTATAGGTGTCGGCTGATATAGATCCATGTAAGGAATAGGTCAATGCTCTATCCACCATGCATCATACACAGTTGTAGTACCTGGGTTTGCTAATCCATCTCTCCACCCCCACTGTACTAGCTATAACACTTGTATCTTTTCCTCAGTTGTAGCCACTGGTATCATAGGTCCCCAATATGGAACCTCTCTGGATGAATGAGAAAACTCTGCTCTCCTCCAAGGCTCATCCTAAACCTCATTGAACTGTCTCAGAACTCTGTCTGGCAAGTGTCGCTCAATGATGTGAACACTAGAAACAGTCCTCCTAATGACATATTGTGTCTGTCTATAGAATACCAGATGTACCTCCTCATCCACCCACTCCTCACAATCCATGTAAGGTCTCCATGTGAACTAATCAAGAATATCCAATACCCTGTGTCTCCCACATGTGTCTGAGTAATCTGTCCTATATATCAGAACACATATGGGTGTCTCTCTAGTCTCTCTACAGTAACTGGCAGATGAAAGACAACTATCCTCCCCCAACCCCATACCATTAGCAGTGTAGGCCCACAGCTCAATGACTGTGCATCTCTATAAGAAATGTCGTGTAAATGAAAGTGTAACATCCCGAGCAGACAAGGATCCCATGCATACCTCATCTCACTCTCTAGCATGCCAACCAACATAGCCCCCATCCCACTGGAAATCCATGACCCTGTCTATCTGGCAGCACTATCCCCCCAATCAATGTACATAAAATACAATCAATCTGATTGTATTTGTCTGCTAATACTAGCCATCTAATCTCATAGTGCTTGATCCCGAGCCTACTGATGTCATCTACCTAATAAAACCTCGCTAGGTATCATACATGACCCGCTCTCCTCTAATAGGTAGTCTCAAAATCCTGTACACATCCTCCAACGTGACAGTGGCCTCCCTAGCCAGTAGAAGAAATGATGATGTCTCTGAATGCCATCACTCATATAGTGATGTCAACATACCCCTGTTCGCCCGAATAGTGGGCATCGACAAATAGTGGCATAGACCGAGTCTCCATAGAAGCCGAATCTCTACAGTAGTCAAACGATCTCTGAGATCGAATGTATCTGGTCATGACTCCCACATATAAATAGGATCGAGAACCACCTGCATTTAAACCATACTGTCATGAATTTTTAAGTTTTCCTTAGAATTTTTTTTTGAAAATTTTACCAGTCAAATGCGGCTCACTTTAGCAAATGTGGTGCATTTTTGCAAATGCATTGCACTAAGCCTCACATGCCGAAAATTGGTCTAGGCCTGGGAGTACACATTCCACATAATTTTCTATTATCCATGGTCATGATTAAATAATGTTAATTATTTAATTAACCTTTCTAACACATATTTTCTCTTTTAATTAAATACCCCTTTTTAATTAATTCATTAATTCATAAATAACCTTTATTCAACCTGATTAATTAAATAAATCATATTTATTTAATTATGTTGCGAACTAATTAATTCTCCCCCCTTTATCTATCAGTTAAATAATTTATTATTTAATTACCTCTTTATCATACTTTTCCAACTATAATTAAATATCTTTATTTAATTATTCATTTAACCCCCTTTATCTATAATTAAATATTTATTATTTAATTATTCACTTTATCCTTTTCAAATAGTCAAATTAAATAAATTATCTTTATTTATTTATTTAAAGTCTCTTATTTTTGAATGTTGAATTAAATTAACATTTAATTCCTATTTAATTATTTATCTCACATTCCTCTATCATTCAGTTATCTAAATCATTCACTCACCTTCTGACTCGAGATCTATTTTTAGTTCTCCAGTTATCTCTGAATTCAACACCTGTTTAGCTCTGCGAGAAGACTCTCCATTACAACTAGTTGATTAACTAGTTGTAACTCCTATTTGCATTCGAATGCATTATTCTTCGAGTTCCAACTTTGGCTTTTGCATACAAAGTCTATTTCTTCTATTTTTAGATATTAAGATCTTGAACTTGTGTTCTAACTCATGTTCTAACTTGGTCTCTATCTTCAATCTTTCCCAAACTCATGTTCTAACTCACATTCTAACTCATGTTCTATCTGAGACATAACTCATATCACATGGCATTCATCAATCACATCCGTCGATCTCTCTTTCAATCTGAGCTGATCGTTCGAAAACCCAAAATCTATAAAATGGCTTGTCATTATCATTATTCCTCCTCCCGAAATCATACACTTTTGAGAAGAGACTTATCTTCGATATTTTTCTGAGACACTCGACAAAGTTATACTTGTATTCAAACACATAAATATGAGGGCAAGAATACTGAAAAGGCAAAATGGAGAAGAACAATCAAGATAATTCAAAGGGGTGAACACATATCCAGTGAGAGCTTTCCATTAAATTGTTTAGTTTTTTTAGTTTATTTCCTCGTTCTTTGTTGTTAGATTTTATATTGTTATTTAGATTAGGATTAACTTTGTTATTCTAGTTGCAGATTATTCATCATCATTCGAAAGATACATCTACATTTTAATCTACTATTACATTCATAAAATGGGAAAATAAATCCCCCACTATAGCTATCTACAAAACCACAATGTTAGGAACTAAATCTTGCAACACAAATTTGTTATTTGTCCAAAAATCCTCTTTTCTAAATTATTTCTAGAAATCACATTCGAGGGTAGATGTATGCCCCCCTTAATTCCACTTATGTTATGAAGGTAGAGTGAAGGTAGTAGTCTAACCAAATAGAATAAGGTAGGTCATATAATAGATTATTTCCAAGTACCATACCGCATGATGATATATATTTTATAAGGACAAGAGTGGAATCATGATTCCCATGCAACAAAAACTATAAAAAAATGGAGCTCTCTAGCACCCATTATGTCAATTTGAATGAAAGGCACCTTTTTCACCCTAATATAGTAAGAACCTTAATTTTAAATTATATGAGTAAAAAGTGAATTAAAATATAACTATTATTTCATTTACCTTTTTGTAGCTTCAGTGTGCTGAAGAGTAATTGAAGATGTCAAGCCAATGAGATAATGTGCATGCAAGACTAGATGTCCAATGAGATAAGATGGCCTTTGGCAAGCATTATCATTAGGTGAGTTTATTTTTCTTCCTTAGCTTTCTCCTCATGCATTTATTTTATGATTTGTATGCATTTCTAGATTAATATAGGGCATTGGAAGAAAAGGTCACAAAGCATCCTTTTTTTTGCAAAGTTCCCTTTTTTCGCTAAGTGTGTCTTTTTGTCACAAAGTGTCTTGTTTCTTCACGAATTGTTCCAAAAGGGGTCTAAAGTGTCTAAGAACCTTAGAAGAGTACACTAGAACAACTTTAGTACACTTTTTTGATTGTTGATGTAAGGATTTAAAATTTTATAATGCTTATAGGACATATTTTTTCTTTTTTGTTAGATTCCTACCCATTCTTGATAGTGTCTAGGTGGTAGATAGATTAGTCACCTTTGAGACCTAGCTCCCACTTTTTCAACAAAGGAAACAAATATTTTGTATACAGGATTTTATTTTGATGGCACTAGAAAATTGGTGGAACACAAACACATGCACATTTCATCTTCCTACCAGTGAGATGCGTATTACACTAGAGGACATACATCACAAACTCTGAGTTCTGATTCAGCGAAAGAGGGTGTGTTTCCTAGAAAAGTTGTCATTTCGAGAGATGAAATATGATATGTAGTAATACCTTGGAGGTATAGTGCATAATGGTATGGTGAGGCCACAAATCAATTTAGCTATGCTACTATATTTGTGATCCTCACTTGCTGTATGGATTATGATGTTCATAATACCACTATTAATTATCCTTGATGGCCAAGGAGCACACATAGAGGGTGGACTAGTACACATGACTCAGAGGATGGTATGGCACAAGAGTGTGTATGCTTGGGGGTGTAGCATCCTAATGCACCTATATTCTGGTCTTGTGCAATTTTGATTTTAGGAGATCAATAGTATGGTACACTATATGTTATTGTAGGTGTTGTGACTGGAGCATATCACATGCACCAAACCGATAGGATTTCCATGTGCATCAACCCTACGGTATCCTCAAGAATTCATTTATCCACTACAATGACTATGTTAGCATGGTGACTTACATTTTTGGAGAGTCTGACTCAACTGATTAGATGAAGAGGAGATCATTTGGAGACCTTACCAACTTATTCCATAGTGGCCAGATGAGATTTGACAACTCAAGAGGTTGTAGATGGATAGGTTTTTGATAGGCATGAATGATTACATAGTATGACCTTTCTACTATGATCATGTCATGCGATAAATTGGATAGGTCTAGATAACACCCATAACACGACCCTTTTTCAAGAGATCAGTACGGAGTGCCTGAAGACCTGGTGAGTTTAGATGGTTCACTATTGATGATGTTGTCTATAGCGACTCTGATGATAATGATATTAATATGCCTCTAGTCACTGACATTGATGACATCAGTACCACATATTCCTATGAGTGGTGGTAAGACGCATGATCGAATCCCATTTTTTTTATGCATGAGCTGATAGGTGATGCAGGGCCACTCCCATATTAGGGAGATAATGAGGAGGATAGGGTTGAGGAGATATAGTATAGGGATACAAACTTATTCACATATGTGATAGATGAGGAATATGGTGAGGCTATAGATCTGGACTATGATTTCCAAATGGATGATGAGGAGGAGGACTAAGAGGATGAGTAGCTAATGAGTGAGGGTGGTGAGACAATAGATGAGGATCTAGTGGGACATGAGTGGGAAGAGCCATCTCCTATTCATGTTACTAGATCACAATCAACATCTGTAGTAGGCACCAACACCTACAAGCATGGAGAGGCTAGCACATCCTCCATGCCCCCTACACATGATGAGGTTGTCTTCACAAAGCTTGCTAGAGAGCTAGGTGATGATATTTTATTTACTACCATGTTTTATGCTTATTTAGTTTTATGCTTATATATGTATATATATTATGATGTGTACTAATTATTTTTTATGGTTTCTATCTTGTAGGATTTGTGAGAGATCTTCATGATCTCTATCATCGGGAAGCTACCAAGGGGTGATCCCACAATACTGGTTTACAATTTGTGGGAGAATCTATTTTTTGCTCAAATCACATATTTTTAGAAAATATAATTATTTAAGCCTTAAAAATTTCTATTTGAACGATTCCGATTGAAGAGGATTTGATCAAACCACCTTAGACCAAACCCCCTTGGATAGAACTTGTTGGTATTAAACCATACCTATAATGGAGTCTCCTTTACACCTACCAAAATATTGATTAACAACCACTTATGATTTACCTTTTGGGGGATCAGATGAATTTATTTAAAATTTTATTTTTCTAAGCTTGTAGTCCTTATTATAAGCTTCTGAAAAGTATAATTTTAAATAAATTTTATTTTATTATTATATTTATTTTTTATTTCTTATGAATGTAGGTTTTTCACTAAAAATCCAACTCTTTGTTTTGAACATGTGGAAAAATAGAAGATTATTAAAAAAATTGAAAAATATCAATGCACTAGATATTGAAATCCTTGATCCAACAAAAAAAAAATTATTTGATACATACTAAAAAATTTATGTGTCATATGGTCCGCCTATGTCTAAATTGTAATTGATTTGACTTCAAAACTTGATTAAGGAAAAAATATTCAATAACACATTATGAAACCAATTGGAAGTGCTAGATATCATAGTTACAAATCCAAATTTGAAAAAAATATAATTTTATCCTTCATGGAAAAAAAATTATGCATTATACGGTGAGCGTCACTCCTTAAAAATGGTGTTTACTGAAAAAACTAGTTTTTGAAGGAGATGGAAAAATAAGTCCAATCTGATTCCAAAAATTTTGAAAAAAAATATTTAGAATGCATAGAAAAAATTTCACAAATCACTAGTTTGCATCATCTTCAAAATCCTCACATTTTAGATGCTATAGTTGTCTGAAAGTAAAGATTTAGTTAGAAAAATTTAGTTCAGAGTCTAGTTTGGCCAAAAATTGTAAACCAGTATTGTGGGATCACCCTAAGATAGTGCCCACATCAGTCTATGAGGAGGCAATTGATATAGAATCTGTGCCCCCAACCATCATGGAGTAGTATCCAAAGCTTTTCAAGTCATTTTTCAGACTCTAGGCACTACATGAGAGTCTTAAGAGGCATGCCCACTGAGCTAAGGCTGCCCAAGATGTAGAGTCATCTTGAACTGCAACAAAGTTTGACAGACTATAGTCAAAGGTAAGTAGACCACATGCAGAGAGAGATCAACTAGTGAGGGAGCATTGGGAGGCCCTTGGATAGATACAAGGTTTAAAATTTTCTCTTAATGCACTCGACGATATAAATAAATAAATAAATATATATATCTACATATATATATATCTACATATATATATATATCTACATATATATATTTATATATATATATATATATATATATATATCATATATATATATATATATATTATAGACAATAAATGTGTCCTAGGCCTACGACTCCTGATTTGTCCATCATTTCCCCTTTCACTCTTCATGATTAGATATTTTTAATTATTTAATTAATTCATTTCTATCTTAATTCCTCCTTGATTAATTAAATAAATTATATCTACTCAATTATGTCACTAATATTTGTCCTCTATAATTAAATAAACTTTATTGATTTAATTGTTTCAACTTTGAGCTATAATTAAATAATTATATTAATTATTTTATTATTCACTATTAGCTTTTCTTTCAAAAATTAATTAAATTTTATTTAGTTAATGATTCATTCTTTTCTGTTTGCAATGAGATAATCTTTCCATTATTTCAAGATACAAATTCCTTTTCAAACATTAATTTTTTAATTAGTGTCCTCTTGGTATTTCACTCTCGATCTTATCCTATCTCATCTTGATTAATTGTAGCCATTGATCAAACTAAAAATCAATTGATCTTGACTGCCCACTTTGTAACCTCCCTCTCATCAATCCTCATCCATCAATCTTGTAATATTTCTAGATGATTAATCTCATCCGTTTGTTTAGATGATTGTTTATAAAAGAATCCATTCTCTCCCACTTTTACCTTAAGATTCATTATCTCCAACTTTCTTCATTGCAATTTTTAGGTATTTGCATAAGTTAAACTACACATATAAGCACATATTTGCAAAAGATGAAGGAGAAAAAAGAGAAGGAATCAACTACAATGGGGAGTGTTTTATCTCATTTGCTTGTATTTTGATTTCTCTCCTTGTTTGTATTCTCTTGTTTTAGATTGGGTTTATAGTTTATAAGTGTTGGTTGTCACTTTATCTAGGCTAGTTTGATTTCCCCATCCTATATTTGGTTAACACGACATGAAGGACAATATTTTCCAAGATTTCGTATAGTTTTTTGTTTGTTTTGTAGATTTTTGATATAGAACAACGCATCTAATAAACATAGTGACACAACTACTAGGAAACAATGCATTTTCTTGAAGAAGCAACACATTTGATGAGAAATGATGCATCTAATAAGAGGAAAAATTCAAACTCAAAACTACAATGCAATCACTTTGGTGTGATGAAACACAAAAACACAATTGCTGAAAGGAATTGTAACACCCCTCTGTTTTGCTCTATTGTGCAAACTATGTTGTCTCCTTTCTATGCTTTAGTTGTGGGTTGTACTTGGACTACATACTTCATTATAGTGGATCACTATTTTATCGTGATGTATTTTGATGTGATGATACTTTATTTTGATGTGATTATTATGACATGTTTGGAATTAACATATGTGGATGTTTAATTTATGATGTTTCATGCTTTTGATTATGTTGCTATGTTAGATACGTCAGTTAGAATTATTGTATTGGTGAAGAGGATGGTATGGCATCACTCGCTTGCAAGTGCCCTGCGATCTCATGACTTCCTCTTCACGGTGTGCCTTATTTATGAAATGTTTATGTATATGGATATGCTCTTTGCTGCAGGTTGATAGGTATATGACATCGACTCCACCTAGTTTCACAGGTTCGAGCATGTCCAATGTCCAATGGTATTCGATTGGGAGATAGTAGCTAGGATTTCCATGCTGAGTCGTCACCCTAGTCCTAGTGTGTCATCTGGTGTTAGTCGGGTTAAGTTGTCTTATTTGGGTCTTCTGGCTTTAAATTTCAAGTTTTATGTGCAAGTTAGGGAAATGGCAAAATATATGCTCTTATAGTTAAATTGGAAATTACCTTGTTTGATTATGTTGCAATGTAATTTATTGTATTGTTAATTTAATCTAATTAATAAATAATTTAATAGTGGATTAGATTTATGTTATTAATTGATTAAATTTATAATGTTGTAATAGTTAAATTTCTCATTCTGGGAATTTTATGCACATGTGGGAAAAATTGAAAATTAAAGGGAAATGAATTGCAAAGTCAAATTTGAAAAGTTGAAAATTCAAAAAAAAATAAAAATTCAAAAATAGATATTTTCCATTTTGTTTTCTGAAATTTATGAGGGTTGTTGAGTTTAGGGTAAAATCCTTATGGTTTGAATTGGCTTCACAATTTTTGAATCTTGAGTCTTTGGATGAAAATTTGGAATTTGTGAGAGGTGAATTTTGCAAACTCAGTGGTTTTTTTTGGATTGAGGCTTCAAGGATCTGAGGGACTGAAGAGGGGATCAAATCATCAATAGGGTCTCCACCCAACTGCAAAGAAAACAGGTTCATATTCTTTGATGAAATTTGTTTATAACTTTATCACTTCAAATTTCTATTGATCTTCATTTTGGTCTTTTCAACTTGTTTAAATCTTCATTTCGATGAATAAATATATATATCTTCATATATATATATACTTATATAAGCTTGAGTTTGAATTAATTTATTTTAAAATTTTCCCCTCATAATGTTATGTTGCCAAAATTCCTTTTAATAAAATGCAAAATTTCGAAAAAAGGACTGTGTTTTCATGTTCTGGTTTTTTGTTCAAAAAAAAGAAAATAAAAACAAAATGATAGTTGAAGGTTTTTTTTTTAAAAAATAAAAAATAAATAAATCAAAAAAAATGTTGGGATGGGGGCTCACCCCATTGCTGCTTCCATGGGGGTGGAGTGGGGGAGCCGCACCCACTCCCCACCGTCTGCGGCCCACGCGAACTGCGCAGGAAGCGGCCGCCACAGTGGTGGCGACGCTATCAGCGCCGCCCGCATGGAAACCATGGTGGCTGCTCCATCCGCGGCGCCTCCACCAACACCGTGCCCTGCACGTGACTACCCTGCGGCTCCTCCACCCTATGTAGTTTGATGGCACTGCCTCCTATGGTGACCACATGCAACTTCGCTGACACTGCCACCGCCTGGTGAAAACCGCGGCCGACCGACCACCAAAACACCCTCTGGAAAGTTGGTGCAGATTGCGAGGTTCATGCGACCCAACCTTAGGTTTGATGCACGAACCGAGGCCACCCCTTTGTATTTTATAATTTTAAAATGAAATTTAATTTAAAAAACATAAATATAATATATTATATATATTATAATATGATATTATAATTTTTATAATATTTTAGATATTATATTATTATAATATTTTTATTATCATGATATAATATAATATATTTTGTGTTGAATTAAGATATTATTAAGAGACTTTAATATATTGATTTAATATAAATTAAATGGTTTATTTATTATGTCTTAACATAATATTAAATGCTTACAATAGATTTAATATTGTGTTTTATATAATAGTGGTGAGATCTAAATAGCAATAATTCCTTTTAATGTTTTAATATTGTATTTTTTTTTGAAAATGAGTTTAATTAAGTGGGGAGTAAATATTTTATTTTAAAAATAGAAATTTTCTTTTATTGAAATTATTGAGATGCAGTTAATGTTTCACATATTTAAGTGTTGCGTCAAAATAAAATGATTGTCTAAATGGTGTATTTGATTCAGTTCAATAAATGTAGTGATTACTGAATGCCTGTGAGGAAATGGGTTTTAGTGAACCCAAAGTAGAATTTGATTCTTGTCCTTGCTTTGATCTACGTGCATATCATTGGGAAGTGTGGGTCTCCTTAATTGACAAGTCTTCTAGTTGGGATTTCAGTCTGTGGGTTGTCGTATTGTGTGGTCAACCATAGATGGCCTTGGGTAGTGTGTTTAACCAGCTTGTTCCCCAGTTATCACGAACGGGAGGGTATTGACTATATGTCATGGTTGCCTGTATGTCATGGATAAGGATGTGATATCCTTGTGTAGCACTTGTGTACCCTTGGGTTGTGGAATTTTTCCACGTGTCATCTTAGAGGAGTGGCTTGTAACGGGGGTCGGCACACGAAGGGGTGCCAAGGTAACTCATTGTAAGTTAGTTAATCTAGTGATAACTAAATTAAATGATTAGAGTATCACGTAGTACCAAACACTTAATAAGATAATTATTCCTTGCTCAGGATCACAAGGGTTTGTAAAGACTTGGGTTGAGACAGGAAGGCCTAGAATGGAAAGATCGTTATCTTCTCTATGAAAGATAACTGATTCAGCATTGGTTTACATGAGGAGCCGAAAGTCGTTAGAGGTTACCAGGATAACCTGAGATGGCGGTCAGGACCTAGGAAGCCTCACCAAGGTAACCTATGTAACATTGTGATGACACTTCTCCTAGGTTGACAGTATGTTCACATCAGTGATGCAATTGATTATGTGGTTCTGGAAGCATTGTAACCTTGTGTCAGTGATGTCACTGTGTTTATTCAGTACGGTTATGTTAGCCTATGTCTAGAGGTAGACATCCTTGGTTAGATATTTTGGTTACTATCTCCTAGCATGAGGGGTGGGCCTTTGGGTTCCACTTGGTTGGGTGGTGTGCACCTTAATCCGTTGGGCTCTTTCTTCATGTTCTTGTGGGCGAGACTTCCAATTGAAGAGCTCGTGGTTGTTTTAGTTGCAGTTCTTCTTGTTCTTATTTCAACTATTCTTGTAATCATAATCCCTCTCTGTTATCGAGGTGGAATTTTGTAATTGTAATTATGTATTGGTTTGCCTCATTCAGGGAACGAGAGAATGTAACCCTATTCTTTAATGGATCGATTAATGCATTTGAAAGTTATATCTTTTGCTTGTTGTTATTTCACCTTCTTGGAATGTATGTGTTAATGTATCAATTAAATACTAGTTATAGTTTATATTCATTTTTTTTTTTGAGGTTCTATATAACCTCTGTCTCGTAACCTTGGAGGTTGTTGGCATTAATTAATTAACTTACTTATTATTTATCCTTTTAAAAAAAAAATTATTTCGTTTAAGTAGTTAAATGCAACTTCCTCTAGGGTTGCATGTCGGGGCATTACACATGGTATCAGAGCCTAGGTTTAAACACTAGGTACTCTGGGATTATGATGGAACCATTAAGCTTTTAGCCATTTAGGTTTTGAGTTGTTTATCATGCCTAATACCTTAACGTGTTTGTGCAGGATTATGCCACCCAGATGCGGAAGAGGTAGGGGGCATGCTAGTGGCCATCTAGGTGGTCATGGTGAGAGTCAGCATGACTCTCCTCCTCATGTTTCATTTGTTCCTGATCAGGAGGAACAATGAGCATCTCATAATGCCTTTGGAGTTGGTAATCAGCAGCAGGATCCAGTAGGGATCGAGGTAGCACGTAGAGCACTAGAGGAGGCTTTGCCACTCCTTGGACCTAGGCAGGCAGTAATTCAAGTGAACCTAGTGGTGAGGGAAACTCGATCCTAGTCTGAGTCTCACATGAGGGACTTGCTTAGGCGGTACCCTCCTTTATATGATGGATCTGGTACAGGCTTAGATGCTGAGACCTGGTTGATAGACTTGGATAGGTGTTTCACTATGCATTCATATGGTAGTAACACCAGATCCCACTATGCCATTATGCAATTGAGAGGATTTTCATCCACTTGGTGGAGATTAGAGGAGCAGAAGCTCCATATTGATATACACAATGCATCATGGGAGATCTTTGTAGAGAGATTCAGGGCTCGATTTTTATCTAAGCATTGGCATCAGCACCAAGGTGATGAGTTCCATGCCTTGTGTCAATTAGCATATCTATTGAGCAATATGAGCATTGTTTTTACAAGCTCAAATAGTATGCCAGGATTGGTGATGACGAGAGCATGTTAGTTCACCATTTTATCAAGGGCTTAAATGTCAGTCTCAGCGGTGGTGTGAGGGTTTTCAAACCCAAGACCATGGAAGTGGTAGTAGAGAAAGCACGCCTGGTTGAGGAGAATTTGAGTATGGCATTTGGAGGACACATGAGTGTTCTAGTTGACAGTAGTGCAGTGGCAGGATCTAGTGTTAGAGGAGGGCAGTCTCATGGAGGTGTACCTTCTAGGTCTCAGCAAGGGCCATCGCAGGGTGGTCAGTAGTAGGAGAGTGTGCTTGGGAAGCATAAGGACTCTCATCCATGTTAGGATGATCGAGGTTCTTCACCTTGGAGGAGCTGAAACTGGAGGTGCAACAAGCACAATCAGTAGGAGTAGCCAGCCCAGAGTTCACAGTCTGTGACTGGTTGGGGTAGTGTGCAGTAGTCTACTGCACCTTTAGGTGGTAGAGGAGTTGGTCGTGACACAGGGTGTTACTCTTGTCACCAACAGGGCCACATTGCTAGGAATTGTCCTCATTGGAATACTTCTGGTTTTGTCGAGGGCTTAGTAGTTTCAGAGCCGACAGTTGGAGATGTTGGTAGATCACATCGATCTTATGCTATGGTTGGTAACCGTCACCTTGGGCATCAGGGAGCTATTGTTGAGACTTTTGGTGTTGGTCATCCAGTGTAAGATGCTCGACCTTAGGGGTCAAGGTTTTGATTTTTATGCAATCTTTTTGAGGGAGTTCTATCCCTATCTATTTGCAGGCTTCCAGGAGTAAGCCTGACCCTAGGGGGGAGGATGTAACACCCCTCTAGTTTGCTCTATTGTGCGAACTATGTTGTTTCCTTTCTATGCTTTAGTTGTGGGTTGTACTTGGACTACGTACTTGATTACAGTGGATCATTGTTTTATCGTGATGTATTTTGATGTGATGATACTTTATTTTGATGTGATTATTATGACATGTTTGGAATTAGCATATGTGGATGTTTAATTTATGATGTTTCATGCTTTCGATTATGCTGCTATGTTAGATGCATCAGTTAGAACTATTGTATTGGTGAAGAGAACAGTATCGCATCACTCGCTTGCTAGTGCCCTGTGATCTCGTGACTTCCTCTTCACGATGTGCCTTATTTATGACATGTTTATGTATATGGATATGCTCTTTGCTGCAGGTTGACAGGTACATGACATCGACTCCACCTAGTTTCATAGGTTCAAGCATGTCCAATGCCCAACAAGATTCGATTGGGAGATAGTAGCTAGGATTTCTATGCCGAGTCGCCACCCTAGTCCTAGTGTGTCATTTGGTGTTAGTCAGGTTAAGTTGTCTTATTTGGGTCTTCTGGCTTTAAATTTCAAGTTTTATGTGCAAGTTAGGAAAATGGCAAAATATATGCTCTTATAGTTAAATTGGCAATTACCTTGTTTGATTATGTTGCAATGTAATTTATTTTATTGTTAATTTAATCTAATTAATAAATAATTTAATAGTGGATTAAATTTATGTTATTAATTGATTAAATTTATAATGTTGTAATAGTTAAATTTCTCATTATGGGAATTTTATGCACATGTGGGTAAAATTGAAAATTAAAGGGAAATGAATTGCAAAGTCAAATTTGAAAAGTTGAAAATTGAAAAAAAAAAAAAATTTAAAAAAAATTCAAAATTAGATATTTTCCATTTTGTTTTCTGAAATTTATGAGGGTTGTTGAGTTTAGGGTAAAATCCTTATGGTTTGAATTGGCTTCACAATTTTTGGATCTTGAGTCATTGGATGAAAATTTGGAATTTGTGAAAGGTGAATTTGGAAAACTCAGTGGTTTTTTTTGGATTGAGGCTTGAAGGATCTGAGGGATTGAAGAGGGGATCAAATCATCAATAGGGTCTCCATCCAACTGCAAAGAAAATAGGTTCATATTCTTTGATGAAATTTGTTTATAACTTTATCACTTCAAATTTTTGTTGATCTTCATTTTGGTCTTTTCAACTTGTTTAAATCTTCATTTGGATGAATAAATATATATATCTTCATATATATATATATATATATATTTATATAAGCTTGAGTTTGAGTTAATTTATTTTAAAATTTTCCCCTTATAATGTTATGCTAGCAAAATTTCTTTTAATAAAATGCAAAATTTCAAAAAAAGGACTGTGTTTTCATGTTTTGGTTTTTTGTTCAAAAAAATAAAAAAAAGTTGGGATGGGGGCTCACCCCACCGCCGCTCCCATGGGGGCGTAGTGGGGGAGCCACACCCACGCCCCACCATCTGCGGCCCACGTGGACTATGCAGGCAGTGGCCGCCATAGTGGTGGCGATGCTGCCGGCGCCGCTCCGCTCGTGTGGAAACCGTGGTGGTTGCTCCGTCCGCGGTGCCTCCACCAACACCGTGCCCTGTGCAGGACTACCTTGCAGCTCTTCCGCCCTGTCCAGTCTAGTGGCGCCACCTCCTGCGGCCACCACATGCAACTCTGCTGCCGCTGCCTAGTGAAAACCGTGGCCGACCAACCACCATTACACCCTTCGGAAAGTTGGCACGGATTGTGAGGTTCCCGTGACCCAACCTTAGGGTTGGTGCATGAACCGAGGCCACTCCTTTGTATTTTAAAATTTTTAAGTGAAATTTAAATAAAAATAAATAAAAATAATATATTATATTTATTATAATATGATATTATAATTTCTATATTTTAGATATTATATTTATTATAATATGATATTATAATTTCTATATTTTAGATATTATATTATTATAATATTTTTATTATCATGACATAATATAATATATTTTGTGTTGAATTAAGATATTATTAAGGGAATTTAATATATTGATTTAATATAAAAGAAATGGTTTATTTATTATGTCTTAACATAATATTAAATGCTTACAATAGATTTAATATTGTGTTTTATATAATAGTGGTGAAATCTAAATAGCAATAATTCCTTTTAATGTTTTAATATTGTATTTTTTTTTGAAAATGAGTTTAATTAAGTGGGGAGTAAATATTTTATTTAAAAAATAGAATTTTTATTTTATTGAAATTATTGAGATGCGATTAATGTTTCACGTATTTAAGTGTTGCGTCGAAATAAAAAGATTGTTTAAATGGCATATTTGATTCAGTTCAATAAATGCAATGATTACTGAATGCCTGTGAGGAAATGGGTTTAGTGAACCCAAAGTAGAATTTGATTCTTGTCCTTGCTTTGATCTACATGCATATCATTGGGAAGTGTGGGTCTCCTTAATTGACAAGTCTTCTAGTTGGGATTTTAGTCTGTGGGTTGTTGTACTATGTGGTCAACCATAGATGGCCTTGGGTAGTGCGTTTAACCAGTTTGTTCCCCGGTTATCACAAACAGGAGGGTATTGACTATATGTCATGGATAAGGATGTGATATCCTTGCGTAGCACTCATGCACCCTCGGGTTGTGGAATTGTTCCATGTGTCATCTTAGAGGAGTGGCTTGTAATGGAGGCCGACACACGAAGGGGTGCTAGGGTAACTTGTTCTAAGTTAGTTAATCTAGTGATAACTAAATTAAATGATTAGAGTATCATGTAGTACCAAACACTGAATAAGATAGTTATGCCTCGCTCAGGATCACAAGGGCTTATAAAGACTTGGGTTGAGACGAGAAGGCTTGGAATGGCAAGGTCGTTACTTATCTCTATGAAAGATAACTGATTTCGCATTGGTTTACATGAGGGGCCGAAAGTTGTTAGAGGTTACCAGGATAACCCGAGATGGGGGTCGGGACCTAGGAAGAATCACCAGGGTAACCTATGTAATATTGTGATGACACTTCTCCTAGGTCAATAGTATGTTTGCATCAGTGATGCAGTTGATTATGTGGTTCTGGAAGCATTGTAACCTTGTGTCAGTGATGTCACTATATTTATTTTAGTACAGTTATGTTAGCCTATATCTAGAGGTAGACATCCTTGGTTAGAGATTCTGGTTACTATTTCCTAGCACAGGGGGTGGTCCTTTGGGTTCCACTTTGTTGGGTGGCATGCACCTTAATCTGTTGGGATCTTTCTTCATGTTCTTATGGACGATACTTCCAGTTGAAGAGCTCGTGGTTGTTTTAGTTGCAGTTCTTCTTGTTCTCATTTCAACTATTCTTGTAATCATAATCCCTCTATGTTAGCAAGGTGGAATTTCATAATTTTAATTATGTATTTGTTTGGCTCATTCAGGGAATGAGAGAATGTAACCCTATTGTTTAATGGATGGATTAATGCATTTGAAAGTTATATCTTATGCTTGTTGTTATTTCACCTTCTTGGAATGTATGTGTTAATGTATTAATTAAATACTAGTTATAGTTTATATTCATGTTTGTTGTTGAGGTTCTATATAACCTCTATCTCATAACCTTAGAGGTTGTTGGCATTAATTAATTAACTTACTTATTATTTATCCTTTTTAAAAAAAAAATTATTCCGTTTAAGTAGTTAAATACAACTTCCTCTAGGGTTGCATGGGGCATTACAGGAATGACACATTTGGTTGGTATAAATTTTTAGTTTTAGTGTCTTTTCATTTCTTTTCTTTTCAATCATTTTTTAGTAGTGTATTGTTTTTTGGTTGCTAACTTTCTATTTTTATTATGTGGCTTTGGATTGGAGCTCATAGGAAATGGTTTCTTTTAAAACAAACAAAAAAAATTGAGCTTTATTTTAGTTTTAAGAAAAAATTCTTTTTACAACTTGCATTAGAATCATAAAGGTTAAAAATAATCTAAATCTTCCACTCATAAAGGTTAAAAAGTACAACAAAGTACATCTTTCACTCATAAAGGTTAAGAAGAACCATAAACTGTATTTTTCACTCATAAGGTCTAAAATGAACCACAACCTATAAGAAAGGGTTAAAATTAACCAATGTTCATTGTGTTTGGTGGTTTACAAGTGTCTTATAAAGTGTGTATGCTCTCCTCTCACACTATTAGGTTACCTTGAGTGACCAAAATCACCTATTTGAAAATTATAGGATCACACCACATATTTGGATTTGGTGCTTATAATGAGCCCAATGTGAGTGTGAGGAAGAGAAATGGAAATATGCTCTCTTTATGCTTCATGCGATCTAGGACTCAGATAAAAAAATATGTTTACTTCCTTGCTTTTATTTACCCATTATTAGAGGGCCTACCACCCCACTTCGAAAGGTGGGAACGACCCAAGCGGTAATGGGTTGAATCCAATATCTTCTAAACCGCTATATAAATTTGCGGTTGCAAGGAAAGTTTGCAATCAATGGCAAGTGGTGGACGATAGCTCTCCCCGAGTATCTTTATGATGCGAAAAGCCCTTATTTTAATGGTTGGAATACA
Source organism: Sequoiadendron giganteum (assembly GCA_007115665.2). Taxonomy (NCBI): domain Eukaryota; kingdom Viridiplantae; phylum Streptophyta; class Pinopsida; order Cupressales; family Cupressaceae; genus Sequoiadendron; species Sequoiadendron giganteum. The sequence goes on from CM021105.1 coordinate 204,766,567, forward strand.
TCTTGAGGGAGTTAATCATAGTATCCCCTAAACTAGATTCCCTTACTAGAAACTTATGTGTAGAAATCTAAAATTCTTCTATTTGCTAGCATAGAATGTTAGTCCTTTGAAGCCATCCCACACTTTCATCATTCATTAAATAGATGACAAGTTTCTTGAGACCCTTGTGGTATTAGGGAACTAGGAACTTGGTATTCTCGAGAAGTGAGTACCATGGAGGGGAGTGAGTGCTATCAAGTTCCTAGTTCATGTCCTCTCTGAATAGGAATGGCTAGAGAAATTAAAGTGGGAACCCAATGAATATTATCCTTGCAAACCATATGAATTGTTTTTGTTGTCCATGTGTGTTTTATCTTGGAATCAAACTTTTTCACATCCAAAACCAGACTAAAAAAAAGTTCTTGATAATGTACTCTATTTTTCCCAATTAAAAATCATCAAAATCATTTGAAATCTATTCAAACACCACATCAAAACCATTAAAACCATCAAAATAACATTTTGTGAACCATAACTAATAAACACAGAATCAAAATTGACCTTGTAAATTGCATTTGAGCACTAAAAAACCACAATTGACATTGTGAACCACATTTGTAGAAAACAAAGCTACAACTACTATATTTCACCGCATTGAATATTATGAACCGCAACTATATGACACATTTCTAGAAAATGTAGCTGCAATTGTTTGATAAATAAAAAATCTAAAAATATTTGTCCAAAATCTGATCAAATCATTTTCGCAGTGATATTTGATTGATAAAATTGAGACTTGCAAGATTTACTAGTTCATTCTAGAATTACCATTTAGGGATATATTACATTATAGGTTATCTTCCTCCATCCTTTGCATTGCAGAAATTAAACCTTGGTACTTAGGCTGCATTTAGGCCTTTAGATATTGAACATAGGAATACCTTTGAACTTTTGGAAAATCCTTGGTTTCATATTCTATTTGTCATTGACCATTATCCTTCACTTTTTTAATCCTTGTCATTGTCACCTTTTCAAATTTGAGTCTTAAGCTTGTGTCGCAGCCTTGACTCTACTTTGTCAAAATTATCCTCTTATGTTCAATGATATTTAGAATTGTTACCTTGGGTTCACATTATCTTGATTGTCATCCTTTTTTTAATTTTTTAGTATTCCTTTGCACACCATAGATTTATCATCACCTTGCCAAACTTTCATCTTCAACCTAGATTGCACTTTTCACCTTTATCCCAAAAGTACAAAAAAATAGATCATTTTACCTAAGGCTTGACATCACATTATTATCAATTACTCAACCTTGAATATCATTTTTTATCAATTAGTTTCATTATCCTTGCATCTTTATACCCCCACAAAAATATCCAAAAATATAGTTTAGCCTCATTTTCATCTTGCATTGTCCCCTCAATTTACAAAAGTCTCACCTAGTTGAAACAAGGTCAAAAGCCAAAAGAAAGGACATGGATTTTTCAAGTAAACCTTTTCATGACACTACCTTTATAATAGATTCAAATAATTCTACACATATAAGAGACACATGACAAGGAAACCAAACCACCACATGGGAATACATGAGCCTAGAATAATTCAACAAACAAATGACTCCTCAATAAATTTAAAGATCTTATCAATACCAATGAATTTTAAGCATGGTTGATCAAATTTTTGGAGCCGATCCTAATAAATTTTTATATGCACTAGCTAAGAAAGGTGGAAAACTCTCACAAGGCCTTGATGTATCAACCATTATAGAGGAATAAAATACCCTAAATCTATTTTCTTTAGGGATGCCATCTTCACAAAAAAATTCAACCATACCATTTAGAACAACAATACACATGGCAACCACTATTACACATATCCTTAGTAGTTTTACATTTGAAAACAATGCAACATCTAAAATCACACAAGTACAAATTTTCACAATTGGGAGCTCATCAAATTTCATGGGAAAGACCTTTACAAACCCCCTCTTCTAAAACACAATCAAGGATCCACTTCACAAGGTCCTACACCTTTGACTCAAAATGAAAACCAAGGTCTTGTATCCATACTTCAAAACACAAATAAAGGTTTCACATCGAAAGGTCCTACACTTTTGACTCAAAATGAAAACCAAGGTCCTATTCCAACACTCCAAAACACAAATCAAGGATCCTTATTCCAATTTCAAAGCATACCTTCATCAAGTCAAACTAGAAAGGTTCACATTATCCCATGAAGGATCCTAAAACAAAATAACAATCAAGGGTCTATTCCATCACTTCAAAATTAAAATCAAGGATCTACCCCCTGACTCCAAAATGCTAATCAAGGGTCCCTTCCATCATTCAAAAATTCTAACCTAGGAACCATTCCTTCATCCCAAAATGTCAATCAAGGACCTACACCTTCATTTCAAAATGTCAATCAGGGACCTACACCTTCATGTCAAAATTTCAATAAAGGGACCATTACTTCATCACAAAACATAAATAAAGGGCCTACACCTTCATATCAAAACATTAACCAAGGATCTACACCTCCTTTTACAAATCAAGGACCTAATTTCCAAAATCAAGGGATAGAGAAAGGGTCTACATCTCAAATCCAAAACAACATACCACATGCAAACATGACCTTTGGAACAAACCTAAATTCCAATTACATCCCAAATCAAAATAGTACACATCAATATGGAAGAAAAATTCCCACGTCGCAAAGCATCAATCCTAATTCAAATCCAACATATGACCTTAATACCAAAATCATGACACCAAACCAAAACAATGCAACATAATATCTTGTAGACTTCTTAATACAAGTGTAAACCCTCCAAAAATAGATGAAAAATATGCAATTGGAGACCAACAAGCAGGCTTATCCCATGGAGGAATTGTTCCCCTTTCCATTTGATTGAAATCTATACATGCCACCCTTTCCCCCTCATTTCACAACACCACCTTTGGCTAAGTACAAGGGGATAGGAGATCCAATAGAGCACATTCAATAATTAAAAACATCATGTATTGAATTCTCATACAATCCTACTTATTTGATGAGACTATTTGTGTCAATCCTTACAGGACTAGCTCTAGATTGCTTTGCACACCTTCCTCTAGGAATTAGAACATGGGGTGAACTAGCCAAAAAATTCATGAATCATTTTTCCTTTAGCGTTAAAAACTATGCCACCCTTTCAAAATTGAGAACAACAAAACAAGAAGAAGGGGAATCACTCACCTCATTCTACTAAAGATGGTGAGGATTGGTTAGCAAATTCGCTTGTCACATTCCTAAAAAATAATTGCTCACCATATTTGTGAAAAACCTTAACATAGAACCAATGAGTCAAATTCAAATCCAATGTTACAAAAACTTTAAAGAGATTCTTGAGAAAGGTGTCCTTATTGAGAAATATCTTATTGCCAAAGGACTACTCAAGTTAAACAAAGAAAATCTGAAAGCTAACAATGACGAAAGAAAGTACTAGTTTTTTAAAAAAATGGAACAAATGATGGAGTTGTTGATGCCAAAGTGATAAGCTTGGAAGGTCCAACCATTCAACTTAGATGTCCTTCCACATCTAATACATCCAATATTCCAAACACCCAAACACAAGGTCAAAAAAAAATGCTAAATAGAGTCCAAAATAATCAACAACATAGACGTCCTCCTTGCACCAACAGAAAATACACCCCCTTGGGTGAATCTATCGAATCGGTCCTTAAGAATATTTTTCAATCTAATGTCATCACATTACCAGATATCAAGAATTATGAACATACCTTGATCAAACCTGATTGGTTGAAAGATAATGAATACTATGGATGTCATTGTGGGAAAGGACATAAAACAGGTAAATGTTGGACACTCAAGAACATTAAATTCAAGACCTCATTGAAAATGGAATGATATTGGTAGGGGATTCACAAGGAAAAAATAATAGCGATCACACCATATTCAAAACTCCCTTATAAGACAATGATAAAGGAAAAGCCTCTAGTTTAGGGAACAACAATAATGCTAATTATGCCATTGTCAAACATGATTACATCACTATCATCCTTAATGTGATACCTTTTGATGATTGCATTACCACTATTACCATAAACAATCCAAGTTTAGATTGTGTTGTTTCCACTCGTAGAACCAAGATAACTATTTGAGGACTTCCATCTAATTCACATCAAAAAATTCAATATAATCTCCTTGATTAGTTGGGAGAAACCCCACACAAATTTCTATCTTGGAACTGCTTCGCACATCCCCACAACATAGAGCTATCCTTGAAAAAGCATTACAAGAAGCATCTGTCCCTACCAACCTATATATCAATGCATTTCAAGCCATGGCTAGATACCTAGCTATGCCACATTTTATGAGCAAGAATTTTCTACACCAAAATATGATCATAATGACCCCCTATACCTTGAAGTCTACAATAATAAATGTAAGATCGGATGAGTCCTAGTAGATGGTGGACCAGGTTTCAATATTTTCTCACTAAAATTTGTGAAAGCATTGGGATACTCTGAGAATTGTATAGACCAAATAAACAAAATCACTATCAAATCTTTTAATGATGTTGAACACTCATTCAAAGGCATAATTTTTATTTATGTAAGAGTTGGCCCAGTAGTACAAGACACAGTGTTTCATGTATTAGATCTAGATTTTCATTAGAATATTTTTCTTGGAAATGCTCATATTCATGATACATGATGGCTATTCCATCCACCTACCATGAATGCCTCAAATTACCACACAATGTCACTGAAATCACTATTCCCGGTGACCATGATGCCTTTCAGTATTGTTCAAACCTAAGAGGAACTATTGAATGTCAATTTCCTATTAATCAAGAGGCCTCACCTTCCACTTCATCCATCACTCCATCTCACTACATTAACCTATCTACCCTTGTCAAATCCTCCACTCCATTCATCACACCTTCCCTTCCCAAGATCCAGAGCCAAGACAAAGGATGTGGGGAATATAACATGAAGAGTGTCTTTTTCATCAGAAAGCTACCTAAACTGATAAATTCATATGAAAAACCACATCCTGTGCACCCTAAGGTTATCATCCATAGTCCCCCTAACACCTTCACTAGATGGGGAGAACTTGCCAAATAATCCCTAGATGACCATATTCTAACATGGTTGTATAGAGAAGAGGAGGACATCAAAACCAAGAAAATTCCAATTTAATAGTATCCAAAAGGGTTGCAAATAATGAAGCAACAAGGATATGATGGACACAGTGATCTTGGCCTAAATAAACAAGGAATGATGGAACCCTTGCAACCTCCTAAGTTAATCAAAAACCAAGGGCTAGGTTTCATACCAATAAAAGTGACTATCTAAGGTATCAGGTTACTTTTGAGTGTGTTTGCTAATACTTCAGATGAGATCAAGAAATACAAGGATTCTTGGGATTATGATACAACCTCCAATGAATATGAATGGGATTCCCTATCCTCCACTACCTTTTTGGAACTTGATAAAAAAATTGGAATAGTTGATGAGCCTCTTTTTGAAAAACATCCAGTCAAACGCTTACCCTTAATGCCCTGCCAAGCCTACCAAGTCCTCATCCAAAATTCCCTTTGAAAAGAGAAGAATGGATCAAACACTTTTTGGAAACCATTGATTCTACCCCTTGGGATAATGATGACTCTACCTTCATCTTTAGTCTATCTTCCTACACCATGAACCTTGATAATACTAATGATGGCTTACCCTTGGTCTACCCACAACTTATAGATTGGGATTGAAGAAAACCACCAAGTTTAGACACTTTCAAGAATGATGAAGTGATTGCTAAGTTCATGGGACTTCATGAACGAATACCTAGAGGGGATCATAAGGCTAGCTTTTCCATAAAACTCAATTATGCAACATACTTTGGTGAGGTCGTCATATCCTCTAGTCAAAAAAGTGAAAATGAAAAAGAATAAAATAAATATAAAAATAATAGGTCTCTAGGTGAAAACCGAAAGGGGCCTATTGATCATGAAAAAGTAAAAATAAAGGATGTATCTAAAGGTGAAAACCTCCCTGAGGTGGCTAAGGATGGAGGATTGGATAGTCTCCCAATAGATAGAGAGAGATTGTTGTTGCTAATAGAAGAAATAGATTAAGTGAATATTGGAACACCAAACAATTATAGAATCCTACACTTAGCAACATATTTGACCACCAAGGAAAATCCTGAGTTCACAACATTTTTTTAGAAAGACAATTCAATTTTGTAGTCATATCCTGACATGCCTGGAGGGGATCTCAAAATTTTTCTGCATTACTTGTAACTACTACCTAATGTTAAACCATACAAATAGAAGCTAAGAAAAATGCATCCATAGATTTCATGCCTTATCAAGGTAGAATTTAAGAAACTACTTGATGTGGGATTCATTCATTCTATTGATTACCCAAATTGGATATCAAACCTTATTCATGTCACGAAGCCAAATATTGAAATTAGAGTGTGCACAAATTTTAGATACCTCAACAAAGCTTGTCCTAAAGATGATTTTCCTCTACCAAACATTCACATCATAGTAGACCTCACAACTAGATATGAAATTTTTTCACTTCTAGATAGATTCTTGGGTTATAACCAGATAATAATTGTTACTGAAGATGAATGAAAACAACTTTCACTTGTGCTTGGGGAAATTTTTGTTGGAATGTGATAAAATTTGGACTAAAAATTCTAGAGCTACATATTAGAGAGCTATGACTACTATTTTTCAAGACTACATGCATGTGCTTATGAAATATTATGTTTATGACCTTCTCTCTAAATATTTGGAACAAAGTGGACACTTAGCAGTATTGGACAATATTTTCACATGACTAGAAAAGTACCAACTCGAATTAAATCAAAAGAAATGTGTTATCAGGGTCTAATCAGGAAAGCTTCTTGGATACATTGTCTCACATAGAGGAATATAAGTTGATCCCCACAAAATTCAAAGCTATTTTAGAAATGGCACCACAAACCAACATCAGTGAGTTAAGGACATTACAAGGAAGATAAAATCCATCCATTTCAACATCTGTTGAGGAAAAACATTCAATTCATTTGGAAAAATTAGTGTTAAGAGACATTTTATAAGACCAAAAAGTATCTATTGACTCCACTAGTTCTTATGCCTCTAATTAATGGAAAGCATTACATATTATATGTGATGACAACTATACCAAAACTGGGGGCATTAATATCAGATAATGACAATGATGGAAAATAATGAGCAATATATTACCTCGGTCACACCCTAGTTAGATATGAGTTGAACTATATCCCTATCAAGCGATCATGTCTAGTAGTGGTATTTGTAACATATAAATTGAGACACTACATGTTGAATCACAAGACAAAACTAATTTCCTAACTCGATCCTCTGAATTATCTCCTCAACAAAGAAGCCCTCACATGAAGACTAGCTAAGTGGGTTATGATCTTGAGTGAATATGATATTGAGTATGTTGGTCGAAAAGGAATAAAAGGACAAGTGATAGCTAATCAACTCATAGATGCACTAGTGAAAGTAGATAATCCTTTGACATCCAATTTCCCAGGTGAATCAATATTTGCAATAGAAAATACAACAACATGGAAGCTATATTTTGATGGATCTTAGAAAATTCATGGTTTAGGAGTTGGAATTTTATTCATTACACCTCAAGGAGATTGCATTCCCAAGTCATTTTGAATATCCTTTTAATACACTAATGACATTAGAGTACAAGGTATTTATGACAGGACTCCAGCTAGCAATAAAATGGAAAATCAAGAATCTTCAAGTCTACAATAATTCTCAGTTAGTAATTAAGCAAGTTAATGATGACTATGATACTAAGGATGAGAAATTAATACCCTACAAGCACATGATGGATAGTTTTAGACTATAATTTGATGCCATCTATTTTTGAATAGATCCAAAGAATCCAACACAAAGCAACTGATGCAATGGCTACCATTGGATCTCTCTTAGACATTCCTAACAATGCATCAAAATATGAGTTCTTGGTAGAACAATTATTGATCCCTATGTCTGATGTCCTTGAAACTAAACTTGTGTGTGAACTTATTGGTCTTGATTCACCTTGGTATAAATAAATATAGGATTACTTACATGACCAAATTATCCCTCCTGATTTTTCCCTTAACCAATGCAAGACTTTTATTTGACAAGCATCCAAATATGCCATCATTAGAGATACCCTTTATCATCCTAGCCTAGATAGTACCCTCCTTCAATGTCTTGACTCAAATCAAGCACAAAAAACCTTATGAGGTACACCATGGTATACGTGGAGCTCACTCTCCTAGTCCAACCTTAGCCAAAAATCTTATGAGGATATGATATTATTGGCCTACAATGAAACATGATTCCTATCATTTTACGAAGAAATATCACCAGTGTTAGATTCATGGAGATCTTATACATGCAACGACTTAGAAATTATAGTTGCTTAATTTACCATGGCCATTTTCTCAATGGGGACTCAACCTCATAGGAAATATCCATCCCAGCTCTACTAGTGGATATAATTTTATCCTTGTCACAATTAATTAAGTACCTTACAAAATGGATCGAAGTCATCCCACTAACTTACATCACTAGGAGGTAGATAACCAAATTTATCCTTAATTACATCATTTTCCATTATGGTATCCCACAATCCATCATCACAGATAATGGTCATCCTTTTAAGAACCAGGATAAGCATGAGCTTTCTTGAAAATTTCACATCAAACACCATTTTTCTAACCCATATTACCCCTATGGTAATGGCCAGGCTGAGGAATCTAATAAGACTATTCTAAAAATATTAAATAAGACTATCAATGATGTTGGTTGTGACTGGCACCTACAACTCAATCTTGCTTTAAGGGCTTACCCTACTAGTTTTCACACCCCTATAGGAGCCACACCATATTCCCTTGTATATGGATCTGAAGCAATACTTCCTATATAGGTAGAGCTACCATCCCTATGAGTCTTTATGCAAAGGTTGATTCATCAAGAAGAATATCGTGTATCCCATTTACATGAGCTAGAACTATTGGATGAAAAGAGATAGGACACCTTGACACATCAGCAAGCATATCAAAACCACCTTCGATGTAGCTACAACAAGAAGGTTCAACCTAGAGCCTCTGACATTAGAGATTTAGTCTTGAAAGAGAACCCAAAGAATCAAACAAATAACAAAAAGCTTAGAAAATTTGAACCTAATTGACTAGGTCCTTACATCTTCACATCGACCTATGGATATAGTTCCTACAATATTTTTACTCTTGAAGGAGAACGATTTCCTAATCCTATCTACATCATGCATGTCCACAAGTATTACACCTAAGTTCTCAGAGTATCCTCTTAAAAAAGAAAAAAGAAAAGAAAAAGAGAAAATAGTCACCGTGATAAAAGCATGGCAAACAAGCATCTTGGTGAAAACAAAAAATAATTAAGAAAAACGTAAAGAGAAATAATTCATTTCAAAAGTAAAAACCACTTTTGTGGAACTTAAGATAAGTACCATGGTGAAAACCTAGCAAACAGGTGCCATGTGTAGTTAGTCTATGCTCCTTCATCTGCTATCACTCCATCTGGTCTTTCATCCTTTTCACTCTTCCATTTTCACATAAAAATATCCCATAATAAAGCTTCATCATCCATTCCATGGCCTAAGAATAACCAAAATTAAGTATATTTCTCATCCTTTGCATTCATCCATTGCTTCCCCTAACACATAATAAAGTGGTACTACACCTGACCTAAGGCAATTCCTTTACTCATGTCTTCATAGAAAATATGACATGGTATCAACATGATAAAAATATCAAAATCCAAAAAAATAAGAAAACAATCAAAATCCAAAAAAAAATTAAAAGTATCAAAATACAAAAAAAAAACCAAAAAACTATCAAAATGCAAAAAAAATGTCAAAATCCAAAAAATTAGAAAACATCAGAAAACTTCAAAAAATTCTATAAACAATGTGTAAGTCTGATTCTATGTCTATGTTAGACTTTATTAGTGTGGATGAACTACATTGTCTCTGTGCATTTGCTATGTAGGAAAGGCTCATCTTAAATGGGCCCTTAAGACATTAGGTCAGTCCTTCTAGGTTCAAATAAAATCATGACAATATTTTTTCGAATAAGGCAAAGCCAAGTTGTGTCAAACTATGAGGTCTTTGCATGTATAACATGGGAAATTCCATCAATTGATGAGCCCCTGATGCCACCTAGGTTATTCCTTTAGGGTTTTTCAAGTCTAAATGTGTTGTTGGTTTGCAAGCAATCTTCATTCAAACCAAATCATGAATCAATAGAAAAACACAACCAAAAAATCTTCAATTAATCTTCAACCTATCATATTATCACTGATCAATTGATTTATAATCAATCTTATATCAAAATGGGGCACTATTTCATTTGTCTCATTCAGTTTTATCACTTGCATTTTATCAAGATAAATCCTTCTTGAGATTAGACTTTGTCAATTTGGTCATTCACCTTAAGCAAGATGTGTCCTTCTTGGAGTTAGGTGTCTTGTCAAATTCTTTTACTTGGTAAACTCTATCAAATGTGCCCCTTTCCTTAAATAGGATATTTCCTTCATGAAACAAGGAATTGTCACATCAATAAATCATCAAATTAGTCAATCTTGTCAATTAACTCTTGCTTTAATCAAAATTTGTCCTTCCTACAACTAGGCACAATCAATCAAATTAACTCATCAACCTTTTCCAACCTATCATCAATCATTGTCATCTTATCAATCAAACCTTGTCATCTTGGTCAACCTACCAACAAACTTTGGTCAAACAATCAATAAATTTGTCATCTTGGTCAACCTACCAACAAAATTTGGTCAAACAATCAATAAATTTGTCATCTTGGTCATCTTGATCAACCTAATCAATCATATCAAACAATATTATCAAAACTATTGGTAAGCATTGTCTCTTTTGCAAACACTTTGTTGGTTTGGATTTGTCTTATCTTTTTTATTGGTTCTAGGTCATGTTACTAGTTACCTCAAGGATTTCCTATTAAATTATTTAGAGGGATGATGATGGATTATGGCCTCTTTTCTTTGCTTGCTATCTGTGGTTTTCCTTGACAAAAATATTGGGATAATTGGGTCATTAGTATGAGATGGGGCATTCCTTATCTATTGAATTTTTCTTTTGACTGCTTGTCTCTCACAAATGGTCACCTTTTACAACTTGGTCTATGTCATACCATGGTGTCTGTACTCCATTTGCAACAATTTTGGATGCTCAATGATGATAAATATAAAAGCATGAAATTTGGTCCCTTATCACCTCCCTTCCAACCTTCCATCCCCATCTATCTTCCCCTTTCCTCTTCTACACTAACATCCATCGTGTCCACCTCTTCCATGCTAACATTTATTCCATCTACATCTTGATAGAGTACTATGACACACAAAAATATCTTGCATACATGATCACGTTAGGAAGCATCGTATATAGCATTATCATATGAAGTCACATATATTTGCAAGAGAAAATGGATACACATAAAAGTCATTCATATAGAGTGAGCATGTTATCATCGTGTTGACATAATCAAATTATTATTTTATAACATTATAGCTTCCATCATCACATTGCATTCCATACACACTACATCAGATTCATAATATTAGGTCACATTACATAATATGGCTTACCATATTGCATATCACATTTTTGCATTCATATCAAATATTTTTACCTAACATACAAACATTTAATTACATTAACATTAAATTGCATCTAATATTACATTACATTTATAACATTAGGTCATTTCTATTATATCCATCATCCATACATATCATAGTACCATTACATCTCATAATCATAAGCATCTCATCAATACATGACATCTATAGCACGATAAAAGTAAATTCATAAATCATCATATAGAATTAATACATCATCATTAGCCACACGAACATTAGAAGGCATATATCATCATCGATAGCACATACATAATAAAAAAATTGCATCTCACATAAAGAGTTGCACATCATATAATTGCCGCCAAAAGTGATATATCACTTTAAAATATGTCACAATACATTGTCCTAATGTATCTCCCAAGAAAGAGCTCACAGGTTCGATGGATGAAAATACAACTGTCGAAATACATGGGTAAAAATGGTTCTATCTAGTGCTACCATGATCCCTAAAGCCCCTACTACTATTCTCACCCTGACTAGATTTGCTTTGAGACTTCTTTTTTATGTGACTAACCACTACTAACAACCTTTGAAGTGCAAGGTGCTCCTCGCTTTGGTGGAACTACCTCCTCATAGAGATTCATCTAATACTACTCTCCACAAACAATCCTAGTAACTTCTATGGCCATGTTAACTATGGACCCACTAAATGTGGCAATAAAGTCTAGGCTCCTCTACCCTTCTCACTATGTTGTAATAATGGTTGTGTCCCTCTTAGACTGTAGGGTGTATCTCTCTACCTAGAGACAATCTCACTCTACCCATAGAGCCTGAAGCTTGGCCTCTAGTGTTGTACTATGGCTTGTAGACTCACTAGCTCTTGATCCCTATCCATTGTATTTCCTCTAATAGGTACATCCTAGAATCCCTCATCTCCATGAAGAATCCTCTCGTGAAGGATTCACTCCTCCTTACCCATCTCCCCCTCCTATGGTTACTCCTCATGCATTTCCACCTCTACATCTTGCATGGCTTCCTCCCACCTCTCCTCCTCCACATATTGCATGGCCTTATCTTTCCTACCCTCCTCCTATCTAGCCTCCTCCTCTCTCTCCTCCTCCTCTCCCTCTTGGATAGGAGAAAATCACCTAATCCTCCTCCTTCATAGTCTGCATTGCTTCCTCCTCACACCATCCCCTCCTCATCCACCCCTACCACCATCTCATTCATCTCCTCCATCATCAACTTGACCACCACCTCCTCTCCCTCCATCTCCTCTTCCTCTCCCTCTGCATCTCCTACCTCAAGGTCCTTGACCTTGTTGAACTACTAGAGCCATATGATCTAGATTAGTCAAAGGAATAGGCCTATGCACTACCCACCATGCATCATACTCTAGTGTAGTGCCCACATGCATTGGACCCCCTATCCATGCTTCCAAAAATGTCTATAATCGATCAATGGTATTCTCAATTGTAGCTACTATAATCACTAGGACACATAGTATCACCTCTCAAGATGATCGAGTGAACACTGCTACTGTAATACCCCTTCGTTTTTCTTTCTGGACTAGACAGTGTGTCCTTATTTTTTTTCATTTGTTTTCTAGATATTTTGATACTTAGAGATACTTTATCTTGTGTGTGTTATTTGAGCACCATTTATAGAGCACCATAGAATATTAGTGTGATGTGATGTATCTTATTTGATGCTTTATCTGACATGTTTTAATTAGCAAACTAATGTTAGTTGTTATAACATGTTTATTGCATACGAGTTATTTGCTTATTATAGAACTGTCAATTCATGATGATTGTATTGGTGAAGGGGACAGGATCGCATCACTCACTTGCGAGTGCCCTCTGATTTTGTGTTTTCCTCTTCATAGTGTGTATTCTATGTTGTTTATATACATGTACTTTGATATCTCGTTTGCAGGTTTGTAGGTACATGACATTGAATCCACTTGGCTTCATAGTTTTGAGCGTGTTGACCCAACGGTATGTTGATTGGGAGATAATAGCTAGGTAACATGTGTTAGATCTACACCCTAGCCACAGTGTGTCGTCAATCCTTGTTTGGTGTGTCTTTGTTTGCCTTGTTATTACTATTTAATTCTACAATTTTTATGTTATGAAAATAAATGTAAAATTATGCATTAAATGATGTTGGTTTTTATTTAATTAATTTTAGACAATTTGATAGATGCTTTCTACTTAAATTAATTAATTAGATTAAATTTATTTAGAAAATTAAATTTAATCCACATGGTTAAATATTTTTATTAAGTAATTAAAATTAATCTATTAAATTTTTTATTAAGAAAGTTGTTTAAGAGAATTAAATTGAATTTATAAATTAAATTTGAATATGAAATTATTAAATTGTTTTTGTGAAAATAAATGTGATTGATAAAAGATATTTGTTAATTTCCAGCATGTGATAGTTAATTAATTGAGGGTTGTTAAAAAAAAAGAATTCTTAGAGAGAATTTGGGCTTTGGGTGAGGAAGTGGAAAGCTTTTTCTTTGCAAAGTTTAGGATATTTTTGGAGGTTGAAAAATTGAAGAAGCACGAAAGGTTTTTGTGTTTTGCTATTAAAATTTGAAAAGGATTTTGGATTGGAAAAAAATTGTGAACGAGTAGCATTCTTAGATTTTTCTGGGATAGGTTGAACTGTTGTGTTGGGTACAATACTCTACTTTGGAAATTTTGTTTGCTGGGAAGAAGCTGTGAAAGCTTTGGAAGAGGCTCGACCCAAAAAAGTTCACTACAGAAGCTTCGTTGAAATAGGTTCCATTCTTGTGATATTGTTTGGTTTAAAATTTTAACTGGAATTTTATTATTCTAGAATATTGTTGTGCTAGATCTATAGTTGAATTTCTATTTTTTTAAGAAAAGAAGAATTTAAGGCTTCTATGATTGCTGTGAAGAAATATAGAGCTTCTATAGGAATTCTTTTATAGTGAAATCAGAGAGTAACATTGAGGATCTTTTATGAATTCAATAGATTAAACATTGAAAAGACTAGAGGAAGACATTATAAAATTTAGGAAATCTATTGAAAGCCTCTTTGTAATCATAGGAAACCTTTGTAGGGAAAAATTGTAAGGCTTCTAGATTTTGTAGATTTGTCGTGGAAAAACCTAGAGGAAAATATTATAAAATTTAGAAATTTGATTGGAAGTTTCTATGTTTAAAATTATTGAAAACTTTTGTAGGGAAATGATTTCAATAAATAGAAAATTTATGTGAAATTTGGGTTTTTTAAATCTTCTTTGAAATTTTGGTTTTCTAGAAAATTTGTTGAATTTTACCTGTAGATAATTGTTTTGGACAAATTCCCCAATTAAAATATTATGTTAAAATTTATTTATATATATATATATTATATATATACATATACATGTATATATATGTTTATATATATATATATGTTTATATCTATATGTGTTTATATCTATATATATATATATATATATATATATATATATATTTATATATATATATATATATATATATATTTATTTATGCTTAAAGTGTTAATAAAGAATGCTCTATTAAAAAATAGATAGATAAAATTGACACCGTACCGCAAACCTATAAATAGTGCAGCGAAATTTTTGGAAGCTTTTTTATTATTTAAAAAAAACGCAGGTTTTTGATTTTTGATTATATATGGGAGGGGGGGATTAAATCCCCGACCACACCCACAAAGGGGAGGGTGCGGCTGTCTCATGGGCAACACCCTCCACATAGTGGAGGGAGCGTTGCTTCATGAGGAGCGCAGCTGCTCCCAAGTGTTGTAGGCCATGCTAAGGGAAGGAAAGGGGGGTGTCTGGCTATAGCCGACCCCTCCCCAAAACAAATGAGGATTTTATGTTTTAAAACCTATGAATGAATAAAGTTTGTCCACCTACTTTATTTTATGGATTTCAATTTTATATGGAAATTCGATATAGTTTAAGTTTTTTTAATATGAAATATATATTATATATATATATATATTATATTATATATATATACATTATGTATATTTATTATATATATATGTGTGTATATAATGTGTATATATACTATATGTATATATATATATATGTTATATATATTTGGTTTATAAAATATCAATTATATAATTAATGAATATATATTAAATATATATTTTTATATTTAAAATAGTTTTATTTCAAAAAGATAATATGTTTTTATGCTTAGAAAGGAAATTGAAGAAGTTAAGTTCTCACTAGATTTTATGTTGCTTTTATAAGTAATCAAGGGTTTGATTTATTTATTTAAGTTAGTATTTTTCCTTCTTTGTATTTGGAAAGGCAATAAATTATTATTTTTAATTATTTTGATAGGGCAATTGTTTTCTTTACTATGAAATGAATTGAAAAGGGAAATGGATTTAGAATATTCAAAATTAGATTATTTCCTTGCAATTACCTTCTATGATTATTTCCTCTATGTTCATGTTTGGGGAAATGGGTTAAATTTTTTTTAATATTTAAGTCTTCTAGAGGATCCTAGAGGATGGGGGCTATCATTTTGTGATGTCAACCATTTGTATCTCCCTTGGGTAGTGCATGGTGTCTTGTTAGTGATTTTCCCAGTTTCCATGAATGGGGATGAATTGTGCCTCCTTTGGAAGGAGTGGATTATGTTATTTGTTGCCTCGAGTGTTTTGACTGGTTATGTTATCTAGTTTGTATGCACATGGGATTCCCTTGGTGATTGGTTTGTATGTGTGTTTTCAAGTAGAAGAGTGGCTTCCGTTAGGGGCCAAAGCCTGTAAGAGGTAAGACTGGGTAACCTTCAGAGGTGGTTTAATCAAGTGATAACTAAAGAATGTACATAGAAGATTAGGTAGTATTTCACACTAAAAATATAAGGGTATGTGGGTATGTGCAGGATCATCATGGAAAAAACAGGCCCTTAAGTGGCAATAAAATTCCAAAAATTAGAGTTAGGCAACTTGACGTAAAAATTTGAATAAGTTATCTATATTATTTCAAAAATATGTAAGAATGGAATCTGTAGAAAATTTAATGTAGTTTCTAAACTACTAGGTTTATTTATTTATTTTAAATCTATGTGGTGAAAATTTGAAATTTCAATGTAGTAGTACTTAAATTTTAGGGAAAAAATAAGAAGTAGGTGTCTGTTTGACCACCGTAACCACAATAAAATGATAATATTTTTTCATAAGATTTTAGATTTAAGTAGGGGACTCATGTCCCAATGTGATGCATATTTGTTTGTAATTTTTTTCCAAGTAAATATTCAATTATGATTTTTTTATTACAAATTCTAAAAAATATAAAAGCTTGTATGTCTAACCACCTTAACTTGGTCAAAACATCATGAAATTCAATTTTATTTTTTTAATCTTATAGTATACGAAGCATAGAATATGACACATGTTTCATACTCAAAAAATGTGATATTGTTTGAAGTTATAGATTTTTTTCAATCAACCTATCAATCAGGACTTTAGTTGTAATTCAAATAGAAAATGAATAATAATTATTTATTAAATTCAAAGTAAAGCATAATTTATATTGGTGGAAAGCTCAGAATCTCCTTTAAAAACCCTTTTTCAGTTCATCAATTTTGGGTAAAAACTAATTCGTTAGACACATGGTCCATCATATCACTTAGATATTGCCACTTTTTGGCCCATCATGATCCTGTACATGGGTATGTGCAGGATCATGATTGGCCAAAAAGTGGTGATATCTAAGTGATATGATGACCCATGTGGCTGACGAATTTCCTTTTACCCAAAATTGATGAACCGAAAAGGGTTTTTAAAGGAGATTCCCAGCTTTCCACCAATATAAATTATGCTTTACTTTGAATTTAATAAATAATTAATATTCATTTTCTATTTGAATTATGACTAAAGTCCTAATTGATAGGCTGATTGAAAAAAATCTATAACTTCAAACAATATCACATTTTTTGAGTCTGAAACATGTGTCACATTCTATGCTTCGCATACTATAAGATTAAAAAAAAAAAAGAATTTCATGAAGCTTTGACCAAGTTAAGGTGGTTAGACATGCAAGTTTTTATATTTTTAAAAAAATTTAATAAAAAAATTTAATAAAAAAATCAAAATTGAATATTTACTTGGAAAAAAATTACAAACAAATATGCATCACATCGGGACATGTGTCCCCTACTTAAATCTAAAATCTTATAAAAAAATATTATCATTTTACTGCATTGAAATTTCAAATTTTCACCAAATAGATTTAAAAAAAAAAAAAACCTAGTAGTTTAGAAACTACATTCAATTTGTTACAAATTCTATTCTTACATATTTTTGAATAATATAGATAACTTATTCAAATTTTTGCATCACGTTGTCTAACTCTAATTTTATGAATTGTATTGCCACTTGAGGGCCTATTTTTTCCATGATGATCTTGCACATACCCATAAGTTCTAGTCTCATTCATTGTCTCGAGTGCTTGTTTAGGCTTGGGGTGAGTGGGAAGGGCCTAGAATGGAAAAGGTCAACTACCTTATCTTCTTGAGAGGTACTTGATCCCGTATTAGTAAGTATGAGGTTCGGGGGTTAGTTGAGGTCTCTAGGATATCCGAGGCCTATGAAGATCCATAGTGGGTAACTCATTATGAGTTTTATGATGACACTTTGTCTAGGACAATAGTTGGTATTTGGTTTTATGTGTGGTTTTTTTAACATACCTTATCTATTTTTATCTAGAAGCAATGTAACCCATGTCCGTGTTGTAATTTTGTAATTTTGGTTGTATGGTTCATGTACTTGGTTGTGTCAATATGAGTCACCCTACGAATAGAGGTTGTAGGGTAGATCATGTTATCTTGTTACTATCTCCTAGCATGGGGGGTGGGCATTCAGGTACCACTTGGTTAGGTGGAACATGCACCATACACCATTGGGTCCCCCTTCAATCTTCAATTCATGATTGCGAGGTATCCAGTTGAAGAGCTCATGGTTCCAGTATTCATTTCATTCTATGTATTTATTTCAGTTTGACTCATGTTATTTTACCCCTCATTTATATTTGAGGTGGTTATTTGTATAATGTATCACATTTGTATTATTGCCTCATTTGGGGAATGAGAGATGTAACCTTATGACTAAGTTAATTTATATGGAGTTTTGTTGTATCTCTTTATGTTGTGATGTAACTTTATTATGTATGAGTACTCAATTATTTATGTAATTAAATCCTATGGATGTATAATGATGTATGTATGTGTTTTAAGTAATTCCAATCTCGTAGTCTTAGCTCGGTTGTTGTCAATTAGTAAATGAATATGTATGTTAATTATACTTTAAATATAAAAAATTAGTGCACTTAAGTAGTTAATTGCAACTTCCTCTAGGGTTACGTGGAGGGGCATTACACATGGTATCAGAGCCCAAGTTTAAACACTAGGTGGTTTGGGATTATGATGTACCCATTAAGCTTTAGTTGCATAGGTTTTCAAGTGTTACCTTGTCTAATACCTTTATGTGTCTGTGTAGGATTATGCCTCCCAGATGCAGAAGAGGTAGAGGATGAGGACATGGCTGGGTAGGCGGTCACCAAGGAAGTTAGCATAAATCTCATCCTCATGTTACACATATTCCAAATCAAGAGGAGTAGCAGGCATCACAAAATGCCCCAGGGGGCAATGATTGACAACAAGATCGAGGCCACACATAGAACATTTGAGGAGGCATTAGCACTCCTATGTAAGAGACATGTAGATGTACAAGGTAATCCTAGTGTGAGGGTACTTTTGGCACAGACAGAGATAACAACCTCTACACATATGAGATATTTACTCAGGGCACGACCACCATTGTTTGATGGAGTAGGCAGTGGATTAGAGGCTGAGACTTGGCTCATAGACCTCGACCAGTGCTTTACTATGCACCCGTACGATAGTAATACCAAAGCACGGTGCGCTATCTTGCATCTTCGGGGGTTTGCATCCACATGGTGGAAGTTGGAGGAGCAAAAGCTCCACATAGATATTAATACAATGTCTTGAGAGATGTTTCTAGAGTGGTTCAGATCCTACTTCCTTTCTGACCATTGGCATCACCGTAGAGGCAATGAGTTTCATGCCTTGCGATAGTTAGTCATGATCGTTGAGCAGTATGAGCGACACTTCTAAGAACTTAAACAATTCACAGGTATAAGTGATGATGAGGGGATTCTCATTCAGCACTTTGTTAGGGGCTTGAACACCTGTATTATTAGAGGTGTGAGGGTTTTTAAACCCATATCTATGGAGACAATTGTAGAGAAGGCACGACTAGTGTAAGAGAACTTTTTCATGGCACTGGGAGGCCATACTAGTGTACAGATTGGAAGTGGTTCAGTAGTTGGGTCTAGTGCATGAGGGGGATAGACTCAAGGAGTTGTGTCTCCAAAGACTAATTAGGGACCATCATAGAGTGGTCAGCAGTAGCAGAGTGCACTTGGAAAGCGTAAGGATTCTCAGTCGTATCAGGATGATGATGGTTCTTCACCTAGGAGGAACTGAAACTGGTGGCGCAATAAGCACAATTGACAGGAGCAACTAGCCCAAAGTTCACCATCTGCAGCTAACTGGGGTAGTATTCAACAATCTACTGCGCCATTAGGAGATAGATTGTTTGGTCATAACACAGGGTGTTACTCTTGCAGCCAATAGGGCCACCTTGCTAGGAACTGTCTGCATTGGAAATTTTTTGAATTTGGTTAGGGACCAATAGTTTCTAAACCTACAGTAGGGGATGCTGGTAGATATCATTGAGCTTATGTTGTGGTTGATAACCATCAACCTAGATATCAGGCAGTTGTAGTAGAGACTTTTGGAGTTGGTCGTGTAGTGTAAGATACTCATTCTCAGGGTTCAAGGTTTTGATTTGGTGCATTTTGTATGAGGGAGTTATATCCCTGCTTATTTGCAGGCTTCCAAGAGTAAGCCTGACTCTAGGGGAGGAGGATGTAATACCCTTCCATTTTTCTTTCTGGACTGGACAATGTGTCCTTGTTTTGTTTTGATTTTTTTCCTGGATATTTTGATACTTTGAGATACGTTATCTTGTGTGTGTTATTTGATCACTATTTATAGAGAGACATAGACTATTCATGTGATGCAATGTATCTAATTTGATGCTTTATTTGGCATGCTTTAGTTAGCAAAATAATGTTAGTTGTTATAACATGTTTATTGCATATGAGTTATTTGACTATTATGGAACTGCCAGTTCATGATGAGTGTATTGGTGAAGGGGACACAATCGTATCACTTTCTTGTGAGTGCCCTATGATTATGTGATTTCCTCTTCATGGTGTGTATTCTATGTTGTTTATATACATGTACTTTGATATCTCATTTGCAGGTTTGCAGGTACATGACATCGACTCCACCTAGCTTCATAGGTTTGAGCATGTTAACCCAACTGTATGTTGATTGGGAGATAGTAGCTAGGTAACATGTGTCAGGTCTACACCCTAGCCACAGTGTATCATTATTCCTTGTTTGGTGTGTCTTTGTTTGCCTTGTTAATACTATTTAATTCTGCAGTTTTTATGTTATGAAAATAAATGTAAAATTATGCATTAAAAGATATTGGTTTTCATTTAATTAATTTTAGACAATTTGATAGATGCTTTTTATTTTAATTAATTAATTAAATTAAATTTATTTAGTAAATTAAATTTAATCCATGTGGTTAAATTTATTTATTAACTAATTAAAATTAATTAATTAAATTTGAATATGAAATTATCACATTATTTTTGTGAAAATAAATGTGATTGATAAAAGATATTTGTTAATTGTCAGAATGTGATAGTTAATTAATTGAGGGTTGTTAAAAAAAATGAATTCCCGGAGAGAATTTGGGCTTTTGGTGAGGAAGCGGAAAGCTTCTTCACGGAAAATTTTAGGATATTTTTGGAGGTTGAAAAATTGAAGAAGCACGGAATATTTTTGGGTTTTGCTATTAAAAATTGAAAAGGATTTTGAATTGGAAAAAAATTGTGAACAAGTAGCATTATTAGATTTTTTTGGGATAGGTTGTTGTGGTGTTGGATACAATACTATGCTTTGGAAATTGTGTTTGCTGGGAAGAAGTTGTGAAAGGTTTGGAAGAGGCTCCACATCAAAAACTTCAACACTGTAGAAGCTTCATTGGAATAGGTTCCATTCTTGTGATATTGTAAATGGTTTAAAATTTTAACTGGAATTATATTATTGTAGAATATTGTTGTGCTAGATTTGTAGTTGAAAGTTTATTTTTTTTAGGAAAATAAGAATTTAAGGCTTTTGTGATTGTTGTACATTTTCCGTGGAAAAACCTAGAGGAAAATATTATAAAATTTAGAAATTTTATTGGAAGTTTCCGAGTTTAAAATTATTGAAAACTTTTGTAGGGAAATGATTTCAATCAATGGAAAATTCATGTGAAATTTGGGTTTTGGAAATCTTCTATGAAAATTGGGTTTTCTAGAAAATTTGCTCCATTTTACCTATGGATAATTGTTTTGGAAAAATTTCCCCAATTAAAATATTAAGTTGGAATTTCTTTTTATATATATATTATATATATACATATACATATACATGTATATATATGTTTATATATATATATATATATATATATATATATATATATATATATATATATATATATTTATTTATTTATACCTCAAGTGTTAATAAAGAATGCTTTGTTAAAAAATAGATATATAAAATTAAAGCCGTACGACGAACTTGTGAAAAGCATAGGGAAATTTTCGAAGGTTTTTTATTATTTAAAAAAAAACATAGGTTTTTGATTTTTAATTGTATATGGTAGGGGGGATTAAATCCCACACCTCACCCACAAAAGGGAGGGTGTGGTTGTCTCATGGGCAACGCCCTCCACATAGTTGAGGGGGCACTGCTTCATGAGTAGTGTAGCCCCTCCCAAGTGTTGCAAGTCATGCCAAGGGAAGGAAGGGTGGGGATCTGGCTACAACCGACCCCTCCCCAAAACAAATGAGGATTTTATGATTTAAAACCTGCAAAATAATAAAGTTTGTCCGCCTACTTTATTTTATGGATTTCAATTTAATATGGAAATTTGATATAATTTAAGTTTGTTTAATATGAAATATATTATATATATACAATGTGTATATTTATGAATATATATTATGTATATATATATATATATGTATATATAATGTGTATATATATTATATATATGTTATATATATTTGGTTTGTAAAATATCAATTATATATTTAATGAATATATATCATAAGCGTATAAACATAATTATATAATTTAAAATATAATTATGTATGTATATTTTATGAATTTATATAAAATATATATTTTTATATTTAAAATAGTTTTATTTCAAAAAGATAATATGTTTTTGTGCTTAGGAAGGAAATTGAAGAAGTTAACTTTTCACTAGATTTTATGTTGCTTTTATAAGTAATCAAGGGTTTGATTTATTTATTTAAGTTAGTATTTTTTCTTCTTTGTATTTGGAAAGGCAATAAATTATTATTTTTAATTATTCTGATAGGGAAATTATTCTTTTTACTATGAAATGAATTTAAAAAGGAAATGGATTTAGAATATTCAAAAGTAGATTATTTCCTTGCATTTGCCTTCTATGATTATTCCCTCTATGTTCATGTTTGGGGAAATGGGTTAAATGTGTCTTTAATATGTAAGTTTTCCTGAGGATCCTAGAGGATGGGGGTTGTCGTTTTGTGATGTCAACCATTTCTACTTCCCTTGGGTAGTGCATGGTTTCTTGTCAGTGATTTGCCCAGTTTCCATGAACATGGATGAATTGTGCCTCCTTTGGAAGGAGTGGATTATGTGATTTGTTTCCTCCAGTGTTTGGAGTGGCTATGTTATATAGTTTGTATGCACTTGGGATTCCCTTGGTGATTGGTTTGAATGTGTGTTTTCAAGTAGAAGAGTGGTTTTTCTTAGGGGCCAGAGCCCGTAAGAGGTAAGACTAGGTAACCTTTGGAGGTGGTTTAATCAAGTGATAAATAAACAATGTACATAGAAGATTAGGTAGTATTTCACACTAAAAAGATAAGTTATAGCCTCATTCATAGTCTCAAGTGCTTTTTTAGGCTTGGGGTGAGTGGGAAGGGCCTGGAATGGAAAAGTTCAACTGCATTGTCTTTTTGAGAGGTACTTGATCCCACATTAGTAAGTATGAGGGTTGGGGGTCGATTGAGGTCTCTAGGATATCCTAGGCCTATGAAGATCCATAGTGGTTAACTCACTATGATTTGTGCGATGACCCTCTATCTAGGAAAACAATTGGTATTTGATTTTATGTGTATGGTTTTCTTTAACATACATGATCTATTTTTATTTGGAAGCAATGTAACCCATGTCACTATTGTAATGTTGTACTTTTTATTGTATGGTTCATGTACTTGGTTGTGTCAGTATGAGTTAGGTTGTGAATAGAGGTTGTAGGGTTTCTCATGTTATGTTGTTACTATCTCCTAGCATGAGGGGTGGGCCTTCGGGTACCACTTGGTTGGGTGAAACATGTGCCATACACCATTGGGGCCCCCTTCGATCTTTAGTTCGAGATGGCGAGGTATCCAGTTGGAGAGCTCATGGTTGTAGTATTCATTTCATTCTATGTATTTATTTCAGTTTGAATCATGTTATTTTACCCCTCATTTGTATTTGAGGTGGTTATTTGTATAATGTATCACATTTGTATTATTGCCTCATTCGGGGAATGAGAGATGTAACCTTTTGATTAAGTTAATGAGTATGGAGTTTCTTTATATCTCTTTATGTTATGATGTAACTTTATTATGTATGAGTAATCAATTCTTTATGTAATTAAATTCTATGAATGTATAATGATGTTTGTATGGGTTTTAAGTAATTCCAATCCCATAGTCTTAGAGGTTGTTGTCAATTAGTAAATGAATATGTATGTTAATTACACTTTAAATAAAAAAAATTGGTGCGCTTAAGTAGTTAATTGCAACTTCCTCTAGGGTTACGTAGAGGGGCATTACAATGGAACCCTATGGCACTCCTTGCTGCTCTTTGAACTATCTCAAAACCCGATCTGTCAAGTACATATCTATAATATATTGCATTTGTATAGTCTGCCCAATAAGATATCTATGTTGTCAACACCACTATAGATATTGATTCTCCTTAGGCCACTAAGCGCAATCTATCTAGAGCCTCCATATGAAACTAGCCAATCTATCTAATCTATGATGCCAATAGCTAATATCCCTGACATGTGTCTATGTGACTTATCCTTTATATATATATATATACATATGGTTTGTTGGCCCTTAATTGGTGGACAATGCACCACAATGTGCTCGCAAGCCTAGACCATAAAAAGAGTGACTCCATAGCTCATGTATAGTCCTCAATGATATAGTATATCATGAAGTTCAAAATAATTCATCACTAAAAAACAAGGTCCCCATGCATATAGAGTGTCATTGACCATCATCCCCACTAGCATCTTGTCCCATCCAATCAGAAATCCATGTCCTCGATCATCTAGAATGACTACCTCGACTATTAGAGTTCATAATATATAGTCAAATTTCTCATATCACTCTGCTAATGTCTCCCACTTGATCTCATACCTGACAATCCCCAAGTCTCGGAAATTCTCATACACATAGTATGTGGTCAAGGCCTGATACCCTTGACCCAAATCATACCTAATCCACTCACCTTAGATTGGCAGTTGTAGGATCCTGTAAACATCTTGTAGTGTTATCTTAGGCTCTCCTATAGGCAAATTAAAATGAGCACATCTTTGAATTCCACCTTTCAACAAGTGTAGTCAACATCCCCCTATTTTCTCTTATAATAGGCATAAAGGTAATGTGACACAAGCCAAGGTGTCATAGTCTACACTTTTTAGCTCTAGTCAACTAGTCTTGCAATCAATAATTGTCTATTGGTTGTGACTCTCGTATATAGATTAGATCAAGATGAATGTGTTCTCAACATGACAAGCACTGCATCAGTTAAACAACTTATTTAAAATTTATTTATCACATGTCGTAAAAGCAAGTTAATCCTATTATTAAACTCAATCTTATTATTAATCAATTGTGTCACATTATTATCAATTGCATTATGGAACTATCAATTGCATCAAGGGAGTCTGATTATGTACAACCCATAATCACTTGCGACTTATTCCTACACTTGCATCATTCCTAATATGATTGTGACTTATCCATATCAATTGTGCATAACTAGAGCTAGTTGCATCGTGAAATCATAGTTGTGAATAATAAAACTGTGTATGTGTCGATCTCTAGCAATTGTATTCAAAAAATTAGAATAACTATCCTACCCTAGGAATGTTTCTATCACTTGCGTCAAATCACAAGGAAATTTTTTCAAATGCAATAGCACTTGCGGCTATCCCCGAATGATGCAATTTACCACTACAATTTTAAACTACCTAAAAATGCATGAAATAAAAATTTGACAATGTGGGTTTGTAGGCACTCACCGGATCTCCTCCACCCTTTGGCAATCTGAATGTCCACACTCATTATGCTCTATATTTGGTGTGATGAATTTGGTCCATCTTCACTTAGAGCTCCTAATCTCCAGACTCTAAATTTGTAAAATGATCATTTGACTTGCGAATTTCCTACTTATACCTCCTAAAAAATAGGGTTTGTATTGGTTCCACTTTAATTAAGCCTTTAACCTACATTATGTCTACCCCAAGGGTCTTGAAAGTCAAATTTTTCACCATCATAGCATTTTCCACCTGTTACTTTGAGCTTTTGAAACAATTTTCAATTTTTTTGAAAAATTTCTTGAAAATTTGCAAAAAACATTTGAGGGGGCATAGGTCTATGTCATCTTCACTAGGGCATCTTGGGGCATCTTTTGACTAAATTTTATTGAAACAACGTAATAAAATTCATTGTATCAAAGAGGGGAAAAATGTAGACACTAAAAATTGCCATAGGCCTGCAACTCCTAATTTCTGGATCATTTACCCTTTCACTCTTCATGGTTAAATAAATTTAATTATTTAATTATTTATTAAAGTCATAAGTCTTAATTCATCTTTGATTAATTAAATAATTTATATTTATTCAATTACGTCACTAATTTCTTTCCTCTATAATTAAATAAACTTTATTCAATTAATCATTTACACTTTCAACTATAATTAAATAATTATATTAATTATTTAATTATTCACTATTAGCTTTCCTATCACAAATTAATTTAATTTTATCTAATTAATGATTTGTCTTTTCTCTCACTTTGTGAATTGAATTTCTATTTAAATCAAAAAGTTAACTCAAAATTTCCTTTTGTAATGAGATAATGTTTTCGTTCTTTTAAGATGCAAATTCCTTTTTGAACTAATTGATTTATCAATTAGTTTCCTCTTGCTCTTTTACTCTCAATCTTATCTCATCTCATCTCGATTAATTGCAACCACTGATCGAACTAAAAATCAATTGATCTTGACCATCTGCTTCGTAACCTCCCTCTCATCAATCCTCATCCGTTGATCTTGGAATTTTTCTAGATGATTAATATAATCCATTCGTGTAAATGGTTGTCTATAAAAGAAGCCATTCTCTCCCACTTTTATCTTAATAGCCATTATCTCCAACTTTCCTAATTACCATTTGCAGGTATTTGCATAAGGTAGACTACAAATCTGAGGGAATATTTGCAAAAGAAGGAGAGACAATAGAAGGAATCAACTTCAAACGAGAGTGTTTTATCTCATTTTCTTGCATTTTGATTTCTCTCCTTGTTTGTAATCTCTTTTTTTAGATTGGTTATATAGTTTAGAAGTGTTGGTTGTCACTTTATCTAGGCTAGGTTGATTTCCCCATCTTACATATATATATATGTGTGTGTGTGTGTGTATTAATGTGTTTAATGTTAAATGACAATGTGATTGATTAAATAATCTTTGTAGGACTATTTAATGGATGTCTCCATGATTTAACATATTTTATGTGATCTAATTAAAACTAATTCTCATTTCTCTTAGATTGAAATGTTGTGATTAAGTATGTTATCCTAAATTAAATGCACCTATGATCTAATTAAACAACACTAAATGCATATAAGGATATAATCTAACATAAGACACAAGATTATCTTGAATAGTATGAAACCTAAAGTAACCATCTAAAATTTCATTTAAATAATTACTTAAGTATTCAAGGCACACAAATAATTGTTTTTCAAGAATGAAGCCACACTATTCAAGATCATTAGACATAGTATTAGTGAAGATGCATGATATTTATAGGTTCTTTAAGATTTGTACCATCCATTTATGTTAATGTATAAGCTCCAAATCCATAGTTTTCATTAATTATGTAATAACCTAACCAATTAGGGTTAAGTTTTCCTTTTTCCATCATGTCAACATTGACATTACATTGATTCTTACATAACACCAAATTTCCTCCATTAAAGGAATGGGGTATTAAAGTTAGCATTTTAACTAGATCGCATTCTTTTAGAATAAGCTTGAAGGTGCTCAAGAGCATTGATGCACTATTTGTCGAGCATTTCAAGCTGGTGCCGCCATTGTTCGTTATATGTATTGTTATCAATAACTCCTTGAAGATTGATTCTTAATGAAGGGTGTTTGTGAATTTTTATGAACCAAAATTAATCTTCCCACTTACCTATGGATCTACCAAAACCCATTACTCAGCAAGGGTAAGGATTGGCCAACAAATGAGTAAGGATTCTAAGGCTCTTACTCCTACTCTTCAAGCTCTATCAAACCAAAGAGGGCAATCCTTACCATGTTCATGTGTTATTTATTTGATCAAGAACATTTCTAAACATAGATGAATTCATTTAAAGTGAAAATATGCAACATTCATTAAAGATTTGGCTAACCTTTAAACAAATTAATATCTATTGCAAGGAATAAGGTGGTACTTTATATTGGTACACTATAGTTGAAAGTATTTTAAATGATTTCATTCTCATTCCAAGCCCTTGGTTACATATATGATTAACTCATTCATCTTCAGAATGACATAATGCAAAGATTAGTGACTCTTCCTGGGATATGTGAGTCACACATGTAATAACCAGTAATTCTTTAGCAATTAAACTTAGTAATTGGCAGACTATTTATATACTACCTTGCAGTATTCAACTCACTATACCTAAAACATAACTACTGATCGATCCTAACCTTTTCCTCACAAACCTATGACCTTATTTTAGAGTTTAATCAATTATTTTAATTGAAGCAAAAATAAACTCAATCGTTCTATTAAAAAAACTAAAGACAAATGAAAAGATCATTAACCATTTCATTAATATTTTAAAATAAAATTACGTAGGAGAGAATATGCTTTAGAACTGATACATTCTTTTATAACTACTACTACTATAAAACTATTTTAAGATCATTAAAATATAAATTATACCCTCGACTCATCACTAACCTATTCATCCTTTCATGTAACTATAATTGTAACGCCCCGGCACGCAACCCTAGAGGAAGTTGCATTTAACTAAAACGGAATAATTTTTTTTTTAAAAGGATAATTAATGAGTAAGTTAATTAACTAATGCCAACAACCTCTAAGGTTATTAGATAGAGGTTATATAGAACCTCAACAAAAAACATGAATATAAACTATAACAATTATTTAATGAATAAATTAACACATACATTCCAAGAAGATGAAATAAAAACAATCATAAGATATAACTTTCAAATGCATTAATCCATGCATTAAAAAATAAGGTTACAACACTCATTCCCTGAATGAGGCAAGTCCAATAATATAGGGTTACAATTACAAATTTCACCTCAATAACAAGAGGGGTAATGATAACAAGAATAAAGGAAAGGATAACAAGGAAGAACTACAACCGAAGCCACGAGCCCTCTAACTGGAAGTCTCATCCAAGCACATGAAGAAAGATCCCAATGGATTAAGGTGCATGCCACCCCACCAAGTGGAACCCAAAGGCCCACCCCCCATGCTAGGAGATAGTAACAAGAATTCTATCCAAGGATGTCTACCTCTAGACATAGGCTAACATAACCATACTAAAATAAATACAGTGACATCACTGACACAAGGTTACAATGCTTCCATAAATTACATAATCAATTGCATCATTGATGCAAACATATTGTTGACCTAGGAGAAGTGTCATCACAATGTTACATGGGTTACCCTGGTGAGTCTTCCTAGGTCTCGGCCCCCGTCTCAGGTTATCCTGGTAACCTCTAACGACTTCTAGCCCCTCATGTAAACCAATGCGGAATCAGTTATCTTTTGTGGTGACAAGATAACGATCTTGCCATTCCAGGCCTTCCAATCTCAACCCAAGTCTTTACAAGCCCTTGTGATCAGGAGCAAGGCATTATTATCTTATAAAATGTTTCATACTACATGATACTCTAATCATTTAATTTAGTTATCAATGGATTAACTAACTGACAATGAGTTATCCTGGCACCACTTTGTGTGCCAACCCTCATTATAAGCCACTCCGCTAAGACGCCATGTGGAACAACTCCACAACCCAAGGGTACACAAGTGTGACATAAGGTATCACATACCTACCCATGGCATATAGTCATTACACTCCCGTTCGTGATAACTAGGGAACAAACTAGTTTAACGCACTACCCAAGGCCATCTATGGTTGACTACACAGTACGACAACCCACAGACTCAAATCCCAACTGGAAGACTTGTAATTATGAAGACCCACACTTCCCAATGATATGCACGTAGATCAATGCCAAAACAGGAATCAAATTCTACTTTTCGTTCACTAAACCCATATCCTAACTAGCATTCAATAAACAGTGCATTTAATAAATAGAATTAATTACGCCATTTAAAAAAAAAAAATTTATTCCCACACAGCATTTAAAAGCATAACACATTGCCTGTGACCCCATAATTTAATTTAAAACAAGTTCCCATTTAAATAAAATATTATTCCCTAATCAATTAAACTCAATTAAATAAACAATATTTCTTTTTTTTAATAATGAAATAATACAATAATCTACTCCTTTTAAAACATTAATATTAAAATAATAATATGACTATTATTATTTAAAATTCCCATTATTCAATAATTTAATAGTTATACTATTAAAATATTAAATGTATTTAAAATCATATGGATAAAACAAATAATATTAAAATCCTAAATTTTAACATTAAAATATTATAATAATTATAATATTAAAGTATTATAGAAATTATAATATTTTAAGTCAAAATATTATTGTTATATTATTATATATATTTTTTTTATAAAAATAAATTTAATTTATTAGAAGCCCACGCCTCACCTTGATCCACATGTGTGGCTAGGGCTGAGGCTGCAGATCCATTTTCTTTTCCTGCCGACTGCGTCAGTGCTACTGGGTGGTTTAGGTGGTGGTGGTAGGGTTTGTTGCAGCCGCAAGAGGTGGCGCCACCATTTGGAGAAGCCACCGCGGTTCCCTGCGAGCGGCACTAGCAGCGTCGCCACCATTGTGGCAACCGCTGCATGTGTAGCTCGCGCAGGACACAGACAGTGGGGAGTGGGTGCGGCTCACCCACTTCGCTCCCATGGGAGCAGCGGTGGGGTGAGCCCCCACTTGCCTGCCCTATTTTCATTTGTTTAATTTTTTATTTTTCAACTGTCATTTTTTATTTAATTTTTCTTTTTTTTTTCTTTTCCCCTTCAATAAAAATGAGATGTCCTTTTTTTTTTTTTTGATATATATATTTTTTTCTCTTCGAAAAACTAGAACTTAAAGAGGTAAGAAAAAATAAAAATAATAAAATTCTGGAAATAATTTTTATTTTAAGGAAATTTGGCTAGCATAACCTTGCTACAAGAAATTATAAAAAAACAATTCCCAGGCCTAAATATATTAATCTATATATATATATATAGGTTTAAACAGCCATTCAACCATTTGAAGACTACAAGGAGAATGAAGAACCTCAAGAACAATGAAGAATTGAAACAACCATGGAGATTTAACCTTTCATTACTCAACACAATTAAATCAAGAAAATTACAATCAAACAAGGTGTGAACCTGATTCTTTTGGAGTATGTTGAAGAACTTGCTGCTGCCTTGAAACCCTCTTGAGCACTTCAGATTCCACAAGCTTTTCCTTCAAACCCTAAAAATCAAGCAATCTTCCTCTTCTCTTTTCCAATTTTCCCAAAAAAACTCCATGTTGAAAATTTGTGAAGAAACTCAAAATAATGCAAAAATTCTCTGAAATCCCACCACAACCCCCATAAATTTTTGAAAACAGAATAGCAAAAGTCTTTCTTTTGAATTTTTGAATTTTTGAATTTTTGAATTTTTGAGTTTCAAAATTGGCTTTTAATTTATTTTTCTAATTTTTGAATTCCAATTCAAATTTGCATGCATTTTCAAAATGAATTATTTAAATCATTTCAACATGAATAACTTAATTAATCAATAATTAAATCTACCATAAGATTAAATATCAAATTAATTAAATTAAATTTCTCAATAATTAAAACACAATTCCTACATTATTCTAACTCTCCAAATAAACTAAAATCAAGCAATAAAAGTGAAATAGAACAACAGGGTTACACTATGACTAACAACACACTACAACTAGGGCGACGACTCGGCACGAAAATCCTAGCTACTATCTCCCAATCGAATACCGTTGGGTATTGAACACGCTCCAACTTATGAAACCAGGTGGAGTCGATGTCCTATACTTATCAACCTATAAATCAAGTAAACGACAACATATAATATGAATAACATCAAATAAACACTATGAAGAGGAAATCATAGGATCGTAGGGAACTCGCAATTGAGTGATACGATATCGTCCCCTTCACCAATACAATGCAACCCACTGACAATTCTCACATGTTGATATAATTCAAAGCATAATCATCTTTAATTCAAATAACTGCTATGCTAATCCAAAGCATGGAATAAAGATAACATCTGAATAACCAGAAACACATCACAGCAACATACACACACAAAGACACACTGTCCAACCAGAAGGCAAAACAGAGGGGTATTACAATAATATTCTCCTTCATGAGCTTCATTTTCTACCAAAACCATTTTGAGACCTAAAACTCTAACCCCTGCAACTAGCCATGAAATCCCTTTTATAGAATAAGGGAACAACAAGCAATTGGCTGAATTACAATTACATTTCATTTCATCTATAAGCTAATTTTACTTGAATGTCAAATATTTCCCTAGATAGATACATGTAATCATTTGCAAAGTAGGGGAAAGAAAAATAAATTCACATAATTCATTGAAGAAGAACCAACCTGCAAAAGTGCATCTTTAGTTGTTGCAACAACTTGCAAACACCACATCCATGTTGAACAAAATGATTCTCCATCATACCAAATAGAAGGCCTCCAAGTTTGCACTAAGAACAAAACCAAATATATGCTAAGAATGATGGAATGCCACCAAGGCAATATTCTCATAAAAAAAATGCAAGACCAAGATGATATCCTTGCCAATCAACACCAGAGTATGCATAACCACTCTATGTCTTTCCATAAATTGGAGAAACCACCACTTCATCTTCATTAGATTCCATCATATTTTCCATAAGAAGTAAGTACTTGCGATAGCCTAAATCTATTTCAACCTTACTTCCCAAGGGACTATCTAAGATTTCAGTGGGATAATTATTTCATCCCATGTAAGCCCAGTGATACTAATTCCTCCATTTTGCTTCCCTCATAGATTGCACCAACTCCTTATCTTTGAAGGGTGATCCGACAAAGTTGGTTTGCAATTTCAAAGATGAACTGATTTTTGTTGAAATCACATATTTTTAGAAAATATAATGATTTAAGCCTTAAAAATTTCTATTTTATGGATTCCAATTGAAGAGGGTTTGATCAAACCACCTTAGATCAAACCCCCTTGGATAAAACCTCGCTAGTTTTAAACCATACCTAAAAATGAGTCTCCTCTACACCTATCAAAATGCTGATAAAAAATCACTTTTCATTTACCCTTTGAGGATCAAATGAATTCATTTAAAATTTATTTGAAATAACGAATATAATTTTAATATGTTTTGGTTTTATTATGTTTTTTTTTTTAGTTTTATTAAACATAGGTTTTTCATCGAAAATGAGGGTCTCTATTCTACACATGTGGAAAAATAGCAGATTATCAAAAAAAATTGAAAAATATGAGTGCACTAGATATTGAAGTCCTTGATCCAACATAAAAATAAAATTGAATTTTGATATATACAAAAAAAAATTATGCATTATGCGGTCGCTCTATGTCTGAATTATAATTGCTTTGACTTTGAAACTTGATTAAAGAAAAATTATTCAATAAAAAAATATATAACCAAGTGGAAGCACTAGATATTAGAGTTACAAATCTAAATTCGGAATAATTAGAATTGTATCCTAATGGATAAAAAGTTATGTGTTATATGGTGTGCATCACTTTTTAAAAATGTTGTTCTCTAAAAAAAACTAGTTTTTGTGGGAGATGGAAAAAGAAGTGTAATCTAATAATTTTAGAATCTAAAGGAAAAATGTGATGAGACTCTAGTTTGCATCATCTTCAAATTCCTCATGGTTTAGCCGCTATAGGTGCCTGAATGTGAATATTTAGTTCAAAATAATAATTTTAGTGTCCAGTTTGGCAAAAAATTGTAAACCACTATTGTGGGATCACCCTGAACTTTGTTGACTCCTTCAAAGCAACCCTACTCCTTAGATCGTAAGTTATCTTAACACCACTTTGCATAGATTTCTTACCATAGGCACTCCTCTTCCCCTTTTCCTTTCGACTTACAATAACTCTAGGTGTGCCTTGTTCATTTTGATGGATATCATCATGAGCCTCAAGTGAACTGACTCTTCTAGAACTTTTGAATAGGAAGGTAGAAAAAATCGGTTTACTCATCTTCCATGGAGAAACTTCACAAACTTTTCTAGATAGAGATAACCAAAACAATGTACAAACCTTATAAACTTATGTGAAATTCAAGAAAGAATTCTAGCACAAATCTTAGGAAAAAAACTTACAAAGACAATAATACCTTCTCCAAACTAATCAATTGATAGTTAGTCAACTTATAAGGATGTAGACAACAACTTACCCAATAGAGAATTACTTGCTACCCTCTACAATTCCTTGACACAATCACTCACATCACCTTTATCCTAGACTCAAACCTAATTCTTTAGCTTTAAATGGAATTGTGTATAAAATATGACTACCAACATCCATTTATCAAGCAACTTGAGCATGCTGACCATTTAATGCTCAAAGAAAGCCCACACGAGAGAGTGAATGATCAACTATTGGATTTTAAATCACAACTATTAATCTCATATATGCGTTAAAACTTGTTTATCATCTTCAACCATTTGCATGGCTCTGTATTGGATTTTGGTAACCCTACATGTGTCTTCTACAATTATTTCTTGCTCACTTGAAGTAAAATGGCTATCATGTTTGCATATTTGATTTTGAATGATAATTGTCGATCCCATTCTAAGGTGAAACATCAGATGACTCAAATCAATTCAATCAAGTTTGAATTTCTATTGCCATAATTTGATAGTCCATCAACCATGAAATCCTACTAATTAGATTCCAAATCATTCACTTCGTAGGCTCCACCATCCTTCTTCATATAAATGAAGAGATACATGTGTCATTAGCCCGCTAACCCCATTGCTTTTACTAAAGCATTATTTTAATCCCATGAGGTTGGTGAGGAATGGCTAAGATCAACTCTCAATATTATATTTTGGTCATTAATTCAAAATCCTTAAATCATCAAGAATGACAGTGGAGACCAAGCCACACACCTATGAAAAAACATATGTCAACAACCCGTTGACCCAACAACACTTCAAAAACCATTATTTTATTCCAGCAGGGCTGGTGAGGAATGGCCAAGATCTAATCTTCCAATCAAATGATGGGCAATCTACACATGCACAAATTTTAGTTTTAATGGAGGGGACTCAACTAGGTAGATGGGACATAGACCCTCAAGAGTATATACTTATGACTTAAGTCATAAAACATGAAATATTTCGCTTGACCATAGGAAGAATTAAAGTGTTGGAAATGTATTTGATGATGGATAGACTTACACTAGGGGGGCGGTAATAACAATGACCTTGATGGCTCAATTGACAACTCAGGTGATTGGTAACCAGGTGTGACAAGTCAACTGAATATTAGAACAGCCAAGGGTTTAATACTTAAAATTTGAAACAAGGGCTTTTTAACCAAAACCTTAAACCCTACCCTTGGACATAGAGGCAATGAATCATAGAAAAGATAAGAAGTAGCTTAATTTTTTTTTAATATTAGAAGCTCTACTAGTGGCTCATTCTTAGGGATGCATACCCCTTTTGGGTATGGTGAGAATTCATATCACATGGTGGAATCAAACCAATATAGAGAGACAAAAACCAAAGAGCTTGCGAGGACAAAGCAAGTAGACACAACACAAAGAGAAAAAACCAAACCTGTATGCACTAATTACAAGACTATAGAATACATCTTCCTTTTGAAATTTTCAAATGTGTCTTCTAGTACACAAAACTTTAAGTCTATCTCATGCAATTTCATAGGCTTCAATCCTCAAATTGGTGCCCTTAGGTCCCCAAAACATAAAAGCAATTCTTACCTTTGTCAAATACTTTATTCTCTACTATCTATATTAGATCAATAGTTGTACCAATCATTTCCCAACAATCAACTCCATTATGATTAACATAATCAACCACACCTGATTGAATTGAAAATGTGAAACACACGTAGTCCACTTGATCATTAACATCATAAACTTTGACATCATATTTATTTTTCACATCAAACTATAAACCTTCATAAATAAATTTTTGTGCATTATGCAAACAACCCCTAGATTCCTAAGAAAGAAAAAAAGTACATATTCAAGAAACCCGTGAATTGGGAATCATAACATAAACACGTATCTAGACATGCTAATTTAGCTACATCAGAACACTCCTTGGGTGTCATGGAAATGGAGATCATATGCATCATCAACATCCCATAACCGGGTAAATACACTCATTTCAGGTTTAGTAACATCCTCTAATTCATCTTTCAAATCATCATTCAACTCAATACAAAATGCTTCAAAAGTGGGCCCAATCGATTCAACACCAATAGGGTCAGAAAAGAGACACTCATGTGCATTGGTAAATCCATTTGCACTATCAATGGATAGGCATGTTGAACCAAATGTGAAAGACTCATTGTAATCTAAAATTTATTTATTAACCATTTAGCAGGAACCTTCATTCCCTTTAACATAAATTATTTTCTCATTAGATGAAAATATGTCCATATTCATACTATGAAGATAAGGATCATTAGCATATAACTCACTTTCACCTTTACCAACATGAGACCACCATTGTTTTCATCATTTGGCTGTTGTACACATTGATCAAAAGGTTATGTAATATCAACACATTCTAAAAATTTGTTGTTATATAAGTCAGAAATCTTTTCAACATTATCAATTTGTAATGATGTGGATTTAAGATCCATTTTCTTGTCATAATGCACAACTTGATCATTCAAAAATGAACTCCTTTCATCAATGTGTACATTATCATCCTCTTCATGCATAGCTAAAATTTCCATCTGTGCTTCACACAAACAATGATGACCGATAGGGGCACAAGCACATTTATCAACATCTTCATCATTTCTAGCACTGTGTTCAAGATCAACATACTGAACACACATATTCTTATCTTCAAATTATTCATAATTCACACCATTAATATCCTCTATTGATGGAAAACCTGAATTATAGTCCATATGTGCATCAAATTCAGTTCTTTCATTCACTTGTGGAGAAGTGCCTTCATGAGCATTCGTGAAATTACATCCTTCATGTGAAAAAAATACCTCCAAATCATCTTCATAAAAGCAGTCACAATCCTCAAAGAAACAATCAAAAACTTCAATATCATCATGATCCTCAACCTTATGTGTAATTTCTATATCAAATGTAAAATATTCACAAGGAACACCCTCAGGGAGCTCATAAATGTGTTTCTTTGTTTGCTTAGATCCATATTTTAACCCTATGTCAGATGCATCATCAGAGTTCTCAACAAAGACTAGGTTATCTCTACACCAGTAAGGATCATCATTACTATTAACTAATGGAGATGGAGGCTCATCAAATAAGGGGTCTTTTCATACATTCATTTTTGTCATAAAAGCTTATGCCTCATTAGCATGAGGGTCTAAATCTTCCATATCATCATTGTATTTAAAATCATTGTAATCACTAGAAGAGCAGATAGATATATTTTCAACTTCTTTCACATCATTAATAGTTAACATCTTTGACTCACATTATGAAGACTCTTCATAGGAAGAAAAATGTTTCTTCTCAAACAAACATACATTCCCATTATTATTAGTATATTCCTCATTTGAAGTGAAGGATACCATCTCTACTTCATAAGGACAATCATAATTAGTATGGAAATGACCATACTCAATGCCATCATAGTTACTATAACAAGGGGATCCATCAATATAGAAACTATGTTCAAGCTCTTCAAATTGAATGCTTAAATCTAATCTGCAATGGAATATCAACTACACTTTCCTCACTGTTATTGATCAAATCATGACATGCAATGACATCTTGCATCTATTTCACTTCTTCATCACCAAAGACATACAAGAAGAGATCTCATACAAATAAATTTTGTCATCATACCATGTACCTTCATCTTCATCACCATTGTACAGATCTGCATGTGTGCTACTTGTGATTTGAATACAACCAATATCCTCATCTAGAGAAGATGAGTATTCATTTTCTGATATACTCTTTTCAACTATGTGCATCATGTTATGATTTCACTCAATAGGAAACTTGTTAGCTTTACTTTGAGATGTCATATTTTTTACATAATTATGTCGAGATCTCTAAAAAATCTTCATCCAATCAGGTACTTGGTTAAAACTACGAGGTGTCAACTTCTTTGACAAGGTGCTTAGCCCAGACTCATAGATTTCACAAAAAAAATCGATGCACATTGAATCCAAAGGTCTGATATTTTTGGGGACCTCCAACAAGGCATCTTAAAATATTGAGATAAAGTCATAGGGTGATTCACCCTCATCTCTCTTCATGTTAAACAATTATTGAACAAAAGATATCTAATCAACAGTGCTCAAATTTTGTTGATGTTCAACTTGGAGCTCACTATGGTCTACATGTCATGATGATGGACAAGTCAAAATAGCAGGAGCAATATCATCTTGAAAAGCATTTCTATTTTTTTATCCATGAATTTTATTTGCATGAGGTGTGCTAGGATAACAAACACTAACAACTATATGTCCTTTCATCATTCAGTATTTCAACTTATTTTGAATATCCATGGAGATTTGATATTCTTGATGCAATGTTGTGGCTTCTTTATCTCTTATCCAATAGCTCATTTTTTCATCAAATGCACCTAAATACACCACCAAACACATTGCATCATTTGGTCTTATATTTTCTAGAATATCCCTTATTGCCTTTGCAAATCAGAGATTAAAAGCCGAGAGTAGCTCCTCCTTATCTTTCTCAATGTTCATAATTTTTTGTCTCATTGAAATGGGATCAACCCTTTCACCAAATTTCTCCATGAACACTACTTTAAACTCCTCCCAGGAATATATAGAGGATGGTGGTAAATAAGAGAACCAATCTCTTGCATCTCCTTTTAGATACTGAATAAAAAGCTTCAAGAAAACATCCTCACAATCAAGTTCATAATATCCCATCACATCTACAAACTCTTGCAAATTCCAACTTTCTGATTCAAATTTATCACCATTAAATTTTTGTATCATATCTCTAATTTTGGATGGGATGACATTCAGGTAACTACAAATGCCACTAAAATTAATGGGTCGATATCTTTCAGTGTTAAAATTTCTTTGAATACCTAGGTCGGGCTGATCACAAGCCAATATTGCACTAGGAACCATACAAGGATTCATATATTGATGATACACTTTCTTACATCTTTACAAGCTTGTTATATCAACATCATAGTTACACAGGGTAGCTCAAACTCCCTTTGCAACATGATTTGAAGCCTTTACAATGAAAATTTTCTATCTCTACTTACTTAAGATCCTATAACTTTATTAATGTAAAATGGAATTGTGATTGATTAAATAATCTTTGCAAGACTATTTAATGAATGTCTCCACGACTTAACATATTTTATGTGATCTAATTAGAAATTATTTTAGTTTCTCTTAGATGCAACGTTGTGATTAAGTATTTTATGCTAACTTAAATGCACCAATGATCTGATTAAATAACATTAAATGAAAATAAGGATATAATCTAACATAACACACAAGATTATCTTGAATAGTATGAAACCTAAAGTAACCATCTAGAAGTTAATTTAAATAATTACTTTAGTATTCAAGACACATAAATAATTGTTTGTCAAGAATGAAGCAATGCAAGAGCACATAGATTGTCATCTACTAACTCTAACACCACTACCCTATCATCCACACTATTCAAGATCATTAGACACAGTACGGACATAGATGCACAAAATTTATAGGTTCTTTAAAAGGTGTACCATCCATTTGTGTTAACGTATAAGCCCCATATCCATAGTTCTCATTGATTATGTAAGGGTCTAACCCGTTAGGGCTAAATTTTTCTTTTTCCATCATGTTAGCATTGGAATTATGTTGATTCTTACATAACACCAAATCAACTTTATTAAATGAATGGGGTATTGCATTATCATTGTAACTATGTTGCATTCTTTTAGAATAAGCTTGAAGGTGCTCAAGAGCATTCATGCAATGTTTATCGAGCATTTCAAGCTGAAGCAAAGCATTGTTCTATATATGTATTTTCATTAATAACCCCTTGAGTAGTGATTCTTAATGGAGGGTGTTAGCTATTTTTATCAACCAAACTTAATCTTACCAGTATTCTATGGATCTACCAAAACCCAATACGCAACAAGGGTAAGGATTGGCCAACAAATGAGTAAGAATTCTAAGGCCCTTACTCGTACTCTTCGGGCTCTATGAAATGCAAGAGGGTGATCCTTACCACTTTCATGTGATATTCATTCAAGATCAAGAACATTTCTACACACAGATGAATTCCTATAAAGCACAAATAGACAACATTCATTAAATATTTGGCTGACCTTTAAACAACCTAATATCTATTGTGAGGAATAAGGTGGTACTTAAAATTGGTACACTATAGTTGAAAGTATTTTAAATGATTGTCATTCTCATTCCAAGCCCCTTGATCAGGTATATGATTAACTCATTCATCTTCAAACTGACTTTATGCAAAGATCAGTGCCTCATCTTGGGACATCAGAGTCACACATGTAATAAAAAGTAATAATTTAGGAATTTAACTTAGTAATTTGTGGAATATTGATATACTACCTTTAAATATTCAACTCATTGTACCTAAAAGACAAATACTAATCAATCATATACCTTTTCCTCACAAGCCTAGGACCTTATTTTATCATTTAATTAGTTATTTAAATTGAAGTAGAAATAAACTCACTCATTCAATTAGAACAATTGAAGACAAATGAAAAGATCATTAACCATTTCATTCATAATCTGAAATAAAATTACATAGGAGAGTATATGCTTTAGAACTGATACATTATTTTATAACTAATACTATAGTAAATTATTTTAAGATCATTACATTATAACTCATACCCTTGTCTCCTCACTAACCTATTCATCCTTTCATTAATTACAATCTTCTCCTTCATGAGATTCGTTTTACACCTAGACCATTTTGAGACCTAAAACTCAAACCCGTGTAACTAGCCATGAAATCCCTTTTATAGAATAAGGGAGCAACAAGCAACTGAATGAATTACAATTACATTTTATTTCATTTGAAAGCTAATTTCAATTGAATGTGAGATATTTCCCTAGACAGTTACGTGTAATCATTTGTAGAGTAGGAGAAAGAAAAAAAATTCACATAATTCATTAAGTGGGTGGAACCATCCCACAAAAAGGAATATTTAGTTGTTGTAGTAGCCTACAAACATCATGTCCATGTCAAAAAAAAAAATTCTCCATAATACCATAAAAAAGGCCTCCAAGTTTGCAGTAAGAAAAAAATGAAATATATGTTGAGAAGGACGAAAACCAGCAAGGCAATGTTATAATAAAAAAGAAACTAGGACCAAGATGATATCCTCCTCAATCAAAACCATATTATGCATGCCCACTTCGTGTCTTTCGAGAAATCATAGAAACCACCACTTGATCCTCATCAGAGTTCATCACATTTTCTATGGTAAGTAGGTACTGGTGGTACTCTGAATCTGTTTCAACCTCACTACCCAAGGGACTATCCAAGATTTTAGTGGGAGAATTATGGCATCCCATGTAATTTGGGTGCTACTTATTGCTCCTTTTTGTTTCTCTCATATATTCCACCAAATCCTTCTCTTTCAACTTGGTCGACTCCTCTAAAACAACCTTGTTCCTCATATGGTAAGTGCTCTTAACACCACTCTGCACAAATTTCTTACCATAGGAACTCCTCTTACCCTTTTCCTTTGAATTTTTAAGAACTCTAGGTGTGCCTTGTTCATTTTAAAGGATATCATCATGAGGCTCATGCAAATGAATTCATCACCTTCTAGCTAGGGAGGTAGAAACATTGGATTTCCTCATGTTCAATAGAGAGACTTCACAAGAATTTTATGAGAGAGACAACCCAAATAATGTATAAATCTTATCAACTTATGTGAAATTCAAGCAAGAATTCCAGCACAAACCCTAGGCAAAAAACATACAAATCCAATGATAGCTTCTCAAAACTAACCAATAGATATTCAATCAACCTATAAGAATGTAGACAAAAATTTACCTGGGAGAGAATTACTTGTTGCCCTCTATAATTCCCTGACACAATCGCTCACATCACCTTCATCCTAGACTCTAACCTCATTC
Source organism: Sequoiadendron giganteum (assembly GCA_007115665.2). NCBI lineage: Eukaryota > Viridiplantae > Streptophyta > Pinopsida > Cupressales > Cupressaceae > Sequoiadendron > Sequoiadendron giganteum. The sequence goes on from CM021105.1 coordinate 204,809,350, forward strand.
CTAAGCTTTAAATGCAATTTTGCAAAAAATATGACTACCAACATCTATTTTGATGAGTTTGCTTTATGGTTCAGTTTTGATAGATTTTGTTATCCATTTGTTGTAATTTTCATAGACTTTGATACTTGGATGTTGACATTTTTATGATATTTCCTTGAAACCATAGAAATTGGACATGAATTTATTTTCATAACCTTCAAATGACATTGACATGCTATATGAACTATCTATGTTAATTTAACATATGGATTAATCAATGTCACTTTGAGATAGTTAAAAATATTTAGTTTTTGTGTGTATGAATATTGTCATGCAGATATAGTTAGAGGCCTACAATTAAGGAATATCCCGCCAGCTAGTCATTCGCCATAACAGTCAACAAGGTGATCATTCAATGAGGGAAGACTCTTGATGAGGGGAGATTCCTCATTCAAATAAAAGTTGTAACCACCTTATAAATGGTCGTAACTACCTATTGAGTGAATATAGGCATTACTACTATGCTAGGTTTACATTCAGGAAAACATGTTTGGCCAGATTTTGTGCATGCGTAATCACCTCTCCACTTTTTATGCTTTCCCTAAAGTGGCATCCTCCGGATCTGACAGAGTTGACCGCCTTACGAGGTGATTAGTTAGTAGTTTTTTTCTTATAAATAAGGCTCAAGTTCTCATTCTTAGGAGGCTACTTAATCTAATGATGTACTCACACTCTTAGTTTTTTAGTAATATAGTCATGTTGCTCGATTGTACTCATGTTTCAAATGAATGAAATGAAGTTATAAGTTCTTGCATTTGATTTTACATTTGTTTGAGGGGATACTCATCCAAGGGGGGCCACTTGGTGAGTATTTGGTCCCTTAGTTTAGTTAGTTATTATTTTTTGTTTCATAATTAGTTAAGAATCTGGCACTACCTATTTTGGTAGCCACTAGAATTCCAAATGTTATGTGATTGTTCCTGTAGCTAAAGTGGACAAAGTAGTTTCCTATTTGTTCGCTCATATTTTCATTTGTCATGCATTTTAGCTTAGTATAATTATTGTTTGATACTCAACACTTATGTTATTTCATTCCAAGTAATTTACTTTAAGGATTATGCCTTTCTTAGATGTAGGGTGAATATGGCTACTTTGGATTCCTAGTGCACATACTGTGTTGAACTATTTCAAGTTTACATCCCTGGGTTGACAAGTTAAATGCACCTTCATGATGATTGAAATAACTATTCAAGTTAGATGTCCAATCTCTGAATCACACTTGTAAGGAATTAGTTGTTAAATGATTGTAGGAGGCCAACATTTTTGGCGTCATTGTCAGGGATGGTGTAAAACTATGGAGTTATTTGGATTCTTTGATAGTTTTTCTTGTTATAGTATTTTTGGAAGTTCTTAGTATACCCCTCATTTAGGAAATTAATGACCCCCTATTATTTTCTCAATTATTTGTGTGAGCTAGATGATAGTGAGTTGATACCATATGCATAGAGAAAGGAGGAGAGATTCTCGTGGGAGATTTCCTCATAAAAATTTAGATCTATTCCAGATAATTGAGTATCATAACCTACCAATAGATGAAGATGAAGAAGTGCCACACCCCTTTGTTGATACATTTTTGGATTTGACCAGTTTTGAAGTTTCCTCTAAAGATCAAAATCTGATTGAGAACCCCCTTGGTTTAGGACTTCATCAGGCAGGCATGGGTGATGCAAATAGAAAAAAACCTAACCAACTAGATTTTCCTTTCCCCATGCTCAGCATAATGAAGTAGAAAACCTCAAAAATATCACTACTTTAGTCCTTCCTAAGTTTGCTGGACTTGTCATAGAAGATCCTGATACATTCTTGTTTGAGTTTGATAGACTTTGGAAGAGTTATGACTATACCACTAATGCCCAATAGGATTAAGCTATTCCCTTCCAACTTGAAATAAGTTGCATTAACATGATCCATGAGCCTAGGTAGAGAACTTGTGGAGACTTGGGAGGACATGAAGATAAATATCCTTGAGAAATACAAGGAGTATTGCATGGGAAATGACATGAGAGGACCTGACATATTTAGGATGAAACAAAAGGAATATAAGATCCTAGAAGATTATATTTAAAGGTTTTTGTTTTGCCTACAAAAATCTCCACACCATACACTCAATGAAGAATCATAGAAGTTTCTTTTCTTAAGAGGAATTAATGACATTTCCATAGATGCCTTGGACCTAATAGGAGGAGGATATATCACACAAGTTCCTTTGGAGGAAATCAAGAAGATACATCAAAAATATTCTAGGGTAGCTTCAAAGAAAGGGAGAGCTTACCAATCCTCCATTGGTAAGTCATCTACCAGTGGATTTTGAAGGATCGATATTACTCACTTACTAGCAGACTTCAAGCAAGACATCATAAACAATCTATCTAGTCAACTAGATACACTTCAGGCCAAGAAGAAACAAGAGGAGGTAGAGGCAATGTTGGAAGAATATTGCCCTCATTATAGAGAAAAGAAGAAAGATTGCAGATACAAAATGATAGCTAATATTGACAGAAAGCAAATGGAACCCGAGTTCAAGCCAATCTATGGTGAAGATGATCAAGTATACTATGTTTTACAAAGGATTCCATGGGCTCCAAGACAAGGCATGCCACCAGATCCACTATCCTTTGCTGGGTCATTTTTCAATTCTTATTCATCTAGTAACTAATGGAAACCTCCATATCCATCCAATTATGGAGGATATCCACCATAGCCTTGGAATAACCCTCCAAATTCCTAGACCAATCACCAAAAGTCTCCAACCTAGTGGCAACAACCTCAAGGGAATTGGCAATAGTTTCAAGGAATTTGGTAGCCACCTCCAGGAAATTGGAAGCAAAAATCCCAATAGAGGAGAGGACAATAATTGCCAAACCAGAAAACCAATTACATGTAGCCACCATCAGAGGCTCAAAAACCTACTATAATTCCTCTTCCTGCTAGTTTAATTTCAAATGCACCTAAACCTACCCAGCTACCAACTCATCCCACACCTAACCCAAATAATAAACCACAACAAAAACCAGTGTACTCTGCTGATCCAAATTAATTCACTACATATATTATGAGTGTAAGTAACATCCGGTTGTGTTCAAGAACTACTTTCCTAGCTCCTTCCACACCCATTATCACTGAGATTATTTTTGAAGAAGAGGACCCTCTAAATTTCCCCGTTCAACCAAGTACACATAAAAATCTTGAACCAATCCCAGTCAAGGAGACTAAACCAGAACCACCATTTCCCTAGAGGTTTGAAACTATGAAACAAAAGGAAGAGAAGGAGGACACATCTTTTGATATTTTAGATAAGTTGAAGCATATATGTGTCCAAATACTTCTATTTCAAACCATAAAAAATGTACCCATATATGGTAAACAAATGAAGGAAGCATGCCTTAAAAAGCCAAGTAGGAAGAAGAAAGACCCCACTATGGTTCATGTGGTGGGATAGTTGGCTGAAATCATGCTTGGGAAAGTGACTTTTCCCAAGTATAATGACCCAGGGAGTCCTATGGTAAGATTTTTCATAAATGGGATCTAGATAGAGAATTCTTTGATTGTTTTGGGAGCAACAATAAATGTAATGACTAAGGACATCCTGCCACAACTAGATATTGTGAGCATGAGACCTAGTCCTACTATCCTAGAACTTGCTAATAGTTCTATTGTTAAGCCTAATGGGATGGTAGAAGATATTTTCGTAACTATAGACTATTGAGAGTACCCAACAAATTTAATGATTCTTTCAGTGAATGCCATAGTAGGCGGCTGACCCATTATTCTTGGAAGGCCATGGCTAGCAAAAAGGGATGCCTATATTGCATGCTAGATAGGATACTAGACTATTTCTAATGGAAAGATCACCAAAGATATTATTCTCTACCCTCTTTCTCAACCATCCCATGATAGGAATTATCCCGTATGGCCACATGCTGGTGAAGAGGTCGAGCAAGTTAATTAAATGTGTAATGCCGCACAACGCAACCCTAGAGGAAGTTTCAATTCACAATAAAAGCGTACTATTTTTTTTTTATTAAAGTGAATTAAACATACATGTTCATCTAAAATTTATAACATCCCCTAAGGCTATGTAACTGAGATTACTTAAACCCAAATAACATACATCATTTAAAAACCATTGTATTTAATTACTCATGTAGTAAGCAATAATTCAACATACATAAACAACATAAGATAAGAAGATAACCATCCATAACATAAATTCATTACCTGAACATCTAGTTACATCACTCATTCCCAAAATGAGGCAATAATACAAAAGTGTTACAATTACATAATTCCACCTTGTAAATACAAGAGGGGTAAAATAACTTATTACATTTTAAAATAAAACAATGCTTGAAATAAAACAAGAACCGCAAGTTGTCCAACTGGATGTCTCACCACCAAATACTAAAGATCAAGGGTGACCCAATGGTTTATGGTGCATGTTCCACCCAATCTAGTGGTACCCGAAGGCCCACCCCCCATGCTAGGAGATAGTAACAATATAACATGGACAAAGATCTACAACCTCCAACCAAAGGTAGACTCATACTGACACATACTGATTCAACCAAACACATGCACAATATAAGTCTAACACTAACATGGTCACATTGCTTCCAGACATCAAATTAATTAAGTATGATAAAGAATCCATACACTTAACACAAAACCCAATGTTATCCTAGACAAAGTTTCATTGCATAGTTAGTCATGAGATCTCCTCTGGGCATTCTTCATAGGCTCCGGTAATCCTGGTGACCTCTAACAAATCTTGACCATCATACTTACTCATGAGGACAAGATAGCTAACCTTGCCATTCCAAGCCTTCCCACTCATTCCAAGTCTAAATGAGCCCTTGTGTCTATGAGTGAGGCTAAGTTATCTTGATTAGTGTGAAGAGCATCCTAATCATCTAAGTACATTACTTTAATTATCACTTGATTAATTCACTTTTGAAGGTTACCCAATTTACCTCTTTGGGCTCTGACGCCTAATAGAAGCCACTCTTCTAATGGATAACACACTATACAAATCTAAAATCCAAGGGTAACTCTAGTCCTTACAAAACTAAACAACACAATCTCTCCTATTCTAGGAGGCAACAATTAAGGAAACTCACTCGAAACACTTTGGAGCAAACAAAACACATATAGCACTACCCAAGGGAAAAATGAACGGTTGACTTAACAAAGCAACAACCCTCATCCTCTAGAGGACTTACAATTTAAAACTCAAAGAACCCTTTTCCTAATTACCAACATAAGGAAATAAAACACCAAAAGCCAAGGCAAGGAAATTATGCTATATTTTTGGATATATTAAATCCATTTCCCTATCTAATACTTTGTAGTAAATACTCAATTACTTTAAACAGATAAATATTAAAACTCAACTAATTACCTTTACTTATACAAGGAAAGGATAAATTCTAAATTTAACAAAACAATATATTCAATTGCATTTAAATCATAATATACTCATGCAAGAAAGTTTCTTTTAGTTTCCCCAACTAACTTATCTAGTTCCTACAATTTTCCAAATTAAACAATATACACATCTACTTTAACATACCCACTTTTAAATATAAATAATTAAACTAAATTTGAAAATTATTTATTTACAAGTACATAAGTATGCCACAACTTCATTTTAATAAACCAAGTTTATAAATTTTCTAAGAAAAGAAAGATTATCAAAACACCTATTGTTATTATATATATATGCATATATACACAATATATATATATATATATATATTATATATATTAATAACCATTTGAACAAATAATTAATAGAAACATATATACATTATATATATGTATATTATATATACATATTAATATATATACATTATATATATCTATGTATATATACCATACATTTTGTACACTATATATATGCTTAGGATAAAATACACATTACACAAGAAAAGATATGGATGAAACCCATTCGTCTACGGATTTCAATACACTATGCACCCATCCCATTACCAGGATTAATCAGGCTATCAGATTGTACATATTACAGCCGGCCACCCCTTGTATTGGGTGTCAGTTTGTACAATGTACAACAGGTCCCTAGCGCATGGGGCATCGCTGCTACCATGGCAGTGTGCTCCCTTACCTTCGTACGGTGGGTGGTGGGTGTACATCCACTCCCACCAACCACTGTCGACATCAATTTTTCTAAATAAAAACATTCATTTGGTAAAAATTCCGGAAATACTATAAAATAATTTCATACAAATTTTCAACAAGTTTTCTCGAAATTTGTTTGCCAAAAATGTTGTACGGACGGCGACATAAAAAATAAATAAAATTTAAATACAAATCCCAAAAGGAATATATATATATATATATATATATATTATATTTACACTGTAATATAATACATATAATGAATATATATATATATATATATATATATATATATTTACACATAAATTAATTTATTGGCAAAATTGGGTAAATATTACAAACATAACCATCTATAGGAAGAGATAAAATTTTACAATGAAAATTCCTAATTTTCACAGAGGTTGACAAGGATTCTTTCAATCAATTTTCTAAGATTCCTACAATTTAAGAAGAATAAAAATAAATAAAAGGAATCTAGTTTATAACTAGAAATACTCAAATCTTTCAGGTTTCTTCACTGTAAATTTTCTACAGAGATTTAAATTTCCTATAACAATCTAAATGTGTTGTTTTACCGATAAGTTTGATTTAATAACAAAAACTAACAATTACCTCAAATGAAATTAATTCTACAGAGGTTTTTTACAATTTCCCTGAAGAAATTTCACAAGAATAACAAAAGCTTCCGAAAACTTAATTAATTAATTTCTATCCTCAAACAACAATCTCTTTTCCTAAATAAATTTAAACAAGCAATTCTTTAATCACTACCATTTTAATTTAAACAAATCAAGAACAAAAAACCACAGAATAAAACCTGGTGTTGAAGCTACAGGAAAAAAATTATTTTGATGCAAAGCCTCCTCCAAAGATCCCGTAGTTTCTCTTCAATAGTGCAGTGATTCCAAGCAAGAAAACAATCCAAAAGCCCAACAAAATTCACCAGAATTCTTCAATGTAAATCTACAACCAAAAATTTTTTCAAACCATCCTCTATGCAATTTTTTCCAAAAATATCCTCTCCCACCTGAAGAAGCTTTTTTCCTCTCCCAAATTCTCTCCATGCATGAATTTGCAACAAACTCTTCTAATTAATTAAACTTAAACATGTTGGTATAATTGAAAATATCCTAAACAACCAAATTTAATTTGCATTTAGTTTATATATTTAAAATATTAAATTAACTCCAAAATTTGAAACCAATTTCTCCAATTAAAATTTAATTCCAAATATATTACATTATTTGCTTTTATTTAATTTACTCAACATAAAATATAATTAATTAATTTTAATTATTTAATAAATAAATTCAACCCGTTTGGGATTAAATTTAATTAATTAAATAAATCAAATTAAATGAAATTAAATTTTATTAATAAATTTAAATATAACTTCTATCCACAATTTTAATTTTAATTAATCACCACTTTAATCAATGCAATTATTCTAAAAATTAATTTAATGAACAAGCACCTTTCAGAAACCAATATTATTAAAATAAGGTAAACCATGACTCAACAAACAAGACTAGGCTAGGGCATAGACTTGACACAAGTTACATAGCTACTATCTCTCGTTCAACTTAACTGTTGGATTGACATGCTCAAACCTATGAAACCAGGTGGAGTCGATGTCATGTACCTGCAACCTACAAACCAAGTAAACAACAACATATAATATATCCAACATATAATACACACCATGAAGAACAAATCACGGATTCGTAGGTCACTTGCAAGCGAGTGATGCAAACCAATCCCCTTCACCAATACACTCATCAAAACTGACCTTTAAATCATACTCAATAATCTCATATAGAATCACATGTTATAACTACTAACATCATTACACCATTAAAGCATGTGAAGCAATCATCAAATAAACCACATCAAACAATAATAGTTCACTGCTCAATAAGTAGCGATCAAAACATATATAACAAAGTGTGTCCAATATCAAAGTAGCTACAACCAAACAAAGCATAGAGCAATCCAAACAAGAAGAAAAATAGAGGGGTATTAGATTCTCCCCCCCAAAGACTAGGCTTACTCTAGGAAGCCTACAAACAAGTAGGGATATAACTCTCTCATCCTAACTACATCTTCCCAAGTGGATGAAGCATCATCCCTGGGATCCCACTGAACTCTAACCTGACCAATATCTCACCCTCAAAGAGTGAGCGTTTTGCACTTCGTTACGACCACAGGCTCAAAAGCCAAATGCCTGTCCTCTACCTGTAATGAATTCCAATCAAGGACATGAGTAGCATCTGGATGATATGGCCGAAGAACTAAAACATGGAAAATGTCATGAATACCTGCAAGATTGGGTGGCAAAGCAAGCTAGTAAGCAACTGGACCAATCTTTTTGAGTATCTCGAAAGGTCCGACAAAGCGAGGCGCCAACTTAGAACCCTTTCCATATTGGATTGGACTCTTTCATGGACGCACCCGCAAGAACACATTTTCGCCAACAGAAAATTGTCGATCCACACTATGCACATCCACATACTTCTTCTTCCTATGCTGTGCTACTACCAAGTGCTCTCTAATCCAATCCACCTATTGCTCCATGTCTTGCAACATCTCTGGACCCAATAATACTCTGTCCTCTAGTCGACCCAACTCAAGGGAGTACAACAAGGATGCCCATACAAAGCCTAAAAAGGTGCCACGCCAATGGAACTCTAGAAAATATTATTATATGCAAACTCTACTAGATAGAGATAATCCTCCCATCATGTCTGTTGGTCCATAGCATAGATACATAAAATGTCTTTAAGGATCTGATTAACTCTCTCAGTCTGTCCATCTATCTCTAGGTGATACATTGAATTGAAGTTCAACTGTATCCCCATCGCATGTTGTAATGATTTCCATAGAGCTGAAGTAAACACTAGATCCCTATCAGAAATGATCTGATGCAGAATACTGTGCAACCTCACAATATCCTCCATGAACACTCTAGCAATAGATGACGCATTATAGGAAGAGCACATAGGTGAGAAGTTTGCTACCTTCGTCAACCTATCGACTATAACCATAATAGCATCATGTCATCATGAGGAGTTGGATAAACCAACAATGAAGTCCAACTAGATAATATACCATTTCCACTCTGGTACAAGATGTGGCTATAGAAGCCCTGTTGGATATTAGTGTTCAGCTTTCACCCGCTGATACTCCAAAAATATCGCTACAAAATCTGCAATATCCCACTTCATCCCTTGCCAAAAATACAACTGGCATAGATCTACATGCATCCTCTTCACCCTTGGATGGGCTGAATATGGTGCATGATGTGCCTTGATCAAAACAAAAGTGTGAAGGTCACCTGCTGAAGGAACATAAATCCACTATGAATGCTTCAGTAAACCATCTTCCTCAAGTGCATAACCTGCGAACCTTCCCATTAGAGGTCTGCCTGCCTCAATCTTTGCCCTCACATCCTGATACCAACTATCCATTGGAAGAGAAGCAAGAATCCGACTCCACAAATCCACTATAAGAGTCAACTCAGATATCTCGTGCCTACGTCTTCTGAGTGCATCAGCTATGACATTCTCCTTTCCCTGTATATACTTCACCTCGAAGTCATATTCACAGAGAAACTCCATCCAATGCCTCTATCTAGCTTTAAGGTTTGGTTGCATGAAAATGTACTGAAGGCTTCTGTGATCACTATATAGCTCAAATATTTGCCCGAGAAGAAAGTGTCTCCATTTGGTCAATGCATGGAAAACTACCGCTAACTCAAGATCATGTGTGGGATAATTCACTTCAAGATCCTTAAGCTTCTGTGACTCATAAGCTATAACTCGACCCTCCTGCATCAGGACTGCTCCTAAGCCCTCCAAGGATGCGTCTGTACAGACTACAAAGTCTCCTATGGGATCAGGTATTGCTAAAATCGGTGCACTGGTTAGCTTATCCTTAAGAACTTGAAAATCCATCTCACACTGCTATGACCATCAAAACCTCTTCCCTTTCCTTTGAAGAGAAGTGATAGGATGTCCTATCCTAGAAAATCTCTAAACAAACCTCCTATAATATCCTGCAAGCCTCATAAAACTATTGATCTCTACCACATTCATGGGCGTAGGCCAATCTAGGATAGCCTGGACCTTTGAAGGATCCACAAATATACCTTCTCTTGAGATCACATGACCAAGATACTTGATCTCAGTCTTGAACAATTCACATTTTGACAAGTTGGCATATAGCTAGTTTTCTCATAAGCTTTTTAGTACCTGTCGCAAATGCTCCTAATGTTCCTCTACTATCCTGGAATATATCAAAATATCATCTAGGAAAACAAGGAAAAACTTGTATAAGTGGAGAATACTCCATTCATTAGACTCATGAACATAGAAGGCACATTCATCAAACCGAATGGTACCACAGTAAACTCGTAGTGACTATACAACGTTTGAAACATTGTTTCATGGATATCTGAGTCAAAAATATGGAGCTGATGGTATCCTGACTTAAGGTCTATCTTCGAAAAGATCGTAGCACTCTTGACTTTGTCAAACAAGTCATCAATTCTGGGAAGTGGATAACGATTCTTGATCGTCACTTTGTTCAACTATCGGTAATCAATTCATAACCGAAGTGAATCATCCTTCTTCTTCACGAAGATGACTAGTGGTCGCCAAGGAGAAACACTAGGATGAATGAATCCCTTCTCTAACAACTCCTCCAACTGCAAGTGAAGCTCTTTCAGCTCCTGAGTGGTCATATGGTAGGGAGCTCATGAAATAGGCTCTGATCCAGGTACTAAATCAATCTTAAAATCTATATCTCTCCACGGTGGCATCCTTGGAATGTCATTTAGAAAAACATCTAAGAACTCCTAAAGAAAAAGATGACCATCAAGAGATACCTTCTCCTCTCTTTCTCCTAATCCCAAGTCCTCAACTGTAACCGCAAATAACTAACAACCATGTTGCACACATCTCCTCAATTGCATAGCTAAGATAATCCTCAAAGATATTGGTCTTTTTACTCCTATAATATCGACCTCACCACCAGATGCATTAATGCACCCAATCAACTTACATCGACAATCAATAACTACTCGGTGAGCCTCTAACCAATCCATACCTATAAAGCCATCATAGGATCCCAATGGTATAACCCAAAGATCCAAGGTAGTAAGGAGTGGTCCAATCTCCAGCCTACAGTCAAGTACTACAGAATGTGATGTAACTTTCGCACCAGATGCTTACTCGACCTACCACCTATCAGCTTGCCTTACGGCCCCGAGTCTACAACATGCCACTATGGATGATGAAATGAAGGAGTTTGATGCTCCTGAATCAAATAGAATAGTAACAAGGTTACCCAATAACATACCATAAGTCTCAACCATGGTACCCTAGTGCTCTGCTTAGTAGTTATCAACCACTGCAAACACATAATGGCCTCTGTCAGCATCTCACACTATCGGCTCTAATGCCGCTGATCTCTGTGTGAATCTTGATGTGCCCTTATTGGGACACATCCTAACAATATGGCCCTGTTGACCACAAGAGAAGCAACCTGTGCCTCTACCATAACCTGTACCTCTAGCTAGTGCACTAGACTGATGTGCACTACCTCCAAAAGTTTACTAGATGCTATGAGCAGGTTGCTCAGAGTTTAAATGCTTCATGCGCCTCTAGTTTCTGTCACCCTATCTCTACTGGAAACCTTTCCATTCCCCTGAAATGCCTGATGTTGACTGCCTTGTGTTGATCCCTACTATGTCTTAGGAGGCATAGCCCCCTGTGTCTATCCCCCTCGAGCACTAGTCCCATCTTCTAAACCACTGCCACTAAGAACACCTGTATGGCCTCCTAGTGCAATAATCAAGTTCTCCATAGCTATCTCCATAGACTTGGGCTCAAATACCCGCACACCACCACTAATACGGGCGTTTAAGCCCCTGATGAAATGTTGCACGAGCATCCCCTCATCATCTCCCATTCCTATGAACTATTTAAGTTCATAGAAACCTCTCTTGTACTAATCCACCGTCAAGGCTAACTATCGTAGGGCATGAAACTCATCACCCCTGCGCTGATGCCAATGGTCAAAAAGAAAGTGGGATCTGAACCACTCAAGGAAAATCTCCCAAGACATAGAATTCATGTCAATGTGGAGCTTTTTCTCCTCAAGTCTCCACCAAGTGGCCACAAATCCTCGAAGGTGCATAATAGCGCACCGCTCTTTAGTATTTCTATCAAAAGGATGCATAGAAAAGCATCAATCCAAACCTATCAGCCAAGTCTTAGCCTCTAAATCGGTACCTACCCCGTCAAACTGAGGTGGTTGTGACTGAATCAAATCCATCATATAGGAAGATTCTAACATGTTCGACTGTGCTGTGACTATCCTCACACCAAGATTGACCTCTGGTACTGCCTGTCTCAGACCTAAAAGTGCCAAAGCCTTCTCAAAATCTCTACGTGCAGCTTCGACCCCTGGAGGATCTAACTATCCACCACCACCTCCTGGACTATTTTGTGAGGCTTGTTGTTCCTCTTACTCTAGTATAAGTGTAGCATGAGGTGGTGATTCATGCTGACTTCCCTCACGACTGCCTACCCGTACAAATCCTTGTCCTCTCCCTCATCCGCGTCTAGGAGGCATACTCCTACACAGACATAAAAAGGTATTAGACAAGGTACACTAGGAAACCTATGCAACTAATATTAATGGTTACATCATAATCACAGAGCACCTAGTGTTTAAACCTAGGCTATGATACCATGTGTAATACTTCGCCACACAACCCTAGAGGAAGTTTCAATTCACAATAAAAGTGTACTAATTTTTTTTTATTAAAGTGAATTAAACATACATGTTCATCTACAATTGATAACATCCCTTAAGGCTACATAACCGAGATTGCTTAAACCAAAATAACATACATCATTTAAAAACCATTATATTTAATTACTCATGTAGTAAGCATTAATTCAACATACATAAACAACATAACATAAGAAGATAAACATCCATAACATATATTCATTACTTAAAAAGCAAGTTACATCACTCATTCCTAGAATGAGGCAATAATACAAAAGTGTTACAATTACATAATTCCACCTCGTAAATACAAGAGGGGTAAAATAAATTATTACATTTTGAAATAAAACAATGCTTGAAATAAAACAAGAACTGCGAGCTGTCCAACTGGATGTCTTGCCACCAAATACTGAAGATCAAGGGGGACCAACAGTTTATGGTGCATGTTTTACCCAATCAAGTGGTACCCGAAGGCCCACCCCCCATGCTAGGAGATAGTTACAACATAACATGGACAAGGATCTACAACCTCTAACCAAAGGAAAACTCATACTGACGCATACAGACTCAACCAAACACATGCACAGTATAAGTCTAACACTAACATGGTCACATTGCTTCTAGACATCAAATTAATTAAGTATGATAAAGAATCCATACACATAACAAAAAGCCCAATGTTATCCTAGACAAAGTGTCATCACATAGTTAGTCATGAGATCTCCTCTAGGCATTCTTCATAGGCTCCAGTAATCCTAGTGACCTCTAACAAATCCCGACCCTCATGCTTACTCATCCGGAATCGACTACCTCTCGTGAGGACAAGATAGTTGACCTTTCCATTCTAGGCCTTCCCACTCATCGAACGTCCAAACGAGCCCTTGTGTCTATGAGTGAGGCTAAGTTATCTTGATTAGTGTGAAGAGCATCCTAATCATCTAAGTACATTACTTGAATTATCACTTGATTAATTCACTTCTGAAGGCTACCTAGTTTACCTCTTTGGGCTCTAGCTCCTAATAGAAGCCACTCTTCTAATGGATAACATTCTATACAAATCTAAACTCCAAGGGTAACTCTAGTGCTTACAAAACTAAACAACACAATCTCTCCTATTCTAGGAGGCAACAATTAAGGAAACTCACTCGAAACACTTTGGAGGAAACACAACACATATAGCACTACCCAAGGGAACAATGAAGGGTTGACTTAACAAAGAAACAACCCCCATCCTCTGGAAGACTTACAATTTAAAACTCAAATAACCCTTTTCCCAATTACCAACATAAGGAAATAAAACACCAAAAGCCAAGGCAAGGAAATTACACTATATTTTTGGATATATTAAATCCATTTCCCTATCTAATACTTTGCAGTAAATAGTGAATTATATCAAATAGATAAGTATTAAAACTCAAATAATTACCTTTACTTATACAAGAAAAGGATAAATTCTAATTTTAACAAAACAAGATATTCAATTGCATTTAAATCATAATATACTCATGCAAGAAAGTTTCTTTCAGTTTCCCCAACTAACTTATCTAATTCCTACAATTTTCCAAATTAAACAATATACACATCCACTTTAACATGCCCACTTTTAAATATAAATAATTAAACTAAATTTGACAATTATTTATTTACAAGTACATAAGTATGCCACACCTTCATTTTAATAAACCAAGTTTATAAATTTTCTAAGAAAAGATACATTATCAAAACACATATTGTTATTATATATATGCATATATACACAATATATAAACATTATATATATTAATAACCATTTGAACAAATAATTAATAGAAACATATATACATTATATATATGTATATTATATAAACATATTTATATATATATGTATAATATATATACATATTTATATATATATGTACATTATATATTTATGTATATATAACATACATTTTATATACTGTATATATGCTTAAGATAAAATACACATTACACAGGAAAAGATATGGACAAAACTCGTCCATCCGCGGATCTCAATACACTGCGCATGCATCCTGTTACCAGGATTAATCAGACTGTCGGACTATACATTGTACAGTCGAGCACCCCTTGTATTGGGTGCTAGTCTGTACAATGTACAACCGGTCCCTAGCGCATGGGGCAGCGCTGCTGCCATGGCAGTGCACTCCCTTACCTTCGTATGGTGGGTGGTGGGGGTACATCCGCCCCCACCAACAACTGTCAACATTAATTTTCTTAAATAAAAACTTTCATTTGGTAAAAATTCAATAAATATTATAAAATAATTTCATATGAATTTTCATACGAGTTTTCTCAAAATTCGTTTCCTAGAAACGCCGTACGGACGACGACATAAAAAATAAATACAATTTAAATACAAATCTCAAAAGCAATATATATATATTTACTATATTTACACTGTAATATAATACATATAATGAATATCTATATATATTTACACAAAAATTAATTTACTAGTAAAATTGGGAAAATATTACAAAAATAACCATCTATAGGAAGAGATAAAATTTTACAATGAAAATTCCTAATTTTCCCAGAGGTTGAAAAGGATTCTTTCAATCAATTTTCTAAGATTCCTACAATTTAAGAATAATAAAAAATAAATAAAAGGAATCTAGTTTATAACCAGAAATACAAAAATCTTCTAGGTTTCTTCACTATAAATTTTTTACAGAGGTTTTTCGAAACCAATTTGTTTTCTACAAAGATTTAAATTTCCTATAACAATATAGATGTGTTTTTTTACCCATAAGTTAGATTTGATAACAAAACTAACAATTACATCAAGTGAAATTAATTCTACAGAGGTTTTTACAATTTCCCTGAGGAAATTTCACGGGAATAAAAAAAACTTTCAAAAACTCAATTAATTAATTTCTATCCTCAAACAACAATCTATTTTCCTAAATGAATTTAAACAAGCAATTCTTTAATCACTACCATTTTAATTTAAACAAATTCAGAACAAAAAACTACAAAATAAAACCTGGTGTTGAAGCTATAGGAAAAGAAGATTTTGATGCAGAGCATCCTCCAAAGATCCCACAATTTCTCTTCAAACAATGCAGTGATTCCAAGCAAGAAAACACTCCAAAAGCCCAACAAAATTCACCAAAATTCTTCAATGTAAATCTACAGCCAAAAATTTCTTCAAACCATCCTCTGTGCAATTTTTTCCAAAAATATCCTCTCCCACTTGAAGAAGCTTTTTTCCTCTCCCAAATTCTCTCCATGCATGAATATGCAACAAAATCTTCTAATTAATTAAACTTCAACATGTTGGTATAATTAAAAATATCTTCAACAACAAAATCTAATTTGCATTTAATTAATATATTTAAAATATTAAATTAACTCCAAAATTTGAAACCAATTTCCCCAATTAAAATTTAATTCCAAATATATTACATTATTTGCTTTTATTTAATTTACTCAACATAAAACTTAATTAATTAATTTTAATTATTTAATAAATAAATTCAACCCTTTTGGAATTAAATTAAATAAATACATTAAATTAAATTAAATTTTATTAATAAATTTAAATATAACTTCTATCCACAATTTTAATTTTAATTAATCACCACTTTTAAACAATGCAATTATTCTAAAAATTAATTTATTGAATAAGCACATTTCAAAAACCAATATTATTAAATTAAGGTAAACCATGACTCAACAAACAAGACTATCTTCACACTAAGGCTAGGGCGTAGACTTGAAACAAATTACCTACCTACTATCTCCCATTTAACTTAATCATTGGATTGACATGCTCAAACTTGTGAAACTAGGTGGGGTCGATGTCATGTACCTGCAACCTGAAAACCAAGTAAATAACATCATATAATATATCCAGCATATAATACACACCGTGAAGAAGAAATCATGGATTCGTAGGGTACTCGCAAGTGAGTGATGCGAACCCGTCCCCTTCACCAATACACTCATCAAAACTGACATTTAAATCATAATCCATAATCTCATATAAAATCACATGTTATAGCTACTAAGATCATTACACCATTAAAGCATGTGAAGAAATCATCAAATAAACCACATCACACAATAATAGTTTTCCACTCAATAGGTAGCAATCAAAACACATATAAGAAAGTGTGTCTAGTATCAAGGTAGCCGCAACCAAACAAATCATAAGGCAATCCGAACAAGAAGCAAAACAGAGGGCTATTACAATATGGCATATCTTATGATGTTAAGAAATATTTATTTCATGCAGCTTCAAGATGAAGATGAAGTATTTTCTAACATAATTTAGAACTATTGTGAGGTAGAGGAAGCGTCATACTCTCATGCATCTTATTCTGCTAATCTAGTGAAGACACTCCTACTCGCTCTTCTTGCAGTCTATCTTCTTGTAGCTGCTCTTCCTACAACTAAACTTCCTATAGAAATAGGTATGTCTCATACATTTATGCCTCATTAATTCAAGGTACCAAGCATTAGCGAAGAAACTATGGTAGATTTAACTACACAAGTGTAGGTGTCAGAAGAAAAATATCTAAATATTAATAGAAAACTGAGTGAAGAACAACAGTTGTCATTACCAAAATTACTAAGGGCCCACCAGTGTGCATTTGCATGGGACTATCATGATATGAAAGGATTTTATCCTAATCTTTACACTCATAGAATATACATAAGAAATGATTGTACACCATTGAGGCAGCATCAAAGAGGAATTAACCCTTCATTGAGAGAAATTGTAAAAGGGGAACTACAAAAATTGCTAGATGCAGGATTCACCTACCCCATTTTAGATAGCTAGTGGGTGTTCCCATTGGTGATTGTGCCCAAAAAAGGAGGGCAATGGTGATTTTTTGTTGATTATAGGGAACTTAATGCTGCCACCAAAAAGGACCATTTTCCCTTACCTTTTGTAGATCAAGTTTCAGACTCACTTGCAAGAAAGTGGTACTTTTCTTTCCTAGATTGATTTAGTGGCTATAACCAAATCCAAATTGCACTAGAAGGCCAAGATAAGACCACCTATGGGGGACCTATGCCTACTTAGTACTTCCATTTGGCTTATGCAATGCACCTAAAACTTTTCAGAGGGCAGTCATTAGCATATTTTCATATATGTCTCTTGATTGCATGGAAATCTCTATGGATGACTTCACTACTTATGGTGTTGATTTTAATGAAGCATTGGAAAATATACAGAGAGTCCTACAAAGATGTGAAGAACATAATCTATCTTTAAATAGATAAAAGTGCTTCATGATGATATAGGAAGGTGTAGTTCTCGACCACTACATCTCTCACAAAGTAATTCTAGTAGATCATATAAAGATTGAGGTGATCACCAATCTACCTATCCCTGCAAAATAGAAATATGTTAGGAGTTTCCTAGGAAATATAGGTTACTATAGGAGGTTCATCAAAGACTTTAGAAAAATTTCAGCACCATTATATAATCTCTTAATTGAAGATGCTAAATTCTAATGGACAAAAGGTTGTGACAAGGCATTTTCTAGCTTGAAAGAAGCTTTTACTCATGATCCTATACTCAAGGGTCCTAATTGGGATCTTCCTTTTCAGATCCATACAGATACATCAGATTATGCTATAGGATTAGTCTTAGGACAAAAATAATGAGCTATTGAAAATGTTATTGATTTTGTCAGCAAAAATCTGCATGGAGCTTAATTCAACTATACAGTGATAAATAAATAAATGTTGGCAGTGATCTATGCCCTAAACAAATTTAGGCACTACATAACAGGCTACTAGATCTTTGTGCACACTGATCATACAACCATTAGATACCTCATGAATAAACCCTTGATCTCATGTAGGCTAGCAAGATGTTTATTTTTGATGCAAGAGTTTGAAATAACCATTGTGGATAAACTAGGGAAGGTGAATGTTGTTGCAGCCTTCCTTTTGAGGTTGACTACATCATAATAAAATCAAGTCATAGATGTTTTTTTCCCTAATGATCATCTATTTTCCATTAGTGTACAGACACCTTGGTATGTTGACATAGCTAATTATTTGTTCACAAGGAGATTTCCTCCTCACTTCTTTCCAAAACAGAAGAGGGTGCTCATTGAAAAATCTTTTCATTTCTCATGGATTGTTAGATGTTTTTTCTACATTGGACTAGACCATGTCATGAGGAGATGTGTTAGGTAAGATGATACATATGATATTTTGCATGCATTCCTTAATGAACCCTTTGGAGGGAATTTTGTAGCCAAGAGCACAACAATGAAGATCTTGAAGAAAAGATGTCACTAGCCCACACTCCACAAGGATGTAGGGAGATATACAAGGGGTGATAGATACCAAAGGATGCACTGACCAACAAAATATGATGAGATGCCACTTTACCCCCAGGTTTTAATCACCTCATTTGATAAGTGGGGATTAGATTTTGTAGTACCCATTTATCCTCCATCAAATGGTAAATCCTATATCTCAGTATGCAATGATTATGTAACCAAGTGGGTAGAAGTTAAGGCCATAAATCATGTAAGAGATAATAAGGTTGCATAGTTTCTTTATGAGGAAATTTTCACATGGTATGGGGTTCCAAGAGAGATAGTGACTGATCAAGGGGCTCAATTCACTTCAACACTTGTTACAACACTAGTCAATGTGTACAACATTAGGCACAAGAAGTCTACTTGTTATCACCCTCAGACCAATGGCCAAGTTAAGGTGACCAATAGAGAAATTGAAGCTATTTTGACCAAAATAGTAGCTATCCATAGCAAGGATTGGGAAAGAAGGCTACCAAAAGTTATTTTTCCCTACAGAACTAACTAGAAAACAACTACAAGATTCACTCCATTTGAGTTTCTATATGGAAAGACAGCTATGATTCCCATTGAATTTGAGCATAAGACTCTTAGGACTGCAGTATACTTGGGTATGGATATCTCTTAGGTAAAAAGTGATAGAATCATGTAGTTGAATGATTTGGATGAGATGAGGAAGGCAACCTTGCATCACATAGAGGTAGTGCAGAATCAAAGAATAATGTGGCATGAAAAATTCATCAAGGATATGAAATTCTAGCTAGGTGACTAAGCACTGCTATATAACTCAAGGTATGAAGACAATGTAGGAAAATTGTAGACAAGGTGGCTAGGACCATATGAGGTTGTTGATGTCTTTTCCAATGGATTTTTTCAGCTCACTACCATTGGCCCTATCAGATTTAAGCTACTTGTCAACAATCATCGCCTCAAGTTTTATCACAAGCCAACTTCCAAGGAGGAATTCCTACAACAATCCACTCAACATGCAACACCTGAATATCTTGGAGTCAAAGTAAGTGGACCTAGTGTCCCTCCTTCTGGCTAACTAAGGTATGTAACTTGTCATAATAAAGACCTCCACTTTTGTGGGGTCCACTTCTTCACCCATCCACCCATCCATCTACACCTTTCTCTCTTCCATCACGCCACCATCCTTTCACTTCATTCTATTCCACCTCATTCCATTACACTTTCATTAATTTCTCAAGTGATTTCATAGAAAGTGGCAAGTACTTTCTCCATAATATTTGCAATAAATATTCCATGAATTCATGTATGTACATGCACATCAATGTATTATATCCTAATTGTCATTTAGTACATTCATTTAATTGTTGTACATTAATATGGAAATTCTCCATAACATTTAATTATTCCCCACCCTTGTCAAATCATCATTAACACCTCGTATGTGAGGACACATGTGAATATTTAGGTTGGGGGGGAAAGTTTGAATAGCATGTCCACGTGTCTTTCTATATTGGTTCACATCGACAAAGTTTAATTTATTGAGCCAATTTGAATTTTGAGTGAGATAACGGATTGCATATGTGAAATGACATCAACCATCACCATTTTTAATAATCATAGCCTTCATTTATTACTCCTTTACTACTTTTATTTCTCTAGTCATAATCTTAAGCTAAAAAGTTAAAATTTAGATGACACTGGCATTGCAAATTTGGTAGCATTGCAGGAAGGAGAAGTTTGGATTTTAGATAAAGATTGTAGGAAGGGAAACTTTGAAAAGTGATTGTTTGATTGCAGACAATTGAACAATGGGAGGTGGGTTAATTTGAAATGAACCCACGGTTCATGATTTATTATTGTTGGATGCACCTTGCCTAGTCAAGTTCAAAAATTATGGATAGTTAGATTATTTCTTGATGGTGAATGGTTTTGATGAAAATGTTGCATTGGAATTTTCCCAGACATTTTCTAAAGGAAAGACCATGGTAAAAGGGTTTGACGTCATATCCACTAAACTAAGGATTGCAAAATTTATAGGTTTGCCTACCGATGGTGAACATTATCCTGCTACCAGAGATGCCAGGTTAGCTAGGGCTGAATTTGCAGAACCTAATGATCCTCATTTGAGTGTGCACAAACAAGGTGTCAAGAGAATCTCTCTGCCCGAGCCATGGAAGCAAGTATCTATCTATGTTGTGAATTATATTACCTATGAAGGTCATCAGTTGAATCTACATTCTATGCATTTCAAACTCCTAAACCACATGAGGCATCAAAGAAGAATGAATATGCCAAATGTGCTATACCACCTTCTTTCAATAATGGTAGGAAAACCCAAAAAGCTAGGGACAATTCGGTTTCCCACCATTGTTTGATCAAATTATTAGTTGAGAAGTCTCTGCATGATGTGTCTGATATGACCTGGGAATAATTCTTGAATACTGATCAAATTAGACTAGAGCATTTGAGACCTAGGGTTTTTCCTAAACCTCGTAGGGTTAGTAGGAGAGTGAGCAATGTTTAGACCACTCCTGGAGCCTCAACTTCTGGTGTGAGCCTTAGTGTAAACCCTCTTGTAACCAAGAAAACCATAGAGATTAGTTCTTTTGAGACTAAAAATTCAGGAAAAGAAATTTCCTCTCCAGATTCTAATGATTGCATTCCTCTTGAAATCCTAATGAGAACTAGGACATAAAAGAAGAAGGAAGAAATAAGAAAGGGAAAAGCTAAAAATAAAATGACATAAAAAGAAGTTCTAAGCTCTAAGAAACATAACGTTGACACTATTCTTCTTGTAGCAAAAGAAAAGCATGAAAGCCCTCCTATGAAATTAAGAATAGGTAGGCCAAAATTTGGTGTATCTCCCAATGGAATTCCTAAACCTAGAGAAACATCATGGGAGGATACAAAATCTCCAATAAGGAAGTTGAATGTCGAGGAAAAGAGCATATTTGAGGAAGTAGCAAGCATAACACTAGAAAATCTTGTTGACATTACAAAAAAAGTTTAAAGCCAAGTGTATGAGGAAAATCAGGAGCTCCTGCAGAAAGAGTAGAAGAAAGAGTTCCTAAAATAAGAGCAAGAACAAGAAATAGAGGCCCTACAGCTAGAACTAGGATAATAGGTGTTGTAGCCGGAATTGGCTGAACAAACGAAAGCCTTGTAGCTGGTAGTCTATGAAGAGCAAGAAAAAGTGTCAAGAATTTTTTTGGTAGGAATACATAGGCCCTCTGATTCTTTAATGCACATGGTAGCCATGAAGTTATGGAAAGAAGTGCAAAGGAGGGAAGAAGAATGGAAGGAGGAGAAACATAGGTTAAAGAGGAAAATTCAAAAGAGAGATGAAGAGATTGAAGATAGGAATGAGTAAATTGCTACTTTAAAGAAAAAGGTGTATAATATGATAGCCTTAGTACCTCAGGTCTTAGAATGAAGGACTCCTCCAAGCATCTATGCTCTATATTTGAAGGAGAAGCATCTTTCTTTTAAATGAGAAATGATTGTATCAATTTTGAATCCTTCCATTGAGACCCCTCTTGAATTTTTAAATGCTTATTGGATTGCTCCTCTTGAAATGAAGAATTTCCTGTGTGAATTCTATTTGCATAATTATGTTGTGACCCAATACCATGATTGGAATCCACTATTGTATGTTGGATATTTCCAATCAAGGGCATTTATGTCCTAGATACAAAACAAAGATAGTTGGGGAAAGTAGTTCAAGACTTATAGGAAAATTGAATCCAACACTCCCTTGCCCATCAGAGCTGAATCTAGAAATCTAGGAGACATTTTCAAGGATTGGCACAAAATTATTTACCAAACAAGCTATGAAAATATGATCCTTCTTGAGAGAGAAGAAATTTATAAAGAATATCAGGAGGTAGCAAAAATCACAAGGGAATCTGTAATGGGATACCTATCACAAAGGTGGAATAACCTAACTAATAAATTGAGACAAGTTGAGCCTCATTTTGTGTAGAACTATGTTGCAGAACTCAAGAGAGATGATAGATATATGCATATTGGAAGGAAAAAGGGACAATTTTGGATCCCACTAAATTTTTAGCCACCTATTCTATTGTGGCCTGCACCAAATTTTAGGTATTTTCGGCATGATATATCTGCAGAAAGACAGAGATGGAACAAGTTGGATAGACAACAAGGGTTCTACTGGGACCCTAATTCATGCACAACAGAAACTAGTGTAGGAGAACTACCAGTTGCAAATTTTAGGGCATTGGCAAGAAAAAATAAAAATATTCCTCTATTGGAGGACCACCAAAACCTTAGGTTGAGGGGAGTGATGAGTCTAGTTTATGGCTCAATTTTGATAGAGTTTATTATCCATTTACTACATTTTTCATAGACATTGATACTTGGATGTTGACCTTTTTATGATATTTCCTTGAAACCATAGACATTGGACATGAGTTTATTTTCATAACCTTTAAATGAAATTAATAT
The DNA here is from genome assembly GCA_007115665.2 of Sequoiadendron giganteum. Taxonomy (NCBI): domain Eukaryota; kingdom Viridiplantae; phylum Streptophyta; class Pinopsida; order Cupressales; family Cupressaceae; genus Sequoiadendron; species Sequoiadendron giganteum. Next base: position 204,833,070 of record CM021105.1, read on the forward strand.
GCTATATGAACTATCTATGTTAATTTTACATGTCGATTAATGAAAGGGATACTTTGAGATAGTTACAGATATGCAATTTTTGTACATACTAATATTGTCCTGTAGATATAATTAGAGGCCTGCAATTTAGGAAGATTCCACCAACTGGTCATTCACCATAATGGTCAACAAGGTGATCATTCAATGAGGAAAGACAATTGATGGTGGGAGATTCCTCATTCAAATCGAAGTTGTAACCGCCTTGTAAATGGTCTTAACTATCTGTTGAGTGAATATAGGCATTAATTCTATGCTAGGTTTGTGTTCAGGTAATCATGCTTGGCCAAATTCTGTGCATGCATAACCGCCTGTCCAGCTTTTATGCTTTCCCTATAGTGGTGTCCTCCATATCTGAAGGAGTTAACTGCCTTGCTAGGTGATAGGTTAGTACTTTCTTTTCTTATAAATAAGGATGAGATTCTCCCTTCTTAGGAGATTTCTTAATCTAATGATGTACTCACACTCTTAGTTTATTAGTAATACAGTCATGTTGCTTGATTGTACTCATGTTTTCCAATGAATTAAATGAAGTTATAAGTTTATGCATCTCATTTTGCATTTTTTTTAGGGGATACTCATCCAAGGGGGCCCACTTGGTGAGTATTCCATCCCTTAGTTTAGTTATTTATTATATTTTGTTCAGTAGTTAGTTAAGAATCTAGCACTATCTATTTTTGTAGCCACTAGATTTCCATTTTTTAATTGTTCCAGTAGCCAAAGAAGATAGAGTAGTTTCTTCTTTGTTCGCTCAGATTTCCATTTTTTTCATCCATTTAAGCTTAGTATAATTATTGGTTAATGCTCAACACTTATGTTATTTTATTCCAAGCAATTTACTTTCAACAATGTGTCTTTCTTAGTTGTAGGATGAATATGGCTACTTTGGATTCCTAGTGCACATATTGTGTTGACCCATTTCAAGTTTACATCCTTGGGTTGACAAGTTAAATGCACCTTCATGATGATTGAAATTTTTATTCAAGTTAGATGTCCAATCTCTGAATCATAACTATAAGGGCTTAGTTGTTAAATTATTGTAGGAGGCCAACACTTTTATCAAGCAACTTGAGCATGTCGACCTTTAATGTTCAAAGAAGGCATAGACGAGCAAGAAAATGGTGAACCACTATATTTTAAATCACAAATGTTAATCTCCCAGATTCCTTAAAACTTGTTTATCATCTTCAATCATTGTAGAAAAACATTTGAATGCATCAATATCATATCTAGGTAACCCTGCATGTGTCTTCTACCATTACTACTCAATTGCATGAAGCACAATGACTATCATGTTTTCATATTTGATTTTGAATGATAGCTATTGATATCATTCTAAGATGGCACATCAGATGACTCAGATTGAGTCAATAAAGTTTTATTTTCACTCGCCATCATTCACCATTCCATCAACCCATGAAATCATGCCAGTTGGATGCCAGCTCATTCACTTTGCAGGCTACACCACCCTTCTCCACACAGAGGAAGAGATACATGTGTCATTATCCCACTAACCCTACTACTTTTAATAAAGAATTATTCTAATCCCATGAGGTTGGTGAGGAATGATTCATATCAACTCTCAATATTACATTTTGGCCATTGATTTTAAATCCCTAAAGATTCAAACACAATAGTCGAGATTATACCCCATGCCTACAAAAAAACATGTGTCAGTAGATCACTGAGCCCATAACACTTCAAAAACCATTAATTTATTCATGTGGGGCTAGTGGGGAATGACCAATATCTGATCTTCTGATTGAATGTTGGGAAATCTATGCATGCAAAAATGTTAGTTTTAATGGAGAGGACCTAGCTAGGTCGAAGGGACCTAGACCTCAATAGTATAGAGCTAAGCCTTAAGTCATAAAATAGGAAATATTTTGCTCGACCATAGGAAGAATTAAAGCACTAGAAATGGATCTGATCATCAACATACCAAAACTAGGGGGCAAGTAATAACAACAACTATGATATCTCAGGTAATAACTAGGGTGACTGGTAATTGGTTGTAACAAGTCAACATAGGATTAGAATACTCAAGGGTTTAGGACTTAAAATTTGAAATGAGGGCTTTTGAACCAAAACCCTAAACTCTACCCTTGGGCATAGAGGCAATGAATCATAGCAAATCCAAGAAGTGACTCAATTTTGTTTTTAAACTTTAGAAGCTCTACCAAAGGGATCTCTAAATCTAAGGGAATCATCACCTTGATTCTGTAGATGAGGTTATAACGGGTATGTCTAGTCAATTCTCTATTGTTCGTAGGATAGGCCCATAATGCATATGTTAACTGTGTATGCCAATATTTATTGTTTTTTCTTATTGTTTTCATTACAATTTTCTCAAGGGTTCCATTAGTTGACCATTAGATTGTGGGTAGTAAGGTGTTAAAAGAAATTTTGTATGTTAAAAATTGCTAAGAATTTATTCACATCATTATTCTTAAATGGTGTCCCATTGTAAGAAACTATGGGGGAAGGGAGTCCAAAATGAGCAATAATGTGTTCTAATATGAAATGACATATTACATAAACAATTGTCGAATGAAGGGGTATTTCTTGCACCCACTTTGTGAAATAATTTGTTGCAGTGATTATGAATATATATGGACAATAGAGGAAGGGGGTGAAATATTTCAAACGATACCCAGGGCCCACACCAAAAAATAAAAAATAGGGACTTGTGTGCGAAGCTCAAAAGCAGGAGCATGAATTAGTCTAATATGTTGTTGACATTTGTGACATTTCTTAGCATATGCAAATCCATCTTGTTCCATGTTTCTATAGTAATAGCCTATATGGATTAGCTTTTTCACTAGAAATCTTCCTCCAAAGTGTCATCCACAAGCACTTGAATGAGCTTCCTCAAGTGCTACTGGGATTTTGTATTGTTTAAGGCACCTAAGGAAGAGAACATCAAATGACCTTTGATACAATACATCAACAAGAATTATATACTTGAATGCAAGTCTCTAAAAGTTTCGTTAGGTATTCTTATTTGTGGACTCAAGACAAGTACCCATTTTTAGGTAATCAAATATCATCACATACTATTTGCTATATAGTTTTCAATGCTGATTGCTAATATGGTATTTTTTATGCTTGATCAAAGGTTTCATAATTGTGTGGATGATAAATGTGAAATCTTTCAAGGGATCATGAGAGGATATTAGATAATTTTTGCTTATGTATATTAACTTTCCATGAGATGTTATCAATGGTAAATGAATCAAACTTTTCAAATAGAGTCATTATAAGATCTTTCTATTTTGAAAGTTCATCATGCTTTTATAGATATGTTCCATTTATTTATTTAATGATTAATTGCGAATCACCAAATATTTTGATGTCTCGAGCTCCTAGAGTTAAAGCAATGTGTAATCCAGTGATTAATGCTTCATATTCTGCGGTATTGTTTGTGCATCAAAATTTTTAACAATATTATAAGGGAACACATTTTCCTCTAGGTGGAGCTATTATAACTCCCACAACAGAGCCCGTTCTACACTTAGATCCTTAAAAATATAATTCCCATGCATTTTCATGCTCTTGAATAGTCAATACACCCTCATCAAGAAATGTTTCTTGATTGGGTAATGCAAGGGGAGAAGGAGCATCAGGTAACTGTTCAGTCAAGGATTGTCCTTTGGTTTCTTTTTGTGAGAAAATCTTAAGGTCAAACTCAATCAATAACATAATCCATTTAGCTAATCATCTTGATAAAATTTTTTTAGCCAAAATATATTTTAAAGGGTCAAATCATGTTATCACATGTATTTTAAAATTTAATAAGTAATGTCACAACTTACTAGTAGTGAATACAAGAGACAAACATTGTTTCTCTATCATTGTGTATCATTTCTCATAATCTATCAAGGTTTGGCTAGTGTAGTAAATAGGATGTTCTTTACCATTTTCATCTTGTTGAGCCAACAATGTTGCAAGAGCATGGGATAATGCTACTATATATAGGATGAAAGGTTTTTTTCAATACCAGGTTGTAAAATACGAGTAGCAAGATAGTATTTCAAACTCTCAAAAGCATGTTTACAATCTTTATTCTGATTATATTGATCTTCTTTCTTAAGGAGATGTGTAAATGGTCATGTTGGATTCACTATGGATGCCACAAAATGACAGATATCTTCAATTCTTCCTGGTAATATGTGTAATTGAGAGATGTTTCTAGGAGGTGGCATGTTAAATATAACATCAATTTTCTTTTTGTCCACCTCAATGCCTCTATGAGATATGATAAACCCTCAAATTTTTTTGCTACCTACACCAAAGACACATTTTTTTAGATTCAATCTCATGTTGTATTTTCGTATTCACTCAAAGATTTTTGGAAGGATAGTTACATTGTCTTGTCTTGTTAAATATTTTGTGAGGATGCCATCAAAATAATATTATAAAATCTTATGTATGTAATCATGAAATATCAATTTCATAGCTCATTGATATGTTGCACCCAAATTATTTTAATCCAAAAGGAATTATTACCCAAAAAAATGTGCCCCAAGTTGTCATAAATGTTGTTTTATATTGGTCTTGAGGATTGATAAATATTTTGTTGTACCCAAAAAAACTATCCATGAATGACAAAAAAGCATGTCCTCCAATTGAGTCTACTATCATATCAATATTAGGAAGGTGAAAGTCATCCTTTAAAGACGCTTTATTAAAATCACAAAATTCCATACACATCCTAATATGATTGGTCAGTTTTGTGACTACGAAAAATGTTTTAGATCCAAGGAGAATAATCTATAGGTTTGATAAAACCAGCTTCAAGGAGGTTTTCAATCTATTCCTTGACTAGTAAGGCTATCTTAGGGCTCATTTTTTGAATCTTTTCTCTAATGAGCTTAGCATTTTCAGCAAGGAATATGTTGTGTGTTATAATTTTAGGATCAATTCTTGGCATACCTGAATAAGTCCAAGGAAACATTTAGAGAAGTTATGAAGCAAATTTGTATGGTATTAGTGTTTTTCATCATTGAGCCGCTTTCCTATTTTAATCACCTTGTGTTCATTGTTAATATCCATCTGTATGTCCACTATATCTCCTATAGGAAGTGTATTTTGTTTCAAAACTTTAGGGTTGTATTCTTCTTTCTTCATGTCAACATTATAACTTTCTTCTTCACCATATTTTTTATTGGTACTAATCATAGCATATGTAACCTATTTCTTATTATGAGGAGTGAATTTTTTTTCATTAATTCCAAGGATTTATTTCAAGGCTTCATCATCTTTGAAAAGCTCCAATAATTCTTCACACATTGTATCAATAAATTTTGGATGCTTCAAGGTATGAGTTGTTTTCGGATTACCCAAGATGGTGTTGATGTTTAGCGAGGTTCTCTTCATTTCTTGCGAAATCTTAGAAGGGCAGTATCCAAAACCAATTTTTGTCTCTTACATATTAGATTCTATAGGAACATGGATGTCTTTTTCTTTCTTTCCACATCCTTCTCCACTATACGCCAACTGCTTCATAAGTTCATAACCAATCCCATAAATTATTTCCATTTCATTTAGGTTTGGTGGTTGTTGATAACCTATCTCATCAAAGGTTTTTCTAAAACTTGTGTCTTCTAGAGTGGATGAGGTAGATGATTTTGATTGTTCTTCTGAATTCTTTGCTGACATTATCATTGGTTTTTTTTAAATTTTCTTCTCCCTTATTTATGATTATGTACTCTTCGATAAACAAGGGTGTGAATTCCAAATAACCCCAATCATCGTCTAATAATTTTGACACTTTTTCAATATCTTTTTTTTCCTCCTTCATAGGTTCTATGCTTGATGTTTGAATTAATGTTCTTAGAGGGCTTGCCATTCCTTTTTCAACTTGTAAAAAAATTTCATGATCGAGGCCTATTTCAACTTGGTATACCCTATTTTTATAGGCATACTTCATGATACGATGAAGGGTTGCAAGCACCACATGCATCTCATGAATCCAAGTCTTCCTAAAAGAAGATTGTATGAAATTTCATGAGGCATAACATGAATATGAGTTTGTAAGGTAGCCTTGCCAATTGTAATAGGTAAAGTAATCAAATGGAGTAGTTTCTTTCCCACATTGTCAAATGCACAAATCAATAAGGAGTTAGGTTCCATTTTTGATTTATCTACGTCAATTCCATCTAATTTTTTTAAAATTTATATATTAAGGGTTGAGTCATTATCAACAAAGGTTATTTATATTCTTCTTCTATTGAATTTGGATATTATCATGAAGGCATCATGTCTCTTTCTCATATTCAAGGGAGGGATCTCATGTTGATGAAAGGTAATCTATACGTTACCTATATTCATTCATTGTATTAGAGCTACCAAATTTTTTGAATTTGTATTATGAGGGATCACGACTTGTTGTAAGTTTGTTTGAAGCATAGTGTGACAATTAGGAGATTTTTGAATCAAATCCCATAGGGATATTTCCATGGGAGTATTCTTAAGTTACTCAACAAGATCACACTCCTTTACACTATTCAAAGGAAAATGAGGAGCACTAAGAAAAATAGAGTTAGGTAAAGGAAAGATGTTGAGGTTGTTTGTTTTGGTTGTGGATTGTTTCCAGTTTTACATGTATGAGCAATGGTATTATGACTTTATTGTTGCAAAACATTGTTCTTAGGTAGTTCAAGAGTGTAAGTAGGTTTGGTTTGAGTTTAAGGTTTGCGTGAAGGTGGGTGTAGGATAAGTTGAGGTTGAATCATATTAATGTCTTTTGTTTTTGGTTTTTCATAACAAGCCTTAGTGGATGAACTTTGTTAGATGAAATCATTAAGGGCTCCATCTAACATGTCAAAGTCATCGCTACTAAAATGCTTGAGGGGTAATTTAACTTGGAAGAATATATTTGGCATAGTCAAATAAATATACTTTCTCCAAGTGGTTTAACTATTTGAGCTTGTTGTTGGTTTTGTTTTCTAATTTACATGCCAAATTTAAACTCGTATAATTGAACTATGAACTAATATTGAATATGAAAAGTGCAAGAATCTAAGTCTATCTACAATTGCAATATAAATTATGCTACTTTTAATGATTTGAATGTAACAGAAAGTATGCAAACTAAAACATAAAGGTCTTAACAACAAAAAAAATCTTCAAAACATGAAATTGAACTCTATAAAATGTAGTCCAAAATCTACACTGGGACTGATTTTCCCAAGGTGGTGAATGAGTCCCATTAGGGATTTAAAAAAAAAATCACAACTTTTCAATTGATTTTCATTACTTTTATATTGTAACATCTAAATTCTAAGTACCAATGTAGATTTTATTTGATTTTCATTGAAATGAGATGCAAAAATGGAAGCTATATGATCATTCACTAATGAAAAATTAGAAACCCTAGAATTCCAATTAACTAATGAAAATTCCAATGAAATGTTAATGCAAGCTAAATCTAGGATGATGACACACTCTAATTCAAAAATTTAATGTTCTAAATGCAAGTTCACCAAGATGAAATGATGAAAATGTGGTTTGATGCTACCATATGGTTTAAGGACATAGAGAACACCCACTTTTCCAATTTTATTCAAGGATAACCCTAGAGATGTCAACGTAATAGGAGAAAGATATCTTGCAGTAATGTTATCCTAGGGGCTTATTGTGAGCTAATAAGGGGTTCACTGGCAAGTAAGAACTTGGAGAGACCAATTTAATGCAAAGTATAATGTAAGATGAAATGTAAAACCCTAGTAAGATGTAAAGGTTCACTATATGACCTAGAAATGAAAATGAAACAACACGGAAAGCTACATGAAGGAATTTTTGCACTTGAAAATCTAAAAATGACAGATTGAAACTTTGAAATGCTAGAAAATTTGAAATTTTCACCTACTAAGACTCATTCATCAATCTGGGTGAATCATTCCTAGATCTAAACTTCTACACAAGAGCCAATTTTGGGGAAAAGGGTATCTAAATTTATAAATATTTCTAGAAAAAACCTATAGTTGGACTCATTCCCCACTTTTGGTGAATCAATCTTGTTCCACTTTTTCAAGAATTTAAAGTTTAGATCTATGCTCCAATATTTTCCATTCCTTTCCAAACTGATTTCTAGATCCAAATATTAGAATGTATCTTCCTTAGGGTCAATGTAGAGTGATGATGGAGGATGGAATCACTTAGGAAAAAATTCCTTAGGATTAAAAATACTAGATCTTGAATGAAATTGATCTTGAAGGCATGCAAAAACACTTTAATTTTGCTCAAAAACTTCAACTTTGTTTGATTCTGAAACTTGAATGTTCTTGTGAAGACTATTGAATATTTGGATTTTGAAAATGGCCATTGAAAATGTATTCTTAGATTGATTAGCTGAAATAATGAGTTATAAACTTTCTTATATATGCATTAACACCTAATTTACCATTATTTGGATCTCAAAGGCCGACAACCACCAAAAAGTTGAATTAAAATATAGATTTTCTCACTCAAAACATAAAAAAGCCCCAAATGGGACTCATTTACCCAAGGTGGTGAATGGATCCCACCTAGGGAGACTCATTCAAACCAAAGTGGTGAATGGGTCCGACCTAGGGGGACTCATCCACCCAAGGTGGCGAATGAGTCCCACCCTAGATTTTTTAGGTGGTTTTTCATGATTTTTGATGTTTTAAATGATTTTGTCATGTTTTTAGCTAAAATAAGCATCAATATCCAAAATAATGGATCTTAGGTTCCTATTAATTATGATTTAGAGGATTAGTTAATGCAAGGGTACTAAAATAGGTCGACATTAAATGAAAATTTTCCCTATCTCGAAGAAGGGAGTCAATTTATGTCATTAAAAGACCCTAACACAATTGAGAATATTAGTGAACCTTCACCTCCTAAGAATGTCCCTATGAAGTAGAAATATTAGGTCAAGATGGAGATAGCATGCAACAGTTCATACAAGACTCCTTACATAACCTTGAGAACAATGCATCCTTTTATCCATCCACACAAACACCACCTATAATCCCATTACTTGGTATGTTTGACCTATTACATCCTTAAATTGAAGCACCAATCAAGCCTCAACCATTAATAATTAATTAACCTTATCATAATGACAATAATGATACTATTCTATCTTATGTTCATTTAGTTACTAATACACCCATTAACTCATAAGAGAGTTATGATCAGTGCTTTAATATCATAAGTGAACAAGGATGTGACATAACGAATGAGCATGAAATTCACAAACTATTGGACTGGCTCAAATACCATCCAAGGATACCAAGGGTCATGTTCTTCCCCCCTCCCTTGAACATCTCCTAAGGGATAATGTGTTCTTTTTCAAAAGATCATTTCAAGAGATCAATTAATACCTCACAAGGATGATAGTATCACCATAGATCCTCCTCCTACACCTCCACCTCAACAAATTATGCAAACAAGAATTCTAAGAGTTATAAGATCAAAGCATTTCCATTTTACACACTACAATAGAAACCTAAAAAAATGAATGAATCCTTTTTATAGGATTGATTTACTTGTCATCTATCAAAGAAAACAAAAAAGGAAAGAGGACAAAGATGAATTATTATACATTTCATAGAACTCTTGGGTATCTTACTAATGAGTGCCATATTTTAAAATGATTGATCCATTAAAATGATATTATCGATGTAATTAACTAGGATACATGCACTTTTCTCTTTGCCATGTGATATTTGTTGGAACATAGCATACCAATATTTCATGTTTTACATTTATTGAAAATCATTTCTATATTGCAAGGATCAAATTCTCATCACTTATCTTGGTTTAACCTTCTCCTATACATATTGAGGGTAATGAGTTAGATAGCCTTGTCCTAGTTTCATACATTTTTGTTGTTCCTTTGGCTAGTTTTTCACCTTCTACATATGTTAAGCAATATTAGGATGTGGATGAATTGCTATAGGTTGACTCACATGTGCCATACTAGTCTTTTTTTATTTTCATGTTCTTTTTGATTGCATGTGTGTAATCTGATCCATCATATTGTGTTGCTTGGCGTGTATTTTATATTTCTATGAGCCTACTTTGGATGACCCTTCTCACTCTGTTTGGCTAGTTGTTCACCTTCTACATATGTTGACTCGCATGTGCCATACTAGTATTTTTTCTTTTCATGTTCTTTGTGATTGCATGTGTGTAATTTGATCCATCGTATTGTGTTGCTTGAAATGTATTTTATATTTTTGTGAGCCTACTTTGGATGACACTTCTCACTCTATTGGTGCAAGGATACAAAGGAAGTGAATCTATCATGGAATTCTTCTATTTGTATCTAAATTATTTTAAATATCTTGTAGCCTTTATCTTTTGTCTTGTGTTTTACTTTTGGGGATGATGCAAGGCATTAAGACATTCGAGTTTCTTCCATGTTGACCCAAAATTTTTACCTTGTTTCTCCCTCTATGTTTCATTCTTCCTTTGTGATTTTTTTCCATGAGTATTTGGGGAATGATGATGGTTCCAAGCTATATTATATTACTGCAACAATGAAAAATTCTAACCCCAAATCCATGGATCCCTTATGTGTTATCTTAGGATTGCATTGGGGGGAACCCTCCTTTTCATTATGTATCTCTATTATGGGAACATATGTTTTAAATAAGAATTTTTGAATAAATAACTCTTGTATTGACACTTATTGTGTTATAATTTAAAGAAATTTCTCAAGCATGGTGTTTAGAAATTTCTTTAAAGTGGGGACATACCTATGCTCACTCATTGTTTTCTCCAAATTGTGATCTTCTTAGTTCACATGATGTGTCTTCTTTTTGGTGACATTGGGTGTGATTTCCTTCAAGATTATGGCCTTTCTTAGCATATGAAATTCCTCTTAGTGGTGATTCTATGGATTACATTCCCTATGTTATGAATCTCTTATCCTTGACTAGTCCTCTCTTGGAGACATTAGGCACAATGTTTCCTAAGGTGAGACATTTCATGAACTAAGAAAAAACCCTTTGAATATCCTATTTCACGTATCAAGGCCACCAAGAATAACATGACTTGCTTGCTAGTGGAGCCTTTATGTTTTTCACAACCACCAATCATAACACAACTTGATTGCTAGTAGAGCCTTGTTCTTCATGAGTGCCTAGCATAATACACCTTACTAGCCTTGTGATTATTTCTGTGGAGCCTTATCAAAGTTATCAGGAGGTATAAATTTAGTATGGTTTTTACAATCAGAGCCTATAGAACTAGCACAATTTTTAATTAGCCACTTTTGGGGCTCACCTAGTGGTCAATGAATTTCACTAGCCCAAGTGAGTACATTTTATTTGTGTAGTGGACAATGGGTTTCCACTTATGAACATTTTTTGGACAAAAAACTAAGGCTTTATCCATATTGAATGGAGAAACCATCATGACTTTATCCACCCCTATTTCTCTTCTCTAATTTTTGCTGCTTGAAATGTTCTAAAACTGGTATGGTGCTAGCATATGGTTTTAGGACATGGAGCACACCCACTTTCAAATTTTATTCAAGGATAACCCTAGAGATCTCAATGGAAAGGAGAAAGAGATCTTGAAATAGGGCTATCCCAGGGCTTCATTGTAGGATAATAAGGGGTTCACCACCAAGTTAAGACATGGAAAGAAAAATGCAATGCAAAGTATAATACAAGATGAAATATAAAACCCTAGTATGATGCAAAGCTTCACTAGATGACCTATAAATTCAAATGAAACAATAAAGAAAGCTACAAAACGGAATATATGCACATGGAAATCTAGAGATACTTAAATGGATCTCTAAAATGATATAATGTTGTATTTATTGTTGAGTGTGATTCATTCACCAAGTTGGGTGAATCAGTCCAAAATTTGGGATTTTATGTAGAAACATGAATCTTCCAAATGGGTATCTGAATCTACAAAAATATAAATTTTGATAAAACCTAGGACTCATTCAAAAAAAAGTGGTGAATCAGTATAGTTAGGGTTTTCTAAAACTTTAGGATCTAAATTTTCTCTCCTCATTCTCCTTAATATGCTTCTCTAGGTTTTCGGATCCAAATCTCTATAAATCAACTTGTAGGTGTTCTCCAATGTTCTCTAAGGCTTGATGACAACTTTGACAACATTATTCACTTTGAAAAATTCTTCCAATATTCATATTTGATGTGACTTCAACCTAGACCTGTAAATCACACACAAAAGAGAGGGAAAAATGTTGTTTTGTTAGTGGATAGGGGTTTTCTTTGGTCAAACCCTGTTTTGGTAATCAAACCTTGAAATAGAATAAAATACAAATTGAGAATGATGAATGAACAAGATATGATATTGCAACTCACCCAACCCTAGCAATAAGATGTTGAAAACATGTATGAGATGGTTCCAATGGATGGGAGATAGAGAAATGTAGAGACGAAAGAAGGGAGGAAGATAGATATTGGAGAGGGAAGGAGAGAGAGATGGACATGTAGAGAGATGGACATGTAGAGACATACTTCTTGATCTCAAGGAAGATATTGTTAGATAAAAGGATGGAGATAGTGAGAGATAGAGAGAGGTCTAGAGAATAAGAGATGAAAATGAGTGAGATAGAGAGAAATATGAAATTTGACCTCTTGAGTACTAAAATTTCACCTCCTGATTATTGAAATTTGACATGTTGATTACTGAAATTTGACTGTTTGAAATTTTTAAGATCTTCCAAAAACTAGAATTTGCACTATAACTCCTAGAGATCTGAAACCACTCTCAAACATCCTGCCTATATATACATGAAATATAACTTAAAGTATAATAAATTAAATTTCCATATGTAAATGTCAACTTATACTTCAATTTTTATTTCATGTACATAATTTCCCTTATAGAGAAAGCAAATATCAAAGAGTTTACAAAAATGCATTCCAAAAGTCATGAATGACATTTTGCACTCGCCAAATTTGGTGCATGCCAAATTTGGTGTGCGCCAAATAAATTGCATTGGGAAATACCAACCCTATGTGTTGGATTTTGCATTGGGCATCTGACCTAAAGGTTTGGGCAACCATTTCATGAAAATGATGTGATTTTTTGAAAGGGTGCAAAATTTCTTCATATTTTCATTCATGCTCCCCGTCTCATTTGCACATCTTTCAATGCAAGTTTATAAAAAAACTGTGATAGCGTTAATCTCTCTCTTAGCTATCTAAATATATAATTCTTTTTTCATTTTGATCTAGTTAAGGTTTTGATCGATGGCGTCTATTGTAAACACCTTCATTTTTGGTCAAAAACCAACATGTGCTAGGTTTAGGATAGATTTTTACTCGTTCATCGGAACGTGAAAAAAAATATTTTTTTTGAAACTGGACTCCATTCTACACATGATGAAAATAAAAAATCAATTTTTGATTAGTTTGCAAAAAAATTGGGGGGGAGCACGCTCAAATTTTAGCTTTTCAGGATGCGTCCACTTTGAAAATTCATAAAATATTATATATTCATTAAAAAAATAATCCAAAAGAACCAAGATAAACTACATGGTATTAGCTAATTTCTCACCATTGGGATTTTTGAAATTCTAAGAAAAATTTAATCAAAAAAGGGGGAGCCCTCAGGCACTATGCTATTTTTTTTAATTAAAATAGGACCTGTTTTGGTCCCCCCCCTTTTTGAGACCATTAATCTTCATTAATTTAGAAAAAAAATAGTAGCTTAGAAACTAGACTCGAAGCACTTCAACTTTTCTTCTTGCCACATATCGAAATTTTGAGCATAACTATCTCCATTTTCTCATGCAAATCCGATTTTTTTGATTTCAGAAAAAAAAATGTGCCATCTTAAGAGCCAAATTTGTGTCACAGAATGGTGCACTTACCCAGATCTAATACCAATTGTTGGAAACACTGAGAGGGGGGTTGAATCAGCATTGTGCAAAAATTAACTTTATTAATCTTTATCTTCAAATCACTTGGAACATTCAACCAAAATGCATGAACACGAAGCAAATAATCACAACACCATAAAACAAGGATTTTTACATGGAAACCCTATTAAGGGAAAATCATGGTGGATGGCCAATTCACAATATGACTTGAGTATACTCAAAATGAATTTTACAATATGGGGAATGCACTTGCATTTAGGTGCACTGCCTAGAGCTCACTGCTCAAAGAAGACTCACTGTCTTACAAAGATGATGAAATTAAATCCATCTAAGAGTTTGAACTAAGAGATTAGCATCTAAATATTCTTGATTAGAGTTTTGGTTAGAGTCAACAATCTATCTTCTATCCTTCTGATTGATTATGCACTTCTATTCTACTCAACTCAAACTCACATGACAAAATCCTTAATGCACAAGTGAAACTATGCATTATCACTCTTTTGTTATACTCTTATTCATAACTTGCATCCATACAACTTATACATACATGAAAATGATATGAATAATTACTCTTGGAATATTCACAATATGTTATATTCATGAAGTTGGCTTAGGTACTAATAAAGAAGAGAATTAGCCAACCAACTCTTCCAACTCGCACACGGATCAATACGAGGCACTAAGATTCATGGATAATACAAAGCATATATTGATCAACCTCCCTAAGATATGTAGAAAAATATATTAACATAAAATCTTCATGTGAATTGATGAACACAAAACTATTAGATACTGTATTCTTCCAACCGGTATATAAAAGTGGATTTTTGGGGGAAACCCCAAAAATCATACTCATTGTTCTAACGAGAATGGCAGAAATGGTCTCTCGTCATACTGGATACTGCCCCATGAATGGAATGCCCTTACTAAAAACCTTGTTATAGTTTTTTCCAAAATCCTATATATTTACTGGTGTAGTAGGTCAGACCTATGAAGCCATCTCATATTCTTATAGTTCATGTATAGAGATGAAATGTATTCCATGGGAGTTTCATGGGTATAGTCGTTTGGCTGCCCTGTATAAGTGAGTGTCGTGGAAAGGAGCCAGTGGGGTCAAGCTACTAGTCATCTACCTTGAATATGCATAGATGGAGAAATCCAATTAAGAACTTAGTAAATATTGTCCAACATAGCCTAGGTTGTACTTGTCTTCTAATTTTAATAGATTCATACACGTCAAACTAAAAATACTTTACCTTTTGTGATTTTTTTTCTTTATTTTTTGAAACTTGATCACTAAACTGAGTCAGTTGTAATATTGTCATTAGAAAACCGCAACTGTCAAAAGAGTCAGAATTGTCATATTTTGAGTCGCATGTTCCTTTGTGAGTCGTAACTATTAAATGAAAAACCGCATGTTCCTGTCAACAAGTTTTAGTTTCACAGAGTTCATATTCTAAGTCACAGATACTTTTTGAGTCACATTAGTTTCGTGAGTCGCATATGCTTTATGAGTCACATCTATAATATTTGAAACCAAATCTGTCATAAAAGGCCGCAATTGTCTATCAACATTCGAGACTTAGTTTGGTCAGTTAACCGCATCAGAAAATTGAAACACATCTATCAAATTCATCAACGCATTTGAAACAAGAACCACAATTGACTGTCAACAATTTTTTTGAAAAGCTGCAAACTCGGTCTGAAAAAAAACTATATTTTTCGCTTATGTTTCTTACAATCAACTTCTGGACAAAAACTAGAAAAATTGCTCAAAACCCTTGCATTATTAGGTGTCATTTATATCTTAGTCATAGTCATCCTAAGTTGCAAACATTTAGACACCTCATAGGAAGTTTCATATCATAGAATAGAAAAACTTCCTATCTCATTGGATATGTTCATGGTCTAATTTGTCGTTATCATTAAACCTAGTCGCTATTATCCTATTAGTGAATCTTTCTAGCTCAATAGTCTAGTTTGGGAAATTCACCTTGTCAGTTATCTTTGTCCTACAATCAAGTTCCTTGGTAGGGTTAGATAATTTCTTGGATTCATTCCATAGGTGGTAGGTTATACCCATCTTAGAATCATTTACCATCATAGTTTACTCAAAATTTTGCATACTGTCCATCCTAGCATACATCATCCTAGTATACATCATTTTAGGAATCCTTAATTTTTCATGACATCCTTTATATTTAGAAAATCCCAAAAAACATACAAATGGGACATCAGTTTTTAAACATAGTTTGCATTACCTCATTTTGAGCAACTTTTCATGGTTGAAACAAGGTCTAAGAAGAAACATAAAGCAATGTAGGACCCTAACGAGTTTTTCAATCCTTTTAGAAACCAACCATCAGGGAAAGAGAGACCACATAAAACTTTGCTTGAAAAACACATCACTTGAGACACACATGGAAATATTTTCTCTAAAGACATAGACGTTGTCGTACAAGATCCCGAGCTTGCATCGTTTATGGATGAGTGTTTGACATATCATCCCCAATGATATCTAGAAAATTTTCTAGTAGAAGGTTCCACACTACCACCAGGATCTGATGTTCACACTTTGAAAACAACATCTACTCAACCAATGCAAACCATGACACCAAGTGTCTATGTTCCTCAAATTACCACAGCAATACCAACTAGCATACGTACTCAAACATCATCAATTGTAAAAACAACCCCATTCAACATAGCACAAGTTTTACAATTCACTATGGGAGCATCTTCATCAAACCCCTTTAAAAGATCAAATGTTGGTATGAACACAACTATACCAAATCAGAACATTCTGATAGGAAATATTCCTACACCAAATCAGAATATTCCTATAGGAAACATTCCCATACCAAATCAGAACATTCTGACAAGAAATATTCCTATACCAAATCAGAACATTCTGAAGGGAAATATTCCTATACCAAATCAAAACATTCTGATGGGATATATCCCTACACTGAATCAGAACATTCAAACAGGATATATTCCCTCGCCAAATCACAATCCGTCACAAAACATAATATTTCAAAACACGTACATTGATCCCAACAACACAAACAACATGTCCTTGAAACAAGTAGATGTTCTCCAAATTCAAATGCAAATCTTTAATAAAAGATGGACAACATGTCTATGTCAGGTAAACGAACTATCTTAGTGCAAGATTTATGTCTGTGTCCTTCTAAAAAAGCACTATACATGAAACACTTCCCACACAGATACATTATACCAAATTTTCCTAAGTATAATGGGAGGAGGAATCCTTTAGAACACATTAGATAATTCTCTACAACATGCATGGACATATCATATGACCCCACATACTTGATGAGACTATTTTTATGAACCCTTGTTGGGATAGCATTGGGATGGTTCTCTAAATTACCATTTGGCATACGATCATGGGGTGAATTAGCTGAGAAGTTTGTCAAACACTTTTCCTTCAACATAGAAAATGAAATAACAATAGCTACCTTTTGTCACACCATGCAAGAAGAAGGCAAAAATTTCACCACTTTCTTCCATAGATAAAGAAGTTTAGCTAGTAGATGTCCAGTTGAGATACCCGAAAAACAAAAATTCACTATATTCCTTGAAAATATTTGTCCAAAACTGAGAAGTGACTTAAGGGTACATTGTTGTACTTCATTACTAGACCTAGTACAAAAGGACATCATACTTGAGAAAGGCCTTATTGACAAAGGAGAAATGAAGGTACCAGGTAGGAACCTAGTTGTTCAACATCGAAATGCTCCCAACGATAGAAACAAGTTCTAGTCTAGAAACAAAAATGTTACAAATGATGGTATTGTTGATGCTAAGACCATACATGCAGCACTAGTCATCACACTTAGAGGTTAAAACCCCAATCAAGACATGATGAGTAATCCAGATCAAACAAAAAATTATGTTCCGAATTCACAACAACAACGACCATAAAGGAGATTTACTAAACGATAATTTACCCCTTTGGGGAAACCAATCAAGAAAATTTTCAAAGAATTGATTAAACATGATCTCCTAAAACCTCTAGAACCAATACAGTATGATCCTAGATAGTTTAAACCCTCATGGTGGGATGATAACGCCTATTGTGAATACCACCAAACAAAGGGACATAATCTACAACAATGTCAACAATTGAAGAATATCATACAAGAAATTGTTGAAGATGGAACCATAGAGGTCAATGGGAAGAAACATACCAAGAATAGTGATCATAAGGTCTTTACAAACCCATTACATGACCATGTGAAAGGAAAGGCCTCTAGTTTGGG
Organism: Sequoiadendron giganteum; assembly: GCA_007115665.2. Taxonomy (NCBI): domain Eukaryota; kingdom Viridiplantae; phylum Streptophyta; class Pinopsida; order Cupressales; family Cupressaceae; genus Sequoiadendron; species Sequoiadendron giganteum. The sequence continues at coordinate 204,851,247 of CM021105.1, forward strand.
AACTAAGAATAATACCTCTGCCAATTATAATAGTGGTAAGTATGATTATAGACCAAGTAGATCATAAATCACCTCCGAGTTGCAAATGAAAATATCCATACCATCACCATTAAGAAGCATCCTGAATGTGTTGTAAATACATGCAGAACTAATATAACTCTTCCAGGTCCTTTTTTTGAGCCACCTACACAGTCTTCCAAGTCTAAGTATAATTTTCTTGAACAACTAAGCAAGACCCTAACACAATTATCCATCTTGGAACTGTTGATTTTATCACCAGATCATCAAGCCATTCTCGACAAAGCCTTACAAAACACAACTGTCCCTACCAACTTAGATGTCAATAATTTTGAAGAAATGGTAGAATACTTAACCAATTCCCATCATGCCACATTTTATCAATAGGATTATTCAACTAAGAAGAACGATCATAATGACCCATTATACTTTGAATTCATAGTCCATCAAACTAAAGTTAGACGAGTCTTGGTAGATGGAGGAGCAGGTTTGAACCTTTTTACCCTAAAATTGGTTAAGGTATTAGGATTCTCAGAAGCATGTGTGGACACAACTAAGAGTATAGTCATTAAGGCCTACGATGATGAGGAAAGATCATCCAAAGGAGTTGTCACACTCCCTATTAGGATTGGTCTTGTAGTTATGGACACTAGCTTCCAAGTCTTGGATCTCACCCTTCCATATAACCTTTTGTTAGGTAGAGCTTGGATACATGCAATTAAATCCATACCTTCCACATATTACTAGTGTCTTAAATTCCCGTATAATGGCATCGAGATCACAATTGATGGTTATCCAAATACTTTTCAATATTGCACAAGCCTATAAGAAATTCCACAACGAAAATTGCAAGTTAATCAAGAAACTTCATCATCTACTTTATCCTTGTACATTGATCCATCAAATCTTACTAAGTTCATTTCATCACAGCCACCATCATCCACTCCTAAACTTGAGATCCAAGACAAGGGATGTGGAGAATATCACATGAAGGCATCCTATTGTGTCAATCAACTGGTTCTACCTAAGACATATGGTTTTCCCAAAATAGATAGGAGACAATCAATAGTCACATTTCATGTTCCTCCTACAATGAAATTGACAAAATGGGGAGAGTTACATGAAGAAGTTGTGGACCAAGGTGATATTACCTCCTGGTTGTACCAAGAATACAATGAATACCCCTCACTGTCTATTCAAATAGCTAAGGATCAATATGGAAAAGGCTTTATGATTATGCAACGAAAAGGCTATGATGAACATTGTGGGTTAGGACTACATCAGAATGGAAGGACTGAACCAATCATTATCTCACCATGGCGCTAGGGTTTCAACCATTTAGAATTGGCTTTCCTAGTACTTCATCACCAATTCAAGAGGAAGTAAGTGCTTATGAAGACAACGAGATATCTCACGAACCACTTGACCTAGTTTGTGATGAATCCCCTTACTCGAGTGACTATGAAAGGGACTCCCTTTCCTCTACAAGCACCATGAACCTAGATAGGTTATTTGGGGAATTGGACCAAATGATAAAACCCGTACCAAATCCATCTAGCCCCCATCTTAAAAATCCCTTGTCTAAAGTAGAATGGCTTAAACATTATTATTGGGAAACCCTTGATCATGCATCTTGGGCACCTAACAAACCATCTTCTAATGACCTAGCCATTACAATAGTCCCACATCAGAGTTTACCTACACATAGGAAAAAGAACAAAAAGGAGCTAGTCCAAAAATTTTGTGACCATGTTAACCACTATATATTCACCTTGTCAGCCTCCACATTTGATAACTCTAATGATGACATGCCCCTCATATATCCCCAACTTATTGAATGGGATCAACAAGGTACACCCATTTTAGAAATATTCGAGAATGATGAAGCAATAGCTAAGTTCATGGGACTTCAAGAAGTTATACCAAAAGGGGATCATAAAGCTGGTTTTACCATAGACTTGGATGACAAAGTATATTTTGGGGAGTCTATTTATACTTGTAGTTGCAAAAATTAAAATAAAAATAAAAACAATGAAAATGAGGAAAATGAGAAGCCCCTAGGTGAAAACCGAAAGGCACCTTTGGACAAAGAAATAGTAAAAATAAAGGAGGTATCCGAGGGTAAAAACCTCCTTGAGGCACCCAAGGATGGAGGTTTGAACATTCTCCCAGTTGCTTGGGAAATATCACCAATAGTAGATGATTCTGTTGAAGTCAACATAAAAACAAAAGAAAACCCTCAAGTAATATACTTTGCAGCTTCTTTGATAGAGACATAACAACCTGAGTTTCAAGAATTTTTCAAAAAGATACAAATAAAATTTGCATGGTCATATGCTGACATGCTTGGGCTAGATCTAGACCTTATATTACATCATCTAGCATTACAACCAGGTGCTAAGCAAGTCAAATAGAAGTTAAGAAAAATGCATCCACAAATCACCTTACTGGTCAAAGCAGAACTTAAGAAACTGTTGGATATCGGATTCATAAGATCTATAGACTATGCAGATTAGGTTTCAAATCTTGTGCCAGTGAACAAACCGACTAGGAGCATCTTCATTTGTATAGACTTTAGAGATATCAACAAGGTGTGTCCTAAGGATGACTTCCCTCTACCAAACATTGACATGATAATAAACCTTATAGTAGGATACAAGATGCTATCCCTCATGGATGGTTTCTCTGGGTATAACAAAATCCAAATCATAGCTGAAGACCAACACAGGATGGATTTCACATGTCCGTGGGGAATATATTGCTGGAATGTTATGCCTTTTGGGCTTAAAAATTTAGACGCTACGTATCAATGTGCAATGACGACTATTTTCCATGACCTCTTACATACTATCATGGAAGACTATGTCGACGACACAATAGCCAAATCATTAACAAGGGCAGATCATTTGAAAGTTCTAGACAATATATTCTAAAGGCTAGAAAATTACAAAGTCAGACTAAATCAAAAGAAATGTGTCTTTGGAGTGAAATCAGGGAAACCTATAGGATATATCATTTCTAGAAGAGGCATTGAAGTAGACCTAGCAAAGGTAAAATCTATCATAGAAATGCCTCCCCTAGCCAGCATTGGTCAATTAAGAACACTATAGGGAATATTACAGTCCATCAGGTGCTTCATAGTACAACTAGCAGACAAAATACATCCATTTCAACAATTTCTCAAGAAAGGAGTACCATTTGTGTGGACACCTAAATGTCAGAAAACTTTCCAATAGATCAAGTATTATCTTCTTGTTCCACCTATGTTAAAGCTACCTACAGATGACAGACCTTTGATAATTTACATTTCAGCAACTCAGTCAGCATTAGGAGCCCTTTTCGCACAAAATGATGATCAAGGTCATGAAAGGGAAGTTTACTACATCAATCGTACCTTGGTGGGATATAAGTTTGCATGTCTTGTGGTAGTCTTTTCTACTCAAAACATTCAACACTATATGCTAAATTGCCAAACCATGTCGGTCGTAAAGATTGATCCCCTCAAATATCTCCTAAGTAAAGCAACGTTAACAGGCTAATTGGCTAAATGGGTGATGATACATAGCGAATATGACATCCAATATGTGGAGAGAAAAGATATAAAAGGACAAGTAATTGTAGATTAGTTAGTGAATGCACCCATGAAGGCAGACCATCCTTTAGTGGTAGATTTCCCTAATGAGTCTATCTTAAAAGTTGACACTAGAACCAAATGGAAATTATACTTTGATAGGTCACATACTAATCATGGTTCAAGAGCAGGCATACTATTTGTTACACCTCAAGGTGATACTATTCCTAAATCATTCAAGTTTTCTTTCCCTTGACCCAACAACATAGATAAATATGAAGCCTTAGTGACAGGACTAAGAATGCCAGCCCAATGGAAGATTAAGAGTCTACAAGTTTATGGGGATTCTCAGTTGGTAGTTCACCAAGTAAATGATGATTATGAAACTAAAGATGAGAAACTTGCCCCCTAAAAGCGCATGGCCGATAGTTTTAAACAGTACTTTGATGACATCACCTTTCAACAAATACCACAAATTCAAAATAGGGCATCAGATGCTATGGTAACCATGGGTTCCTTATTGGATATTCCTATCAACGTGCCTAAGTTCGAGTTTTTGGTTGAATAGTTGTTGGTCCCTGCCTATGATGTACCTGATTTCATGATGTTGTGTACAATTGTTGGTCCTACTTCCCCATGGTACAAGGACATATTTGACTACCTCAATGAACAAATTCTTCCCTTAGATTTCTCAAACAAGCAATGTAGAACCTTTATCCATAGGTTTTCCAAATTCACCATCATTGGAGATACCCTATATAAACATACCTTAGATAACACCTTAATGAGATGTCTAGATGCTGAAGAAGCACAAGCAACCTTGCAAGTAGTACATGAGGGTATATGTGGATCCCATTTTAGCGGTCCTAATTTAGCCCACAAGATTATGAGATTAGGTTATTATTGGCCTACAATGGAAAATGACTCATATATCTTTGTAAGGAAATGTCGACAGTGTCAGATACATGGAGATTTGATATGTGCCCCAACACAGGAGCTTCATCCAATTACTTCACCATGACCCTTTTCCCAATAGGGACTTGACCTCATAGGTAAGATACAACCTCCATCATCCAATGGCCATAAGTTCATCATAACCTCCATCGAATACTTCACCAAATGGATTGAAGCTATTCCCATGACTTACATCACCGACACACAAATATCCAAGTTTATCCTAGACTACATAATTTTTTGGTATGGTGCACCTCAATGCATTATCACAGATAATGGCCTTCCATTCAAAAACCAAGAAGACTGCCATCTCTGTGAACAATTCCATATCCAACATCATTTTTCCACTCCATATTACCCACAAGGTAATGGCCAAGCTAGGGTATCTAATAAAACCATTATCTGAATCCTTAAAAAGACTATCAATGGCGTTGGTCATGACTGGCATTTACAGCTTAATCCTACCTTATGGGCTTACCGCACAAGTATCTGTACTCCCACCGATGCCACTCCATACTCCCTAGTATTTGGATCTGAAGCTATCTTACCTATTCAGGTTGAAATTCCTTCCCCGAGGTTATCCTTGAAAGGTCATATTGACAATGAATAATACCATGTATCCAGATTGCAAGAGTTAGAATTACTAGACGAATGAACAGAGAAGGCACTAGACCATTTGCAAGCATATCAAAATTATCTTCATCGTAGTTATAATAGGAAAGTTCTAAATTGACACATTGACATTGGCGACGTGGTCTTAATGGAGAACCCCAAGAATCAAGTTGAATGAGAAAAACTAGGTAAGTTTGAACCTAACTGGTTAGGGCCCTATATTTTCATAGATGCTTTTGGATCAGGAGCGTATCAACTCTCTACCCCTGAAGGAGAACCACTTTTGTCACCAATCAACAACCTTCATCTAAAGAAGTTCTATGCATAGCTTTTGAGAACTATGTCTTAATTGGAAAAATAATTAAAAATAAAATAAAAAATAAAACCAAAAAAAAATGGTTACCTTGATGAAAACCTAGCAAATAGGCGTCTTGGTAACAACAAAAAAAAAATTCAACAAAATACTAAAGAGAAATATTCCTCCAATAGTGAAAACCACTTCGGTGGCACTATGGATAAGTACCATGGTGAAAACCTAACAAATAGGCACCATGTGTAGTCTACTTCACTCCTTCGTCTACCATCACTCATAATAAATGGTTGTCTTATCCATTACTTGGAATGATTGGCATCAAGTCCATTTCATCTCCCCACTTCATCCTATATATCTTATTCTCAACTGGGGGAAAATCCTCATTCTGTGTCATGTGGACCTTGTACATAGCAACCCAATGTAAAAAATATCTTGAAAAAATATCAAAAACATTAGAAAATGTCTTGAAGAAATCCAAAAACATAAAAAAACTCCAAAAAGACAAAAAATCAGAACATGTCAAAAAATCCCAAAAATGAAGTTGGAGTCAATAGTAGACATAGTCGAACTACGTTGCCTTTGCGATTGGATGTAGGCAAGGCCATCAGTTGATGTGACCCCAAGGCATTAGGTTTGTCTGTCTAGGTGTCCCATGTATTACACACATAAAATCATGACTTTTTCTTTGTACATATCAAAGTCATTAGTTGTGTCGAACTATGAGGTCTCCGTGTGCACAACGTAAGAAAGGCTACCAATCGATGAGCCCCTTAGACCACACTAGATCAGTCCGATAGGGTTTATCACATTCACTATCATGCACATTGAATATCATCAACTTAAGTACATATTTTCAATCAGTCATGTTAGTTAAAGTCTATTCAAACTACGAGGTCTCTGCGTGTACAATGTAAGCAAGGCTACCAATTGATGAGCCCCTAATGCCACATATGGTCAATCCTTTAGGGTACATCATATAGGGTCATACACTATCAACACACACACATTCATAACAGTCAAGGAATCAATACAATTCATACATCAACAAGGAAAACATGTCAAAACTGTCATCAATTCAAAATCAAACACATTGTGAAATTGATCAACTTATGTCCTAAGAAAGATATGTCTTTCTTGTCAACAGATATCGTCAATTGTCATAGTCTCATGTAGCTTTTCGCATCAACGACATTAGGCTCAAACGTCTTATATGGCACGTGTCCTTCTGAAACCAGGCTTTTTCATGCCTTACACCGATAGTCACAACATCGAAACCAGACTCACCACTTTATACGGTATGTGTCATTCCTCACATCGACCTATGTCGAACATTAAACAATTACATAAGATCAAGTTTTGGAAAATACTTTCATTGGCTTTTTGACTTTATATCTTACTTTTTCTTATCTGTGTATCATTTTGTGCAAGAGTCTGACTACTAGCTTTCTCAAGGATGTCCCTTGAAGGATTTCGAGAAGCAAGGATGTCTTAGGACTCTTTTTATTTGACTGTTGTCTTTCAACTATCTCTTAAACTTTGGATTTTGAGTCATGTTACTAGTTTCCTCAAGGATGTACCGTGAAGGATTTAGAGGAGCAATGATGTCTCATGACCCATCTTTTATTTGTTTGTTGTATATGGTTTGTCTAGACAAAAATACTAGGGAAATCTTGCCCTTAGTATGAGTTAAGACACTCCTTGTCTGTGACTGCCTATTTTTCGCAGATGGAAGACTTTGTACACTATGGTTTATCTCACATCATGGTGTGTATTATCTATTTGTGTCAGTCCCACCCAATGATGATAAAATGAGAACCTTAGCATATATATGGAAAAATATCAAAGATCATATGTCTTTCAATCAATCTTCTTTGTTTCTTACTAACATTGTCATCCATGCTAACATTTCTCCCATCTGACATAATGATAGAGTCCTATGACACAACAAAAATATTAGATAATTTGTATATGCATACATTCTATAAGCATTATGTAAACAATGTCGTATGTCTATATATAGTACATCATATTAGCTATGTCGCATTTCAAACAAGTAGGAAAATTTAGAAATCTTCATTGCATATATAGTAAAATCATGGCATAATAGGAATTCAATCATCATATGGTACATAATGGAAACATTACATCCATATAACGATATCATGAAGATAGCATTGTATAAACATCACATTACATCTCATAATCATAAAAGTACATACATCCATCATCAATAGAGTCATCGTAACATCATAGACTGCATGAGCACATCATAATGTAGAAAGTGATCATCCATAACACGTACATATATCATCTAGCTGCATAATCATATATAAATAAATAACATCATCATGTAAGACATGAAAATCATATAAACTCTAGCAAAAATGGTATATATATATCGCTCAAAATAACATGTGTCACAGTACAATGTTAGAATGTCTCAATAAATAAAAATGATCTCGTAGGCTCTATGATCAAAATATAATGTCTATAAACATGAAAAATGTCAATGTGTCCCACTGCCACTACTACCATGTGGCAAATATGCAGGAAACTATTGATGAGGTGCTCTCTATGCTGTGGGAGGCCTATCATATGGACCTATCCTCAATGGTCCTACCACACCCTCTATGCTTTGTGTCCTGGTTTGACTCTTGCTTTGTGATCTTTGGCTATGTACCTCAGAAAAGATAGGAGCTCATCTCTCAGTTGGCACCACTAACTCATACAGATCCCTATAAGATGAGGCCCTCTCCACTACTCTAACTAGCTCATGCACGAAGCCATCATATGGGGTACCACTGCAGAGGTGTCTAATCTCTATATACTACTGCTCTATGTCTTGCCTCTGAGCTACTACTTGATCTCTCTCCATGAGAGCACTATTTCTCTCCATCTATAAGGCATCCCGCTTTGTAGTAACAACTCTCAACCTCTCCTCCAATGACTCCATACCATTGTCTCTAGGAGCCTCCTTATCCTATCTCCCCTCTGCTATCTTGTTCTAGAGCTCTCTCTCCTACTCCTCCATGGGTATCTCCTCCTCCACATCATTGTCTCCATAACCTGCTAGAATGCCAGGAGGATCAATGTCCATGTACTCTCTCTTGTCCTCCTCCTCTACATGCTCCTCTCCACCAATGTCTTCCTCTGCATGCTCCTCTTCTATTGCCTCCTTGACAACATGCTCACCTCTAGTATGAGCCTCTTCTCCACCCCCAAGGTCCAACATCAATATGTCCTCAGCCTCAATCTCTCACATAGGTGATAATCGACCTACCCGAAAACCTCTTCATCCTCTCCGACCTCATCTCCCACCTCTACCACCTACAAAACCTCTACCATCTCTACCACCACCCCTGCCCCCACCTCTACCTCTACGCTTCCCTCTCAGCTCTATACCTCATCGCTCCACTAGTGTTGGCTGATCTAGATTTGTGAATGACACAAGACAATGTTCTGCCCACCAGGTATCATATGTAGCTATAGTCCCAAGATCTGTTGTTCCTCCTCTCCATCCCCACTGTATAGGTTTTAAAGCCTAAATCTTTGCTTCTACAGTAGCCACTGGTATCGTAGGCCCCATAAACGAACCCCTCTAGATGATCAAGCAAATTTTCCTCGTCCTCTCGGCTCATCCTGCATCTCACCAAACTGTCTCAAAACATGGTCTGGTACATGTCTCTATATGATATGTACACTAGAAACAATCCTCCCATTAGTTACTATGTCTTTCGATTGTAGGGTAAATGCTTGTCCTCATCTGACCATCTCTCACAATCCATGGATGTCCATGTGAAGTGAACTAATGTGTCCAATGCATGTCTCCAAAAACTTGTATCTCCTACACGACTCTGTGTGATGTTTCCCACATATCAGAAAACATACGAAAATCTATCAGCTCGCTTGACAGTAATGGGAGGATGAAACACTGCAATGTGTTCCCATACCCAAACCATGAGAAGAGTCATCCTACATCTCATTGATTGTGCATCTCTATATGCTATATTATGCAGATAGAAATATAACATGGCCAATAGATACGGACCCCAAGCATACACAACCTCCCTCTCCAACATCCCAACTAACGTCTCCCCCCACCCGATAGGAAATCCATGACCCCGATGGTTAGGAAGAACTATCCCACCAATAAAATTACATAGTATACAATCAATCTGCTCATATCTATCCACTAGCACCTATCATCTAATATCATAGTTCTCTATGCCTAATCTCCTAACATCATCATATGCATAGAACCTAGTAATCTTGCTATATCCATGTTGTGTATCGTACATCACTCTCTCCTTTGATGGGTAATCAGAGGATCCTATACACATCCTCTAATGTGATAGTTGCATCTCTAGTAGGAAAATGAAATGATGAGGTCTCTAAATGCCATCTCTCAGAGAGGGCAGTAAGAATACCTACATTTGCCTAAATCGTGGGCATGGTCAACACATGATGAAGTCCCAGTTTCCATAACAAGCGTGTCTCTATGCTCACTAACTGATCTCTGAGCTCAAAAGTATCTGACCGTGAATCCCAAGTATAAATATGATCTAGAATAACCTACAAAGTGCATTCAAACAAGGTGTCAAACGTCAAATCATTCCACTTTTCTATTAGAATTTTTTTTCTAGAATTTGATAGTCAAATGCATCATTCAAGAAATATATGCGGTGCACATATCATAAGCATCATTCTTAATATAAAATGTGGTTCATGAATATACATGCGTCGAACTACCATGCATATGCGTTTCACTTTTCAAATGTGTTACAAAATTAGGCAATTGAAACAAATAAGCAAATGGGTGCAAATATTTTTATATGCAGTGCACTTTCACTACCTATAGAATAACCACATGTGGTTCATTTTGGCAAATGAGATTCACTATCCTACATGCACCTAAACCAAACTCATATGCGATGCATAGAATCACATGCATTGCATAAAAAGACAAATGTGTGTATTCCCTAAATGCTATAAAAATGCGTAGACACCTTTTTACATATGCATCGTTCCGCAAGAAAATGCATTACGTACGAATGCATATGCATTGAATTACAAAAACCACATTTGAAAAATAAACTTTCAATGCCTAAAACTACGTGCAAAATAAAAATTCAAGAGATCATTTCAAAGTACATACCGAGGGTCCCACATTGGCTGGCCATTAGAAGGTCTGGATCTGATATCCACAATGATGGTTGTAGGGAACTGGAGACATTTTGTCGAGTGCTTAGAGCTAAAATCCTCAATTCTTCAAATCTTAAGGGTGCAAATGACTTGATTTTAACCCTAATTTCTATTTATACCTAGGGTTTGGGTGGCATTTATTTAGAACTTGTTTATTGGCCATGTAAAATTCCATATATCAACCCGTACACGTCCCTAAAACTTCTAAATTCAATTTTGTCAACTCCATAGCATTTCTGGCCATCAAATTGACTTATCAGGAATATTTCCTGATTTTTTTTTTTTAATATTAAAAATAAAAAATTTGTCAATTCTCTCGAGGGGGCATACCCTAACCTATTTCATACTGGGGCATGATTGGGGCATATTTTTAATGATTTTATTTGACACTAGCGCCGAAATAACATTGTATCAAAGAGGGGAAAACTATAGACACCGAAAATTGGTCTAGGCCTGCGAGTACCATTTTTGACATAATTTTCTAATGTCCATGGTCATGATTAAATAATGTTAATTATTTAATTATTTTCTAAACACATCTCTCTTCTATTAATTAAATAACCTTTTAATTATTCAATTAATTCATTATGACCTTTATTCAACTCTGATTAATTAAATAAATCATATTTATTTAATTACGTCGCTAATTAATTAATTCTCTTTTTGAATTAAATAATTTATTATTTAATTTACCCCTTTGTCATATTTCAACTATAATTAAATATTCTTTTTGAATTATTTAATTATTCAATTAATCTTTTCAATAGACAATTACATAAGTTATTATTTATTTAATTAAATCTTTTGATTTTTGAATGTTGAATTAAATTAGCATTTAATTCATAATTAATTATTTCTGTCACATTCTTCTATCACCAAGTCATCTAATTATTCACTCACCATCTGAATCAAGATCTATTTAAATCCATCAGTTGTCTCCTGATTGGATATTTGATCATCTCTACGAAAAGGACTCTCTATCACAACCAATCAATTAACCAGTTCTAACTCATATGCATGAATGTATTTATTAATTAAATATCTTTATTTAATTAATTAATTCACATGTGCATTTGAACAGATCATTATTTGAGTTCTAACTTTATCATTTTCATCCAAAGTCTAATTCTTCTATTTTCGAAGACTTTCAATTGAAGAGTAAATCATTTATTTAATCTTGAACTCCTATTCAGTCTATTTTCAAACAGTCTCAACACCAGGTTAAATGATTATTCTAATTTAATCTTTATCCTATGGAATTTTCCAACTCACATTCTAATTGACACAAAAATCACATCACATGGCATTCATCAATCTCAATCATTGATCTCTCTTTTGAACCTAAGCCGATCGTTTGAAAACCAACTTTCTATAAACTGGCTGATCTTTGGCATTATTCCTCCTCCCAAATTCAATACTTTTTAGAAGAACTTATAATATTCTATATTTTTCTTAGACATACATCAAGGCTATGCTTGCATACATACTAAAAATATGAGAACAAGAATACCAACATGACAAGATGGAGAAGGACAATCAAGATAATTCAAGGAAATGGATTGATATTTAGTGAGACTATTTCATATTATTGCTTTATTTATTGTTTAATTCATTTACTTCATTCTTTGTTGTTTGATTTAAATTTTTTTCATGTTAGATTAGATTTAACCATCTTAATGTGCAACATCCATTTTGTCTATGTCACACTCTCTAATCTTAAGGACCTTCAAAGTCATGCTCTCAAATTTGTAGGTTGCACATAAATTCACAAGATGACAACCTAAGAGATGAGAAGATTGTATGATATGAAGAGATACATGCCTATATCTACATGTTTTTGGTATCTTGATTACAATGTTAAATTCTATGATATACCGTTCTTGTATTCAAAATGATGCTAAGATGATTGTTGTGATGAGATGTAAATCCAAATGAAATTTTGTTTGGAAATGCAACAATTAAGATGCTAAAACTAAAATTTCCATGATAACACTAATATGAACTAAAGGGTAAATGCTAAATTGAAATGTTATGAAAATTCTCTCAAAATGATCTCAATTTCTAATATGATTTCTACAACATAATTTTATGATCCAATCCTTCTTGAAAATTTGTAGAATGATCTCTTATTTATAGATTTTTCCAAGCCTTGAGTGAAGTGGCAGGGATGGTCGGTTGAGATCATGATCCTGGGACATCAACAGAGGAGCACAAAGAGGTTGGAGGAATTCATGGAGGCTACTCCATTTGGAAGGGAAAATATTCCAAGTGTTAAAGAGCATCAATTAGAAAGAGGAGCCACGTGTCTCCAAGGAGGTTAGGAGGTTAGATGAATATTTCTAATTTAGAAATTAGAAATAAAAGAAATCATGTGACATGTGATGATGTGGAAGGTGAGTTGGAGGAAGTTAGAGAATTATGGAGAAATGTGACACATTTGAATTAAAAATTCAAATTTACTTTAGGAAGGGAAATAATCAAATAACAAATTATTTAAATTTTTGTATTTAATTAATTCAAGAGGAAGATGATTTCGAAATAGAATAATTAAAGTGGTGAACCATACAAATAGATTTATCATTTTATTTATATAAGTAGAAGAATTAAGAATAATTAATCAAATAACTAGTATTTAATTAATTTATGCTCCAAACCATTTTATATGTATAGAATGATCACATTATTCTACATTAAATTCACACACCTCAATGCACATATATAATTTCTCCTAAATTTTCTTGGTGATGATGTGTGCTACCTTACAAACTTCATTTTCCTTTTCGCTTTGAACACATGGACACCTTCATGATTAATATGACTTTATATATATAATGCAATGACCACCATTAATTCCAAAATCTTTAACTTGCTTGATTTGCAATCTTTGTACTGGCCAAATTTGAAGAAAATTGTCACCAATTATGTGACAACTATTTTTCTTTAACATTATGCTATGGAGAAACTCATTCGATTGCCACCTCATGATTTATAATACTTTGATCTAGGCAACTATGTACAACAACTTCCTCATGATTTGCTATAAGTTTAGCACTTCTCTCGAATTCTTCACATCTTTCCTTTCTTTCAATTATAATTTTACATTTCTACTCTATTAGTGCTTGCTTTCTTCAAAGTCATCGATTATCCAATTTGCTTGACCCGCTCTCATAGTCAAAATGTTTTCATGGGTTGTATCACAACTAAAAGGCTTCACAATTTTTTCTACATTTGGACTGCTAGTTTGACTATGGAAAACTTGTGCTTAGTCCTTGGGGAACAATATGTGGAATCCATAGCTTACTAAAAGTTTCACTCTGACTTGGCTTCTCGCTTTGTTGAAGATGTTCTTTCGGCCACACATATGATAGTGCAGCCTAAATATTTGAAGAATATAGATATTGTTCTATATATTGCACACTCGACCATTATAATCCCTTCTATGAATGATATTCTTTGGTTCTTGGAACACAGAGAAGTAGTTCCACTCTGACTGTTTCTGATTGATGTCCATACTCTTGAATTTTCTATTCACCGTTAAATTTCCTACATAAGATATTTAGCCCTGATTGATGAGACATCCTAGATTGAATGAATAAAAACTCTTTTCATAGCTCAAATCCCTCTTTTTTCTTTTTTGATCCTTTTAAAGAAATAATTTGTGTACATCAAAGTATATACATGATACACACACACACACATATATATCTTTGTCGTATATATTAAAGCATGTATTTATTGTGTATGGATTTATCATTTTATATTTCACAATACAATGTTATAAAATGTTTAAACTAACTCTCATATGTATGATAAGTTACAAAGAATTTTCCAATGTAGAAGGCGAAATAGAAAAATAAAGACAAGAAAAGAAAAGAAATGAAAAGAAACCCTACAAAAAGAAAACTAACCCTAACTAACAAATCTCCTACTATAACAAAGAATTATTTTAAATGACTAACTCTAACAAATTACTAATCCTAATAAAGCAATTTATTTTAAAAGCTCAATAAATATTTTCACTATTTTTTTAGTATGAATTATAGTAGGTTTATCATTGATTTCGTTGGAATAAGTTTCAAATGTCCTACTGTAACAAAGAATTATTTTAAATTTTTTGTATTTAACAAATGTAAATTCAAAGGCATACTTACAAATAAATTGGCTCATATGTATGAAAAACAACCTTATTGAAGGTCGATTTCACACACTTTCACTAATTGGTCAATACTCTACATTCTTTCGGCCAACATTCATGGTTTTTTCTTTACTTTGTTCGGTTCCAGGAATGATTGTATCTATTTCTTGATTTTCTTCTCCTCCAAAAATTTTCATGTCTTTGGGCTGATCTTCACTTTGAACTTTATTAGACCAAGAGATATAACAATTTAAATTGTTATCAAAGAGAGAAAAAGTAAAAACTTTATACTCTATATCTTGCATGTAATCAAGAAAATTTACCATTTGAGCTTGTAAGTTTTTAGTTTGGAACAAAAAACACATGTATCTTGCTTGATTCTCTTGCTCTTTCTCTTCACCAATATTTTCCACATATGAAGATAATGATGACTCATCAATGTTGTTTCCTCACTTTTGGTATAATATTTATGAGTCTCGACATTCTCGCCTACTTCTTGTAAAACCTTAATATTTTCTTCATAACAATTACAGTTAACAAAATTGTTTTGATATATCAATTAAGTTTTTAACATTTTCAGTTCCACTAGGCTTATACTCTGTTTCCAAATTTAAGATATTACTCATTAACAGTTCCTTTCTTTTAGCAGTTAAAACTTCTTCCATTAACGAAATCACTTTATGTGTAGCCAAACTTACCCTAGTTAAAAATATTTCACAATCAATCTCACTAAAATCAGTTGTATCATGAATTTTACACTCAGTGACACTACTAAAGGTGAATAAAATCAAAGGATATAATATTTGACTAATGATTTTTTGGAGTTTCTCAATCTCCATTTTCAAAATATCGACTTGCACAGACTTTAGTCTTAGAAGCTACTTTTAAACCTAAAACCAATATAGATTCCTGAACAAAACCCAGAGGGAAAGATATATATAAAATTAAAAGGACCTCCTATTGTGAGTTCTTGTTGATGATGATGTTACTCATAACAACAATATAGATAAAATTCTCATAGGAAGAGCACGAAGAACCTATTGTTACTTAAGAGAGTAAACTAGGGCAACCTAAGGGTCCGCATAATACAAAAAGGTTGAGTTAGCTTAATCCCAAGGCTTTGGTAGTCAGGTCTTGCCCATACTAGGTTTTCTTCAAAGTATGATGTGATTTTTCTATTAATCTCAAGGGGTATATGGTTATCGTTGGTTTCATTAAGAATCATAAGCATTAGATAAAACATTTTCAGTTTTATTATAAAATAATCTCATGAAATCAATAGATATGCAATAATATTTCATGAACATCCAACAATCTTTCTATTGGGTATGTGCAGGATCATGATGGGCAAAAAAGTGGCGATATGTAAGTGATATGATGTTCGATGTGGCTGATGAATTTTTCTTACCCTAAATTGATGAAATGAAAAGGGTTTTTAAATGAGATTCTTAGCTTTCTACAAATATAAGTTATTCTTTACTTTAAATTTAATAAATAATTATTATCCATATTCTATTTGAATTATGAGTAAAGGCCTAATTAATAGGCTGATTAAAAAATATATATAGCTTTCAAACGGTATCACATTTTTTTGAATTTGAAAGATGTCTCACATTCTGTGCTTTGCATACTATAGGATTAAAAAAAAAAATTAATTTCTTGAAGTTTTGACCAAGTTAATGTGATCAAACATACCAGTTTTTCATATTTTCTAAAAGTTGCAATAAAAAAATCATAATTAATTATTCAATTGGAAAATAATTACAAAAAAATATGCATCACATTGGAACATGAGTCCTCTACTTATATCTAAAATCTTATAAAAAAATATTATCATTTTATTGTGGTTAGGGTGGTCAGATAGACAACAACTTCTTATTTTTTCCTTGAAATTTAAGTACTACTACATTGAAATTTCAAATTTTCACCAAATAGATTTTTTATTTTTTTTAAATAAAAGAGGTTGTTTAGAAACTAGATTCAATTTTCTACAAATTCTATCACTTAAGTAGATTTAGTTTTAAGTATTCTACAATTTCATACAAACAAATGATTTTCAATAATATTTCCATTCATTGATCTATTTTTAGAACATTTTCTAAACTTTAACATCTAATCTAAAAATAAAGCATCAAAAATACTAAAAAATAAAATTGCTCCCGAGTATTGTCCATGCATGCCCCTAGAATTAATCAAATCAAAGGAAACTACTTTATACTTCACTAGATTGCTTAACAGCTAGGCATAAAATAGTACAAGATTTTAAAGAACAGGGTTAGTTTAGACATCGAGTAGGTTCTATTTTGAACCTTAAATGGTGCAACACAGTCTTGTTTGGCTAAAATAACAAACCAAGTAGGAAAGATACATGAGATAGGTAGCTATCAAATTGGATTCAATATTTATTATTCTCTATGTGCATACAAGTTTTTAATTTGGAATGATTCAAAAAAAAGGAAAAAAAAAAACTTAGAGAAGGTTTGACTCTTCTTACATCCACAAATTTTGAACTTAACTTAAAAAGAAGTATCTCAAGTGGCCTTTCGATAGAAGTAAGATGCAAGTAGGAATATAAAAATACATGAGAGGAAATCTAAGGAATGAATCACATCAAGGCACGTGGAATGTGGTGACTAGTAGGAGAATTGCAAATGAAGTAAACACAGGTCAAACCTCATCTACACAATGATATCCTTTGGGTTTTTCATCTTCTTATTATCAAGGTTCCTTCTTGGAACCAAAAAAATATGCCAAATAGAATGTAGGAAATCCCCATATATTCAGAATGGTCAGGTGGAATTTCCTTTCGTACATTCAAGCTTGAACTTAGATTAAGCATTCCTAGGGATGTTCAACCCCTAGAATTATCACACCCTTCTACCACATGCTTAAGATCTAGATCATTGGTTTCTCGATACCTAGTGCTTCTTTGCAACAAATATTATTCTTGCATGAGTTTTCAAAGTGTACCGTTGATCTTGGTAACAACATCACATCTGCATGAAACCTTAGTTTTCTTGACCATCCATACCTAAAATTTGCATCATAATCTGCTTCTCCTTCAATCACAAATTCAACCTATTAAATCCATTTTAAAAGTTTATAAAAATACCATGTAAATAAAAACATCATTAATTCATTATCATCATAAATCCATCATAAATAACACGCTTTAAATAAAATCATATATTATCATGTAATTATCTATTATACTAGGTTATTGAACTATTGAACCTCTTGGATAACCTTAAAATTTTGAAACTTTACTTTGCATCTCTACCCAATAGCTAGTATTCAGCTATTACCCATAACTTTCACATACCTTGGATTTTATTGGAACTTTCATATTTACCAGACCTCAACCCCTAGATTAAAATTATTTTCTCAACATTTTTATTGACCTTCTTCATTTCTGCCTTTCCTAGTTCTTGGTACTCGGTACCTAGAACACTTGAATTATGAAGTAGTCATTTTTTAAAAATATATCTCTTTTATTTTAACTTTCGATGATGTTTTCAACTAGCTAGTACCTTCCATAAGTGTTAGTTTTCACTTGGGGTCCCCAAGCCTTATTGTCTTGGGGCGTGTTGTGAGATGACACAAGAATTGGTATCAATCTTTGGTTTGTTATTCTATCCACTCTTCAGATCAACTTAGAGAGAAGTAGTTCAATTTTTTATCCTATAAGGGAAATCATTCCTTGTTACTACATCAATTAATCACTATCAAAAAAATCCCTAGAAGAGGCCATGAGCAATTTCAACTCCAGGTTCCAAAAAACTTGGAAAAGAATTCTTATGACCACTAGGACCCCAGTTGTGATGTCATTCATGTTTTACCTAAATGATTTCATTTGAGACGTCACGATGACGATAGCCTCCATTGGATTAGATGTCTTACGTGATGCATATGACCTAGTTGTGTGTGCATAAAATGGTCTGACCAACACTAGGAAGGTTCCACCTTGACCACCGATGCTCTTGTTTGTAGAAATCTCTAGTGATACCCGAGGAGAACTTACTCCAAAAAAATTTGTTCCATAAGTGATCACATCAACTACACCACAATCCAGGTACATATACCCTGATGTGTAGCCAAGCATGTTAGGTTCCTCTTTGCTAGTAGCGAACATTAAGGATATGAAGAGTAATGAGCTAGTCCTCATTTGATGGTAGTAAGAAATACCTCTGAAGTAGGTAAATCAAGCTTATCAAGGAGGAAGACCATTCTATCAACAAAACATGTTACAAGGAGCCTCAAGAGGAGGTCAACAAATGATGTCCACCAACCTGATAGTCCCGATTACTATGTTGCTTTAGGTTATTAAGAGTAGTCTAAGAAATGATCTAATACCATGCTAGAATAACTTAGTAGAAGAATAAAACACATGGTACTTCCCATGCAATGATAGTTGAATATTCCCTAGAATTGTTTGAGGGGAAATTTGTAGCATAATATAGCAGAATAAAGAAACAAGAGTGTGTTTTTGAATATAGAAGAATATCAGTCTCCCAAAATGGAGAATGACCGGACCTTAGAGTGCAAATGCAAGGAATGTCTTTAGAGTAAGAGCCAGATATTGTACCAGACCAAGTGCTATTCTCATGTATGGAAGAAGAAGAAAAAATATTTGAAAATGATGCTACAATGACTAGTACCCCACAAGCACGGTTGGACTAAAACATGAGGTCCAAGAGGAGGCTCACTAGAGAATATTTGCAACAAGTGATGCAACGTCTATATTCCTAATCCACACTATAGTCACAAGCTCCACCATGGTCATAAAAGGAGATGGACAAGGCATCCAGATAACTCACATCAATTCAAATCCTCTCAAAGATGAGAGAGATACCATTATTCAAACCAAAGGATTTTCTAGTCGAAACACTCAATGTGGTAGAACAATTTAAGAAGCTGCCTAAAAACATATCTTTGTGGGACATTATATCAATTCCTAAAAAAAATACATTTCGCTAAGAAGCATTAAATAAGGAAGAACAAATACTGGAGATGGATATGACTCCACCGTGTGACCAAAATAAAGACAAAGGAATCACATTAAAACCCCAACATTCAAGATTTGTGGCTTACATTAACATCATAAACAATGCAAGAGAGAAAGAGGTAAGCAAGCCAAATCCCACACCTTTCTTTTAAACACTTATCATGGAATATAATATTTTGCATAATAACATGATTGATTTGAGAGAATGTACAATGGTTATGCCTAAAAATTTGGTGGATTCCCTGAGACTTATGTATGAGCCCCTTGATAAAGTAATCATGCAATTAGATGGGAAGAGATTTTTGACCATCGACCACATCAAGGATCTATCTTTGAACCTCTTCTCATGTCCAAGCCAAATAGTCACACAAGAAAATTTATGATAGACATTCCCTCAATATTCCAGATATGCCTTTCAAAATATTTTATAGAAAATCTTGGAAGATATTTAGTGCTCAATTGGTCTCGCCTAATATTAAGGACCAAACATGGAGAAAATATGAAGATCCTATCTAAATATTCACATCGAGAACATATAGTGGATAATGCATTCATATGCTTTGAAGTGGAACACACCTCATTTTTACAAAGGGATACATACTGTGTAGAAATGTTAGAAGAAAAAGAAGATATGAGTGATCGAACCCCTGAAGAGGAATTCCTCAACAAATTTATTGACTCCAACCCATTTGGAAACTTTCATGTAACTAGACTAGGTAACTATGCGATCATTGATGATGATAGAGTCTTCCCAAAATTAGAAACAAAACAAGATGAGCATAATAGTCCAGGTGACAACAATCTATGGACATTATATTTTGATGACACCAAATGCAAAGGTGTCCAACTAGTATCCCCGATAGGATCAAAGACCCTCAAAGATTTTCATTTCTAGTTCCCATGCTCGAATAATGATGTAGAATATGAAGCCTTGTTTCATGGTCTAATCCTAGAAAAATGAATAGGCATTAAAAGAATATAAGCATTCAGAGATTCAATGTTTGTTGGGAGTCAATTCGATGGGTAGACGATTACCAAAAGTATATGAATGAAGTTGTATAGACACAAGATATGGGATCTAATTTAGAGCATTGAGGTTTTTAACTTTTAGGTTATCCCACATTCCTAGAAAGATGTCGTTGATTGGATGGCTTGAATTGGTTCACAATTTGGACCAATTTTTGTTTTAGCAACAAAAAAAATGTAGTACAAATCATTGTCAGACTGAAAATTCCCAACAACAATTAGAATTGGCAAGTATTAAAGGATGATGTTCAGATTGCTAGTTTTTTATAGAAACTAGGAAAATATTCTAACCATTCACAACCTAAAATAGATCCTTCCAAAAGGAATTTTATCTAGTTGAAAGGAAATAAAATCCCTCGAGGTTTAATTTTGCTTGAATATATTTTTGACTGCAAGTTCGTGAGAAATGGAAAATGAAGGCTCACTACCGACAAGGAAGATTATGAAGATCTCGATGTTTAAAATGGTAGAAAATTGAAGGTTGGAAGGGATTTTTTGTAGAAGGATAAAGAAAGACTAAAAGCTCTATGTGGGTATGTGCAAGATCATGATGGGCCAAAAAGTGGTGATATGTAAGTGATATGATGGGCCATGTGGCTGACGACTTTTTTTTACCCAAAATTGATGAAACGAGAAGGGTTTTTAAAGGAGATTCTCAGCTTTCCATCAATATAAATTATGCTTTACTTTTAATTTAGTAAATAATTATTATTCATTTTCTATTTTAATTATGACTAAAGTCTTGATTGATAGGCTGATTGAAAAACATCTATATCTTTCAAATGATATCATTTTTTTTGAATCTGAAACATGCATCACATTCTATACTTCACATACCATAGGATTTAAAAAAAAAATAAATATCATGAAGTTTTGACCAAGTTAAGGTGGTCAGACATACAAGTTTTTATATTTTTTAAAAGTTGTAATAAAAAATTCATAATTAATTACTTACTTGGAAAAAAATTGCAAAAAAATATGCATCACATTGAGAAATGATTCATCTACTTATATCTAATATTTTATTTAAAAATATTATCATTTTATTGTGGTTAGGGTGGTCAAACAAACACCTACTTCTTTTTTTCCTTGAAATTTAAGTACTACTACATTAAAATTTAAAATTTTCACCAAATAGATTTTCTTTTTTTAAAAATTAACCTAGTCTTTTAGAAACTACATTCAATTTTATACAGATTCTATTCTTACATACTTTTTAAATAATATAGATAACTTATTTGAAATTTAATGTCAAGCTACCTAACTCTGATTTTCTGAATTCTCATTTCCACTTAAGGGCCTATTTTTTCCATGATGATCATGCACACACCCATGTTCTAGATACAACAGGGTTGTAGATTGGACCTATGATGATATTAGGGGATATTATAGATTCATAATTGAACATACCATTGACTTGATGGAAGGTTCAAAGCTTGTCTAAAAAAAAAAAAGGCCGGTTAATCCAAGGGTTAAAGCATTGATTGCCCAAGAGCTCACCAAAATAATCAAATAAGGGATTATACACCCAATTAAGGATTCTTCCTAGGTGTCTAATCTACTACCAATTAGAAAAAATAATGGTGATATTCAGCTTTGGGTGGATTTAAGGGATTTGAATAAAGCCTTGTTGAAAGATCACTACACTTTACCATCAATGGAGCAGATCTTGCAACCTGTGGTTGGATCATAAATGTTCTCTTTTCTCGATGGTTTCTTGGGTTATAGAAAATTTAATGTTAAAGAAGGAGACCAGCATAAAACAATGTTGACTACTAAGTGGGAAATGTTTGCATACTCCAAAAAGGTCTTTATACTTTTAAATGTAGGTACAAATTTTTAATGAACAATGGATATCACTTTCAATGGTTTACTTAATTAGACTGTTTTAATATATCTGGATGAATTTGATGGAACCCCTCAGAAAAAATTCTTGGTTCCACTCTAAAATGTTATGCAAGTTCTAGTTTGGTCCCCTATTTCTGATTTTAGGTCATTTTTTCATCACTATGATAGGGTCTTATATCCTTACAACTCCTCAAGATTAGCCTATTATTCAAGAACTCTTGGTCATTTTAAAATCACATTGACTTATTTTCCCTATTCCTAGTCACTTAAGTTGTCACTTATGCCATCATAATCATTGTCTTACCAGCCCATGAGCATAGGTATATCGGTCGCCATAAGTTTTCATTGGTTTTAAATTCCTATGATCAGAAGCTTTATTTTAAAATATTTGAATCCTTAGCCTTCACTTTTGAGCATCAATATCTCATCACCTAGAGATGGCCCCTTTTTTATGTCTAACATTTTCTACATGTGCAAAAATAATGCTTCATGTTGGTCATCTGACTGTGGTATTTAATCCTAGCCACTTCCCATATGCCCACAGTGTTTTACTCCTTATTTTATTCATATGGGCTAGCGGGCTTCGACCACATGTTTGGTATATTGGTGGGCCCTATATCCTTGATGATGAGGAATGACACTTTGCAAAGAAGATCAATGAATGATAGGCTGAAGACATGGCAATACCTCTATCATTCCCCTTGCATTTTTCTTGATTTGTTTCATATTCTTTTAAAGAAACGGGCTAGTAGGCGATGACCATGTGGTACTATTTGATGGTGGGACTAGTATCTCCATGGTGTAATGGATGTTGCCCATGGAAAATAAATGGTGGATGTCATGAAACATGTTCACATCAAAGTTTTGCCCCATGGGTGTGTCCATTTTCAACATCAGGGAATGATGGTCACACGGGTTAGTGGGTGGTGTGACACCTATTATTTTGTGGGACCCATTGATCTTTGTAGACGAAAGCTCATTCGGTAAAAGATAACTTTGACGATCAATGGTCGATGATGTGGCTCAATCATGGCCACTCCCCACCATCCTATAGGAGCCCTATCCATGTCTTGTGTCTTCTAACGGGCAAGTGGGCAAGTGCCATGTGGACATTCTTAAAGGCTTTGGTGGGCTCTAAATAAAGTTGGAATACTTCAAAATTTGGATGAGAAGATTCTATTTCTGAACTGTGCTATTTTCAGCCTTGATCTTTAAGGCACATGCTTGAAATTTTGACCATCAACTCTGACAGAAAATGATATGTGTGGAAAAGGTGAAAAAAAAGAATGGTATTGTATGAACCAATATTTTAAGATAAGATCGAGATCAATCCCCACTATTTTGATAAAAATAAATACAAGTGAAATAATTCCTATGGGTGATTTGGTAATTATGGCAAGATATTTTTAATTGGTTTTATGCACAGAGTACATGTATATCTACTCAAATATTTTTTGATTTAAAGGATCATTAAAGCACAATTAGTTTCAATTGTAAGTGGTTGCATTGTGATCTACCCATTAATCTATCTTTTAAAACATGATCAATAGTTAAGATTAAATGGATCAAGGTATATTTGTTGTCAACCTATGCATATTGGTTTCCTTTGAAGAATTAATGGTTGGAACACTTCCATGGCTCATTATAAGGACTGATTTTCATAATTCTCATTCAGGATTTTCATAAGTCTGATTTTAAGAAAAAATTTGGTAGGTGTCTTCTAGTTCTTGTCACTAGGAGGATGAGTAAGTCAGGAGGGTTTGTAAGACTAGTTCGAAGGTTTGGGAGATTGAGTTTGCTAGAGTTTGAGAAGAATGCCCCAGAGGATGACGTCGATACACAAGGAGCTCCCGATACACCCAATAATAGAAGGGGACATAATAAATTTAAAAATTATTATGTTAGGAGCAACTACCACTAGAGGAACTGAATGGTTTTAGAAAAATTAGTCAAGTTCAAAGGAATAGAGTTGGTGGAATATGAAAAGAAGACAAAGAAAAGGTGCAAATATCATAAGGCTTGTTTTGGAGGATTTAATTCTTCTAGTGAGTTCTCGAATAGCCCCTAGACAATGAGGGTGACACTAACTTAGAGGGTGATTATTATCTCCTCTCCTTGGTACCATCTGATGATTTTGATGAGGTGGTGGTGATAGTTCCTTCAATTCAACCATGAGAAAGGCTTGGGCTAGTATCTTCTAAGGCTAGTGACTTAGAGTGATGACTATGCCCCATTTTTTATTTTGATGACACGATGGCCCTATTGTCAATATTATCATACATTCATGTGATTTCTTATTTCTAGTGTTGATGTGGAAATTTTTTTGGCTAGTGAAAAAGAGAGGTGTTAGACTTCCTAGTGTTGCATAGTATGCAAATTTTTGTTGAGGCTATGAGTGGAGAATCTTATTTGGTCGAAAAGAATGAGAATGTTGTTGCTACAACCGACTCTATCTTTTGAGGAGTTGGTGGTTATGCATTTAAGGAATGTGGAATGTTGTGTTGTACTCCTCCATTTTCCTCAATGATTGCATGTAAAAAAAATTGGATGTCTCAAATTCTAGTGCAAATGATCTCAAAATGAAATGAAATGTAGATGTAATTGAATCTGATTCTTGTTGCTCCCTTATTCTATAAAAGGGATTTTTGGGCTCATTACAGTGGTCAGAATTTTAAGTCTCAATAGGTTTTGGATGAATGCTTTTCTTAGAAAGGGCATTTTGAATCAAATATGGGTAAATAAGCCAGTATATGGTCTTGGGAATGAAGTTCTATATGTAGCAATATTAAATTAGTTTTATATAAACTATTGATGTAGAAAATTATCTTTGTTTGGAAACAAATACTCTCTTATGTATATTTATCACAAGTTATGAATGAAAATGCTAATGTTGTTATCATTTTTCTTCAAATAGTTTTATTTGAATGTACTATTTTTTTCTCAGCTTTAACTTAAAGAGTTGATTAAAATGCTTGAAGAGGGTATAAAATTTGTAAGAAATTGCTTAGGATCGGTAAGGTTAGTGATTGTTTCTTATAGGAATTTTGAGTTTTCATAATCTACAAAGCAGTATGAGGGTAGTTCACCTACTTCTAAAATTATTAGTTCATATATTACAGAGTCTTGCATATTTGAGTCCATTGCTCCAATTGATAAGACACTGGTCAATTTATCAGAAAATCTTGCATAAAAGGTGAGGAAGTAGCACACTTAGCCTTGAACTTAAAATAAGAACAATACTCATTTAAAGTCCTTTTTCAAGGAATTGTGTATGGGATGGAAATATTTTTGATTCATAGAAAATAAGTAGTCACTGACTTTGGGGATATGCCAAATCTTTAGTGGGGTGGGATTTATTTGCATTTAACTATGAATCAAGATGTTATTAATTTTATATATTTCATGAAATAATATTTGGGATTACCCTCCTTGGTTTAAAAAATCCAGAAGTGAAGGAGAAAGGATCACAAAAACTTGGGCTCATTATGGTGGACACTGACCTTACAGTTTCTTCATTATGAGATTTGAAAACTCTCTACAGAATTGTTGGGTTCTACTAGAAAAATCATCACTAGAAATGGTGACTCCACTGGGGATACAAATATGAATCTCCAGTTGTAAGCTATGATATCATAGAGTCAATAATTTGGTGAATCTAAACATCTAGTTCAAATATTAAGAATTTTAGACATTGGGGTGGTACTTTTGCAACAACTTTCAAGGAATTTACATATGACTCTATTGTGGGAGAAGACGCAAAAAGAAATTCATTTTTAAGGAGCTTCATATTGTTTAAAGTTTGGTCCTTTGTGAAGAGAGGTGGCAACTCTATTAAATGAACTTGATATAAAGGTGAATAACATTTCAAATATACAAAGGTTTCCAGTCAAAAAGAAGAATTTCCAATAGCTACAACATATCTAGGTATTCTCCATATTTTGGTTTTTAGGAAGTATAAATTTATATATGAAAACAATACTTGAAAGCCTTGAAACAATTTGATTCCCTATTAATTGAAAATAAGCACTAAGGGAGAGAATATTTGTGATAAGTTTGCATACTTTTGTATCATTTGATTGTAGTATCTATTATGAAATGAAGTATTAAATATCTTTGAAGAAACTCATGTTGAGGATCTTAAGCAAGTTAAGAAGGAAATTCGTATTGTGAAACCTTGAGATTATGTTTTAAATACCCTATGAGAATGCAAAGCTAATGTGATAAAATTTGTAGAAGTGTAATCAAATATATCATCAACCTATGCATCTGTGTCTACATCCAAGTGTAACAATGCATAGTGTGTAGCCATTTTCATGTAATAAAAGAAATTTCAGCATTATAATATATCGAGCCATAAATTTTAGTGGTATTTATGGTTACCCGAATGTCATGCCATATGAAAAAAGAGATAAGATACCAAAGTTCAGTGGTAAAAAATATGAATCAACAAGTAAACATTTACAAGAATTAAACAATGTTGTGGATGATTATGAGGTAAATCATGAGGATGTGATTATGACTTTATTTTTTCATTATTTGAAAGGAGATGCTAGAGATTGGTTCTCTAATTTACCAACATGTTCTGTCAATTATTAGGACAAGTTCAAAGTAGTTTTCCTGAAGCAATTTGGTGAGAGAGTCAATACTATTTATTTTCTCAATAAATTTATGAGAATTAAAAAAGAAGAAAAGGAGTTGGTTCCAGCTTTTAATCAGAGATTTGCTAAAAATTGAGGAATATTCATGATTTCATGAGATTAAGTGATGCAATGTGTTTGGTTGTTTATTTAAGATATTTTGATAATAAGATGAGATATCTGCTAAGAGATAAGTATCCTAAAAATTTGTACCAGGCCTATGAGATAGCCATGAACATTGAAAACAACTGAAGATATGGAATACAAAAAGGTCATTTGAATACAAGTGTTTGTTGCCCTGAAACACCAAACATTAATGAAAGTTGTAAGTCAAATATTGAAAATGAATGCCAAAACACTTACACTCTTGATTCAGTTTGTACATCATTCCATAATGTTGATCATATAGAATCCCAAACAAATTGCCAAGAAGCTATATGCATTTATGATCCTATGATATTTGTTCAAGCCCTTTATTACATAAGGAGACAACAAAGAGAATCATTAGATGATATTTATGAAATATTTATGGATGTGTTGTATACAATACCTGAATGTTATAGACCTAAAAACTTAGAATGCATTCATTTATTTTATGAATCTTATGAACCGAGTTTAAGTGCTATACCAAAGGAATTGAAGCCAGTTAGACTTGATCAAGTATGTGATTTATTTTCTCTTTTTGAAAAGATTAGAGATGACCATCAAGGAGATATCATGTTTTTAACCTATGATAATAATTATTTTTCTACTCCATATGAGTCAAGTAGTGAAATTTTACATGAAGAAAAAGAGAGCAGAGTAAAATTTGAAAATGCACCCCTTGGTGAAGCAACTAAAATGTGTGGTTTCAATTCTTTCAAAGATTCCAGCACTTGTTATCCTATGGAAGACATAACACGGTGCAATCAATTTGAGAATTTTGAACATAATTGCAATAGTAATGAGTGTTCTCGCTATAGTAATGATGATGACATTGAGTATGATAAAACTTTTTGTTGATTGTGATTATCCGCATGAGGTAGAGATGGAACCTTTTTCTGAAAATAATAGATCTCTTGATAATGATAAGAACACCTATATTCTTAAGAAGGAACAATATCCTTCCTATAAAGACTTTTCAAAATATGAGTTATAGATGTCAACCATTGATGATGAAATCAAAGTTGAAAATCTGTCTATATGGTCTTTCAGTGACTTTAATGATTTTGATTACAATGATGACCTTCATCCTGAGAAAGATGTAGATTTTATGATGGAAATAAATGTAATGGAAAATCCCTTGTTTTATGAGCCTCCATCTTCATTAATGGATAAAAATGGTAATCCTCATTGGATTAGAGACAATCAACTTTTTATTGAGAATTCTAATGATGCATCTAATACAAGGTTAGAATGTGGTCTTGAGAAAAAAAATCAACATGTTGATGAGCTCCTTAAGGTAATTTACTATTAGTTTTTTACATTTGATATAGATGTTACTGAAAAGGTTGAATATCATGATGCTAGGTACTTGGAGGAGTTTGAACATTTCTAGTTTCCATTTCAAATATGAGGTATTCTAATGAAACATGACAAGGAAATGAAGAGTAAGGAATGTTATTTTCAATTTGAACATATTTAATATGATTAATATTGTTGATGCCAAAAAATAACAAGGTAACAACCCTTTGTGGGAAACTCAATTAAAGGGGGGACCTATTGCGCTAAACTGAGTAACCTCTATATTTTAAAGAAGTTGGCTTACTCTATAACTAGGGTTTGAATGGGAAAAGGAAGAAAATATAAAAATAAAAGATCTAACTAGGGAAATGCGCCAAGATTTAGATGTAAGGCATGATAGATCTATCTTGTAGATGAAATCTAAGTGCTCGTTCAATAATCTACTATGTCTCGGAATGATAGAAAATAAATATAGAAGTATAAATGATTCACTCAATGACATAAAATAATATCCATGAACATTTACTAAAAAGAGGAGTCAAAGACATGATCTAAACCAGAAAACTTGCATTAAATTTATAGAATTTCTACAAATGAAACATTTAGTACCATGATGGCATAGTAAAACTTCATCAAAAATATTAAGAAAATAGAATGGTAGAACAATGGAATAGTCTGTAAGTATCTACAATGATCTAAAAGTGTTAAAGGCCTAGTTCTTTTACCAATTTTTCCTATCAAAATCTAAACCCTTGCTTAGAAGGAATAAGTAATATTTATAATAAAAACCTAGCTCGGTGAGCTAGTAATAGAAAAAATCCTCTGATCATGAGCAATGATGTATTAGAAATGATTTCCCCTTGTCATTGCAACCAAAAATATTCAAGCCATGAATGAGGATTCCTTGGAGCTAGATGAATCCCCTACAAATGATGGTAGTGGTCCTAGTAGACTAGAGTGTTGATAAGTGCCATCCACTCATGACAACAGTTACAGAATGTGGTAGTTGTTGTAATGTTGTCACTTGATTCATATTCCTTCGTGATGAACCATTTAGAAGATTTGTGTGGCAAGTGGTCAGGGCCAATGTTCATCCTTCCCTTTATGCAATGAAAAAATTGTGTTGTGAAGACATGTGGAGGTCTCCCAAGCATACTATTCTGAAGGTGGGGGTCACCAAGAAATGCACATGGATTGATGGTCGGGTGCCAAAAGAGGATTGATGGAAAGAAGCATTGAAGAGTGTGATTTGCTGACATGTTGAAGCATGGTGATGGATTTTGAAAAGTGAGAGAAGGAAACCTTGCAAGAGGCACTTGGCTAACAAGTGGCAACATTCGCATAAAGCCTTACAAAATGAGCCTAATATTGATTTTTAATAGGAGGGTGTGGCTGGTACTTAAGAAAAATAAAATAACCTAAAGGGAGCTTGGGAATTTTAAATTAATAGATTTTGGGGACTTATCAGGAACATTTCACCTATGGAACAGGAAACCCAAAAAATCTTCTAGTTTGCAAACTAGAGTCTTATGCATTGGGTCGCACAATCAAAGCTTAGAGAGGGTAGTCTATAGAGGCAACCATCTAGCATCAGATGGAGTCAATATGTCATGCATAATTTCTTACGCTCCATGTAGATTTATCACTTCTTTGTAAGGAAATGTTGAAGATATACTGGCCCAAGACTGGAGTTGAAAAAGGAGTCGGATGATCAGATGAGTGATGCTTTATATATCTCTTGTAGTAAGGGGCTGACTGAAACTCTGAAAGGTAGATGCATCCCATTGTTTCTCCTCAATATTTTATACAATATGCTTCATCATGGCCACCAATTCATCTTCAAGGAATGAAGATGGTAAACCTATCTGAGTTAGGTGAGAGAACCTAGCCCACATGCTATTCATGGTCTAGTCCAATTTGGTTGCACACTCACTGGCATGAATGATAGCTGCGTGGCAATGGATGAACCTGTTAGTTATTTTTGTAGTGAACTATCGATCATCAATCCCTACACTTTCCAAGACTTCATCTGGGACCACATATAACATGTGTAATAATCTCCTAGCTTCCAGAACTCTCTTTGTGATGGAATACGGGAATTTATTGATCACTTCACGAACCCCTCTGCCCAAGCCTATTGCCTCCACCATAAATTGGAGTGTTGTCTATAGAGTTACACAGAAATCCTTCACTCTTTCCTATTATGAAACATATAACTGCTAGGCTATCTAAAGAAGGTACCAAATTGATTGACTAGAGGTAAGGAACAACTCTTTAATAGGATAATCTTCAAATCTCTTTGCTTTATATTATGCATGAGCTCCACCACCTTTTGGTTTGTCATAGTGAGTTGTCCCTACAAGCTTTGTGATTTTGTGACCCAGCTAGCCTCGTCCCATTCCTTGTTTGTTGTTTCCTCTTCTAAGCAAGACATTACCTATATTATCTAATTCTCTAATTGGGCTTGGTGGATCTCAAAATTTTCATCATTCTACTAAATTTTCCACTCTAGTTGAGCATGTTGGCGATGAAACTCCTCATCCTTTTATTGCACTTCCTACCCCAACCTTGCCAACTGGTCTTGATATTATTGGTTCTTTTGCTACAACTCAGTGACAAATTTACAGTCGATGGATTCAAAATTCACAAGTTCCTCTTAGAGCTTTGCTTGCTCCACCTCCTTTTGTTGGGATAAGCGCTTAAATTTAGCATCCCTAACTTTTTCCTTGGCAAGAAAGACCTTGACTCTATCCTTTATCCTTTTCAACTCTTCCTCCCTTTTCTTTAGCTAGTGACCAGACTTAAGAAATTCGGTGATTACCGCCCACTACGTTTCCCCCATGAGTTCCACCTTGTCTTTAGGTTTTTCTACGCTTAAATCAATCCCCATGGCATACATGTATTCATCTAGCTACATTTTTTCTTACAGCTTGTTGATAGTCAGGTATATAGTCACAAAATGTAGTGACTACTGAGCCTCACTAAAAATAGTCTGTACCTTTGGCTCCGCTGGCCTCTTAGCACTTTTATCCTTTTTCCTTTGGGCTCTCATTGCTCATGCCTGCTTATTTTTTTCACCTTCTGATAATAATTCAGAGGGTGACCTAATGAGTCCACCTATGAAAGGTACACTGGGAGGAAGGGGAAAAGGGAATGAAAGGGTGGCGGTCCCAGGAAAATTCTTCTTTGTAACACTAACTATTTAAGGTGAGAAAGGAGGGATACTCCAATACCCAAACTATGGAATAGTAGGAGGACTTGAAGGAAGCAGAGTCATGGTGATTTCTATGTGCTAGGAAGAGTGGATCAATTTTGACATTGCAGTGGTAGGAGATGTATGAATGAAGGTAGTAGAGGCAGAGTGTGAGATGCTTTGGGATGTGCAATGGGCCAAGGAAAATGGTGTAAGGGTTTGCAAAGGAGTAAGGGAGAATGTGTTCGCATGAGAGAACTATGTGAAACTCCCGTGAACATTGAAAAAGAGGTTGAAATGCCTTGGTTGGCACATGAAACAAGAGGTGTTTTAGACACAACAGGGAAAAATAGGGTTTGTGAAACAAGAGAAGAGGGGGTGAAAGATACCTATGGTGTAGATGATTGTGATCCTCAACCTATTTCTGGCTCTTCACTTGCCTCAGGGTCCTGTGAACACTCTTCAAAAGATGCCTTGGTTCACTGCTGCTTTGCTGGTGATGAGTCATCTACTACAATGGTTTTAGATTTTTGTGCTTGGGTTTCCATCATCCTCCTTGTATTCTAGGTGTGATTTAATGAAGACATTAGACATGATATGTTAACCCATATATTAGAGACCTTGCTACGTTGTTTCACATATTTTCCCCTTTGCTATGTTGAGGTGTTTTATGCTTCTATTTTTGGTTCCACTCCTTCATCTAACTGTGATTCAAATTCTTTTGAACTCGAGTCTTTGTCATCACTCTCATCAAAATCTGGATGCTCATTGTTCCACAATTTTTTGAACTTGTTGTCCATCTCCTCGCTGTCATAAGGGGCCTCAATGCAATGAGTTTCCTAATCATATATTTAGAAATCATTAACCTTTTCGTCCTTCCAATTATAGTTTTTATCAGATTGTTGCGGAGATTAGCCCCAATCCACTTGGTCTTATCATACTACCCAATCGGATAGTAGAATCTGAGCCAGGGAGTTTGACCACCTTTGGTAAGGATATAAGCTAGGTCGACTATAAATTCATCTGCATCTAACACTAAATTATGATGCTTCTCTTAGTAGGGTCGGGGGTAGTGTGTTACTTTGACATATTTATTTGGAAAGTCATCATCGAGGTTGTAATTCCACTTATAGAAAATCCATACCAACCCCAGATGAGCCAACTTTGCTTCTAGTGAGTCATGAGCATTCCTCTTGGCCATGATTACGGTTTTTGAACCTCATCGGGTAGCTAGAAAATCCATTCTTTTCTTTTCCACTATAAAAGGTGACATTGATAATTGATACCTGGAGAAATAATTCAAGCACCATTATCTAGTCTGTAAGACATGCTAGAAGTCGAAAGGGCTCTCCGGTGAAGCCATGTAATCAAACGAACATGAAGTCTTCACCCAGGAACCAGTCACACCTCGGAGTAAAGTTTTTCATGAACTCAATTTGGTTTGAGTTGAACCGTAAGATAGTGTTATATCCTCTTCAATCCTACAAAATTAGATATAAGAAATAATTTGAAAATGCATAATAATCAAATTTATAGAGAGGAGGGGAGCCCATGTGGAAACCGGGTTCCTCCTCTGGTTTTCATAAAAAATGGACACCTCTAGACACTTCTGGAAGAAATCAGAATTTTGATGTAAGAACATGTGAGTGAGAAAAGATGAGAACCTGAACCTCCATTGAAGTTGGTATTTTTCTATCTTGTTGAGCATCTCCTATACGAGAAATTCAGTGAAATCGTACTAGAAAAGATAATGTTGGTTATGCATCGGTGGGATATGCATTGGCTTTTTCTGAGCTTCTTTGGGTTTTTCAGTCTCTACATTATAAAAATTCATCATAAGGTCTTTGGTCCTCCAATAGGTCTCCCCTTTCCCTCAAGTGAATGACTCCATTTGAGGCACTTTGGAGATTCACTCTAGAATACATAACATATTGCAGATAGCTTCCTTACAAATAACTACACTCACCTCCTAGCCCTCAATGGTTCTAGTATTTGGGTGAAGTGTTTGATAGACTCATCGACCAATTTAGGGTAATAGTGTAGGACCAAGACCATATCTTATAGAATCCCACTGAGCAAAAATTACTACGCCAGGAATCTAGGTCATTATTCCTTTTTATTCCTTCACAAGTCAACTCCCTAAGTGTCTTAGGATTCCTTGCAAGAATGGGGTCATGAATATTCTTTCTATTCTTCTTTAATTCATTTCTTTTCTTTGCGAGGGATCTTATTTTTTGCAACTCACAGTTTCACCCATGTTGGCTTTTCTAGCATTCTAGGAAAAGCATACAAGACATCCTCGAAGATGTAGGTGGCTAGTTCCACACACATGATATTAATTAAAATTTGGGCCCCTCCTTATTGCATCTCTACTTAAGAAATTTAAGAAATTTCCATCCTTTGTAGACCTTCTACCCAGGAAGCACACTGAAGTGGTATGAATGGAACCCAAAACACAACACAAAGCTCTGAATTCAAAAATAGACAGCCTCTTGCTTTAGGTTTAATCCATAGCAGGGTAGTGAATTCTCCACAATTACCTCTACATTTAGCTCCCTTATTGCTAGATGTGCCACACCTAGTTCTCTTAACAATTCTATTCTTTAAGTCCCTTTAGGTTCTCAAGAATTTTTATGCTCTCTCTAGTTTTTTGCATGTGACACTTAGCTCTTTCCTTGATTTCTTTCCCACAAAAAGTAGACAATAGTTTCCTTTTTGCATGTACTGCCAGTTACTCCCTCCATGTGTAATTAACTACTTTCTTCTTTTGAAAAGACAAGAATTCATAATTACATTAGAAATAACGCTCCTTTGGCATGATTTTCATGGGAAATTGAGCTATTGGCTTCTTTCTTTACATCTTCTTTCATGCCTTTGCAATTAATATCCCTTAAAGCATAATTAAGTTGATACCATAATGAGTACCCTAGAAAGATTCATGCTCAACCTTGGAGTTTTAAATGGACTACATCATGACACCTAAGAACCTATCCATATGAGCGATCACCTAAGCTTACCACCAATTTGTACTAATTGATTATCGCTCGTTAATCCTACATGCATCAATTCATACCTGTGGACACAACTCGGTTGAAAGATTGAGCTGGCCTTTTGGTGTGATTTTTGAGTTAAACTTGATTATCACCATGCTTGGGATGTAGGCTACCTCATATATTTATATAAAAAGGAGTCTTAATATAGTAGTGGGATCACACTTAGTGATCAACAATGGTAGCATTGGGAAATTACATAGCATTATTGCATAGGTAGTTGAGTAGGCTTTAAATTTGCATACTACTAGACTTAGGTATTTTCAGAAAAGGTTGACACAATGAATACTCCAATTAGGCTAGTGTGCCAGAAGTCTCAAATGAATTTTATGGGAGAGATCTCCAATAGGCACCTGAAACGTATGACCAAAAATAAACAATCACTGGCTATTATAGCCATAAAATGGGTTTTGGGCAGGGATTTCGTTGAGTATGAAGATAAATATTGGGTGAACTCCATTATATGCTCCCATTTTGTTGCCTTGCTACTCAAAATTTAGGCTCCACTAGCCATGATACTTCGCCTGACACTCCAATTTTTTTTGAAGAGGTACCTTAGAGGCCTTGGTGAAGTAGTGAGCAATGTGGTGTATGGCCTAGGCCTTCCGATTGTGAGTGACTTTCAAAGGCATATCAAAGAAGATGTGGTGGTACCATCGGTGCCATTTATGAGTGGGTTCTAGCTTCATTCCCTTATTGAGCACCATGAGAAAGCCACCTATGCATGCCACTTTTTGTTGCACTACTATAATGTAGTGCTATTCTATGATGTGGATTGGTATATTGACTTCAGGAACCTTGTGTTCCCTCTTCCACTCCTTCTAGGTGTTGATGATATCACTTCGGGTCCCATTGCTAATGGTGATAACCCTCCTATTCCTCCTAACAATGTTCCCGCCAATGGAGAAAATGGTCATGCTGATGAAGACATCACTCATGTTCCAACAAATTGAAGATTAACACACCCTTTCCCCTTTTGTATATATCTACTTGAAAGAGGGCTTACGTATACATATATATAAGGAAGTTGCACATATAGTCATACTTTTGAGCGCAAGGCCACATAGCCATTTTTTCAATGTTTCTATCAAAGTATATATATATAATGAATATACTTGCTTATCTTCAACTCTTTGTCTTCATTCTTGTGCTCTCTTCAAACTTTATTTAATTCCTCACATATGAACTTAATTTTTACAATATGAGTAGTATAGTCTTTATTTGTTCTTGTAATAATGGGTCTCATGAGTTTTCTTGCTTCTTGTATCCATGAAAATGTTGGAAAGAACCAACTGAAAAAACATGAAAGGGAAAATAATTACATTATTCACATATTTACACCTACACAAAATAATTGTAGCTTAATTGAATAATTTTAAATGAATCTCATTAACTTGAATTCCTAGTGGCTCTTGTTCCATATTCTCTAATTTGAATGCATTATTTTGTTTGCACTGAATTATTCTGAAAGGACCTTCCCATAATTTTTTGAATTTTCAATGTTGGCTAGGCTTTGTGGCTCTTTCATTGAACTTTAGTACCAGGTCTCTTTTCTCCAATTGAACTTCCATAGCTTCGTTCTCTTCAATCTCTAGAAACTTGAGTAGCTATAACATAGGTATCTCTATAGAGATTGCTAACAATGCCTCCTTCCAATATACTAGCTCATATGGCGATGTCTTTAGGGCTTGCTTAAGAGTTATTTGGTCTACCCATAACACTTTCTAGATATTCTTATCCCATTCTTTCTCATGATCACACCCGATCCTTTTAATGAGTTAGACTAGATTCTTGTTAGTTGACTCTGTCAAGCTGTTTCCTTGTGGGAATTAGTTTGAGGATGTTTTTCAGGAATATTTCATGTTCTAATGTGAACTAAATACCTTGGAACCTAATAAATATTTGGCGTTGTCTAAGATGATAGTCTTTGGCATGTCTAATCTCATTACCATCCCTTGAGAAAATCCACAATGTTTGCCTTTGTTGCATTTTCAAGGAGAGGGCTTTAGTCCACCTTGTGAAGTAGTCCATGGCTATTAGGATCCACTTGTGACCAGCACTACAGGTAGGTTTGATGATCCTGATGAAATCTATCCCCCATTGCATAAATGGTTGA
This sequence comes from Sequoiadendron giganteum, assembly GCA_007115665.2. NCBI lineage: Eukaryota > Viridiplantae > Streptophyta > Pinopsida > Cupressales > Cupressaceae > Sequoiadendron > Sequoiadendron giganteum. The sequence continues at coordinate 204,888,370 of CM021105.1, forward strand.
AATCTATCCCCCATTGCACAAATGGTTATTTTGCTACTATTAGATTGAGAGGCATTGCAAACTTTTATCATTTGGTAGGAGTCATTGAATAATGTAGACCAAAAGTACCCAACATGTAAAATTTTGATGGTGATGGTCTTTGCAAAGAAGTGTCCACCTTCCAGGCTACTGTGGAAGGTGTTGACAATTATCATTGCTTGCTCCATGGTGATGCATAATAATAAGACGTCGTTGAAATTCATCTTAAAGAGGATCCCTTCAATAATTGAGTACCCATTGTTTTGTAGTCGGTAGAATCTTCTTGATAGATACTTTCTAGTGTGAATGAATCTTACCCTATTCACCAACCAACAACCTTTAGGTTCAGACTCATTTGTTAGGAATATCTCTGCTTTCTCTTGCTCAGCTTCCATTTCTTCATCATGAGGTAAATATTCACACAATTTTATTCCTTTGATAGTCTTCATAGGCTTGACCTCAATGTCATATTCTAGGATCTTAGTGATCCAATTGGCCATTTTTTCAGTTATTTCTCCTTCCATGATGTACTCGTGCACACTAGAATTGTTGACATAAATGATCACCTTAGCACAAGCGATAAGATGTTGTAACTTCTTGAGTCCCTTTATAATTGTGAAAGGTTTCCTTTTGAGTTTTTTTTAGTTCATCTTGTACTCCTTCAAGGTTTGGGAATGGAATTCTTTAGGATTATCTCATTTTCCTTCATCATCCTTCTAAATCAAAATAGTGGCAATTCTTGTCTTGCTACTAAATACATATATTATGAAGTCTTTTGAAAAGTCTAGGTTTTCCAACATAGGAGCTGAAGAAATAACATCCTTCAGCCTCTTGAAGGCTTCTCTTGCTTTTGTTTTCCATTTGAAAAATTGGTCCTTTTTAGCATCAGGGTGATTGGTCTAATTATTCTTGCAAAATCAGAAATAAACTTGTTTACAAAGTTAACCTCCCCCAAAAAATATTGGAATCCTTTCTTGTTTACTAGAAGAGGAAGTTCTTTTATTTCTTTTACCCTTTTGAGATCAATAGCAATTCCTTCTTAGGACACTACATGCTACAACAATTTGCCTTGTGGTACTTCGAAAACATATTTTTTTGGGTTCAAGGATACCTCAAACTCTTGGAATTTTTTGAAAACCGTTTGTAGATGATCAAAATGATAATTTTTAGATTTGGAAAATATAGTCAGATCATCTAAATAGATGAGAATGATTTTGTTGATCAGTTCACTGAAGGTGATGTCCATTGCCTCCCTAGAAAGTGGCCTCGACATTTGATAGACCAAAAGGAATTTTGGAATATGCAAACATTCCCCACTTGGTGGTGAACATGGTCTTGCGCTGATCTTCTTCTTTAACCTGAACTTGATTATAGCTTGAGAAACCATTTAATAGAGAAAACATCTCTGACCCTGCCATAGTCTACCAGATTGATTCCATGGAAGGCAGTGGGTAATGGTCTTTCATTGACACCCAATTTAGGTTGCAAAAGTGAACATAGAGATGAATGTATCCATTTTTCTTTTTAACTAGAATGAGGTTAGATACCCACATACTGTTCTTGATTGGAAAGACAATCTTGGACTAGATCAGCTTCTCTAGCTCTTGTGCCATTAAGGCTTCAATCTTTGGATTGACAGGCCTCTATTTTTGTCAGATAGGTTTAGCACCCTCCGTTAGTTTGATGGTCTGCTAGATTATTTTGGGATTATATCCCCTAAGGTCATCATAAGACCAGGCCACAACCCCTTCATATTTTTTGTAGAAGTGTATAAGCCTATCTCTATCACACTAGAGGACTTCTTTCTCGACCTTTAGTTTTCTTCCATTCCCGACCTCAAGGTCAACGTAGTCTACCTGGTCTACTACAAATTTCCTCCTATATTTCCTTGCATCATCACAATCAAACATATTTTCAAAAGTGATGAACCCTTTTGGAAGCTTGGTTGATTTAAATTGGATGATCTATCCTTCATAAGCTTCTTCAACTTTTGGTTGAAACTGATTGGAAAAATCTCCCAACTTCTAAATAAATGAGGCAATGTGTTCATCACTTTGGAATACTTGCCAACTCTAATCATTTTCATGAATGGAGGGTCGAATTATTACTCACAGAGAGTGTACATTCTAAATCAAGTCAAAGATGTGATTGAATTGAGATCCTATCATTGCCATGCGATCTGCATATGAATTATGCTCCCTTGACACTAGATGGATATTAAAAGCTTTGAAACCTTTGATGAGGTCCCATACCATATGCCTATAAGACTGCTTACAAATTTTTTTTGTAGCGAAGATGTTTCTGACTTTATTGATTATGAGTTTAGAATCTTCGAACACTAGTAATTGTTTGATACCCATTCACTTCGCAAGGCTTAGACCTTGCACAAGATCCTCATGTTTGGATTCATTGTTTGAGCAATAAAATTGGAAGTGGAAATACCTGAGGATATACTCATTCGATGGAGACATTAGGAATGTCTTGACACAACTGCCAACTTTGCATCTCGCATCATTGAAGTGCAATGTATGGAGCTTAGAGTCCTGTGTAGCCATGGAGTCCTTTAATACCCTCAAGAAATCTTGATCCTCATCATAGATGACATAGGTGCCCAAACCTGTACCATGATAATTTTTGAAAGTATTGGCTCCTACATACTTGATTAAGAAAAAATCTTCTCAATTAGCTTTGTCTTCGGTCACCTACTCATCTCCTAGTAGCTTGCTACCACTGGCTTCTTATTTGGTGATAGAGGTATGAGTGTCTTTGAAGTTGATCATGGATTCATCAACTAAATGTTCTGCATGTAGAGGTTATGATATTATCTTCATCTTAGCCCCATTCTTAGTTCTTATAATTAGGTGGGACCAATCCAAAGAAAGGTATCTACCCATCTTTGAGGTGAATGCCTAGGACAGGTAGGGGCCAAACATGGGAGGGACGTCAATGATCATGGTGTCTTGTGTCACTATGATGCTAGGGAAGGAAAACAAAGTTAAGGGGAGGTCTTTAGTGAGGCCTATAGTTTTTACCTTAGTCCCATCTAGTTGCATAACTCTTCTCATTAAGGGCTCATAGCTAAGCCCTAAAGCTTTAGCTATCTTCTTGGGCATGACTGTGGTGTTAGCACCGAAGTCGATGATGGAGTTGTGTAGAAATTTATTCCCTACAATGAGAATCAAGAAAAAGGGTTTAGGTTTTGGTTTCTCCTCTTTTACTTCGGGTGAAGCCTCCTCTGGATTATTCGCAAGAACTTTGGCTAGAGGCGATGAGTCAGAAGAATTTTTGGAAGCTTTTCCTATTAACTGCACAATCGTATCTTTTTACAGGGCCTTTTGTAGTAATTACTTCTACTCTAGAATGGCTAAGATATCCCAAAGGGGTACATTAGCATAAAATTTCTTCAATTGTTCCACCACATTGAAGGGTGGTGGATTTGGAGGCTTCTATTCCTTAGATTTGGTGATGATAATCTCCTTGCATAGCTACAGTTGTGGAGAAATTGTGATAGGGCAAGGGGGTTGGTCTAGGAAATTTTAGGGTTACGGAGTGGTCGGTTCTCCTGTGAACCTCCTCTTCGATCGAGTGTTGTATTTAGATTGTATTTGTAGAGTCACTGATGTAGATACTTCATAAGTGAACACTGCTTCCGCCCCTTCCATCCATGAGAGGAGGGCATGGTCAGGAGCTCTGTCATTTTCTTGCTCTAAGGGAATTCCTTGCATCTGTACGGTGAGAACCACATTCTCCATTTGGGAAAAGGTGTATGTATGTTCTAAATTTTTTTCCACACCTTGGCTATGCTGCTCCATAAAAAATTTAAAAGCATATGCGCATCGCCATAGGGATAGCACCAATGATTGAAATCTTCAGCGAGATTTTTCTACCCTATGGTTAGCTCTTTGTTTGTACTAGTTTGAGTAGCCCCCAATGGAGTCGGTATCAACACCATCTGGTTACTTGTCTGGGTCGACAGATTTGTGCACATAACTCCTTGATATTGGTTATGTTGGTAGGAGGTTCTTCCACTTATATAATCTTCGTAGGATGGTCTTAGAGGAGCAACCTAATTGTGCTTGATAGTGGTTACTTCATTTGTTAAGTTTTGTAACATCTACATTATGTCACTCATCTCATCCTTTAAAGAACTAGATGCAAAAGCAACATTCTATGGCACACTCAAATATGTGTACATAGATGGGGGTGGAAAAAGTGTGCTACTAGATGGCATCTCTTGAGAAGAGGTCGATATTTTAGGGAATATTAGCATAATGGGCTGAGGTGGAAACTTCTTGGCGCTAATTAGGTTCTTCTTTGTCTTAACTGCTATGTTGTAGGCATTTGGTAATGTGGTTCTACCAAGTGACTAGATCATCATTGAGATGTTGACATTGATGGACTTTAAGTACAACATAGATGCTTACTCAGGTGGTGGTCAGATGTCATTCTAGATTCTCTGCTAGGTTGTATGGAACCAGGTGTTGAAATCGATCATGGATTCAGATGGGGCCCGCTTGATCATCGATAGCTGGTGATATAGCGAAGACCTTTCTCCATCATTAGAGAATATTTCATAAAAAGGATCCCCGAGCTAATCTTAGGTATCAATAGAGTTAGTCAGTAGAGTGCAATACCAATCTAGTTCTCTTCCTCACAAAGAACTCAGAAGGAATCTTAGCACTATGTTCTGATATATCACTCTGTGCACCAAAAACATGTCTGCAACATCTTGCAAATGTTCAAATAGTGTTCTTGAGCCATCTTTAGTAAACTTTCAAATAGCTTTAAGATCAAAGATCGGGATAGGGGTCTAAATGGCAAGTGTGACTGGGGCTACAAGGGGGCTTCTGGTGTCCAAGACAAATAATTTTGACTTGTGATCTACATCGTGGTTGGGATCTGAAAGTTCTATAGGTCAAGTTTTTGTATGTGATGTTACTAGTGGAGGCACTAACAAGCCAACATTCTTTGTGGTTCATGACCTAGTAAGAGGCTAATGATTTTTACACCCATTTGATTTGGTATATTTAAGTGGTCCTACCAGGATTTCCAAGAAAACAAAATTGTTGATGCCAAAAAATGGCAAGGTAACAATCCTTTGTGGGAAACTCAGATAAAGGGGGGACCTATTGTGCAAAATTGAGTAACCTCTTTATTTTAAGAAGCCAAATTCTTATATAATAGGTGTTTGAATGGGAAAAGGAAGAACATATAAAAATAAAAGATCTAACTAGGGTGATGCACCAAGATTTAGATGTAAGGCATGATAGATCTATCTAGTAGATGAAATATAAGGGATTGCACAACAATCTACTATGTCTAAGAATGAAAGAAAATAAAGATGGAATTCTAAATGATTCACTCAATGACATAAAATAATATTCATACATATTTACTAGAAATAGGATTCAATGACATGATCTAAGCCAACAAACTTGCATTAAATTTATAGAAGTTCCACAAATGAAACATTTAGTACTATGATGGCACAGTAAAACTTTATCAAAAATATTAAGAAAAAAGAAAGGCCAAATAATGACATAGTTTATAAGTCTTTACAATGATCTAAAAGTTGTAAAGGTCTAGTTATTTCACCAATTTTTCTTATCAAAATCTGAACACATTCTTTGAAAGAAGCAGTATTTATGATGAAAGCCCAGCTCAGTGAGCCAATAACATAAAATACCCTCTGATCATGACCAACAATGTATTAGCAATGATTTACCCTTATTGTTGCAACTGAAAAGATTCGAGCCATGAATGAGGACACCTTGGAGCCAGATGAATCCCTTGCGAATGATGGTAGTGGTCCCAGTGGACTAGAGTGTCGACATGTTCCATACACTCATGACAATAGTTACAAAATATGGCAGTTGTTGTGAGGTTGTTGCTTAATCATCTTCCTTTACGACGAAGCCTTTAGAATATTTGTGTCGCAAGCGGTTGGGGCTGACATTCATCCTTGCATTTATGTGATGAAAGGCTTACACTACAAAGACACATGGAGATCTCCCAAGAATACTATGCTAAAGGTGGGGGTTGCCAAGAAATGTGTGCGGATCGATGCTATGCGGCCTGCAGTTGGGTGTCAAAAGAGGAGTGATGGAAAAAAGCACTGAAGAATGCGATCTGCTAACATGTGGAAGCATGGTGGTGGATTTTGAAAAGTGAGAGAAGGAAACCTTGCAAGGAGAACTCGGCTTACAAGTAGCAGAATTCAGAGAAAGCCTTTTGAAAGGAGCCAAATATTTATTTTTCATAGGAGGGCATGGCCGATACTTAAGAAAAATACAATGACCTGAAGGAAGCTTGGGAATTTTATATTAAAAAATATAACACATTCGTGTCACATGATGATGAAAGGTTTCAGTTTATGCTTGATTATATAGAGAGGAGTGACAAAGATTACATTGATAACAATTTACTTAGAATGGTTAGTAGAAATGTTTATAATCAAGTAGTTTTCAATTGTCACCACATTTAAATTCTACTTTTGGGAGTAAACCTATGTTTATTGCAATGGGATGATAGAGTAAAATGTTGACGAAAGGACAATATCTCTTTCAAAAGGTTATTTTTGATAGGGGAAAGAATTGGCCCTAGATTTTTGTGGCTTGGTGCCACCTACAGAAAAAGGGAACCTCGATTATCTTGAAGGATGCAAATTAAAATTTGTACCTAAAAAAAATGTTTTTGATAGAATGTAGATTGGATCTCTTATTTCTGGCCTTTTGTCCTAGGTATGATTTTGTAAATAGTTTGTTTCTACTTGTTTTGTTTTGTTTGTTCTATTTTTTCCTTTTTTCCTGGCCCGCTTAATGCACTGATTTTGGGATCTCACATTGCATGCAAGAGGCATGTGTCTACAACTGGAGCTACTAATGGAACCCCTCAAAAAAAATTCTTGGTTCCACTGTAAAATATTCTACAAGGTCTAGCTTGCTCCCCTGCTTCTAATTTTAGGTTCTTTTTGCAGCACTATGATAGGGTTTTCTATCCCTAAGACTCCTCAAGATTGGCCTGTTACTGAAGAACCCTTGGTCACTTTAAAATCACATTGACCTATTTTCCTCATTCCCGGTCACTTAATTTGTCACTTATGCAATCATACTCATTATCTTGTGAGCCCCTAAGCATAGGTATATTGGTCACCTTAAGTTATCCTTGGTCTTAAATTCCTGTGAACATGATCGAAGGCTTAATTTTAAAAGATTTGAATCTTTAGCCTTCATTTTTGAGGGTCAATATCTCATCACCTAGAGATGGCCCATTTTTATGACTAACTTTCGCTACATGTGCAAAAATAATTCTTCATGTTGGCCTTCTGATTGTGGGATTTAATCCCAATCACTCCTCATATGCTTGCGTTGTTTTACTTCTTATTTTATTCATAAGGGTTGGCGGGCTTTGACCATGTGTCTGGTATATTGGTGGGTCTGATCTCCTTGGTGATGATGACTAGCACTTTGCAAAGAAGATAAATGGTTGAGAATTTGAAGACATGGCCATATCTGTATTTTTTCCCGTGTGACCATCTTTATTTGTTTCATATTATTTTAAAGACACGGGCTAGCGAGTGATGACCACATGGTATTATTTGATGGTGGGACTAGTATCTCCACGGTGTAGTTGATGCTGCCCATGGGAAATATTCTATGGATGTCATGACACATGTTAACATCAAATTAGTTTTTTGCGTGCACATCCATCTTCAACATCAAGGAAGGATGGTCACATAGGTTAGTAGGTGGTGTGACACCTGTTAATTTGTGGGACCCACTTATCTTCATAGATGAAGGCTTATTCAGTTAAAGATAACTTTGATGGTTGATGGCTGGTGATGTGGCTCAATCATGACCACTCCTTGCCATCCCATAGGATCCCTATCAATGTCTTGTGTCTTCTAATAGGAAAGCGGACACGTGCCATGTGAAATTTCTTAAAGGATCAGGTGGCCTATAAATAAAGCTGGAATACTTCCAAATTTGGTCGAGAAGATGCTATTTTTGAACTATGCTATTTTTAGCCTTGATCTTTAAGGCACATGCTTGAAATTTTGGTCATCATCTCTGACAAAAAATGATACGTATGGAGAAGGTGGAAAAAATCATGGAAATGTATGAACCAATATTTTCAGATCAATCCCCCTTGTTTTGATAAAAAGAAATACAAGTAAACTAATTCCTTTGGGTGAGCAGATAATTAATGCAAGAGAGTTTTAATTGGTGCTATGTATAGATTAGATGTATATCTACTCAGATATTTTATGATTTAAAGGAGCATTAAAGCATAATTAGTTTTAATTGTAAGTGGTTGCATTGTGATCTACCTGTTAATCTATCTTTTAAAACATGATCAATGGTGAAGATTAAATCGATCAAGGAAGATTTGTTGTCAACCCATGCATGTTGGTTTTCTTTGAAGAATTAATGGTTATCACACTTGCATGAATCATTATAAGAAGGACTAATTTCCATACTTCTCATATAGAATTTGCATAATTTTGAGTTTCAGATAAAAGTTGGTAGTTGTCTTCTGGTTCCTATTACTAGAAGGATGAGTAAGTCAAGAGGGTCTATTAGACCAGTTCAAACATCTAGGAGATTGAGTTTTCTAGAGTATGAAAAGAATTCCCCAGAGGATGATTCTGATACACAGGGAGTTCCTGATACACCAAAGAATAGAAGTGGATGCACAAAATTTCAAAAGTATGGTTTTAGGAGCAACTACCTCCTAAGGAACCAAACGTTTTTAGAAGAATTAGTGAAATTTAAAGGCAAGGAGTTGGTGGAATATGAAATGAAGAAAAATAAAAGGTGGAAATATTGTAAGGCTTGTTTGCGAGGATTTAATTATTCTCGTGAGTTCTCTGATAGCCCCCCAGACAATAAGGTTGACACTAACTCAGAGGGTGATTATTATGCCCTCTTAATGCTACCATCTAATGATTTTGGTGAGGTGGTGGTGACAGTTCCTCTAGTTCCACCACAAGCAAGGTGTGGGCTAGTATCTTCTGAGGCTAATGACTCAGAGTGATGACTACTCCCCATTTTTATTTTGATGACCCCATGGACCTATAGTCGGGATTATCCTATTCAACATTCATGTGATTTCTTGTTTCTAGTGTTGATGTGGAAAGTTTTCAGGCTAGTGTATAGGAGAGGTGCCAGACTTCCTAGTGTTGTGTAGTATGCAAGATTTTTTTGAGGCTACGAGTGGAGAATCTTCTTTGGTGAGCAAGGATGAGGATGTTGCTGCTACAACTAACTCTTCCTTTTGAGGAGCTAGTGGGTCTACAGGTAGGGGATGTGGAGTGTTGTCTTTTACTCTTCTATTTTCCTCAATGATTGCATATAAAAAAATTTTGGCATCTCAAATTATGGTGCAAATGATCTCAAAATGAAATGAAATGTAAATGTGATTGAGTATGATTCTTGTTGCTCCCTTATTCTATAAAATGGATTTTTAGGATCATTACGGTGGTCAAACCTTTAAGTCTCAATAGAGTTTTGGGTCAATGCTTTGCTCAAAAAAAGGAATTTTGAATCAATTATGGGTAAATAAGCTAGTATATGGTCTTGGGAATCAAGTTTTGTATGTAACAATCTTAAATTAGTTTTATATAAACTACTAGTGTAGAAAAACATCTTTGTTTGGAAACAAATACTCTCCTATGTATATTTCTCACAAGTTATGAATGAAAATGCTAATGGTGTTATCCTTTTTCATCAAATGGTTTTATTTGAATGTATTATTTTTTTCTCAGATTTAACTCAAAGAGTTGATTAAAATGCTTGAAGAGGGTATAACCTTTGTAAGAAATTTCTTAGAATTGGTAAGTAGTGAATGTTTCTTTTAGGCATTTTGAGTTTTCATAATATACAAAGTAGTACGGGGGTAGTTCACCTACTTCTAAAATGAGCAGTTCATATATTACAGATCCTTGCATATTTTAATCGATTTCTCCAATTGATAAGACACTGGTCAATTTATCAGAAAATCTTTCATAAGAGGCGAGGAAGTGGCAAACCTAGTCCTGAACTTAAAATAAGAACAATATTCATTGAAAGTCATTTTTGAAGGAATTGTGTATGGGATGGAAATATTCTTGATTTGTAGCAAACAAGTAGCCACTCACTTTTGGGATATGCCAATATTCAGTGGGATTCAGTTTATTTGCATTTAAATGGGATTCAATTTGTTATTAATTTGATATATTTCATGAAAGCATATTTGGGATTACCCTCCCTAGTTTAACAGAGCCGAAAGTGAAGGAGAAAGGATCACAAAATCCTAGGCTCCTTTTGTTCACCACAAACATTACAATTTCTTTATTATGAGATTTGGCAACTCTTTAGAGAATCGTTGGGTTCTACTAGAAAAATCACCAACAGACCTAGGGTGATCCCACAATAGTGGTTTACAATTTTTGGCCAAATTGGACACTAAAATTATTATTTTTAACTAAATCTTCACATTCAGGCACCTATAGTGGCTAAACCATGAGGAATTTGAAGATGATACAAACTAGAGTCTCATAAAATTTTGTTTGTAGATTCTAAATATTTTTTTATCAGAAAATTTGGAATAAGATTGCACTTCTTTTTCCATCTCCCATCAAAATTGGTTTTTTTCAGAAAACATTTTTAAAAAGTGATGCTCACCGTATACTACATAACTTTTTTTGTATGAAGGATAAAATTCTAATTTTTTTGAATTTAGATTTGTAGTTGTGATATCTAGCACTTTCATTTGGTCTCATAGTTTTTTATTGAATATTTTTTCCTTAATAGAGTTTTGAAATCAAACCAATTGCAATTTAGACATAGGTGAACTATATACAACATAATGCTTTCTTTATGTATCAAAATTATTTTTTTTTTTTTAAATGGATCAAGGACATCAATACCCAGCACAAACATATTTAAAAAAAAATTATTTTGATAATTTTCTATTTTTCCACATGTGAAAAACAAGGAGCTTGATTTTCGGTGAAAAACCTATGTTTAATAAAACTAAAAAACCACATACATAATAAAACCAATACATATTAAAATTATATTCACGGGATAGCTCATTTTGAGGACTACCATAATCATTTAAAATAAATTTTAAATGAATTCATTTTATCCCCCAAAAGTAAATCAAAAGTGATTTTTTATCAGCATTTTGATAGGTGTAAAGGAGACTCATTTATAGGTATGGTTTAAAACTAGCGAGGTTCTATCCAAGGGGGTTTGATCTAAGGTGGTTTGATCAAAGCCTCTTCAATTAGAATCATTAAAATGGAGATTTTAAAGGCTTAAATCATTAAATTTTCTAAAAATATGTGATTTCAGCATAAATCAGTTCCTGTCAAAAATTGTAAACCAGCTTTGTGGGATCACCCCCTAACATTGTTTTTAAAATCAAAGGATGATCAAATTGATCATCTGGAAAAGGTTTTCTAGAAATTCTAATAGTTCATGATTTCCTTATATCCCAAAAAATGTGTTTTTGGAGTGCCCCAACATAAGCTACTAGGTTTTATGGTATCAAAAGAAGGGGTAGTGATAGACCTCGAAAGGGTGAAATATATAACAAAGTTATGTCAACCAATAAATCAAAAAGGGTCACAGTCTCTTCGAGGAAAGGTTAATTTTATTAGCTGGTAAATCACAAGAACTATCATGGTGATGCTCAAAAAGAATCTAGTATTCAAATGGAGCCCCAAAGGCAAGGAAACTTTTGAGAAAATAAAGGTATCCATTTCCATAGCCCCAGTGTTAGCTAACCTAAACTTCTCCAAATATTTTTTTCTCTATGTCTATAGTGTCCAACATAGCATATCCTTAGTGTTCACTGAAAAGGACAAAGGAGATAGCGAAGATAATCGCATCACATTTCATTCTAGGACTCTCAAAGGATATGAAGCTAAGTATAAATTTTTTGAGAAATAGGCTTTTGCTATTGTAAAAATCCTAAGGAAATTATGACACCTGGTATCAACCAATAGAATCACCATTCTCACTACACACCCCAGTTTGTAGGAGTGTATATCTGAGGGTAAAATAACTAAAAAGAGGGCCAACAGGATCACTAAGATCCTAAAATATGATATGGATATTAAACCAAAAAAGTTGGTTTAGTGAAGGGGTTTGTGTGAATATCCTGTGTAGGAATTGAGCTCCTTAGAGGAGGAAGAGACCTTTCAAGTCTACACAAACCAGTTCGAATCAAATGAGTCATAGATGATGGATCAAATGCAATATATTTCAAACAGGCAGTATTTGTACATTCTTTTTTCCTCAAAAAAGGTGATACTATCGAATGAAAGGCACCATGTATGTACTAATTGAGGGTATCTTTTTAAAAAGGAATTATGATGGCATCCTTCTTCGATGTTTAGATAAGCCACAAGTAGAAATAATTCTGAATGAATTTCTTAGCATTCCTAAGGGTGGAAATTTCTTTGCCAAGACTACTAGTTTGATGATAATGTGAGAAGGATAATATTGGACCTCCATATTTTTTGAAATGCACCATTTGGTGTATAAGTGTACCCAATGCAAACATTTGTTTGGCAAGTGAAAGAATTTTTCATGACCATAAGCTCAATTATAATTGAGGAAACCTTTGCTCAATGGAGTTTAGATTTTTTTAGAATGAAAAATCCCATTTCTAGCACTATCCATAAGAGGACACTTAGGGCAACCGATTATTTCACAAGGTGAACAGAGGTCATTGCCCTTAAAAATGCTATGGAAAGAAAAATTGTCAACTTTCTTGAGGAGCTATTAGAGAGATTTGTTTTTCCAAAAACCATCATATCCAATAATGCATGAGATTTTATGGGATATAGAATGTCATATTTCACTCACAAATGTGGAGTTTACCTTAAAATTTCATTAAATTACTATCCACAAGGAAATGGGCTAGGGTGTCGACCAACAAAAACCTAATTAAGTTAATCAAGAACATTGGGTCAGAAAGACAAAGGTACTTGATTAAACAACTACCAGACACTCTATGGGTTGATCAGATTATGCTCAAATAAATCTTGAAGGCCTCTCCTTATGAATTAGTATATGGTAAAGAGGTTGTTTTACCTATTTCAATAGAGATATCTTCCTTGCAACTGTTAAAACATTTGAAAGATGAAGAAAGTAGTAGAATAGAAGTTAGGTCAATTCCATAACTCTTGAACCTTGAGGAGAAGAGGGAAAAGGCTTGCAAGGCCATGATTGGGTGCCAAAAAATAGAAAAAATATGGTTCGAAAAAAATACCTCCAACCCACATTTCAGGGAAGGCAGATTGGTGCAAAAGTATGATGAGCACACTACAAAATTGGGGCAACATGCAAAATTTGAAGCACTATGAAAGGACCCTTTCCATATTTGCATGTGGAAAGAAAATAATGTGTATGAACTAGAATATATGGATGGAAATTTTTTGGATATATCAGTAAATGATCTATTTATCTAAAATTGTTCTATTAAAATGCATAGGTTCTTTTTCAAAATATTCACACTTATGTCCCATATATAATTTTTTTTTTAAAATATGATTTCATTTTTCAAATAAATTTATGAGAATAGTCCAAGAAAAATTATAAATGTAGTATGTTATATTCACTAAAATATTTTACATTATAGTGTTAGCTTGAGGCTCTAGGACAAGCTTTAATCTTTCTCTAAAAAACCCAAAAATACTTATACTATGAAAAGGAAAAAAGTAGAGGAAATGAGAAAAAATAGTAAAATTCATAGCCTCTAGCCATCACTAAGCAATCAAAGGTGGATCTTTGTCAAGTTCTTCTTCTTGTTCTTTTTCTCTTTCCTCCTCTTCTTCTTTGACAAGGTTAAATTGGTGTCAACACAACATGTGCAAGCTTAACACACTAGGGACCTTAGTCCTCAATTCTATGGCTATACACTAGAAATTTAAAGCTCTTTTTTCTTGTCTATCATAGGAACATGCTCAATGTCATACTCCCTAAAAAGGAAAGTATTCATAGGCCAAGACAATGATTAGTGTCTCTCAAGGTCCATTATACAGAAATCAATGAGGGGTAGCCAAACCATGTCCTCCCCATAATCAACATGCTTGTGGAGGTCCATGGAATTTGAAAAACCACCACTAGGGATGGCCAATTGAACAATATTTCAGAGCCCGTCCAAATATAGATAATCAAACATGGCATGACACATTTCAATTATTGAGGTCTTACTGATGTCCAGGTTAAGTAGGGAATCCATGAAGTGGGAGACAATATTGGAGTTGCACCGTGGCTGGTTTTCATCCTTGACATAGTCCTTATCAAGGACCCACTTGAATACAATAATAGTAAGGTGGTCATTTTTCCTTACCAAGCAATTGATTTTGTCACTTGTAATTTCACCCATGAAGGAGTATTGCAGCCTTAATGGAAGGAGCCAAATGGGAGTGCATAGATGAGATGACATAATGACAATAAAAGAGCTAAGGCTAGCGAAATGAGATACAACAAGAAAATATTTCTAAACTAAAAGAGCTATTTTGAATGAATATTGTAGTAGGGTGGCATAGCTATTTATAGAAAAGGTGCACTTGGGAACCCAACCAATGAAAAATCCATTTATCATTGCATGGAAATGATGAAAATATCAAAGCGACTAGAGGGTAAGAGGTAGATTACATAGAAAATCTAGAAACAGGCCTTGAGAAATAAATTTGGCTATTGGGAGTAAATGCTAGCGTAAGCTGATCACCACCATGTGTTTGTTGCTATTAGTGGTACCAACTTGCTTGTTTATATGAAAATATGTTGATTAACACACTAAGTTGTGATAAACTAAATATACACATCTTTTCAGAGTACTTTATACCACTCAAAGCATGCTTTCGAATGTGATGAGGTAAAAAATAACCTCATCATAATAAACTCATGAAAGCTTACTTTTACCAAATCAAATCTAAGCCTGTGCCAATTTATTAAACTTTAGGAGAAATAATTGCTTATTTTAAGGAAAATTATGCCTTCTTTCTTTCTTTTGATCAATTAAGGAAATTTTCCAATACAGGTTTAATGGGTTGACTTGAGTGTTTTTGTAGGGAATAATCGGTCATCGAGCAGCTATTGCAAAAGTTGAACTAGCACGTGCCTCAAGTGTGGTAAAGAATAGATGTTGTGAACCTACTCCTGAATACCAGGATGATGCACCAAGGATTTAGTTTTTGTTCTTTAAAAAATTTTTATCAAAAATTCATGGCTCTTCTCGAGCCTTCTATATGTTTATGAGCTTTAAAGACAAAATTTAGTTTTAAATTGTTGAAGACTTTTTCAATGGCTATCCACGCCATCTTAAATTTAGGATTTAGTTATAAGTTATGTATAAGAATGTAATTTTATAAGTGATGAATAGGACAAAAAAAGTATCATTATGCTATTCACATGGTTTTCAAAATACTGCTGAATGAGTTCCCCAATTTCTGTCTTTTGATACACTATTGAATTATGAATGATGATGATTGTTCATAATGGAGAGACTCTAGAACTTGTAGCTTATCCGATTTAAGGATGAAGTGTTAACCCACGATCTGGCTACTCGAGGGATGTTAGTTAGATACATAAGTATTTTATTATTCTATTGTTCATTTGTTTAAAGTTAGATAACTGTTCAGTAGGAGGTAGTTAAGTTTGTTGAAGCTGATTCTGAAGTTTCAGAGCACTATGATTTTTAATTTGTATGAGTTATCTTTCGTAGTTCATAAAAATTTTAACTGTTTAAAAGATGTCTCATTGTCTGTTCACTTATTTTTCTGCTTCTGTAATATATTAGTTGTTTAGTTTGCTTGTTTCTATGCTTTCTAGTTTAGTTGTGTTGCTTTCTAAATTAGTTGTCTTATGCTTTTTAGTTTAGTATTTTTTGTTTTTCTTAGAATAAATTGTTTTCCAGTTAAATAGTAATGGCCTTAGGTTAAAATTGATTCCAATAGTTTAAGGTAAATCAAAAAATATAAAATGAGTTATCCAAATCATCTTCTTTTGCAAACTGCCTTGGACACTGCCCAGTTGACTAATTGACATTCAATATTCTAAAGTAGTAGGACCAAATGACAACCTATCACATTGTATTAGGTTTATTTGTGAAAGAGACAGTAGGAAGAATGTACTAATTACATTTTTATAGTGAATTTAGAATTCTCAAGGGATACGGATCCCTAATCCACATGTATCACCTTAATCGTAGAATTTAGTGGACTAGCGGTAATGACATTGCCTGAAATACATGTACATGCAAGAGGAATTAAATACACCCAATAGAAGATTTTTCTTAAAGTAACAAGATAAAATGTAGTCATTTCTTTGACAAAGCTCTCTACAATTTTTTAGCACAACAATGGTGAAAGCATCAACATCTGGTAGAAAGGTTGGAACCTCATCTAAAAGGTGAGGTTACACCAATATGTTTTGGGAGATATTCATTTTCTAGTGCTCCAATACCATAAGAATGACATTTTTCCCATACCAAACCAGTGCAAGTAGGCGACCATATTAAGAAAAAGGCAGTGTTGGATTTCACACAATATTTTTTACCCAAAATTGGTGGCTAACACTCAAAATCCTTAGGGAAGGGGAATTACAAAGAATGGTTAAACATGGGTCATCTGAAGGTTTTTCTTCACAACTCTAGAATTGTGATTTTCCATAGTTCATGGTTCCCGCTATACACCCATGTGTGGAGCTAGTACAAGAATGTGCTAAAAGGTTTGACAAGGAGATAGGGTTTATTAATGATAGTAGGATAAAGGTTACAATTTTTGTGGTGGCGATCTGAGACATGTTGTGTACCCATATGACCTAGGGTGTCAATAGATTTGACCAAGAAGAAATGGAAGTGTTTTAGAGAATAGGAACTAGGTAGATGCAATTTATGAAGATGAAATAAAGGAAAGGTCAGAAAGAGATAAGTTTCCTTTCCCTCTAGCATGCAAAAAAATAAAAAAAGATACATAATCTTTTTCCCAATGCTAGCCTATATTTACAGTTTTGATGCTGACGAATGGGTCCATCCTTTTTAGATGGGCTTGGCTTTCATGCTTAAGAAAGAAAAAAGATAGAATTATTTTTATTTTTCTAAGGAAGTAGCTGAAGGGATGCTAGAAAAATTAAAGACCTATGATATTGAATGTAAATTGAGTTATTCTTTTTTCTTGGTTAACTTGATCTTGCATCAAAATTCTGAATTTCTTAAGGGAAGTTTGTCATTATTTAGGTCTGATGTAAAGGGTTTCTACCAGCCAATTTTGGTATGGACCCATGTGTTTTTGAAGAAATGTGATTATTATTGGTTTGTGGATCATTTCATAGGGCTAGTACTTCTAGACTTCTTCCCACATCTATGGGGATAATTTTCCCTTGAAGTCTTGCAATGGATAAAGGATCGCAAAGACTAGTGGATTATTTCCTCGATAATGATTTCACTTTAATTAGATTCCATGGTTTTGTCACGGAGCCTTTCAAGCTTCCTAAATTTGTAACTGATATGATTTTTTCCTTGGAGGCATGCCATAAAGAAACCTTTGTTGACAACACTTATGGTGTTGGAAGGCACAAAATAGGGCTCTATCTGACTCCTCTCATTATTGCCAATAGTTAGTTGACACTGGTAATGTGAAAGAAACATGAGCTGATTACTAAAAAATTGGATTACAATCCAATAAGGCACCTCACAACTTTGAGGCATGAGAATCAAGAGTATTTTAAGTCAAGAAACAACTCAATTGAAAAAAGTACAAAATTATACATTGACTTGGCCCACATACCATTCAACCAACCACCATGGCTTGAATTCTACATGTAGCCTATAGAGTACCATAAGAGCCTCCTAATGAGCAAGTCCCTCAACAAATAATTAAATTGTCTGAGGTTGTTAGAGAGAAAGAAAGTAGGTTTATAGAGGTTTTGAGAAGAAATTAACTACCTCAACACCATGTATGGAGATCTCTAGCCACATGATGAAAGGTTTGACCAGATTTATGATAATATGGATGATACTAAAGATAGTAATCCTAAGACTAGTGGTGAGATTGAATAAGAGGAGCTTCCACTCTATACTTCTTAGCCTTAGAAACCAAACAAAAGAAAAGGATCAAAGCATAATGACTCACAAGTCACATACTCCGCTAGTGCCTAAAGTGAAGGAAAAATAACTTGATGGTCCTCAAAGAGGTCTTTTATGGTTATAGAAGGCCATGTTTTGGTGCGATCAGTTTCCAAAGGATCAAAATATTGTAGTACCAATCATATAAAGAGGAGATGAGTCCAAGATCTAGGTAGACCCGATGCATTAGTTAGAGGGGAAGAAGAAGTGGAGTTCATGATGAGGTAAAAATAATCTCATCATGATAACATAATAAAACCCTTCCTCATAGATGAAAAATACTTATTCTCTACCAATTAATTAAACTTTAAGAATAATAATTTCTTATCATTTGAGAAAAATAGTACAAACTTTATTTCTTATGATTTATTGAAATATCTTACCAATGCAAATTTAATGGGTAGTTTTAAGTGTTTTTTAGGGTAATAATCGGTCATCATACAGTATTTAAAATCATTCAACCAACACGATCTCAAGAATAGATTGAAGATATGCATTGGGAACATGCTCCAAAACTTTAGGATGATGGACCAAAATCATAGTTTCTTTTAGTTAGAATTTTATTATGTTTTTAGACTTCATGGATCAACTTGAGCCTCTTTAATATTCATATAATGAGCATTTAAAGATAAGAAATTTGTTTAAAATCTTTTGCAAAATTTTTCAATGTTAATCTAAGCCATCTAAAATATAGGATTTAGCTAGAAACTTTCTATAAATATGTAGTCTCTAGAAGCGAAAGACAACACAAAATAGTATTTTTATGTTGTCGACATGTTTTCTGAATATATATGAATAAAGAAACTATTGCATATCAATATCTGTGTTGTGGAAATTATGGAGGAAGATTACTTTTAATGGGAAATCTTTTGATTATACTGTGCATGTGATTTGAGAACGTAGGAACCTGCGAGTTGGCCACTCGAGGGAGGATAGAATAAATAGATGAGTATTTTCCTTCTGTCATTTTTATTGCATGGATAATAATTATGAATATAGTTTGATGTTCCCAAGCACTTGTTGTCTTTCATTTTTGTAGTTCTGCTAACTGTTAGGAACCATTATTTACTGTTATTAATCATATGTTTCATAGTTTGTTTACAATTTTTTCTTCTTCTATACTTTACATGCTTCTTAGTTTAGTTATTTCGGTGTTTTCTAGTTTAGTTATCATGATTTCTAAATTAATTATCTTCTTCTTTCTAGTTTAAATACTTTCCAACTTTCTAGAAAAATTAATTTCCTATTAACTAGTTAAACAACCTTAGGTTAAAATTAATTTCAGTTGCTATAAAAAGCTAGAAAATCTAAGAGAGTTAGTCAAGCCACCTTCTATTGCAGACAACCTTGGATACTGGCTAGTTGACATATTTATGTTTTATCTTCTAAAGTAATAGGACCTAATGACAACCTATCACATTTTGGTGTCATTTCTAGAGACAACTTTCTTTTTGAGTGTTAATAGGAGGTACCTTGAATACCTCTTTTAAGCCAAAATACCCTCTTCAACTTCCTTTTCTACATGGTTAGGAAAAGAGGCCCTCACATAAGATTTATACCAAAAACCCTAAAAAATACGTTCCAATCATACATAGGGAGGATCAAGGCTCAAAAGATCACTATGTTGAAGAATTACTTGAGCCTAGTCCACTAGAGACTTTCCACTATTTTCCCGAAGGTCATCTAGAAGAATAAACCCTCATCAAGGAAATTATCTAGGAGGAACACATTCCTCTAGAAATCATGAGTGATCGAAGGGCTGAAGCTAATTGTAACAACAATGATCATCTGGTACTATGAATGTTAACTTATCCTATTACTTTGGATGCAGATGATGATACTACGATGAAAAATATTTCTCCAACTTTCCTTCCAATATTTTGAGGTTTTCCCTCAGAAGACCCAGACCAATTTCTTTTCAAATTTAAGGTCCTCTATCAAACTTATGACTATAATAATGATAACCACAAACTAAATTTATTCCCTTCTACTTTGAAGGATACATCCATGCGATGGTTTATGGGATTAGCTACTGGGTCTATTATGTCTTGGGATGACATGGAGAATATCTACTTGCAAAAATTCCAAATCTATTGTAGGGTGAGTGATCGTAAGGAAAATTTGTTTAAACTTAGGAAAAAAAGGATGAGAGTCTAGAGGACTACCTAGATAGGTTTATTTTCTTTTTCAAATGATGTGGAGAAGAAACCATTAGTGTTGAGATTCTTAAGACTATATTTCTCAAGGAATTCGATCAGGATGCAAGAAGAAGCCTTGTTATAATGGGACAAGGAGACGTCTCTTAGTTGGGCCTTGATGACATATGTAAGGTGTGCTAGAATTTATCACATACTCATAGAGGAATCTGCAAAACTACTCTTTTTAGAGGGTCCAATGAAATAGGAAAGCTTCGAGAAGAAATAGAAAACCTGACAATGCACATACTTTTTCAATTGAACACTACATTGGAAGGCATACAAGATAAGACACATAACCTTGAGACTTTTTCCATCTACTATTCAAGGTGTTGAAATAAACATCTTTTGTTATAATTAACGCTAGACAAGGTTAATGTTTGTCAACTTTGCAAGAAAAATCATCCTACAAACTAGTGTGAGCTTCTTACTTATCTCAAGAATTCCAAGAAAAGGACTGCACAAATTAAGAAAGAAATAAATGTGGTAAATCAACGCCAAGGAGGGAACTTTTCTTATGGAAAGAATTCCAATCCTTCTTGGAGACCCCAAAAAAACTAGACTAGTAATCAATGGACTCCATCTTGGCCTCAACCACCACCTCAACAACCTAATTGGGGAACTCCCTATTGGGGACCCTCTAAATGGGCAAACCAATCATGGGGAACCCAACAGTGGCCAAACCAAACTCCACAATAGTGGTGTCCACAACATACTGCTCCTTGATGGAACCAAGGACATAATAAATTTTATACTTTCCCTCAGAGGAATCAATAACAAAATATGCTACCGCCACCCTAGAATCCTCCATAGAGTGAACAGATAAATCAACCTCAGCTCCTAGTGCAACCACTTCCCAATCCTAAGATCAATCGACTTACCTCAGGAGGAGGAGGAAGGCCAATATCCAATTGATCTTAGGAAGGATACCAATCCACAAGAGAAAACTCAAGCACCATTCTCAAAGCGATTGAAACCAACCATTTTGAAAGATACTTTGGAAATGCCTTTGACCTTTGAAACTGCATTAATATAGGAAATCAAACAACTACAAATAGAGGTTCCCTTGCTACAAGCAATAAAGGAGATTCCAGAGTTGAATCAATTGATCAAATAGCTATGTATTAAAACCCCTAGAGGAAACCAAAGAAAATAAATATTGTGCACATTGATGGTTATTTAGCCGATTTTTTGTCTGGAAAGACCATTGCTCCAAAATATGATGATCTCGATAGTCCACTTATAATTGTCATGATTAATGAGGTAGCAATACCTAGTACATTAGTTGATTTAGGAGTAGTTATTAACATTATGACTGTGGAAGTGATGGAAAAATTAGGCCTCACTAGTTTACATCCCATAACAACAGTCTTGCAGATGGAAAACCAGTCCATAGCCATTCCCAAGGGTGTTATTGAAACAAATCTTGTCAAAGTTGATGGATGGGAATATCCAGTCGACTTCCAAGTAATTCAGTCACTTACACCCAAAGATAGCTATCCTATAATTCTCGGAATACCATGGTTGGCCATTGTCGCAACTAAAATCAATTGTAGAGAGGGGGGAATGACCATTTCACATGGTGCAGATAGTAAATTCTTATTCTTGTACCCTCCTACTAAACCCACCAAACAAAACAAAGTTTTGGTTGATGAAACAAAAAAAACTAATGGTCAAGATAGTTTGGCCTCATTAGCCATGGTAGTTATTAAACAACATGGAGAAGAAATAGAGGATGAGTTAGTAAACGACATAGCACACCTTGGCATAGGCTCAAGTGAGGAGGGAATGGTGGATGTGCTAATTTTTTTAGGACAACCAATCGATGTACATGAGATGGAACAAAATTACACTACTATGGGAATGCCTTTTCCTTTGGCCAATATGATTGCTAGAACTAGCCATTTTTTTAAGGACAATACTAGATTTCACGGACTGATACTAGATAGTTGTCCTCTCAACACCTTGTTACGACCAATACATACTTAGTATGTGCAGAATCATCATGGAAAAAATAGGCCCTTAAGTGGCAATAAAATTCATAAAATCAGAGTTAGGCAACTTGACATAAAAATTTGAATAAGCTATCTATATTATTTCAAAAATATGTAAAAATAGAATCTGTCAAAAATTTAATGTATTTTCTAAACTACTAGGTTTATTTAAAAAAGATAAAAAAATCTATGTGGTGATAATTTGAAATTTCAATGCAGTAGTACTTAAATTTTAGGGAAAAAATAAGAATTAGGTTTTTTTCTGACCACCCTAACCACAATAAAATGATAATATTTTTTATAACATTTTAGATACAAGTAGGGGACTCATGTCCTAATGTGATGCATATTTTTTTGTAATTTTTTTCCAAGTAAATAATTATTTATGAATTTTTTATTACAAATTTTATAAAATATAAAAACTTGTATGTCTAACCACCTTAGCTTGGTCAAAACTTCATGAAATTCAATTCCTTTTTTCTAATCCTATAGTATGTGAAGCATAGAATGTGACACATGTTTTGGATTCAAAAAATGTGATACCATTTGAAAGCTATAGATTTTTTTCAATCAACCTATCAATTAGGACTTTAGTCATAATTCAAATAGAAAATGAATAATAATTATTTATTAGATTTGAAGTAAAGCATAATTTATACTAGTGGAAATGTGAGAATCTCCATTAAAAACCCTTTTCGTTTCATCAATTTTAGGTAAAAAAAAAGTCGTCAACCACATGGGCCATCATATCACTTAGATATCACCACTTTTTGGTCCATTGTGATCTTGCACATACCCTTCTATAACTTCTTCCCATCCAGGAAAAAAAAAATTATGCTACTGCAGGGAAAAACTTTGAACATCAATAGTTGGCTGACAGAATCATAAGAGGATAGATTATTCAATTTTTTGGTAAAAAGGTCTAAGGATTTTGCTTGGGACTATATATATATGAGGGGAATTCATCCAAGTGTTTGTACGGATCAAATTTAAACTGATCATAATGTAAGGCCAATACGTTAGCCACAAAGGAGACTCAACCTTGCATTAAAAGATCTTTTCAAAATTGAATTTAAGAAACTCCTTTGAGCGAGATTTATTGCCAATACGTAAGTGGGTGTCATCTATGGTTGTAGTACCAAATAAAAAGGAAAATTGGAGAATATGTGTAGATTACAGAGATCTTAACAAAGCCACTTACCAAGATTATTTTCCCTTACCATTTGTAGACTAGGTTTTGGATAATTTGGCTAGGAGGAAATATTTCTCCTTTTTAGACAGGTTTAGTGGTTACAACTAGATTTAGGTAGCACCAGAAGACTAGGACAAGACCATGTATACTTGTCCATGGAAAACATTTACATATCATGTTCTCCCCTTTGGAATTTGTAATGCTCCTACAACTTTCCAAAGAGCCATTTTGGCTATATTTGTTGAGCTTGTCAATGACTGCATAGAAGTCTATATGGAGGAATTCATTGTCTATGGGTCAACCTATGATAAAGCCCTTCAAAACTTGGACAATATTTTAGAGGTTTGCGAGGATCACCAACTATACCTTAGCCATGAAAAGTGTTTGATAATGGTGGAACAAGGAATAGTCTTAGGTCATCATATCTCCTCTGAAGTAATAAAGGTTGATCCCAAGAGAATTGAAGTCATTCAACAAATGACTACTCCTTAGATGCAAACAAATGTTAGAAGTTTCCTTCGGCATGTTGGATATTATTGGAGGTTTATAGAAAGCTTTAGTAAGATAGTGGACCCTATGTTTTCCCTTCTCTAGAAAGATTTGGAGTTTAACTGGAAACCAGAGTGTCAACTATCATTTGAAACAATAAAGGAGAAACTTTTCATTGCCACTATACTGCATGGGCCAAATTGGAATCTTTCATTACATATTTATGATGATGGTTCAGATGATGCAATTGGTGCAGTATTGTGGCAAGAAGATGAGAATGGGGGTAAATATGCCATATATTTTATTAGTAAAAATCTGACATATGCTGAGAGAAACTACATGACAATAAAAAACCAATTCTTGGCTATAGTACATACCATTAAAAATTTCTACCATTACAGTATAGGGTATAAAGCTATAGTCTATAAAGACCATTTAGTTTTTAAATATCTGATGAATAAACTTATATTAATTAGATGGATAATGAGGTGGTTACTACTCCTTCAGGAGTTCAATGTAGCAATACTTGAAAAGTTAGGGAAATTTAATGTAGTGGCAGTCTTTTTGTTTTGAATTAAACAAGAAGATGGTGACTATCCACCTATACAAGATGAGTTTCCATATTAAAATCTATTTTCTATCTCTACAAAGACCCCTTGGTTCATTAACAGTTCCAACTATTTCGCCACTTCAGAAGTACTGCCTAGTTTTACATCAAAACAAAGGAAACAACTTGTTAGAGAGAGTGTCCCATTTAAATTTATTAATGGGATATTATTCTATTGTGGCCCTAATATGGTCTTGAGACGATGTGTCAAGGCAGATGAAACTTATAGTACCCTTAGAGCATGTCATGATGATCCTTTTGGGGGTCATTATTCTGCAAAGATAACTTCTCATAAAATCGTGGTTGTTGGGTAGTATTGGCCTTCAATGCATAAAGATGTCAAAAATTATGTTCATCATTGTGATGAATTCCAAACAGTAGGAAGAACAACAACTTCTGCTAAAATTCCTTTCCAACCACAGGTAGTCCTTGAACCATTTGAGAAATGGGGACTAGATTTTATCAGTCCCATAGATCCTTACGCTCAAGGGAAATAATATGTACTAGGTTGCACCGATTACCTAACTAAATGGGTAGAAGTTCAGGCCTTGCGAGTTGCTAGAGAGAAACAAGTCGCTGATTTCCTCTATAATAAGATCTTTCTCAGATTTGGAGCTCCCAGAACCATTGTTACAGATTAGGGACCCCAATTCATGTAAAAATTTCTCTTGGAATTCACGAACCATTTTCAAGTGAGTCATAAGAAGTCATATCCTTATCACCCTCAGGTAAACGGTCAATTGGAGGTGACTAATAGGGAGTTAGAGAGCATCTTGATGAAAATAGTTTCTTCTAGGAGGCAAGATTGGGCTAGGAAATTTCTTGAAGCAATTTGGGTTTACAACACAACATGGAAATCCATAACTGGGTTTAGCCCTTATGAGCTTGTCTTCAGAAAGAAACCTCTCTTGCTCATTGAGTTTGAACTTTAAACTCTAAGAACAACTATGGAGTTTGGTCTAGATCTTAAACGAGCCTATGTGGAGTGAGTTTTGTAGTTAAGTGAGTTGGGTGAGCTTTGTTTGGATGTTGTCCATCAAACTGAGCTATTTCAAAAATAACTAAAAAATTTTGCATGACAAGAACATTGAAAAAAGAGAGTTCCATAATGGTGACTAGGCCCTACTGTTTGATTCTAGATATAAAGATCACTAAAGAAAACTTAGAACTCATTGGCTGGGTCCATATGAAATTTCTAAGGTATTTTTGAATGGCACAGTTTAGCTGAAACCCATTGATGGTGATACACAAAATCTGTTGGTAAATGGTCATTTCCTATGTATCTACCAAAACCTATCAACAAT
Source organism: Sequoiadendron giganteum (assembly GCA_007115665.2). Lineage (NCBI taxonomy): Eukaryota > Viridiplantae > Streptophyta > Pinopsida > Cupressales > Cupressaceae > Sequoiadendron > Sequoiadendron giganteum. The sequence continues at coordinate 204,914,295 of CM021105.1, forward strand.
GTAGAATTTACAAAATTGGGAGAAATGCAGGGGGAAATCCAATGCATTGACTCTGCCTTGGTAGATTCAATATAAACCTTGCATATTGTATATCAAGAAAACATAAAAATCTACAAATATATGAAAAATTGTAATAAAAAAGGGCATATGTACAATTTTTTTTCAAAGCATTCTTTATTAATTCTTAATTATTTGGACCTGGCTAAATCTTGTCTTTATTCTCATGACTTCTTATAAATCAAAAACAAAATTTGGAGCACCTTGGTATGATGCTCCAGAACTTGTTAGTTCAGGTGCCCAAATGTGCTAGAACTCACCTTAGGTCACAATGGAGCTCTAGAACTCATGAGCTTGATTGTGGTGGTGCCCCAAAACTTGCATTTTAACTCATCGCATCATATATTATGTTCCTGTACAATGGTGATTGGTCGAGAAAAGCTCCAGAAGTTTGAGTTCACTCATACACCGATTTTTCTTCCTTACAGATACATCTTTCGACAATTCTTCAGAATCTTCCTTTGGTTGCTGCTCTAGTTGCATCTTTTGATGGTGCTCTAGAACATTACCTTCTATTGCTACATTGATTTCTCTAATGCTCTAAAAATTATTCATATTCTTCATTTCGAATGCATGCCTCAAGCATGCTCTAGAATTTGTTCATTTTTTTTAGCACATGTTCAAAACCATGCTCTTAAATTTATCCATTTCCATTCCACCTGCCTTTTTCCATAAAATTTCAATTTCTTTCCAATGATTTGATTTGTCAAACCCATGTACACATGCCTTATTTTTAAGTGTTTTTTTAGTTGTCACATCCATAATACACACTCAGCATGGTTATCCCAATTTTTTCCATTATAAATAAAAGGCATTATGACAACTTATCCTCATTTATGACTTCATCATTCACAAGATGCCTCACTCATGTCATAATAAATACACTGCCACCTTAACCATTACCATCCCATCATCCTATTAAATCAGCAAAGGGATTTAATCTTCAGGCGATCACAAAATGAAATTAAGTACATATTTTCACTTAACTAAGTAGTTATTTTTGAATAAGGTATAATTAATTAGCATGAGTTTCTCCCTTCCTAATTTAGTAACTTGGGACACTCATTGTTTAACTAGTAGTATAGTTCCATTTTCACACTCCTCCATGCAAATTACCATCATTGCACAATAATTTTTAAACCAAGACAAATAAATAATCACTTTTTGTTTAAATATTCAAAAGAATTATGTGCAAGCTTCTTGCACTATTAAATTTCTTAGTACAATTGTAGAGCAGAGACAAAAAATGGGAGGTGCAAAGAAGAAATTAGAGCCGGCCTTAGTGGATAAATTACTAGGATTGAGCAACATTTCCAGTTTGTTTCAGGAAGTGGGATGGTTGGATTTTATCAAAAAGTTTGAGGGATATAATGAGAAGTTGGTGAATTCATTTGTAGAAAATTGTTCCAATGGCCAGGTGGTACTATATGGGATGCATTTTTAGGTGAGGCCAAAAGTCATTTCTCACCTCTCTGGTTTAGATAATTCTATATTAAATTATTTTAAACTTCTCAAATTACATATCAAAAGTTATCAAAATTATTTCTTAGAGAGGGAGACCCTCAACCCATGACAGTTATAAGTACTAGAGGACAAAATAAAGGGTTTCAAAGGACCTCCATATTAGAACCATAGGGAACAGTTATTGTATTTATCATAAAATATTTTACTTGTGAAGGCCAACTTACTACTATGGTAGGACCTAAATTTTGTATGTTGATACATTTGTGTCATGGGAAAGAAAACCCTGCGCTTAGGGTAAATTTGCCTAAATTTTTGAGTGAATCTGTTATCTCCTACATAGAAAGATAGAAAAATGGTTTAGGTCTATTTAAACACCATGGGTTAATTCAATTAATCTATAAATATCATTTTTTAAAGAAACCTGTAATTAAGTGGGAAAAATTTCTTCAAAAATTTGAAAAATTTGTACCTGAAAGAAAAATAGAAGAAGGGGAATCCTCTTTGAAAATGGCTTCACCTTCTGGAGGAACTTCCGTTGAGGCCTCAAGAGCTCCTAAAGCCCAAATTCCAACAACCCCCAGTGAGGAAGCACCAAAATCTCTAGCCAATGAATTGAGAACCCTAGACCAGTTAAGGGATGTTGAAATTATTTATGCAGATGTAGAAATAATTACCTCTAGGAAGAGGAAAAGAAGATCAACTATTACCTTTTAGAACACTCCTCTCTTGAGGAGAAGCAAGAGATTTTCCTCTAAGTCTACAACAACCCCAGTTCAAGATATAGAAAGTGGTTCAAATAAAAAGTCATCTAGGAAGAAAAAAAAGTCAATAGAAATTGTAGACCTTGTTGATAATGTACAATTAATGAAATAAGCATAGAAAATTTATCAGCCTCAAGAAGAAGAAAACCTTGTTGAAGAAATGCCTCCCCATAAAGAACAAGAAGAAGAGACCCCTGTTGAAAAAGTATCTCCTCACACTAGACAAGAGGAAGAGACCCTTGTTAAGGAAATACAAAAAGAAGAGAGGGAACAATCTCCACCTTTTATGGAGGTTGAGGATAATATTTTGGAAAATTTGTCTCCCATTGTAAATAAAGTTATTGAAACAACTGAAAATGATTGTGTCAATGTTGAGTTACAAAAAAATGAAATTGGAAATGGATGGGTTGACAAATAAATTGTAGAAAAATGGAGACAATATTATATAGCAACAAGAGGAAATAGCAGTACACATTACTATAATAGGAAAAAGAGATCAGGAGATTCAAATTTTAAAATTGCAAATAGAAAAGAAGGATACATTTATTAATGAATTGCATATACAAATTTAAGAATGGAATCAAGAGAATAAGACATATAATGCTAATCTATCTCATAGGGATAAACAAATTGAAAGTTTGAAAAACAATTTTATGTAGATGTTTCAAGCTTTTGAATGAGAAAAAAATAGACAGAGTAAAGAACTGAATGTTTCTCTCAGTAAGATTGTGGAGCTGGAACATGATTTACAAGAAAGAACCAATAAACCAATAATGGAATTAAAGGGAACTCAGATTGAACCAGCTGTAATGGAATGGTTTCAAGTTTGAATTCCCCAATTATTAATGAAATGGATGGAAAGATTATATTTCTTGAAGGATCCTAGAATTCAGAATATCAGGTTGAAAAAGGAGTTGGTACTGCTAAAAGAATCATTTGATAGGGTCTATAGGGCAAAACAAGATGCATGCCAAATAGGAGAATTTCTATTAGCATGTAGGAGACCATCAAGGCTATATTCTATGTTTTTAAATGAATAATTGTTGAGATGGAAATTGCTGAGAATCTATCATAACAAGCCACATGACCCTAATGAAAGAGATTTTTTCAAAGTTTTTTTAGAATCAACTCCTGACCAACAAGACATGTTATGTGAATTATTTGTTCACAAATTACTCATGGAAACACATACTGATTTCTTTATTAACCTTTTTGTTGGAGAAGTACAATTGAGATCTTTGTTATCTACTATGCGTAATCAGGTTCATTGGCAAGAATGCACTTGACAATACCCTCAAGCAGAGAAGAATGTAGGTCTTCAAATGAGACACCCCAATAGGAAACCTACAACTTTCAAAGCACACTTTTTAGCTGTTAATGTGGAAGAAACTATGAATGAGAGATATGATGACAACCTCCTCCTACACCACAATCATTTCATAGAACAAGGGCCAAAACTAATTGGTAAGGCTTGGCATGCCTATGAAGAGAGATACACCCCACTACCAGCATACTTGAAGAAAAGAGAAGTGATCTCCCCTCTTAACATTAAATGGTCCTATAGAAGAGTAGATTCCCTAGCCAAAATCTTAAAAGACCTTAGAATAGATTAGATGAGGATGAGATACATACCTCCTTGGTTGCTTTTCCCACCAACTGCTTTTCATATTAATACAAATCAATATAATGGAGTATTGAACATGTGGAAAGGAGTTTTTTATCATCAAGGCTTCCTAGACAAACCTGAAATGATGGATAAAACAATAGATGATTTGTATGATATTAGTGCTAAATATGAAGAATTGAATAGAGAAGGAGGGCAGGGGTCATAAAAGAGGACAAGAGGACCTTCCAAAAATTAGGAAGGGGAGGAGGTGACGAGGTAAAAATAACCTCATCATGATAACATAATAAAACCATTCCTCACAGATGCAAAATACTTATTCTCTACCAATTAATTAAACTTTAGGAATAATAATTTCTTATCTTTTGAGAAAAATAGTATAAACTTTATTTCTTGTGATTTATTGAAATATCTTACCAATGCAGATTTAATGGGTAGTTTTAAGTGTTTTGTAGGGTAAGAATTGGTCATCATACAACAGTTAAAAGAATTCAACCAGCATGAGCTCCAAAATAGATTGAAGATATGTGTTTAGAACATGCTCTAGAACTTTAGGATGATGGACCAAAATCATAGTTTATTTTAGTTAGAATTTTGTTATGTTTTTAGACTTCATTGCTTAGCTCGAGCCTCTTTAATATTTATGTAATGATAATTTAAAGATATAAATTTTGTTTACAATCCAATGTAGACTTTTTCAATGGTAATCTAAGCCATCTGAAAAATAGGATTTAGTTAGAAACTTTCTATAAATATGTAATCTCTAGAAGCAAAAGACAACGCATAATAGTACTGTTATGTTGTCGACATGTTTTTTTAATATATATGAGTAAAGAAACTATTTCATATCAATCTTTGAATTGTGGAAATTATGGATGAAGATTAATTTTAATGAGAAATATTTCAATTATACTGTGCATGTGATTTTAGAACATAGGAACCCGCAAGTTGGCCACTCGAGGGAGGATAGACTAAATAGATGAGTATTTTCCTTCTGTCATTTTTATTGCATGGATAATAATTATGAATGTAGTAATTTTTCTATGATAATATTGTAAAGAGTCCTTAAGTCTATCATCTTAAAGTCTAAAGTTTTGGAGCACTAGTTGTCTTTCATTTATGTAGTTTTACTAACTATTAAGAACTATTATTTACCATTATTAATTAGATGTTTCATAGTTTGTTTACAAGTTTTTCTACTTCTATAGTTTACATGCTTCTTAGTTTAGTTATTTTGGTGTTTTCTAGTTAAGTTATTATGATTTCTAAATTAATTATCTTGTGATTTCTAGTTTAAATACTTTCCAGATTTCTAGACAAATTAATTTCATGTTAACTCATTAAACCACCTTAGGTTAAAATTAATTTTAGTTGCTATTAAAATTTAGAAAGTCTAAGAGAGTTAGTCAAGTTGCCTTCTATTGCAGACGGCCTTGGACATTGCCCAGTCAACATATTGATATTTTATCTTCTTAAGTAATGGGACCTAACAACAACCTATCAGTCCGCTCTGCAAGGATATTTGACTTCAACAACCTAGGTAACTTTTTCTCCCTCTCTTCTTTCTGCATCTATATATTTAGGCACTCCTCCACCCCCAACTATGGAGAAGGGTCCTCTATTTGTGGATTATGAGATTTTATTTCTAAATGAACCTCAAACCATTTCCAATAATCAACCCTATGAAGTAACTATTGATCATCAAAGCTTGCACCTCTTTGATAGCCTTATGGGAAACTCAGTGAGTGGGGGACCAATTCACACCTCACCGAATACCTCTGAGATTTTTATAGAAATCTGACTCTTCTTTGAGTTTAGAGAAATGGTAGAAGGAAATACAAATATAAGAAATAGAAATGGTGATGTGCCAAAGCTTTTACAATATTCCAAACCTTAATTCAATTTTATGAATGACATATAAGACACAAAATACTACAACCCTTCATTGTTGGAAAGGGGTATGTGCAAGATCATGATGAGCCAAAAAGTGGTGATATAATGGGTATGTGGCTGACGACTTTTTTTCCCCCAAAATTGATGAAACAAAAAGGGTTTTTAAAGGAGATTCTCAACTTTCCACCAATATAAATTATGCTTTACTTTGAATTTATTAAATAATTATTATTTATTTTCTATTTGAATTACAACTAAAGTCCTGATTGATAGGCTAATTGAAAAACTTGTATAGCTTTCAAATGGTATCACATTTTTTGAATCTGAAACATGTGTCACATTCTATGCTTTACATACTATATGATTAAAAAAGAAAAAATTGAATTTCATGAATTTTTGACCAAGTTAAGGTTGTCAGACATACGAGTTTTTATATTTTTTAAAAGTTGTAATAAAAAGTTCATAATTAATTATTTACCTAGAAAAAAATTACAAAAGTAATGCATCACATTGGGACATGAGTCCTCTACTTATATCTAAAATCTTATAAAAAAAATTATTTTACTGTGGTTAGGGTGGTTAGACAGACACATACTTCTTATTTTTTTCCTTGAAATTTAAATGCTACTCCATTGAAATTTCAATTTTTCACCAAATAGATTTTTTTTAAAAAATAAACCTAGTAGTTTAGAAATTGTATTCAATTTTCTACAGATTCTATTCTTACATAGTTTGACATAATATAGATAAGTTATTCAAATTTTTACATCAAGTTGCCTAACTCTGATTTTTTTGAATCTTTTGCCACTTAAGGGCCTTTTTTTTACATGATGATCCTGCACATACCCAAAGAGAATGAATAGAAAAGGCTAAGTAAAAGTACAGTGTAGTATTTAAAATCTCCTTGAGGGAAGCACTGGCTAAGGTCCGATCAAGCATAAAAAGGCTCCAAAAGTAAACTGAAATATTAAAAAATTATAGAAAAATATTTTTCTTTATACAACATAATATAAGAAAACAATGACTAAAGAAAATGGAGAATTTTAATTGACCGAATCCAATTTTGAATGCTATGATTAACTTAGAGAAGCCTATAGCATGAAAATCAACTACTAGAACTATCAAAATAAGCTTGACACAATGTTTTTATCATGAAGGAAAACTTAAAGAAGGAACTTGACAAAGGCCACAATATGCACAGTTTCAAAGATTTCTTCTAAACATATCATATTCAAATATCAAATGAAATGAAAACAAACTTCAAATTCCAATCCGATGATAGTTTGAGTTAAAACAATATAGCATGCCAAAGAATAGTACAGTTTTCTATAAATCTTTCTATTGAAAAATATTTCTTCAACTGAAGTAAAAAGCTTTTAACTTCTAAGACTCCTAGAAAAAAAGCTAAATAACATCCATAATCCCTTTTTTTCCGAATATTTCTTCTAAATAGATCATATTCAAATGTCAAATGAAATGAAAGTAATGGCTAGATGCCAATCTAAATGATAGTTTGAGTTAAAAAATATAACATGCCAAAGAATAAGAGTGCTCTACAAAGCTTTGTATTGAAATTATTTCTTCAACTAAAGGAAAAATATTCTAACTTCTGAGAATCTTGACAAATAAAACTAAAAAAATTCCAAAGTATTATTTTAAGCATATGTTGTTGACATCTATTTATAGTTCGAAGAGAGGAAACCATTATCAATCATCCAAAAGTAATTACTACTAGATTCCTGCACCTGATAGCTTACGATCTAATCATAGATCCTGATTAGATTCTAGAAATCCTTGATCAATAATTCTCAACTACCTCATTAATTCCCCTTACATATTTAGCAAAGATTGTAGTTGAAAAATAGTTAGATCCTAGAAAATAGCTTGGCAAAATCTGATTGATTGGCCATATAAATTGATGATATTGACTTGAAAGCAAAAGAAAGAAAGACCTGACATGCTCCAACAAACCACATCCAAAGAGATCAATCCTTAAAAGTGTAACTTTCCTAAAGCGAAGAGATGACATGTCAAGCAGGCGAGGAATCTTAGATTTGTGAAAATAGCCTTAGAGACAATTCCCACCAAGATGACACATGCTACAACTTGCTCCCGAAAGGAAGATGATAAACAAAATCCATGCAACCACCATATAGTGCATTATGTGATTTTTGAGAAACCCTTACTTTAAGTGTAGATCATCTCGAAGCTAAAAAATATAAATGCCGAATGCCAAAATGGATTAAGGGAAAAATTTATTTATAGTTTTGGTGACTCACAGTGGACCTCTGCTTGTGGAGGCACAAACCTAGAGCTCTAGGAATTCCTAGAGTTTGAGGAAGGAAAAATTGTGTTCCTCTCATTCCAAAGAAGTGGGTCAGATAAGAGTGCGAAGAATCTCATATGCTTGATCCAACTCAAAGATTTATTTTAAAGAAACACCCGCCCACCTTGATGTGACATCTTTAATTTACTAATAGACCTGAGCAAGAGGATTATCTCATTCTCATTTTAATCAATTATGAGCATCAAGCTTAAACCTAGGAGTACTATAGAGGCTTGGGCTTTCTATTTCATAACATTTGTGATTTTCTCAATTAACAACACTCCTCTGCTTGATGGGAAGAGGGTGGGTAACTGAAATTGAGGAACACATTGAACTCCCTTTTAATCTCATTCACCTTCTTATTGAACATCACTTGGCACTTCTTTCTTTTTGATGTGACCTGATGGTAGTTGATGAATTCACCTACCCTTCTTAAGGTGGCCCTTTGATTAGGAATCCCTACATCTCTCAAAACCTCCTTAGTGGCCTTGCATAGTCTTGAAATCATATTTTTAGATTTTGCAAATCAGGAACCATATATCTACAGTATTTGGTCAGCCATTGGGCCAACCATTTTTTTTAACTTGCAAGAATGTCTTAGAAATTGCAAGACTATTCTTAGAGAAATGAATATGACCACAATCCTCTCCCAATGTGAGGATATCAATCTTTTAAATTTTAGGAGGATCCTTGATCCTAACACTGCAATTAATTCTCGATGCAATTGATATTTCATCTCTTTCACATTCTCCTCCATTTGGCCTTTCTCCTACATGTCATTTTCTAATTCAAAGTTCAATTTTCCAACCTCTTCATCGTGAGCCTATAGAGTAGACTTGGTCTCCTACTTCTCTTGTTTTTCCATTTTTGCTTCCACCCGAGCCTTTAATAGATTGTAGGAATCTTGAGATCGGATTCTATCCAACTCCTTCTACATGTTTTCCTATATATGTTGAAAGTCTATGTTTTTTTGGTGCTCAGCAGCAAGCTCAACTCTTAACCTCTCAATCTCAATATATAGTTGAACATGTTCATTGTAGGCTTCTTCAAGCAAATTAGTTCTTTCCCCTTGTTGATCTTGTAATTTCCTTATGTGAACTATTTCAAAATATTTAGCCTTGATTTTTATCTATAGCCTACTCACTGTATCGCTTACATTTATCAACTATTCCTTTTGCATCTTCAATTTCCTTTCAAGCCTCTCATAGTCAATATATACTACTTTTTGGGTGGCCTTAGATAGAACTACTTTGTTGCATGGGAAAGTTTCATTTGAATCTAGACCCATGGCTCTGATGTCGTAATCCTCCATCTACATCCACTACAACAAATCCTTGTGATTATCTCCCTTTTTGCTTCCACCCACTATTTTAATGTATTTTTCTCTAGGTTTTTGAAAAAGTAGGCCCTATTTATAGGGATGGCATTATTTTTGGCTTTTTTGGTGTTGATCAAAACAAGTAGGTGCTAAATTAGGTTCAAATTAGTGCCTAAATTATCATGTAAATTAGCACCCAAATTAGCACCTAGATTAGCACCTATATTGGTGCCTAATTTAATGCATAATTTAGTGCCTACTTTAGAGCCTAATTTAGCACCTAATTTAGTGCCTAATTGAGTGCCTAATTTTTTTATCTAGGATAGATTAAGGGTTAAGGGATTAGGGGTGTTAGAAAAAAACTCCTTCCCCAATATTCATTGTCCTTCAATTGCTTTCTTACATTTCACTTGCATCAAAAGATCCCTCAACCCTCAACCCTCAACCCTAATCCCTCAACCCTAAACCCTCAACCTTAAACCCTAAACCCTCAACCCGTATACCCTCTACCATATACATTATACCCTCAAACCTATACCCTAAATTCTCTACCCTCAACCCTTAACCATCAACCCTAAACCCTTAAACCATAAACCCTAAAACCTTAAACCTTCTACCCTCTACCCTAAGCCCTAATCCCTCAACCATTTTCCCTCAACCCAATACCCTAAACCATCAACCTTATAGTTCCTACACTCTATACCCTCAATTCTCAACCCTCTACCCTATAGACTGTATCCTCGACCCTTATATATCTCTATCCCTCCCTCCTCTTCTCTCCTTCCCTCTATCTCACTTCTCCCTCCATATATCACTCTATCCATCCCTTCCTCTCCACCCTAATCCATCAACCCTAAACCATCAACCCTTAAACCCTTAAACAATCTACCCTAAACCCTAAACCCTAAATTGTCAGCCCTTAAACCCTAAACCCTTAAACCGACCTCTGCCCTCTACCCTCAACCCTCAACCCTTAAACCCAAGTAAACTCTCTACCCTAATCAATCAACCCTCAACCCTTAATCCCTTAACCCTTAAAACCTCTACCCTCTACCCTCTACCCTTAACCCTCAACCCTTAAACCCCAATCCCTCAACCCCTATACCTTTTACCATATAAATTGGACTCTCAACCCTATACCATCAATCCTCTACCCTCAACCTTAAACCCTCAACCCTTAAACCCTAAATACTTAAAACATCTACCCTTTACCCTCTACCCTATACATTAAACCCTCAACCCTTAATCCTCAACCCTCAACCCTTAATTCCTCAACCCTCAACCCTCAACCCTCAACTCTTAAACCCTTATACCCTCTACCATATACATTGGAACCTCAACCTAATCCTTCAACCATATTTATTTTTGAAACAACTTCCCCACACATTTCCTTCTTGAAACTTCTAGTCAGATGTAGTAGAAAGGCCAAAAAAGAAGCTTCCAAAACTCCTCCAAAATTCCCCCAAAGTGAATAATAGTCAAGCTATGACCCAACCCATACCAAAATCATGATAAAACTACCTCGAAAAGGTCTCATTCCCACAAAAAACATAGTAAAAAACAACTCACATACTTTCCAAATGTTTTTCAATCATAAAATTTCCCACATGCCTAACACAAGCTTGGAATGAGTCATCATATTTCAACCATGACTCCAACTACTTTGAATCATACCCTTGGTGTGACTATAAGAGCATACAAATTCAAGTATATCCCTTTTGTACATTTTATGGCATAATACACCTCATTTCTGCATTTAAAATAACATTTTGACATATAAGTGATTTAAAAAGCATATCACTTAATCAAAATGTTTTATATTTTCAAAGAAATACAAAGGCATTCACTTACACCTGATTTTCTTCAAAAATTAGAAGATAACTAAGGCATAAAGCCTAGGTTAGAAAAATACATAGGGAACCAATAATTATATGACTTCTTCAAAATCATAAGAAAAAGTAAAGGCACATAATTCAAATGATTTTATCAACGAATAATAAAATGCATCTAAGGCATATTAAATGTGGTATTTCTCCCTCTAAATATAGTGAAATTCCCCTAAGGCATCAAGGCTATATGATTTCTCAAAATCATAACAATTGGAATAAGGCATAAAGCCTAGGCATGAAAACAATTATATGCAAAGGTAAATAAAATACCACAAAGGTATTAATGGGGCATTTTAATTTTAATTCAATGTGATAAAAGTCTAAGCTTGAATTAGGGCACTTGAGAAAAATCCTAGCCACAAAACAATTCGAGCCGAAATCCTTGGTCTCATTTTGCTCCTTCACATTGGGTTTCTTAGCTCTACGTAAGCACCACCATGATGAGTTAGGGTTTTATCTTTTAAGTTTGATTTTCCACTATTTTTTCTTGTCTCTCAATGATTTTCCTAAGAAATCTCATAGGAGAAAATAAGGCAATTCCTCCTTGGGCGTCGAAATTTGCATTCTCAAGCTTTTAAGCCACAATCATGATTGTATTTTCTAATATATTTTATTGTTCTCACTTTTTGGTACTTCTTCATCACCTATAGCTACTATTAGAGAGCTTGGCTTGAGTTTTTTGGAAGCCATACCTACAGGTTTATGGAAAACAACAAAATGGGTAAATTCTTCACCACGAGTCTTGCATTTCCCTCTTAAATATCTACGAGAAAAAGCTTGATTTGTCCTCATTTGAATGCAAAATGATGCAAATTCCTATTCCTATGTATTTCAAATGCAAGCTTCTATGTGTTAGTCTTATGATCCTTTCATTTATGAGGCCCATCTTGCATTTGTGGACAAAACTCCATACTTGGTTCTCCTCATTTTTCTTGATGATTCTATGCATTTATGTACATTTCATTCATTTTTAGAAAGATGGGTTTTAGAAACCCTCGGTCATGATCTTATATTTCATGGAGAAAACACAAACTTAGGTTTTGCCTTACCATAAAGCTACATGGGTTTTATCGAGTTCTATCCTATATAAGAGCCTTGAAGGGGTTGGAAATTCAATCTTTCTCCATGTATCTAGTCCCACTCCATTTAGAGGATGGCATTTTTGTTTTGTTATTTGAATATGTTTATATACTTTCTCACTGAACTACATGTACCCATTTCATATTTTCATGCCTGGTATTGATCTTCCTTACCTACATCGAGTTAAATTTGTTTACCCAGATCTGTAAATGGTAAATAATTATCTGAGTGACTTTCATGACCTAATTCTAGATCTACAAATTCTTTTCTCTTTAGTCATGAGCTATGAACATTGTTTTTCTTTGCACGGCTTGGTTTGGTCATTGTTTAACCTACATAAATATGTTAACTTTATTTGGAAGTTTGTTAATTATATGTTGTGCAAATTTTCTTTCTATATAGGCCACAAGATCTCTTACTTTCTCTTCACACAACATTTTTATGCTTTATTTATTGTTGGGCATGGGCTTTTCTTATCATATACCATACTTGTATTTGAAAATCTTCATAGGCTATGTTATCTAGTAATGCTTTTTGAGGTCATAAATTACTTTTTGCTTTAGCATGTTCATTACCAAGGCAATTTCCTTTAGTTTCTATTTGGACATAGGCCAAGGAGTAGACTATAATACTAAATTGATTTAGTTAAATTACTCTATGGTTTATTGGATAAATGTTTAGTATATGTATATGAATAGTTAGACTATCATGTTTGAATTTTATTATTTTATATAGTGATTTTAATAGTGTTAATGTTATGATGAAATTTCATTTCACCATCTTTGATACAATATTGTTGATAGAGTTATCACCTTCTTCATATGAATATTTTGACATTTTGATATAATAATACATTTACAATATCTAGGCATATGATTTTACTATTGGTATAAAATTATTTAGCATTGGTACAAACATGACTTTTATAATAGAAGTATTGAGTGTGTGTTAACTATAAATCATACATACACATACACACACATACATACACACACACACACATATACATACATACATACATACATACATATATGTATATATGTACTATGTACACATATGTGTATATGTACATATTTACATATATGTAACATACACACACATACATACATACATTGTTTGACATAATATCTTGATATTTCATTAATAATTTTTTGACTTCCTTTTGATATGGTTCTATCTAGTGTGGGTCAAGTAGACCAAATAATCCATGCATGAACCAATAAACAAACTATATGATGCCTCAACATGTGTGCAAGGGTGCTATGTCATCTTTATCATTCATCAACATATGTGCCAATGCAAAATCAAGTCCCACATATGGTGATGATAAGGTTGATCTATGTCAAAAATTTATGATTGAACATGTGTGAACCAATGGACACCAAGTGCTCCATGAACTAATCTCATACAATTTTTAGTAGAAACTTATATATAATATATCAATGTCTTAAGAAAATAGGCATCACAATATATCACTATGGAACTTGTAATGATTCTATCATTCATAAAAAAAAGTAAATCACATTCACTATATACATAATCTCTAGTTAAAAGCCCAATATCCTTGATCTAATCTCTATTTAAAATAATAATAAAATTTTACTTTCAGTATTGAATCTAAAATATGGGGACATATAGACTAGTTAATTCTCAAAGAACCTTTAAAGTATATTTCAGTGCCAAAATGTCCTAGAAAAATATGAATTTCTAAAATATAGGAGAAAATAATATATAGACCTGTTAACTCTCAAAGGGTCTTCAAGGAAAACATAATCATATATAGCACAAAATGTAGAAGGTTGGCACTTAAGGTTATGTAATAGAATTTATAGTTGATAGTTCAATTGTATAACAATTATTTTTATGATCTTTACTAACATTTATTAGAATTGTTGCATGTTTTACATCATTGGAATGACATATTAGTTGTAGCTTTTTTGAAATTTTATTATGGTATGTGCACTTTCATATGATGTAATATGATTATGATTTCATTTCATATGTTGAAATATTAGATACATAATAGAAGAATAAATTATTGGATGAAATAAATAATAACTTTTCATTTCAAATGTTTTTTTTTTAAAACACGAGTCTTCCATAAGATCAAGATTATCCTCAGTATATAGATCCATAATATGTTGGTTCAAGTATAGATCACATGGTAGAGGATGATGATGACACAAATATAGAAGACACTAAGTCCAATGATGACAACGATGATGATCACGATAATGATGATCACGATGGTGATGATGATGATGAGGAAATTGTTGGTATTAGCCAATGGCATTCATGATCATATAGAGTTCATCATGGACCATTGTTGAAATATTGTTATGATGCCTCTTTTCATGGTTACTATCATATGTATCATTTTCACGGCTTGTAGTACCATATTATTCAAGGTATGTGTAGGATCATGATGGGCCAAAAAGTGGCAATATGTAAGTGATATGATGGCCCATGTGGCTGCCGATGTTTTTTAACCCAAAATTTATGAAACGAAAAGGGTTTTTAAAGGATATTCTTAGATTTCCACCAATATAAATTATGCTTTACTTTGAATTTGATAAATAATTATTATTCATTTTCTATGTGAATTATGACTAAAGTCCTGATTGATATGTTGATTGAAAAACATCTATAGCTTTCAAAGGGTATCATATTTTTTCAATTGGAACATGTGTCACATTCTATGCTTCACATAATATAGAATTAAAAAAAAAAAATGAATTTCATGAAGTTTTGACCAAGTTAAGGTGGTCAGACTCACTAGTTTTTATATTTTTTAAAAGTTGTAATAAAAATATCATAATTAATTATTTACTTGGAAAAAAATTGCAAAAAAATGTGCATCATATCGGGACATGAGTCTTCTACTTATATATAAAATCTTATAAAAAAAATATTATCATTTTATTGTGGTTAGGGTGGTCAGACAAACACCTACTTCTTACTTTTTCGCTAAAATTTAAGTACTACTGCATTGAAATTTCAAAATTTCACCAAATAGATTTTTCAAAAATAAAAATAAACCTAGTAGTTTAGAATATACATTAAATTTTCAACAAATTATATTCTTACATATTTTTGAAATAATATAGTTAACTTACTCAAATTTTTACGTGAAGTAGCCTAACTCTGATTTTTCTGAATTTTATTGCCACTTAAGGGCCTATTTTTTCCATGATGATCCTGCGCATGTCCTCAGTTGTATCATTTTGACTTATACCATTTCGACATGTATCATCTTGACTTGTATCATTTTGAGTTACATAATTCATCATTTTTACTTATATCATTTGTACATGTATCATTTTGACTTATGTCAGCTATTGGAAATGTATCATTTTGACATGTTATTGATCTATTGGTATATTTGACTTTCATTTGTTTTAGATATTGTAGACATGGAAAATGTGAAAATTCGGTTCGACACACTTGATCTTGATTATTAACAACATTTCTTCTTAAATCATACTCTCAGCTTTTCATCATATTTTGTCTCTTAATTTAATAAATCATTGTTTATTTGATTAAGTCTTTCTCCTTCTTTGATTAAATTAATCAATTTAATTTAATTAATCTTATGTCTCTATTTAATTAAATAAATCATTTTATTTGATTAAAGTTTCTAAAGTCCTCTTACTAAATTAAATAAATTAAACCTTATTTGAGTTAATCTAACATCTTCCCACTTAGTTAAATAAATCAAAACCATCTATTTAATAAAACCAATTCCTCTCAATTCTGATTTAAATTAATTCAGGAATTTAAGTCTAAATTGTCACATCTCCTAAATTCCTCATTAAATTAATTAAACTTTGATTATTTTAATATTAATTTATGTCACATTCTCTAGAGAATGCAACTTGCACAATAAATCAATTACTTTGATGTAATAATTCATCTATTTTCCCTCACATAGCATCAAAAGGGAATATTCCTTCAAATTGAATTCAAAAGTCCAAGTAGATTTGTACATCCAACAAGGAATTCACTTGTCTTACATGTCCTTGTGCATTGAGCCAAATGATATTTATTTTATTCCTTTTTCCCTCTCACATTTCATTTCTCAAATTTGAAATTCCACCTAATGGCATTTATCATGCACATTGACCAAAATGTGCTCATTCCTCAACCATTCACATTTTGACAAGTGGCACTTGGTCATTGGATGTTGAATGATCCCACATTTATTTTTTTCACTCTCTTTTCCAGTTTGGAAATCTATGAATTAGAGACTTCTCTCCTCATTCAAGCATACACATTTTGATACAAAGTTACTATCTAGAAATTCAAAGCCAACTTTGTGCACATCATTCCACATACTAATCAGTTTCAAAATTAATAGCTAGGTTATGCTCAAATCTTATTTGAGGGGTTTGATTAATCTACAGATCAAAATTTGCAATTCAAGGATTGGGAAAGGGTGGATTACTACACAACAAAGTGGCACCAATCCACTATGAGATAAAGTTTTGATCATGTTCTTTACATATGTTTCTGTTTAAAGTGTTTTCTGCTTATTATTTGCATATATGAACATGATTAAGTATTTCATAGGGATGTTAAATTTGCTGATTTGAACTGACCTGTGCTAACAACATGAAACTTGTTTAACTCTCTCGCTTGCTGGTTTACGTTTCTTGTTCTGCATTATTCTAAAGTCTGAGAATTTTTTTTTTCATAGAATACAAGTCTTAATATTTTCTTTAACAAATGATTACTATTCATACATTCTGCAAGCAATTAATCTAAAAATTAATCATTTTATAAATCGAACAGGTTGTGCTACAGGTTTCTCCTTCTCTCATATTGTTCCTTGCATTTTTCCCACACAGTGAGGCTAACCATCTCCCATGCTACCATGCCTCTCAATCCATTCACCCATGGTATAGTGGTGTCGGGCATTTTTCTCTACCTTTATTCCTGCGTTTACCACGCTATCGCATTGTCATTCCTTTCTATTCTCACTATCTTCATCATCTTCTACCACTTCACCATGCCATCAATCCTCCTTGCTCACAGTACCACAGTATCCACCGCCATACCACGGCCCAAATTCTTACAAACCATGGTATTGTGCTTTCCACTCACTATCTTCACCATCTTCTATCGCTTCACCATGCTGACAACCTTCACCCCTCACAGTACCACAGTGTCCACCGCCATACCATGACTTACATTCTCACTCATCGCGGCCCGATGGTCTTCACCCTCTCGGTCTCCTGCATTACCACCCGCTAGTTTCCTCTTACCTGCGGGTGAGCAGTTAACTACCATCCTCACTGTCACTGTCCTCTTGACTATCATCGCATTACCGCAATCTCCCACCTAACCACCAGCAATAGTGCGGTAATGCCCACCACTGCCACCATGTCACTGTGGTCTCTCGCTTAACCATCTGTGGTATTATGGTTAACTGCCTGACTATCACTTGACTACCACTGCATCACCATGGTCTACTATCGTACTATTCGCGGTATTGCAATAAAGCCACCTGACTATCTGAGCAAGTTGTCACCATGTCATTGATGTCTCTTGTCTAACCGCCAGTGGTAGCACGGTAACTGCTAACTACCACCACATTACCGCGATGGTCTACCCTATTGTTGGTGGTAATGCAGTAAACCTGCTAGCCGACTATTCAAAGCCACCACCGCACCATCGTGCTGCCTACCTTAACCTTCCACAGTAGGGTGGTGGAGGCTACAAATGTATGAAAAAGGAGCGATATAAGAGAATTTTAAGCATTATAAGGAGGATAAATAATTTTTATTTTAAGAAATGGCATTTTTTAATAACCTATGTTTAAAGTATGAGAAATTTTGTCGATTATTTTATTCATATTAACTTGGTATTTTCTCTTACAGGTTGATATTGGAATCAAGCCAAGGCAAAACAAGATTGAAGTCCAAGATTCACAAAATCATTTTTAATGCTTATTTGAGATAGATTTTTCCATTTTCATGCTTGTTTAAAATTAATCATTTGAATTGATCCTTTTGGTAAAAAAAAACCTTAGACATTTACTAAATTTCAATTGGGTTCTAAAAATTGAACAAGGCAACTTTCACATCTCATTTTGGTGCTTTAAAACGAACTCATCACTACTTTGAGGTATAAAATGAATGAGTTTTTTTCATGTTTTGCAAAAAAATTCACAAATTAATATCATTTAAAAGGCGTATGCACTTCTCTCGTGCTTCACAATGATCTTGAGAATCAAAAGTCTTTCGGTGATATTAGTTTGTTTAAAAGATTTCCTTCACACTTTAATTTTGGGAACTTAAAATTGAACAAAACATCTTGCGAGTGTGAGTAAACTTATTGTGAGTGTTCTCCCTTTGTTTCTAAATGAAGGTTGATCAAACTATGAATATGTTTACTTAATTTTTTTTATCTTGGTGGGCCTGCCTTGTGGGAAAAAGTACTCACCCAAGGGAACGACCCAACCGGTAACACACTAAAGCCAAGTGTATTTCTAGCCGAGATATAAAAGTGGGTGTTGGAACAAAAGATAGTATCATGTGGTTGGCTTCGACGAGAAGGGAATAAATGGTCTCTCGCCGCATGGGTCAGCATCCACGAAAGAAATTTTTGAATTAAAACCCTTGTTTAGAAGGTCAAATCCTTGTCTTTTTTTTTGGTGCAAAAGGTCATGTCCTTTGAAACTGCCCCACACTATACATGTGGTTTTGTTGTAGAGATGAAAAGTATGCCATGGGAGATTCATGGGTACCGATGCTTGGATGACCTGAGAAGTGTGTGCCATGGAGGGGAGCCAATGTCGTCAAGCATCTAGTCATCCACATAGAATATGCGCAGCTAGATTCGTCCAAGTGGGAACCAAAAAAATATTGTCTCTTCATCCTAGGGTTATACATCTGCTTGGAAATGGAAAATACATTGTTTGGTTCTCAAAACAATTGAAAAATAAACATTCAGAAAGAGCTACAAATTTCAAACCCCTTGGAGGAAATAAATATCCTTCACGAATTCAAGTACTCTTGCTTTCCCTAGGGATCATATCCTTAGAGGTTTCTAAGTGCTTGGATTTTATCATCATTTGTTTTCACTAAGGTCAACCTATGAAAATCTTGCCCTAATTTTCTTGATTTCCACATAATGGACCTTGTGGGATGAAAAAGAAAGTGGGACATTAGACATGCAATTTGAAACATAATCAAGAATGTGATTTTGGTAAAAAGTATTCACTAAGGAAAGATAAAAGACAAATTGGATCTTACATGTGTTGTCTCAAATGATTTCTCGAAAAGTCAAAAGCCCAAAACCAAGGTTCAAAAATTTTAGTCTAAAAGCTCGAGAACAACGTCTTGAAATGCTCCTTGAATTTAGAGAAAGACTAGTGCACAACTTCTATTAGAAGGCTTCAAGAAACAACCCAAATTTTTATGCATTCTACTATGAACAGAATCCTGAGCTTTTTGAAAGGTTTGCTTTCCTCACATAGGAAGTGTAGCATGTTCTTCAGCATCGAGGTTTTATGAAAAAGAGTGGTATCTAGGTCAAGGTATAGGATCAAAATCTTCACCATCATCCATCTCTCCATCAACCCAATCTCATCCCATCAATACACTTTTGAGAAGTTTATAAAAATCATTCATGCTAAACTTAAAGGCTAAATCAACATCACTCTATCTTGGCTTAACACACCTAACCAAATATTCAAATATCTCGAACAAAATTTCTCCTAGGATAACACAACTTCCTAGGGCTTACTAGTTCATGATCACCTTGGTTGGCTTAACACACTTAGCCTATCCATTCCCTTATGTGAATTTTTCCTAGGATAACACAACTTCCTAGTGTTTATAAACTCACCACAATCTTGTTTGACTTAATACATCTAGTCAAACCATCAATCCAAGCCCTAAAGTTTAGCATAACCCCTAAAAGGTTTCTCAAAGGTTTCATTCTTTCACTTCATCCATATTATCTCATCATCATCACCACCCCCTTTTGATCCTTTTCTTTTCCCAGATCTTCTCTTTTGGGCCTAAAAAATAAAGATCAAGTGATCCCTATTTTTATGGTCCAAACAAGATCACAATACAAGAGGAACATGGAAAACATCAACGAAATATCAACTTCCAGTGACTTGGGTCAAGTAACCATCAAAACAAACCTTGCAGGATCAAGCAATCCCCCAAGTAGTTCTCGTCTACCATCACAAAATATTCAAGAGGAAAACTTTGAAGAGGACATCACAAATGAGGACATGGGGATGACACAATCAAAAATACTAGAAATGGTCCAAAATCCAGAGAATCATAAAATTGTCAACGCCATGTTTAAATACTTACACACGTTAATGGAAGAAGGGATCTTGATTCCTTCTAACCTTGACATAGGCACTAGTATGGACATTCCCCTTACAAACACATCCCAGGGGTCAACTCTGAACATTACTCAAGAAATGCCTCAAACCATATCAATAATCACACCAACTTCCCCGTTTATAAATAAATGAAGTGCTATGTTTTGAGAGTTACAACAACATTGCCTTGTGAACAACAAAGAGGTAAGTGTCAACACCACTCCGAAAAAATCTATTTCGATGAATCCATCGCACCCTTATGTCCCACTCACCTTCCATAATAATACGGATCCATCCTCATTCCGTGCAACACCCACCTATTCGTTAAACATACAAGCTTCTCTACCACAAGGAGAAGGTGGTTTGCTTGGAACAGTAGGATTCACTAACCCATCCTCCTTCTAGGGGATCATATCATCTCTCCCTCCATTACCATTTGCATCTGTATCACCCTTAGGGTTGGGTCTTCCCCCCTACCCCTCACCATACATCAAATTCTCTCCTTTTGCAGGCAACATCGCAACAACAAGTGGCAACCACTCAAGCCACCATGGTCAACACATCAACCAGTCCCCAAATGCCTCAAATCATACCTTCTCAAGGACCGAGCATTTCAACCACACCTCCAACAACCCAAATCCCGACCACCACCACAACCATTTTGCCTATCACCATGGATGGCATCATTCCCAATCCCACCAAAAGCCAACATGATGAATTCATTCACCACCCTGATCAAAACCATCCAAAAATAAAATTATCAAAGGGTATTGAAACAAAACCAACAAGCCGCACAATAGGCTGCTTAGCAAGCGCAAGCACAACTAGTTGTCCAATAAGCTACACAAGCCCAGCAAGCCACACAAGCTACGCAAGTGGCTCAAGCATCCTAACAAGAACAAGCTCAAGCTTAAGCCAGACACTAGGCCCAATAGGTGCAAGCACAATACCAAGCGCAACTTCAAGCAATCCATTGGAAAGCATACCAACAAGCCCTACAAGATTTTCACGTGCAACAACTCACCCAATAATAGACTTCATTGGCTCAACAGTATCTCATCCAATAACAAAATTCATTGGCTCAACAATAGCTCGCCCAATAATAGACTTTATTGTCTCAACAACAACTCGCCCAATAATAGACTTCGTTGGCTCAACAAAAGCTCGTCCAACAACAAGCTTTGTTGGTGCAACAACAACTCGACCAATAACAAGCCTCATTGGTGCAATAGTAGCTCGACCAATAACAAGCCTCATTGGCATAGTAGTAGCTTGAGTAATAACAAGGCTCATTGGCGTAGTAGTAGCTCGACCAATAGCAAGCCTCATTGGTGCAACAACAACTTGCCCAATAACAAGCCTTGTTGGCACAAACAACAACAAAGATGAACAAAAAGCGTTGTTGATGTAAATGCAGGCATATCAATAGGCCTTGAATGCATAGCAAAGTTTGTAGCAAACTCCCACCAGTACACCTCCCACCAATAAAGCACCCCAACACCTCACAACACATTCATCCCACCTCCTAATCTGCACAATGATGTTGCAACACAAATCAAACTGCTCTTGTAGCAAGTGTTGGACCTCCAATCAGGGAAAACAACCAGAACACCACAAAAATTGTGCCCCTATCCATTCAACAAAATTCTCACAATGATACCATTCCCAAAGGGATTTGAAATCCCCAAATTTGATAAGTACAATGGATTGGGAAACCCTGAAAATCACATCAAGAAATTTCAGGTGCATTGCATGGAGGTTGCATATGATGACACATATCTAATGTGACTTTTCCCCTGAAGTTTGATTGGTTTTTCCATAGAATTATTTTCTTGCCTACCCATAGGCATTAAAAAATTCCAAGAAATTGTGGAATCATTCCTTAAAAATTATGCCTTCAACATGGGTGCAAATGTTAGTTTGGAAGAACTACAAACACTCAAACAAAGAAAAGGAGAGTTATTTGCATCCTTCTTGCAAAGATGGCAATCCAAGGCCAATCAGAGCAAGTGGACCATTCTAGAAGAACAACGAGTTTGCACGATCATATCTAATCTATATTAAAACTTGGCATTCTACTTAAAAATGCAATGCATCACATTATACGATCAACTGATCGCAAAGGTGCCCAACATTGAAATAACCCTTACTAGGTGAGGAGGCGCATCAACATTCACTCCACCATAGGATAACCACCCATCCAAAAATTAAAATGATAAACCTCAAACATGTTTGAGGAACAAAAATATCACAAATGATGGTGTGGTCAACGCTAAAGTGGTCATCGGTGCTCCTAAGAAGAACATCTAGACCCATCATCAATTGTAAAATCATAATCACAATAATGTGCAAACTAATACTGTAAAAGCACAATCACAATCACATCCTAACAATCAAATCAATAATTTGAGCAATCAAGGAGGACCACCTCCCTAAGGCAAGGAAAACCTAATCAAAGGAAGACCTAATCAAAGTCTCTAACTCTGAGCAATACGCGGAACCCATGACCAAAGCATCATGGTGCAATGAAAATATCCTTTGTTAATTTCACAAGATTAGGGGACATACCACCACAAATTGCATGAGGCTGAAGAATATCATCCAAGACCTCATCAAGGAAAAGATCATCAATGTCGAGCAACCAACCAGTAATCAAGATCTGAAAATATACGCAAATCCGATGCCGAACCACAATCAAGGAAATAGCCAAGAAAACAACAATCATCCATTCCATAAAAATTCATTAATCATCCATCCACCCATCTGCTCAAATCCATACCATAGCCTGAGCTAGTGCCCATATCATATTCCACCATAATACTACTTGGCATATTCCTAAGGTTAGTTTGTCCTTCCTTTATCGAAGTAGTCTATCGCTTAAACACTAGGGGCATATCCTTGAAATGGGCAGTGGATCGGATTTGTGTATATCTTTTGTGCTCTTCCCAAATTCAATCAAAAAAATCCAAAAACATTGGAAAAATCTCAAAAAATCTTCACAAGATTCATCATCAAGTCTTGCAAGTCTTCCACCTTGTCCGAACTACATTGTCTTTGAGCTTGAACATAGGCAAGGTTTATCTTTGATCATCCCTCAAGACATTTAGGTTAGTCTTTAGGCATCCGTCACATTGGGAATTCATTTGTCTATCTAGTTTACCATTTGGTTCAGTCCTTAGGTGTTTGTTTCAATAAAATGGCAATCTGTTTGCCCATCTTATCATCATCAAGTCAATCGTCGCTCTCACCCTTTGGTGAGTCAATCAAAAGCAAGTTTAGCAGGTTCCAAAGTGAACACCTAATCGTCAGAGTCTAAGCATAAGTCAGTAAGCAAGAAAGTTGATCAACTCAGAGTATCAATAGCTTATCACCCAATCGATTTCACCAAAACCCTGATCACTACATGTCCCAGGATGAATCCTTCCCACGATGGGCATAAGCATCACGTACCCCATAGTAGTTTAGCCTTGGCTAGTGGTATGAAGAACATTGGCTTGTTTGTTTACCTTATTTGGTCTTTGTTGACTTATCTTATTTTGCACTCATTCCAAGGACCTCTTGGTGGTGCCTAAACAAAACAAGTTTAGAGAGAAAGGAATGGGGCAAACATCATTATCTTTTATATCTGTTGTGCTTGTCGGATACTCTTCTAAAATAACCTAGTGAAAACTTTCTTTGTTAAGGTCCGTCCTAGCAAGGTTTCTATATGTCAAGTGTGAACAAGAATACTCCTATCTGATTGTCAAGTCAAAGTCCACCACACTAGGTACAACACCATCTTGGTCCTTTATACCTTGATGCATCGTATCTATATGTGTTATCAAACATAAAGTAATTACCCCTTTGAAAATCCCAACTCCTCATAAGCAAATCATCATCATAACGTACGCTTGTTGGATCCTCCTTACATCCATCTTATTCTTCTTATTCCTCTATCTTTACTAAAATTTCTATCTAAAATCGATGTGTTGTATTAAGATATACACGAGACTATCCATAGTCGATGAGTATCTATACATCATCAGATCTGTCTACATCAAAAGAAATAATCCAATGGAACCAACTCCTCTCACATTTTATCACGATATCAATTGGAAAATTTGCATTTCTGCTCAATCTCTCGATGGGGCATTATACCAGCAATATCCTTCAACTGGGGCAACAGTGGGGTATCTGAAAAAAATCAAGAAATTTTTGACTCTAATCATAGCAATTTACTCCTTGAATGAATGCAACAAGTACATTGCTTCAAAGAGGGGCAAATGTAGGCATGGAAAATGTGCAAATTCGGTTTGACACACTTGATCTTGATTATCAACAACATTTCTTCATGAATCATACTCTCATCTTTTCATGATATTTTGTCTATTAATTTAATAAATCATTGTTTATTTGATTAAGTCTTTCTCCTTCTTTGATTAAATTAATCTTATGTCTCTGTTTAATTAAATAAATCATTTTATTTGATTAAAGTTTCTAAAGTCCTTTTACTAAATTAAATAAATTAATCCTTATTTGAGTTAATCTAACATCTTCCCACTTAATTAAATAAATCAAAATCATTTATTTAAGTTAATTCATCTATTTAAGTCTAAATTGTCACATCTCCTAAAGTCCTCACTAAATTAATTAAACTTTGATTATTTTAATATTAATTTATGTCACATTCTCTAGATAATGCATCTTGCACAATAAATCAATTACTTTGATTTAATAATTCATCTATTTTCCCTCACATAGCATCAAAAGGGAATATTCCTTCAAATTGAATTCAAAAGTCCAAGTGGATTCGTACATCCAACAAGGCATTCACTCATCTTACATGTCCTTGTGCATTGAGCCAAATGGAATTTATTTCATTCATTTTTCCCTCTCACATGTCATTTCTCAAATTTGAAATTCCACCTAATGGCATTTATCATGCACATTGACCAAAATGTGCTCATTCCTCAACCATTCACATCTTGACAAGTGGCACTTGGTCATTGGATGTTGAATGATCCCACATTGCTCGTTTTCACTCTTTTCCAGTTTGGAAATTTATAAATTGGAAACTTCTCTCCTCATTCAAGGATACACATTTTGATACAAAGTTACTCTCTAGACATTGAGAGCCAATTTTGTGCACACCATTCCAAATATTAATTATTTTTAAAATTCATAGCTAGGTTATGCTCAAATCTTATTTGAGGGGTTTGATTAATCTACACATCAACATTTGCAATTCAAGGATTGGGAAAGGGAGGCTTACTACACAACAAAGTGGCACCAATCCAATATGAGATAAATGTTTGATCATGTTCTTTACATATGTTTATGTATAAAGTGTTTTCTTCATATTATTTGCATATATGAACATGATTAAGTATTTCAATGGGATGTTAAATTTTCTGATTTGAACTAACTTGAACAACATGAAACTGGTTTCAGTCTCTCCCTTGCAGATTTTAGCATTCACATATATATATGATGATGATCTTATCAGTATTGACTTGTCAATTTATATATATTGAAAGTGGTCGATGATTTTTTGATGGATATTTATTATGTATGATGATTTTAATTTACTACCAAGGATGGATGTTATCAAATTCAATTAAATTATAGATATTTGCCTCACTTGTTTTAATTATAGACGGTGATCATTTTGTAATAATTATCTTGTTATTTAATCATATGAGTTAAATAATTAAATTACTTACTCTATAATCATATGAGTTATTTAAGAGGCATGATATATTTAACTAATTAAATTGAAATAAAACATATGAATTTAGTAAATGGAAGCAAAACAAGAAGCAATTTTAGAAGGAAAAAAGGAAGCAACAATGAAAGCCAAACTAGAAGCAAACCAGAAACAATCTTGGAAGCAAAACTTGGCATTATCTAGGGGGTATGTGTAGGATCATCACGGAAAAAATAGTCCCTTAAGTGGCAATAAAATTTTAAAAAAATAGAGTTAGGCAACTTGACGTAAAAATTTGAATAAGTTATCTATATTATTTCAAACATATGTAAGAATAGAATCTGTTGAAAATTGAATGTAGTTTCTAATCTATTAGGTTTTTTTTTATTTTAAAAAAATCTGTTTGTTGAAAATTTGAAATTTTAATGTAGTAGTACTTAAATTTTAGGGAAAAAAATAAGAAGTAGGTGTGTGTTTGACAACCCTAACCACAATAAAATGATAATATTTTTTTATAAAATTTTAGATATAAGTAGAAGACTCATGTCCCGATGTGATGCATACTTGTTTTGTAATTTTTTTCCAAATAAATAATTAATTATGAACCTTTTATTACAACTTTTTAAAAATATAAAAACTTGTATGTCTGACCATACAAAGTTAAACATAATTTATATTGTGGAAAGCTGAGAATCTCCTTTGAAAACCCTTTTCATTTCATCATTTTTGGGTTAAAAAAATTTTTTCAGCCACATGGGCCATCATATTACTTACATATTGCCACTTTTTGGCCCATCATGATCCTGCACATACCCTAGAAAGAAAAAAAAAGCAATTCAGGTAGCAAACAAAGAAGTAATAATGGAGGCAATTTTAGAAGAAACAAAAGATGCAATAATAGAAACCATATTAGAAGAAACAAATGACACAAAAATGGAAGCAACGCTAGACGCTACAAGTAACATTATATTAGAAGAAAATTTGGAAGAAAATTTGGAAGTAGAAATGGAAGCAAAATTGAAAAAAAAATGGAAGCAAAAATGGAAGTAAATTTGAAAAAAAACTTGGAAGGAAACTTGGAAGCAAAACCGAAAGAAAAACTAGAAGCAAAAGTAGAAGGAACACAAGAAGTAAAACTAGAGGAAAAATCAAAAGCCAAGCTAGAAGCAACAAAATTTGGCTCAAAATTTGGCACCGAAGTGAACATGAAGGTTGGCACCAAATTTTGCGCTAACAGAAGTGTCCAATTCATGAACTCAAATGCACTAAATTCCAATGCTATTTTAGGTGCTAATTACCTATTTTTTTGTAGTGATATCTCCCTCGGGCTGAGATGTGAGTGGCTTCATGGTAGTGATTAGAAAAAAAATCATTCTTCATTGAAGCAAGCTTCAATATTCGTAGTAGTTGACTACCTTGTGGATTTTATTTGTCATTTCTATTTCCTAGCCTATTGGTCTTGATTTGTTGCATCAAAATGACCTTGTAGACTCTATGGGGTGTCAATGCTTTGCACGCCAATGGAAGCACCTAGAGGGAGACCAAATACGGTGGTGGAAGGAGAATCCTTAGCAGTGTGGGATTGTTGGGAGGAAAATGGGATTGATATCATAGAAAGTGGTGCGATACAATATGGAAATTGAGAAGGGGAAAAACTCATCAGAGTAAAAAGGGAAAAATCTAAAATCTAACCATAACACTCAAACATGGAAAAATAAAGTTTAACAATATAGGAATAAATGATTTTAAACTATGTCAAATATTTTATTGTAATGATATTTCCATAATGGTTGTTTTGATGTGTTTGATTTTGTGCTCATGTGTAAACTTTACCAGCATAATGATATTGAAATCATAAATGTGTGAGATAAGGTAAAAAAAATGGGTAAGTGTTGATTTTTATAGTTTTTGATGAAAATGAATGGATGGTTAGGATTTGATCAAAGGATTAATTTCTAGCATAAAGAGGGATCTCTCTAGCTATGAAATGGTGCCACTTGGAAAAATATCAAATAGTTTAAGATGATTAAGAGAAAATTGGTTTGTTGCATGTGTTTTATCACATCATTCTTGTGTTTAGAGATTGTATTGAGTGCATCCCAAGCTTCCTTTGGTGTGGTCACAGTTTTCAAATTTTATATCAATCTACCACCTATATATATGTTTATCAAAGCTAATGTTTGTTGTTTTATTTTTTATTATCTTACTATAGATTAATATATGTGGGATGTCAGGTGGGATGCCTAGCTTGATTGGCTAAAGCATCTTGTTGTAGGAAAGAGATCATGACCCCCCATCCCCATGGTATCAGAGGGCATCTCATCCTAGCATCACCATCCATGTGAAAAAGGTTTATCAGATGCACTGCAATTTATAGGGGGGCTACCTAATTCCTGCAATCTTAAAAAGTAAAAATAAATCAATTAAAAATATATGTCAGATGTTCTGATATAGTTCAAATGATGATGGGCATGAGGTCCGACAAAAGAAAAATAACTTTTAGCTAATGATTCTGTTTTCCATATGTAACAACTTAATAGGAATGATTTACAAAAGTTATTTGTCATTTGCAATGATTTCTATGATAAAAATATCCTTTTAAATTTTATAAAGATATTTGTGATCAACATTGCAATTCTTCCTTAAGGTTTAGGAATGAACTCTGCAATCAATGTTTCAACCTAGCTCTAATATTGATTAATAAGATTTGAGAGATTGAATATATTTGTTGTCCAACAATTGTTAAATAGATAAAGTATGTGGACATATGTGTCCATTGGATGAAACATGACTCTATGACAGATGCACATTCTAGTACATGTTTAAGTAATTTTTTAACTTCACAAAGATACACTACTATATAAAGGGGGTGTTCAAGAAAAAATTTCAGCCAATTTTTGAGTAAATTGTCTTTAAGTAAGTGTCTCAAATTATTGTCTTAAAAAATTGTTTCTATAAAGACAATATGAAACAAAAGTATTTTTGACTCTTTAGAGACAATTTCACTTTTGTCTTTTTAGAGACAATAGTTGGGATTGAAGACATATTATCTCTCTAAAGACATATTGTCTCTCTAGAGAAAATATGTAAAAATGTATTTTAAAAAAATTAAAAATTATTTTAAATATTTTTTTAGTGTGGTTTTCAACATTCAATGTTTTCAAATTCTTGTCATCCTCCTATTTGTTGGAATTTTTATTTTTATTTTTCCAAATGCAATGAAAAAATTATGATAGAAATTATCGATGATTTTTAAGTTGGGAGCAATGAAAAATTGTCGAATACACAAAGCATAATGTTCATAAAAAAAAATAAAAATAATGCACCCTAATCCAAATTCATAAAGTTAATGCCATTATGTATTTTTTTATTTATAGTTTATAAAATTATTCATATAATCATGAGAACCACATACATCATATCATATGAAAGATGAATAAATTTTAACAACTATTATGACCAACAATATCCCTAAAAGCTAATGGAATATACCCAACTACTCGCATAACTCTTTCAAGCATGGTAAGGTAGCTTGACAATGAGGACTCAATTGTCTAGACTGGACAATTATGCTTCAGAGTGGTAACTTTCTTCTTCTTGCATGCCTTTGTCTGGTCCTCTCAAAGGTTGATAAAATTTAATTGTAATAATCCACTAAATCATGTACTTTGTTATTGATGAACAATAGAATTTCCAAATTGTCTTGAGCATAGCATAGTCTTTCAAAAAAATTATATGATTATGGAGGGAGTTGAATTCTTCCTCTAAGATAGCCAACTGGGTGAAAGCAAAATTTTGCTTTAGGAAAACAATATTAGATTTAACAAGTAGATCCATTTGCATCATTCATTTAAAGAACCACAAATCCACATGAACTGAAAATAATAAATCTGCAAATGAAACCCCAAAAAATATCCAAAATTTATATGTATCCAATGCACTATGGTCATTTGATAGCCCAAAAGTTAAAATATGTGTTCCCAAATACTTTTATAAATATTTTCTTTGATATTAACTTACTGCTAATGTTGAGCTGCAAACTATGCAAATTCAAGTTGACACTAGTTAGTTGTTCTAGTAACTTCTTCACCCTGATAGAGCTCTGCAACTTCCTCAAAATATTCCAAATCCAGTTGCAAATTTTCTTCAGATTCATATATTTCATCGATTTCCTGTAGAAAACAATATTTTGAATTTCAATAAAGATCCCTATCTAAAAAAAAAAGGTAAATTTACTCATAACCTTATCATCATAAATATATTCACAAAACAACCATACAACTTCTACAATAAATGCCTATGGGTGATCCCACAATAGTGGTTTACAATTTTTGGCCAAACTAGACACTGAAATTATTAGTTTTAACTAAATCTTCACATTCAAGCACCTATAGTAGCTAAACAATGAGGAATTTGAAGATGATGGAAACTAGAGTCTCGTCACATTTTTTTTGTAGATTCTTAAAAAAAAAATTTCAAAAATTTTGGAATCATATTGCACTTCATTTTCCATCTCCCACACAAACTCTTTTTTTTTTTCAAAAAACAACATTTTAAAAATGTGACGCACACCGTATAATGCATAAATTTTTTTCCATGAAGGATAAAATTATAATTCTTTTGAATTTAGATTTTTAACAATGATATCTAGTGCTTCCACTTGGTTATATAATTTTTTATTGAATATTTTTTCTTTAATCAATTTTTGAAGTCAAACCAATTACAATTCAGACATAGCGTGACCATATAACACGTAACATTTTTTGTATATATAGAAATTCAAATTTTTTTTTGTTGGATCAAGGACTTCAATATTTGGTGCACTCATATTTTTCAAATTTTTTTTTGATAATCTGCTATTTTTCCACATGTGCAAAATAGAGACCTTCATTTTCAATGAAAATCCTATGTTTAATAAAACTAAAAAAAATACATAGTAAAACCAAAACATATTAAAATTATATTCATTGGATAGTTTGTTATGAGGACAACCATAATCATTTCAAATAAATTTTAAATGAATTCATTTGATCCCCCAAAAGGTAAATCAAAAGTAATTTTTTATCAGCATTTTGATACGTGTAAAGGAGACTCATTTATAGGTATGGTTTAAAACTAGCGAGGGTCTATCCATGGGGATTTTATCTAAGGTGGTTTGATCAAATCCTCTTCAATTAGAATCCTTAATTTTTTTTTTTTAAAAGGCTTAAATCATTATATTTTCTAAAAATATGTGATTTCAACAAAAAATAGAATCTCTTAGAAATTGTAAACCATTATTATGGTAGCACCCCTATATACATTACATCCAACCAAGAAATTTTTAGTCTTAACAACATATCAATTTCAAAATCAAACTTCGACAACCTCAAATGATTGGGTCATCCCACACCCAATTCAAACATTGAATTACCTTATAGTATTTTGCAGCCATCGACAATCTTCTTATCTCCATAAAGGGATTACTAGCCAAACCTAAGAAACTAGCAACCTTTGCACAAAATTAATTAGTAAATCTAGACCACTTCCTATCCAGCAATAATAAATGACACCTAGCCTTCTCCCATTCTAATATAACTTGAAGAGAAATTACCACACAATAGTAGAGAAATTCTAGACTAATATCATGACAAAATAACACAAAGGAGATGAAGACACTAGATTGTAGACTAAAGGAAAATATGAAATAAAATTCTTCCCTCTGCAATCCATTAAGCCTAATATGAGAGATTATATACAACAAAGTATTTTTGATGGAAATGAGCATTAGTTTTCTCAATTAATGAATTCAACAATCAAGAAACTTCAATTAAGAGTAAAATAATACCAATTTATCACATATAAGCTACACGATGATGAGTCAAAACACCATTTAGGAAATTTAAACCAAAGCATAAAAGAGAACCTCAACACCAATGAGAATGTGGTATGATGGTAAATCAATAACATAAATAAAAAACTGTCACTCAGATGGATGAGATGCATTCCACTCTAAAATATTTGCTTGTGTCAGATTATAAGAGTCACTCAAATGCATAGACACAAAAACTTTATCTTTTCAATCCTTTATTTTTTAATGACCACAGGCTCACCATAATGTTGTGGTGGATTCTAAATATTTAAATGTGGATTTTAGAATGAAAAAATTTAGCAGTTTAATGGCTTATGCTTCAAGTAAACTTTCTCAAGTAAATTTGTTTGCTCTATTTTTATATGCCATTTTCTTTGTTTATATGTTTTATATTTGGAGGTGTATCTAGTTAGGGTTTATATTTGCGTTAAAAAAATTTGTAGGTACAATTGTGGATTTGCAATTTGTGAAATATTGCAAGCAAGAAAAAACATGACTATTTGCATAGGATTGTAGGAAAGACCATTGGATGCTATGTTTGAATATTCAATGAAATAAATTGATAGACAAGGAGAAATTTTGCATTGTGATTGACTACTCATTGGAGGGAACCAAAGACATTTAATAAATTTCTTGGAGTTTCCTTATTGAGCATGTAAATACTCAATATTCAACACATTTGATTTGTTTTTGCTAGTCACCATCCTCTTAGGAGGTTGATGTGAGGACTACAAAAAACTACTAGATACTATAAGAGGTCATGAGGGTCTAGGAAGAAGTATTTTAACTGGTGTAGGTCATTTGGACACTTTTACGCAAGTTAAGAAGTGTAGTGCTATGATTGGAAGTTCTACATTGTGTGAAAGTGGATGCCTAGGAATTTGTCATCAACTTGTAAAGGTTAGAAGTAAAAAAAGGTTATTTTCTATACTTTGTATCTCAAACTAGAAAATTGTAATATTCCAATTTCTTAATCTATTGACATATAGCCTAATCTATTAACTTAGCTCGGAGTAGCTGGAGGACCGTGCTATCTGGTTTGATGATCCCTTTGGTAATTTTTTGGTGTCTTCTGCCTTTGCTAAGTTCATGTCCTCTCTGGATCATCCTCCCTTTTGGTCTAAAGCCTGGTGCAGTAATTTGATTCCTAAAATTAACATCTTCTTCTGGATCTTGCTCCAAAATAAGCTGCTTACGATTGACAACCTGTGTAAACGGGGATTTCAAATCCCTAATAGATGTTGTCTTTGTAAGATGGATGCTGAATCAGGTAATCATTTATTCCTTCATTGCTCTTTTGTTGCTTCTATTTGGGACAAGTTTAATAGATTATGGAATCTTTCCTGGGTCTTTCCTTTGCTCATTGAAGAATTCTTCGTTCAATGGAAAGCACCGACAAAGAACCCTTTACTTTGGTCTTTTTGGGAGCTATCTTTCCCTCATATTGCTTGGATCATCT
This sequence comes from Sequoiadendron giganteum, assembly GCA_007115665.2. NCBI lineage: Eukaryota > Viridiplantae > Streptophyta > Pinopsida > Cupressales > Cupressaceae > Sequoiadendron > Sequoiadendron giganteum. The sequence continues at coordinate 204,948,050 of CM021105.1, forward strand.
AGAAAGAATGCAATAATAGAATTTTTAGGGACAAAGAAGACCCTATGGATCAGGTCTTTGATAATATTGTTAGATATCTAAAGCAAAATCTCAGTGCCATGGCTCAGAAGGATAGGAAAATCCTGAATGCTGAGTTTTCAAACTATGATCTTTGTATTGCTAAGGATTGGAACATATTCCCCATTCTATCTAGCTTTACTATGAAGGTTAAAAAGGACAGAGAGGGAGTTTGCTGGAATTTTCCGCCTGAGGGGTGGATCAAAGCTAACTTTGATGGTGCAGCTAAAGGTAATCCGAAGGTGGCAAGCTGTGGTGGAGTTATAAGGGATTCCTATGGAAATTTCATGGGTGCAACGGCCTCTCCCCTTGGCTCTCAAACTAATCATCTAGCGGAGGCGGCTGGTGCCTATCATATTATAAATTTAGCCCAAAGTCTCAATATAAAAAATTTATGGCTGGAAGGAGACTCCATAAACATAATTGACTGCCTCCGTGGCAAGTCTCCTCCCTTGTGGACCATCAAATCTTGGGTCGATGAAGCTAAAATGAAATTGGACAGGTTTGAAAAAGTTAAAATAACACACGCCTATAGAGAAGCCAATGCTGTTGTAGATTTTTTCGCTAATGAGGGAGTCAAGTGTAAAGATTTGTGTACCTGGCTTAATAATAGCGATCTAAATTTTGAAGTCTATGCCCTATTAAACTATGATAAATCCCATGGTAAGGCATCGTGTTATCCCTTTAATGAGGATAGGTTGGATATCTCACATCACAATCATTAGATTATTTGGGACCGAGCCTGATGGAGTAAGTAGTAAGTTTTCCCTACACTCTTTGTGGGTGCTTAGATTTGGTGGGGCCAATTTTAGAAAGGATTGTGTTTGGATTTTCCTCTCTGTGTCGATGAAAATGAGAGGGGACAGAAAGCGAACTGAGCCTGACAGCTATGAAATCCATATGAAAAATGCAAAGGCCTAGAACAAGATAAAAAGCGAAGGTCTATTCCCTTTTCTGGAGAAGCTTCATGGTTCTGACCTGGAGGCAACGAATCTCTTTGCCAATAACTGGCATGATGGCAACTCGACTCTGTTCGACAAGAATGTGGAGCTCAACGAGGATTTAATTGCCAAAGTTACGAGATTACCCACGGATGGTAAGAAATTTTTCAAGGACAAGGCTTACTCTGATGAAGCTGTTATAAGATTCCCTAAAAATGACATGGAAAAGCAAAACCTGGTTAAAATCGCAAACAACTATTTTGATGTTGACTCCATTAAATCTATATGGAGAAAGGTCCTTCGTGCCATTATGGAATATATCACAGTTGATGGTCACTTCACAAAAGTCTACGGGTACCACTTCGCCCTCCTCAACCATTTCCGCCATAAGGTTATTGTTTTTATCCCTTACTATCTCTTATGCTCTTTAAAGAAAAGTTTGGAGGACAACAAAAAGAATCCCAAAAGATTCCCTATCCTCCATACTGGTTTAATTAGGCTTATTATATATTATTTGCATAACCATGCCCCTACTATCTTGAAAGCGAACCCTGATGTTGATAGTGACGATATTGAGCCCAGTGGCTCGGATTATATGCCTAACCCTAGACCTGAATCAAAAAACCCTAGTCTGCATGCTAGACCTTCTAAGAACCCAAGTAAAATCTGAGGTGCACCTGAGCCCATCCATCTTCATCCTAAGAATAGCCCTGCTAGTAAGTCCACCCAGGCTAAAAGCCTTGTCTCTTACTATGAAGAGTCAACTGAGCCAGAGGAAGCCGTTACCAATACTTTTGAGCACTGTGTGGGCCCTGCTCCAGACTTACATAATGCTGACAACTCCCCTATTAATACTGGTAAAGAGCAATCGTTGGATTTTCTTTATATGGCTAAAACCAATTCTGAATCCCACTCTAAAATCCTGGACTAGATTTTCTTAGAAATTAACAAGCTTAAAATTAAAAACTGGGCATTGCAAAGTAAAATTGACGAAATGGGAGTTAAGATTGCGGATTTGGGTAATAAAGATGCGGTGCATAGTAATAGGATTATTGATAATGATGTTGAGGGCTTAAGGATTAACATCAGGACCATTGCAGAACATAACAACAAAATAGCAAGACACAATGCTATAATAATCAATGCAATGACCGAAAAACTTGACAAAGCCCAGCAGGGTTCCTTGGTGGTTGATCTTGAAGACACCAAAGATAAAACCCAGGATATGGATGGAGGTATTTCTAGAAGAACCTGCGCTAATTTGAAGCGAAAGGCCCCCTTAACCCCGAAAATGGTGCAAACTTTCAAAAAGGGGGTTATTGATATGCAGGATTTGGAGGCAGAGACTGAGACTATCCTTCGGTCTCTAAAGTAATCCTGTGTTCTTCTGCTGTCTTTTTCTTTTTGACCCTCCTGGTCTTTTTTATCTGTTTGCTGCTATTTTTTGTTGGGCAGTTGTGTTTTTTTGGTGGACCAATGGTGGTCTTTTTTCTATCTTGTAAATTTTGTGGTTTCGGGTCCCTATAAAACCCGTTTTACCCATTTATCAAAAACATATAGCTTCAATGACAACTATTTTAATTAATATCTTTATGTTAACTGAATGTTGCATAAAGATGTGATATGTAAATTATCCTCAATATTCCAAATAAACTCTCACAGTAGTAGCACATTGAAAACATACATTTTCCTTTGCATATGTACTATTTGACGGAATGTCCATTGGGAAAGACTACAAAATTTTGTGAAAATTTGGTAAGGGGTTTTAAATACTATGCTAATTTGGAAACATTTGAATAACAAAATAAAGACTATGTTGCTTATCATAAAATGGGCTAATATTTATTTCCTCCATCACCCTACATCTTTTCGTCCAAGCAACTTGTTTGTTGCAACAATTCCTCTTATTGTGACTACTCCCAGAGACCCATTAAAGACAATTCCAAGCAAAATAGCTTTTCCTTCAATCATTAACTTTAGCTTCCTAATTTGATGAATCTATAGATACTCACAAATAGAATACAAACATTTCTACACCTAAGACTATTTTTCTTCACAAAGCATAGGATGCATTACATACCTTAAGCTCACCTATGGTAAAAATGAGTTGCTTTATTTTTCCAAGTGTGTGGAATAGTGAATCTATGAGCAACCATGAAATAAAACCCATCAAAAAATTCATCCTATGTTTGCTTCACAATATCTTCAATTTGGAACTGTTTGGTTGTAGCACAAGGATACATAACCATTTCGCATGAGTCATCTTGAAGTTGATAAAAGGGGTCCCTTTTCCATTTAGTACCCTTCATTTTTTCATCATTTTTAGAATACTGATTGAGATAAAAATTTTGCATTAACATTGATATCTATAACTAAAATTTATTTTCTTTTCTTCCTCTTATAGACTCAATATGAAAATGGATTTATTAAAAATGTTGTAGAAAATTTTATGCAAATACAATTGGCAATTGTAAAGCCGCATTGCATAGCCTTCATACTATCCTACCAACCTTTGCCAAAATGGGAGCCTTGTAATAGAATATGAACATCCATAGAAGAATAAAGGATAGAGAGATTTTGTCAGATGTAGTTGCAAGTGCCCTAGTAAACATGTATGTAATAATATGAAAGTGCAGGAAAGACACACAAACATTTGACAAAATATCTCAAAAGAAATGTGATCTCATGAAATGCAATGGTCACTTGATATTCACATAATAGATTCAACATTCTACCTAAGACAAGATGAAAGTTTTGAAATTGGATAATGATACCCATATGAAAGATATGCATGTAAAACTATGGAAGTATAGAATGGGTGCTTCAATTACACCATTTTAGACAAAATAAATAAAGCATTTTAAAGCATACACAAGGAATTTATAATATATGAAGATACATTGAAGGTCCCATATCCAATATAGAACTTATACCTTGTGATCCAAGAGATAAAAATGTCAAAGTCATTTATTTGTTTTGAATTTGATGATTGTGAAAGAACCCATTAAAAGTTAAATTATTCCCAAAGAAACTATAAAAAACATTATTCCTATTGAGTACAATTCATACAGCCTATGATATTTTTGAATATTTCTTGCAGTTGATTTTCTTGGATATTTTGTCAAGAAAGCTTCCATCAAATGCAGAACTAGGAGTGATTGTTGTTCATCTAGGAATCATCAACACAAATTTAATGGTATTAATTAATAATCTTCATTGCATCAAATTATTATTTTCCCATTTTAAATCTTAGCCACACAAATCTATATTAACTAAAAAACTTACCATTTTCCTAGAGAAGATTTGTGCCATGTTTCAATAAAAGATCTTTTTGGAAATTCAATGCAGCACAAGGTACCACACTAACATCAACACATTCTCTTATATGTCTCCCAAGATCTTTTTTTGGGGAATTTAGTGCATATTTTTGGATTAACCTTAGTGACGCAGTGTAACGCTTATGATCATTATGCTTTGAATATTTGAATAGGTGCAAGAAGTGTTCTGTTTTGTGCAAAAAAATTAAAAATTGAAATTCTCCACAAATGTAATAATTGAAAGGAAAATAGATGTGTTTATTATCGTTACAATTGCAAACTAGCTAAAATTTATTCACAAGCTGTAGATCTTAACAACTCATTTTGTGTATGGAATAAAATGATTCAAATATTGGGCCTTTCAAAATGAATTTATAGAGAGAAGTATAGATCAAATCATTCCCCTAACATATTGATACACCCAATAATCAATGGTTAAAAAATGTTTTGTAGTTTGTAATAGAAGTAGAGGATGAACAAGGTCTTTATAGATGATTGTTCAACAAAAATATGTGTTTATTATTGTTGTGAGTTTGGAATAAAATGTTCATTTCATAGGGAATTAAAATGATTCTATTAGGATAAATATGAATCAAATTATTCTCATTACACTGATGATAGTTGAGTGAAAATAGATATAAATTGTAGGTGATCAATTATTTAATTATAGGTGCATTCTTTACAACTTACTTCACTATTAATCTTCAAAAGCACCATTCTTGTTTAACAGTAGAGGTTGATAACATCTTGTGGGGGTGGAATAAGTTGAAAAATGGATTTAGAGAATACAAGAACTCCCAAGGAATCTAATCTAAGTACAATTCTTGAGTGAAATTTTTATTGACTTTTTGTCCAAACCATAGAAATTCGTATAGCATACTAGCATAGAAATTCACTACTTCATTTTGTCCTATATATGTACATTACATGGTGCCACAATTTGTAGCTTTACCATCAAATTTAGACCCTCCAAATTAGATATTCATAATCATTCTGATTTTATCTATTTTGTTCTATATATTTACATTAAAGGTTGCCACAATTTGTAGGTTTATGACCCTTGTCACTATAACAATCTTGTTGTTTCTTCATGAAAAGTAAAACAATGATAAAAATATCAAAAGAATGAGATGTTCAATAGAAATCATGACAAAAAATGATTGAGAAAATAGAGGGTACCATAGTAGCAATACTAAAGAATAGAAATGCATGGAAAATAAAATTAACTCTCTAGCAGCCAAGCCAATAAATTATGATTCATCATACAAATTTACAAAGTAGACATTGAAATGTTGGTTAATTCCGTATGTGTACATAATAAGAAATTGCAAATAAAATAGAGGATAAAGTACATTAGAGAGAGTGAGAGAGAGAGATAACCAACCTAATTGTTGAAGCATTTTCAATAGTCACACTTCCAACTTCTTTAAAAGTAGGTCTAAGTTTCCTTAGCTTTGTAGCGTAAAACTAGCACCAAATAAATTCATAATACAAAGAAATATTATTTAGATGTAAATTAATCAATCCATTCAATATTCATTTTGTTTTTTGATAAGTCATTTGCATAAATTATCTCATGAAAAATTATATACATATTAAGAAGCCCAACCTTCCCTGAGCCTTCATCTTTGTCAACAATCATAGACGGCTTTCCCCTTCCTCTTGACACCTCAACCTACACATCAAGTTCAAGAAGACAAATAAGCATCAAAAAAATTAGAAATATAATGATTGTTCCTACTAAAGGTTTGAAGCCATGGTTAATAGTTATTCCATTCAAAACACACATACATAGAGACACAATTTCCCATTCAAAAGAACTACCATTTTGGGATGAATTTCCATGCTCAAATCTCTAAATTGCATAGTTATGGGTATGTGCAAGATCATGATGGACCAAAAAGTGGCGATATGTAAGTGATATGATGGCCCATGTGGCTGACGACTTTCTTTTTACCTAAAATTGATGAAACGAAAAGGGTATTTAAAGGAGATTCTCAACTTTCCACCAATATAAATTATGCTTTACTTTGAATTTAATAAATAATTATTATTCATTTTCTATTTGAATTATGACTAATGTCCTAATTGATAGGTTGATTGAAAAACATCTATAGCTTTCAAACGGTATCACATTTTCTGAATCTTAAACATACATCACATTCTATGCTTTGCATACTATAGGATTAAAAATAATAATTAAATTTTATGAACTTTTTGACCAAGTTAAGGTGGTTAGACATACGAGTTTTTATATTTTTTAACAATTGTAATAAAAAAATCATAATGAATTATTTACTTGGAAAAAAATACAAAAAAATATGCATCAAATCGGGACACGAGTCCTCTACTTATATCTAAAATCTTATAAAAAAAAACTATTATTTTATTATGGTTAGGGTGGTAAGACAAACACTTACTTCTTATATTTTCCCTAAAATTTAAGCACTTAAGGGCCTATTTTTTCTATGATGATGCTACACATACCCTTATCCTAGTGTCAATATCAAGCAATTAGTTGACGTAATCCTATGTATAGAGAATAAAAGGTCACTACATAAAAATGTTTCCAACAAATTCTCCCATAAGAAACTATTGGCATAAAAACTATTGTTTTACAAGATGAAGAGCAGTTTATAAAGACCCTAGTGCAATGATGTATAAAGTATCAATAAAATTGTGATTTTATGGAAGACCTTATCACAATAAGGATCACATATATTTAGGAAAATAAGGATCGCATATATTCAGGAAAATAATGATCACATATATTCAATAAAATATAACCTTTTGAATACTGATGGAAGGTTACTAATAATACTCACTTGGAGTTGTTTCACTACTTGACGACACTTTCTAAGAAACATGATGCCCATTACCATGGAGAGGGAGACCTTATAATCATGTCATAAGTTCATTGATGATTTGATATAGACCAAAAACATTTACTATAAAGAATTTATTTTAGATGTATAAGAAGTCTTGGCTCTTAAAATTCAGTAGCCATGCTTATAAGAAAGATGTGATAAAAAATTTACTTAAAACTTATATTTTTCATGATACTATAATGAAATGATCAAAAGAGTAAAATATTGTCACTTGAAGCCTCTCCATCCTTTGTCTTAGTGATAGCTTGAATGAATATAAGATTGATAATCAAAGTCTTCAATGTTGCTTGACGATAGTTGTCATTATTTATGAATGATTTAGAGAAAGAAACTTATGAAAAAAACACACTTATACCCTTGTAATAGTACCATATTTGATGGAAAAGAGGAAAAATAGAAGCTAACTTATATATATTTGTATTTTTTTTTTATGTTAAAGTCATTATTTATGATCAATCATTTCTATTATTTAGATTTACTGAAAATATTTTAAATGTTTGACCTTACGAAGAGTGATATATTTTACTACATATATGTTCTCTCAAATACAATACAAATGCATAGTATAGATTAGTACTACTTTTGTTATCAAGGCCTTGTTTTTCCATGATACCACTAGATTTCTTGCTTCTTTACAACCTATGAATGAATAATTAGAGGAACTTGCTATTAAGTGTATATGACACATTTATGTAAAACCTTCTTATTTAGATTAAATATTTTCGTTCACGTTAAAATAATATTAATAAGATATATCAAACAAAAATATTTAGTCAATATAAAAGGAACAAATAATATATCATATGGTGTAGCAATTAAGGCAAACTAAGAGGAACCAATTCCTAAAGCAGTTTGTAGCAATTCCAAAATAAGCAACAAAAATGAAAAAATATAAAACAGCAGATACATCACCTATAGCAGCGATGGAATTTGTAAAACAACAATCAATAGGAGAAAAGGAGGAATAAGACAAGGATCAGATAAGACAAGGCTGAAAAGATAAAATAGCAAAAGGCAACGATTAAGGTGGAAAATAGGCAACGATCCTATTAGTGATAATAATAAAAATAGCATTCAAGATTTAAGAAGGCAGCAATTAACAAATTAAATGACAAGCGATTACATTTACATAAAGATATGCCTTTAGAAGGAGGACGCGTCCTTTGGAAAATATGCAAACTTTCATGAAGTCGCATCCTCTGGAAATGGTACATTGAGAGGAAAGGAATGGAATGAAATAGAATATGCAGTGATATATATATATCTTTAATAGACGGATCAAAGAAATGTAATATATAGAAAGATACTGAAATATATATAGGGATAGAGATTTGAGAAAAATAGTTTACAGATTTACGAATGGAATCCTACACAGTAACAAATCTACACCCAGGGAAGTAGCAAAAATATGCTAAAAAGGCACAAACAGATATAAGAAGAGAAAAATAAGAACATAAGAAACCAAAGATATATACAACAAATGAATTTATAAAAATAGGAAGTAAGAGATTTGTTGGCAACAAAGAATCATTTTGTATTATAAGAAGAAGGAATGCATTCTAGACAGAGGATCATTTAATTCTTTGAAAATTTGACCCTTGATCAAGGATAGCAGAAAAAAAGTATATATAAACATATTCTGATCAATCAGAGAATGAAGTGAAGAATGTATAAGTGTTGAACAGAGAAACAATGAATCATTTATACAAGATTATCTTATGATTTATGAAAATTGTGGGCCACAAATCAGGATCTATCTTGTTAGAAGCGCTATTGTCCAAGTGGAGAGAACTATGTGCTGACTATCCACCAAATTTTCTTCATTTTGTAAAGTTCAAATGTCTTTCTACTATCTCTCATTTTATAAAGGAGCCACTCCCATTTAATGCAACAATTTTCCAACCATTATAAGCAACCTCACATGAAGCTAAATTAGCATTTCACTTCATAATTGAGGATGCTTGTTTCTCATAAACCATACCCTTTTACCTAAAAAATTCAGGTATGATAAATTATAGGGATTCCCTTTTCCTACAAAGCATACTTGCTACCTAAAAGAGTAGGGTATGATGAATAAATCAGGTTTTCTATATAAGAATTATTGTTTTCAATCAGGTAAACATGTTTCTGTCTCTAAATGTTGCTCGTGAACTTATAGAAATGCTTGAATGCTACCATGGTTAAGATAAACTATTTATTACCTTTATCTTATATTTTGTAAGGATGGTACCCTTTATTGCACAAAGGTTTACTCTGCATCAAAAGCTCCTCTATGTAGTATTTTATGGTTTATTTAGTTTCGAGCACTAGATTGAAGATGGACTCGATGCAAGTTATTCATTTACATTTTAGGATATTTTTGAAACTTTACTTTCCTCCTTCACATATCTGTAGTGCATTTTAATTGATAAAGATTTAGAGCCTTCTTTTCAAAGTAATTAGGCTATGTTTCATGTGAATATGTGATTGAATGGGTGCATGGATCTTCCCTTTTTGTCATGTGTTCAGAAAAGATACACAAAGGCAAAGAAAATGGATGAAACGAAAATCTTTCTAGTGTGAGTGGGTAGCTCTTAATTATCTTGACATTTTAGGAGTCATGATAAACACTCACACTATAATTTTTGAAATATAATTTTTTTTTCTTTTTCACAATATTAACTTGTGTGTTATGATTAAAATTCCAATTGAAGCAATCAAGACCATGATTTTAAATGGTGAAACTTGAGAAGAATTAAAATAGGAATAAATTGTTAACCATGGCTTGGAGAAAAGTTGCATCAGATTTTGATGGCTATGTGCATTGCACATTTGGATCCAAATATGTGCAACAATCCTTTCCTAGGTATACTTTTAAGCCTATTACATTTGTTGTTATTTTTTTAATAATGTTATTTTAAGCATGGAGTTTCCACAATCATAGATAAAATGTGTTTGAGATTTTTGGATTGGAATTGTGTATAATATTTTACATCAACATTTTGAATCATATTCCATGAATCATGATCCATCATCAAGATGATGTGCAGATAGAGAGAAGATTGTGATGATTGATAATGGAGTATGATCTGAAATGTTGATATAAAAAGATTGCACATAGTTTTAATCCAAACATGTAACACTATATTTTTTTAAGAATAAATGCAATTTGATCTAAAAGGATCTTATACATTAGTACACTGAATAATGAAAAGATTTATTTTTTATAGTTGTAATTAATTTTTCCTAGCTTAAAGACTGATTCAACAGTCCCTTATACATTCACACACCGCCAACAATTAAATTTCAAAAAATAAAGTTCTAATTATAATCATTGACTATAATGTTTAGACATCAATTCTTCAAGGGCCATGAGAAAGGTTATAAAGAAGCTTATTGTCAAAGATTTCAATTTTTCTTCCCTTACAATTAGTACTTGTTAAGTGGATGCTCATGATAGAGTTCTAGTAAAGTATGGGTTCATATACATATAACACATAAACTCTTTAGTTGAATTATATAATTATATACACCTATTTAAATGGTCACATTATAATAAGTTTGGTAATTAATTAAATACAAGTTATTTAATTAATATTCTAAATTCAATCTACATATAAATGAATTTATATAATTTATTTATTTATATTGTTCAAATCTACATGTCACATGAAAATAAATTATTTAATTATTTAATTATCTTCAACCACTAAAACTAACTCATAACTAAACTTGACAAATGGCAAGTTGTATCCATTTTTAAGTAAAAAGGTTTTGGGAAGGAAACATCTTCCTCCTTTCTTTCTATTTTCCATATTTTTTTCCAACTTCTCCATCTCTCACCGTTCATCTTACCAGATTGGATCTCAACCATTGATTTTTTCCAACTAGGCTTTTGCCTCTGAAAGTCTATAAATAAGACCTCTTGGCTCTTTGAAAATCCTGGAACTGTTTGCATAACATAAGCAATATAGTTGAATAATCAAGCATTTAGAATTTTAATATCTTAGTTTCATAATCATAGCATAGCATCTTAGTTTTCATTATCTTAGCATAAATAATCATGGTACAATAGCTTGCATAATTTGTTCTTAGTTTTATTATCATAGTTTCAATGTCTCACATCATTTAGCATAAGAATGTATCTTGCATATCATCTCATTCTCTAGGTTGTCATATTGTTGAGCTTTTGCTTATACAATCTTAGAGAAAGCAGCTTAAAACGAATCCTTGGAGATAGAGGACAATGAGATGTCTTTAAAGAATATGTTGGGTTTGAAGATTTATTTAGTTTTAAATTAGATTTCTTTAATACAATGTTTCATTGGTGTGTTGTTTAACTTGTTTGTTAATTCCACATATTCACACACACATTTTTGGTGCCCACCATGGGGCTCTTTCCCTATTTTAATATTTTATTGTATGTTTTTCTAGGAGGTCACGACTAGAGACGCAGACTAGAACATATGACACTTGTTCTAGTGCATTTGAAGACTATTATGAGGCATCTATTAGATTCTCCAGTGCATTTAAAGACTGTTCTAGTGCATCTAATATATTCTTTAGCGCATTTGAAGACTGTTCCAACACATCTAATAGATTCTCCAACGCATTTTAATACTATTCTAGTGTATTTGATTGATCATCCAGTGCATTTGAATACTTGTTTTAGCACATATGAATGAACTTGTAGCACATATGATTGTTTTTGTAGTGCATATGATAGTCAATCTTAAAATGGTCATATCTTGGTTATATTTTGGTCTTTTTCAAAGTTTTTTTTTTTTTTAAGAGGGTAGAATTTCATAAGTTATCCAATGGTGTAGGTGTTTATCAACTTTGATAGATTTTAAATTTTCAATTTATCACATATTCTCCAGCATATATGACTTATGTTCTAGCACATTTATAATTTGTATAATTTACTCTCTTGATCCAATGTGACTATGACCAGTGGTTTTATTACTACTTTTGGATTAAAATGAACCAATACTAGGGTTGCCATTTGGATTAAAATGAACCAATCCTAGGGTATCCATTTGGATTAAAATACACCAATCCTAGGGTTGTCATTATACATTGCTATCTCGGTTAAAATGAACATCATGTCAAGTTTGTGAAGCAATATCTTCATGTAGAATAGCACATCATCATTCGGGATTTAAAATTGAACATTATTTGCTATGATTGGATGGTGATAGGCCTATGCTCTCCCCTTAACAAGGTGATCAAAATGAAAGAAACATCTTTTAATTCCATGCACTTTATGCTTTGTTAAAACCTTTAGCAGGACTACTCTTATAGGAAAAATTTACCCACCCAAGAGGAACGACCTAATTGGGAATGCCTAAAGCCAAGGATTCCAACCCACTATAATCAAAAGCGAGTTGTTGATGAAAATAAACTCAATGATAGTGTGCAAGATAACCATCCGCAAAGCCTTTTTTCTAAAGGTTGGGAGGTCTCTTAAGAGAGTTTATCATTTTTCGCACTGAACATAAGGGCTTACTACAAGCCTTAGCATAGAAGCTAACCGAGTCAGTAGCCAAAGATTATAATACTCATAGTGTAATGGGAGGGAATAATTTTCCCCCAAGATATTCACCATATAATTACCAAGTATTTCTTTCTCAAAGGATCGAGAAATCTAACTTTGAGTACATGCTTGGAAAAGATAAAAACATGGGCTCCTTTTAGGGGGTGACACGACTATGTGAGTCGACACAATTCTAAGATGTGGGTTGTGATGATTATAATGACCTTTTTGACCATTAAGAGTGAGTCTTCTTGAAGTGTTTGTTTTGTTCAAATACCCATGGAAATTTCAGATAACATAGACCTATTGTTTAGATTCTAGGGCTTAAAAATAGTTTTCTTCCTACTGTATGTTGTTTTTTCAAAACATTATTTCAGATAAGATCATCCTAAAAACACAAGGATTTGACAAACCAAACTGTGATATTTATGTTAAGGGATTGGAAATCAGCAACCTTTGTCAAGAAATTCCTTGCTAGAAGAATCAAGAAACCAAAGAGGCCACTTAGCTATGAGAAGCTTTTGAAAAGGAGACACCTTTTATATCTAAGTAGGAAAGTCTTACTTGAACATAAAACTTTCATCCATAGATATCATGCCTTTTCTAGGGGATTTATTGATGAATTTTCTTTAGAGCCTTTATATTCACAAGCTTATTTCCAACAAGGAGCTCTTTCACAAAGGCATAATCATATTCAACCCATTCATCATTTGTACATTCCTCAACTAGCAATACAATATTCCAATTGTCCAAATCAATTGTTGAAATATGGAAAAACTTGGAAACATTAGGCTTTTTGCAAAAACCATCATTTTTCAATCTAAGATCAAAGCATCTTAAAGTGCATCAATTTCAAATCAATTTCTGATTTTTAGTTTAGTTCCCTCAACAAGATCTATCATCCTTCATCTAGGCAGTCACAATCTGAAAATTAGAAATTCCTTAGTCATATCTTGATAGGATCTTGTATTCTATTTGGCTACTTGGCATCAATTATCCAATAAATTGCACTCCCATTTATGATCTAAGTTTAGTAAAAAAAATTATTCAAGCATATTCTAATTGTCACAAGGTCCCAAAAAAGAGAAGAAGATGAAAGAGAGAATCCACTTTGCAACATGGGTGATAGGGAAGAAAATACTTTTCATAGGCTTCATGTAAATAGCTCAAATGATGAAATAATTGAGTAAATGCTTCAAGAAGCTGAACAAGATCTACAGTTTCACCTAGCCATGGAAAATCTGTTAGAGAAGAATAAATAAAGATACTTTCTTTTATTGGCAAACCAAGGTGCTAAATTGCCCTCTGATTATGATACAAAAAAAATTAAAGAAGATCTTGAAAATATTGAAGCTCTAACCTAGAAAATAAGAGCACTACAAGGGAAAATCAAGGAAATACAAAGGGGTACAACAAAGAAGTATGCTTTGGAGGATATTTTTCCATATCCTTTTAATATAAATCTCAATATGATCCCATTTCCCAAGTATTGTGAAATTCCAAAATTAGATAGATACAATGGGAAAACAGATCCTATTGACCACATGAGAGAATTTAGAAACATGAGCCTTGAATTTTCACATGAAGACACATATTTGATGAGATTGTTCCCATGAATTTTAGGTGGGAAATCAATGGAATGGATTTCTAAAATCACTCCACCCATTAAGATGTTTGAGGAATTTATCAAAAAATTCATATCCCAATACTCCTACAACAATCAACATCAAATAAACATGCTCAATTTATGAAAAGAAAAGAAAAATATTAGAGAACCCTTCATCACATTCCTACAAAGATGGAGAAGATTATTCACATGATATTCCCATCTAGCTCCTAAAAAGGAAAAAATGGATATCTTTATTAACAGTCTTGATCAAGAAATGAGTTATAGGATCAAATTACAATATCCTCCAACTTTTGAAAAGCTAATAAAAAATGGGATCAAAATTGAGGAAGCTTTGGTCAAGAAAGGAATCTTGAAAATATATAACAAAAAAAATTCATCCAATTCCTCCAAAAATGACAAACCAAGGTTTTGGAAAAAATACAAGAATAATGGAAATGATAATTCAGCCAAAATGCATAATGCTAAATCGGTCTTCAATCTATCTAGAATCACACCCATGACTAATCAAACCCCTAGTCTAAACAATGCCAACACAAATCAGAACAACAATCAGAATAATAATCAAAATAATCCTCCATTAAAACTACCATATCAAACATCGAATAACCACAGAAAGTTCACACCTTTAGGGAAATCATTAGAATTAGAATTGAAAGAGCTTCTTGCAAAAAAGCTTATATTGTTACCAAGGGAAAGAGTTTATGATCCCCTAGTTAAACCCTCATGATGGAATGATGCACATTTCTATGATTTTCATAGGAATAATGGACACAAAAAAAAAACTTGCATGCAATTGAAGCACTTGATCCAAGATTTGATTGATAGCAAAGCGATAGAAATTGAGGAACCTACAACAAACACCAAATTTGAAAAAGTGGAATCCTCTTCACCAAATAGCCAAGGGAAAAGCATGAATAATGTCCATGATACTACCATTCTTAACATTTCTATAATTGATAATCAAAGTAGTGTCATCAAAACCCAAAGTAAAAAAAACAGCCCCCTAGTACCAACTGAATTGGAAGTTCATAAATCCCAAGCTATGGAGGGACATGTACCTACATCCCATTATCTATCATTTTCTAAAAATGATGACACTTCACTTACTCATCCACATATTTCTTTGCTCCATGTTGAGGCTCTAATCTATAAAAATTTTGCCAAATGTTTCCTAATAGATGGAGGGGTTGGTTTAAATATCTGCACCCTAAAGCTTGTTACTGCATTAGGATATTCAAGAGATGTAATAGATTCTAGTTGAAAGATCATCATGAAGGTATACGATACAAAAGAAACTTCATCTAAAGGATCAATTATGCTACCAATCAGAGTTGGCCCTGTGGTTAAGAATGTGGTTTTCCAAGTCCTTGATCTCCCTTTGGCCTATAACATCCTGCTTGGAAGACCTTGGATACATTAAATGCAAGCAGTATCCTCTACATACCATCAATGCTTAAAATTAGCTCACGATGGAGTTGAAATCACCATACAAGGGGATCTTAATCCTTTCATGCATGGACATTTTCTAAGCCCTAAAACTGAAACCCTCATTCCTAGCAATTATGAAACACCACTTTCTCAATTATGTGTTGATCTTGAATCCCTAAAGGCACCCACTTAAATCACCGCACTATCAAAATCCAAGGTCAAAATCCATGAACTCGGATGTGGAGAATACCATTTGGATAAACCATCAATAAAAATACAGTAACCGAGAAAGGTAAAATTTCCAATAATGATGCCAAGATGGCTATAGAAGGGATGCAGAACAATGACCATGCCTAGATTGAAAAATTTTATGGTCTTGATGATACACCTGCTTCTTCCACACCTACTTCCAATCAAAATTTTCATATCACTGATAACCCCCTATTTGATTAGGATATCTATGATAATCCACTTTTTGATCAAGATCTTGTAGAAGATATACTATCATCACCCTTCCATCCCACCTACCCTAGGCCAAGGTATGAATCTCCTATTGTTCCCTCTATTAAGCCATTTTTCCAAGTCATTAAGGATTTGCAAGCCTCCCTTGATGTTAACAGTATTGAAAAGGATAGTCATAGAGATTCCATTGATCACATCACCACTCCCCTCTCATCCATCTCACCCACATACATCCACCTTGTGGACATAAATCAATAGGCATTTCTTCAAGAAAATATAAAGGAAATAACTCAAGAATCAAAGGTAAACATGCCTTTTTCAAATGAAGATCCAGAATCAAAAGAAATATTGCAAAGAAATAAATATCAAGAAAAGTCCCTTAGCCAACATAAAAATCTATTGGACACATAAAAAAAAGAAGAAGATCAAGAAGAGTCCCCTAGCCAACATAAAAAACTATCAAAAAAATCAAAAATAAAAGTAAAAAATAAAAGCAAGCAAAAGTTGATCACCAAACATGTCTCTCCCTCAAAAATCACTGGGGGCATCTATCAAAGAAGAAAATGCAAGAAAGAACTTGCTAATATATGGTATCTATCTATGTCACCTCTGTCATTCCATCCATCCATTTTCACTTACCCGTCATATCATTAACCAACCACTGGTGATGTTTTTCAATATGTCTTTGATGATGACCCCTTCATGTACTTTGACCCATGGGTTGCCAAAGCTCCTTTTTGGCGGAAGCCTAATGGCCAATGTACTATGTACATTAGGGATCCTACCATAGCCTCTTTCATCTGTCACATCTATCATCCTTCATACTTAACACTTGTACTCCTCATTTCAATTGGGTTCTTTCATCCATCATGGTCATCCACACAAGAGTGAGACATCATCAAGGAAAATTATGGATCTAGCATTCATCAATTCTACACCTAGCTTTGGAGAGTGCGGTATAAAAGGTTCTAGAGAAATACAAAAATAGCATAAAAAGTCTTGAAAAAATTAAAAAACAACATAAAAAGTCTTGAAAAAATCCAAAAACAGTATAAAAAGTCTAGAAAAAAATCATCATCAGGGTGAAAACCTGGAAAACAGGCATCCTTTGGACACATAAAAAATAATAATAATTGTTTCCTTGATGAAACCCTGGCAAATAGGCATCTCGATAACAACAAAAAATCATAAAATCTAAAAAAGTGCAATAAAAACAAATGGTGAAAACCTGGCCAACATGCACTATTTGTGATAAGTCACCTTCTCCATCTATTTGAGCCTATGTTGACCATCTGCTTCTAGCTATCATTATGCATTCACGTCTATCTTACAATGAGCTTCATGTCCATATCCAGCTATTGCGGTTGTGTCCCACCTTGGCTTGGTTATCATTGTACATATCCATAATAAATTTGGTTTGTTCTCATTGGGTGGGAAAAATCCTGTACTCAATGGATGCAACTAAATTTTGAGTTATCATAACAAACAAATGGTAGTATAGAAAATGCATCAAACAAAACCAACATACAATGACAAGACAACACTTGTCAACCAATCATACATGATCAAAATACTCATCAGAAAGTGCAACATTGGGCTTTCAAATCAAATTGGATGATCTAATATGAGTAATGACTAAAATACTTTAAGCAAAGGTTGAATTGTTGTTTTATGGATTTTTGTTATCATACCTCTGGAGCAACTCGATGATGTCGTAAACTAGAGAATAAAGGAAGGAGTATGATTTTTATTTGTCTATTGTTTCAGAGTTGATCATTATTACTATGCAATTTTTTGTGGGACATGCTCTACAACATATCATTGATGACATTTCGGAATTTGCAAAAGAAAAAAGTTATTTTTTGTTTGTTTATGCAAGCAATACTCAGGTCATCTTGGTTCAATTATACCTTGATGCTTGTATTACCTTGCTATATCAAAAATCATGAAAGTTATACTCAGGTCATCATCGGTACAAATATCCCCTTTGATGCTTGTACTAACTTCCAACATTTCAAAAAGCTCAATGATGATAAACAAACATAAAATAGCTCTCAAAACGACAACATTGCATAGTTAGATTTGCATGGTTAAAATAGATTGCATCCATATTAGTTTGTGCATGAGCATTATCATATCCATCACATCTCATTTGCATAATAAAATCCATCTCATATCATCATAAAGAATTGTTCAATCTCATCTAAATCTATCCATCCAATCTAGCACAAATCATGTAATGATATCTTTGGTTTTGTTCCTAGCCTTACTACAAGCCTTGATCATCATCGGGATGTATCCTTCCCTATCCTTGTATTGTTTCAGGATGTATCCTTCCCTCATCAATACCACTCTCATCATCATCATCATCATCGAGATGTATCCTTCCCTATCCTTATGTTGTTTTGGGATGTATCCTTCCCTCATCAACAACACTCTCATCATCATCATGAATTCATCTCGGCTTGTAGTTTGACTAGGGCATAATCAAATCAAATCACCTTCATATCAATATTTCAATAGCAAATTTCATCACATCATATTTATTGATCAATGAATTAGACATCAACTCAATGCACATTTTTAAAAATCATCAAAAATTTCAAAAAAATAAAAAATCATCAACAATTTCCAAAAAAATCAAAATTTTGAAAAATTCAAAATTTTATTCGATTCATCACTTGAGGGGGCATGTAGGCATCAATTTTTCAAAATCTATATCTTGGGAAAACTTTTTTCTTTGAAGCAATGTATAAAACACATCACTTCAAAGAGGGGGAAAATGTATACACCAAAAAATGGTCATATTATAATAAGTCTGGTAATTAATTAAATACAAGTTATTTAATTAATATTCTAAATTCAATCTAGATGTAAAAGAATTTAGATAATTTATTTATATTGTTCATTTTCTACATTCCTCTATCTTAATTAAATAAGTTTAGTTACTTATTTGATTTAATCATTTTTCCATTTCTTCTTAATTAATTAAATGAATTTTACAATTTATTTAATTTAATTATCACATTTCTTTATTTCAAATAAACTAAATATTCTTCTTTCGAAAATCATAAAATCATCTTTAAATATTCTAAAAAGCCATCTCACATATAGGAAACTTCTTATCCACATCCCACTTATAATTAAATATTTTTAATATTTAATTAGAAGCTTCCAAATTCACATGTCATATGAAATTAAATAATTTTATTATTTAATTATCTTCAACCACTAAAACTAACTCATAACTAAACTTGACATTTGAATGGAAAGTTGTTTCCATTTTTGATTGAAAAGGTTTTGGAAAGGAAACATCTTCCTACTTTCATTCTATTTTCCATTTGTTTTACCAACTTCTCCATCTCTCACCATTCATCTTATTAGACTGAATCTCAACCATTGATCTTTGCCAACTAGGCTTTTGCTTCAAAAAATCTATAAATAAGACCTCTTGGCTCCTCCAAAATCCTGGAACTGTTTTCATAACATAAGCATTATAGTTGAATAATCAAGCATTTATCATCTTAATATCTTAGTTTCATAATCATAGCATAGCATCTTAGTGTTCATTATCTTTGCATAAATAATCATGGTAGAATAGCTTGCATAATCTATTCTTAGTTTTGTTATCATAGTTTCAATATCTCACATCATTTACCATAAGAATGTATGTTGAATATCATCTCATTCTCTAGGTTGTCATTCTATTGAGCTTTTGCTTATACAATCTAAGAGCACGTAGCCTAAAACAAATCCTTGGAGATAAAGGACAATGAGACGGCTTTGAAGAATCTACCAGGTTTGAAGCTTTACATAGTTTTAAATTAGATTTATTTAATACAATGTTTCATTGGTGTGTTGTTTAACTTGTTTGTTGATTCCACATATTCAAACACACAGTAATAATACCACATTACTATAATTTTTTTTTTTAGTTTTGTATAGGTTTATGATTTCTGATATGTCAATTCCAAAGGACGTTGCTACTAGATTATCAAAGATGAACTGATGTTGGATAGAAACCCTAGGCTAAAATTGATGTCTTTTGTGACTACTTGGATGGAGACTGAATGTGATAAGCTAATCATGCAAGGAATTAATAAGAATTATGTTGATATGGATGAGTTTCTAGTTACCAAAAAATTGCAAGTGATTAAATTTAAATTTTACAAAAACCCCAAATCTAAATTATTATTTCTACCTTCTATAGATCTCAGAAATGGGCTTTCTATAGATCTAAGAGATGGGATTTAACAAAAAACTTTCAATTTGTAGCTAGACTATTCTTTCTTTGAATTTTTTTTCTCTTAGCTATTATGTATTGCAAAAGTTTGGAATCTCTAACTGGAAACTCTATTAGAAAACCTTTCGAGGTTGTAGAATCATTATGTGAATATAATAGCCAATTTGTTTAACACTCCATTAGGACACAAAGAGGAAGTTATTGGCGTTATTACAATTAGATCATCAGATGCTATTATGTTGGCTAATTTTGTTTTCAAGCATAAGTGGCAAAACAAGCGTAGGGAACAGGGAAAGCCATTTGACTAGCTCAACATTGTTACTATTGCCAATGTGCAAGTAAATTAGTTTTTTCACTTTTTGGATATTTGCTTCGCTAATGTTAAACTCTCTCAAACTTTTAGCCAAACAAGAAATTATGAAACTAAACAAATACTATTGGTGTACTCAAGTCATCTTGCTCTCATAGCTTACTTAAGCCTAGTTATATGTCCTTGTTAGCTAAACCTAGTTGAGTTCACACCTCAGTCCTTTCCACTTCATGTGGATGTTCATCCTGATTTCCACATCTTGTGGATCTAAATCTTCTTGTTTTCTCCTATTTATTATTGCTCCATGATCAATCTTTTAATGGGGTTTTGATAGCATTTGTGCTTGATAACTATCTTCTATATCTTCCTAAAATTCTAATATGGTATCAAAGCATAGGATTGGAGATAGTTTTAGGCCATAGGAATATAAGCATTGACTCACATCTATTTGTTTTCTTCAATTTTGAGCTAGAGATTGAAGGAAAGAAAACATTTGTTCACTTGATTCTCAGTCTATGGCTGATATCTATGCTCTTTAGCATTATTACTTGCATTAGAGGGAGATTTGCTTTGGTAGGAGTTTTCTTCCATAGAAGCTATTAAAGCTTCCATTAATGGGACATCAAATCCCCCTAGCATTTTTATTCCTTCATTCTACGGGTGAATTCTTAAGAGGGATAGTTAAGTTGAAGGAGGCCCGCTTCATTGGCTGATGAACTTCCCAATGCTAGCCTATTGACTGGAATTATTGGAGGCTGGTGCTTCAAAATTACAGGCCTCCCAAACCCCTGCACATGGGAGGGAAGATTCATGTGATGCGTGAAGACTCCATGGCCATCGATTTGAAGGGATGCAATTTGCTTGGAATATTCTTCTATAGAAGCTGAGTAAGATTCCTTTACCAGGAGTCAATTTCTAATGGTTTTTGTTGACTGGAGCAGCTATGAAGTCCTTGGTTGAGGCTCACTGAAAGATCCATATCTTCAAAACCACGTGAAATTCTCTGTTCAAACTACATGAATCATCAGTGCTATTTGATCTAGAGTTTGTAAACTCAAATTATTTTACAAGCTTTGTACGAAAATTGGGTGGGGGGGGGGGTGGTTACCATACATCTTGATGAGTTGCAAATTAAATGGAATTGTCTGCAACACTATACACTGTGTAAAATTTTCATTTTGCTGTATTTTTTTATCATCTCTCTTCTGATTTTTTGATGCATTTCCTCTTTGTTTGCAAGCCACAAATTCTCTTTGGTGTTTCATCTCCAAGGCCACAAATCATCAAAGGTATGATTTTACTATGTAAAGAGGGAGTCTCTCTTGTGAGACCCAATTTTTTTTAAGGAGGCAAATTATAAAGGCATTTTATAATTAATGAACTGAATTAAAGTTCCAAGGGGGTAATTATCTAGTCTGAAAATGGGAATTAGAAATCATCCATCTGTCATCAATTTGGGAGAAGGAAACTATAATTCCCGGTGCGATGGAATCCTAAAGCACTACCGATGGATTCATTTATTACCGCATTTCTTTGGACTTATTCCTAAACCTACTACATGTTGGAATAAATCTATATGGGAAAGTAGAAATGATCATGTTTTAGGATTAATCAGTTTAAGTGTTGGGTACCACACATCATGGGCTCTGTCACACATTGAGTGCTCTCACACTCTCTAGACCACTCTATGGGAAATATATGGGTATCCCACTGAACCTCCATTCCTAGATAATCCCACTATAGACATGCTTCTCTCCCATGATAATGAAGATGATCCTTTGTATGATGATCATATTGAAGAGGAAATTGATTATTGGAATAGTCTTGATTTTCCTGATGACATAGAGACATCTCTTTCCATTTCTCCTCTTTCTACACGTCCTATATTGATAGCTATTCAGTCTCCTCCACCTGCTATTTCAATAGAGACTTTGGCTTCTTTGAAGCATACTTCAGATTCTATTATGCAAGTTCACAACATTGAGGACATTTGTCTTCTTTTTGATCATAGCTTCATTGAAGTTACATCATCCTTGTCTTCTTCAAATATTCTTGCCCATACCTTGCCTACGTCAACTTCTATAGTGACAGTATCAGATTCTTATGGTTCCAGTTATCATCATACATCTATGATCCCTGTTGTCCTTGTTCCTGAATCTTCGTCACACATTGGCTTTGGCTCAAGGAGATCATTGAGAATTGTATGAATACATTATGGGCTCCATCTACGTCTTTGGATCTTGTGCATAATTTAGAAACGTTTATGCTTCTTTTTGTAGTTCCTATCAAGAATGGGAAGATAATTTGCACACTTTTGTAGTTCGCCTTCTTCCTAAAGGGAGATATGTGGTTCCGCATTCATGGATTCTCTTCGACATACTTCACCAAGCATCTATGCGCACTACAACACATCTTATGGGGGCTTCCAATTCTATCACTTTCTCTCCTGTGGGGGGAATATCACTTGTAATTTTTTGATAGAAGTAGTTCTTAGGGGATCTTGAGTCCTCCTCCTATCTTTCTTCTTCTCTCACTTGTACATCTTTCACTTTCTCTATTTTTGGAGGATAGTTTTTTCCCACCGGGTTTTCTATCTTTCTCTATTTTTTAGAGTTTTGCATTGTGCATGGGTACCTAAAATGGCCTTGTAGCTAGGACCCATTCTTTTATTCCCACCTAAGCTAGGCTCAAGGGGGGTGTTGGTGTACTCAAGTCATCTTGCTCTCATGGCTTACTTAAGCATAGTTAGGTGTCCTTGTTAGCTAAACCTAGTTGAGTTCATACCTCAATCCTTTCCACTTCATGTGGATCTTGATCTTGATTTCCACATCTTGTGGATCTAGATCTTCTTGTTTTCTCCTATTTATGATTGCTCGATGATCAATCTTTTAATGGGGTTTTGACAACATTTGTGCTTGATAATTATCTTCTAGATCTTCCTAAAATCTAATAAATACATTATAAAGGAGATGAGTTAAACTTTTTCATTCTCCATGTTAGATTCTTATGTAGAGCCTTTGTTTTTTTTGGTACGTGGGTATGTGCAAGATCATCATGGAAAAAACAAGCCCTTAAGTGGTAATAAAATTCAGAAAAATCAGAGTAAGGAAACTTGATGTAAAAATTTGAATAAGTTATCTATATTATTTCAAAAATATGTAAGAATAGAATCTGTAGAAAATTGAATGTAGTTTCTAAACTACTAGGTTTTTCTAAAAAATAAAAAAATCTATTTGGTGAAAATTTGAAATTTTAATGCAGTAGTACTTAAATTTCATGGAAAAAATAAGAAGATGGTGTTTGTCTGACCACCCTAACCACAATAAAATGATAATAATATTTTATAATATTTTAGATATAAGTATAGGACTCATGTCCCAATGTGATGCATATTTTTTTGTAATTTGTTTCCAAGTAAATAATTAATTATGAATTTTTTATTACAAATTTTAAAAAACATAAAAACTCGTGTGTCTAACCACCTTAACTTGGTCAAAACTTCATGAAATTAAATTATTATTTTTTAATCCTATAGTATGTGAAGAATAGAATGTGACGCATGCTTTAGATCCAAAAAATATAATATCATTTGAAAGCTATAGATGTTTTTCAATTAGCCTATCAATCAGGACTTTAGTCATAAATCAAATAGAAAATGAATAATAATTATTTATTAGATTCAAAGTAAAGCATAATTTATATTGGTGGAAAGCTGAGAATCTCCTCGAGAAACCCTTTTCGTTTCATCAATTTTGGGTAAAAAAAAAGTCATTAGCCACATGGGTCATCATATCACTTACATATCACCACTTTTTTTCCCATCATGATCCTGCACATACCCATGTGCAAGATCAGCATGGAAAAAACATGCCCTTCAGTAGCAATAAAATTCAGAAAAATCAAATTTAAGAAATTTGAAGTAAAAATTTGAATAAGTTATCTACATTATTTCAAAAATATGTAAGAACAAAATTTGTAGCAAAATGAATGAAGTTTCTAAACTACTAGGTTTAATTTTAAATAAAAAAATCTATTTGGTGAAAATTAGAAATTTGAATGTAGTAGTATTTAAATTTCAGGAAAAAAAAAGAAGTAGGTGTTTGTCTGACCACCCTAACCACAATAAAATGATAATATTTTTTTATAATATTTTAAATATAAGTAAAGGACTCATGTCCCGATGTGATGCATATTTTTTTGTAATTTTTTTCTTAATAAATAATTAATTATGAATTTTTTATGACAAATTTTTAAAAATATAAAAACTCGTAAGTCTGACAACCTTAACATGGTCAAAACTTCATGAAATTCAATTTTTCTTTTTTTAATCCTATAGTATGTGAAGCATAGAATGTGACACATGTTTTTGATTCAAAAAATGTGATATCATTTGAAAGTTATAGATGTTTTTCAATTAGCCTATCAATCAAGACTTTAATTGTAATTCAAATGGAAAATGAATAATAATTATTTATTAAATTCAAAGTAAAACATAATTTATATTGGTGGAAAGATGAGAATCTCCTTTAAAAACTCTTTTCATTTAATTAATTTTGGGCTAAAAAAAAGTCGTCAGCTACATGGGCCATCATATCACTTACATATCGCCACTTTTTGGCCCATCATGATCTTGCACATACACGTTTACCCCTTTTGATTTCTTAATATTTTATCTTTTCATTCATCGATTTTTCGAATCCTCATCTAGAGTTAGATTGGTAATGGGTGTTCTACATTTTGTTTATTTATCTCTTGAATTTTTTTATACTTGGTCTTTGGTGGGTCTTCAATTTTTTATTTTCTCACTCATTGTCTTTTAACCCCTACTCGTATTTTTATGAATATTTTTGTATAAAAGACAAAGTTTTATAGTGGACAAATTACAAAAACGAGCCATTTATGAGATTGGGTTTAGGTGAATTTGTGACAAATTGGTAATGAAGACATATTAAAGGCAAGCCAACAAGTTGATTGTGCCATGTAAGTATAAGGCCATCCTTCTACCAGTGTTGTACAACCTTAAAATGCAAAGGAACACATATTTAACCCCACATGTAAACTATCCCACGATATTGAATTGGAAAAATATTGTGCCTTCCTACAATAGAATTCCTATAAAAACATTGTAAGTATGTGAGACATTCTAAACTTGGCATGTTTCTTACCCAACATCTCATGTCTTGTGATAATTGTAATCTTCGTCCGCCATGGCAAGCAAAAGTATCGCACTTAAGTAGGGGCACTTTTTGGTGTCGACTGAAGATATGTTATGGGCATAAAAATATATCTAAGGCAGAATTGGGGACACCCTACATAGGTAATAAAGAAAATAACGCTTAATCTAGATGATCACCCAATACAAGTTTCCATCAAATTGGGGATTTATAGAAAACCTAAAGCATTTCTAAAACATTATTTTGCATCTAGATCACTACACTATTTAATCTTGCTAGGTTGTTTGGACGGTTACATGATACTAAAAAAATAGAACAAAAAAGACAAAAATGTGGGGCACACCTAGTCTGTTGCTGAAAGGCCCTTCATAGAAGCTTTGTTACTGTAGCGTGTCCAAGATCTTGGACCCACGTGGTCATGACTTGCTCTGAGCTTCACACCCTTTTGATTTTCTGATAAACCCCTTCACTGGAAAAAAAACCCTTCTTTAAAAAGGCCCTTGTCATTATTGGAAAACCCCCACACATGTGTTGTTCACTTTTCTTCGTGCCGGTTGTCATGCCTTTGTTCCTCATTCTTTTGTTCCCTTCCCTATTCTTTGATTCTTCTGTTTGTTTTGTTCTCGTTCTAGAAGCGAAGGAATTTAGATACGAAGGAGAAGCCTAAACAAAACAAAAAAAATGAATAGGGAAAATGTGGAAGGAAAATGCGGAAGGAAATAAAAAATTATTTTTAAAAAAAGTTCAGTTTCTTTTATTGTTTTAATTTAAGACAATTACGAAATTAAAGACAAATTGTTTTAAATTAATGTCTTAAAACCCCTTTGTATATAATAGTGATAAATGAATAATTATAATGTGGAACCGCTATGAGGAGAGTCATGGTCTACGTCTTGGTGACAACAGATAGTCCAGTTTGAGGGATTATCAGCCCCACTAAACGAACTGTGTATGATGCAAGATTCAATATTCTGACTTTTCTTTCTCCGATACATCCGAGAACTATGGTCTACTAAAATGGAGAACAAGCTTATTTTCGATCTCGTTCGCGTTGGGTAACATACGGTATTGTGTGTTGGTGTTGTAAACACGTCTATAAGGATAAGGACTGTCAATGGGTATGTTTAACGACAAAACTGCTACGTCAATGTTATAGGCTACGTAATATCTCGAAACGATTGACACAATTGCAAATTCGTACGAATTCCTGACCTCCCCAGGGAGACTTTTCTACCTCTGACGGGAGAGAACGATTCATCTAGAAACATAGGCCATGCTTAGGGCGCCATCGTCTAGGTTGGTCCGTAACTTGAGTAAGACGAAACAGGCGCGAATTTATTTTTTGTCAAATAATGAACCCAAGAAAAAAGAGATTAGTTTGACAAGAAGGTGGTTATGTCCATCTTCTCGCGTAAGGAATTCATATTAATTGAACTTATGCACCAAATAAGAAGCTCCCTCGTAATACTGTGACAAGGATGAGAATCAAATGTCAACCCCGTGTTGGGACTAAGGACTGGGGGCTTACACAGATAAATTAATAGGTACAACGTGGATCGCTATGAGCAGAGTCATGCATTACCGCGTCTCTACTCTTACTCCTCCCACGGCTCCTTTTTTATCTGAGGCGTGTTGGGCAGCACACTGTATTATATGTTAGTGCTGTAAACACATCTATCAGCAAAAGAAATGTCGACGGATACGTTTTACAACGACATTTAATTAGCATTATACTTTTACCCAATATCTTTAAACAATTGACATAACTGCATATTTCCAAGAATTCTTCACCTGCCTCGGAGTTTTATATACCCGTGTCGGGAGGGAAGGATAGTAAAAGCGTCTGAAAACGTAGGCTATGATCAGGGCGTCTTCTTTTAGGTTGGTAGGTGATTTGACTATTGACGAAGCCGGTGCGAGTTTATCTTTAGTCAACTGCTGAGCCCATCAAAATAGGGAGCCTGTGCGAATTTAGTTTTAATCAAATAATGAGCTCATCCAGATAGGCACTTGTTTGACGAGTGGAGAAGCGGCTATTTTCTGGGTTATATCGATATATTACTCAGAAATAGCATAATGTAAGTAAGTTGTGACTCAAATCTGTTATCTGCATTTCATTTGTTTTGTTATATGGGTAGTAATGTTATTTGGTTTAGGATCATATATAATATGGATTCATGTTTCACGGGTAGTGTATTTTGTAGAACTGATGAAAAATTCACCACCAAGTAAAATTCACGATCAATTTTTAAAACAAAAAATATTAATGCAGTTTAAAGATTGATATTTATATCTTATTTTTATCAAATTTATTTGTATTTTACAACTATTCTTAATTATCAAATTCTTTAATGATTAATATATTTAATTTTTACTAAAAATAGAATAATTATTTATTCCTTTTATATGTAAATAAGATGTGGAATAATTACTGACTTTCATTTTTGTAATTTTTGATAATTATGTAGAGCAATATTTCACACTTTAAATAGAAGAGGGGCCCCAAACTTGTGGAAGATATAAATTTTGAGAATTCAATCTTTACATGCATTAATTTTGACAATCTCTAAAATAATTATCCTCTGTTAATTATTTTGAAGTATTTTGAAGAAAACACATCTAATGATCAAAATTGTATTCCCGTATATATCTATATCCATTTGGAAGAACACCTCAAATATATGTACAAATTGAGAAATTGAACAATCACATGCAATGTTGGGATCATTTCCATAGCCTTTACCTATCTCTATGCATATATATTACCATAAACTTTGTCCCACCTTATTCTCATTCTACCATACTCTAATGTATTCACCTAAGGCCTACATTTATTCCACTTATCCATACATCTTCAAAGGCATTTTTTTTTACAGCTAGATATGACTATGTTTCCACCTAAGTTCAATTTCATAGTCACAAGGTTCACCTTGTTTTTTTGGAATTGATCATTATCTTTCAAAAATTTATATTCATAATTTTTTAACTACACCCCTTATGTGCTCGTATTTTAATGCATTCATTAAGAAAACCCATAATCCAAAACTTCTCTCATTTGCTAGGATTAAATCATAATGTGATAATAAAAAATATAAATTTAGCACAATAAAATAAATACTGAATGTGTATTAATAATTCTAAGGTCCTTGTCCATGATATTACAATTTTACACACATTTCATAATTTTACTTAAGGGAACACATCCACTTATGACACAATGAAACCTATTTCTGGGTATCTTTGAATACCTTAAGTAATCAAACAATAATGAAGAGTGGCGAATAAAATGTTAGACCACAAAAATAATAGAGAAATCATATACAATTCACCCCATAAGAGTGTCCCTACTATGTAACATTCTATTTTTTTCATATAAATACCCTTTCCATTAAAATTATGTATCCAAATAGTTCCAAACGTATTTAAAATATCACAAAAGGCTATCACCGATGTTGGTATTGATTATCATTTTTGAAATATCCTCACAAACATAATTACCATAATCTTAAACCTTTGAGTTCAAAGTAATTTCCATTTGATATTCATTTCATACAATTCCAATCCCATCAAGTCCTCCATACCCATCCTCTACCAAATCAAATCTAAATAGCTCCTAACACATAGAAAATTTATAGACATGAGATACCTAAAGTAAATACCTTCAATAATCAATCACTCATAGAATGGGTTCCCTTCCTTGTATAACCCATTAAAAATTAATATGTGTAGACATGAAAATAATCATAATCAACATCATGCATCTAAATTTGACTAATTAACATAAAATTCCTCCATTAAACAAATAAGCCCATTTATTCGATTAATTCATGAATGTGCAACCTACTTGAATAAATAAATCAATTTATTTAATTATATTCCTAAAGATGCTCTCATCTGATTTAATAACTCAAATTGATTAAATCAAATGTCAAAACCCCTAAATCCCTTCAAATTAATTGATCTGAATTAATTAACTTATAATCCTAATTACTCATCCTCTAGGTTCTGACTCAACTTGGGTCAAACCTAAACCCTTGACTAACCCACCCACTTGCACATGAAATTCATTTTATTTAATTATCTAATTACCCCTATTTTCCCTCATAAGGTATATTCCCAAAGAATATTCCATCATTTACTCCTCTTATTTGACTTTCTTGCCCAACCCATTTCCCTCCAAAATGTCCCAACCACATTCATTTAATGACTCTTACAAAGTCGTTAATCTCTCTTACACCTCTCAAATCCTCAACCACTTGCACATTCTCCAAAATGTGCTCATTCCTCCTCCACTAGCATGTTGACAAGTGGAACCTTTCCATTGGCTCATGTTTAATCCCACATTCCTCCCATCTCTTCATCTTTCAAACCTTCAAGCCATAAATACAAGGCACTTGTACTCCAAATCCATCCACAATCTTAGCATTCTCACTAAAGGAGCTTTGATTTCATCTTCATCACATCTTGTCTATCATTAGAAGCTTATCAAGGAAGTGGGAAACGGCATCCTTTTCATGTCAAAGGAGCACCACTTCCACTATGGGATAAGGTTTGATCATGTTTTGATGTGTTTTCATTTAGTTGTTTTTTGTCCTATTTACCTTGTTTGCATATGTAGCATGATTGAATATTTCATAGAAATGTTGGATTTGCTTGTTTTAAAATCACTAACAATATAATGTTGGTTATTGTTTGAAGCATATGTAGATTTGGTGTTTACATCTGGCACTAGAAGGAGGGCTCCCTTGTCTTCTTTTATTCTTGTTGCAATTTCTTTTTAACATTTTTTCTACAGATTTCCAACATTTTGTTTGCACGTTGTTTGAAGATTACAGGAAATATGGGTTTTTGCATTGATGTGTAAGAATTATATCCACATATTAATATCCATTTTTCTTTGCATTTTCCTATTTTAAATATTGTGTGTTCATGTTTGCGTGATTTTTCAATACGAGTTCATGCCTGCATAAGTTTATGACTTGTCTCTCGAATACATGAGCTTAATCATGGTGCCATTTGAATTCGATAAAAAATGAACATGATTCTTTGTTTTGCATTATGATATGTATCTGTATTTGGTAGGTATATCCCTCTATGCAGGCTCATCTCTATAGTGAGAAATGGTTTCTCTCTACGCCTTTGATAGTGGGTATATCTCTATATGCCTCTGATATGCTTGTGATGAATCTGATATGATCACTATCATTTTCCTTTTGTGAATGATTTCTTATACAAAATGTTTCAATACGTGTATTGAATATCACATAAAGTGGTTTCCCTATGTTTTGTTGTCTTTATTCTCTCTTTGCTCGTCCTAAATATTTTAGGTGCATCCTTTAAGAAATCTCCAAGCTGCTATAAAGACTTTCTTTTAGTTAATATTGCGAAGACCAAATCACGTAAATCAATCTGAAAAATCTTCATTAACTACGTGTAGTTAAGATTGTTGATCTTTACTGCATGCCTTCCTTATCTGCTAGCAAAGGCCATCAGTCACATTTACTTAAAAGATTTTGTCTTTATAATATGCTAGGGATTTTGTATAATCTCCTTCCATAAACAGGCCGACCAAATTTGTTGATGTTGTCAAAGCCGCCACATAGAATCCACCTTCCATTTTGTTCAATGGAGTTTCTCTATGCTTCCCCATTTTACATACATGTTTTTCGTAGCATTTCCAACTATAACATCTGAAAAAATCTCTCCTTGCTCCATTTTTCTAGCATAGGGAGAATGTTGGTGAAACGTTTGAGGAATTGGCTTTACACCCGCTAATAGAATTTTCTTAAGAAAATTTGATGCCTATCAATGAATCTATTTTATTTTTACACTGGCAGACAGTGACGATGCTGGCAAAGTTGATGTGACTTGTCTATGCTTCTGCACATTGCATACACATGTACCAGGGAGTGAGGATGCAGAAAAGGTTATGGAATATGTTTTTACACTTGCCAATAGCATTTTCTTAAAAGTTTCTTACACCTTTTCAACAAAATTATTTTGTGTAGATCCTATAATCATTGCATTCTAGAAAAGATTGTGGAAATCAGTTTTATACCTACCAATTGCATCAGCTTGAAAGTTTCTCTACACATGTGTATTACTGAGAGGACTGTACTCATCATCCTAAAGATTGGTAGGGCATTCATCAGACCTCGTTCCACCCTACCTCTAATGAGAAGGAAGTTTCCATGATTCCATCACTCTAAATTGCATAAGCAGAAAGGTCATGATCAATGGTTGTGGAATTCGGTTTTACATCTAGTTACATTAACTTTGAAGTTTATAAAATTCATTTGCTGGTACATTTTGATGGGTAAGTAATTGATGTGTAGAGTTGTCATGTGGAAACAATAGCCACGACTCATACATTCAAAAACACCATGTGGAAGTAAAACAGTTATAGAGGACTTTAAATTGATAAGACATCGCTTTCTATTAACATTGATATTTTGGCATGCTTTTACTCATCACTTTTATAATTACAACAAGGTTGCACTTGAGGTGGCTCACTTGCAGGTTCTTCTAAACCACTAGGGCAATGCCCCTTGTACTGTGGCTCGACTTCTAGATTCGCCCTCCTCCTCTCATGGTCGGTCGCATTCTCAGGGCCGGAAGCAGAATGATTCAGCGCGTTCCCACTCCCAACCTCCTGCTCAGTCGGATTCACAGCCTCCCAAGCAAGTTCATTCTCCTTCACCGTGACCTAGTTAGGACTGGCCCTCTGGTGGTGCTACGGGGAGCAGTGGTGGTGGTTCTGGGTGGCCCTCTGATGCTCCACCTGTTTCTGGCTCTAGTTGGCCTGCCAATGGTAAAGGTTTTCCATGGCTGGCTCTTGCAATCTCACCCGACCACTCTATAAAGAAAAGGATAAAGATGATGATGGTTGGGGTGCTCCTCCTGATGTCACTCCAAACCCCGTTGATGTATGAGCGAAAAATTTGGATGATAGGGATCCCCCAGGATCCACTAGCACTGCTTTGGCCGCATGATTTCCTGCTTTTAAACTTCTAGGCTAGGCCCATGTGATCAAGTTTTTTGGCTTTTTTGGGCTCCGCCCATGTGACTTTTGGGGTGTGTCTTCTAACCACCCACACCTGTTTTTGTGAATTTTTAGCTCTATCTTTATATTGATATAGATATCTGCCTATTCATCAAAAAAAAAAGTGGGATTAATTATTAGATTCTAATTTCTTTTTAGCTTGTGTAGGAAAATAAGACAACAAGTGAGGAAAGTGAGAGGGAAGCAATTAATGATAGTGCAAACTTGCTATATGGAAATAAAAAAGCTATATAAGACTTTAAGATTGTGGTATGAAATATGAGAAGCTATCACTTTCTATTAACTTGATTTGTCATTGAAGATTAGAGAAGACTTCCATGAATTTTGTATGAAATTTGTGTGTAACTTAACAAAGCTAAACGATATTTTAGTGTATCGTTTGTGTGAAATTTGTGTCTAAATATAGACTAGAAAACACTCATCTCTACACAACTTTTGACTTGTGTCGATAACAGTAGAAAATGGTATCACTCTATTCATTTTATTACATCCTTGGGAATGTATTTAAAATACCTCACCCACCTAGTTTCTTGAACAATCTCTTTAGGCTATCTTCCTCTATATTACAGTTTTAGTAAATGAGATAAGCATTGTGTCACTAAATATCATTGTCTTTTTTTTTATCAATAACTTTGTTTTCTCATCAATATCACTACTTCTATCATTAATATTGTTGTTCTCATTAATGATTTTTTGGGCAAAGTGGTAAATAAATTGTTTCTATCATATTTTTGTTTACACCTCATTAACATTGTTGATTCAACATTGATGGTTTTATAATATTTATTGGTTTGTGTATTAAAGGCATGTAAAGGAAAATAGGAGGAGCACCTAAATACAACAATTATGACCTTCATTTATGAAGGGCATAGACATTATAAAGACATTTGAGGTTAGAAGTTGAGGAAGAGTTGCCATAGAAAATTTTTAGAGTTTAATGATCTGACAAAGAAAGCTAGAAACTACCATGGAAGAAGTACAATTTGAATACATTTCTCTCAATCACAGTAGAGTAGGCCATATTAAAGCGATTTAACTATAGATTTAAATACCTTTGTATTTAATAAGGCAATTCAATACCTGTTGCCTGCATTACCAAAGGAATACTTTTTGGGTGATTTTATGAAAAGTTGAGGATGTGTGAGATTTGTAATACCCCTCCATTTTGCTTCTCGTTCGGTTTTTTTTTTGCTATGTTTGGTTGCAGTCACTTCGATACTGGATACATTTTGTTATGATGTTTTGATCGCTACTATTGAGCGACAACTATTATTGTGGGATGTGGTTATCTGATTATTGTTTCACTTGCATTATGGATTAATGATGTTGTAGAGTTAGCATGAGATGTTATTATGAGATTATTGGAATTATGATGGAAGTGTCAGTTTTGATGAGTGTATGGGTGAAGAGGATGAGTTCGCATCACTCGCTTGTGAGCGCCCTGCAAATCTGTAATTTCTTCTTCATGGTGTGTATTATATGCTAGATATATTGTATGATGTTGTTTACTTGGTTTCAAGATTGCAGGTACATAACATCGACTCCACCTGGTTTCACAGGTTCGAGCATGTCGATCCAATGGTTAAGTTGAATGGGAGATAGTAGCTAGGTAACATGTGTCAAGTCTATGCCCTAGCCTTAGCGTGTCATCAGTCTTGATGGTTGAGTCATAGTTTACCTTATTTTATTATTATTTGATTATGAAAGGTGCATATTTATTTAATCAATTTTTAGAATTATTGCATGAAATCATGTTGATGGTTATTTAATTAAAATTATATTTTGTTGATTGAAAGTATTATTTAAATTAATTGATTAAATTTAATTATTTAATTAATTAAATTTAATCCAAAGGATGAATTTAGTTATTAAATATTTAGATTAATTAATTAAATGTGATGCAAGAAAATGAAAGGAAATAAAAGAATTAAAATTAATTTTGGAATTTAATTTCAACTTGTGGGAATTAAATTAGAAATTGTAATTAAATGTTTATTTGGGAAATTAGTTGCAACTTTGGAAATTAATTTATTATTTGAAATTGCATTTTAAATTGAAAGTGGGTTTTCGAAAATTGAAATTGAAATTAATATCTAATTTGCATGTAATGTGAATTAGGGTTGTATTAGGTATTTTTGATTATAAGGAATGCATGTTTTAATTTTGGGGGAGAAGTTATTAAGAATATTCATTTTTACAGTAGAGAAGAAAATTTTGGAAAAATTTGCACAAATAAGGGTTTGAAGAAAGTTTTGATTGTAAAATTGATTGGAGGAAAGATTGTTAGTATTTGTTGGGTTTTGGATTGGATTCATTGGATGATTTAAGAAAATTCAGGAGATCTTTGGAGGAGGCTGGCATCATAAATTCATGTTTTCTTGTAGTTTCTTGATCCAGGTTTTCTTTCATGTTTTTATTGTTCTTGACTATTTTAAAAACAGTAGTGATTAAAGATTTGTTTGTTAAATATGTTTTAGAAAATAAATTTGTTATTAGAAAAAAATAATTAAATAAACTTACAGCTTTTGTTTTTGTGAAAATCCTTGGGTGAAAATTGTGAAAACCTGTTGAATTTAAATTATTTGAGGAAATCGATTGTTTTGTTATTGGAATCAAACATAGAGATTGAACAATACATTTAAAATGTTTTTATAAAATGTAACCTCTGTAGGAAATCAAATTTACTTTGAAAAATCTATGTGGGAATTAGCTGGGAGAAATCTTGAGGATTTGAAACTTCTAAATTTTAATATAGATCCATTTTGGTTTAGTTGTTCTTTTATTGTTCAAGAATTCAGGAAAATGGAATAAAAGAATTAGTTTTAAACCTCTGTGAAATTTTGGTTTTTCTGGAAAAGTTTTACAATATCACCTGTAGGTGACGTTTTCACAAAATTTCTCTAATTTGTTATTGGATTAAATCCATTTGTTATATATATATACAATTTTGATTTTAATAAAATACTATTTTTTTTAATAATATATGCGCCGTTCGTATGGCGATACCCTTTGTCTTTTCATTTTAGGGAGGCGAATTGTTTATTCACTGTTTTTAGTGAATCTTGGTTTACTGTTTATGTGAATTCCCTATTCGTAGTGCTTGTAGGTCATAGGTTTGGGGGGGGTTGGGGAGGATCTACCTCCCCACCACTGCTCCCATGTGGGAGAGGCGGTGTGGAGGGAGACCCTCCACCGCCCCCCTTGCCTTTGTAAAGCCACGGTGGGAGGGGAGGCTCGGCCTTGTGTGAACAGCCACGCCCCCTCTCCTTTCCTCATATTTTTTATAAAAACCCTTAAATTATTAGCGTACAAACTGTGCAATGTGCGATTTTTATATTATGTTTCGTCTACTTTTTTACTTTTGTTTTATATAATATATAGTATATTTATTTAGTATATATAATGTATATATATTATATATATATGCTATGGTGTATATTAATTACACATGTATATATATTTTATGAATATATATGTTAAATATATATAGGTTAATATGATAGTTGTTTTTCAAGATATCATATTCTTATGTCAAATTGGAGATGGAGGGAATTGGAATAGAAAGAATGCTTTAAAATATTGTAGTGGTATTTATATTTTTAGATAACATAAACGATTGGATAATTATGAAATATTGATTTATTTTATCAAAATAATGTGTTTGTTTAGTGAAGCATACTAATATAGGTTTGATGTATAAATTACATGAGTAATTTCAAATGGATGAATAATTAATATTCATTTTTATATTTTTTACAAATTGCATGCAATTTGGTTTGGCATGGAAATTTTAAAAGATAAGTTTTGAATGGAGATTTTAAATGAAATGATTAGTATGCATAATTCAGTTTAATAGGAAAAAGGTATTTTATATTAAATGATTAAATTATTTGAGTTAGTTGGAAAATGAAAGGAATCTAGTTAATAGAGAACTCATGTTCGTTTTGGAAGTAAACATTGAATTTGATTTAAATTGTTTAAATTAGTATTTCCTTATATTTGTAGATTGAAGACACTTGTTTAATTATTTCAATTAAGTTGAAAGAGAAAAAGTTTATATTATTGTGAATAAGGATTTTAAAGGATAAAATTAGAATGCGTGGTATAGGTTTTGAATAGAAAATTGAAAAGATGGTTAGCGATAGTTTTATGTTGTATTAAAAGTAAATTAAGAATTATTTAGTTTGATGAGACAATTAATTATGTTTTATTTATTTCCATAGAGCAATTTAATCGTTGTGAATGGAATATTAAAGAATATATGTAATTAAATTTGTTAATATATATATTTGGTGTCTATATAATATGGAGCATATATATATATATTAATAGTAAATTCGTTATCGTATTTTATTTTTAATAAGATGCATGCAATATATTATTGAATAGAGATTTAAAATAGATTGATTAGTGAATATGGGTAAATGGGTAGACAAATAATATTTTATTATATTAACGTGATTGAATGTTCTAAATAGAAAATTGAATGAGATGTAAGATTTGGTTAGGAAATGGAAAGAGTTTACTTGCATGGATTTGGGTCAATTTAAAAGTAAAATAAGAAGTTGTTTATATTGATGAGGCAAATAGTTGTTTTAATTAATTTTATTCAATTAGAGCAATATATTTATTATGAATGAAATATGAAAGAGATATGGATATAGAATATCCAAAAATAGTAATTTTATCATGATTGCCTTAAACGTTCTAGTTTCTTTGTATTTTCTAAAGGGATGTAAGTTTAAATTGTTTAAGATTTCCTATAATGGAAATAGAAATATGGGTGTATGATTATTTGAGTTAACCCTGGAAGTGTGTCTTTGACCTTGTTAACGTTACCTATTGAATGAGTATGGATTTAGGAAATCCAAATATTAGATTTGATTAATGATTTGAATGCTTTTGTTGCTATGTCGTGAAGTTGCATTGTGGGTTTTGGGAT
Source organism: Sequoiadendron giganteum (assembly GCA_007115665.2). Taxonomy (NCBI): domain Eukaryota; kingdom Viridiplantae; phylum Streptophyta; class Pinopsida; order Cupressales; family Cupressaceae; genus Sequoiadendron; species Sequoiadendron giganteum. The sequence goes on from CM021105.1 coordinate 204,986,020, forward strand.
TTAGTGTTGGTCCTAAACTATAAGTCTTCCAGACTAACTTAGAAGATAAGGGTTGTTGAATCTTTATGCCATCAAGTTGTTTTCCCTTAGGTAGTGCATGGTGTCTTTTCAGTTTTACCCGGTTTCCACAAACGGGGATGTTTTGTACCTCCTGTGAGAGGAGTGGACTATGTGATTGTTGTCTCCAAGATGGTTGGAGTGAGTTCTATCATTTTTTCCTCATTGTGTTGGAGTGGATTATGATGGCTAACTGGTATGCACTTGTGTTTCCCTTGGTGGATTGTTTTGGGTGTGTGTTGTCCTTTAGAAGGGTGGCTTTTGTTAGGGGTTGGACCCCAAAGTGGTAAACCGGGTAACCTTAAGAAGTGAATTAATCAAGTGATAATTAAATTAATGTACTTAGATGATTAGGATGCCTTCCACATTAATCAAGATAATTTAATCCTCACACATAGAAACAAGGGCTCATTTAGACTTGGGATGAGTGGGAAGGCCTGGAATGGCATAGTCATTTATCTTGTCACTATGAGAGGTAATTGATGCCGCATGAGTGAGTATGAAGGTTGGGATTCAGTTGAGGCCACCAGGATTATCGGAGCCTATGAAGAATGCCCAGAGGAGATCTCATGACTACTATGCGATGACACTCTATCTAGGACAACTGTTGTTAATTGTTTTATGTGTATGGTTCTGTGAACATACTTGATTAATATTTTGTCTGGAAGCAATGTGACCTATGTCAGTGATGTTGGAGTTGTACTTGATTTGTACTTGCATGGTGATTGAGTTGTACTTTTTAGTTCATTTGTTTGGTTATATCAGTATGAGTCAGTATGAGTCTACCTTTGGTTAGTGGATTGTAGATCTTTGTCCATGTTACATTATTACTATCTCCTAGCATGGGGGGTGGGCCTTCAGGTACCACTTGGTTGGGTGGAACATGCACCAAAACTGTTGGGTCCCCATCTATCTTCAGTACTTGGTGGCGAGACATCTAGATGGATAGCTCGTGGTTCTTGTTGTAATTTCTTACATTGCAATATTTCAATTTGTATAAGTTATTTTATCCCTCTTATGTTTATAAGGTGGAATTCTATAATTGTAACCTTATGTACTATTGCCTCATTCTAGGAATGAGTGATGTAACTATTGGATTAAGTTAATGATTATGAGGTTGTATCTTGGATGTTTATTTTATTATGTTATATGGTATTCTTATGATGTATGATGTTTATTTCATAAAGGTTATAATGCTATGGTTATATATTAGTATGTATGTGTGGGTTTAAGTAATCCTAACCTTGTAGCCTTAGGGGTTGTTGTTAATTAGTAACTGAATGTGTATGTTAAATGCACTTTATAAAAAAAATTGGTTCGCTTAAGACGTTAATTGCAACTTCCTTTAAGGTTACTTGGCGGGGCATTACATGATCCAAGGATGTTTTATTATGGGCTGAAATTAAATACTACCTATCTAATCCAAAGGATAGCAATATATCTTTATCTCTTGTATGATCATTTTCTTGTTTTGACAATTTATGAATTTTATTGGTTTGAAACTGTATTCATTATGTTTTTATCATTGATTCCTTGAATAACATACTTCTTATTTATGATAAATTTGTACTCTTTGCAGGAGGATAGATTTCATTTACACAAAGAACATGCAACATTGAAGCATCAAAAACAATATTTGAAGAAGATTTGAGTTCAAGAAAATTGAGCATTGAACTTGAAATTGACAAAGCATTTTTAAATGCTTGAGGCTTCAATTTTTTGCTTTCATTTTCTATTTTAGGCCAACTCACTTCTTTTTTGGGTTTAAAATTAACCATTTATTTGACATTTTCAAGTTGGTTAAAATTGAACCTTGGAAACATACTAGATTTCGATTTGGTCTAAAATTGAACAAACAAGCTTTACACTTGATCTTGGTGCTATAAAACGAATACATTACTACTTTGAGGTCTAAAATGTACATGTGCTTTTCATGTCAAGTGTAATCTCTTTTACAAAGTAATATCATTTAAAAGGAATATGCACTTCTCTCATGCTTCATGACAATCTTGAGAATTAATTTTTTTTTGGCTATATTAAGTTGTATAAAAGATCGCCTCCACACTTCGATTTGGGTTTCTTAAAATTAAACAAATCTTGCTAGTGTGAGTTAAGTATATCACGAGTGTTCTCTCTTTATTTCTCAACAAATATTGATCAAACTATGGATGTGCTTGCTCGATATTGTTCAGCTTTAGAGGGTTTGCCTGGTGGGAAAAAGTAATCACCACACGGAATGACCCAACCGGGAACACACTAAAGCCAAAGGACTTCCACCCTATACATAAGTGTGGGACCATGGGTGCGTCAAGAAAGTTCAAGTATCATGAGGATTGTTCCAACAAGGAGGGAAACAATCGTCTCTTGCTGAATGGATGATCCCCCACAAATGGAATGCCTATACTAGAATCTTTGTTATAGAAAGTGAAATCCCTATCTATTTGTTGGTGCAAGAACAGTTGTTTTGAGGCCGTTCAATGTACTTGTGGTTCAAAGTAGAGATGAAAAGTTCATCATGGGAGATTTATGAACTAAAGCTTGGCTAAATTGAGAAGTGTGTGTCATGGAGGGGAGCCAGTGTGGTCAATCTTTTAATCATCTAATTTAAATAAGCACAACTAGATTTATTCAAGTAGGAATTCAACAAATATTGTTTCTTTCTATCCTAGGGTTGTGCATCATTTTGGAATCAAAAAACTTTTCTTCGATCTAAAATATTGGAAAAAAAATATTCAACAAATCATTAGAACTTCAAACCCTTTGGAAGAACAAATACTATTGAACATGTAATGCCCTGCCCAGTAACCCTAAAGGAAGTTGTAATTAACGACTTAAGTGAACCAAATTTTTTTTTTTATAAAGTGTAATAACATACACATTCACTTACTAATTAACAACAACCTCTAAGGCTACAAGGTTAGGATTACTTAAACCCACACATACATCTTACATAAACCATAGCAATAAATACTTTATGAAATAAACATCATACATCATAAGAATACCACATAACATAACAAGATGAACATCCAAGATACAATCTCATAAACATTAACTTAATCCAATAGTTACAACACTCATTCCTAGAATGAGACAATAGTACATAAGATTACAATTAGAGAATTCCACCTCATAACATAAGAGGGATAAAATAACTTATACAATCTGAAATATTACAATGCAAGAAAATACAATAAGAACCGTGAGTTGTCCATCTAGATGTCTCGCCTCCATGAATTGAAGATCAAAGGGGACCCAAAGGTTTTGGTGCATGTTCCACCCAACTAATGTGGTATCTGAAGGTCCACCCCCCATGCTAGGAGATAGTAACCACATAACATGGACAAAGATCTACAATCATTAACCAAAGGCAAATTCATACTGACATAACCAAACAAATGAACCAAATGAATACAACTCAGGTACAACACTAATATCATTGACATAGGTCACTTTGCTTCCAGACATAAAATCAACCAAGTATGTTCAGAGGATAATACACGTATGCAAATACCAATCACCGAGGGAATCTCAAGTGCACACAAATTAGAAAACATAACCACTCCAACTCTAGGAGGGTACAAATAATAGAACACACTCCAAACATCTTGGAGGCAACAACACATAGTCCACTCCTTTCACAGGAGGTACAAAACATCCCCTTTCATGAAAATCGGGTAAAATTGAAAAGACGCCATGCACTACACAAGGGAAAACAACTGGATGGCATAACGATTCAACAACCCTTATCCTCTAAGTTCATCTGGAAGACTTATAATTTAGGACTAACACTAAATCCCAAAACCCATAATGCAACTTGACGACATAGCAACAAAAGCATTCAAGTCATTAATCAAATCTAATATTTGGATTTCCTAAATCCATATTCATTCAATAAGTCACGTCAACAAGGTCAAAGACACACTTACAAGGTTACTCAAATAATCATATCCCAGATTTCTAGAAATCTTAAACAATTTAAACTTTCACCCCTTTACGAAATACAGAGAAACTAGAACATTTAAGGCAATCACGAGAAAGTTACTATTTTTGGATATTCCACATCCATATCTCTTTCATATTTCATTCACAATAAATTAATTGCTCTAATTGAAGTAAAATAAATTAAACTAACTATTTGCCTCATCAATATAAACAACTTCTTAATTTACCTTTAAATTGATGCAAATCCATGCAAGTAAACTCTTTCCATTTCCTAACCAAATCTTACATCCCATTCAAATTTCTATTTAGAACATTGAATCACTTTAATATAATAAATATCACTTCTCTATCCATTTACCCCTATACACTAACCAATCCATTTTAAATCTCTATTCAATAATATATTGCATGCATCTTATTAAAATAAAATACGATAATAAATTTACCCTTAATATATATATATATGCTCCATATTAAATAGACACCAAATATATATATTAATAAATCTAATGATATATATTCTTTAATATTCCAATCACAACGATTAAATTGCTCTATGGAAATAAATAAAACATAATAAATATTTGCCTTTTTCAATATAACCATATCTTAGTTTTACTTCTAATGCAACCTAACACTATTGCAAACAATCTTTTCCATTTTCTATTCGGAGTCTATGTCTCTTCAACTATCCATTTAAGAACATGCAATTTCATCAATGTATAAAAAAAATATCTTTTGGCTTATCTATTTAACCACGCATTCATATTGTTTCTAATTAAATCTCATTAATTAAAACAAACATTAAAATATAAATATTTCTATAATTCTTCAATATATTTAAATATTCTTTTCCTTATCAATTTTGACCATACGTTCAAAACCAACACAAGTACACATCTAATTGGATTTCTTTATTTTTCTAGCTAACTCATATAATTCAATCAATTTTCTATCTAAACATGAAATTTATAAAATATCTCTTTCCTTATCTATTTGATCATACATTCAACTCATATCTTTTAAAACAACTAAAATCAACTACAAGTAAAATTCTTTCAATTTTCAAGTTACAACACACGTCTATTTCAAAATAAATATATTCAATTTAAAATATATTTTTTTCAATATCTATTTGGCCATGCAATCAAATTTTAACATATAGAATCTCTATGCAATACTAAATTACATGCATCCAATTAAAATATGACCAAATGTTTAAATATAGACTTAAATGCACATGCTCATATTATATATACATTAAATATATATTAATATATATTTAACTATATATATAAACAATGTATAAACATACATAAATATATTTTCTATTGTTTACCAAATATCAAATTAACAATTCAAAATAAAATACACATTATTATAATCCCCATCTAATATAAAAAAACATGACATATATTATATATATCCAATATATAAAAATATAATTAGATAAAATTTCTAACCCTATCCATTATATACTAATGGCAGACTGTTCACACCGAACAATAATAAATAAAATAATCATTAGAAAAAAAAAAAGAAATAAAATTTAAATTTAAAAAAAACACAGGAATTGGGGAGGGGTCAGCTGTGGCCAAACCCCCGCCCCAACCTACCTGCCTGCAGCCTCTCCAAAGGAGGTGGCATTGCCTTCAAAGACAATGCTCCCTCCATACAATGGAGGGTGTTGCCTTTGGAGGCAGCCGCACCCTCCTTACAAGGGTCGGCGGTGGGTTCAAAACCCTCGCCCAAAAGAATGGCGAAATCACAAAAAACTGCGATTTCGAATTTTTATTTTGTATATATATTTTTTTAATATATAATCAGTAATTTGCCTACTGTATGGACAGTGACCTAGGGTTTAAATCAATATTTTATCCAAATAAAATATGTATATATATATATATATATATATATATATATATATATATTTATACATATATATATGTATATATAATATATATATATAAACAAAGAATTTTAACAATAGATAATTTGGGGAAAATTTTGTAACAAAAAATTCACCTACAGGTGAAATTGTGAAACTTTTTTTCTAGAAAATCCAAATTTCACAAAGATCTTAAGAATTAATTCTTTTAAAACCATTTTTCTGAATTCTAAAACAATAAAGGAACAAGTATATCAAAACGAATCTATATTAAATTTAGAAGTTTTAAATCCTCAAGATTTTTCCACCTAATTTCTACATAGGGTTTTCAAAATAAAATTTGATTTTCTACAGAGGGTTTCATTTTCTGAAAAAATTCTAAATGTATTGTTCAATCTCTATGTTCGATTCTAAAAACAAAATAATCGATTTCCTCAAATAATTTAAATTCAACTGAGATTTTCACAATTTTCACTCAAGAATTTTCACAAAGCAAAAGTTATAAAATTTATTTAATTCTTTTCCTCTAATAACAAATTTAGTTTCTAAAATAGATTTAACAAACAAATCTTTAATCACTACTATTTTAAAAACAGTCAAGAACAATAAAACACAAAGAGTAAAATTTGGTTCAAGAAGCTACAGGAAAGATGAATTTCTGATGCAAGCCTCCTCCAAAGATTTCCTAAAGTTCCTTCAATCATCCAATGAATCCAATCCAAAACCCAACAAATGCAAACAATCTTTCCTCCAATCAATTCTACAATCCAACTTTCTTCAAACCCTTCTTTGTGCAAATTTTTCCAAAATTTCTTCTTTGTTGTAAAAATGAATTTTCCTAAAGACTTTTTCTGCCCTAAAATTAAAACATGTATTCTTTATAAATCAAAAATACCTAATGTAACCCTAATTCACATTGAATGCAAATTAGATATTAATTTCAATTTCAATTTTTACAACCCTAATTCACATTGAATGCAAATTAGATATTAATTTCAATTTCAATTTTTAAAAACCTACTTTCAATTTAAAATACAATTTCAAGTAATAAATTAATTTCCAAAGTTGAAACTCATTTCCCAAGTAAACATTTAATTACAATTTCTAATTTAATTCCCACAAGCTGAAATTAATTTCCAAAATTAATTTTAATTATTTTATTTCCTTTCATTTTCTTGCATGGCGTTTAATTAATTAATTTAATTATTAAATAACTAAATTCACCCCCCTTGGATTAAATTTAATTGATTAAATAAATTAAATACAATTAATTAATTTTAAATATAAACTTTTATCCACATTGCATTATTTAAATTAAATAACCATCAACATGATTTAAATGCAATTATTCTAAATATCTATTTCCAAATCAAGAATCCTTTAGAATTAAATAACATTAAAGCAAGGCAATGAACGACTCGACACATACCACTGACGACACACTATGGCTAGGGTGTAGACTTGACACAAGTTACCTAGTTACTATCTCTTGTTCAACTTAACCGTTAGATCGACACGCTCGAACCTGTGCAACCAAGTGGAGTCGTAGATTATGTACTTGCAATCCTGCAACCAAGTAAACATCATACAATATATCCAGCATATAATACACACCATGAAGATAGAATTACGGATTTGCAAGGTGCTCACAAACGAGTGATGCGAACCCGTCTTCTTCACCAATACACTCAGCAAAACTGACACTTCCATCATAATCCAATAATCTCATATAAAGTCACATGTTATATCTACTAACATCATTACCTCATTAAAGCATGTAAACTAAAGCCTTAGATAACCAAATCACATCACATAATATAGTTGTCGCTCAATAGTAGTGATCAAAACATCATCACAAAATGTATCCAGTATCAAAGTAGCTGCAACCAACCATAGCATAAAGCAAACCAAGCAAGAGGCAAAATGGATGGGTATTACAGAACAAATCCAAGTGCTATTGCTTTCCCTAGGGATTCTATCCCTAAAAGGCTTCTAACCATTTGGACCCATATTTCAATTTATTCTTTTCAAAGTCAACCTAGGCAAACTATGGCTTTGACCCTTTTATTTCCACATAATGGACCTTGTGGAATGAAAAAGAGTTAAGAAATAGACATTCAGTTTCAAGGTTAAGCAAGACAAGTGGATGTGGTAAAATCAATTCATTAGCCAAGTTGAAATCAATTGAACCCCACACATGTGCTTGTTATCTTTTGGTCATATAGTTTTCCATGCAAACATTGGTCTTTTGGTTTGAAATACTCCTAGGGTAAGACATGTTATCCATTACCTTGGTCTTGTAAACAAGTCCTTCTTATGTTCATTTAGGATCAAATCAACCGCTTCATCCATCCCCAAACATTTATCATCTCCATCACACAAACAAATTTAGAGCCTTGGAAACATAATTTCCTAGACTTAGGTACATCATTAAAACATATCAAAATCATATTGTTTAGTTAGGAGTGTGAGAATGCATCCTTTCTCATACCTCTAGTTAAATTAGCACCTCTTTAAACAAGTTTATCCTAAATATCACATCTAACATATTAGGGTTTACAAGTTCATCATCCAAATAAAAAAAAATCAAAATAAAATCCAAAAGTCTAGCATTGTTCCAAAGTTCCTAAAATTCCAACACCCATATCACTCATCTAGGTTTCATCTTTCATATCATCATTGGTCCTAAACAACTTAGAGGTTCACTTTTGCAACAAGGTCAAAATACAAGAAAAACATGTAATATAAACTCAATTCATACATCATGATTAATCCAAGTCAACCAAATTTTTAAAGCCTTACAATACCAATTGATTATCAAAACTCACATTTATACAATCCATACATGGGATCACTACCTCCTATAAGCCTCAATGATACAACATATGTGAGTATGCCCAGTCTAAATTTCGGGACACCTTTCCCTATGGTAGATTTAAATCAAAGTCAAAACCTACAAATATATCAACCAAAAAATCAATGCATGAGTCTTATTCCAAACAAAATTATCCCACAAAATCCATACATGCCAAGTGTGAATATTCCAAGTGCAAGCTTAGCAAATGTGAACATATCAAATCCACACTTGGTGAACTATGGGATAGATATGTTTGCAAATCAAACCAATGTTGTTCAGAGTCCAAACAATATGTTAGCAGTTTCATGTATTGATCCAAGTCAAGGTAACACCATGCACAATTAAGGCTACCTAAATCAAAGCAATGTGTTTCCCAGCTACAACAATGCTCCATGTCAACTTATAATTCTAAATCTAAAAATCATCCCAAATCAAAACATTGTCCAAAATCAATTTGTCCATGATCCCATGCAAAATCCACAAGTACACATTCCAAATATGCTTGCTCAACAACCAAATCAATTGTATCAAGGGTGTCAAGATCAAATTTTGTGAGATCAAATTGCTATACTTAGAAAATTTGTTGATTCATATCACCAAGATGCATCTCCACCTCAAGATGAATACACTCTTCCATTGCTTAAACCATGTCATCAAAGCATTAACTTAGGTCCACAACCACATCAATAACAATATCTCCAATCTGAAGAGGTCAAATATCAAGATCAATCACAACATCTCCAAGATCAATCACCACAACAAGCACAAATCTCACAAGAGCACAAATGTGAATACACTCCTTTTGGAGAGCCAATCGAATTAGTGCTAAGGGAGATAGTTAACGCAAATCTCATCACTCTTCCAAGAGTAAGTGCTTTCAACTTTGTCCTAGACTTCCCTTGGAATAGTGGTGGATCATATTGTGAGTATCATAGAGAAAATATTCATAAAACATAAAATTGCATTCAACTTAAAAATCTCATCCAAGACCTTATTGATAAAAAAATAATAATTTTTGAAGACAATGATCAAGATCCAACCACTAGTGATAACAGTGACAATATCTTCACCACAACTATTAAGAACAATGATCAAGATCTATTCATAAATGAGCACCTTGAAGAAGTTTCTACCTCATCCAATGATGAAATCAACATATATCAGGAGTAGCTTTTTTATCATGATCAAAATTCATCAACAATACCCAACAATGATCCAATTCAAGAAATGTTAACATCATTTGATCCTATGGTTGAAAATGATGACAATCTCTCAACCAAAACTTTTGATAACAATGATCAAGATCAATCAATCAATGAGCACCTTGAAGAAGTTTATACCCCATCCAATGATCAAATAAACATGCATCAAGAGTTTCTTTTCTACCATGATAAAAATTCATCAACAATACCCCACAATGATCTATTTTAAGACATGTTAGAATTATTTGATCCTATTGACATAATCCATGATCTATCAAGAAATGATCATGTTGAAAATGTCTCTACATCACCTAATGAGTTAGAGGAAATATCTCAAGAATTTATTCCAAAGTATGATCAACATCTTTCACCAAAGTCTAGTAGTGGTCCTTTCCAAGACATATTGACATCCTTTGACCTCATGGTTGCAGATAGTCAAGGAATCTTCAACTCCACACTTTATCCAAATCCACTCAAAGATCAAAAGTATATTGAGCCACTTCCCCTACCTAATGACAATGTCCAAGAACCCTTTGTAAGCAATCCATCCTTTGAAATTGACCCATGTCAAGAACTTGATCCAAAGCATGTCAAAAGCAATTCTAAAATCACTCAAGATAGAGAATTTGTATCTCCGAGATATTACAATGATCTAATGGACACTCTCCTATCTATACAAGATATTATAAATGGTGATCATATCCATGTATCACATACTCCTCCATCAACCCATCAGATGCTTTCTTTCAATGGAAAGGTAGATGGTATTCATTCAAGACAAGAATCTCATACTCTTGACATCATTACCAAGGAACAAGAGTCTCCTACTCTTAACATTTGTACACATGACCAAGATATATAAAAATCTAGAGACATACTAGAAATGGATCATGAAGAAGGCTTCTATAGAAGTTGTGAATCAGTAACATCTTGTGGAGACATATTATAAATAGATCATGAAGAAGGCTTCTATAGAAGTGGTGAATCAGAAACATCCTGTGGAGACATATCAAAAATAGATAATGAAGAAGGCTTCTACAAAATTTGTGAATCAAAAAAATCATGTGAAATCATATCAAGAATGAATCATGAGGAAGAATTTTATGTGGACAATGAATCATCAACACCTTTTGAAGAAGCATTAAAATATAATATTTCACAAGATCAAGCTAAAGATATCAATGAGACAGATATCCCACATATGGAGGATTGATCTGATTTAACGGATCTATGAAAGATGCTTTAAAGGCTTAATTACAATCCTAAAGTGCTTAATTAAAATTTAATTCTTAACAAAATTAAATTAATGAAATTAAAAAGAGATTAAAGAAAGAATAGAAAAAGACCGAAACAGAGTAAAAATGAAAATGATAATTGAGTTCATCGTTTAAAATCACTACATCTTCAGGCCCCTCTCCAATGAGTGGACCAATCTAGTTATTCCTCCAGAAATTCAGTTACATTTGTCATTAGAATCTCCCCTTGGTTTACAAAGAAATCTGCAAATTTCACCTCCAAAGTACATGGAAATAAGCTTCTTCGAAAGCATGGAAATACAATAGTTTCTCCAAGGAAAACAAGCTCTCATATTTGAAAAATTCTTCCAAAATCACTTACTTCACACCCCCCCATTCTACCCCTTTTTATATTACACTTTATGCCAAAATTGGTGTAAAACCAATTAACTACCCAATCTCCCTTACATAGAGAAAAATTCAATAATATCCTCCTTTAGTGATTTTCAAAAGGATAATATCCCCTTAAAATAATTACCTTTCCATTTGAATGGTTACGAATGGATTTATTCTCTATTATTTAGGGGATATTTTTATGTAAGTTTTTATTTGGCCCCTGAATTTAGGAATAATATTCCTAATATTTCTGGTGTAAAGAAAAATACTTTGAGCCTCTTAAAATATGAGATATAGGGGCTTAACACATGGGATGGAGCCTTATCTTTAGGCTTGAAAAAACAAATTAAATCCCTTTTAGAGAAAATGGTGCATGGTGATCCCACCATCCTCTCCTCCTTTTAAGTGTTTACCCTAAAGGCAAGGGAGGCTTCCCATATAAGGTGGGTTGCCCCATATTCCTTAGGTGGCATCCCACTTTATGTGGGTCACCCCCCCTACCATGGGTGGTGCCCACTTAATGTGGGTTGCCCCCCTTGGATGGGTGGGACCCACCATAAATATTTTATATATATATATTTTGCCTCTCCCTTTTTTAATAAAATTATTCAACAATAATATTTCCATGTAATGCCATGTGTCAGGAGCTGATTGGTTGTCGAGTTGACTGGGCGCTGATGTCATCAGGGCAATTTTGACCCAATCTTTGACCTTCTATAACATCACCATACAGACTCTATTTTCTGTGAAATGAACTCTATCGGAATCGTGACGATGAGCACTACAAAAGGTTGTTGACTTTGACTGGTTTTGATGACTTTGATTTTTTCCCTTTTTTCAGCCTAGGTCTGGGAGTTGACCAAAATTTTGACCATAAATATCTTGAGCTCTGAGACTCCGATTGACTCCATTTGAGTTGCATTGAAGTCACGATCTCGAGCACTTCTTAATGATACCAAAACTGGAGAAAAATGGAGAATTTCAAAATTTGACAAAAAATCCTCTAGATCAGTCCTCCCCACTGGAGAGCTTTTCGACCTCTGAAAGCTAGTTACTCTAAAAGTAAGTGAGGGTAAAGTTCCCTCACTTTACCAATCTCCATCCACTTTTCCTTGCTTGGATGCATCCCCTTTAGCCCCACTTGGAGGTATTCAACTGCTCCTCTTCGTGAAGTCTTGGTGTTCCTATCGAGGATGACGTCTTTAGGAAACTCTGAAATGTACTCTAGTGAAAGGTCGTCAACGGATGTAACTTACACTTCAGCTTCCTCATCTAGTATCATCGAAGGTTCATACAACTTCAAGTTCTCAATGTTGACTACCGAGTAAATCTGCATGTATGGAGGAAGATTAAGGTGGAAGGCATTGATGCCAATCCTTTCCAGAATCTTTAATGGACCATATTTGATTCACTTGAGAGTCCTTCCTTCGCCTTGCATTATTTCCTTGCTTATATGTAACCAAAGATGGTGACTAACTTGGAAATGGTGTTTGGTGAGATGTTTATCATGCCGAGCCTTGTATTTGGCTTGGCTCTTTTCCAACTATGCATCTACTACCTGATGAATTGCTTGGAATTTTTGGATGAACGTTAAAGCCCTCTCTACATCATGACATCCATCTTAAACATCATCCTTACCAAAAGAAAAATCCATCGGTGTCTTGGGTACGTAACCGAAACAAGTCTCAAAAGTAGACCTCTTTCTAGAAGAATGAGTTGAATGGTTGTAGGCGTGCTACACATAATGAAGACTTTCATCCCACAACTTAGGATGTTTGTTGTAATATCCTCTGAGCAGATGAACAACTATCCTGTTGACTACCTCTGTCTTTCCATCTCTCTGTGGATGGAAGGTTGTACTCTTTCTAAGTTTATTATCCATAAGTCCCCATAAGATTGACCAAAACTCCCCAAGGAATCGATAATCTTGATCTCATACAATGGAAGTGGGTAACACAAAGTGAACCCATACATATGAGCTGTCAGTTCAGGAATGACTTTCTTTTTACATGGCATAAGAATACACATCTTGCTGAACCAATTAACTACTACATGCAAATAGTGATGCCCTTTCCTAGACATAGGTAACCCCCTGACCAAATCCATAGAAACACTTTCCCATGGATGAGACGGTACAACTAAAGTTGTGTACAACCCCAATTTCCTGTTACATAGTTTTCTAGTTGCACACATCACACATCCCTTAATATATTTTGTTACAATTTCTTGCATTCGAGGCTAGTAGAAATATTTTTGTACCTGTGCCAATTTTTTACTGACCCCAACATATCTTGGAATTAGCGATGTTTGTGCCTCTCTAATTACATGTCCTTGTTCATTATTTGGAATGAAAAATTTTCCTAAGTGATACAAGAGTTTATCATGCACATAGTAATCCTTTTCTTCTACATTTTTTCCTTGGATTAGAGTTGCATAGATATCCTTCAAATTTTCATTAGTAGTATATTGTTCCTCAAAAATTCCATGCATCATAGAACTATTTTTAAGGATTATCAAAGCACTAGAAATTGGAGGTCTAGAGATCATGTCTACTACTTTATTAAGGGAACCTTTCTTGTACTTAATTACTAAGTGAAACTGTTGAAGAAAACCCATCCACCTAAAGTGCCTACATTGTTGTAGCTTAGTTTGTGAATACAGATATTGCAATGGATGGTGATCGGTATGGATTACTGTTTCCTTCCCCATTAAGTAGTGTTTCCATTTTTTAACACTCTGAACTAATGCATAAAGTTCCTTATCACAAGTAGGATAGTGAATAACTGCACCTAAAAAGGTTTCAGAGTGATAGATGATTGTCTTACCTCCTTGCATTAGCACTGCTCCCATGGAAAATCCACTTGCATTTGTTTTGGTTTTGAATGGTTGGTGTAAATATAGTAAAGCCATAACTGGTTTTGTTCTCAACTTCTCCTTCAAAGTGTTGAAGGCCTTCTACTATAGACCTCCCAACTGAAAATTTGTCTTCATACTAGTTAATGAGTGCAATGAACTTTCTCTAGTACTGGACTGCACCTAAGAAATTTCTGACTTCAATAACTGTACTTGTCTTAGGCAGTTTTATAATAACTTCGACCTTCATAGGGTTTACTTTCAATTGACCACCTCCTATGACATAGCCTAAGTACACTAAGGATGTCTTAGTGAATTCACATCTAGACATCTTTACAAAGAGTTTTTCTTTTCTCAATACATCAAAAAAAATTTTTACATGATTTACATGATCTTCCCAAGTTTGACTGAATACAAGAATATCATCTAAATACACCATGAAAAAATCATCAATAAAAGGATGAAAGACATCATTCATGACTCTCATAAATGTAGCTGATGCATTGCAAAGCCCGAAGGGCATGACCAACCACTTGAATAGTCCTTGTTTTGTCTTAAATGCATTTTTCCAAATGTCATCTTCTGCAATTCTTATATGATGATATCCACTACGCAAGTCTAACTTAGAGAAATAAAATGCATGTTTTAACTGATCAAGTAAATCATCAATACGAGGAAGAGGATACCTATTCTTTACCGTTATCTTGTGCAGGGCTCGATAGTCGATGCACATTTTCCAAGACCCATCCTTCTTTGGAACCAACACAATTGGAGAACCACAAGGAGATGTACTAAGATGTATGACTACTTTTTCCACCAACTCCTGAACATTCTTTTTGATTTCCTCATTCTGCAAAACTGACAAATGGTACATTTTGATGTATCGAAGAGGCACATCCTACTATATATGGATTTCATGTTGTATCTCTCTCTTAGTTGGCAACCCCTTTGGTTCTTGAAATAAGTCTTCATAAGTAGAAATTATTTTTACCATCTCAATTTTATGCTTTGGATCACACCCCTTAAATGCTTCAGCTTTTTCATCCTCTTGAGATTTTATGAGCATTAATACAAAGTTCTTACTAGAATTGATAACCTTATTCATTTGACCAACTTTGAGTAGTGAAAGATTAGTCTTAATTTTGTGTGCATGTACAATGTATGCTATCCCATCCTTAAAAAGATGATACTTATTCTCCCCCCTGTAGAAGATCACTTTTTGTCATACAGATAAGGAATCCCTAACATAGGCCCACAAATATCCAAAGGGACAACATCTAGACTTCTACCTCATCAACAAAGTTTGCAGTGATGGAAAATTTCAATTTACATTGTTTCGTTACTTGCAGTTGAGCATCATTGAAAAATCATCCAAGCGGATATGGCTTTGGATGAGGTGTTGTAGTTAAATGGAGTTTCTTTACCACCTCTTCAGATATTACGTTGACTTGAGAATCCGTATCAAATAGTGTGTCAATCTTAGTGTGCCTAGATACAACTCAAATATGAAATAGTTCATTTTGTTGTTTATCAGGGAGTGGATACTTTACTTGTACTTGAACTATGTGCACTTGCATTAGAAATACTTGTATCAGTAGATAGAGTTATAATTTTACTTTACCTTGGATCCTAATAGAAACAATCTTTGTCTCATCTCCAGAGTCAGATCCAAGATCCTGTTGAACCATTGCAGTAGTCTTTTGCTTTCCTTTATTTCCTCTGTATCTTTTTGGCCTTAGTTTCGGGTGTAGCTTCCAACACTTCGAATCATCGCGCCCCTCTTTAATACAATGGGAATATGTGGGCTTATTACCCTCCTTATTAACTGTAGCTATCTTTTTCCGTTTGCCTTTATCTTTGTATTTCCCTTTACCATTAAACTTCCCCTCAGACTTAGATGGTTTATTTGAGAAATTATCACTGAAAGTGCTCTTACCCCTTAACTCTAAATGAGTGGCTTAGACTGATACTTCATCCAAATTATCAGGACTCAACATTATAATGGTATGTCTTAGGTAAGAATCCAAACCACCTATGTACTTAAGTAATGTATCCTGAGTATACAAAGGAACACTTAAAATAATAGCTCATTTTCTAAACTCATGGGTGTAATCTTGGATAGACTAAACCTTACCTTGCTTAAAGGTTTATCAATTCATTGTTAATTTTTGCATATAACCTAAAGGAGAAAATTTTGTTTTAAGGGCAGCAACAAATTCCATCCAAGTCATATTAACCTTACCATGGCGAGCAATTTCCTCCCAAGTTCTACTCTTGCACCAAGTGAGAGTTGTACCTCTCAATCAGAGAGTGGCTAACTAGATCATAGAAGCATCTTTTGTTAAGACTTAAATCCTACAATACACTTCTACCTACTAGATCCCATCATCTAACTTTTTGGCATTTAAGTCACTACTGTACTTACGAAATTCAAATTTTACACCCAGTTCAATAATAGGCTTTGATTTTCTCTTAAATGGATTATTAGTGGGAGAAGAAGAAGAGGGAAAAGAATAGGAGGAAGAAGAGGAAGAAGGAGAATACGGGGTAGATGGAGGATAAACTAGAATTTTTTCACCATCTTTAGACTGCTTCTTCTTGTCTTTACGATCTTTAGAATCTTCCTTCTTCAAAGAATCTCCTTTCTTCAGCTCATGCCTCTTCTTATCTACATAAATGTCTCCAACCATTGACCTCATCTCAAGAAAGGCTTGCTGAAAAGACTTATCATCAAGCTCAGGCTCAATACTTTTCTCAACTTTGGTTCCTTCCATCTTTGGCAAGGTTCTTCTCTTGTCAATCTCAGGATTATATTCTTCAAGCTCTCCTTCGGCTCTTTGAAGCGTGGAGCATGTTAGCATTCAAACTTGCAATCTTATCCAAACACGTCTCTGATACCAAATTTGATTTGATTTAACGGATCTATGACAAATACTTTGAATTCTTAATTACAATTCAAAAGTGCTTAATCAAAATTTAATTCTTAACAAAATTAAATTAATGAAACTACAAAGAGATTAAAGAAAGAACAGAAAGAGAGAGAAAGAGAGTGCAAACAAAATTGATAATGGAGTTCATTGTTTAAAATGACTACGTCTCTGGGCCCCTCTCCAATGAGTGGACCAATCCAATTATTCCTCTAGAAATTCGGTTACAGTCGTCAGCAAAATCTCCCCTTGGTTTACAAAGAAATCTGTAAATTGCACTTCCAAATTGTGTGGAAATAAGCTTCTCCAAAATCATGGAAATACAATAGTTTCTCCAACGAAAACAAGCTCTCACACTTGAAAAATTCTTCGAAAATCACTTACTTCACACCCCCCATTCTACCCCTTTTTATATTACATTTTATGCCAAAATTAGTATAAAACAAATTAACTACCCAATCTCCCTTACATAGAGAAAAATTCAATAATATCCTTGTTTAGTGATTTCTGGAAGGATAATATCCCCTCAAAATAATTCCCTTTCTATTTGAATGGTTACGAATGGATTTATTCTCTATTATTTAGGGGATACTTTTATGTAAAGTTTTATTTGGCCCCTTAATTTAGGAATAATATTCCTAATATTTCTTGTGTAAAGGAAAATAATTTGAGCCTCTTAAAATATGAGATATAATAGGCCCATTAACACATGGGATAGAGCCTTATCTTTAGGCTTGGAAAAATAAATTAAATCCCTTTTAGAGAAAATGGTGGGTGGTGATCCCACCATCCTCTCCTCCTTTTAATGTTTTCCCCTAAAGGAAAGGGAGGCTTCCCATATAAGGTGGGCTGCCCCCTATTCCTTAGGTGGTCTCACTTTATGTGGGTCTCCCCCCATACCATGGGTGGTGCCCACTTAATGTGGGTTGCCCCCCTTGGATGGGTGGAACCCACCATAAATATTATAAATATATATATATATATATATATATATTTGCCTCTCCCTTTTTTTTAATATTCCTCAAAAATAATATTTCCATGCAATGCCATATGTTAGGGGCTGATTGGTTGTCGAGCTGACTGGGCATTGATGTCATTGGGGCAATTTTGACCCAATCTTTGACCTTCCGTAACATCACCATACAGACTTCATTTCCTGTGAAATGAACTCTACGAGAATCGTGAGAATGAGCACTACAAAAGGTTGTTGACTTTGACTAGTTTTGATGACTTTTATTTTTGCCCTTTTTTGGCCTAGGTCTGGTAGTTGACCAGAAGTTTGACCATAAATATCATGAGTTTCGAGACTCCGATTGACTCCGTTTGAGTTGCATTAGAGTCAAGATCCCAAGCACTTCTTAATGATATCGAAACTGGAGAAAAATAGATAATTTCAAAATTTGACGAAAAATCCTCTGGATCAAGGATCCTATCACTTATAAACTTGGATCACTTATATTTTTTAGGGCAAGCTATTTAATCAATAAAGAAGCTATCACCTTTGAAGATCCATGATAGAGTATAGAAGGATTAGCATCTTGTTTCCAAGGTAAATCATATCCATTTGCAAATAATTTTTTTTACCAGATGAATTCTGAAGGTAGAGGATTAGGTCTACATGAACAAGGCATCCTAGAACCAGTGTAGATGATTGGAAATCCTATGTATGAAGGTATTGGTTATTCGACACTGAAGGGATCTAAACATATCAGTGATACCTCTATAAAATTGGGGGCAACTTCATCTCAAGAAAAAATTAACATAGGACGCATGAAGAATCTTCATGATGAAACTAATGCCAACACTACAACTAACCACATCATGAATCTTCATCCACGCATCACCCCATCCATGAATTGGGACCAAAATGAAAATAAATATTTGAATGAAAGCATGAAGAACATTATCGAAGAAAAATAAGTTATAAAGAATGAAGGAAAAGTCAAATACAAGTGGATACCAAAGAATACAAAGAAAGATTATCCCTATAAAACTCCATTAGTCAAAGATACTATGGGGAAAAATAAAAAGGGGAAAATTATCCATCAAAAATGTCCACAAAGGAAAAATCAAACTTCTCAAGAAATGTACAAAGTATACCAAGTTGTTGGTCCTAATTCCACACACACTTTCGTATCCACCCATCATTGCTCATCTTCCCATGTTTGGAGAGTCAAAAATTCTAAACTGTCAACCAATCCATCTTCTTTTCCTAAACACATTCCATCCACACCTCCATGCATGGTATCCAATTATCAGATTGACCATGTATTGGCAGGAACCCTTCATCATAAGGATTCAAAAGGCATTCTATCGCGATGTACGCACAAAGACAAAGTTAACTCCGATATCAACAAAGTAGAACAAAATTCTCAAAATTTTCATTCAAGTGCACTTATTTTAGCGAAACAACTTATTCAAGTAGGATATTGATGGAACATTATGACATAAGAATCAATGTCAGCAGTACTAGGTGGTTCAACATGAGCTTAAAATATTTAAGGGAAAAATTAAAAAAATAAAAAAATAATGAAAATAGTAAAGATAAAAATTATCCTCCAATGAAAACTACATGGGTGATGCTTTGGGAAAGTACCATGATGAAAACCTGACAAACAAGAATCATGTGTAGAATTGAGCATCTACATGTGCCATTTTAGGTGGAAGCATCTCGTCTCATCCATCTTATCCATAATAAATCCATTCATCCATGAACCATTTATCCAATCAATTTTCATAAATCTGCATCCATCTTCCAAATTATCTTGATCTTAACAAAGTTTTGTGAACACTTTACACTTATTTATGGTAAACATCTTGACATGGGTCATTCTCATTGATCCTATTCGATCCAACATTTTTTGAGACATGAAGCACTATCCAAATGAGCATCCCTTGTTCGAATACCTTATCTTATCACAAGATAATCCATATCCATCCATCTATACACCTATCCCAGAATCCATCTATGGCATTCCATACAATGCTAGATACTAGGGGTAAATATTTACATCTTTCTTTACGAATAAGTCTTTATCTATATCTGCCAACTGATGTAGTGACCCGAACATTGGAAAATGTAAAATCAATTTGGTCAATCATTTGTGAGCTAAAATAAAAATCCCTAGCCCATGGCATATTTTGATGAAAAGATGTTCATTGTCAATCTTATCTTTCATCAAACATCGATCTGAACAATCCATATCAACTACATCTAATTTTCACCTTAGTGTCACATCAAATCATTAAAATAATTTTGTTCCAAATCAAGCTTCAAAATCTTAATCAATCAAATCCAATAAATCCATCATCATTTCAGTCCTTGTTGTGTATCCTCAACAATGCCATCATCATCAATCCATCAATCTCATCAATCAACCCTAGCTTGGTTTTCAAGAAAATCCTAAAACAAAGAACTGATATCATATCCATATCCAAATCATCAAAATCATGAGAAAATCCAAAAAAAATCAAAACATGTCAAATCCCAAAACAGGTCAAAAATTTAGAAAATGTCGAAAACATGGTATCCGAACTATGTCATCTCTTATCTTAAATGTAGGCAAGGCCATCATTGATGAGATCTCAAGACACAAAATCCAAAAACATTCAAAAATCTCATTAAATTGAAAAACATTTGTAAAACATCAAAAGCTACCAAAAATAGCCTCAAAAAATTTCAAAAATCCAAAAACATTATAAAAAAATCCATTTGTATCATTTCAACATTCACCCACAATAAGCATCCACTCATAATAAATGATATGCACCTTCATCCTTTGGCAAAACAAGTGAAAGAAATCTTCATAGTCAAAAGTGAAAACTTAAGAGTCAAGATCTTAAGTCTAGGTCAGTATGTAAACAAGTTGGTCAAATCTTCGCATCAATAGCCTATCATCCAGTCAATTTCACCATCACATGATAACATCATGTTCTAGGATGAATCCTTCCTACAGTGGACATCAACATCAGGCATCACCATAGTTTAGTCTTGGCTAGCGGTATGAAGAACATTATCTTGTTTGTTTTCTTGATCTTTTCTTTTTGATTTATTTTATTTCTCCCGTTCCAATGACCTCTTAATGATGTCTAACAAGAATGATTTAGAGAGAAAGGAATGGGGCACTGATCATTATATTTTGTCTTATGTACTTTTTGGATGCTCTTTTAATATAACCTTGGTGAATACTTTCTTTGTTAGGTATGTATGGAAGGTGTTTTGAATAGCTTGTTTACTATTGCATTGATAGGTTATTCCTTTCTATGCTTTGGTTCGAGATGTTTGAAACTTCTGAATTGCATCTTAGCTAGGTTTTTGTATGCCAGTGTGAACAAGATCCTCCTATTTGTTTGTTGAGTCAAAGTCCATCGCACTAGATACAATGGCATCCTAGTTGTTTGTACCTTGATGCATTGTATCTATGTGTGTTATCAAACATAAGGAAAGTTATGCTCTTTACACCCTCCATCCCTGAATAAGCAATACATCATCATCATCCATCATCATATCTAATAAAGTCTCAACAATTGTTGGACTTTTGCATCATCTCGGATTCAAGGGTTGATCCCTCTCATTCTTCTATCATCTTTCACACTAGCATGCATCCATCATTCACCAGAATCTACATGTCTTCATCTTGCATTCATAAAATCTGCATACATCCATAATCATGCCATCTCATCATGATACGAAACATCATCCATCTCACATGCATTGCATCATCATCTAAGTTGTTTAGGATAATATAGATTTATTATATTAAGCATTTTACAAAAATATCATTTGTATCATCATTATCATATAGATCTGCTAGTCGAACCATCCATGCATCCATCTTGAACCTCTTTGTCATGAGATCTACCCTCAAAATGAACTTTTCACTCAATCTCTCAAGGGGGCAATGTGCTAACGTACTTCTTTCTGTTGGGGCATCCGAAAAAAATAGAATTCTTTTGAATTTTGATCTTGGCGGCATCATTCTTTGAACCAATGCAGCAGGTACATTGCTTCAAAGAGGAGGAAAATGTAGACATAAAAAATAATCGTAATTAACATCATGAATCTAAATTTGACTAATTAACATCAAATTCCTCTATTAATCAAATAAATCCATTTATTCAATTAATTCACTAATGTGCATCTTTCTTGATTAAATAAATCAATTTATTTAATTAAAGTCCTAAAGGTCCTTTCATCTGATTTAATAAATCAAATTGATTAAATCATTTATGTCAAAACCCCTAAATCCCTTCAAGTTAATTAATCTGAATTAATTAGCCCATAATCCTAATTACTCATCCTCTAGGTTTTGACTCAACCTAGGTCAAAGCTAAACCCTTGACTAACCCACCCACTTGCACATGAAATTCATTTTTATTTAATTATCTAATTACCCCTATTTTCCCTCACAAGGCATATTCCCAAGCAATATTCCCTCATTTACTCCACTTATTTGACTTTCTTGCCCAACCCATTTCCCTCCAACATGTCCTACCCACATTCATTTAATGACTTACAAAGCCATTAATCTCTTTCACCTCTCAAATCCTCAACCACTTGCACATTCTCCAAAATGTGCCCATTCCTCCTCCACTAGCATGTTGACAAGTGGCACCTTGCCATTGGCTCATGTTTAATCCTACATTCCTCCCATCTCTGCATCTTTCAAGCATTCAAGCTATAAATACAAGTCACTTCTACTCCAAATCCATCCACAATCTTAGCATTCTCACTATAGGCACTTTGATTTCATCTTGCACTTTATCTTCATCACATCTTATCCATCATTGGAAGCTTATCAAGGGGGTGGGAAAGGGCATCCTTTTCACATCAAAGGAGCATCACTCCCACTATGGGATAGGGTTTGTTAATGTTTTGATGTGCTTTCATTTAGTTTATTTTTGCCTATTTACCTTGTTTTCATGTGTAGCATGATTGAATATTTTATAGGAATGCTGGATAATTTGCTTGTTTTAAAATGGCTACAATATAATGTTGGTTATTGTTTGAATCATATGCAAATTTGGTTTTTACAATATGATAATAGTGAAATTAGTGACGGGAATCCCATTCAGCCTAGATACACTATTGATCCTAATGACATTCTCAATTTTGAATAAGGACGTGATCTTATTGACTAGTTTATAGAAATAAACAAAGACTCAATCATTATGAAATTCATTGAATTATTGGCTAAATTATCTCATATTTATGACCTCTCCCATGTTCATCACATGGTGTGTCTTGACCCCTTAGATCATGATCATGCCTATGAGAAACTTCTAACCAACACACATAATGACCTCCATCCTATTAATGGTTATATTAGAATTTGTTTAGACCACAACACTGCCTTAGAAGATTAATGGTTCCCTTCCAATAGGGGTAACACCCTACATAAAAAAAAATTCCCACCTAAGATATATACAACCATTCACCATGCATCAAAAAATCCACCATCCACTAATCATGCCACATAAATAGTAAAAATACAACATAAAATTAAACTTTTTACTTCCCCTAAAGATTCCATATTTATGGCCATTACTGATCAAAATACCTTACAACCAGTTCTAATATGATCATTCCATATCTTGTACATCTACCTAAGACCAATATTAACTCCTTGGGTAACACCAATAGACACCAATACTCTACTCCTCATAATAAATACAAAATCCAATATCATCAATAGACTTATCCACCTTCACCACCACCTAGGTCATCTTCCAATCAAGAATAGAAAGCTATGAAAGAAAACATAAAAGGACTCAAAAGGTTAACCCATAAGAAATAATATACCTTTGAGGAGTTATTTTCTTAGCCTTTTTATTGATTGATATCACATATCTCATTCCCAACCTCTTTTTAGATATTTAAGTATGAAAAGTACAAGAGGAATAGAGATCCTATAGAACATATAAAAAAATTATTTATGGTTATCCAAGAAGTGGCACATGAATATGTATACCTATTATATTGAAAATGGTGATCCAAGATCTAATATCTAGATCACCAAAATCAAGGTTCCTTTCATTCACAGTGGGCATAAAATTTAGGGAATTCAAATCTCTTAGGGGCCTTTGAATGATTGACTATCAACTTGAAGGTGACCTAATATTCCCTTGGATCTAACTTTGTTGATTGAGGGTTCGATTTAAATTGAATCTTGATGTGATGCAATGATTTAATTATGTAACTATGAAAAGGTAATATTTTGTTATGAATTATCACTTAGAATTGAATACAAGAAAATAAATTTAAGTTTCAGATATGTCCAGTGTCGACATAAAGATATTTATCTTGTGAATTTGAGTTGATTCATGCTGATCTAGGGCACCCTATTCCCAAGACTAGTTTTTGGTTATAATCTATCTAGATGACCTAACCATTTTCTCCAAATTAAATTATGATCATTTTGATCATTTGGAAATGGTCTTCTAGAAGTTTCAAAAGTTCAAGATTTCCCTAAATCCTAAGAAATGTGTTTTTAGCATAACACAAGGCAAGCTGCTTGGCTTTGTGGTATCAAAATAAGGGATAGCCATAGACCACAAAAGGGTGAAGGCTATAATGGGGCTACCATTGCTAGCCAACCAAAAGGGGCTACACTTATTTTTTAGGATCAACTTTGTCAGTTAGTTTATTTCATATTTTGTGGAAATCACAAGACCTATCACACTGATATTAAAGAAGGGATTAGCATTTAAATGGACTACCAAAGGTAAACTTTCTTTTGATAAAATTAAGGTAGTCATCTCTATAGCTCTAGTGTTAGCCAACCTAGAATTATCCAAGGAGTTCCTGCTCTATGTCTACAACAACCAACAGATTATAGCTTTGGTGCTCACCCAAAAGGATGAGGAGGGAAGCAAGGAATATCCCATTTCATTCCATTCCAAGAATCTTAAAGGATATGAAACTAGGTATATTTAAAAAAAAAAATAGGCCTTTTCTATCTCAAAAGTATAAAGAAATTGTTAAACTTGGTATCGGCTAACCATCTAGATAACCAAGATCTTTGAATACTATGTGGACATCTGACCAAACAAGATGGTTTGAGGAAGAGGTCTTTTTGAATACCTCACACAATAATTAGGCTCCCAAGAAGAAAAGAGACCGACTAAGTCTATTTAAACCAGTTCGAGTGTAATGAGTCATGGTTCGTTGATCAAACATGATTTATGTAGACTAGGCAATACCCAACCAGCATCCTTCTTCACAAAAGATGCTACTACCAATTGCAAGGAACCAAGTATATACTAATTGAGGAGACTTTATTTAAAATAAATTATCATGGAGTCCCCCATTGGATGGACAAGCCACAAGAAAAAAGGATTCTAGGATAATTCCACAGCAGCCCTGCAGCCCTAAGGGCAAACTATTTTCCATTAAGACCACAAGCTTGAAGATAATGTGGGTAGGCTATTACTGGCCTTCAATATTCTTTGAGGCCCACCATCTTGTGCATAAGTGTACTCAATGCCAATATTTTGTCGGAAAGCAGAAGAACTCTGCAATCCCATTGAGCCTAATTGTGATTGAGGAACCTTTTGCATGACGGGGTCTAGATTTTGTCAGGATGATGAATCCCATCTCTTATGTAGGCCATAAATGGATACTCATGAAAATCGAATATTTCACAAGATGGATGGAGGTCGTTTTCCTAAAGAATGCTACAGAAACATAAATTGTCCATTTTTTTGAGGTGTTTAAAGTAAGGTTTGGTTTTCCAAAAACCATCATTTTTCGATAATGCATGAGCCTTCGTGAGCTCTAGGATGTCAAACTTCACTCTTAAGCATGGGGTCTACCTCAAGACTTCATCCAATTACTACCCATAGGGGAACGAATTAGCTAAATCAACTAATGAAAACCTAATTAGGTTAATAAAGTGCATTGGGTCTGAACACCAGAAAGAATGGCATAAGCATCTGCAAGCGGCTTTATGGGATAATAGAATTACACCTAAGTAGATCTTGAAAACCTCCCCTTATGAGTTAGTGTATGGAAAAGAGGTAGTTCTTCCCATTTCAATAGAAATCCTAACACTACAATTGTTAAAAGATTTGGAAGTTGAGAAAGATGGTAGAATGGAGGTATGATTTGTAGAGCTCTTAAGCCAGAAAGAGAAAAGAGAGAAGGAATTTGAGCCATGATTAGATGTCAATGGATATTCAAACATTGGTTTGATAAAAAGGCGTGTAACCCAGATTTCAGGGAGAGGAGTCATGTGGTAAAGTATGATGAACAAGCTACAAAACCAGGGTAGCATGAAAAGTTTGATTCACTATGGAAGGGTCCCTTCTACATCAATTCATGCAAATAATGTAACACGTATGAGGTAGAGGATATGAATGGTGACATTTTGGAAATACTGGTAAATGGTATTCATCTAAAACTATTCAATTAAAGTACGCACAACTCAAAAAAAATTATAGTTATGTACCATATAAAATTTTGTAAAATGTGTTTCTTTACAAATAAACCATGAGAGTAAAAATTATAATAGGAAAATGTATAATATATTATATTCATTAGAAATATTTATAAAATGATACACACTTCCGAGCTTGAGGCTCTAGGACAAGCTTAAAATCCTTCTCATCAAAACCCCAAAAATACATTTTTAAAAATAAAAGTGGAGGCAACATGAAAATAGTAGAAATAAAGTCTAGCTTCCATTAGTCACAATAGTCAAAATTTTGTTTCTTTTACGTTTCATCAATAGGGTGGTAAAGGGTTTTCAACGCATGGGGATGCAGGAATTGCATGAACCTTAATCCTCAACACTAGGGCTATAAACTAGGAACTTGAAGTGGATTCTCTAGTCAACCCCAAGAATGTGCTCCATGTTATATTATCACAAAGGAAGGAGGCCATGGGTTAGGATAGTAGCTGATAGTGCTCTAGGTTTGTGGTCCAGAAGTTTGTAAGAAAGGGCAACCAAGGCATCGCTTCTGCATAATCGACGTGTCTCTAGATATTCATGGTGGAAAGAATACCAACACTAGGGATAGCTACTTGGATGACCTCGCCCAACCCATCTAAGTACATCGAATTGAATATGGCATGGCACAACTCTATGATACAGGAGTTGGAAATGTCCATGTCCAACAACGAGGCTACGAACTAGGAGATGGTATTTGAATTACAATGTGATTTGTTTTCATCCTTCACATAATCCTTCTTGAGCACCAACTTGAATTCCATGATCACAAGGTGGTCATTCCTTCCTATCAAGTGATTTATACTCTCACTACTTACTTCTCCTATAAAAGAGTTATACAGCTTCTGGCTTAGGATCTGAATTGGGCTTCCTAGGCTAGTGATAATGGCGGTAGGGAAGCTATAGACTAGCAAAAAAAAATACAGTAGAAAGAGCTCACCAAATAAGAGCTAAAATCAAGGAGTATTTTTTCAAAGTAGATGGTGTTATTTATAGAAAAAAATTCATTGGGCAAGCCAACAAACAAAAAACCTATCTCTCGCTCGATAGAAATGGAAAACATATTAAGATGTTGAGAAGCAACAGGTAAATCATACAGAGGATCACCAACCAAGCCTTGAAGAATTAATTCGGGTGTTGGGAGTAAATGTTCATGTGTACAATCTGCAACCATGTGTCTATCATCATCACCAACACTAGCCTACTTACCTATGTGAAAATATATTTCTTAAAGAGCTAAATCCCTGCTAAATTAAATATAAATGTCTTTTCAAAGTACATTTTCATCGCTCAAAGCATGCTTCCCATCGCTTAAAGTTTATTTATCAGAAGGGCAGTGTAGGTAATGTACTAATTACATACTCACTGCCAATGCTTAGCGGGCCATCGATAATGGAAACACGTTTATTTCATGTATGTGTGAGAATTGAATGCACCCAAAAAGAAAAACAATTCAGTAAGTGTTGGTATTCTCAAGCAACTATTGCTCTGGAAGAGTTTTCTACAAATATTTCAAGGAATGCAACAATAGTGGAAGCATCATATTTTGGTCTAGGCACTGGCATTTTGTTCCAAAGGTCGGGATACACCAACATCTTTGGGGAAATCTCATATGCTAATGCACCAATGTTGGAGGACTGGAGCTTTATGCATACAAAAACTATATAGCCAAATAACCCCATCAAGGAGGAGGTGGTCAAGGATATCATAGACAACATCTTCAATCTAAAGATATATGTAAACCCTAAAAGCCTTAGAGAGGGGGTGTTGTAGAGAATATTTTCCCATGGGTCAACTGAAGGTTTTGCAACTCGTCTCTTGCATTATGGCTTGCCATAATTCATACTACCCTACACGCATCCATGCCTAGGATTGATTAATGCATGTGCAAAAAAATTAAATAAAGATATTCAGGTTATTAATGACAATAGGTTAAAGGTTACAATTAGTACGATAGCCATCTGGGATATGTTGTGCATCCTTCCAAATTGGGAGGCTGAGAGATTCCAAAGTAGAAGAATGGAAGATTTTAGAAAAATAGAGAAATAAAATTAAGATTTTATGTGGACAAAATGACTAAATGGTTGAGTAAAGATCAACTTGTGCTCCCTCTGGTGCATAGAGAGTTCAAATTGGATGTATAGGATGTCTTCTCAATGCTGTATTTTTTTGTGGGCATGGAGGCAATGATGACATCCACAAGTTTCAAATGGGTTTGGCCTTCACGCTCAAGAAAGAAAGGATCCAAAAGAATTTTGATTTTTTTGAAGTAATCATCGAGGGAATGCTAGAGAAATTAACAAAATATAGCACCACCTTTAAGTTTAGGTATTCCTCTTTTTGGGTACACTTTATTTTACACTAGAATCTTGAAATCTTTAGTGGTTATTTACCACTCACTATGTTTAATATGGTGAGATCATACAAGCTAGTTTCCACCTAGACCCATGTTCTTTCTAGAACATGGGATTACTATTTGTTTGTTGATTATTTATTGCAACTGGTACTATTGGATCTATCTCCATGCCCTCTAGGAAATGTTTCTCTTGAAGGTTTGGACTAGATGAAAACCCACTAGACCTCAGTGGATTATTTTTTCAGAGTAGATTTTTCTTTCATCGGATGTCATGGTTTTAATGAGGAGCCTTTTAGGCTTCCTAAATTTGTAACAAATAGGACCCTTGCCTTAGAGGTATGCTATCAAGCATCCAATGTCAAAAATTTTTAGGGTAGTGGGAGACATAAAAAGGCACTCTATGCACTTCCCCTTTTCGATGCCAAAATTTAGATAACACTTGTAAAGTGAGACGAACATGAGGTGTTGACCAACAAGTTGGCTTGCCTAGGCCTAGTCCTTATTTATGATATGTGGAAATACAATCCTGTTGGATGTCTTCCGACTATCAAACATGAAACGTGGGAGTACTTTGATTCAAGGAAGAATCCAAATAAGGAGAGGGTAGAGGTCTACATTTACCTAGCCTTTATACCATTTGAACACCTCCCATGGATCGACTTCTATCCTCGAGTGGTAGATTTCTAACAAAGCATCCAGATGACCAATCCCTCAAGACATAGCTAAAGCATTTAGGATGGTTAGAAAGGAAGAAGGCTAATTTTTGGAAATACCAAAAGGAAATCAAATGCTCGATCGCTCTATATGGAGAAGTTAAGCCGAGTGATGAGATGTTCGATGAGATCTATGATGTTGAGGCTAGATCCGATAAGAGTAATCCTAAATCAAATTAGGAGATTGAATAGGAGCACACACCAGTTTCCACTCCTCTGCTTCAGGCACTCGATGTACGAAAGGGAAAGGGGTAAAAAAAGAAGGATTGCATATCACATCCTCTACAACACCATAGCAAAGGTTAAGAGCACTCAACAATCTTCGAAGACATCTTCCATAGCTACAAAGACCCAAGGTTCAACAAGATCGGTTATGGGAGAGTCTAAATCGACCAGTGCAGCCTTCGTAAAGAGGAGGAAAATACAAGATTTATGTGGATGCGACATATCAAATAGAGGAGAAGAAGAGGTGCATTCTGCTCCACTAAGATTTCTAGCCCAGACTCCCTAGGTAAGTTTTGCGCCTGCCCTCATTCCTTCTATTGCATCTTTGGTTGTTATAACCCCCTCATCTATGGAAATAAATCCTCTTTCCATGGGTTTCGATGTCTTCATCCCTAATATTCCCATGGCCATATTTGACAATGAACCACATAAATAAATCCTACTTTCCAAATGAGCGTCTTCTACTTTGGTCATAATTGACTCTTTAATCACCTTGTCAATGACACCCATTGTAAACACTGACAAACCCATACTACAAGTTTCATCATCCTCATTTGCTTCTTGGAAAGTGCCTCTTTTTTTTACTACTTCCCCTTTTACTTTGATGGGTTTCTCTCCTTCTCATTCCATACATGGCATCCTACCCTTTTCAATGATAACACTTCCTTTTGCCTCTCCACAACCTCAAATGGTTGAGGCCTCTCCTTCTATAACCCTTTTTGGTCTCCCCACTAGTGTTTCACTTGCTACACAGGGTATTGAGTCTCCACAAAGCCTTTGGAATCATATTGAAGTAATAAGGTAGGCACGACAAGCAAGAAAGTAGAAGTTTTAGGGAAAATCCACAATAAATCTAGGTACCCAAAAGTTGGAAACTTGTTTTGATGAGGAGTAGAATGATCTACTAATCGTGGCTATAAGGTTGCAGATATCTAAACCAGAAGGAGAAATGAATTTCAAATATTACGACATCTAAGTTGTGTGTCTAAACTTAAGTGAAACTCTCCCACGCAACAAAGTGATCCTTGATAAAGCAACTTAGAAGGTGGTCTACACTCACTATGAAAAGTTGTACAAGAAATTAAATGAGCAAGAGGTAGAGTTGGTTAACTTAAAGGCCACAATGGATAGAATACAAGTTGAAATCATAGGTAAGGATGTGGAGATAGCCCACTTGAGATAGTTATAGGGTCAGTAAGGTGAATCAACTAAGTTTCTTGAAATAGTCAAGAGTGAGAAGAATCAGCTTCATGTCGAGGTAGAAAAATCGAAATGTGAGATGACGGTCAAACGTAAAACAATTACTAAACATTGAAAAATGAAAAATAAATTGGAAGGCAAAGTAACTAGAATGAACACTATATATAATGAGCTATAGAAGGTGCCACAAGAGATGGGTCAAGAAAAGGAGGATACAGAGTTTGAATTGGCTAGAATATGATCTCAAGCCTCTGATGACCTTCAAAAGGCTCAAGCAAAAACAAAGAAAGAGAAATGAGAAAAAGAAATACCTTGAGTCTAGTTTGCAAACTTGCAATGAAGAGATGGAGAAGCTCTGCTCTGAGCTTACAAGTTCTCTCCAAGAGGAGAATCAAATTGAGGAAGACATGAGAGTGAGGGAATCCCAAGTCTAAAAGGAATTGATCATAGCATAGGGATTTGGACTTCTCCCAATACTTAAAAAATTAATCTCTACTCATTGGGTGAGGATCATAGTTGTGGTAGTAGCCCTAAAGCCAATTTTGTAATTTGTAATAGATGCACAGGTGTTAAATCAAAGGTTGGTCTGATAGTTAACAAAATTCTACACACCATCACTCCTCGAGCTAAAGAATTGGGATTATTGATCTCAAAAATATATAAGGAAACCAAGGAAGCTCTAATGAATGTCGGGATTCCTAACTGAAGAGCGGCTACAAGAAAGAAAAATGAATTTATCATGTGCAACCAAGTTGTGGTGAGAAGCAAAACATGTGAGATGGTGTTGAATAAGAAGGTTGGAGGAGTTCAAATTTTTTCTCCAATTCGAATAACCCACTCTATTCTTATCACACAAAAGAGTATTGATAGTATAACAAATCATAAAAGCCATCAAGCTCAAGATCCAACATTCCGTAGTGCTCCAAAATTTGAGCTCATCACCCACAGTAAAAGAAATGGAGAAGGAAATTCTTCCCCTTTCTAGAGTTTACTATAACATTGGAGTGTTTCATCAAGATGGGGAGGATTTTCATTCAAAGGGGTCCTTGATCTTGATTAGGCCTATGAAACATTACGCACCCTCATCCAGCCCACATATGGAGATTGGGACACCCAACATGCTGCTTTGCTCAAACTTTGAGGATTATTTCAGATCTAGGTTCATGCCTCTGAAAGTTAAGACCCCCTGTGATTCACCAAAAACTATGGAGAAATTTTTTCCTTCAACATTTTGGTTTTCGGCCCTTACTTTTTACTCACTTTAGAATGGCTCACCACCTCAAAGGACAAAAGTTTTTCTTGCATAAAGGCATGCAATACGCCATGTGGTGGCTATGTGGCTTTTCTTTATATCATTTTCCTTTTTGGCACAAAGTGGGACACATGTTTTCTTGGTGAATATTTCCTCAAAATATTTCCCACAAACTTAGAGATTGCTCGATAGCTTGCCATGTTAGCTTTTTTCATTGGGTAGAGTATGTCTTCCGTGAAAACATATCTTTTGGGTAGAGTTAGTCAGATAGCATGGTGAAGGTCTTATTTTTGTGGTTGGACTTTTGAGATGGCATCATCATTCCTTACAAATGATCAGATCATGTTTAAAAATCCAATCTAGGATCTGGTCACTTTTTGGCAGCATATCTTCAAGGAACTTCTACAGAATTCGAGAACCATTAATGAAGTAGCTCAGGACTTTATCAGGAAATATTGTTACAATCTAATCAGGCCCTAGATCATATTACAAGTGGTTGGATGCTAACATCTGGTAGTTGTTCATCTCTACTGGTCATGATGATGACTTGTTCTTCTAGCTATAAAAGGCGGGTTTGCAGTAGTGAGTAGGGAGCTTCTTCGAAAAAATATTTTTGAGGAACATAGATATTGCTTTAGGGAGATGAAAATTTTCTCAGGATTAGGAAGATTTCATAAAGCATTATTTACACTCTTTGGCAAGTTATATTGATAAAAGACAATTGATTAGATTAGCATTCAACCTTTCTTTTCAATTAGATTATTACAGAATATATATTGTTAAGGAGAAGTTTCTTTGAAATTATAAATTTTATGGACTTTATCATAAGTTTCCTTTCCTCATATCATTTATGCTAAAAGCTTTGTGTCAAAAAATTTCATGTAGATAGTCTAGATAATTATTTTACATGTTATTAGCTTTTGTGTTTAAAAGTTCTTTCAGAAAGTGAATAATGTTATCATACTCTTTCCTTCTCTATAAAATATTATGCTTAAAAACATATTGTTGTAAGAGTGAGGGTGATCTTGTGAATATCTAAATATTCTTATTAAATGTTTTGGGTTTCTTGCTTTTTCAAACCTTAATAGATGCTTCCCACGGGGAGATTTGAATGATTGTACTATGTTTTTCCTTAGCCTTTTTCATTCGTTCTCATCTAACCAATGAAGCGTTTGTGGCATTTTCTATCCATTACAACAGAAGTGAGAAATAGTTAAAGTTTGAAATGTTGTAAATGATTTGGCGCATCACCATCATTATGTTTTTTTTGCATTTCTCTCTACCCCTTTCCCCAAAACTTGAAAAGAAGAGTCAACTTTCTATACAAATCCTGGAGGTCATTTAGTGAGGTATAGTTTGGTCCCCCACTCACTAAATTTTACATAAGTTTTTTGGAGAGGCGTAATATTTTATGATCAACAAATACCATTTAAGGCATCAAAGTCTAAAAGAATCAAAACCTTAATTCTTCTTTAAAGTGGGATTATATTCTGAAATCCATTCTGCATCAAAGGCTACTCTATGTGTTGTTGTTTCAATATTCAAGTCCATTTTAAGAGTTTGGGGTTCTTTTATTTATTTGAAATATTGTCTCTTAAATCTTAAGTATATGATTATTATGAAAAATAAATAGCAAGTTTATTTATGTTTTAATCAAAAGGTGACCATGTATTGAAGGTTAAGAATTTCTTAAGTGAAAACTTAAAGGGGTGTTGTTTGTTACTTAATCAACCCCTCTACTTGATATAACCTATTGAGCAAGTTAAGAATGTTGTTTTATGCATTAAAACGATAATCAAAGGTTGTCTTTCAAAGGTGATCTGACAATAGGATTAAATCCAAGGGTTGATATTTAAACCTTCCAACAGCTATTTGATGAGTTTGCAATTTTGAAAAGAGTCTAACTGTCACAGTTGCTTTTTTTTATTGTTTCTAACTGAAGGTGAATAGTCATTGGTAGGGTTTTTTTGTGCCAATTCAAAATTAGAAGTTTTTCTAATTAAAAACTATGTCTCTTTATCTTTTGATAGAAACGTGGAGTTTTTTTTTCTATCTTAAGATGCATATTCTCCTTGAGTAATATGTGAAAAGGACAAAAAACGTTGTTTGATAAAAATGAAGATTGTGTAGTAAATATGAAGGAAAAATAAATAGTTAGAAAATGCAGATTGTACAATAAATATTAAGGTAGAATGAACAAAGAGAGAATGCAGATTGTACAATGAATATGATAGAAGTTCCTTGAATTGTATCTGGTATTTGATGTAATGAATCTTTCATGAACAAAGGATGATGATTGTAAAAAGAATGTGTGAATTATACTGAAATGTAACTTTAGATTCTTGAGGTATGTTGTGGTGAAATTGAATAGGGTTTTTGGCAGAGAAAGAGTAATTTTTTGATTGAAAAAGTGATAGAGCTGATATAATTTTCTTACTTCCTTCAAATACAAGATGATGGTGAGTTTTTCTAGGACTTAAATACATGATGATTGTATGTGAGAATGATATTAAAATGCTTTGATAATTTATGTTGAAACTTTGTTTGAGTAGTCATTTAGAGTGAAATAGGGTAATCCCAAGTGTAATCTATTATTTTCCTTTTGAATATTGTCAGCAACACATGGAATTTTTTGGTGAGGCTTGATTGGTTTCCTAGTGAGGCCTAAATAATTTTCTAGTGAGAATTGAGTGGTTGCTAGTGAGGCTTGACTATTAGCCAGTGAGGTTTTTTGTATTGCCAGTGAGGCATACAGTTTACAAACAACAAGTATTTGGTCAGCGTGGCTTAATAAAAGAATTATTCAGAGTGGTTTTCTACCCTTTTTGTTATTTTCCACTCATAAATCCTACATCTTGATTCTTCTTTATGGTGTTTTAATTTGTGTATAATTGATTATCCCTAATTCAAATATGGTGTTTTGGTTTGCACATCTTTATGATTTTCATATCATACAATATCTAGAATCTTTGTGTAATCAAGTGTGTTAAGTTTTAAAATTGTTTTTATTAGACCACTGATTCACCCCCACTCTCAGTGGTCTTGTACTCCAATAAGGCTTTCTGAAGTAAAACCCCATGTTTCTATTTTTAAATGCATAATGGAAAATTATGATATAACATAGAGAATATCCTTTGTTGGATAAAGGATGGTGATAAACAAGTAATAAATTAGAAAATTACTACCACTCACCACTTAAACCAAATCTCCTTGTTGGACTAGAGTCACACCCATCACCTTAAAGAATTAATTGTTGGTTGATTTGAATTTATTTGAATACCTATAATTTTTTTTTATATTAAAAGTAGGGAAAGGATCCCTGAACCCAAGATTTTAAGTGAAAAAAACAAAGAAATAGAGGCCAACCAAACTTATCAACTAGAAGTTATCACAAGGAGGCACTCAAACCTCATAGAAAAACTCAAAAAGTAGCAAAACAAAGGCATGCAAACCATAAAGAAGCCAAAAGAAAGACAATAAGAAAAGATAGTTACATTTTAGATGAGCTAATGAGATCCCAATTTTCTTGAGCATCTCAATAGCCATCTTCCAGTCTTCTATAACACTATTAGTAACTGAAGCCCTCTGATTTATCTCCTTCTACTCTTTCCCATATTTTCTCTTAATTTTCCTTATCTTAGAATTAATAGACATAGTATCAAAAATTATATGTTACATGATCCCATTCATGATAGTAGTTATATTGCAAAAAAATTCCTTAAGAGAAATAATCATCTTTCTTATGTTATCGCAATCTCCTTTGGGCACATCATTTAGGAACCACCTTGGCATTTCCTTTGGATTGTCTTAAATATTTTTCTCAGGGTCATTGAAAATTCCTTCTTTTTCCATTTCCTCTAACTCCTCATTAATGTTTTCCTTACCTAATTCCTACTCCCAATCAACTCCTTCAAAATCCTCATTATTTTAAAAAAAAATCCTCTTTAACACTATTACCCTTCCGCTCTTTAATTTTGATTTCCTATTTTTCCTCAAATTTAGTGTTGACTTGACTATCATCCTCAAATTCAAGGAGGAAATCATCATCCGAGTTAGCCAAATCCTTGATGTCAAGAACTAATTTTTTCCCTTCAATATCTTGCCTTTATTGTTTTTGCTTGCACTAACCAGTCTAGTAGAGCACCTGCACAAAAAAAAAATACTATTTATGCCCTTTTGGTAAGGCTCTTGGGTATCCCCAATCTCAATGGTTATAGAGCATGACAGTTCCATCCATTTTCAACATTCTTTGAGAGAGTGGGGGGAATTATTTTCTAAGGGGTAACATCTATGAACAACATAAAAGAGGGATATGGGGATGCGAAAGAAGGAGGAAACCTTTTTTGGATTTGGAAATTGAGCTTAAATGGGGGAATTAGGGTCCAATACAATGGGTCATTTTTATTAGTTGTATATGTAGATACCCAATATCTGGAGGCCAACTAGAAAGCACAAAGAGATCAATATGCAATGCTCAAGGTTGCAATGGAATTTTAATTATCCCAAAAATTTCAATATGATTTACATATGAGACCATCTAGTTATATATCCAAAGTGAGACATAAGATGCCAAATATTATGATAGGCATCTTAATATTATGACATGAAATAACTAACATGACATAAAAGTAAAAAATATAAGATCTAGAAACGACAACTACATCTTCTAGAAATAATCTTACGACCTAAGTAAAATTAACATGTGAATAAGTCCCCTAAGTCCCTAGTAAGTTATTTAACTAGGTAGAAGAAATTTATTCAAACCAACACCCCCCTTAAGGGAAAATTAGGGAGTACATTAATATACAAATGATGCAGAGATGCAAGGATGGGCCTCGACTACTAGGCCATGTTACGTAGCCGTATAAAAACAAAAATGCAATCTATCATAACCGAAATGTATTGAATTTTTAATAATAATATGATAAATTGAATTATTGAGGAAATTCAATATGTGAGTGGAAATTTTGGATATTTTTGGAAAGATTGAAAGTCGTTGATCGTCGTTGACTATGTGATCTTCTAAATTATATATATTATTATGGTTTGAATGTTATTGATGAATCTTGGTAAGTGCAATTGTGTGCAGTCGCATGATGACACGTTGAAGGATGAGAATACAATTGAAGTTGGATTGTTTAGTCAGATCAAATAGTAAGCTAGATGGAATCTAGGTGTACAAACCACACATGGCATGATGTCTTGCATTTTAACTTTTTGGCATATAGAAGAACTAAATTTCATGAATTGAATTGTTCCAATGATTGAAAATGAATGGCTTGTAGAAAAATTAAACCCATGACTTCATGTTTAAGTTGTTTACTTTAATTTTGGTGTTTTTAAAATTGGAGGAAAATGATAGTACATAATTCTAAAGTATGATTTAAAAGGATAAGAATTTCATTATATGAAATTCATTGAAAATCCCTTTTTGCTTATATGTATTGATGCTTGAAATGAAATAAAATTTATTTTATTTAATTAAATGTTGGTGGGTGCGGCCACAATAATGGGTTACACTTTTTGGGACATCTTGATTTTTGCTGAAATCACATGTTTTCAAAAAATATAATGATTTAAGCCTTAAAAAAGGTTCCATTTCAAGGGTTTTAATTGAAGAGGGTTTGATCAAACCCACTTATATCAAACCCCCTTGGATAGAAAGCCACTATTTTTAAACCATACCTATAATGGAGTCTCCTCTATACCTATCAAAATGTTGATAAAAAACCAATTTTGATTTACCTTTTAGGGGACCAAATTAATTAATTTAAAATTATTTCTTTGTAAGGATGTAGTCCTTATTATAAGCTTCCCAAAAAGTATAATTTTAAATATATTTAATTTAATTATTATATTTATTTTTTATTTCTTGTGAATGTAGGTTTTTCAATGAACATCGAGGTCTTTATTTCATACATATGAAAAAATAGGAAAAGAGAAAAAAAATTCTTAAAAGTGCATGTACACTAGCTATTGATGTCCTTATTCCAACAAAAAAAGAATAAGTTAATTCAAATGAATACAAAAAAAGTTATGCAGCTGAAAGTATAA
Organism: Sequoiadendron giganteum; assembly: GCA_007115665.2. NCBI lineage: Eukaryota > Viridiplantae > Streptophyta > Pinopsida > Cupressales > Cupressaceae > Sequoiadendron > Sequoiadendron giganteum. The sequence continues at coordinate 205,024,629 of CM021105.1, forward strand.
TATATCCAAATTATAATTACTCTAAATTAGAAAATTAATTAAAATATATATATGCAACAAAAAATTATGAAAAAATATCCATCCACTAGATAATGGTGTGAAAACATTGTATTTAAAAAATTAGAATTGTATGCTTTCTATAACAAAAGTTATGTAGCTAAAAGTAACATCAGTTTTTGAAAATGATGTTTAGTAAAAAAAATAAGTTAATAAAAACTACATAAAATAATTCACAATTTATTTTTTAATTTTTAAAAAAATATAATTATATTCTCAACACAAAATATCACAAATCACTAGTTTGTTTCACCTTCAAATTCTTAATGGTTTAGCTTCTATAGGCATACGAAAGTGAAGATCTAGTGAAAAATGTTGATTTCAATGTCAAGTTTGGCCAAAAAGTGTAACCCATTATTGTGGCATCATCTTGACATAAGGAACACACAAAAATCTCTTCAAACAAATAATCTATATATATATATACATGTAATTATATATATGTGAATATACATATAAATAGAAGAAAAAACATAGGTGAAGCAATGTGTGAAAATATATAAATAAATAAATACACACATAAATATATGGTTTATATATATACATACATAATTATATCTTTTTGAATTGATTTCGAAACCGATATTACCATAATTTGATGCAGAGTTAGGAGGATTCAACAACATATCTCACAATCCTTCAAAATTAATCCAAATAAATCTTTGTATAACACATTCTATTATTCATTCTATGTCACATTGGAAACATAACCATGGTAGCCCAAAAGAAAACTATTTCATTTTTTCCAAAACTGCAAACCCTAGATAGGGTTCAAACCTACCCTCACTAAAATGATCATAACTTATTCAAATCTTAATGAAATTTGATGAGACTTGAAGAAAATGAAAGTAGATTCATATAGGAAAAACATAAACTTGGTTTCAGACCCAAAATATATAATTTAAAGTCCGTACCATCATATTCTTTCAGACTGTAAATTCTGCACAATATTGTTAAAATAGGCAGTCTCACCAAAATAATCATATGTTCCACAAAACTCAATAAAATTGAATGAGACAAAAATAATTGGAAACTAGTAATAGAGATATTTTCATTCATATATGATACTCCATTATTTGAGTGCATACCAGGCTGTACAAACCACAACTTCAACCTGGAAACAATGTAAAATCAGAAAATGCACACAAACTTGAGGTTGCTATTCATCAAACTTCACAAATAATTTCTCCAACCTACCAATTCGAGTTTTGGAGGGTTTACTTATACATTTAAAACCAAAACCAACTATTTTCAACCACCTTTTAGTTAGTTTTTTGAAAAAACACCTTAATGACACTTTTGACAAGTTGCTTGACAACTTTCTTGAGCAAATTTTATAATTTTTACAATATGGAACAACTTTAAACATTATTTGACAAATGACTTCAAATATTACTTCCTAAGACTCAAAAACCTATAAAATTGTTTGATAAACCTTATTATAAGACCCAATACATAAAATAGAGCAACTATTTACAAATGGCCTCATGGAGTCAAGAAATCAAACAAGTGCTCCTACACCAAACTCCCGAGGGCAAAAGAATTCAAGCCCCTTTGAATTGCATTCTTCTTGATCTTCCAATTCCTTTGCACTTTTTTCTTTGTCTTTTCAACCTGAAAATTATTCTTTGTCTAAAGCATTAGTAACATAATGAAATGAAACAAACTTTCTACCATAATACCTCCATCATTCATCAATCCTTTGCAAACCTCTATGACCAATTCATCCATGATCATTCCCTTAATCAACTCAATGTCTTCAAGTCCCGAAATCAGGTTTCTTATCTAAATGATACATTCACCTTCTTGCCTTGGAATTTCTGCAAGAACTTTACATTCTTCATCTTCATGCTTAGGAACATCTTTTTCTTCATCTAGGAATTCTTCATGTGCATCTTCATATGCTTCTTCTTCCTTTTTCATCTTCTCACTTCTTCTTCTTTTCACAATCTTCTTTATAGGCCAAACCATCTTCCTTTTCAATTTCAAATTCCAACTTGTCTCTTGTTTCATCATTTGTTCTATCCTCTTCATAGATTCTTGGAACTCTTTATCCAACCTCTTCATTTCTTGCTTCAACTCAACAATTTCCCTATCCATCTTTGCTTGTCTTTTTCTCTTCTTTCTCTCCTCCTCTGCCTGCAAATGCCTTCTCAAGTTCTCCATATTTTTAGATGGTCTTAGAAAGTATCTCCTTTCTCACAAATCTCTTTTCTCTATGCCTTATCAATGGCAGCAACCAGGTTCTCACATAACCTACAACCAACCAACACAACACCGCATACCACAAACCAACTTACCAGCCCAGACCTTCTGCGCTCTGATACCAATCTGATGCAGAGTTAGGAGGATTCAACAACATATCTCACAATCCTTAAAAATTAATCCAAATCAATCTTTGTATAACACATTCTATTATTCATTCTATGTCACATTGGAAACATAACCATGGTATCCCAAAAGAAAACTATTTCACTTTTCCCAAAACTGCAAACCCTAGACAAGGTTCAAACCTGCCCTCACTAAAATGATCATAACTTATTCAAATCTTAATGAAATTTGATGAGACTTGAAGAAAATGAAAGTATATTCATATAGGAAAAACATAAACTTGGTTTCAAACCTAAAATATATAATTTAAAATCCGTACCATCATATTCTTTCAGACTGTAAATTCTGCACAATATTGTTAAAATAGGCAGTCTCACCAAAACAATCATATGTTCCACAAAACTCAATAAAATTGAATGAGACAAAAAGAATTGGGAACTATAAATAGGGATATTTCCATCCATATATGATACTCCATTATTTGAGTGCATACCAGGCCGTACAAACCACAACTTCAACCTGGAAACAATGTAAAATCAGAAAATGCACACAAACTTGAGGTTGCCATTCATCAAACTTCACAAATAATGTCTCCAACCTACCAATTCGAGTTTCAGAGGGTGTACTTATACATTTACAACCAAAACCAACTATTTTCAACCACCTTTTAGTTAGTTTTTTGAAAAAACACGTTAATGACACTTTTGACAAGTTGCTTGACAACTTTCTTGAGCAACTTTTATAATTTTTACAATATGGAACAACTTTAAACATTATTTGACAAATGAATTCAAATATTACTTCCTAAGACTCAAAAACCTATAAAATGGTTTAATAAACCTTATTATAAGACCCAATACATAAAATAGAGCAACTATTTACAAATGGCCTCATGGAGTCAAGAAATCAAACAAGTGCTCCTGCACCATAATTGAACTAGAAAAATTGAAAAAGAATCAAGAGAAATATCTCATGCAATAGTGGAATGCCTTCGAAATTAAGGCAAGAATTCAAATTTGATAGAATGGGGTGGCTAAGACATTAATGCCCACTACCATTGAAATCAGCCTCATAGTGGGAGGTTAGAAAATCAAGGAAATTTTCCATTCTTTAGGGATAATCAATGACTCCAATGGGAGAAGAATTAGCAACCAACGTACACTGGAAAAAAGCCGAAGGAAACAATCTTGTAATATAGAGTTATTTGGTGACTCTGGATAAAAATGTTTCATTCTTTTACTGTTTTGTATAATCTTAATGCCTAGACAAAATAATATGTTTTCGATTTCCATAGATGTGAATGAAGTATTATTATTGATTTATTATTTTTATCAAATTGAATGTGATCAAGCTACTAATTGGTGCTCAACTGTGTTGGCCCATCCTTGCCAGTATCATTTTATGCATGTTTATCCAAGGCTTGAAAACTGACAATGATTGACTTTGTAAGTATGTATTGTCACCATTCTTTCCTTGTGCATTGATTTCATGTGTCCCTATTCACCCTGTCACATGGCTATCGAGTAAACTGACAAGCCAATGATAGATAAGTAACAATTTTTTGAAATTGTCATCAATCTTTTGGGTAGGTCACGAGCCTTTACAAATATTTTATGTTGTGATTTTTTTTTAATGGAAACCATTCGATGGTCGCCCTATGGAGCATGAACCCTCACTTCTATTGGCCATGGGATGATGGGTTTTGTGCTATATCATGATGCTTCATCATTGTGAGCAATGATGGGCATATGTCGCCCAAGTTGTAAATGATTTCTTTGTTATTATTATAGTTGTGGAATTTTACTATGTCATAGTGATAGCATTTAATTTTTCCCAATAATAAGCTTGCATGTATGTGAATAAAGCTATCATTATTTTGAATGATTTTCCCTATTGTCCTTGGGGTGAACATACCTAGGCAGTGGGTCAGCTATATGGTTTGGCCCTCGGCTACCATAAACTACAACGATATTCAAACAAAGGTTATAATCTATTAGACTTGAATGAGGTTCTTTAACTTGAGCCTGGTGAAGAAAAATATTAGGATTCTGATCTTGTTATTATTTCTAATAAATGGATAGCTTGTTGTTTAAAATCTTTTATTTACCTGCATCAACCATTAGCAACTTCATTTTGTTATTTTGTTATTTTTATTTTAAATACAATCATTTTTAGAATGATAAGTGCTCAGAACAATGATACAATGGAAACATGAAACTAAAATCTAGCTGTTTAGGTAGAAACAACATTGCATTATTGTAATAGTGAATGTTTTATTGGAAACGACATTTTTTGTCATAAATTATAATTATTTAGCTAGAAACAACATTATATTATTCTAAACAATGAATGTTTTGTTGGAAACAACATTGTTTTGTCATAAATTATAACTTTTTAGCTAGAAACAACATTGTAATATTGTAAACAGTGAATGTTATATTGGAAACAACATTGTTTTGTCAAAAATTGTAATTGTTTAGCTAAACCAACATTGTAATATTGTAAACATTGAATGTTCTATTGGAAATGATATTGTTTTGTCATAAACTATAAATTTTTAGCTGAAACATCATTGTAATATTTTAAATGGTGAATGTTCTACTAAAAGGCCACAAAACATGACATGATATCTATTTTCACCTAATAATGGTTTGTGTCTGCCATAAAATATACCCCTAGAACCCATTTGAAGGAAATTACAGTCAAGTGCCACTTGGTTTTAATCAACCACTTGATCTTTTAATCAAATACCTCACCTACAAAAGCTAGTTGACGCTTATTGCCAAGAAACCTAACAAGAGTACCCATCTCACCTAATACTATAAAATAGATGACTTGCTAAAAGTGAGAAGTGTTTTTGCACTAAGGTTGAGTGTAATTTATAGAAAAACGAAGCTAGAAATTCATAAATGGAAAATATTTTGTATCGTAAAGACAAGGAGAGAATTAAGATTTTGGCAATTCATTGTAAGATAAAATTGTATAAGTCAGGATTCAAAGGATCTCAGTATTCAATCTAATTTCTTGCATTTATGGATTTTTTTTGCTTTTCACCATGTGTCCTACTACATGGTGAAATTACTTTCTTAATCAATAAATAATCGTTAAATAATTGAGTGACATATATTATTTGAAATTAATAAAAATATAGAAAATGATAGCCTTCCTTTTTTTAGGGATTTATATCAAACCAATAAAACCATTTAGCTACTCAATAAGAGAGCATGATTCTTAGGCTAAAGAGAATTCAGTTGGAGCCAAGGATTGAGGGGTATCCATTTTATCAATGCCATTCAAGGCATGACCTTGGCCTTATCCTTTTCGATATTAAAACCTTCCAATCAACAAGAATTGATCCTTAAAAACACTTTTACAATCATTCAACATTATGAGTAGAACAAAAACCTATTGATAACCTTTTATTTTCGATAAATTTCCTTAAAGGAACTTTAGGCTGTTCTGAACGTATTACAATTCTCTCGAATTATTTATTGAAATCTTTTAAACATTTATAATTTTTTTCTTTCAAGCAATTCAAATAATTCTTCTTTTTGTTTGGATTTAATTCTTGATTGATAATGATTGTGAATAGGTGTGTTAAGTGGGTTCCTCCATCTTTTGAGTTTCTCAAAATTAATATAGATGGTTCTTCTCATAGTAACTTGAGTTCTATTGGAATTAGAGGACTTGGCCATGCAAGTGATGGTAATATTCATTCATTTTTTCTTATGTGATGGACATTGCTTCTAAAAATTAGATGGAAGCTCAAGCTATTCGTATGGCTCTTGAGATGGCTTGGTAGTTGGGTTGGAGGTAAATTAATTGTTATTTTGATTTTTTGATATGATTTTCTTTTGTAAATAATATGAAATTTCAAGCATCCTCTTGAAGAATTACTTCTTTAATGGACCAAATCATTCATCTCTCTTTGAATTTTGAGGTTATCTCCTTTCCTCATATCCTCAGGAGTGGAATGTTTTTGTGGAATGACTATCAATAGAATATTTTTTAACTAGATTTTTAGATTTTCCCTCTACTTACTTTAGAAATAACTCTTATTATTTAAAAATCTAAATAATATATATAATATGTTATTATTTCTTTAATGGATTTAAATTTAGAGATAATTATTTGCAAAATTATCTCTCATGTAAATGAAATGAATATGGTCACAATATTTGCTCATCTAAAAATATTCAGACATTTGATGTCTTCTTACGGTACAATTCATCATATTTCAGATTTGTTTCAATTTATTAGATAAGCTGAGATCGAAGCTTTATTCAAAATGGGAAACCCTAAATATTGAAAAGGTGGGGGATGCAGATGTAAATTTAGAAAGATTTAGACGTATCCCAGCCAGTCCGTACAGGTGTCCATTTGGGACAGTTGGGACTGAAATAGGAGGCTGTGACTTTGGAATTGAGGAGCTCGACTATTGGAGCAAACTTCACGCAGCGGGGTGCTTTGTATTGATTGATAGATGCCCCTCGGCTTAGGGCATAATCCATCAACTCATCAAAAGTCCCATTTTCTACTATTTTTATTTCCAGAGGGCCGATGGATTTGTCGGCGGCTCTGCCTTGTCTGTACACCGAATTTAAATTCTCCTCTACAGTGAGCGAACACTGCTGGAAAACCTCAGCAGCCACTTCCAAATTGCTTGAACTGCGAAGCTCCCAAAAGAGAACGTAATGCCCGGGAATGGTAGAGATGTCTGCGTAGCTGGTGTACTCAATCACTCGAACCCCATAATTCTCCAGATGCTTCGTTGCCTTGTTCACTGCGTTTTGCAGTTCCACTTCGTCAGTTTTGTCCGAGTCAATGCTCAACATTACATTTTTCCTGCACACGAAATGGAACTGTGGCGCCGAGTTGTGGAAGCTGCTCACTCTAAGCACGTCCCCGACTCTGTAGCGATACAGCCCTGCACAGCAACAAAGAAAATGAATATACCCTTGATAAAGACTTTCAGCGTTAATTAATCACCAACTATGTTGGGCATAAAACATGTTCAGAAAATCATTATATAACGCCTTTTTGCTTTCCTATATATTACCTGCGTATGTGGTTACCACAAGCTCATATTCTTCCCCGACTTTGACGTCAGCGAGCTCCACCAGCTGTGGCTCAGACTTGGTGTTTTCATTATGATTGTCGCGGCGAAGGGGAAGGAATTCGAAGTAGCCCATGTTGGGCATGATAGTGTACGACACTTCCGACGGTTTGCTGAGCGGGTGGAGATTGAGGCCGAAGTAGCACTCGGACGATGCGTACATCGTGCACAACTGAGGCAGTCCACCACTGTAGAAATCGAGGGTGGGAATGTACTGGGCCATGGCGCCTGTCACGATCACTTCCAGGTACTTTGTGTTGGGCCACAGCCGCTTGATTATTTCCTCCCATGACTCCTTTGAGCACTCGCGATCAATGAGATCTGCCAGCTCAGGATTGGGACTCAATAATATGTTCATCACGGCCTTTCTTAATGAAGGGTCGGGAACGTGTTCCTCACTGACGCTTCCCATTCGAATGTCATGGCAAAGGGACTGCCAGTGTTGTTCCAGGAAATTTATTGCTCTAAGCAAGCCCGAAGCGAAAACGGCTCCTGCTCTCAGAACTTGCTTGTTTTGGGCTAGGCCGCAGAGAAGTTGAGCATACATGCTCTGGTGGGAATCGGGGCACAAAATGGCTTCCATGGGACTGGTGTAGACATTGTAGGGATCAAAAGGCTTTTCTCTGAAGTGTCGGCTCTTGTAGTAGCTCGTTAGAACTGGCCGAGCTACTAATCCGCCTGGAGTCTTGGTTTCAGATTTGATGAAGAGGAAGTACATACCTTTTCCCTTATCTAGCCCCTTTATGTACCTGCCACAGAATATTTCGCAGCTTTAGAATCTGTCCCTTTGATTAGAATCTAGCATATATATCTTTAAACATAAGAATTGAGGTAGAAAAGGCTCACTGATTCATGACAGGCATGAGAAGGCTATAAAGAAGCGTTCTTCGGTCTAATTCCTCTTCGATTGTGGGCATCAGTTTGCGTTCTCCAGCGGATGTTCCAGAGCTGTTAGAGAAAATCAGACAATAGAAATTAAAGTTCAAATTAAACTCCCACTAGAAACATCGAATAACGCACATGAAGCTGTTTGGTTCATGCGACTTTTACATGAAATATTAAAATATGTTACTTTTTATTCACCTCGTGAGAAATTCGGAAACTTGATGAGATGAAAGAATAGGAGACTTATCGCCGTTAGCGATTCGCACAATATCAGGCTGGAGATCCTCGTAAGTAATCACGGGCAAGAGTTTTTTGAAAGACTCCCTATCAGTGCGACCATTGAGGTCATAGCGCTTTAGGTATTCTGTATGAGCGTTCCTCGTCAAAATCTCAGAAAGCACTTGAGCCTGCACTTGATCAGTATGTATGGTGACATGCTCAATAAAATCCAGAGCTTTCTTATCATTATCGCTGAGGACTGCAGTGTTGCTAAGCATGGCTTCGGACATACTGGTCTAATGAAAAACCCAACAATATATCCTAAAGGACTTGGATGAAAACGAGGATGCGAGGCAAAGAGGGAAACAAGACTTTAGACTCAAATCCTACGATTGGATAATGTGAGGAAATCGTTAGTGAGTGGGCTGTATTTATAGCTGTATTCAGGGCAGCGCCATGGTGTTACTCCAAACCGTCCTTTGGTATAATATCACAATTTCGGACGACAAACAATTCGTTAAAAGATAATCGGAGGACGGCCGTATTTAGAAAGAGCAGAATTTCAGTAAGACCAAAAGTTAACCGTTAACTCTTTAAAATTAATTAGGATGGTCCTTTTAAATTTTCCAGCATTACCCAAATTTTAACCATTTTCTGTAATCAAATAGTCAAATAGATTATCTCTATTTGATATCAATCTTCATGGCATTTTCAGATATTAATTAGATATTTCTTTCTAACAATTTATTACTATAGTATTTTAAAATTTTCCAACATTATTCAATTTTTAATATATATTTTTAATTAAATAGATTATTTGTATTTGATATCAAATTTTCATATATGATATTTTTAAATATAAATTAGATATTTCCCTCTAAACATTTATATTTGATATTTTAATAAGAAAAATGTATTTTGTTTAATTTATATATTATATTTTTAAATATTAATAAATATCAATAATATACTATTTCTTTATAATAGTTTGAGATTTTAGTATGAGTAAAACATATCTAATTTTATTCAGATTAAATTTAAATCATAACAAATTTCAAAAATGAAATTTAAATCATTATAAATATTAAATAATAAAATATAAATCAATTAGAATGATTTTCTTAAATTAAATGTAAAGAGTGTCCACAAAATATTTAATTTGATTAAGTTAGTTATTAAAAAATAATTATATGATTATCAAATATTTAAAGATTAACAAATAAGATATAACTTAAAATTTTATAAGACTTAAAATAATTGTGTAATATCTATTTATTCTTCATATAGACATATTTTTAGTTTCTATATCAATATGTTATGTTTGAGATCATGAATGTTTAACATGTGAATGATTGTTAATTTCCTCCTTGTCACTAGCATTATTAGACATAATGTTATATGTAATATAATTATTCTAGTTTCATAAATTACATAATAATCATAACATGTTAGTTCATCTCAAATATCAAGATTAAGAAAATAAAAACAATGTAGAAGCTTATTCTAAAGGATGACAAGTTGAGAAAATCTTAAATGCTAAATACTAAATATTAATTACTAAATATATTTTAATTCACATTCTTTTATTTTTTATATGAATAAAAATGGTTTTTTTCCAAGTGATCAAACCTTTTTACAACAATACATTCCAAAAGACAAAAACTGAGTTTCATAAAAGATGAAACATTCAAAAGAAACAAAGACATCACAACACACACCATAATCTAGTGTATGACTAAGAGACATACTTGGGAAGATATCTATTTTGAATTTGAAGAAAGTTCTAGGAAACATAGCTCTATAGAACATAGAAATTGGAGAATAAACTCCAATAGGGATTAGGGGAGTTGTATGAACATCACTAGACTTGAGAGATACTAAGATGGGATCAAAATGAATTGACTCATTTAAGTTAAAGTCAAAGCTCGTAAGAAACAATATAATGTGGTAGGAGAGGGTTTCAATCACCATGTCAATATTTTATTTTATGGTTATGAATGCATTTAGGTTCTTTTTATGTTATTTATATTAGATTTACAAACAAGATTTCAAATTAAAAATATTTATTTTTGAATTCTTTTAATGGTGAATGTATATGTACTTCATATAAAAGTATGAAATTGTTTCAAAAAGAGAAGCATATTATGTATACTTTCTAAGACAATACATTCAATAACTTATTGAAAAATAATTTATCATGGAAATCTAGTATAAAGGTCTCATTAATCATTTACACGATAAGATCATTAAAAAAAAACCTTTTCTTAAATCTTTTTGAAGCATATTTTTCTAAACATTTCGATTAATGTATTTTAAAGAGGTAATAAATATATTACTAAATTATTTAGAACAAGATAACATTATTTTTTTTTAAATACTTACTAACAAATTTTAGAGGAAAATAATTATTTTAATGTTTTTATAATTTACACTATACAAATAGTAATTTACTTTTCATGATCGGAATATCATTTAAAAGTGAAAATAATTGTATGTTTACAACTACTAGTTTGTCATAATAAAATTGTTGATGGAATATAAAAGAATTAAAGATACAAAGAAAAACAACCATTAAAAATTGAAAATGACATATTAAAAAAAATATATAAAAAATACAAAAAAAGAAAGTGTTATTTAAAATTTTATGAACATCAGCATTATAAATTATTTTTAAAATAATAGAATGATAAGATGAGAATTGGAAGTATAAAACAATTCAATTAGTACATCAAAAGTTATTCAAGAGTAAATAATTTGTATTTTAGAAAGAGAGATCACAAATTTGAATCACAAGAAAGGATATGTACATTTCATTTAAGTTGTTTAATAAAGCACACATTTAATAAATATGATTATGTGGTAGTTTCATATGTGATCATTCATTTATAAACCTAAATCAAATAGCCTAACATCTTAAACTATCAAGTGATTATATTTCCAATTCCATTTCACATTGATTGAAAATGAGGATGCGAGAAAAATATGAAAACTATACTTTAGATTCATCTTAAAATTGAATCATATGAATAATTCATCATAAATGAGTTATATTTTATATCTGCATGCAACCCTATCAAATAGATGAAAATAATTTACATTTATGCTAACAAAAATTATTACTTCTAAAATTAATATCTTGACTAAAAATTTCATTGAAATTATATATCATTATCAATGAACCTTTAAGTTGAATAAATACAAGATTGTTGATTATATAAATATCATATAAGACCCTACCAAAAGAAACAAATCGCTAAAAACAAAATCCAACAAGGATATTTCCAGATTTGTGTGGCCGAAGCGCAAACTACACAATGATTCCAACAAAGATAGACAAACAGGAAGGTTTGGTAATTGACAGAACAGAGGAGGATGAAATTTCAATCCCGTGGCGAGACTGAACACTCAAGACATACAAAGGAGGTGGGCCCCCTATGAGCAAGAGGCATGCAACACCACGTAACGGTGACAACAGAGTCCAATTTACAGTTAAATGTTGTCCCCAATGAAATAGAGTTTCAAGGCGCAGGCGGGTAGAGGAGCAATGGAGGAGTCCCGGCGGGGGTTATGTAAATCTCAATAGCAAGTAGCGACCAATAACATGATCATTCCGACAGTGGTAGGCCACACGTGTCCCCTTGTCCCGCACTATACGGACAGCCCGATGCTTGCCAGCGATGAGCGCAAAGGTCATAATTGATATTATCCGATATCTTCGAGGGTTGTGGTCGACTACACTATGAACACAAATATTTAGTTTATTTCCATACTCATCTTGAACGAGATACGTGTTGGGTAACTTTTAGTTTATTGTAGAGGAATAAACAATGGCCAAGAGTGGAATTTGATGATTACGTTTGTCTTAGCGTTTCGTTATTTAACTGCTTTTTAATTTAATTCTTATCCATAATCTCCTGTTAGCAAATAATTTTATACAATTTATTAATATTTAGATGTTAAATGTTCTTATGATTTTATATAGTTATTGTGTTATGATTTTTTATTAAAAAAATATACATATTATTTGAAAATATTAAAATAATAGTTTTTAATATAATAATTTAATTATTATTAGAGCTTATCCCATAAAAACCAATAGATAATAAATAATAGTGAGTTGTTTTTTTTTTTTTTTTTCTTGTAATAAAAGCTTTTTAATTTATTCAATATATTATCAAATATTAATACATGAATAATTTTCATTTCAACGAAAATTTGAATTGATATAATATTTTTTTATAGATATTTATAATTTAGTAAGAATTTGAATTGTAAGATATTGGATATTTTATACTTATAAAAATTTCAATCGTAAATTATGACATAAATCATTAAACTATAGGGTTGTATATTTAGACACTGAAAATTGGTCTAGGCATGCAAGTACCACCTTCGACATAAATTTCTAATGTCCATGATCATGATTAAATAATATTAATTATTTAATTATTTCCTATGCACATCTTTCTTCTATTAATTAAATAAACTTTAATTATTTAATTAATTTATTATTATAGGTATTCACCTTTGATTAATTAAATAAATCTTATTTATTCAATTACCTGGCTAATTAATTAATTCTCTTTTTGAATTGAATAATTTATTATTTAATTTACCTTTGATCATATTTCGACTATAATTAAATGGTCTTTTCGAATTATTTAATTATTCAATTAACCTTTTCGACAATCAATTAAATAAATCATTATTTATTTAATTAAATTCTTAAATTTTGAATGTTGAATTAAATAAACATTTAACTCATAAAAATAGTTATTTTTGTCACATTCTTCTATCGCCTACTTAACTAATTATTCACTCACCATCTGAGTCAAGATCTATTTGAATCCATCAGTTTTCGTTTGATTCAATATCTGATCATCTTTGCGAAGAGAATCTTTGTCAAACCAGTCAGTTATCTAGTTAAAACTCATATGCATGAACATATTTATTATTAAAATATTTTTATTTAATTAATTAATTCATGGGTACATTCAAACAGATCATTGTCTAAATTATATCTTTATCTTTTTCATTCAATTCTTATCCTTCTAATTTTTGAAGACTTTCAACTACAGATTAAATCATTTATTTAATCTTGATCTATTATTTAGTCTATTTTCAAATAGTCTTAACACTAGATTAAATTATTATTTAATTTAATCTTCATCCTACAAAATTTTCTAACTCATGTTCTAACTAACACAAATCATCTCACATCGCATGAAATTCATCAATCTTGATCGTTGATCTCTCTTTTGAATTTGAGTCGATCGTTCAAAAACCATCTTTCTATAAATTGGCTGACTTTTTTTAGTATTCCTCCTCCTGAAATCTATATAATTTGGAAGCATAACTTGTTAATCTTTGATATTTTTCTATAATCACATACATCAAGGATATACTTGCACACTTACTAAAAATCTGAGGGAAAGAATACTATCATGACAAAATGGAGAAAGACAATCAAGATAATTCGAAGGAGTTTATAGATGTTTGTTGAGAGTGTGTTAATTATCATTTTACTTTATTCCTTTTTGCTTTGTTGTTTAATTTAGATTAATGCTTGTTTATTATATTTAACTGATCTTGCTTGTAGGGTAATGGTTGATGAAACCTACGACGCATCTGTAGCTTTAAACGATGCATCTGGCTGGTAATTTTATTCAAGTTTCAAATTTCTATTTTAAGATTTTCTTATTTTCATTTTTATTTTCGCTAATGTTTGGTTTACAACGTGTGATTTAGGATGATAACATAATTTTTGTAGGATGTAGCCGAGAAGACATTGAAACCAAATCTTTTTCTACAAGATGAATGATGAAGACAAATTTGAAAACTACTAACAATTGCATGCAAAACCTATGTCAAAGTCTAAAATTATAAAAATAACATTTTGTGTTTGGTAGATTATCAAATCATCATTTGGATTAAAATTAACTAATGTCTTTTATGTCTGTAATTGTTTAGATTAGAATCCCAATTTGGTACATCATAGTATCCTCTCCCCTTGTGCATTTGTGTGATCCTGGGTGTAAGAGAACTGATTACTGACTCTAAAAATTTGGGCCTACATTGGTGGTTAAGAGTAACCAACGCGACTCAAAACCAGTGATGGGATTTTTCGCTGAGCCACTCCCAATCGATATACAAATTTTAATACTCAAGGAAAGATCAGTATTACAAGGATCCCAGTGGATAAAAATTTGATTCCATAGTACCCTTGAGGTGTGTCAAAACCTACATAGCCTAACCTCTGTAGACTAGGATGATATTGCCTCTCGCATGGATCTTCTAAATAGGTTTCCAAACTTAAAAAGCCAATTTTTTTGTAGTTAAACCAAAATCCTTCTATTTACTAGTGCAGCAAGTCAGACCTGTGAAGCCATCTCATATCTTTATGGTTCATTTGTAGAGATGAAAAGTATGCAATGGGGAGTTCATGGGTAATATAGCTTGGCTGCTTTGAGAAGTGTGTGCCATGGAGGGGATCTAATGGGGTCAAGCTACTAGTAATCCACCTTGAATATACGTGGCTAGGGAAACCCAATCAAGAACTCAGTAAATATTGTCACTCCCAACGTTAGGAATTGTACATGTCTTTTGGTTTTAATGGATTCATACACATCAAAACTGAAAACACATTGTCTTCTATGATTGTATTTCTTTATTTTCCAAAATGTGGTCATGAAATAGAGTTAGTTTATATTATCATTCATCATAAAATGGCAGTGTCATTACAAGTCACAACTGTCAATTTCAAAATCGCATGTGTCATTATGAGTCACAACTGTTAAATAGAGAACTGCATGTGTCTGTCAAAAAAGTTAGTTTTAATAGGGTTTAGTTTTTGAGTCGCATCTAATTAGTGAGTCACATCTATTATAAGTTAAACCGCATTTTTCTGCAGAAGTCACAATTATCTGTCAACAACTGAGACTAGATTTCAATAGTTAACCGCATCTGAAACTATCAACACAATTTTCAATTTTAGCAACACATTTGCAACTTGAACCACAATTGACTGTGAGCAAAAATCTCAAAAACTACAAACTAAGTCCGAAAAACAAACTGTCTTTTTCACCTCTATTTATTATGGTCAACCTTTGATCCGGTGGACATTTTTTAGTGAAAATTGAAGTGTCTTATTTTTCTCCAAAATCTGCACCGTCAGAAAGAGCTCAGCGTCCTGGTTCCAACGCAACTCAAACGGAGCAAAAAGGAGTCCGTTTGCACGAGTTATGGCCAGTCAAACCTTTGGTCAAACTGGGATCAGGGGCATCCAGAAGGCGAAAAAATGGCGTTGTCAAAAATCAATTAAACCAGCGTCATCACGAAGAGCTCGTCACAAGCTTTCCAACGCAACTCGTTTCATCAAAATCCGACATCGGACGCGAGAGTTATCAGCGGTCAAAGTTGCAGTTGACTTGGTGGACAGAGGGTACATTGATGACGTCATCATCCGTACAGATGACGTCAGCACATAGTACGGAATTTGATGTAGACAAACCAGAGTGTGACATGTGGCATTTGTACGGACCAATGGCAGAGTGACACGTGGCAGTCCGTACGCCTAGTCAGCAAAGTTTGGCGAATCAGGGTTGGACACGTGGCATGGTGAGTTGGCGGAAAGTACAGTCAGCGGGACACATCAGTGCTCTGTCGGCACAGTCAGCAATGAGTCAGCAGTACGGGCAGCACACAGTCAGCATCCTCGGTGAATCAGTGATCGACACGTGTCCCTTCATTTTTGGCGAATTTGATGGTTTGTTTTATCAAAAGTTTGTTAGCCGGAAATCTCGAACCCGCGACCTCCGGGCAGTTAGCCAGCCCGTCCACCATTCCACCAAAGCCGGCGGACAGTCATTACCATATGTTGCGACAGGTAGCTTTTGTTATATCTCGGCCAGAAATTGGCTATTAAAAGCCAGCGGCCGGGGTTAAACCCCCGACTGCCGGCCAAGTAAAATCTATATCCACCGCTAGGCCATTCGCAGGCTTTGATATATATTTAGCATCGGTTTTATTTAACTTTGTATCAAAAGCCGAATGCTATAAAAATAAAACAAACTCCTAATTTTTAAAATTAAAACCAACTATAATCCTTTTTTAAGGATTAAATCCAAACCCCCAAAACAATATTAGCCCGAAAATGAATACTTGAAGGGCTTAAAATAATTAAGGGCATTTTTATCATGGAATTTTTATTCAAAATATGGGAGATTCATAAGGATTTTGGAGAGATAAGGTGAATATTTGCAAATCAATTGGTTAAAGGCCAAATTGAGCAAATTCTTTGTATAAAAAGGGGGCTTGAGGTGAGAATGGGGATCAAGTTTTTTTTCAGGTGATGAAGTTCTAATGCTGAGGCGTCAAAGAGAGGTCTTGTTGGAGAATTCTTTCAGATCATTCTTGCATATCAGAGCATCGTTACGTTGCCGAAATGCTTGGAGAATGGTGGTGCTTTTGTAACTGATTTGGAGATTAATCGGATCGGTCACACTCTATTGGAGTGGACCCGGAGATGTAGTCACTCTCGTGATGAACTCCGAAATCAAACACTGTTTGCACTTCTCTCTTTCTCTCTTTCTGTCTCTCATTTCTTTTCATTCTGTTATAATCACCTTGATTACGTTCTTTATGTTATTTCCTTAAGTTAATTTCATTTTAATTAACTTGAAATAATCATTGTAAAGCATTGTAAAAGTTTAAGCATTTAAACTACAATTTAGTCTAGATCCTATACAGATCAAGTTAGTATCAGAGCTCAGTTGACTATTATTGCAGTTGTTTTTTTGAATGCTAACGAGATCCAGGATTCAGAAGGGTGAAGGCAAGCTTGAAGAATTTGATCCTGAGATCGGAAAGCGTAGATCATTTCCAAAGATGTCAGTTTCTGGAATGGAGGTTCCTAAAGAGATCAGTTAGCAGGAATTCAGAAGAGCATTCCTTGAGATGAAGGCTAAGGTGGACATTCTTTTTCAAGAGAGACAAGAGCGGAAAGGACGTGAAGAAGGTTCGTCGAAGCAAGAAGATCGCAAAGACATGAAAGGGAAACATCATGAAGATGGTGGCAAGAAACCAAATCATCCCTTTTCTTCTTCTCCTCCCTCTTCTCCTTCTCCTTCTTCTCCATCTTCTCCTCATTCTATTTCTTCTAATCCTTTCAAGAGTGGGTATAAGCCTAAAATTAAATTGGATGTAAAATTTGAACTACCTAAGTATTGTGGTGAATTAGATGCTAAAAAACTAGATGATTGGATTCAGCAAGTAGAAGTTTAATGTAGAGTTCAAAACCTCTTAGATGATGTTGATAGGATCCAATTAGCTACTCTTTGGTTAGGAGGTACAGCTTTAACCTGGTGGGAGAGTAAGTCTAAGGCAGAAGTTTCACAACATGGTAGAGTCAATTTAACTTGGGCAGAATTTATTAATGCTCTTAAAAAGCAATTTTATCCCTTGGGTCATATGCAACAGTTAATGATGGACTGGCAAATGTTTAGGCAAGGGAAAGGTCAAACTGTCTAAGAGTACACCCATGAATTCAGGAAAAGGGCTATTGCTTTGAATGTTCCTTTGTATACCCAAGACACATTGTTGAAATACATAGGAGGTCTACATTCCTACCTTAGGCATTCCATCCTGGTATTGAACCCTTGTAACTTGGATGAAGTGTCTGTTCAAGCAACACACTTAGAGACAAGGGGTAAAGGTTCCTTTATTGATAATGATAACTCTGTAAAGAAATCTTCTAAGGTTGCAGAGACAGGGAAAGGAAAGAAGGCAGCTACAGTCAAGAAGGATGACAAGCTTTCTTGCTCTCATTGTGACAGGAAGGGTCATGATGAAGATCATTGTTGGAAGTTGCATCCCGAATTGAAGCCTAAGTGGGCTCAAAGACAGAATCAGAAACAGAAGGGTAAGGACAAATCCACAAATGTTGTTATGGATCTTGGTTCAGATTCAGATGATGAGACTAAGATAACAGCTATGGGTATGAAAGGTAAAGCTCCTACTTTCAGTGTTTCCTTTGATAGTTGTGCTTCTACTTCTACAGTTAATGATTTCTCTGAAGATGCAAAAAGGAATGAGTTGTTTCATTTAAGGGTTATGGCTAAGAACAGTAAAATTGATGCACTCATAGATAGTGGATCTCAGGTGAATTTAATTTCAGAAAGTGTTGTAAATAACTTGGGATTAAGAACTACACCACATAAGAAACCTTATCCACTAGGTTGGATTTGTGAAAATGATAAGCTGCAAGTAACGAAACAATGCACCTTAAGGTTCACAATTACTAGTAAATTTGTGGATGAAGTACAGTTTGATGTAGTTCCACTGGATATCTGTGGGATAGTGCTTGGTAGCCCTTATCTTTATGACAGGAAAGCTATTTTCTACAGGGAAAAGAATCATTATCACTTGTTTAAAGATGGCATTCAGTATATTGTACATTCTCACAGGATTAAGACTGATCAATCTTTTGCAAATACAGGGCAGTTAAAGAGGGTAATTAATGCAAGTAAAGAGTTAACTCTTATGTCTGTCAGTACAGGTGGTTCTACACTTGAACTTGGAGTAGCTAACCAGGGTCAGATGTTGCAGGATGCACTTGCAATACAGCATGAGAAAATGATAATTGGAAGCATTGATGAATCCTTGGGTAAAAATGTTCCTGTTGTAAAGGATCGAATTGTTGTTGACTTATTTCCCTTCATTTCTGCATTGATTTTCAGCTTGATGCTAGTCAATTTTTGTTGGTTAGCGGCTATGGCAATTGATGTAGATGTTTATGGAAGTGATAACATACTGTTTATGTTCAACAACATTGTTGCAGTCTTTATTGTGCTTGTGAGCCAGATTTTCAGATGTACAGAGGATACAGGACAAGTGGGGAGGCCAAGTCCTCACTTATTGTTAGAGTAAATGTCACTTTTGGAGGTCCAAAAGGTCTTTAGTGGGGAGGCCTGATCCGGTGGACATTTTTCAGTGAAAATTGAAGTGTCTTATTTTTCTCCAAAATCTACACCATCAGAAAGAGCTCAGCGTCCTAGTTCCAACACAACTCGAACGGAGCAAAAAGGAGTCCGTTTGCACGAGTTATGGCCAGTCAAACCTTTGGTTAAACTGGGATCAGGGGCATCCAGAAGGTGAAAAAATGGCATTGTCAAAAATCAATGAAACCAGCGTCATCGCAAAGAGCTCGTCACAAGCTTTCCAATGCAACTCGTTTCGTCAAAATTTGACATCGGACGCGAGAGTTATCAGCGGTCAAAGTTGCAGTTGACTTGGTGGACAGAGGGTACGTTGATGACGTCATCATCCGTACAGATGACGTCAGCACACAGTACAGAATTTGATGTGGACAAACCAGAGTGTGACATGTGGCATTTGTACGGACCAATGGCAGAGTGACGTGGCAGTCCGTACGCCTAGTCAGCAAAGTTTGGCGAATCAGGGTTGGACACGTGGCATGGTGAGTTGGCGGAAAGTACAGTCAGCGGGACACATTAGTGCTCTATCGGCACAGTCAGCAATGAGTCAGCAGTACGGGCAGCACACAGTCAGCATCCTCGGTGAATCAGTGATCGACACGTGTCCCTTCATTTTTGGCGAATTTGATGGTTTGTTTTATGAAAAGTTTGTTAGCCAGAAATCTCGAACCCGCGACCTCCGGGCAGTTAGCCAGCCCGTCCACCGTTCCACCAAAGCCAGCGGTCATTACCATATGTTGCGATGGGTAGCTTTTGTTATATCTCGGCCGGAAATTGGCTATTAAAAGCTAGCGGCTGGGGTTGAACCCCCGACCGCCGGCCAAGTAAAATCTATATCCACCGCTAGGCCATTCGCAGGCTTTGATATATATTTAGCATCGGTTTTATTTAACTTTGTATCAAAAGCCAAATGCTATAAAAATAAAACAAACTCCTAATTTTTAAAATTAAAACCAACTATAATCCTTTTTTAAGGATTAAAACCAAACCCCCAAAACAATATTAGCCCGAAAATGAATACTTGAAGGGCTTAAAATAATTAAGGGGATTTTTATTATGGAATTTTTATTCAAAATATGGGAGATTCATAAGGATTTTGGAGAGATAAGGTGAATATTTTCAAATCAATTGGTTAAAGGCCAAATTGAGCAAATTCTTTGTATAAAAAGGGGGCTTGAGGTGAGAATGGGGATCAAGTTTTTTTTCAGGTGATGAAGTTCTAATGCTGAGGCGTCAAAGAGAGGTCTTGTTGGAGAATTCTTTCAGATCATTCTTGCATATCAGAGCATCGTTACGTTGCCGAAATGCTTGGAGAATGGTGGTGCTTTTGTAATTGATTTGGAGATTAATCGGATCGGTCACACTCTATTGGAGTGGACCTGGAGACGTAGTCACTCTCGTGACGAACTCCGAAATCAAACACTGTTTGCACTTCTCTCTTTCTCTCTTTCTGTCTCTCATTTCTTTTCATTCTGTTATAATCACCTTGATTACGTTCTTTATGTTATTTCCTTAAGTTAATTTCATTTTAATTAACTTGAAATAATCATTGTAAAGCATTGTAAAAGTTTAAGCATTTAAACTGCAATTTAGTCTAGATCCTATACAGATCAACCTTGCATAGAAATTGGAAAATTTCTCAAAACAATTGAATTGTTTAGGTGTCATTTACATCTTACAGATATTCATCTTAGTTTCAAAAACTTAGTTACCCCATATGAATTTGCATATCATATAATAGAACAAATTTTTGTATCATTGGATACGTTCATGCTTCGATTGTCATTATCATTGAACTTAGTCACATTCATCTTACTAGTGAATCCTTCCAACTCATTAGTCTAGTTTGGTAAATTCACCTTATCAGTTGTCTTTGTCCTACATTTGGTTCCTTGGTAAAGTTAAGTCATAGATTTGGATTATTACATTGGTGCTAGGTTATACCTGCTTAGAATCATTTACCATCATAAGTCTACTTGAAATTTTGCATATTGTCATCCTAGTATACGTCATTTTAGAAATCCTCAATTCTAGTGACATCCTTTATATTCAAACAAAATCCCAAAAACATAGAAGTAGATCATATCATTTTCTAGACATAGTTTTGCATTTCCCCTTTTGAGTAAATATTTTCATGGTTGAAACAAGGTCTAAGAAGAAACATAGAGAAATTTCATACCCATAGGACTTCATCAATCCTTTCGGAAATCAACAATTAGTGAAAGAGAGACCACACAAATATTTTCTTGAAAAACATGTCACTAGAGACACACATGGAAAAATTTATGTAGAAGACATAGACACTACAGTGCAAGATCCTGAATTTGCATCCTTTATGGATGAGTGTTTGGAAAATGATCCTCAAATATATCTAGCAAATTTTCTAGTAGAAGGTGCCACACTACCCCCAGGATTTGATGTTCATACTTTGAAAACAACATCTACTCAACCAACGTAAACCATGACATCAAGTATCTTCATTCCTCAGATTACCATAGAAATAACAACTGGCATACCTACTCAAACATCGTCAATTATAAACACAATCCCATTCAATATAACATAAGGTTTACAATTCACTGCAGGAGCATCCTCGTCAAACCCCTTTGGCACAAACACCACTGGTAAAAGACCCAAAGTTGGCACAAACACAACTATACCTCATATCAACACCAATACTACCATTCCACAAATAGGGGCTACACAAACAAGAAATATTTCTATACCAAACTAGAACATTCATATAAGATATATCCCTACATTGGATTAGAACATTCAAACAAGATATATATACCCTTACTAAATCACAATCCATCACAGAATATTGTATTTCATAACACTTACATCAATCCTTATAACACAACCAACATGTCATTGACACAGGTAGATGTTCTACAAAATCAAATGCAAATTCTCCAACAACAAGTGGACAATATGTATACATCAGACAAACAAACTATCTTAGCGCAAGATTTATGTCCATGTCCCTTTGACAAATCACTATATATGACACCCTTCCCACATGGATACATTATACCGAATTTTCCTAAGTATAATGGGAAGAGGAATCCTCTGGAACACATCACAAAATTTTCTACAACATGCATGGACATTTCATATGACCCCACATACCTAATGAAACTATTTTTGTGAACCCTTGTTGGGATAGCATTGGAATGGTTCTCTAAACTACCATATGGCATAAGATCATGGGACAAATTAGCTGAGAATTTTTTCGAACACTTTAATTTCAATAGAGACAATACAATCACAATAGCTACCTTGTGTCACACCACACAAGAAGAAGGCAAAAATTTCACCACTTTATTTTAGAGATGGAGAATTTTAGCTAGTGGATGTGCAGTTGAGATACCAGAAAAACAAAAAGTCATGATATTCCTTGAAAATTTTCATCCAAAATTGAGAAGTGACTTAAGGGTACATTATTGTACCTCATTCCTAGACTTGGTGCAAAAGGGAATTATACTTGAAAAAGGCCTTATTGACAAAGGAGACATTAAGGTACCAGGTAGGAATCGAGTTGTGCAACATCAAAATGCTCCCAACGATAGAAAGAAGTTTAGGTCTAGAAAAAAAAAAGTAACAAATGATGGTATTCTTGATGCTAAGACCCTACATGTAGGACCTATCATTACACTTAGAGGTTACAACTAAAATCAAGACATGATGAGTAATCTAGATCAAATGATTTTTTTTTTCAAAATTCACAAAAACAACGACCATAGAGGAGATATGCAAAATGTGAGTTTACATCCTTAGGGGAACCAATTGAAACAATTTACAAGGAATTGATCAAACATAAACTCATACAACCTTTAGACCCCAAACAGTATGATCTTGGATAGTTTAAACCTTCATGGTGGGATGATAATGCCTATTTTGAGTACCATCAAACAAAGGGACATAACCTACAACAATGCTGACAACTGAAAAACATTATACAATATTTTGTTGAAGATAGAACCATAAAAGTCAATGGGCAGAAACATACCAAGAACAGTGATCACAAGGTCTTCACAAATCCATTACATGACCATGGGAAAGGAAAGGCCTCTAGTTCAAGAACACATAATAATACATGAGTCAATTATACCAATGCTAAGTACGATAATAAACCAGGTACTATCATCAATCATATCCGAGATCTTAATGAAAATATCGATACCATTACCATAAAGAACCATCCTGAATGTGTTGTCAATACACGCAGAACCAAGATAACCCTTTTAGGTCCTTCTTTAGAGCCACCAACACAGCCTTCCAAGCCTAAGTATAATTTTGTTGACTAGTTGGGCAAGACCCCAACACATATATCCATCTTAGAACTATTGACTATATCACTAGATCATTGAGCCATTCTCAACAAAGCCTTGTAGAGTACTATTGTCCCTACCAACTTAGATGTCAATCATTTCAAAGAAATGGTAGGATACTTAACCAATTCTCATCACGCAACATTCTCCCAATGAGATGATTCAACTAAGAAGACCCATCATAATGATCCATTACACCTTGAAGTTCTTGTCCATCGAATGAAATTCAAATGAGTCTTGGTAGACGGAGGAGCAAGGTTGAACCTCCGTACCTTGAAATTGGTTAAGCCGTTAGGTTTCTTAGAAGCATGCATGGACACCACTAAGAGTATAGTCATTAAGGAATATGACGATGAGGAGAGATCATCCAAACGAGTTGTTACACTCCCTATCAGGATTGGCCTAATAGTTATGGACACTAGTTTCCAAGTCTTGGATCTCACCCTTCCCTATAATCTTTTGTTGGGTAGACCTTGGATACACATAATGAAAACTATACCTTCCACTTATCATCAGTGTCTTAAATTTCCATACAATGACATTGAGATCACAATATTGCACAAGCCTAATTGAAATACCAAAACGATAGGTGCTAGTTAACCAAGAGGACTCATCATCCACCTTATCCATGTACATTGATCCATCAACTCTTACCAAGTCCATTAGATCACCACCACCATCATCCAATCCTAAGGTCGAGATCTAAGACACGGGTTGTGGAGAATATCACATGAAGGCATCATATTGTGTCAGTCAGCTGCTTCCACCTAAGTCATACGATTTACCTACAATAGATAAGAAATAGTTAGTTATCACATTCCATGTCCCTCATAGAATGACATCGGAAAAATGGGGAGAGTTAAGTAAGGAAGCTATGAACCAATAAGATGTCACCTCCTAGTTGTATAATGAGGACAATGAAAACCCTTCATCATCTATTCAAATATCTAAGGATAAATATGGAAAAGGCTTCATGATAATGCAAAGAAAATGCTATGATGAACACAATGGGTTAGGACTACATCAAAATGGAAGGACTGAACCAATCATTGTCTCACAAAGACCAAAAGGCCTAGGGCTAGGGTTTCAACTTATTAGAATTGTTATTCTTGGTACTCCATTATCATTACAAAAGGAAGTAAGTTCTTCTAAAGACATCGAGATATCCCACAAACCATTTGAACCATTCTACTATGACTCCCCTGACTCAAAAAAATATGAATGGGATTCCCTTTCCTCTACTAGCATGATGGACCTAGACAAGTTATTTGGGGAACTTGATAAAATGCTACAATCCACACCAACTCCATCTAGCCCCTGTCCTAAAAATTACTTTTCAAAAGAATCTTGAATGAATTAAGCTTTATTATTGGTAAACCCTTGATCTTACATCTTGGGAAACTAATAAACCATCTTCTAATGACCCAACCCTTGAAATAGTCCCACATCAGAGTTTACCTATCCCTAAGTAAAAGAACAAAAAATATTTAGTCCAAAACTTCTATGATCATGTTAACCATTCTATTTTCTCCTTGTCAGCCTCCACATTTGATAACTTCGATGATGACATGCCCCTCGTATATCCCCAACTTATCAATTGGGATCAACAAGGTACACCCATCATAGACATATTTGAGAACGATGAAGTGATAGCTGAGTTCATGGGCCTTCGAGAAGGCATACCAAGAGGGGATCATAAAGCTAGCTCTACCATAGACTTGGATGACATGGCATATTTTGGGGAGTCTTTTCACTCCTGTAGTTGCAAAAATTAAAATAAAAAGAAAAATAATGAAAATGACAATTCCCTAGGTGAAAATCGAAAGGCGCCTTTGGTCTAAGAAAAAGTAAAAATAAAGGACGTATCCGAGGGCGAAAACCTCTCTGAGGCACCCAAGGATGGAGGTTTGAACATTCTCCTAGTTGCTCAAGAAAAATCCCCAATGCTAGTATAAGAGTCTATTGAGATCAATATAAACATGGAAGAAAACCCTTGGGTCATATATTTTGCAGCATCTTTGACAAAGACAAAACAACCTGAGTTTCGAAACTTCTTCAAAAAGAGATAAATTTTGTATGGTCATATGCTGACATGTTGGGGCTGGGTCCAAATCTTATATTACACCATATGCCATTGCAGCCATGTATTACGCCTGTCAAGTACAAGCTAAGGAAGATGCAACCACAAATTTCTATACTTGTCAAAGCAGAACTTAAGAAACTATTGGATGTCAGATTCATTAGATCCATAGACTATACAGGCTGGATTTCAAATCTTGTGCCTATAACCAAACCAATTGGGGACATTTGCATCTATACAGACTCTAGAGATATCAACAAGGCATGTCCTAAAGATGACTTCCTGTTGCCAAAGATTGACATGATAATGGACCTTACAGCAAGATATGAGATGTTATCCCTCATGGATGGTTTCTCTGGGTATAATCAAATCAAAATCACAGCCAAAGACCAACATAAGACAACCTTTACATGTCCATTGAGAACATATTTCTAGAATTTTATGCCTTTTGGGCTCAAAAATACAAGAGCTACATATCAATGTGCAATGAGGACTATTTTCCATGACCTTTTACATACTTGCATTGAAAAATATGTCATTGATTTAATAGCTAAGTAATTAACAAGAGCGGATCATTTGAATGTTCTAGACAAGATATTTCAAATACTAGACAATTTCAAAGTAAGGCTCAATCCAAAAAAGTGCTTCTTTGGCATAAAATCAAGGAAAACTTCTAGGATATATCATTTCTAGAAAAGGCATTGAAGTAGACCCAACAAAGGTAAAAGCTATAATAGACATGCCCCCACTAGCCAATATTGGTTAGCTAATAACCCTACAAGGGAGACTATAGTCTATTAGATGCTTCATAGTACAGTTAGCAAACAAGATACATCCATTTCAACATTTTCTCAAGAAAGGGGTATCATTTGCATGGACACCCAAATGTCAAGAAGATTTCCAAAAGATCAAGGACTATTTTCTTGCATCACTTGTGTTAATGTCACCTACAAATGATAGACCTTTGATACTTTATATATCAGAAACTTAGTCAACATTAGGATCCTTACTAGCAGAAAATGATGATTAAGGTCATGAAAGGGAAGTATACTATATTAGCTGCACTTTGGTGGGGTATGAACTAAACTACAGTAACATAGAACATGCCTGTCTTGTAGTAGTTTTTGATACTCAAAAATTTAGGCACTATATGCTAAACCATAAACCATGCTAGTCGCAAAGATATATCCTTTGAAATATCTCCCAAGTAAAGTAGCCTTAATAGGATGATTGGCTAAATGGGTGATGATACTTAGTGAGTATGACATCTAGTATGTGGAAAGGAAAGCTTGAAAAGGGAAAGTAATTGAATATCAGTTAGCAGATGCACCGATCAAGGCAAACTATCCTTTTGTGGTAGATTCTCTTGATGAGTATATCTTCAAAGTTGATACTAGAACCACATGTTAATTATACTTTGACGAGTCACACACTAATCATGGTTTAGGAGTAGTCATACTATTTATTACACCTCAAGGTGATACTATTCCTAAGTCATTCAAAATTGCTTTCCCTTACAGCAACAACATAGCGGAATATGAAGCCCTAGTGACAGGACTAAGAATGGCATCCCAATGGAAAATCAAGAGTTTACATGTTTATGGAGATTCTCAGCTAGTATTTTGACAAGTCAATGATGAATATGAAACTAAAGATGAGAAACTTTCCCCCTACAAGTGCATGGACGATAGTTTTAAATAGTATTTTGATAACATCACCTTTCAAAAAATATGCCACATTCAGAACAAG
This sequence comes from Sequoiadendron giganteum, assembly GCA_007115665.2. Classification (NCBI taxonomy): domain Eukaryota; kingdom Viridiplantae; phylum Streptophyta; class Pinopsida; order Cupressales; family Cupressaceae; genus Sequoiadendron; species Sequoiadendron giganteum. The sequence continues at coordinate 205,052,394 of CM021105.1, forward strand.
GCAACAAATGCTATGGCAATCATTGGTTCCTTATTGGATATTCCTAGCAATGTGCCTAAGTTCAAGTTTTTGGTTGAACAACTTTTGGTCCCTACCTATGATGTCCCCTATTTTGTGATGGTGTGTACAATTGTTGGTCCTACTTCCCCATGGTACAAGGAAATTTATGAATACCTCCATGCCAAGACCCAATCCTTAGACCTGTCAAATGACCAACATCAAACATTTATCTGTAAGTCAGCCAAATATACCATCATCAGAGATACCCTGTATAGACGTGCCTTAGATAATACCTTATTGAGATGTCTCAATGCTAAAGAAGCACAAGCAACCTTACATGCGATACATGAAGGTGTCTGTGGATCCCATTCTAGTTGTCCTACCTTAGCCAAGAAGATTATGAGATTAGGCTATTATTGGTTGACAATGGAAAAGGACTCATATTTATTCATCAAGAAATGTTGGCAATGTCAGGTACATAGAGACATGATACATGTGCCAACATAGGAGCTCTGATCGATAACTTCACCATGGCATTTTTCCCAAGGAGGACTCAACCTCATAGGTAAGATACACCCTTCATCATCCAATGGCCATAATTTCATCAAAACTGCTACCAAATACTTCACCAAATGGATTGAGGCTATTCCCATGACAAACATAATCGATGGACAAATTTCCAAGTTTATCCTAAAATACATCATTTTTTGGTATGGTGTACCCCAATCCATCATCATAGACAGTGGTCATCCATTCAAAAATCAAGAATTTTTCCATCTCTTTCAAGAATTCCATATCCAACACCATTTTTCCACTCCATATTACCCACAAGGTAATGACCAAACAGAGGTGTCTAATAAAACTATTATGAGAATCCTTAAAAATACTGTCAATGATGTTGGTCCTGACTAGTATTTATAGATTAATCCCACCCTATAGGCTTATCGCACAAGCATCCGTACTCCCATTGGTGTGACTCCATACTCCCTAGTATTTGGTTATGAAGCTATCTTACTTTTTGAGGTTGAAATTCCTTCCCTGAGGGTATCATTGAAAGGTCATATTGATGATGAACAATATTGTGTATCTTGAGTACATGAGTTATAATTCCTAGATGAACAAAGAAAAAAGGCATTAGATCATCTTCAAGAATATTAGAACCATCTTCTTTAAAGCTATAATAGGAAAGTTCTAAATCGACATTTTGACATTGGTGACTTGTTTTTAATGGAGAACTCAAAGAATCAATCTAAAAGAGATAAACCAGGCAATTTTGAACCAAACTGATTAGGGTCTTATATTGTTACATAAGATTTTGGATTAGGAGCATATCAACTCTCTACCCCTGAAGGAGAACCACTTTTATCACCAATCAATAGCCTTCATCTGAAGATATTCTATGTGTAACTTCTGAGAGCCATGTCTTAATCAGAAAAATACAAAAAAAATGGAAAAACAAAAAAATTGTTACCTTGATGAAAACATGGCAAACAGGCATCTTTGTAACACAATTTTTTTTTAAAAATCAATAAAATAGTGAAGAGAAATAATCCATCCAATAGTGAAAACCACATCGATGGTGCTATGGATATGTACCATGGTGAAAACTTGGGAAACAAGTGCCATGTGTAGTCAACTTCGCTCCTTCGTCTACCATCATTCCAATCAAACTTTTCACCATCACTCATAATAAAGTGGTTATCCTATCCATTACTTGGAAAAATTGACATTAATTCCACTTCATCTCCCCACTGGGGGAAAATCCTTGATCTGCGTCATTTGGATCTTTTACAGAGCATCCCACTGTGATAAAGTGTCCTAATAAAATCCAAAAACATCCAAAAAATTTCAAAAAGAAAAAAATAAAATCAAAACTCATGTCAAAAATCCCAAGAAACAAAGTTAGAGTTAGTTGTGTCAAGTCAGTAGTAAACATAGTTGAACTACATAGCCTCTGCAACTAGACATAGGAAAGGCCATTTGTCGATGTGCCCCTGATGCATTAGGTTTGTCTTTCTACATTTTTCATGTCTCACACACATCAAATCATGACTTATCCTTTGTACATATCAAAGTCATTTGTTGTGTCAAACTATGAGGTCTCTACATGTATAATGTTGGCAAGGCCATCAATCGATGATCACCTGAGGCTGCACTATGTCAGTCCATTAGGGTTTATCACATTCACCATCACACATGTCAGATATCATCAAGCTAAGTACATATTTTTAGTTAGTTATGTTAGTCAAAGTCTAGTCGAAGTACAAGGTCTCTACATGTACAACGTAGGCAAGGCCATCAATTGATGAGCCCCTAAGGATGCACTAGGTTAGTCCTTTAGGGTACATCGTATCAAGTCCACATAATTCAACACACATGCATAATAGTCAATGAATCAAAACAATTCATGCATCAACAAGGCAAACATGTCTAGATTGTCATCAAGTCAAAATCATGCACATTATCAAAACAATCAACATATGTCTTAAGGAAGATATGTATTTCTTGACAATAAACATTGCCAATCGTCATAGCCTCATGTAGCTTGTCTCATCAACAATATTAGGCTCAACGTCTTATATGGCATGTGTCTTTCTGAAATCAAGCTTTGTCATGCCTTACACAGGTAGTCACAAAAAGTCAAAATCAGACTCAACAGCTTATATAGTATGTGTCATCCCTCACATCAGGCTATGTCAAACATCAAACAATCATACAAGATCAAGTTTTAGAAAATACTTTTATTGGCTTTCTGACATTATATCTTATTTTGTCTTATCTTTTTATGGATTTGTATATGATTCCGGTTACTAGCTTTCTCAAGGATGTCCCATGAAGGATTTAGAGTAGTAGGGATGTCTCAAGAATCTTTTTCTTTGACTGTTGTCTATCAACTATCTTTTAAACTTTAGATTTTTTGTCATGTTACTAGTTTCCTTGAGGATGTCCCATGAAGGATTTAGAGGAGCAATTATGTCTCATGACCCATTTTTTGTTTGTTTGTTATATGTGGTTTGTCTGAACAAAAGGAATGCGGCAATTTTTCCCTTAGTATGAGTTAAGACAATCCTTGTCTGCGACTGTCTATTTTTGCAAGTGGATTCCTTTATACACTATGGTCTCTCTCATATCATGGTGTGTATTAATTATCCATTTGTGTCAGTCCTGCCCAATGATTATTTAATGCAAAGCTTACTATATATTTATATATTGAAAAATATTGAAAATTATATGTGATTCAAATAACCATTCTTGTTTCATACTAACATTTTGAATTATCCATGCTAACATTTCTTCTATCCTGCATAATGAAAAAGTCTTGTGAGACATAAAAAAATTAGATAATTTGTATATGTATACATTCTACAACCATTATGTAAACATTGTCATATGTCCATATATATTACATCATCCACCACCACCACCACCTCTACCATCATCCCCACCTCTTCTACCAACCCTGCCACCACCCCTGACTCTATGTCGACCTCTTAGACTTGTCACCCGTCTCTCTACTCGTGCCGACTGATGTGGATCTGTATATGGCACAAGATGATGCACTGCTCATAAGGTATCATAAGAAATTGTAGTCCTAGGATCCGCTACTCCACCTCTCCATCCCCACTGAATAGGCTACAAAGCCTAAATATTTTCCTCTATAGTAGCCACCGATATCATATGGCCCCACCACGAAACCTATCACGATGATCGAGCAAACTCTTCTCATCCTCGAGGCTCATCCTAAACCTCTCCAAACTGCCTGAATACATGGTTTGGAAGGTTCATCTCAATAATGTGCACACTTGAGACTGTCCTCCCAATCAAGTACTATGTCTGCTGATAATAAAAATAATATCTATCCTCATCAGACCATCATTCACAATCCATGTAAGGTCTCCATGTGAACTGAAACAATATTTCTAATGCATGTATCCAATATCTAGTATCTCCAACATGGCTCTATGTGATGTTTCTCGTATATCGAAAAACATACAAGGATCTAGCATCCCGCTTAGCAATCACTGGGGGATGAAACACAACAATGTGTTCCCATGTCTAGATCATCAGTAATGTAGTACTACAACTCATCGACTACACATCTTTGCAAGCTATATCATGAAGGTGGAAATATAGCATGGCCAACAAACATTGACCCCAAGCATAAACAACATCCCTCTCTATAATGCCAACTAAGATCTCACCCCACCCAACAAGAAATTCATGACCTCGATGATTAGGAAGAACTATGCCGGATATCAAAGTACATAGCATACAATCTATCCTCTCATATCTATTGGCCAAAACCTACCATCTAATCTCATAGTGCTCTATTCCTAATCTCCTAATATTATCATAAAAATAAAATTTGGTAATCTCACTATAACCCCACTGTGTATCCTACATCACTCTCTCACCTCTAATAGGAAATCTCAAGATCCTATATGCATCCTCCAAAGTAACAGTTGCCTCCCGAGTAGGAAAATGAAATGAGGTTTCTAAGTGCCATCTCTCACATAAAGCAGTGAGAATACCTATGTTTGCCCGAATCGTGGGCATGGTGCATACGTGGTGCAGTCCTAATCACCGTAATAATCATGTCTCTCCACTCACTAACTGATCTTTGAGCTCATAGGTCTTTGTTTGTGACTCCCAGGTATAAATCGGATCTAATTATATAACTTGGAAAAGGAATTCAAACCATGTGTCAGACAACAAATCATTTATTCTTTCCATCAAGAATTTTTCAAAAAGTTTGACAGTCAGATGCGTCACTTAAAAAAAAGAAGTGGTATTCAATATCAAATGCTTCATTCTATACCACACATGTTGTGCATAATAACACATGCATTGTGCAAACAAGCATATGTGTTGCATAAAATAAATGTGCCACAAAACTCAAAGCAAATATTGTCAAGCAAATGTGTAAAACTAATTGTAGATGTGGTGCATTTTAAATGCCTATTTATTATGAAAATGCAATGCAATAATAACAAATACGTTTCATAATATTTCATGCAACTATATTATTTTTATATGCGACGCAGTTAAACACATGCAAGGCATAAATTATCAAATACGATCAATGCCTAAATGACCTAAAAAGGCCTAAACGTCTTTTTACATATGCATCGTTTCGTGAGAAAATGCATTGCATATGAATGGATATGCATTCATATAAAAGCGACACATTTGTGAAATAAACTTGAAGTGCCTAAAACTACGTGCAAAACAAAAATTCAAAATTTCATTCAAGGTTACGTATCGGGGGTCTCGCGTCGGTAGGGCATCTGAAGGTCCTGATCTTGTAATTGCGATGATCTGTGTAGGGAATGGGAGACATTTTCTTTGAATTCTTAGAGAAAGATCTTCTATTCCTCAAATCTTAAGGGTGCAAATTATTTGATTTTCACCCTAATTTCTATTTATACCTAAGGTTTTGGTCGCATTTCTTCTAATCTTTTTTATTGGCTATGTAAACTTCCATCTTCAATCAACCCGTACACATCCCTAACACTTCCAAATTCAATTCCATCAACTCTACTGCATTTTTGGCCATCAAATTGACTTATCGAGACTATTTCCTCGTTTTCTGAAATTTTTCAAAAATTCATCAATTTTCCCAAGGGGGCATACCCTAACCTATTTCATATCAGGGCATGATTGAGGCATGTTTTTGATGATTTTCTTTGAGACAAAGTTGAAATGACATTGTATCAAAGAGGGGCAAATTGTAGACACTGAAAATTGGTCTAGGTCTGTGAGTACCACTTTCAACATAATTTTCTAATGTCCATGGTCACGATTAAATAATGTTAATTATTTAATTATTTCCTATGTACATATTTATTCTATTAATTAAATAATATCTAATTATTTAATTAATTCATTATGACATGTATTCCACTTTGATTAATTAAATAAATCTTATTTATTTAATTATGTCACTAATTAATTAATTCTCTTTGTCAATTAAATAATTTATAATTTAATTTACCTTTGATCATATTTTGACTATAATTAAATATTCTTTACGAATTATTTAATTATTCAATAAACCTTTTCAATAGTTAATTAAATAAATCATTATTTATTTAATTAAATTCTTAAATTTTGAATGTTGAATTAAATAAATATTTAATTCATAAAAATAGTTATTTTTGTCACATTCTTCTATCGCCTAGTTAACTAATTATTCACTAACCATCTGACTTGAGAGGTATTTGAATCCATTAGTTTTCATCTGATTCAATATCTGATCGTTTGTGCGAAGAGACTCTTTGTCATAACCAGTCAGTTATCTAGTTAAAACTCATATGGATGAGCATATTTAATATTTAAATATCTTTAATTAATTAATTAATTAATATCTTTATCATTTTCATTCAATTCTTATCCTTCTAATTTTTGAAGACTTTCAACTAGAGATTAAATCATTTATTTAATCTTGATCTCTTATTGAGTCTATTTTCAAACGATCTTAACACTAGATTAAATTATTATTTAATTTAATCTTCATCCTGTGGAATTTTCTAACTCACATTCTAACGGACACAAATATCACATTGCATGACATTCATTAATCTTGATCATTGATCTCTCTTTCGACTCTGAGTCGATCGTTCGAAAACCAACTTTCTATAAATTGGCTAAGTTTTTTCATTATTCCTCCTCCTGAAATGTATATACTTTGGAAGCATAACTTGTTAATCTTTGATATTTTTGTATAATCATATACATCAAGGCTATGCTTGGACACTTATTGAAAATCTGAGGGAAAGAATACTATCATGACAAAATGGAGAAGGACAATCAAGATAATTCGAAGGAGTTTACAAATGTTCAGTGAGATTGTTTTAATTATCGTTTTACTTTATTCCTTTGTGTTTTGTTTTTTAATTTAGAATAATTCTCATTTATAAGATTTAACTGATCTTTCTTGCAACATTGTTTATCTATGTTATAGTATAAACGTATCAAAAAAATAAATAATGTTAAATAATTTTTTTTAGTATAACACTTATAGTATCACAAAATAAAAGGAATAATCATAAATTTTTAGAGATCTTTCACAAACCTCACCCATGTTGGTTTTCATGTTAGCTAACCATAAATTTTATATGAACAACTTTAATCAAATATCAAGCCCATTAAAATAGTCATAATTTTGAACATTTTTATTGTCATCTTAAATTTGAAGGGTTTTGATGCATGTTTTAACACAACAATATATGAAATACATAGTTCCATTTTTAAAAAGAAATTTATTTTCAAAACATCCTTTTTCTCTAAGTGTTGGCATGCTTTTGTAACCCAAAGGTTGGATATCATTGTTTTTCTAGAGGGGATCTATTGGAAACTAAAATAATTCCTTGCAAATATTCTCAAATCAATAAGAAATATAAATAATATTGGCATTTCTAGTACAATATCATATTCATCATTTCATATACTAACTTGAAGACTTGCCACAAAAGAAATTTTATAATTTAGAAATAAAATAGAAAGATTAAAATTCTGATTTAAATGATAATATATTAGTAATCTAACTAAATTTTTGAGAAAAAATCAAAGATAAAGGGAGAAGAAAAAGGTTAAGAATGAAAAAAAGTTATTCTATTATCAAATTTCAGTCTACAACTAGATAAATTTCTAATTAAAAAATATTTTTGTTCAACCATTATTCATGTAGCTAAGAGTATAAGAAAACAATCTCCCATAGATTGATCAATAATGAATATAAGTGGAAAAAAACACCATATTTTATGTGTAGATTTAGAACAAAAATCTCATCCTTAATGCAGAAACATGTTCCAACAAATAATAATTTATGATACTCATGCTTTCCATAAAAAATCCCATGATGAATAAGACTCAATGATATGATTCATTGACTTAAATTCATTGAATGTTTAATTGAATTTCAAAGATTAAAAAATATTATATTTAAAGTTAAAAATAATAGAACAGAGAAAAATAAGGGCAAAGGATAGTTTTATTCTTGTAGTAAAAATAAAAATAATATATTCCAATGTATAATAATTTCATGTTTTTGGGAATCGATGTGTTTTCTATAATGGTAAAATATAGGTTTTAAATTCCCCTAAAACCCTAGATAGAGTAAAACATCAAATAGACATCAATTGATCCATCATAAAATGTAAAAATCAATGAGAGGAAAATTTAACAACTAAATGGGAACAAATACACATATATCAAGTTATCTACTACTTTACAATCTTCCAAAGATAGAAAACGCTTAGAAGGAATCCTTATCCTACTTTTCCTTTTCCATGAGTTTCCCCTTGCACCCTCAATTTATAACATAAGAGCTAGTGTTTTCATTATATTTTGGTTTTATAGATATTCTTTTAGCTTCCCCTTAATTCCTTACAAGTTTCTTGTGATAAACTCTAAGTCCCATTCCATGTTTTCCAATCTATCTCTAATAATTTTAATTCCTTATTTCATAATATCTTCCAATTTAGACATTATTTGGATTAAACTATCTTTGACACCCATTATTTTTATTCAAAAATGGATTCTTAATTTAACAAGTGAATATATTTAATATCAATGAAATACCAATTAATCAAATTTAGGGTCAACTTAATAGAAAAAAAAAGGATTTCCAAATAGGGTTCCAAGAAATGGGAAGAAACCACTTCTACTATAGGGATCTCTTTGGATTAGCAATTCACAATTACTAGCACTAAAACAATAGGTAATGAGGCCCTACCATATTATTCTATTGGGAATTGAAAGTATAGTGGATTTTTTTTCTTCAGTGCCAACCCCTTTGTGCAAATTTGGGCTTATTATTCTCATCATAAATAATTGATCTATATTGTTTCCTAATGGGTACCCATGACTCAAAGTTTTCTTAAAATTGTTATCATCTTCATTTTTCATGTGCCTATCACTGTGATGGCAATTGTAAAAATATAAGAAAAATCCAAGTGTGGGTAGTTTGAACTAGAAATTTGAAGTCTTAGGAATTCTCTTACCTGCATGCATTTTATCTAAACCCCAAAACCCTAACCATTTGACTTAGATTCATTTCTATAGTGAGTTTTGGGTATTCCATTACCAAAGTAATATTCCATTTGTATCCTTATTAGTAAAAAATTTTGTCACTACAAGAAACACTAGACTCGTGCAATGGGTAGCAAAAAGATAAACCAAAAATTAGAGAAGTCAATATGAAGGTAATAATTCTCCTCTATGTTTTAGATGGACAACTCCCTCATATGATGGGATTTTAGATATTTTTAGTACCTTTAACTATAATGTATGAAAATGATAAAAATGAAATGTATAAAATAAAATAAATAAATTTCACCATGAACATAAAAACATAGTACAAATTCCTAAAGAGAGAACACTAGTTTTCTATTTTTAGAGCCAAAAAAGGCCCCTTCTTGTAACAAGGCACAAAATTTTACAACCAATTGAATGAGAACACAAATAGTTTTCCATCCAAATAGAATGGTGATGTTGAAGGTAATTGGATGAGCTAAAAATCCTAATTATTAGATTAATATACAATTTATATTTTGTGTGTGAGATTTCTTTTGCAATAAAAGTTATTGTGCTAATAGAATGATATTATTATCGAGGATAGTTTAACTTTGGTTCTTATCTTGCATATCTTTATAACTTGAATGCCACATTTAGCGTATGGATTTTTGTTTGGGGGAATTTTATTACTTTTTTAATTGGGAAAGGGTATCTACATCCTAAATCACACCCCTCCCAATTGGGGGAGGATTATAAATGTTCTCACACCCATTTGACTAAAAATCCTAACAGGAAGAGTCAAAATGGTGGATAAAGGTTCTAATCCTTTGTGTTATGATGTGTGTTTATGATGTGATAGATTTATGATTTTCAATTGATTTTATTTTTTATGGTACAAATTAACAAACTATATAAAGTATGAAAATGCAACAATCTCTTATGATTTTTGAGAAACTACATGCAAATAAAAAAATTTAAGTTCCAAAAATGAGGATAGACACATATGCACCTAGTATGCAAATTTGGGCTTGACTTTGTTGGTCTAGGGCACCATATTCCCTAGACTATCCTTGTTTTTTCTTACGTCTAAAATTGTTGGCTATAGGACACCAGTTTGTAGCTTCTATCCTCTCAATGTTGTTGTTAGAAGTTTGTCTGTTAGTGAGAAAATACAGATCTCATAACTTTTCAACTTATGGGGTTTTTATGCATGAATAAATGAATAATGTTAAATCTTCCTCCAACTCACTTTCAATTTGTAACCTACACACATTATAGGAGAGGAAGGGCTGTGCCATATATGGGCTTCCCTAAGTCATGCTAGTGTATATATTGCATACACATAGGATTTAAGCCTATTCAAGTGTCCCATTGACCCTTTTTCACATGATGTGTCATGGTAGATAGGTGTCTTTAGAGTTGTCAACTCACTTTAAACACCACTTCCTACATTTGTGGTACACAACCCACCACCACTCCATGAGTAATGACTCATTTCCTCATTAGATGGAGGTCGGTGCCCTCCTTTATTCCTAGTTATGTACACCTTGTTGATCTAATCTATGGGTGGACTTTATGCAATCTTGATTTTATTATTCTTGCTTTCAATCCTTATATTTGCACATTATTTCATGATATTAGAGCTGGACAAGAATAATGATAGGCTATGAGGTGAATCCATTTAATTATATATTTTTATTTTTGACTCTTCCAAAAAAAAATTGCCATTTCAAATCTCTTTGTGTTTAGGGAATAGGTATAATATAAAACCTATCATAAGAGCATAATATCACATTCATACTATAAAGTTTCATTTTATACCTCTTTTGTGTTAGTTACAAAGAACTCCTATAAAGTGCCAAAATTGGGGGTGGCAAAACAAATAATAAAGGGGGCAATCTAAGTGTTTCTTCATTTTATATTATTGGTTCATTTGATCATGTCTCTCACATGTAATCCCTTTTCATTTGAATATTCTTTTTAATACACCTAATAACTACAAAATTAAATGTGGATAGTATGGGATGAAAAGGAATACGATAGAAGAATGTTGGTTTTGTCCAATTGGGGAAGTGAATCTACCAAAATGAATCAACAAGATGATGGATCACTAATTTTTCTAAGACTCTAAACATTAAATTATGTGTAAAATAAGATGCAAATAGCAATAAAAAATACTACCTAACTGTTTATGAGCTACAAAGGAATCATTTTCCTTTAGTGGCGAATGGGTCATTTTAGGGTTTCAAAAAATTGATTTCAAGATATTTTTCCTTGATGTCTGCACTCTCAAATTCTCTGTTATCTGATTTTGGAAGTCTATAATGTAAATAGGGAATCAAACCAAATGATGAAATGAAGCATGACTGTGAAATAATGCAAATGATGTCACCTTGGATGATGTCTTGTAAAACTAATTTGCAATCTAACATGTAGTGTAGATGAAGAATATAGATATGGGATGTGAAATGATGTCTCTAAATAGATCCTCAATGCAACACTAACTATCTTAGCTCAACCATATGCATGAATGCATTAAACCCTTGACATGATGAATTGACCTCGAATTATAATGTCTTGTTAATGCTCTTGAAATTCTCAGTGCTTGTAAACTTGAACACTTAGGCCTCTTATAAACTTTCTAGGAGAAACAATGTGAAATAACCCATTATTTATACTAAATTAGGAGATTAACCCTGAAATTCAAATAATTAAGGTCGACACCAGATCTAGAAGAAAAAATTATTAAATTCCCACTAGAATGAAATTGAAAAATGGGGGTCTCACTAAGGGAGGACCCATTCACCACCTAGAGAGAATGGGTCTTGGCTCAGTTTACTAGAACCTAACCACAGGCGATTTAGAGAGGGCTAAAAACCCATTCAAGATCAGGGTAAAAAAGAGGGTTCTTGTTAAGACAAGACCCATTCACCACCTAGGGCAAATGGGTCCTAGCACCATTTTCTAGGATTAGACTTTTTCAAATGAAATATTCTATTAATTAGATTATAAGTGTCGAGATAGATCTTTGGGAGGTGTCATAATTAAAGCATAAAAATGGAGTTAATCACTCCAATTACCAACAATTAATTAATGACCACCTAGATAAACATTAAACTATTTTATAACACTTTACAACACTTAAACAAGGTACACATTATATACTTTTTATTATAAAAAATGCTCATTAGCCTTAATTAAGAAAATACATCCTAGAAAAGTGTAAAAGTTTGTTACAAAAGTTTACATCATTGCAAAGGATCAATTAGGGAATTTTTTAGTCAAATAAAGGTCCTAGAACAATGTGAATGTGTACAACACATTACAACACCACTCCAAGACATCATTAGTTCAGTTTTAATGTCAATTATCAAACCAAGTAAGGAAAAAGGGCTTACCTTTTTGTTACTACATTTTGCCCCCACTTTAGTGAGAGGATGACCCCATGTAAAAATCACACTAAAGTAGACATTCAAGTATGTGGAAATAACAATGATACATGATCATACCCTTTCAAAGGCCAAAAGAAAAATAAAATCAAATGATCAAGCACAACCATTTAAAAAAAATGTGAGATGGGGTTGTTTGTCCATATCATATTGTGCTCACTCGGGGTTAGTGGAACGTCATTCTGTCCACTAGGTGAGTTGTCCCAATGAAGTGGTTTAGTGAGAAAGTCAAACCAGTGTGTTGGCTTCTCACTGTATAATGAGAAATTCATGCTATTGTATCAACTTCCCATCATACTAACTATACCAAAGTTATCCTCCTAGTAAATTTTATAATGCACCACAATGTATATGCTTTTGTAAATTCTTTTTTCATGTAATTTTTTTGTTAAAGTTGATTTTTCTTTGATCATGTAATGGTCTTCCTCTTAGGGAGCATTGTTCCTCATGTCTCCAAGAGAGGAAAATTCAAAAGTGTTAGATCATTGCACATGGGATGCCTCATTTGCATCATGCCATGATAGTAGATCATACACTCTTGGATAGCATCAAATCTAATAACACCACCAAGAAGAGGACACATCACAAGAAAAAAGAAAATTCATACCATGAATATTTTCCAAAAGAGATCATCTATGTATGCCCCCACTTTAAAGCGATTGCTACACCATTATTGTGAGTAATTTCTTTAAAGTAGCCAATGTTTTTCCTAAGACATGAGAGCCTTCCTTGGAAAAACCCTATGCCAAGTCATATCTTTTTGAAATAAGCTATGTCATGAAATAGGAAACAAGGGTTTCCCCCACAAAAACATTAGGAATATATGGATTTGGGGTCAGTATGTATGTGCTACAATGCTTCCATAGAGCATGGAACCATCATCATTCAGTAAGAGAATTAATTTTGGCATATATATGTTGCTATTGTCTTGTTTTTTCAAGTACTCCTAAATGAAGCAACGAAGGCTATAGATGATTTGTATTTCATTTTGAGTTTTAAGCACTTTACTTAGATTTTGTATGATAGGAACCAAATGAATTTCTATGCATTCATTGAGCATATGGAGTTGTAAGTTTTCTAGTTGTTCATATAGCTTGTCAATAACATCATGAACATTGATTATAGGAGGTGAAGCTATAGGAAATGAATTATGAAAACAATGAGTCATGGAGGGTTGATTCTCAACACTATGAGAAAGAGAGTTAGGTAACCCAAGATCCACAATGAGTAAGATATCATGGGATGAAATAAGCCTCAAACTATGGATTATAATAGTATTTCAAATAGGACAAGTTGTAAAGCTCATACAAGTTTTACAACCCTATTGTGCAAATAGATGCAAAACAATAAAAATGTAAACCCTATATGATATGCAATATTTCAATACAAAAAAGTAATCCTAAACAAGACCTTAATTCAATGCAAGATCTAACTTAAGGTGGAATGAGAGACTTCAAAAATCATAAAACTGTAATATTCAATGAGTCAGGTTCACCAAAATGAATCAACAAGATGATGGACCACTAATTTTTCTAAGACCCTAAACACTCAATTATGTGTAAAATAAGATGCAAAAAGAAATCAGAAATACTACCTAACTATTATAGAAACTATGGGAGAAGTATTTAGAGTATAAAAAGCTTTGTACCTGGTCAAAAAGTTGTTGTTTTTGGGCTACACAAGACTCATTCTCCTTCAGTGGCGAATGAGTCCTTTTAGGGTTTCAGAAAACTAATTTCAGGATCTTGTTCCATGATTTCTACACTCTCAAATTCCCTGTTATTATCTTTTAGAAGTTTGTATGCATTTTTGTAGCTTTGATTCCCTGATATTGCACTTTGAATGACAAATTTTACAACTTTGCAACTTTGACAATTTTGCTCCAAACTTGCTTCACTTGATCTTCAACCTATAAATTTGCAATCAAAAACTCAAGGGAAGAAAAAAAAATTAGTGAATAGGGGTTTTTCTTAGTCAAAAACCTTGTAGGTAATTGAACCAAATGATGAAATGAAGCATGAATGTGAAATAATATAAATTATGTCACCTTGGATGATGCCTTGTAAAACCAATCTACAATATAACATGTACTGGCGATGAAGAATGTCGATCTTGGATGTGAAATGATTCTTGTAAATATATCCTCAATGCAACATTGACTATCTTAGCTCAACCATATGGATGAATGCATTAAATCCTTGACATGATGAATTGACCTTGAATGGCTACAATATACTCTTGAAATCCACCTTGAAATGCCTTGTTAATTCTCTTGAAATTCTCTAATGCTTGTAAACTTGCTAGGAGCAACAATGTGAATTAACTAAATTAGGAGATTAACCCTGAAATTCAAACAACTAACATCGACAGTCCATCTAGAAAGAAACTTTATTAAATTCCTACTAGAATGAAATTCAAATAGGGAGGTCTCATTAAGGGAGGACCCATTCGCCACATAGGGTGAATATTTCTTGGCTCAATTTACTAGGACCTAACCCTAAGGGATTGAAAGAGGGACAAAAACCTATTCTAGATCAACTAAAAAAGCGGGGTCCTATTAAGGGAGGACCCATTCAACACCTAGGGTGAATGGGTGTTGGAACCATTTTCTAGGACCAAACTTTGCCCAATGAAATATTTTGTTTATTAGATTATAAGTGTTTGCATAGATCTTCAAGAGGTGTCATAATTAAGGCTTAAAAGGGGGTTAACTACTCCAATTACCCACAATTAATTAATGACCAACTAGATAAATATGAAAGTTTTTTATAACACTTTAACACACTTAAACAAGGTACACATTATGTACATTTTATTAGAAGAGGGACCCATTAGGCTTAATTAAGAAAATACATCCTAGAAAAGTGTGAAAGTATGTTACAACACTTTACAACACTATTGTGAAGGATCAATTAAGGCATGTTTTAGTAAAATAAAAGTCCTATAATAGTGTGAATGTGTACAAAACATTACAACACCACTCCAAGACATCATTAGCTCAGTTTAATGTCAATAATCAAACCAATTAAGGATAAAAGGGCTTAGTTTTTCCGTTACGACAAAATCATCTAGTCTCACTTAGATATCTTGTGAGACATCATCATTTGAGGACATTAACAATGTAGTTCATCGATTTGCATTAATATCTCACCTGTCATATCATTTTTTGCTACATTTGAATCAATTGTTGACTCATCCATGAGTTCCACAGATTCTTTGCACCAGTTAATTTATATCTTCATACCATCTCAACCACCTTTGGATGAATAACTATTAGACATAACATGTTTGTTTATAAAATCTCAACTTGAAAATTTGGATGGAAACATTGAGGAAATTTTTCTTCTATTTAAATGAAAATTTTAATTAATTTGCATCATCATTGCCATCTTTGGATATTTCTCTTGCCTCACCAACATCAACTTCTATTGTGACAAATTGTGTAGACATTCATGAGTTGACCTATTGAACTCAATTATCATAATCTATATTAGTATCATATTGAAATCAATCCAAACAGAAATCATACACCCAGGGTTCCTATTCTAGAATATTATATGATACATGATCCATCATATTAGTGTCCATCACACATTAGCATTGTCTTGGAGATCCGTGAACATCATTTCAAGGCATCATTGACATATTTTTGATCTTTAGATTATGTGCATCATTTAGATATTGTCATCTTACTTCCTATATATTCTTATCTAAAATGGGAATTCATATTGCACACATTTGTGGTGTTGTTTATTCCTAAGAAGAGGAATGTTGTTCAACATTCATGGATCATCTTTAGCATCGACTGTCGAGCATCTACAAACACTACATGGATTTAAACACTTCGCATTTTTTGGGGGATCACATGACCTCTATTTTCTCTCCTATGGGGAGAATATATAGTACTTTTTGTTAGAAGTAGTAATTGGGGGATCATCATGATACTTTTGTCTATAACTTTTCTTCTTCACTTGTAGATTTTATTTCATTTGAATCATTCTCTTTTGGAGATGGGTTTTTATTTCCACTAGGTTTTTCTCCTTTACTCCATGTTTGAGAGATTGTATTATACATGGGTACCTTATTAGGCTTGATGGTCGAGAGCCATTTATTTTGCATTCTACATGGGTACCTTACTAGGCTAGTAGTCAGGACCCATTTCTTTGATGCCCACCTAAGATATGCTTAAGAGGGGGTGTTATTGTATATATTGCATACACATAGGCTTTAATTCTAACTAAGTGTGTCACTGACCCTTTCTCATGTGAGGTGTTAAGGTAGATAGGTTTTTTTAGAGCTTTCGACTCACTTTTGAAATCTCTTCCTATATTTTTTGTAGGTAACTCACCACCACTCCATGATTTAGGAGTCCTATCCTCATTCCATGGAGATCAGTTGCCTCCTTTATTCCTATTTATGTACACTTTTTTTTTGATCTAATCTATGGGTTGAATTTATGCAATCTTGATTTCATTGTGCTTACTTTCAATCTTCATATTTTCAAGTTCTTTCAAGTCAAACTTCATGTTGGTTTATCTACATCCACAATAGAAAATTATGATAAAATAGAGATTAACCTCAGTTGGATAGAGGCTAATTGATAAATAACAAAAAAAAATTTAACCTTTGTATAACTCACCATTCATATATACTCTCCTTGATAGACTAAAGCCAAACTCATCACCTTCAAGGATCAATTATTTCTTAACATGAATTGGATTGAACAACTAGAATGGTTAGTGCTCTCAAATAAAATATGTACAAATATGAACAAAAATCACATAACATATTTCATGATGATTCAATGATGAAATAATCCAATAATCTTGACAAGTTTTCTCTTGACTTCTCTTGGATAATTTTAGGATCTTCACTTGCTCAAATAAAATTGTCAACTTCCTTCATTTTTTATAATTTCTATAAATGAATTGTATTTATATACAATTCTACTAATTTCCCAAAAAAAAATGTTGAAATCTTTGAAATTAGAGATTCAAATAATAAATCACCAACACCCACATAATCAAATTTGGAACAAAAGGGTTGGTCTAGGGCACCACACAACATAGACTAGATTTCTATATTTTTAGAATCAAAAGTTATGAGGGAAAATATTAAATGCATAGTTTGATTAACCATTATTGATTTTCCAAGAATGTTTATAAAATTGAAAAATTAATTCATACTTAGATCCAAGCACAAAGGGGTGAGAAAAACCTAGTGCTAAACTATCAAGGGTGACAATTTTCAATAATACATTTAGCTCCCACTTTAATGAGAGTATAAACTTATGCCAAGTCTCACACTAAAGTAATAACATGTCAAAAGGAGTTTAATTTTCCCAATATTGAATAGATAAGATTGTGTTAAATCTAGGGGTGTCCTAGCTCCCAAGATTCAAAATATTATGGAAAGACAATTGTGGACATGCAAAAATAACATTACTAATTAACATCATATTTGATCATTTTCTTCTTAATTAATTAAAGCAAATTGATTAATTAACCTCCTAAAATCTCTTCATTTAGTTAAATCAAATGTATTTAATTAAATGAATAATAATCATTATCTCATCTCATTTTGATTTATATTAACCCACAAGTCTAAGTAAAAATGTCACAATCACCTAATTCCTTATTACGTTAATCCAATCATGATTAATTTAATCTAAACCCATGTCCCATCCTCTAGCTTTTCCCACTTGCACAATAAATCATTTATTTTGATTTATTAAAAGCTCTATTTTCCTCATAAGGAATATTCCCAAGAAATATGCCCTCATTAACTCCGTTTTTTTGAATTTTTTTTGTCCAAACAAATTTCCCCCCAAATCCCTCAACCATATGCATTTAATGCTATTTTCAAATTTCAAATTGGCATATTGGGCAAAACTTGCACAATCATGGCCCATTCACATGGTGACAAGTGGCTCTTTCCTATTTATTGGGGATTAGTCCCACATTCTTCAAATTTTCCTCTTCTCTCTTCAATCTCACCTATAAATTCAAGGCTTTTCTCCTTCAAATCTATCTACAACCTCATACAAAGTTACTCTCTTGGTCTTGAAAGCTAATTTTGTGCTGCATCATAGTATCATATTTTCATCATTTAGCTTGGAAAGGATTTGGAAAGGGCTCCTTCACATACCCAAGGTGCCCCAATTCGAGATGGAATAGGTATGCACTATGTTTCCTATCATGCTTTCATTTGGTTTGTTTGATCTCTTGATTGCATTATGAAGCTTGGTGCATTATTTCATAGGGAGGTTAGATTATGTTTTCTTTTCTAACTATTCTTATGTTTAGAATAGTTTAGCCATGATTAAAAATTTTCTACCATCGTACATTTGGTGCTAGAAGGAGGGCTGCTATCTATATCTATCTATGCTCATATTTTTTTCTATGTTTGAGTAATTCACGTTTGAGTATGAGCAACATTCATTTGAATCTTCTCTTATGGCACTATTTTTTTTTATGCACATTATTGGTGGAAGATGCTCAAATTTTTAATTACTAACAACTCCAATTTTTCTCAACTGTTGCTCAATTTATAAACAAGGGTGATACATGCTTTGATGGAAAGTAAGTAGAAATCGATTTAGAAAGTCTTTCCTTGGTTTTAGAATCTTCTGAACATTGTTAAGATCGAATTTGAATTTTCTTGTCTCCTGCCTGATGTCTAATATGGTTTTTTTGTGGCAAATTCAATCTAAAATTTCAAAAATTATTGATGGTCCTCAATGAATTTTTTATCCTTCTTAGGAAATTTGAGTCTAAAATATTGTTAGTGGTATGCGGCAGGATGTATATGCTAAAATTTTCTATGATTGCAGGCACTCGAGGTCAAGTACTTTGCACTCGTAGTTTCTTCATTTTTAGTGTTAATCCCCTTACTACAATAGTTGTTTTGGCATTTTATTTTTGCTCTAGCAAGTCTTTGTGAGAAATACAATTTTTTTCACATGAACAAAAATACAAGTCAAGTTGTGAATACCTAACATTAAAAGTTTCCTTTTCTCAGCCATACAAATACCGACTTCCTATCTCATTAAAATATGGCCATTGCATTATCATATTTTCCTTACGTTAACCTTCTAACAAAAAATAAATGCAAAGATAATGTTTGTCTTTAACTCAATGGAATCAAAATTGAATTTCTGAATAATCTTTTTTTTATTACTTATGAATCCATTGCACATTGATAATAATGCATCTGTGCCTCTAACTACCAAGCATTGGAGTCTCATTAAAGACTTTTGTTAGGATGTCAAAGCTTTGCTCAATTAACTTAGCCCGAATTCTGTAGGCCCTTAGAAGATTTAGAAGGGAAACATATGTTTACAATGAAAACATATCCAAGGCTCAAGCTATTTTTTTATAGAAATTGAGTACATGTTAAATCCACAGTACTCAATGAGTGGTGCTCCTTGAAATATAATGTAGAGTCAAAATTATTCCAAAATTTTTGGTGCTTTTGTTTTTAAGTCGATTATTTTGAGAGACCACATCAATGATGGTTTGCGCGGTGATGTCCTCATTCCAACATCAAAAGATAAAATGTGCCACTAACATGATGTGTGTTCATGGTTGATATAAGCGATAGTTTTTCTCACTAATTGACAACCAATCTAAGGTGAGATCGATGGGTAGATGAGACTTTAGTATGTCGTTCATGATTGATGTAGGATGCTGCAAAATATGGTGGAGGTGCAATAAGCCAATTGACTCATGGCACAGGTGAAGTTCTCTTTTTCACTGTTAGTTTATTTCTTTTTTCACTCTACTCTAGGGTCCTGCATCTCGAATATTATTGGCTGAAAATTAATTTTGTCGGTTGTTATCATTAACTTCCTTTCACAGGCCATAAATTTGCACCAAAAGCCATAATTTCGAGGTAGTAAGAGCACATCATTCTCCCATTTTTTTTTTTCAAAAAATTCAAACATTCCCTGTGGGCAATTCCTTCGAAAGCTATATATCCATATGAATTTAGCCTAGATTCCTATTTGAATACAATCTCTTGAAATGTGTACTTGTAGTTTAGAAGCAATGTCAAAATTTTCTGACAATTTTTGAGATAGTAAAAATTGATACTTTTGTGTCTATCGGTAGCATTTATTTGGAAATCTCTTACACCTTTCAACAAACCTTTTCTTTGCGTAGGAGATCTGGTATGTCATAATTTCATCTTCAGCCATCTTTATTGGTTTATTGTATTCTAGGGTACTTTTATGCCTATCGATAGCATTTACTTGGAAGTCCCTTACGCCTTTCAAGCAAATCTTTTCTTTGCGCAATGTCATTATTGAATGCTTCTAACGTATAGCTAGTTTTAAGATGTCTCTTCTGATGAGATTGAAAGTTGTTATTTGTTGAGGTTGAAAGCTTTTAACATATAGCCATATTTACTAAGGGCACAGTGGTTACAAGATTTCACTTTATTTCTTGTTAAATGACGACTTTCTTAAGCAACCTACGAGTTCTAATAGGTTTCTTTCCACAAAAGATTACTCTAAATGATGTCATTCTTAGTTTCAATCTTTTCCAAGTAGAACGATCATAACGTTGTAAATGTCCATATGAGAATAGATGATGTATAAAATGTGCAAGATGGATCACTTTGAAAAATCAAAAAGAAAATTACGGTCAAGCTGCTAAGAAACTTTTATAATTCTGAATTATTATTTAGTGAAAGCTAGCAAGTTTTGTACACTCAAATCAATCAAATATGTGACATTTAGTTACTTCAAATTTCAATTTTCTCTTAGATTCGTGGGGTTTCTTTTTTTCAAGTCTTTATGTTTTTTTTTTTTATATGAATAATTTAATATTTGCTCTAAAAAAGTGTTGTAACTTTATTTGTAGGGTTTTATTAATTTCTTGAAAGAAATCTCATTCCTAAGTTTTTAAATTTCAAATTTTTATAGGTTGACACTAGAGCTGAGCATTGAAATTGAGCGAAAATGAGAAGATTGGAGTTGGAGAGAATCAAACATTAAAACTTGAATTTGACCAAGCATTTTTATATGCTTGGGGCTTCAAATTCCTTATTTCGTTTTTTGTTTTAAAACAACTCACTTTTCAATTTGGGTTTAAAATAAATCACTAATTTGAACTTTTCAAAGTTGGATTATAATCGAACCTTAGGAATTCACTAAGCTTTTTGATTTGGGTTCTAAAATTTGACAAACAACTCTCACATCTCATTTTGGTGCTTTAAGATGAATCAAAATCACTGTTCTGTGGTCTAAAATGAACAATTGTTTTTCATGCTTTGCAATATTTTACACAATTTAATATCATTGAAAAGGCATATGTGCTTCTCTCACGCTTCACGACGATCTTCAGAATCAAATTTTTTTTGGTGATGTTAGATTTTTTAAGAGATTGCCTCCACACTTTGATTTGGGATCTAAAATTGAACAAACTTGTCTAGTGTGAGAAAAAGGCATTGCGAGTGTTCTCTCGTTGTTCACGCAAAAAAAGATGATTGAACTACGAATGCACTTACTCACTATTGTACACCTTTAGAGGGCCTTCCTTGTGGGAAAAAGTACTCGGCTAAGGGAACAACCCAACTAGTAAGACAGTAAAGCCAAGTGTATTTACAGTCGAGATATAAAAGTGGGTACTGGAACAAAATCTAGTATCACGCAGTTGGCTACAATGAGAAGGGCAACAATGGTCTCTCACTGCATGGGTCAATCTACATGAATGGATAGCCTGAATTAAAACCCCTTGTTTAGCAAAGGCTAAAATCCTATCTATTTATTGGTGTAAAAAGTCATGTCCTTTGAAGCCTCCCCACATATACATGTGGTTCTATTATAGAGATGAAAAGTATGCCATGGGAGATTCATGGGTATTGATGCTTGGTTGACCGAAGAAGCGAGTGCACTGTAAGGGGGAGCCTATGTGGTCAAGCATCTAATCATCCACACTGAATATGCGCAGCTGGATTTATCCAAGTAAGAACCCAACAAATATTGTCTTTTTAGCCTAGGGTTGTGCATGTTATTGGAATCAAAACACTTTGCTTGGATCTAAAACATTGATAAAAAAAACATTCAATAGGAACTTCAAAATTTCAAACCCTTTGGAGGAAACAAATACCCTTGAAAAATCTAAGTGCTCTTGCTTACCCTAGGGATTCTATCCTTAGAGGTTTCTAAGTACTTAGGTTTAATCGTCATTTATTTTCACTAAATTCAACTTAGGGAATTGTGCTCTTGAAACCTTAATTTTCACATAATGGACCTTGAAGAATGAAAAGGAATTGAAACATAGAAATTTAGTTTGAAACTTTAATCAAAAAACTATTTGTGGTAAAAAGAACTCATTAAGCAAAGTAAAAGACAATTGACTCCACACATGTGTCTTTCCAAATGATTTCCTGCAACATCAAAATTCGGAAACCCAAGTTCAAAAGTCTTAGTCAAAACGGTTGTGAGGAACGTCTTGAAAGACTTCTTAAGGTTAGAGAAGGATTGGTTTACAAATTTTACAAGAAAGCTTCAAGAAAGAACACTGACTTGTATGAGTTCTATTATCAACAAAATCCTGATCTTTTTCAAGGGTTTTCTTTTCTCACATAGGAAGTCAAGCGTGTTCTTCAAAATCGAGGTCTTGTAAGAAGAAGTGTTATCTAGGTCAAGTCTAGGGTAAAATTCAATCACTTTCATCCACCTCTCAACCATCAAAATCAATCAAAAATCACCTCACCAACAACTCTTAGAAACTTTGTAAACATATTTTATGCTAAACTTCTAGGAAAAATAAAATCATTTTGTTTGAGTTAACACACTTACTCAAACTATCATCTTATGCATAATTTTACTCTAGGATAACACAACTTCCTTGGGTTGACAAGTCCATTATCACTTTGTTTGGCTTAACACACTTAGCCAAATTATCAAATCCATAATCAGCTTGTCTGACTTAACGCACTTAGTCAAACCATCCTCGTATGTACAAGTTTACTCAAGGATAACACAACTTCCTAATCTTTTCAAGTGCATTATCCCTTTTGTTTGATTTAACACACTTAGTCAAACTATCAATCCATCACAATCAGTTAGTCAAAGTAAAAAAAAATTAGCATTTCCCTCAAGGTTTCTCAAGAGTTCCATTCATCCGTATTACCCATATTTTGTATACCTCATCCCCATCATCACTTTGATCCTTCAATTACCCTAGTTGTTCGCTTCTTTGAACCTAAGGTTTAGACCGATCAAAAGGATTTGAGGTTCATCTCTTACATTCTTAAAAATTGATCTCTATTTTATGGTTCAAACTCGATCTCAAAACAAGAGGAATATGGAGAAAAACAAAGAAACATCCATTTCAATTGATCTAAGTCAAACCGAAACAACATTTGAGACAATGATAACAATTGACCTCCCAATCAATCCTCCTCAAGTACCTCAAAATTCTCAAGAGGAAGGTTATATAGAGGACATCACTGACAATGGGATGACGCAATCAGAACTTCTAGAAATGGTGCAAAACCCTGATAGTCACCGAATTGTCAGTGCCATGTTGAGGTTGTACCCATCCCAATACATGTTAGTGTTAGCAAAAGAAGGGGCTAAAATCCCTTCTGAATTTGACATAAGCACCATTGAGGAGAAATCTCTTGGTATCATGCCCTCACCCACATCCACACTTCCACTTCAAAGTGTTACTCAAGACATCCCAAAAATCATATGATCTATCGCTTCAACTCCGATGGTTGTTAACAAGGGAAGTGCCATGTTTCGCGAACTCCAAAAACATCACCTTGTGAACAACCGAGGGTTGAATGCAAGCACCACATCAGATCAATCCATCCTAGTAAATCTATTGCACCCTTACATCCTGCTCACGTTTCATGATGATACCAATTCATCCTAATTTCATGCAATACCATATTATCCTCTCGAAATGTAAACTTCTCTCCCAATATCACAAGGAGAAGGTGAATTTTTTGGAGTAGGGGGAATCTTGGATCCATCATCATCACTTTCAAAGATTGCACCACCCATCTTTCCACCATTTCCACCCCTACCAATCACATCTACATCATCACTCGGGTTGGATCTTCCTCCTCTTCCCACCATCAACCAATCAAATTAAAACATCTTATCAAATCCACTAGCTGAGGCATTTGTATCACAACAATAGATAGCAACCATCCAAGCGACCGTAGTGATCAATACATCCACCATTCCTCAAAGCATGGTCTCCCAGGGACCAGGCATCTCGATCTCACCATCCATAACTCAAATCCTAATCATTAACACGACCACAATGATTGAAATTCTTCCTAATCCACCACCATTACCACCAAGGCATAATGCAACCAATTCATTCACCATGACATTGCAAGTTTCTCGACAAGTTTCTCAACAAAAAGTTCTCCAGAATCAGCAAGCCACACAACTAGCCGCTCAACAAGTGCAAGAGAAATTAGCTACACAACAGGCACAACAAGGTGCAAAAAGCTGAAGGCTTGTTACAACAACAACAAGCTGCACAAGAAGCTCAAGCCACCCAAGCTACGTAGGTAGCTCAAGCTATTCAATTCACACAAGTTGCACAAGCTGCATATGCCACTCAGATTGCACAGGAAATTCAACAACCACACGCTCAAGCACGAGCCCAATTCCAAGCTCAACAGGCGCAAGAACAAGCATAGTACCAAGCACAATTTTAAGAACAACAAGAAGCATATCAACAAGCCTTGCAAGACTATCAAGTATAGCATAAATATGACCAACAACAAGCATTTTTGGTGCATCAACAATATGACCAACAATAAGCATTGTTGGTGCAACAACAACATGACCAACAACAAGCATTGTTTCCATGGCAACAACAGGATCAATAACAGGTGTTGTTGGCTCAACAACAAGTGTAGACATCACTTGATCAATAAAGCTTGCAACAAAACCACATAAACATCCCATCTATCAATCCCATACCCTAGAACGTATTTACTCCACCTCCTTATCCACAAGATGAAGTGATGGCACAAATTAAATTGCTCTCGCAACAAGTGCTAGATTTTCAATCAGGAAAGACGGTCAGGAAATTGAGCAACCAGTGCCCTTATCCGTTTGATTGAAGTTTGGCAATGGTATCATTCTTGAAGGGATTTGAAATCCCCAAATTTGATAAATATCAAAGGATGGGAAACCCTGAGGATCACATCAGGGAGTTCCAAGTACATTGCATGAAATTCGCCTTCAATGACATGTATCTAATGCAGATACTCCCTCAGAGCTTGGTTGGTGACGGTATGGAATGGTTTTCTCGTCTACCTAAGAGAATCAAAAAAATTTAGGAGATCAAAGTTGCATTCCTCCAGAATTACGCATTCAACATTTCTATGGATACTAGTTTGGAAGAACTTTCGACACTCAAACAAGGTAAGGGGGAATCATTCACCACATTTCTCCAACGATGGTGAGCCAAGTCCAATAAAAGCAAGTGGGAAATTCTAGAAGAGCAACAAGTTTGTACCATCATTTCCAATATAGACAAAACCTTGGAATTCTATCTGAAGATGCAATGCATCACTACGTACAATCAATTGATACTAAAGGCATTCAATATCAAACGAGCTCTTGTTACACAAGCGGGCATGCCCACTTATCTTGAACATCAGGATGGTTTCCCATCCTTCAGTTACAATGATGAATCTCACACATGGGAAAATAATCAAAATGTCACCAAGGATGGAGTAGTGGATGCCAAGGTTGTCATCAACACTCCCAAGCAAAATAATCAAAAAATCATCATTTACTGTAGAACAACAACTGAAGAAACATGAAAACAAATATGGTGAACCAAAAACCACCCAAAAATCAGATCAATAATCTAATTAATCAAGGAGGACCACCTTTGCGAAATAAGTTTCCCCCCAAGTGAAAATTCACAACCCTTCGGGAGTCAATTGAATCCATCATGAAAAAGTTGGTCAATGAGGGCATCATCAAGGTCCCCGACCATTATAATTATACTGAACCCTAGGTGAATCCACCCTAGTACAACAAAAAACTCTTTTGTGACTATCATAAACTCAAGGGATACATGACTACCAACTGTATGAAGTTGAAGAATATAATTCAAGATCTCATTGAGGACAAGATCATAAATTTTGAACAACCTATTGGAAATAAAGACCTTAAAATATACCCGAATCTGATGCCCAATCACAATTAGGGAAATCATCAAGAAAATAACCAAGGGAACAATAAAGGAAAACAAAAGTATGCTCATGCAAACCTTATATATGAAGACATCGTCGCATGCATAAACAAAATTGTCACTATCATTGGCTTCAGAGGAGCCAATGCTTATTGTAGAGTCACCACACATAGTGGAAAGGTTACTATTGCAGGTGCATCACAACCATCTAAGACCTTCATTTCAAACCCAAAATTTGTTCCCTATGATTATAACATCATTGACCAGCTAAAAAGAACCCTCGCTCAAATCTCCATCATGGAGTTAAATTGAAAATTTCCACTGCCCATAGGAAAATCCTTGATGAAGCATTAGTTGTGTCCATTGTCTCTGCTACCATTGCTACAAAACAATTTTAGGCTATGTTTGGTAACATCGTCACACCAAATCTCCTCACCTTTTCTGATCAAGAATTTCATGCCTAGCCATCTCACAATCATGCACTTCACCTTCAAGTGTTAGTTCACAAAAAAAAGGTCAAAAGGGTTTTGCTGGATGGAGGTGCGGGCCTCAATATTTTTTCACTAAAATCATAAATAACTTGGGAATATCAAAGGAATCCATCAGAAAAAAAAAGAATTACCATCAAAGCATATGATGACTAGGAAGAGTGTCTCAAGGCACTATCAGAATCCCAATCCAAGTGGGGCCAGCTACTATGGAAATGACATGTCAGGTCCTCAACCTTGACTTACCCTACAACATCCTCCTAGGATTTCTATGGATCCATGGAATGAAGGTAGTCACCTCAACATTCCACCAATGTGTCAAATTTTTATACCAAAATGAGGAGGTCATAATACGTGGTGATCCTGAGCCGATCGCTTATTGCAAAAACTTGGAAGCCAAGTTTTACATAATTCCCCAAGTCCTAAAAAATGATTAAGGTCCATCCAGTTCATACATAGATCCATCTCACCTCACCTCCACTTCTACAACAGAGACACCCTCCATCCCCAACATATCCGACATCAAGATCATGATCCAAGACAATGGGTGTGAAAATTACAGAACGAGAAAAAATGATTTCATTGTAGGAGAGTTACCATAATATCCTAGGTCACATGGGCAACCCCTATTAGTTGAAACACATGTCCACACTTTTAGGGCAAACCCTTCTAGATTCCACTATTGGGGGGATCTTAGTCGAGAAAATCTAGACAAAAAAGACATAGCAAGCTCATTATACCAAGATGAAAGACCCACACCCACCCTACCCATGGATGAAGCTAGTAGAGGACTACAAATCATGCTTGGTATGGGCTATAAACAAAAATGAAAGCCTTTGAAGGAACAACGATGGATGACAGGAGCCCATCATTATAGAAAGATGAATGAGAAATCTTGGCCTTGGACGTACCCCTCCGAGTATAACCATATGTGGCAAAGGTACCCCTATTAGAGCAGTCAGGACTCCCCCTTAGTTATCGACAACTACCATATGATTACCCGTATCCACAGTTCTACCGCTAGACAACTTCACCTTTGACATAAATAATGTATGTGGTAGTAGTGATTAGGAGGATGCCATAATGGGCCTTCCCACACTTTTTGAGGACTCCTCCCTACTCATGATTACTACCACATCGATTGAGTCTAACTGCCAAACTCACAAAATAAACCTAGTTTACCGCCAGCTCAACGACTATGATCAATGAGGACACCCAATTCTTGACACATTTGAAAATGATGAGGATCTCTTAGAATTCATGGGACTAAGGGATATATTACCCTATGGAGACCATAAAGTTTGATTTGACATCACACTGGACACACAAGCTTATTATGGGGAGATGATTGAGTCTTTCAATCGCAAAAGAATAACAATGAGAATAAGCTCAGGGTCATTGAGTGAAAACCACACTATGGCACTCTCTAACCATAGAATAGTAAAAATAAAGGATGCATCCAATGGTGAAAACCTCTCTGAGGCACTAGAGGATGAAGGATTCAATCTCTCCCCTAATGCACTTCATCAAGAGAAATCAATAGTCTTAGCAAAATGATGCAATCCTGTCAATCTAGGAACAAAAGAAACGACACATATCACCTTCTATGTTGAATCACTTCTATTAGAAGAACAAGAACTATTAGTAGCATTCCTAACAGAAAGAAAGGTGAACTTTGCATGGACCTACGTTGGCATGTCAAGTCTCAATCGAGAATTCATGGTTCATCACTTGGTTGTTTACCTAGGAGAAAAATCAGTAAGACAAAAATTAAGAAAGATGCACCCTCAGATAGCCTTGCTAGTCAAGGTGGAATTATATAAAATCTTGGATTTTGGCTTTATACACCCAATTGATTATCTAGAATGGGTATCAAATCTTGTGTTAGTTTCAAAACCGAATGGGGGCATTAGTATCTATACTAATTTTAGAGACCTAAACAAAGCGTGTCCTAACAATGATTTTACACTACCCAACATTAATATAGTAGTGTCCATGAAAATCAGACACAAGATGCTATCACTGATGGATGGATTCTTAGGGTACAAATAGATTATGATTGCAAAGGAATACCAACATAAAACAATATTTACATGTCCATGGGGCACCTACTGCTGGAACATGGTGCCATTTGGGCTAAAGAATGTAGGAATGACATATAAAAGGGCCATGACACTAATTTTTCATGAAATGATTCAAAAAATTATGGATGTTTATGTGGATGATATATCAACCAAGTCAAAGAAAAGATAGGATCACATAGCAGCTCTAAGTGCCATCTTTGATAGATTAGAGAAATACAAGGTTAGACTTAACCCCAAGAAATGTGTATTTGGGGTGCAATCAGGAAAACTCCTAGGATACATAGTATCAATGAGAGGAATATAAGTAGATCCTACCAAATTCAAGTTGATCCTCGACATGGAACCACCTAGGATACTAAAACAACTCAAAGGCCTATAGGGAAGGCTCCAATAAATCTAGAGATTCATAGCACAGTTGGTGGATAAACATATCCCATATTCAAATCTACTCCACAAGGGAGTAATGTACAAGTGGGATGACAAGTGTTATCAAGCGTTTAGCAAAATCAAATAGTATATACTTATGCCACCACTGTTAATGCCACCCATTCCAGGAAAACCACTGATTTTATACATATCTGCAATAACAATAGCCCTCGATGCTCTTTTAGCTCAACATGATGAAAATGGGACAAAGAGGGCCATGTATTATATCAGCAAAAAAATGGTTGGCCATGAGTTAAACTACTTATTCATTGAAAAATCCTGTCTAGCAGTCATGTTTGCAACCCAAAAGTTCAGACACTACATGTTGGCTCATGAGATCAAGCTGATTGCAAAGATCGATCCCCTAAAGTATATATTGTCAAAGGAAATGCTCGCAAGAAGGATGGTTAGGTGGGTCATGATACTATCAGAATATGATTTTGAATATGTGGAGCGAAAATTAATCAAAGGAGAAGTTATTGTGGACCAACTCGTAGAGGCTCTAGTCTATTCAGAGAATCCATATTTAATGTTAGCATAGATGATCATTGGAAACTCTACTTTGATGGCTCATACACACAACATGGATCACGGTCTGGTTTTTTCTTCATTACCCCACAGAGGGATTGTATTCCTAGATCCTACAAATTGGCATTCCCCTCTACTAACAACATAGTAGAGTACAAGGATTTAACCATAGGTCTAAATATTGCAACATAGTGGTGGATCATGGCACTAAAAGTTTATGGGGATTCATAACTTATTATCAACCAAGTCAATAGCGAGTACCAAACTAAGAATGATAAGCTCAAACCATGCAATAAGTTAGTAGAGAGCCTCAAATAATCAATCATTGATATCACCTTTGAGCATATACCAAGGGCTAACAACAGAGCAGCTGATGCCATGGAAAAAATTGGATCCTTACTAGATATCCCTCGCAATGTCCCAAAACATGAATTCTTGGTAGATAAGCTTTTCATACCCACATTCGAGGTACCAGAGTCAAAAAAAGTGTGCAAAATTGTTGCTCCCAATGATCCCTAGTATAACGACATCTATACCTACATGAGAATAGGAGTCCTCCCAACTGACATAACCCCAAACCTCAAACAAGCCTTTGTCAAAAATTCATTATATTTTGTCATGCTAGGAGAAACCCTTTATCATAGGAGCATTGAAGGAACCCTATTGCATTGCTTAAATCCCGAGGAAGCCCTAACTCCTCTGACTAAGGAACAAAATGGTGTTTAAGGTTCACTCTCGAGTGGTATGACCTTGGCTAAGAAACTACTGAGGACTGGGTATTACTAGCCAACAATGGAAAGAGAGGCACAGGACTTTTTCAGAAAGTGTTTATAGTGCCAACAACATGGAGACCTTATTCATGAACCAACTAAAGAGCTTCATCCATTTGTCACACCTTGGGCCTTTTCATAGGGGGGGCTCGATCTCATCAAAAAAATCACACCCACCTCATCAATGGCCACAAATTCATCATCACTGCCACATAATACTTTACCAAGTGGGTCAAATCAATTCCTATTACCTAAATAAATGAAAAGAAGATACCCAAGTTCATCTTAAACTATCTCATTTGTCAATATGGTGTCCCTCAATCCATTATCTCTGATAATGGGACACCTTTCAAGAATCAGGGTGTGTGTGACCTTTCCCACAAATTCAATATCCAACACTACTTTTCAACTCCATACTATCCACAAGGAAATGGCCAAGCATAAGCCACTAATAAAACTATCTTGAAAATCCTAAAGAAAATAGTCAATGACTCTGGTCATGACTAAGATCTGCAGGTAAATCCTACCATATGGGCCTACTACACCAACATTCGCATGCCAACAGGTACTACCCCATTCTCTTTGGTCTATGGATCATAAGCCATCCTCCCAATTGAGAGCAAGCTCCCATCACTGAGAATATCATTGCAAAATCTCATTACAAATGTGGAATATCGGGTATCAAGGTTAAATGAGTTGGAATTATTAGATGAATGGTGCATGGATGCCCTCAACCATCTACAATTCTATTAGAACCACCTAAAGTAAAACTACAACAAGAAGATCAAGAGACACACCTTCCAAGTTGGTGAACTTGTGCGAAAAGAAAACCAAAAGAATGTGCCAAATTCAGAAAGAAAAGGAAAATTTGAACCCAACTAGTTGGCAACTGGTTGGGACCTTTCATCACCACAATAAGCTATAAGTCAGGGGCATATCAGTTGTCAACACTAGAGGTCAAGCCTCTGCAAGAGCCCCTAAACAACTGTCATCTCAAAAAGTTTTATGCCTAAAATCTTGCAATGTATAGAACCAAAAAATTCAAAAAAAATTAGAAAATGTCTTGGAAAAATCGTCACCTTGATGAAATCCTGGCAAATAGGCATCTTGGTGACAACAAAAATTACAACAATACAAAAAACCAAAAAAAAAAGAATAGAAAAAGGATTGAAAATAGTAGAGAAAAAAATTGTCCTCTAGTGAAAACCACTTCAGTGGTGCTCTAGACAAGTACCTTGGTGAAAACCTAGCAAACAGGTGCCAAGCATAAATAAAGCACTCTCCATCCACTAGGATCTTCACAACCTATTTTGTGCACTCACTTATCCACTACATTCCATTTATCCTTCCACCATCCGTTCACTTCCGTACCATAGCTTGATCTTGTGCTTGTACCATGTTCCACCCTAGTACTACTTGGCATATTCTCAAGGCATTTTGTCCCACCTTTATCAAAGTAGTCTACTGCATCACGTTGGGGGCATGTTCCTGTGCTTGCATCATATCAGATTCATGTATCTTCTTGTGATCTTCTTTAAACATCAAAAAATAAAAAGCATTCAAAAATCCATCAAAAATTCAAAAACATCAGAAAATCAAAAAATCTCGAAAACATCCAAATCATATCAAAATCCAAAACATCTCAAAAAGTTTGAAGAATCAAAACAGATTCATCAGTAGAACTACATCATCTCTAATCTTGAACATAGGCAAGGTTGATCTTTGATCATCCCCCGATACATTTTAGGTCACTCCTTTAGGCATCCATCTCAATGGAAATCCATTTTCCCATCTATTTCACACAATAGGTTAGTCCTTTAGGCATCCATCACAATGGAAATCCCTTTTCCCTTCTCTCAACATTGAGTCAAGCCTGTCGTTAGTCAAACTATGTGGTCTCTGCATATATAACGTAGGCAAGGCTAATCTATGGATTAGCTCCCGAGACCCCTAGGCTATTAGGTCTTTAAGTCAGTCTCTTTGTCATAAATCTTAAAAATACCAAAACATTTGTAAAACCTCTCAAAATTCCAAAAGTAGCCTCAAAACATTTGAAAAAACCCTAAATGGTGCATCTGTCTCATATTGGTTTCACTCGCAATAATCGCCACTCATAATAAAATCAACAATAACATAGTTAGTTAAATTGAAAGGTTCTTTGTCTATAACTGATGTCGTTGACTACAAATCCTAATTATATTTGTAATGACTAGCTGTTGTGCAGAGGGGTTTCTATCATTATTGTTGATTGGACATTGATAAGGTACACGTTGGAAATAGTGTATGGATTGTTGTAAGGTCTAAATTCATTCTAAATTTATGGTTTTGATTATGAGATTTATCATGGTCAACCTTGGCACTTATTGCTCAAATATTTCTTCAAATTTCACTTGTGTAATATCAATCTTGAGCAACGTATTCTTGATAGGAAGTGTTTGAATCATTTTAAACTATTATCTATTGGAAATATCATTGAAATCCCATAATCCTATTTATAATGGTCATTGTTAGATTGTTATAAATGTTTTAGTTATAACATCGCTTTACCTCGATTTAAACTTTCTTGAGATATTGAAGTTTAAATATCATCAAATGACTAACTTGTTTGCAGATTTCAAACAATAGCTAAATGTGGGCAGTGAATTGGAATACCTAATACACTACCTTTACATATGATTCTTGGAATTAAATATACGAGCTCACTAATGATGCACTTACCTTGAGAATTCATGGTTTTCTGGTGTAGGCTTATATTATGGATTTCAACAGATTTGGACTTACGATTATTCAATGATATTAAGTGGAGATGTCGAATTGAGAGTCATTGATTATTATGCTTTTGTAAAATCCTAGATTTCATTGCTTGAATATATCTTAGCTCTATGTACAAGTGGCATTTAAGGGATAAGAGTTGATCATACATTGATTTTATGGGTTATCTTACTCATGATAAATTTGTTTTGTTGATAGTTGTTTACATCGGTATGCATAAAGAAGGTTGGAATTGGGATCAAATGAAAACAAAAGGCGAACAAAGTGAAGTTGAATATTTTCTTGAAATCAAGACTTTGGAAAATGCATTTTTTAATGCTTATTATAACAATCTAGAGATTCCATTTTCTACTCTCATTTTCTATTTTAACCCAGCTCACTTTTCGATTTGGGCTTAAAATCAAGCACTAATTTGATCTTTTCAAAGTTGGTTAAAAAGAACCTTAGACATTTACTGAAATTCAATTTGGGTTCTAAAAATTGAACAAGGCAACTTTCATATCTCGTTTTGGTGCTTTAAAATGAATCAAAATCACTGCTTTTGAGGTCTAAAATGAACAAGTGTTTTTCATGTTTTTCAATCTTTT
The DNA here is from genome assembly GCA_007115665.2 of Sequoiadendron giganteum. Classification (NCBI taxonomy): domain Eukaryota; kingdom Viridiplantae; phylum Streptophyta; class Pinopsida; order Cupressales; family Cupressaceae; genus Sequoiadendron; species Sequoiadendron giganteum. The sequence goes on from CM021105.1 coordinate 205,086,705, forward strand.
TCACAAATAAATATCATTTAAAAGGAATATGCGCTTCTCTTGCGCCTCACGGTGATCTTGAGAATAAAAATTATTTTGTGATATTAAGTTGTCAAAAATATTGCCTTCACATTTCGGTTTGGGAACTTAAAATTGAACAAAATTGTTTAGTGTGAGAAAAAGGCATTGCGAGTGTTCTCTCTTTGTTGACACAAAAAAAGATGATCGAACTACGAATGCACTTAATTTCTATTGTGTACCTTTAGAGGGCCTTCCTTGGTGGGAAAAATTACTCACCCCAAGGGAATGACTCAAGCGATAACGAGCTAAAGCCAAGCTCTTCCAAACCACTATATAAATTTGTGTTCACAGTGAAAGCCATGGACAATGGGAATCAGCACATGATAACTCTCCCCCAGTATCTTTATGCTATGTAAATCCCTTGTTCTAAGGGTTGGGAGATCTCTCACAAGGACTTTATCATTGCACCCTCTAAATTGGATGCCCTTACTACAAGATTTTATTTAGAAGCAACAAATCCTTTCTATTTGTTGGTGCAAGAGGTCATGTCCTCTGAAGCCGCCCCATATATACATGCTGTTTTGTTGTAGATATGAAAATTATGCCATGGGAGATTCATGGGTACTGATGCTTGGCTAACCCAAGAAGCGAGTGCACTGTAAGGGGGAGCTTGTGTGGTCAATCATCTAGTCATCCACACAGAATATGTGCAGCTAGATTTATGCAAGTGGGAACCTGACAAATATTTCCTTTTCAGCCTAGGGTTGTACATGTGCTTGGAATCAAAACACTTTGCTGGGATCTAAAAATTTGAAAACAAATATTCAACGATTCATCCAAATTTCAAACCCTTTGGAAGAACAAATAATTTGGAGGTGTCCACATGTTACTACTTGTCCCTAGGGGTTCTTATCTCTAGAAGGCTTCTAAACATTCAAACATCTCAGTTTTTTTCTCCCAAAGTCAACACTAGGAAATGTTTGCCTTAATTTACTTGATTTCCGCATAATACACTTTGTGGGATAAAGGGCAATTAGGACATTGGACATTCAGTTTGAAAATAAAAATCAAGAAAGTGATTTTGGTATAAAGAAGTCATTAAACAAAGATTAACTCAATTGGACCCCACACATGTGCTTGCAATCTTTTTCCTTATGGTTTTCCATGCAAACATTGGTCTTTTGGTTGAATTACTCTTAGGGAAAAGCATGTTCTTCATCACCTTGGTCTTGTAAGTAAGTCCTCATAGGGTCATCTAGGATCAAGTCAAAAATTTCACTCATTTCAAACATCAATCAAATCCCATCTCACCATCAACTTTTGGAACCTTGAAAACATCACTTATGCTAGACTTTTAGGGAAAATCAACATCACCTTGTTTGACTTAACACACTTAGTCAAATTATCAATCCTCTTGAACAAATTTGCCTCTAGGATAACACAACTTCCTGAGGTCTACTAGTTCATGATCACTTTCATTGGCTTAACACACTTAGCCAATTCATTCTCTTATGCGAGTTTTCCCTAGGATAACAGAACTTCCTAGGGTCTACAAGTTCATCATCACTTTGTTTGACTTAACACACCTAGTCAAACTATTGAAATCAAATCAAATCAAACCAAGTCCTAAATTCTAGCATTCATCCAAAGTTACTAAAAGTTTAAACACCCATATCATTTACCCCTTTCATCCTTCATCTCATCATTTGTCTTAAACACCTTAGAGGTTCACTTTTGCAACAAGGTCAAAATAGAAGAAAAATATGAAATATAAATTGATTCCTACATCTTGAGTAATCTAATTGAACCAAACTATCCAAGCCTTGCAATACCGATTGATTTCCAAAACTTGCATTTGTACAGTCCATACATGGGATCATATCTCCTCCAAACATCAATGGTACAAATGTGAGCATGCCCAATATAAATTTTGGAATATCTTTTCCTATGGTAGATTTAAGTAAAAACCAAAACTTACAAATCTATCAACCAAACAATCAAGGCATGAGCCTTCCCCCTTTACCAACCATCAATCAATCGAATATGAGCAACACTCCAATCATAAACCAAAGCATCACAACAAATCCTCTAGTTGCACCATGGATATTGCAACAATAGATGACAACCATTCAAGAAGCCCCAACAATCAACACCATTACCAATCCACCCCCACCACCATTGCCAAAAAACAATAAGACCAATTCATTCTCCATCATGTTGCAAGCCGCTCAACAAGAGCAAACACAACTAGCTGTACAATAGGATGCACAAGCCCAAGCCTTGTTGCAACAACAACAAGCCAAACAAACTACATAGGCAGCTCAAGCCACTCAATCCCAACAAGCCACACAGGTTGCGCAAGAGGTTCAAGTAGCCCAACAAGCATAGGCTCAAGCTCAATCCCAACACCAAGCTCGGTAGGTGCAAGAACAATTCTGGGCACTATAGCAAGCAATCCATCAACAAGTGCATCAACAAGTAGCTCAACAACAAGACCAATGAAAATAATTGTTGGCACAACAACAACATGACCAACAATAAGCATTACTCTCTCAACAAAGCTTGCAACAAATTCCCACCATAATTGTTGAAATCAAAAACCAAGATCAATCTATCAATGAACACCTTGAAGATGTTTCCACCTCAACCAATGATCAAATCAACACACACAAAGAACCACTTTTCAATCATGATCAGAACTCACCAACAATACCCAACAATGATCCAATTCAAGAAATTTCAACATCACTTGAGCCTATGGTTGAAGAAATTGACAATCTCTCCACCATAACGGCTGAAGACAATGATGAAAATCAATCCATCAATGAGCACTGTGAAGATATTTCTACCTCATCTGATGATCAAATCAACATACATCAAGAGCCATTTTTTAGTCATAATCAAGAACCCTCCTACAAAGATCTATTTCAAGGAGTGTTGATGTTATTTGATCCTATTGACATAAACCAAGATCCCTCGACCAATGACCATGTTGAAAATTTCTCTACATCACGTAATGAGTTAGAGGACATATCTCAAGAATTTAATCCAAAGCATGATCAACATCTATCACCAAGGTCTAGAAATGTTCCTTCCCAAGACATTCACATCCTTTGACCTCATGGTTATAAATATTGAAGGAATACCTAACTCACCATTTGATCCAAGTCCACCCAAAGATCAAGAGGATATTAAGCCACTTCCCATTCCTAATGAAGATATCAAAGGACCCTTTGTAAGAAATCCATCCTATGAAATTGATCCATGTTAAGAACTTGATCCAAAGCATGTTGAAAGCAATCCCAATATTAATCAAGATCAAGAATTTTTATATCTAGGATACTACAATGAGGTAATAGGCACTCTCCTATCTATACAAGATATCACAAATAATGATCATATCCATATAGCACGTACTCCTCCATCTACCCATGAGATTATTTATTTGGGTGAACACGTAGATGATCATCATTCAAAACAAGAGTCTCCGACTCTTAACATTTGTACACATGATCAAGATATAGAAAAATCTAGAGACATATTAGAAAGAGAGCATGAGGAAGGCTTCTACAAAAGTTATGAATAAAAAACATCTATTGAAATGAGTCAAGAAGAAGACTTGTATGTGGACAGTAAATCACCAAAACCTCTTGAAGAAGCATTACAATCTAATATTTCACAAGATTAAGCTAAAAATATCAATTAGGCATGCATCCCACATGTGGATGATCCTATCACTTATAAACTTGGATTGCTTACATTTCTTAGGGAAAGCTACCTCATCAATAAAGAAGTTGTCACTTTTGATGTTCCACCATAGAGAAGAGAAGAATTAGCACCTTGTTTCCAAGGTAAATCATATCCTATTGTAAATAATTTTTTTCAGCAAATGAATTATCAAGGTAGAGGATTAGGCCTACATGAACAGGGAGTCCTAGAGCCAATGTAGATTATTGGCAATCCTAAGCATCAAGGCCTTGGTTATTCGACAATCAAGGGATCTCAACATATTAGTAATATTTCCACAAAACTGGGGGCAACTTCATCTCGAGTAAATGTCAACATAGGGAGCATGAAGGATCGTTATGATGAAACAAATGTCAATACTGCAACTCACCACACCATGAATCTCCATCCACCCATCACCCCATCCACGAATTGGGACCAACATGAAAAGAAATATTTGAATCAAAGCATGAAAAACATCATTAAAGAAAAAGAAGTACTGAAGCATGAAGGACAAATAAAATACAAGTGGATACCAAAGAATACAAATAATGACTATCCCTATCAAACTCCATCAGTCAAAGAAAACTATGGGGAAAAATTAAAAAGGGAAAATTATCCATCGAAGATGTCCACAAAGGCAAAAGAAGACTCCTCGAGCAATGTACAAAGTATATCAAGTTGTTGGTCCTAATTCCATGAACACTTTTGTAACAACCCATTATTTCTCATCTTCCCAAGTTTGGAGAGTCAAAGGTTCCAAACTATCAACCAATCCATATTTTATTCCTAAATAGACTCCATCCACACCTCCATGCATGATATCCAATTCTCACATTGACCATGTGGTGGAAACGACCCTTCATCATAAGGATTCAAAAGGCACTCTATCATGATGTGCACACAAAGACAAAGTTAACTTCGGTATCAACAAAGAAGAACAAATTTCTTAAAAGTTGCATTCAAGTGCACGTATATTGGCATAGCAACTTCTTCAAGAAGGATACCAATGGCACATTATGAAAAAAGAATCTACATCGACACCACCAGATGGTTCAACATGAGCTTAAAATATCTCAAAAAAATACAATAAAAAAATAAAAAAAATGTCCAGAAGAAATGGTCACCTTGATGAAAATTTGGCAAACAGGCATCTTGGTGACAACAAAAAAATATAAAAATAAAAAAATCCAAAAAAAAATAAAAAAAAAGATTGAAAATAGTAAAAATAAAAATCATCCTCCAATGAAAACCATTTCGGTGGCGCTTTGGATAGGTAACATGATGAAAGCCTGGAAAACAAGTGTCATGTGTAGAATTGAACATTTGTGTGCATCATTTCAAGAGAAAGCATGTTATCACGTCCATAATAAAGCCAACATTCCAACCATATCATCTGTTCATCCATGAACCGTTTATCCAGCTCATTACCATCTATCTACCTTATCTTGATATTGGCCACGTTTGGTACAAACTGCACACTTATTTATGGTAAACATCTTGACATGGGTCATTTTTATTGATCCCATCCTACCTGACGTTATCTGAGACTTGAAGTACTATCCAAATGAGAATCTTTATGTGAACACCTCATCTTATCGCAAGATAATCCATATCCATTTTTCCAATAATCTACCCATGATATTCCATACATTGCTAGACACTAGGGGCAGATATTTGCATCTTGCTTTGAGAATAAATCTTGATATATATCCTCTAACTAATTTGGTGATCTAAACATTCGCAAACATAAAATCAAATTGGTTAAAGCATTTGTGAGCCAAAAATCCAAATCCCTTGCCCATGGCATATTTTGACAGTAGGACGATGTTCCTTATAAAGCTTTATATTTCATCGAACATCAATCCAAGCAATCCATATCAATTGCATCTAATGTGTAATTCAACATCATATCAAAATCATCAAATTTGTTTTGTTCCAAATCAAACATCATCAATCTTGATCAATCGAATCCAATCAATTATCACCTTGTTTGACTTAACACACTTAGTCAAACTATCATCTTGTGAACGAGTTTTCTCTAGGATAACACAACTTCTTGGAATTTACAAGTGCATTATCATCTTATTTGACTTAACACACTTAGTCAAGTTATCCAATCCATTATCAACTTGTTTGACTTAACACACTTAGTCAAACCATCATATTTTGTACAAGTTTACTCTAGGATAACAAAACTTCCTAGATTTTACAAGTGCATTATCACTTTTGTTTGACTTAATACACTTAGTAAAACTATCAATCCAATGATCTGATCAATCAACCTTAAGCTTGGTTTTCAACAAAATCTCAAAACAAAGCACTGATATCATCACGTATCCATATCCAAATCGTCAAAATCATCAGAAAAAACCAAAACATTCAAAAAATTCAAAATTCATTCAAAATCCAAAAACATTCATAAAATCTAAAAATTACCAAAAATATTTGTAAAACATCTCAAAATACCAAAAACAGCCTCAAAATATCTGAAAAATCCAAAATGGTGTATCCATTTCATCTCGCTTTCACCCGCAACTTTTATCACTCATAATAAAATCAATCATCACCTTCACCCTTTGGTAAGTTAGTCAAAAGCAAGTCTAGTAGATTCAAAAGTGAACACTCTAATCGTCAAAGTCTTGAAAGTCTAATTGAGTAAGCAAGCAAGTTGGTCAACTCAGAATATCAATAGCTTATCACCCAAATCAGTCTCGTCAAAACCCCGATCACTACATGTCCTAGGATGAATCCTTCCAATGATGGACATAAGCATCAGGTACCCCACAGTAGTTTAGCCTTGGCTAGCAGTATGAAGAAAATTAGCTTGTTTATTTTCTTTATCATGGTCTTGTTTAGACTTAACTTATTTTGTACTCATTCTGAGGACCTCTCGATGATGCTTAAGCAAAACAGGTTTAGAGAAAAAGTAATGGGGCAATGATCATTATCTTTTTATCTACTGTACTTGTTGGATATTCTTGTAAAATAGCTTCATCATGCGTACTTTGTTTTGTTTGTAGGGAGGATTGTTTAGGTATTTTGTTGACCACATAAGAAGGCTTGCCTTTTTATGTTTTGGCTTGAGATGTCTAGAATATCTGAACTACATTTTGAATAGGGTTTCATTTGTCAATTGTGAACAAGAGCACTCCTATTTGATTGTCGTGTCAAATTCCATCACACTAGGCGCAACACCATTCTAGTTCTTAATACCTTGATGCATCACACCTATGTGTGTTATCAAACATAAAGAATGTTATGCTTTTTATCTCTCCCATCCTTGGATAAGCAATACATTATCATCATTCATCATCATATCCAATAAAGTCTCGATGAGTAGTGGAATTTTTGGACTTCTACATCCTCTTGGATTTAAGGGTTGATCCCTATCATTCTTCTATCCTCTTTCACGCTAACAATGCATCCATCCTGCATCCATCTTGCATAATCACATCATATCATCATAGGACAAAATCATCCATCTCATTTTCATAATCATTATCATATAGATCATATAGTCTAACCATGCATACATTCATTTTGAACCTCTTTTTCGTGAGATGGACCTCAATCTTTTTGCTCGATCTCTTGAGGGGGCAATGTACTAATAGACTTCTTTTCACTGGACATCCATAAAAATTACAAAAAAATTAATTTCGATGTCGACGACATCATTCTTTGAACCAATGCAACGAGTACATTGCTTCAAAGAGGGGGAAAATGTAGACTTGCAAAATACACTCATACATCTAATCATGCTTTATTGAACATTATTCTATCTATTAATTAAATAAACCAATTTAATTAATTCACTAAGGTTTTCTTCCTAACTAATTAAATAAAATAAATTAATTTACTTCCTAAAGTCCTGCATTTAGTTAAATCATACATATTTAATTAAATCCATTTTTCTCTCATTTGATTTAAAATAAATCCAAAAATGTAAATTTAAATGTCACAATCAACTAAGCACTAGCTTAATTAGTTAAATCCCTCATTAATGCTAAGACTAACCCATGTCCCATCCACTTGCACTATAAATCATTTAATTTGATTTATTCAAACCCCTATTTTCCTCAAAAAGGCATATTCCCAAGGAATATTCCCTCAGTAACTCCCCTGTTTGAATTTTTTTGCCAAACCAAAATTCCCTCCAAAACCATCAACCATATTCATTATTGCCATTTGCAAATTTGAAATAGGCACATTAGTCAAAACTTGCACAATCATGGGCCAATCCCATTGTGACAAGTGGCTCTCTCTCATTTGATGGGATTTAGTCCCACATTTCTCAATCTTGGCCTCTTCTCTCTCAACTTCTCCTATAAGTTCAATGCATTTTCTCTCATCTTTCATCTACATTTGAAGCATTCTCACTATAGGCAACTTGAGTTCACTTTGCATCTCATTGTCTATCATCTTCATTCAAGCTTATCAAGGATTGGGAAAGGGATCCTTCACATACCAAAGGTGCACCGATCCAATATGGGATAGGAATGATTCATGTTTTTGCATTGTTTTCATTAGTTGAATTGTTTAACATGATTCTATATCTCATAGGGATGTTTGAGTTTTTTTATTTAAACTAACTTGTGCTAACAACATGAACTAGTTTAAAATCCATCATGTAGATTTTGACATCTACATAAACAATTGTATCTTCTTTCACCAAGATACCTTCATCATTAAAAGAAGAGGTATTGGGAGAAGAATAATTATGATCATCATGGTTATCTATGTTCGTATGATCTTTTATCACATCATCCACACAAATAAGAGAGATAGGAAAGGGTGTAATTTTAAGGAAAGCATTATCAGTTTCACTCTCTTGTACTAAGAGACTCTCATAACTAGGGAATGCATTGAATGAATGGCTATCATGTTTATTTACTAGCTTTTTCTTTGCAATTTTGGAAAAGATTGAAACTAACATTTTTGAACAATGCAATGTTAAGACCTAGAATGAAATGTGATTTTAAGATTTCAAACAAGGTAATTTACTAATTACACTATGCAATGATCTGAAAATAAAATGTTTTGAATAGAAAATTGAGATGAAGCAAAGCACAAAATGAGCCAATTTAAGCTAGATGTAGTAAAATGCATGTAACAGAAAGTCAACCCACTGATATAGATAGTTAATAGCAAAAAATAGAAGCTTAAAAATAGGGTTTTCAACTTTGTAAAAGGCTATTTCAGGGGAAAATTCAACAATGTAAAATGCAAGTCAATGCTAATTTAATGTAAACCTAGGATAATAAAGAATTCCATATCAGACAAGAATGTGTTTTAAAATTAGGCTCACCAAAATGTGGCTTAGATTTTTGTCACCTCTTTCACCTCTAGGGTTTTTCACCTAAAGGGAGAGAGACAAAAATCAATGCTTCATTCAACAATGCAAAAAGGCAAGCTATATGAGTTTGTCACTATTGCAAATTTTAAAACCCTAGAATTCAAATTCAACAATAAAAAATGCAACTCAATGCTAATGTTATGTAAACCTAGGATGATAAAGAACTCCAAATCAGACAAGGTGCTTGAAAAGAAGGTTCACCAAAATATGGGTAGAATTTTGTTGCCTCTTGCACCTCTAGGGTTTTGCACTTAAAGTGAGAGAGACAAAGATCAATGCTTCATTCAAGAACAAACCCTAGAGATTCTAATGCAGTAGGGATTGAAATATTTCAAATGATATTGTTCCTAAGGTTGGTAATTGATGAAGAAGCTAAAAAATGGATGCAAAACTCAGAAATGTAAAGTGTTTGAAAACACACTGTGATATGCAGAAAGACCTAAACAGATGAATATAAATGCAAATAAAATAGAATAGGGAAGTAAAATAAAAGAATACATCTGGGAATGTGTTGAAGACTAGAATGAGGACTGGAGATACTACTAATTCTATAATTTTCGTCTACTAGGACACTTACACCATTATGGGTGACCTAGTCCTAGATCTGGAAAACTACATCGAAGACCGTTTCATCCAAATGGGTATCAAAATCTATAGAAAGATTTGAAAAACATGTGTAGTGGGACTAAGTCACCATTGTCGGTGACTTAGTCCACTTTGGCTTTTCTAAAAATCTGAAAGTGGAATATGAAGCTCTTGGTCTACACTTTTTGTTCCTCCAGGTATCCAGATCTGAAACTCTACTTTTTGACACTATAAGTGACATTTTGTGGATTTTTTTCCCTAGCCAACAAGGATATGTCTTCAACAAGTTTTCATTCTATCCTTCAATGATCTTCAAGGTACGTAAATCTACACACACAAAAGGAGAGAAAGAGAAATTTTGAATGTTAGGGTATGGGGGTTTGCCTTGGTCAAACCCCTTTTAGGTAATTAAACCAAAATGAAGAAATAAGAGGAAGCATGGACATGAAATGAAGGAATTATAAAATTTCCATGATGATGTATCTTGAATTTCTACAATAATAGATGAATAATCCATCCTTGAATTCTTCTGGATGACTTAGAACCCTACCTTGCTTGAGAAGAATGATGAATGAGTGACGTGTGAGTGAATGAGCTGACTAGTTAGAGAGATAGGATGAAAATGAGGGGAAAACCCTTTATTTATACATGATTTACCTTAATTTCTTAAAAATACCTTATCATAGGCTGACCTTAGGGTTTAGAGAACAATATCTCTTGAGAATATTGAAATAATTTTGAATTTTAAGCTAGATGAGATTGAGTTGCCCAAGGTGCCGACTTGGTCCCACCAGCGAAATTTTTCTAAGTATCGAGAATTAAAGTGTAATTAATGATTTTTAATGATATTTTTCTTTCAAACACACTTAAGTATGACCTATAAGTGCATAATGGGGCCATTTAAACTTAAGAAAGGGTTAAATTATTGATGATAAGCCTAGGAAAGTGTGAGAGTTTTTAACAACTCCTTACAACACTTTGAAATAAGACTTAGTAAGTAATAAAAAGAGGTTGTTTAGGTGAATTATAATAGAAAGGTCCTAGAAAAGTGTGAAAGTGGATTACAACACTTCACAACACCTTTGTAAGACATCATTAGGATTTTATTGATTTACAAGCATTCAAGGCCTAATGTGAGTGTGTTGGCCACATTACAACATTAAATCTAGGCAAAACTAAGCCAAAATCCACAAGAACTTGATCCAAATGAATGTGAATATGACTAATGATACATTTTTCTACACTGAAATATCCAATCATACAACATCAAAGGCCAATAAAATCAATCCTAGATAGTTCGATCAGTGGAGAACACATCTAATCTTTTGTATTTGCACGCTCACTCTGGGGTAGTGGAACCTCAATTTTTCCATAATGTGAGTATCCAAAAAGGGTGGAAAATGAGAGAATCATATTAGGCTCCCATACCATATCAAAGCTATCCTCTTAAAATATGCAATAAATCACCACAATGCAAGGCTCCACAGTTAAGGAAGGTGTGTTATGCTAGGTGGCCTTGAATTTAGAGTTCAAGATTCATAGAACTTAACAAGCTATGTTATGCTAAACACCTATGAACAAGGAAATGCTTGACATGAAATCAAGGTGTTTCATCTTCAGTGGCCTTGAATTTAGAGTTCAAGCTTCTTAGGGCTTATCAGTTTGTGTTATGCTAAACACCTATGAACAAGGCAAGTCTCCACAAGTAAGAAAGGTGTGTTATGATTGTTGTCCTTGAATTTAGATTTCAACCTTCATAGGGATTAACAAGATGTGTTATGCTTAACACCTATCAACAAGGCATGACTCCATAGGCAAGCAAGGTGTGTTATGCTTGATGACCTTTAAATTAGAGTTCAAGATTCATAGTCACTTAATAAGTTGTGTTATGCTAAACACCTATGAACAAAGGAAGGTGTGTTATGCCTAGTGGCCTTGAATTTAGAGTTTCGAGCTTCATAAGTCTTAACAAGCTATGTTATGATAAAAACTTAAATGAAAAATAAATCTAGTAAAGGTTTTTATTCAAAGGTATTTTTCTTAGTTGTGTAAGGTCTTCTTCTTATGGAACATCATGCCTAATGTCTCCAAGAGATGACAAGTCAAGAGTAAAATATTTGAAACTTAGGGAATGTAGTGTGTTGCATCACCACTAAGAGGAAATTCATACACTAAGAAATAGTGTACTCGTGGAGGACATCTAACCTAATGACACCACCAAGAAAAGGATGTATCACAAGAATAAATAAAATTGCACCATGAAACATGAGAAATATCGATAGATATTATCAATGTATGCCCCAAATTTAATGTGGTTGCTAACACCTTTTAAATTAGAAATTTCTTTAAAGTAGCCAATTTTCAATCCTACAACATGGGAGCTTACTTGAAAAGCCCTATGCAAAGTCATATGTTTTCGAAATGAAGCTACATCATGAATAAGGGGTTCCCCCCAAAGTACAATACTAAGGATAACATAGTACACACATGTGATCCAACTTAAGGCATGCCATCCACATCCAAAGCTTGATCTTATATATACATGGAAGGTGTAAACTAGCCAAAAGAGGCAATTAAAAGTGCCATACAAGGATAGGGCTACCTAACCCCTTTGCCCCCACTTAGTTCAAGACAGGGGTGAGCCAGGATGATTCGATGAGAAACATAAAAACTAGTATCAATTAGAGGAACTAGGTGCTTGAAAAAAAGGAAGAGCACCACAATCCTTAAGATTTTGAATTTTATTACTCAAATCCTTACATTCATTAGTAAAATGACCATGAACTCTATGATATGCATAAAATTAACTCTTGATGTAAAATGTCTTTCATGTTCTTGGAGGGAGAGATATTAAACAATCTTGGAGAATTCTCGAAAAGATACTCTCTTGATCAATAGTAAAAGGTGTTCCTTTATTTTACAACAAAGACATCTCTTGCTTAGTATAAGGTGTCATACTTACACAAGACTCTTTATATTGTGAGATTTTTTACTCTCCTTTAAGGGAGGGTGAATGGGTTCTAGGTCACTTTCCTAGGACACACATTCTTCAAGGTTAAGTGTTATGTATTGGAATTTATAAATGTCAATTTTTATCCCTTGGAAATTGCAATTAATTAGGCTTGTATTTGAATTAAAGGGCCCAATTGAGGAAAATTAACTCAATCAATTAATAAAGCCCTAGATTAGTGTAAAAGTGTAAAGATACATCTCAAAATATAAAAAATAAGGTACCATAAAGTAAATTTTAATTAAAAGGGCCCTAAACTTAATGTGAATATGCAAAAAATATTACAAAATTAAATTAAGGCATCATTAAGCTCATTTATTTATTAATTATGCATTCTCAAATTATGTGCCAAAAATGTATACTTTTTCCTACATTGTAAGTTGTAGAATTTTGTTGCACTCAAGTATTATGAATGAAACAAAGATTGAAGGATATTAATGTAATTTATGATGATCCCATTCTTATGTTATGTGACGATAAAAGTATCATTAAAAGTTTAAAGAATGAAGTGATCCATTCTAGAACCAAGAACATATCTATAAATTATTACTTTTTAAGAGAGAAGGTTGCAAATGAAGAGGTAAAATTAGAATATGTACCTACAAAGGATCAACTTGCAAACATCTTTACAAAGGAACTTTCTAATGAAACATTTGAATATCTCACACATAAGTTAGGTGTTGTTTCCCCTCTTTCTTTTAACTAGATGTATATGTGGTGCATTTATCAAAGGGAAGTAGTTCAAGACATATCTTTATCCTTGGATTGTTTGGAGCTACCTCTTAGGGGGAGTATGTAGAAAGACACTATGAAAGATGACAAGGTTTGTGTAGATAGGGGGAACTGGTATATTGTTTTAGCTATAAAGGAAGACAACTAGCCCTTTGCCCTTGATGTCAAAGAGGGAGAAATTGCATATCAGGCTATTGTTTATGCCCTTGAATGTTTGTTTATTTGTGTTAGCATAAAATAGCATGAAGTTTTAAAATGAGTGTATGAGAATGTTTTCCAAGTCATACAATTTTTTTAAAGTGATACACATGATGTTATTTCATCTCTCTAGTGCCACTTTAGTTTTGATGCTAATTTATAGAGGGTTAATTTTTTGTTGGGTTGGCTTGGTATGTTGAGATGATTGTGTCAGGTGTTTGGACGTGTGCACCATTATGGAGATGTGTGCTAAGGTAAAATAGGTCATGATTATCTCTTAGTCTAGACCACATTTGATTTATAAGTACTGTAGATGTCTTGGGAGATGACTTGTTGTGGCCATTGCATGTATCATGTTACACATTTCATCTTGGCTGAGAAAGGATAATTTTTTTGAAACTTGTAGAGGATATAAATGAAAGATCTATTTTGTTGCAAAATGTAAGTGATTGTGAGTATACACAAAGTTATGTGCAAGTGTGGATATGTGTGTGGAAGTGTGTTAAAGATAACAAAGGTTGTAGCCCCTTTTTGTAAGTGTTGTAGCCTATAAGGATTTTTAGCTTCCTTTGATTGAAACCATAAAAACTTTATTTGAGGGAGTTGTATCTCCCTTTGGATTGTGGTGCATAAATCTTGTTTTTATTTGTGAGTAAATAGATTTGGATAGTAGATCCAAGAAGCTTTCTCATCATGTTTTTTTCCTTCTAGGGTTTTCTACATAAATTTGGTGTTGTCGTTGTGTGTTTGTGCTTTGAATTACATAGTTTGATTCTTTATCTATTTAAGGCTGTAGAAATATTTGGTTGATAAAGTTGAATTAGATTAATTTGGGTTATATAATAATTAACCCCCCTCTTAGTATATCAATGTGTTTTTACATGCATACTCTTTAGAACCATGGCCTTTTGTTCCTTTTTGTGACTTTGATTTATAACTAACTATTGGTTTATGATGACTTTTATATTTAAAAGGTGAAAATTCCTTCAAGAATTAATGGCAAAGATGGTTTTCAAAATAATAAACAAATTTAATGGTCTTAGCACATTATTGAAGTTAAAAAGACTATATATCATGAAATTTTTGATTTCCTTCAAATACTTACTCTTAAAATGGAAAGAAAAAATCAGATTTTTCAAGGATAAAAAGAAATCATAAGAAACATATTTAATTTTTATAGTGACACATACCTTATTGGTGGGCCAAACTTTAATTGTATACCACATATTTATAGAAAAAATAAACCTTCTAAATTAATTTGTTTCTTTTAAAATATGGTATACTTTTTTCTTGTAGCACCAAACAAAGTGGGGTCCACCAAATATATGACATGTTATCACCAAACATCACAAGGTACTTCTTCACATTGACAACCATAAAACTTTGAGATTCACATAAGCCACAACATAGGAAAGGAAAAGTGGACAAGGACATATGAAATTAGACCCAAAAACTTGTAACAGTATGAATGGAAAATTACACTTGTTATAAGTGAACCTACAATAATAGAATTTTGACATATGGAAACACTACTAGTAGCTGCAAGTGAATTGACTTATCAAAACATGCCATAACAATATTGCAACTGAAGCTATCATCATGAATTCATTTATGTCCAATCCCCTATCATCTAAAATAACTTGAGAACAAATGAAAAAAGCATATATTATGTAGTTTTTGTGAAGGCCAAAAATCTACAATTGAAATTATAAAAATGAAAGAATTATGTTCCAGTAGTTGCAACATTTATGTAAAAGCGTCTTAGAGCTATTTGTGAGCTTCTTCCATCTATGGAAAGGAGTAAGAATTTTTTTCCCCATTACAGATTTATAGCTGATGGAGAAAAGGACTTTCAAGTGCTTGTTAACAAATACATTATTGTGGAGGACCTTTTATTTTCATCAATAACTATTTATTTTTATTTTTTTTGTTGAAGGTCTATAAGGTTATGAGTTTATCATTGTTTAATGCAGCAAAATATAACCTTTAGCTTATGATAAAGGGATTAGATATTGATGGTGATGGTCTTTTATATTCTTTATAATTCATAAATTTGAACAATAAAGACATTGATCTTGACAAGAGTTCATAAACGAATAAATAATCACAATTAAAATAAGTAAATAGAAGTAAACACTTGTGATGCTCATAATAAACAAAATTTCGTAATACACTAAAACCTAAACATAAAATACTTTTATACTTTTAATGCAATATTAAAAATGTATAAATATAATCAATCTCTAAAATAAACCAATATTTTAATTTAAAATACTTAAACAAATTCAACAAGGCAAGCTAGTGAGCCAAGTCATACAATCTGCAGTGATAATGATAATTCAGAAAAGAAAGAATAATATCTGCACATAAAAGTTTAGTTATAATATAGAAAAGAACGAGTAAAATCCACATAATTAAAAGGGCTTCAGGAAAATTCATCAAATTCACTGCCAACAATTTACCGGTGGGAGGAAATTAACCGCATTAATGTTTTTTAACATAAAAACTTTGATTTTACTACAAAAAATAATGCAATTAATTTATCTCCACGCTGAATTCCTTGCTGATGGTGAATTTTATCTAACCGTGTGACAGTGTGACAGTGAATTACTGGAATAACTTTTTTATTGATTTTTTCCTGATAATGAATTACTGAGATAGATTTTCCATCCATAAATTGCTGACCATGAATTTACCAAATTAAAAATTCTAATTGCTCCCCGTATCCTCCAAATAATTTTCCCTCGAATTCCAGGACACTACCTCTTTTCAAACATGTCCCTGTTTCGGAAGGCTCATTATTTGACTAAAACAACTCACACGACCTTCATCATTAGTCAACATACGCACAAACATTCATGGGGCAGGTAAAGAATTCCCCAAAACATTCAATTGTCCATTGTTGATGTGATTTGTTGTTGGGATACGTTTATACGGCCCTGGTCAAAATTTTACAGTGATATGGTTTGGTAATATTGTCACCTAATCAGCATCTTATTAAAAATGCGTGACGAAAGAAAAAAGATTGTGTTTCAAATTCAGTGGAACATAACCCTTGGAGATATCGAAGAAACAACAGGCAAGATAATACGTATTGACAACTTTGCTTTCGTCGCTTGTAAGCACAAGGCCGGCTGTATATTTTTGGAGTGGCTGAGAATGGAAGTCGGGGCAACGTTGAAAGACAAAAAGGTATAAATGTATAGGACCACATAACCGGCCTCCAAAATAAGCAGGCGCCGGAGATAGCCTATCCTCATTGCTGGGTGATAAACCGACACGTATGGCCCGCCATTGTCAAATTTATCTTGTTATCTGTTCCTATTCGCCATTTGGCCGAATGGGATTTACTTGACCCTCGAAGGAATCGTCTTCCGCTCAAATTTGAGCTGCTCGGCTCGCCAGAGGGTTGATTTTTTTTTTCATTGGGGGGCAAGATTACATAGGTGACATCAAAATTAGGTTTTTATTCCCTGGCTTACCTGATAATGTGTACGGAAACGGACTGTTTATTATATTGCTGTTCCCTCGATTTGAACCGTGTATTCCTGTTTTTACGTGGTATTCTATAACTCCGCTACTCAGAGCTGTCCACCTTGTACAGATTCACGCATCTTTTTAAGCCCTCAGTCAATCTGCCCACAGGATTGAAATTACACCGTGGTCCTTGATGACAATATTACCAAACCTTCATCCTTGTCTATTTTTATTGGTATAATTCGGCAACGTTCGGTAAAGTCATGCAAATCTTAAAATGTCTGTGATGACGTTTCTCCCTTTCGGGACAGATAATTTGAATGAAGGATCCTCCCGAGTGATTTAATTTTAAATGCAGTAATTTGAATGAAACAGAGAGGTGGAAAAGGTCAGACGCAGTTTGGGAAGAGAGAGTTTATATTTTATGTGCAACAGCAAAGGTGGAAATTGAAAAATATTTTATCTCAGATTGCAATGAATACAGTAACATCAGAGACAACTGCATAAGTGATTTAAGAATAACTATTTTTCAAGATTTATTTAGTGCGGAATGGGTGGAGAGAATGGGTGAGCAAATTATCAAACTAAACTGCAGGAATCAGCACTTCACAATACTAAATAGTAGGGTGTACTGTCCCATGGTTTTCTTTGACCTCGTTAAAAGTCTTCTATTCTATTCTTTGTTTGTTTGGCTTTTTTTCCTTTTTGATAAAGGATAAATAATTACATCTAAAAAAAAAAGAAAGATTCTAAAATAAAAATTCATAACACCTTGCATTATTAAAAAGTGAGACTAAAATCATAGAATGCATCTCACATATCATCCTCTTTCAATCTATTTCACATGACTTCCCTAGACCCACAAGAATGGCTCAAGCCTCTATCATATTATTAGCATCAAACCCCATAACAGAAAAAAATGTGAATTATACCATCACTATTTTTCCCAATTCCACCAATCCTTGTACTACCTAGACTGTCATGAGCAAAACCATTAGTGTTGAGAGTGAAAAACCCATCAGATGAAGAGGCCATTAACCTACTTTAATCAATTTATTACAGGGTATGATCCTAGAGAAAGGAAGAGTAGAGGTAAGAAAATGATGTAAATATAATTTTATCAAAATATAACTATCTAAAGAAGTTAAAAAATCATTAATTGAACACTTAAGTATAATTTTTTTTTTTATGAAGTTCAGAATTTTCTACCAAACATACTTAATGATAACCTCGGAGAGTTTATTGATTTCTTTACATGGCAAAGAATAAAAATATGACCAAAATCCCAAGCCACAAAAAGTACATAGACAAAATGAATAGGACATCCCAGATTACCCCAAGATCTGAAAAAGGAATTTTTGTGAGAAAAAGGTAGATTTTGAATATGCCACCAATATCTTCAAAGACCCTTGCCAAAAGAAACTCGTGCAAGCAAGAGATTGATTCCAATTATACAACCACTATCTTCAAAGACCCTGAACAGAAGGATTTTGAAAAAAGATGATCCACACACTCCTCATTATACGAAAAACTAACACATTTATAAGGACCTTGAAATTCCCTCTTTGTGTTTTTTTTTTTAATTTAGGAAAAGGGTCCCAATCTCTTATAGATTAATAAATTTTTAACATAGATCTATAAACATAAAAGTAGGAAAAACAACACAAAATACTAGCTAAACAACTAGAACAATCTTAACACTAAAAAGTAGACCCATCAAAGATAAATAAGAAAATAAATAATGCAAAAATATCACCAATACCCAAACAAACAGGAAATCAACCCTTTTAATATGCAATTATGGGGGTCTAGTCCTTTGTCATCCTTTTTAGGGTATCATCCAAGTTAGTAGGACAAGTGATGAATTGCTCCTAATTCTTTTTCATCTCCTTTTAAGAGGATTGATTTTCCTCATCTTGAACCTATTTGCATTTGTTTAGCCTACCTTGAAGAGTTATCAAACTTGAGACAACTGTATGCAATTAAATTAATAGGCTACAAATAAGACAATCTTCAAAGAAATGAAATTAAATGAAACAAAATTTTAGTCTAAAAACTCTAATACAAACCTCAAGAAAAAATCTTAGTTCACCTATTTCGGTATGGATGCTAAATATCTATAGCATAACACTAGATATGATGAGTGATTGATTATTAATTTTGACATAACAAATTTCTTGAAATATGATTGACTTATATGATGAAGAAATTCTGTCATTTATAGACTACTTTGTGAAAATCAACGAGGATATGAGGATGAGGATGAGGATGATGACCCAAGTTTGTTAGAGAATATGTGGAGTCAACACAACTATAAATTGAAAATTTTCCATTTTAAGAGATGGAGAATATACTATTTGGTTATTTTATTCATTCAAGGATAATTGTGCACAACAAGTTTTTATTTATAAACTAAGTTAACTCAAGAATGAAGAAGGGGTTTCTAAAATGAACAAGATTTAAGTAGTGAGAGAATATTGAGTTACAAAATGAAGATTGAGATGACTGATAAATGAAAATTATGTTTATAAATAAATAACTAAGAGACAAAAGTAGAATTTATGAGTGGCTAATTAGTTCATATTTAATCAAATAATAAATGGTGTTTAATCAAATAGATAAAATGAGAATTATTAAATGATTATTATCCATGATATGATAAATGGATGAATGATTAATAGAAAATCAATGATGACTAATAAATGAATAATAAATGCTATGGTAATTCAATGATATGAATCCCATTCCATGTTATCCATCCTTGCTTTATTGTCTTTTAATTTTATTTTTATAGTCTACTTCAAATTAGACAACCTCCTATTTAATTTGATGCTATCATCCTAGAGATTATGAGCATCTAGGGATCTTTCCCAAAGATTAAAAAATCCTCTGTAAACTAGTTAGGGAGTAAAAATCTCATCAATGTTGAATCCTATATATTAGGAATAGGATCACAGAGTAATGATAAAATGAATGCAGATGTTAAATATATAAATAAATAACACAAAAGCATTGAAATATGGATGTGTGGTTCACCCAATATGGGCTACATCCACAGCTAAAGAACATTTTCATAATTTATTTCATTCAACAAGATGAAGGGATACAACCTATAACATATACATTATAACTTCCTCTTCACATTGGGAAAGTCTCCACAATCAATACAAAACAATACACAATCACAATACAATGCCCTCATAAAAAAGGTTTTCCTTCTAGGGTAATAAAATATGACATAATCTCTGCTCTTAGATTTGTGACCAAATGAAGAATTTTCCATATTTGTAATGAATATATATATGTTTGTGTGTGTGTGTGTAGTGTTGAAAAATGTCATTAGGATATTTTCATACTTTTTTGGGCCCTCCTTGCTGAATTGAGCTTAATGTTGCATTGATATAGTGTTGTAATGTGGTTAACACATTCACATTAAGTCTTGGGCCCTTTTGAACTAATGAATTTAAATGGTATCTTGGTAAAGTGTTGTGAAGTTTTGTAACTCACTTTCACACTTTTCTAAGGTTTTATTAATTAATTGAACCTAATAAACCTCTTTTTAATCAAAATAAACCTTAATCTTTCCTTATTTAGAGTGTTGTAAAGTGTTGTAACACACTTTTACACTTCTCTAGGCTTTCCATTAACAATTGGGATTTCTTATGCTTTAATTGGCCCCATTTTGCATCCAAAAGTCTCATTTATTGCATCTTTTCAAGGATAATCCTGACACCAATCATTAGCTATTCATAATTCAAGTGTTTTAGGTTTGAGTGGACCAAATTTAGTTATCTAGGACTCATTCACCACCTTGGGTGAAAGAGTCCCACATGGATCTTTTGGTATCGAACCTTGTTTCACACATTTCTAAGCATTTTAAATATGGTCCCAAAAATTAAGCCTAGTGGGACTCATTCGCCACCTTGGGCAAATGGGTCCTATGTGGCCCAAAATCAAAATTCATTCAAATTTTTGGTGGAATTTTATTCTCCTAGATCTGATGTTGGTTTTTAGTGTTGTAATTTTAGGAATTCTTGCATAATTGAGTATAAATACAAGGTTCTTCCACTCATTTTCACCTAAGACTTTTGTGAGAGCAGTCATACTAGCATAATTGAATGCACAAGGAAATTCAAGCATTCACAAGAGCATTCAAGAACATTCAAGGGAAAATTATCAAGCATTCTAAAGCATTCTTGAAGCATCAATCATGATGTAAAAGATCACATGCATCATGTTTGGTTTTCTGCTAACAATTATAATGTACAGTTTATGATTCAAGCTAGCATTTCATTCAAGATCTATCTCCTTTGAGTAAGAGTCAAAATCTTCATCCGTTGTAGTCGTCTCAAGCATTTTTGTATTAATTTATTATGAGGGTTTGGTGAGTTGCAAAATTGTTATTTGTTCATTCATCATTCTCCATTCCTATTTCATTTCATTTCAAGGATTGATTTCCAAAATGAGGTTTGACCAAGACAAAACCCTATCCACTAACCCAACAACATTTTCCCCTCTCCTTTATGTGTGATTTGTAGGTCTAGGTTATAGATTTCTTAGGAAGCAAGATTGGAGACAATTTGTCAAGAACTCAAAGTTTTCAAAGTTGTCATGATGCCTTGGACAATCTTGGAGAAGACCTATATATTGCAAATTAGAGATTCAGACCCAAAAACCTATAGAGACAAATTGAGCAGACTGAGGAGAGCAGATTTAAAATTTGAAGCTTCAGAAGAGCCTAACTCCAGACTAATTCACCAATCCTACTGAATGAGTCCTAGTTTCAGTCAATTTTTAGATTTTTGTAGATCTGAATACCCATTTGGGAGATTCCTATTCTCACACAATTTTCTAGAATATAGACTGATTCACCCAGCTTGGTGAATGAGTCCCAGTTAGCCTTGAAGTCATAATTTATAGTGATTTAGACCTCCTTACAACCATTTATGGATTTCTAGGTGTTGGGTATGTGCAGGATCATGATGGAAAAAATAGGCCCTTAAGTGGCGATGAAAATTAAAAAAATCAAAGTTAGGGAGCTTGATGTAAAAATTTGAATAAGTTATCTATATTATTTCAAAAATATGATACAATAGAATATGTAGCAAATTGAATGTAGTTTCTAAGCTAGTAGGTTTTTTTTTTTTTTTTTAAATTTATTTGGTGAAAATTTAAAATTTCAATGGAGTAGTACTTAAATTTGAGGGAAAAAATAAGAAGTAGGTGTCTGTCTGACCACCCTAACCATAGTAAAATGATAATATTTTTTATAATATTTTAGATACAAGTAGAGGACTCATGTCCCAATGTGATGCATATATTTTTGTAGTTTTTTTCCAAGTAAATAGTTAGTTATTAATTTTTTATTACAACTTTTAAAAAATATAAAAAATCATATGTCTGACCACCTTAACTTGGTCAAAACTTCATGAAATTCAATTTTTTATTTTTTTAATCCTATAGTATGTGAAGCATAGAATGTGACACATGTTTTAGATTCACAAAATGTGATACCATTTGAAAGATATAGATATTTTTCAATCAGCCTATCAATTAGGAATTTAGTCATAATTCAAATAAAAAATGAATAATAATTATTTATTAAATTCAAAGTAAAGAATAATTTATATTGGTGGAAAGCTAAGAATCTCCTTTACAAACCCTTTTCATTTCATTAATTTTGGGTAATAAATTCTTCAGCCACATGGGCCATAATATCACTTACATATCACCACTTTTTTTCCCATCATGATCCTACACATACCCTGCACACATTATATTTTGTAGTTTTTTGTGTTGTTTCATTCATTTTTCTAGGTCATTTTGTGTTAATTTGCATTCAGTTAGGGTTTTACATTTCATCCTACATATCATTATCATTTCCAAGTCTAAACTTGGTGGTGAACCACTTATTAGATCACATTAAGCCCCTAGAACAATCGTCTTGCAATATCTCTTTCTCCTTTGCATTGAGATCTCAAGGGTTTTTTCTAGAGTGAAAATTAGTGAAAATTGTCCTCCTAGGTTATAAACCCCCTAGGTGGAAAGAAAACACAATTTTCCACCTTTGAATATATATATATATATATATATATATATATATATATAATGTGACTTTTCAAGAGCTTCTCTGAAACACCCATCAAGGCATGCAACCCCAAGAACCTCATCCAAGGGGATATGCCACCCAAACCCTGTAGTGTTGTACTACCTGTACACCCCTTTGAGCTAAAATGTAAAATTCATATAAATATTAACCAATAAGATTAGGCTCCACAAACAACACTGTCTTGGTGTTAATCTAGTTTATTTTAGTTAGGAATCCTTTCAAAAAATTGTGTTGGACCTCAATAGAGTCATTTTTTTAATATTCATTCTAGTCAAATTTATTTGAAATAGGTTGTCCAAGGTTTTGTGTGGACTAAACGATAGAGGTTTTATTTCTATAAGAAATGAAAAACTATAAATGGTAAATATTAAAATCAAGAAAATGCAAACACTCTATTCTACTTCATGAAAACATCGATTCAAGAATGTTGTGGGAATATTCTTGGGATGGATGCGGTTTCCCTTTTTTTCATCTTAATGGTTTTATTCCTCAGATTAAAAAATTGAAAGAATATTATTGCATTATAAAGTGTTATCCAAATGATGAATGAAATATTTAATTTATAAATTTTCATGAAGCTGACCAGGAGAGGTGGCAATGATGAGGGAGCTTGAAATTATTTTAGTTTTTAATTAAAATAATGATTATCAATAAATAATATTAATTAGGTAGTTATTGATGTTGAATGATGATATAATAATTTTTTGAAATAGTTAAATAAATGCATAGTTGATGTTAGGGAGAGTTGATTATTTACACGAAAATTCAATTTAGTGCATGGGTGAGTGAAGTTAATAGATTTATGATTCAACTAAGAGAATGACTAAGAGGAATACAAAGGTTAGGTACTTAACTAGATGAAGTAAATTTTTAGGATTTAATTATTCATTAAATTGATAACTAATAAATATTATGTGAAATTTATTATTAATTGCAGGCACGTAAAATATACATGCATCTGATCCAGAATCTCTAATTTCATTTCATCCTTAATTATCCCTCTCCTAACCATTTTAATCAAATAATCTTTATCTAATTAAAATTTATCGTATTTCCTCTTTTAATTGAATAAACCAATCTTTATTAAATTAAGCCACCATACTCATCACTTTAACTAAATAAATAAGTTTTATTTAATTAATCTCCTAAATTCATCTTTGTAATTAAACAAATCATTTTTTATTTTAATCTCCTAAATTTCCTTCATTTAATTAAATAAATCCAAATATTTAATTAAATCTCTAATGTCCTTTATCTTCTCATTTAATTTAAATAAATCCAAATATTTAAGTTGAATTTCACAATTAACTAACCTCCATTAAAATTAATCAAATCATGATTAATGCTAATCTAATCCCCCAATTATCTAGATTTTGAAAGTTGCACAATAAATCAATTTATCTGATTTATTATTTCTTTTTTTATCATTCAAAATGACCTATTTACAAGAATATTCCTCCAAATTTGAAAATCCCTACAAATGGGATTTGTCCTTCCAACAAAGCATTTCAATCCTCTCTTATATGCCTCCAACTTGGCATTTAAGAATCTTTTTTCTCCCTCCAACAAGCCAACATTCAAATTTCAAATCCACTTGATAGCATTTATCATGCACAATGACCAAAATGTGCTCACCCTTCATCCTCTCACATATTGACAAGTGGCATTTGGCCATTGGTTGAAGATTTATATGATATAGTTTAAATTCTTGTTGTAATGATCTAGAGCTTCCATTTTCTACTCTCATTTTCTGGAGGTTTAAAATTAATCATCGACTTGATATTTTTCAAATTGGATTAAAATTAAACCTTAGAAACATACTAGATTTCGATTTGGTCTAAAAATGAACAAAAAAATTCACACTTCATCTTGGTGCTCTAAAATGAACTCGTCAATTCTTTGAGGCTTAATACAAACTTGTTCTTTCATTTTTTTGTAATCTTTTTTGCAATTATCATCACTCGAATGTGTATGCACTTCTCTCACGCTTCACGACGATCTTGAGAACCAAAAGCATCCTACTGATGTTGATTTCCTAAAACATTACCTACACACCTCAAGTTTGGTTTAAAACCGAACAATTCTTGCGAGTGTGAGTGGAGCATATCACGAGTATTCTCTCTTTGTTTCTCAACAAAGATCAATCAAACTATGGATATGTTTGCTCACTTTTTTTTTTATCTTAGAGGGCTTTCCTAGTGGGAAAAATTAATCACCCTAGGGAACGACCTAACCGCTAACACGCTAAAGCCAAGCAACTTCCAACCGGTATATAAGTGTGGGTACTCGAGGAAATTTCAAGTATCACATGGATCATTCAACAAGAAGGGAAAAAATGGTCTCTTTCTGCATGGATGGTCCCCCACAAATAGAATACCCACATTAAAACCCCTTATTTAGAAAGGCCAAAATCCTTATCTATTTGTTGGTGCAAGAACAGTCAATCTGAAGCTACCCCACATTCTTATGAATCCTAGTAGAGATGAGAAGTATGCCATGGGATTTTCATGGGTACTGATGCTTGGCTGACCCAAGAAGTAAGTGCACTATTAGGGGGAGCCTGTGTGGTCAAGCATCTAATCATCCATTAAGAGTAAGCGTAGCTGGATTCGTTCAAGTGGGAACTCAACAAATATTTTCTTCATTATCCATAGGGTTATGCATACTCTTCGGATTGAAAATACTTTCCTTGGATCCTAAACATTGGAAAAACAAACATGATAATGAAATTTTAAACCCTTTAGGAGAAGAAAATACCTTTGATGAATTAAAGTTCTCATGCTTGCCCTAGGGAATTTATCCTTAGAGGCTTTTATGCATTTGGACTTAATCACAATTTTCTCTCTCTAAATTCAACCTAGGAAACTATGCCCTTGAATCCTTGATTTCAAAATAATATATTTTCTGGGATGAAAAGGAATTGAGACATAGACATTGAATTTGAAAAATTAAGCAAGAAGTGGATGTGGTAAAACAAATTCATTAATCAAGATTAACTCCAATTGAACCCCACACCGTGCTTGGTATCTTTTGGTCCTATTGTTTTCCATGCAAACATTGGTCTTTTCGTTTGAACTACTCATAGGGTACTTGATGTGTTCTTCATTACCTTGGTCTTGTAAACAAGTCCTTCTTAGGCTCATTTAGGATCAAAGCAATGCTTTCATCCATCTAAAAACATCTATTTTCACATCCCACCAAACAAATTTAGAGCTTTGGAAACATAATTATCTAGACTTGGGTACATCGTTAAACCAGATCAAGATCACTATGTTTAGTTAGGTGTGTGTGGATGAATCCTTCCTCACGCACTTAGTTAAATTATCACCCTTCTGAACGAGTTCAACCTAATAACATCCAATATCTTGGGATCTACAAATTCATAATCCAAGTCAAACCAATAAAAATACTAAAGTCTTGTATTGATCTAAAGTTCCTAAAATTTCAAACACCCATGTCACTCACCCTTTCATCTTTCATCCCATCATTGGTCCTAAATCCCTTAGAGGTGAACAAGGTCAAAACGTAAGAAAACATGGAATATAAGCTCAATTCATACATCATGAGTAATCCAAGTCAACCAAACTATCAAAGCCAATACTCACATTTGTACAATCCATACATGGGATATTTATCTCCCCAAAATTTCAATAATATAACAAATGTGACTTTTCCCAACTTGAATTTAGGAATACAAAACCTCAATGATACAAAAAATGTGAGTTTTCCCAATCTGAATTTTGGAGCACCTTTTCCTGTGGTAGATTTAAATCATAGTCAAAACTTACAAATATATCAACCAAACAATCAAGGCATTAGTCTTCAAAACAACTTTATACCACAAAATTTATACATGCCAAATGTGGTTGTACAAAATCCAAGCTTACCAAACATAAACATAACAAATCCATACTTGGTAAAATTTGGGATGGATATGTTTGCAAATCCGACC
Organism: Sequoiadendron giganteum; assembly: GCA_007115665.2. NCBI lineage: Eukaryota > Viridiplantae > Streptophyta > Pinopsida > Cupressales > Cupressaceae > Sequoiadendron > Sequoiadendron giganteum. The sequence continues at coordinate 205,113,850 of CM021105.1, forward strand.
AATATTGTTCAAAGTCCAAGCCATATGTTGACAACTCCATGCATTGATCCAAGTCAAGGTAACCCCATGCAAAATCAAATTTACCTAAATCCAAGCAATGTGTTTCTCAATCACAACAATGTTCATTATCAAGCAATAATGCCAAATCTAGACATCATACCAAATCATAACATTGTTCAAGATCAATCCATCCATGATTCCATGAAAAGACCATAAGTATACATGCCAAATATGCTTTCTCAACAACCAATTCAATCATATCAGGAATGTCAAGGGTATGTGCAGGATCATCATGAAAAAAACAGGCCCTTAAGTGGCAATAAAAAGAAAGAAAATCAGAGTTAAACAACTTGACGTAAAAATTTGAATAAGTTATCTATATTATTTCAGAAAAATGTAAAAATAGAATCTCTAGCAAATTGAATGTAGTTTCTAAACTACTAGACCTTTTTTTTTATTTAAATCTATTTGGTGGAAATCTGACATTTCAATGCAGTAGTATTTAAATTTCAAGGTAAAAATAAGAACTAGATGTCTGTTTGACGACCGTAACCATAATAAAATGATAATATTTTTTTATAAGATTTTATATATAAGTAGAAGACTCATGTCCCGATGTGATGCATATTTTTTTATAATCTTTTTCCAATAAAATAATTAATTATTAATTTTTTATTACAACTTTTAAAAATTATAAAAGCTCATCTGTCTAACCACCTTAACTTGGTCAAAAATTCATGAAATTAATTTTTTTTTTTTAATCCTATAGTATGTGAAGCATAGAATGTGACACATGTTTCGGATTAAAAAAATGTGATACTATTTGAAAGTTATAGATGTTTTTCAATTAGCCTATCAATTTGGACTTTATTCGTAATTCTAATAAAAAATAAATAATAATTATTTATTAAATTTAAAGTAAAGAATAATTTATATTGGTGGAAAGTTGAGAATCTCCTCTAAAAACCCTTTTCATTTCATCAATTTTGGGTAAAAAACAAGTCGTCAGCCACATGGGCCATCATATGGCTTACATATCGCCACTTTTTGGCCCATCATGATCCTGCACATACCCTCAAGGTCAAATATTTTGAAACAAAATTACTACACTCAAAAAAATCATTGATTCATATCACCAAGAGACATCTCCACCCCAAAATCAATACACTCTTCCATCGATTTAACCATGTCATCAAAACATTGAGTTGTCTTCACATCTACATAAAGAATAGTATCTCCACTGTCAAAAGGTTGAATATTAGAATCAAAATCATCAACAACAAACCCAATCACCCAATCTCAAAGATGAATCACCGCATCTCCAAAATCAATCACCACAACGTCAATTTAAAGTACAAATATCACAAGGTAATAAATTAAAATACACACCACTTGGGGAGCCAATCGAATCAATCATGCAACGATTGATATAATAAAATCTCATCAAAATCCTTGTTTATGAAAATTATCAAGAGACTCGACTTAAACCACTATGGTATAATGAGAAGCACCTTTGTGATTTTCACAAAATAAAGGGACACACAACATCAAATTGTATTGGACTCAAAAATCTAATCCAAGACCTAATCGATCAAAAGATAATAACTATTGGGGACAATGATGAAGATTCAATCACTAGTGATAGCATTGGCAATCCCTTCACCATAGTTGTTGAAAACAATATCAAGATCTATCCATCAATGAGCACCTTGAAGATGTTTCCACCTCATCCAACAATGAAATCAACATACACCAAGAAGTCCTTTTTTAGTCATGATCAAAACCCCTCAACAATATTCATAAATGATCTATTTCAATATGTGTTCAGATTATCTAATCCTATTGACATAATCCACAATCCATCGACCAATGATCATGTTGAAAATGTCTCTACATCACCTAATGAGTTAGAGGACATATCTCAATAGTTTATTCCAAAGCATGACCAACATCTTTCACCCAGGTCTAGCAATGGTCCTTCCCAAGACATATTGACATCCTTTGACCTCATGGATATAGATACTAAAGTGATCCTCAACTCAACATTTGATTCAATTCCACTTAAAGCTCAAGAGGATATCAAGCCACTTCCCAAATTCTCCTAATGAAGATATCCAAGAACCCTTTGTAAGCAATCCATCCTTTGAAACTGGCCCATGTCAAGAACTTGATCCAAAGCATTTCAAAAAGAAATTCTAAAATAATTCAAGATGAATAATTTGTATCTCCGAGATACTACAATGATCTAATGGGCAGTCTCCTATCTATACAAGATGTCACAAATGATGATCACATCCATATAGCACATACTCCTGTATCTACCCATGAGATGCTTTCTTTGGTTGGACACGAAGATGATATTCATTCAAAACAAGAGTCCCATACTCTTGACTTCATTACCAAGGAACAATTGAGTCTCCTACTCTTAACATTTTTACACATGACCAAGATATAGAAAAATCTGGAGACATCAAAAATAGGTCATGAAGAAGGCTCCTACAAAAGTCATGAATCAAAAACATCTAGTGAAATGAATCATGAGGAATACTTTTATATGGATAGTGAATCATCAACATTTCTTAAAGAAGCATTAAAATATGATATCTCACAAGATCAAGCCAAAGATATCAATCAGGAATTTATCCCACATATGGAGGATCCTATCATTTATAAACTTGGATCACTTAGTTGTTTTAGGGAAAGCTATCTCATCAATGAAGAATCTATCACCTTTGAAGATCCAGGATACAACAAAGAAGGATTAACACCTTATTTCAAAAGTAAATCATATCCTATTGCAAATAAAATTTTTGAGCAGATTAATTATCAAGGTAGAGGATTGGGCCTACATGAATAGGGTATCCTAGAGCTAGTGCAAATTATTGGAAATCCTAAGTATCAAGGTCTTGGTTATGCGACAATTAAGGGATCTAAACATATCAGTGACACCTCTATAAAATTGGGGGAAACTTTGTTTGAAATAAATATCAACATAGGGAGCATGAAGAATCCCTATGATGAAACCAATGCCCATGCTACAACCCACAACATCACGAATATTCATCCACCCATTACCTCATCCATAAATTGGGACCAACATTTAAAGAAAGATTTAAATCGAAGCACACATAAAATTATCAAAGAAAAATAAGCTAAGAAGCATGAAGGACAAATCAAATAAAAGTGGATACCAAAGAATACAAAGACTGATTATCCATATCAAACTCCATTAGTCAAAGAATCTATGGGGAAAATTAAAAAAGGAAAAAGTATCCATCAAAGATGTCCACAATGGAAAAATCATGGTTTTCAAACAACGTACAAATTATATCAAGCAGTTGGTCCTAATTCCATGCACACTTCCATAGCCACCCATCATTGCTCATCTTCCCAAGTTTGGAGAGTCAAAGGTTCCAAACTATCAACCAATCCATCTCCTATTCTTAAACACACAACACCATACATGTCTCCATGCATGATATCCAGTTCTCACATTGACCATCTATTGGCAACAACCCTCCATCATAAGGATTCAAAAGGCACTCTATCCTGATGTGCGCACAAAGGCATAGTTAACTATGGTATCAACAAAGTAGATCAAGAATCCCAAAAGTTGATTTCAAGTGCACGTATCTTAGAAAAGTAGCTTCTTCAAGCAGGATAGAGATGGAACATTATGAAAGAAGTGTCTACATCGACAACACTAGGTGGTTCAACATGAGCTTAAAATATTTTAGCAAAAAATCCAAAAAAATCAAAAAAAGGATTGAAAACGGTAAAGAAAAAAAAAAGCATCCTCTAGTGAAAACCACTTCAATTGTACTTTGGATAGGTACCATGATAAAAACCTGGAAAACAAGCTTCATGTGTAGAATTGAGCATCTGCGTGCAACAATCCAGTTGGAAGCATCTCATCCCATCAATAATAAATATGTGTTTCATCCATCTCATCCATAATATATCCATTCATCTGTGAACCATTTATCCAACCCATCTCCATCTATCTACCTTATCTTGATCTTGATAAAATTTTGGTGCACACTTTACACTTGTTTATGGTAAACATCTTGACATGGGTCATTTTCATTAATCCTATCCTACCCAATGTTTATCTAAGTCTTGAAGCACTATCCAAATGGCATCCTCTTCTTGAACAACTTATCTTATCACAAGATAATCCTTGGAATCCTTTGCATGCTTACCATATCCATCCATCCATACATCTACCCAAGAATCCACCCATGGCCTTTCAAACATTGCTAGACATTGGGGGTAGATATTTTCATCTCGCTTCTAGAATAAATATTCATCTATATCCTCCAACTTATGTGGTGATCTGAACATTGGAAAATGTGGAATCAAATCGGTCAAGCATTTGTGAGCCAAAAATCCAAATCACTAGCCCATGGAATATTTTGACAAGAAGATGTTCCTTATGAAGATTTATCTTTCATTGAACATCAATCCAAACAATCAATATCAATCACATCTAATTTGAACTTCAACGTCACATCAAATCATTAAAATGATTTTGTTCTGAATCAAGCCTCAATATCTTGATCAATCAAATCCAATCAATCCCTCATCATCTCGTGACATTCTTCCCAATCCTTGTGTTTCTAAACACTATCATTTCATTGTTGTATATCTTCAACAATGTTATCATCATCCTCATGTTGTTTAAACACTATCCTTAGATTGTTGTGTATCCTCAAAAATGTTATCATCATCAAATCCATCAATCTGATTGATCAACTTTGAGCGTGGTTTTCAAGAAAATAGAGCACCGATATCATCACATATCCATATCCAAATCATCAAAATCATGCAAAAATCCATAAAAATCCGAAACATATCAAAATCCCAAAATATATCAAAAATTTAGAAAACATTGAAAACATGATATCTTAACTACATAGTCTTTGAGCTTAAACGAAGGCAAGGAAATCATTGATGAGCCCCCGAGACACAAAATCCAAAAGCAATCATAAAATCTCAAAACAATCCAAAAACATTTAAAATTTTGGAAATTCAAAATATTCGTAAAAAATCTCAAAATCCCAAAAATAGCCTCAAAACATTCAATAAAACACCAAAAACACCCAAATATTTGAAAAAAATCCATCCATCTCATCTCGCTTTCACCCACAATAAGCAATCACTCATAATAAATCAATCATCACCTTCATCCTTTGGTAAAACAATTAGAAGCAAGTCTAGTAGGTTCAAAAAAGTCTCTCGAGGGGGCAATGGACCAACGTACTTCTTTCTGTTGGGGCATCCGAAATAATCAGATTTTTTTTAATTTTGATCTTGGTGACATCATTATTTGCATCGATGCAACAAGTACATTGCTTCAAAGAGGGCCAAAATTTAGGCACATAAAATATACATGCATCTGATCTGGAATCACTGATTTCCTTTTGTCCTTAATTATCCCTCTCCTAACCATTTTAATCAAATAATCTTTATCTGATTAAAATTCATCATATTTCCTCTTTTAATTGAATAAACCAATCTTTATTTAATTAAGTCACCATATTCATCTCTTTAATTAAATAAATCAATTTTATTTAATTAATCTCCTGAATTCATCTTTGTAATTAAACAAATCAATTTTTATTTTAATCTTCTAAAGTTCCTTCATTTAATTAAATAAATCCAAATATTTAATTAAATCTCTAATGTCCTGTATCTTCTCATTTAGTTTAAATAAATCCAAATATTTAATTTGAATTTTACAATCAATTAACGTCCATTAAAATTAATCAAATCATGATTAATACTAATCTAATCACCCAATTCTCTAGATTTTGCAAGTTGCACAATAGATCGATTTATTTGATTTATTATTTCTTCTATTATCATTCAAAATGGCATCTTTAGGGGAATATTCCTCCAAATTTGAAAATCCCTCAAAATGGGATTTGTCCTTCCAAAAAATCATTTAAATCCTCTCTTACATGTCTCCAACTTGGCATTTAAGACTCTTTTCTCTCCCTCCAACAAGCCAACTTTAAAATTTCAAATCCACCTTATAGAATTTATCATGCATAATGACCAAAATGTGCTCACCCTTCATCCTTTCACATCTTGACAAGTGGCATGTGGCCATTGGTTGAATATTAGTCCCACATTCATCTATTTTTCCTCTTCTTCTCTCAATCTCATCTATAAATAAGAGGCTTTTCCTCTCATTTTGCATCCACAGATTGAGCATTTACACTATAGGCATTTTGAGTTTTGAGTTCATCTTGAATTCTTATCATCTTGCATTTTCATCATCATCTAAAGTTTATCAAGGATTTGGAAAGGGCTCATTTTCATATCAAAGGTGCACCAATCCACTATGGAATAGGTACGAACCATGCTTGTTTATGTTCTCAATTAAGTTATTTTATTTACATTATGAAGCGTGTTGGATTATTTCATAGGAATACTGCTTTTTTTACTTTTTTTAAACTTACATCATTCTAATGTGTATGATATAGTTTAAGTTTTCAGATTTGTGGTGTTACATACATTAATTTATTAATTTATAGATAATGTGTGGATAATGAGAATAAAATTTATTAATTCAATTGATGGTAATGTTAAGGTACTTTGATTAAATAATAGGAATTATTTGATTAAAGGATTATGAAGGATATTAGATGATAAATAAATAATAATAATGAATTTCAATATGTATTATTAATGGATAAAATGATAATATAATGATAAATGAAAGAATAATAATGTAGTAAAAAAAAGTTTCCTCTTTTTCCTTAATTTGGGAATAATTAATGAACCTAATGTTTCCTTGATTTTGTGTTGTAATATGTTTTAGACATTCATATTAAGTTTAGGACTCCTTTTAATAAAATGGACTTAATGGTGCCTTATTAAGGTTGTCGTGAAGTGTTTCTTTACACTTTCAAATTAAACTAGGGCTTTATTAATTAATTGAGGTTTAATTTTCCCTAATTGGCTCCTTAAATTCTAATCCAAGCCTTATTTATTGCATTTTCCAAAGGATAAATCCTAAAACTCATTAATAATCTTTCATAACACTTAATTTGGCAAGGTTTGAGTCTTAGGCTAGTGACCTAGGACCCATTTTCTACTTGGCTAATGAGTGCCTGCTGATACCTAAATCTATATTTTTGGAAATTGAAATCTTCTATTTTATGCTTTATTTTATGCTATCAAATCTCTATTCCATTTTGTTTAATTTTTGTTTAATTCATTTCATTAGATCTAGCTTAATTTGCTTCATTTAGTGCATTGTATAAATAAAAAATTGCATTTACAACATTTCATTTTTAGATTGTTGCATAGTGTAATCAGCAGATTACCTTGTTTAGAATCTAAAAATTGTATTTCATTTTAGGACCTTGCAATGCATTTCAAGCCTCCTTCCATTTTGGGTTTACACATTAAGTTTGTAAAAAAATGATGAGCTTTACAACTTGGTTTCCTATTAGCAATACTATTGTTAGACATACTTTGAGGCTCATTTCATCCCATGATATACTATTCACCATGGATCTTGGGTTTTCTAGCTCTCTTCCTAATAGTGTTGATAATAAACCCTCTATGGATCATAGTATGCATACTCGATTTCATATAACCAATGTGCATGATGTTCATTTCTCACAAGAAGACATAAAAAGACAAGATAAAAGCTTAGAAAACTTACAAGACATTATCCTTACTAAAATAATGGATATTATCATGACTCCCACTTGAAAAAATCTAAGGAAAGTGCTTAAAATTTGAAACGAAACACAAATTGTCAATAGAATTAGTTTCTTCCTAAATTAGAGCTTAAACAAAGAAGAAAATAATAGTATCTATGCCTTGGTCAAATTTATTGAGGCTAGACCTCATAAGGGCTCAACCAAAATTCCCCTTAATATTACTTTCTCACAAAAAGAGATACTTAAACATGCACTTGATGGTCCTATTTACATAGCTAGCAGAATCAATAAAAGGCACACTAATGGGATATTAATTGATCCCATCTATGGAGAGAATGTGATCAATGAATAATTGCTATCCATGCTTGAAATCTATCAATATGTATATGATAAACTAAGAGAATGGATCAAGAAGCATAATGGTTTTTCTTATCCTATGATTGGCTTGATAGATCTCCCTTTAAAAGTTGGACCGAAAACATTAAATATCTCACTCACCATGTCATCTTGTTGTCAAACAAATTTTGTGTGAACTTAGGCTACCCATGGCTTCTCTCCATGAATTTCATCCCCTTGGTTGTACATAAATGTTTAAAATTTTCCTTTTGAAATGATATCTTTACTATGCATCATGGTGGGTTTAGTCTCATGTCTTACCAAGGGATATTTTCATTGGATTTATTTTGTCCCGAGCCTATTGAACATATTAGACCTCGAGAAGACTTATTTTTAAAATCATATCAAAATTTCAAGGAAAAATGTATAGCAGAATTATCCCTTAGACATATGCCCCAACTCATGATTGAGTCGCCCATCCTTGAAAAAACAATGATTGAACCAAAAATCCTTCCAAAAATCCAAGAGAAACCTGAAAAAAAACTCCTACAATTTCCTATAAGAGACCATGAGACAACCAAAACAATCCTGTTGTGCCTCGTAAAATTAAGCAAGTTTACAAAGCTAATAAAAGTGGTTTAACAACTTCCTATGGTTCCTTTTGTTCTTCCCCAAAGGAAGAAAATAAACCTATGGTTGACAAACTTGCTCCTACACAAAAAAAAATTGACAATCGATTGAAATTTAACTGAAATGATAGAGATCGTAGGTGTAGACATCATGCTATTTCTCGTATATTACAAAATCAAGAAGAAAAGAACAAGCAAAATCAAAATCTAAACATACTTGAAGCAATTCATGATGAATTTATACCCTCATTGCAACATAAACAGGAAAATTCAAGAGAAATTATCATTCCACCTCCTATTGTTATTAATTGAGATGATAACATTGGCATTTCAAAAATTGATGAAAAAGTGCATAAAAAATTTAATACATTTTTTTCCTCCTCTATGAGCTTAAATGAAAAATCTCCTAATAAGAGTGTTGAATTGGGTGCTTCCCCTAGTTTGACACTTTTTGTTTTCCCTTTGGCTAGTTGCCTACCTTCGTTTATACCAACCGATATTGGGATGCAAATGACCTGCTATAGGTTGAATCACATGTTCCTTACTAGTCTTTTTCTTTGTTTTCTTTTTCATATTTATTTTCATGATTGCATGTGTGTAATGTGATCTCCTTTGTGATGTTTCATTTGATGTATCTCTTTATTTTTGTGCCTCCCTCTATATGTATTTACATTATTCTCTATGTCATAAGCATTTTATCTTTTCATTTATCTTGTGTTTTCCTTTTGGGGATGACACAAGGTGGTGATACATTTAGGTCTCTTCCATGTTGACCAAAAATATTATCCTTTATCTTTTCTTTGTCTTGTGTTTTCCTTTTGGGGATGACACAAGGCATTGAGACATTTAGGTATTTTCCATGTTGACTCAAAAAGTGTTTTCTTTTTTTCCACACTCTTTGTGTCATTCTTCCAGTTCTATGAGTATTTGGGAAACGATGAAAATTTTGTGCTCTATGACAACATTGTAGCAAAGAGATACTGACCAAAAATCCATAGATCCTTTATGTATTCTTGGGGGAAACCCCTCCCTCCTTGTTCATGACATAGCTTTATTTCAGAATCATATGACTTGGCGTAGGGTTCTCCAAGGAAAGATCTCATACATTTGAGGAGTAAACATTGGATAATTTAAATAAGTTGCTCAAAAAAATAGTGTTAGAACCTTCTTTAAAGTGGGGTAATAAATCGATGAAATATTTTGACATTTTTCATATTTCATGGTCTGATTTTATTTCTTATGATGTTTCCTTTTCTTGGTGGAGGTTTGATTTCCTCCAAGAATGTGATATCTCTAAGCGTAGGCCTTTCCTTTAGTGGCATGATAAAAAAATGAGGCATCCCATAGGTGGCAATATGATATTCTTGACTTCTCATGTCTTGGATACATTAAACATGATGTTCCCTAGGAAGAAGACCTTGCATGAAGAAATATCCCCTTGAACAAAAACCTATAAACATAATATTCAAAATCATTTAGCATTGTGGTGCCTTATCGAAGTTGTCAGGAGGATAACTTTGGTATGGTATGGGAGGCTAATATGATTATCTCATTTTCAACCTTTTCAGGATACTCACCTTCTAGATGACCTGAGTTTCCACTACCCCAGAGTGAGAATGCATGTTACAGGCAAACATCCTAGAATAGGTCTGCATCATGTTGGAAAGAGTGTCAAAGCTTGATCCTTGTTTCAGACAAATAGTCATGTTCCACATCATGTTGGAGTGGTTGATGGTTGATCCTTTATTCTCCTTTATTTTTCTTGGTCTTTTATAGGGTATGATTATGTATCTTTGTCATATCTACAAACATAAGTGTCTTGAATGTCTAGTTTAGTGTCATTTTTTCATGGGGTAAACTCTCACTAAAGTGGAGGAAAAATATAGTAACAGAAAAATTCTCCCTTTTTCCTTAATTGTGGAATAATTAATGAACCTAATGTTGCATTGATTTAGTGGTGTAATTTGTTTTACACCTTCACATTAAGTCTAGGATGATTTTTAATAAAATGGACTTAATGGTGCCTTATTTAGGGTGTTGTAAGGTGTTTCTTTACACTTTCACACTAATCTAGGGCTTTATTAATTAATTGATGTTTAATTTCCTTAATTGGCCACTTAAATTTAAATCCAATCTTTATTTATTGTATTTTTCGAAGGATAAATCCCAACACTCATTAATAATGTTTCATAGCACTTGACTTGGGAAGGTTGGAGTCTTAGGCTAGTGACCTAGGATCCATTTTCCACCTGGATAATGGGTCCTTCCTAGGTCCTAGGACCCCCTTTTTCCATGTTATTTCATATGCCCAAAAATTTTCATAGTTGAGTGTGCTAGGACCCATTCACCAACACCCCTTTTTTAACTTATTCTTGATAGGATTTTATGATTTTAAATACAAGATCTAATGTTGGCTTGTGTTATTTAAATTTTGGCATTAAATCTTAAGATAAGTATAAATATAAGGCTATTTTACATAGTTTAATCTATGAAACTTTATGAGAAAGCCCTAATAGAAAAATTTATGATCAAGAAAGCACTTCAAGAGCATTGAAAAAGACATACAAATGAATATTATTAGAGTTTTATTGCAGAAATCAAAGGCCATATCATCATTTCAAAGTCATGCATGTTGTTGAGCTAATGTGATGTTGTAGCATTGGTGATCAAGTTAAAGTCTTCAAATCCATTATCCTATTTCAAGTTCATTATGAATATCTTCATTCATTGAGGCCATTTCATGCTAGGTTTCTGATTTTTACTCCAAGGTTTGAATTGAGGATCTGTGAGTTGTTACACATTGTTTTTCATTCATCTTTCTTTTATGCATTATTTCAATTCAAGGTTTAATTACCAAAATGGGGTTTGAAGAAGGAAAACCACTATCGCCTAACAAACCAAAAAATTTCTTCTCTCTTGATGTCGGATTGTAGGTTTTAGATTGAAGATCAGATGGAGAATAAAATTTGCAAAAGTTATCAAGATTGCAAGGTTGTAAAAGTTGTCATCTTACTTGCAAGATCACAAAAACTAAGCTATAGGAATTATTTTCCCCCTTTGGGAGTTGACCACCTGGGATCTGGGAGTTGTAGAAATTGAAGAATAATATCTCGAAACTGATTTTTGAGAACCCTAACAGGGACCCATTCGCCACTAGCCGAATGTGTCCTCATTGAGGCACAAAACAACACTTTTTCAACAAGGTACACATCATTTCAGCATCTAAAAACCTTCCTTTTTGTTGTTATAATAGTTAGGTTTGTTTTCTGATTGTTATTATGCATTTTATCTATCATAATTGATAGAAACATATAGAAAACAAAAAATTGGGTTCCTCCATTTGATTAATCCCATTCCGAGTGAAACATCCTTTTCTATGTTTCAAATTGTAAACACTAAAATTAATTCACCTAATCATTGACCTTAAATTAAGGCCATATATATCCCTAATCATTAATTACATATATTGAGACAGTAATAGTTATTCATTTAATAATAATACTTTATCACATCACTTTCTAATAGAATAATTTTCATAAATGAAAATAATTTTATTAATTTTATTTTTTATTTTAAAAATATTTTACCTTTTCACTGAATGAGAACTAATATTAATTTTTAATTGAAATTTATATTTATTTCAATCTAGTCAACTCCTTCAACACCCATTAGTTAAAGATATCCTCATTTTAAAGATTCCCCATCAATCATGAATCAATTCTATGTTCAAATACAAACTTGATCTCCTCACATTTATTTCATTAGATTGAAAATAATTCATATTATCCTTGTTAGTGTTAATTTTAACTTAGGATAATTAAGGATAATTAGTTTTTCCCGTATCAGGAATTTTTTCACCCATCATATTTTTCAAGCGTTTAAAAGGTTTGTACACTATGTATATTGCATCTCATCTCATTTTCTGAATATCACTTTGATATTTGGCACAATAGTGTTTTGCTTCTCTCGAGTATCTGTGAGGGCGTTTGTTGTTGCAAGTTGAGTATCCTAGGAAGGGGTTTCCATCTCCAACATAGTATGATCAGAGCTCCTCCTTCTTCTTACCTTCCTAGAGAGTTTATGTCGAGGAGAGATCCTTGCATATTTTTTCCTCCTAAAGGTTTTTTTAGCATTTGAAATTTATTAAACTTGCCAATATTTCCTATTGAAGAAGACTACGAATAATTTTCTCTTGCAGCAATTTGAAATAAGCCGAGGTATTTAATTATGAGGCATCATTTTTATTTGAAGAGGCTATGCTTTTTTGTCTTTTTCGGAGGCCATTACAAGAGCATTAATTTCTCTTTCGCAAGTGTTATTTCTATGATTCAAGGCATGATTTGGATGATTTGATCCTATTCAACCACAATTTGGAAGGGGTTATTTTATTTTCCATTGATTTGATATATGGTCATGTGGGAATATCATTGGATTTTCTCGCCACATATTCAATTTTTTCCTATCCATGAGAGGCCCAATTCTTTGTTGAGAGGGGTGATTTTTTGTTTGGAGAGTGAACATTTTTTTTGTTGTTTGGAGGTATTATTGAAATAAAAAAAAAATTCTAAAGGCTAGAAATCACCTATTGAAGGCTCATTGGAGGCATTTAAATCAAAATTTATATTTTATAATTTTTCAACATAAACAAATATTTAGGGATTCTAATTGTGACGCATCCAAAGAGGAGGTGAGCCCTTTTAGAAATCAGATTGCTGGAAAAATAATCCCACATTGGTAGCATGGGGTATTTTTTTCTATTTAAATAGCTTTGCACTACCTTTGGTTGTTTTTAGAAAGTCTCACAGGTTTTGAAGAGGCTATCTTGCACATAGTGTTGTGGTGACTTGGGCATGATGTGATAGGTCTTGGTGTATTCATTTGGCTCTCTTTTTTGAGATTCAGGTACATATTCAGTTTAGTCCATTTTAACTCCTGAGTGATATTTTTTTGGATGTTGGAAAAATAAATCTCAAGAGGCTACAATGGTTGATATTTTTGGAGTTTTCAGTTGTCTGAGATTGGTGTATTTTTCTTACTTTTGGTGTAATTTTTGTCATGGATTCTTCTGATTCAGTTGAAATTTTAAGTCCCCATAACTATCATACTTGGAAGATTAAAATGCATATGTTTCTCCAATCTAAGGGTTTTTCATCCACACTGAATGATAACCAACCCACTTCTACCAGGGAGTATGAAATATTTTCTCACAGAAAAAAGTGTGATGAACTATGGGTCAGATAGATTTGCATGTTTCCAATATTCTTCTTTTCTACATTGAGGAGTATAATAAACCCAATGAATTATGGGATGAGTTTTAAAACTTGTTTGGTTAGATTAGTGAATTTCATGCTTTGAAAATAGAGGAAAAATTAACTTCTCTTTCCCTTGATGCATTTCCTTCCATTGATGATTTCCTAGTCAAGTTCAAATTTGTGAAGTCACAATTTGTAGGATGTGGGAAGGATAAAAATGTTAAGGAGTCTATATTTTTTTTATTTTGTCTAAGTTGAGAGATCCATTTGTAGTTTTCTCTTCTAACTTCTACTCCATAATGGATTCTTTGGGAAATGAATTCAAAATTCCTTCTTTTGAGATATTCTATGACCGTTTGACGAGGGAGTAAGACAAACTTTCCTAGTTGGAGGGGGTTCTCTATGAATCATGCATTAGCTGCATAAGAATCTTAGAGCAAAGGGAAGGAAAAACCTAAGGCTATGATAGAGTCTAATTATTCCCCCACCTCTTCAAAAGAGGACAGACCTAAGAAGAAGAATTTTAGTTGTGTGTACATTGCAAGAAGAAAAGTCATGATGAACACCATTATTATAGGAAGAACGTTGATGAGCTTTCACTTCTTTAGAAGAAAAATATTCCAATACCCTCATCTGTGACTCCTTCTACAAACTCTCCATCTGCATCACCTTCACCTTCATCCTACCTACATAGTTAAGGAATACAAGATTTGTAAATGCAATGAAAGTTAAAGAAGATATATTTCTACATCGGTAAAGGACATGCATTGGTAACTCATCATGATAGATTTTTTTTCGATTCAAGAGAATCTTATCACATGGGTTTTACTCCGTATCCTTTTTTGGGTATTCATCCTACTAATACTTCTAAGATTTTGTTGGGAGATAGTAATTTTTTGGATGTTTCAAGGATAGGTAATGTTGAGATTGGTGATGGTTGTTTCAGAGATGTACTATGTATTCCTAATTTGCATATAAATCTACTTCCCATTTATTAGATTAGTCATGGTGAGGTACCTAATACTATAAAGTTCACTACAAATTTTATTTTTATTAGAGAGGTTGATACTAGAAAAGACATTTTTGTTGGTGAAGCTAATCATGAGTCTCATCTCTAATAATTTTATCATTTTTTTGATGTCGATGATTATGAGCCTCACACGCCTCTTGCTAGTGTTGATAGATATTCCTTAGGAGATATTAGTCATTTGAACTTTGATGTTCTTCAGACCTATGTTGATTCACCTCGTGTTTCTTTAGAGGATGGTTCTTTAGCACAACAAGATGTTTTTGATCCTTCATAATATCCTTTGTCGTATAGTCACTTGACAGGTCTTGCAGAGTTGTTCTATCAATCTCATATTTCTGATTTGGATGATGCATTTGAAGTTATATCCCTTCTTTTTTATGACAATATTTTCACTACTATCACACCATATGTGTGTTTGGATATTGTTTATGGTCTTTTTGATCCACCTTCTTTAGTTGAGGTTGAACTTGATCATGATGTGACATTTTTCTACATGGAGGCATTGGGACTCTTTTTAGAGGCATCTTTCATGTTGATTATTCCTCTCCCTTCTCTTGTTTCAGAGTTGGAGTTTCTATTGCATCATTGTTTTTTTTCTCCCTAAATGGAGGAATGTTGTTTGCAAACATGGGACATTCTTCAAACTTCCAAGATTAACATAGGAGTTTCTTCATCATGGGGGGATCTTCAACATTTATACTCTTTTCTATGGTGGGCTACATTGTCTCTCTCCTTTTGTACTTTGCTAAGATTAGTGATGGGAGTTGTCCTTGGGGATGTTAGAGAAAAGAACTTAGGACAACTCCTAGTGAAATAGATTCTCCTATATTAGTTTTCATTCCTTTTCACTCATAGTGAAATAGATTCTCCTATGTTACTTCCATCATTCATTCTTTTCTCTAACGAATGAGGGAAGTAACATAGGAGAATCTATTTCACTAGGAGTGAAAGGGAATGACTTTTGATATAAAAATAATGTACACAACACACCTTAAAATGTACAAGAAGGTAACCGATATAAAAAAACACATTAAAATATAGTTACAAATTATTAAATTCAAAACCACCCCTAAGTTAAAACTTTAAAAAATGTGAATGATAAAACCATTGACTCTAACACCCCTCATTCAATGTAGGGTGATCCCATAATACTGGTTTACAATTTTTGGCCAAACAGGACACTGAACTGATTTTTTCTAACTAAATCTTCACTTTTAGACATCTATAGTAGCTAAACCGTGAGGAATTTGAAGATGATGCAAACTAGTGATTTGTGAAATTTTGTGTGTAGATTCTAAATATACTTTTGTAAAAAAATTGGAATGATATTGCACTTTGTTTTCTAGCTCCTTAAAAAACTAGTTTTTTTAGTAAACACCATTTTTAAGGAGTGACGCTCGCTGTATAACACATAATTTTTTTTCCATGAAGGATAAAATTATAATTTTTTCAAATTCAGATTTTTAACTATGATATCTATTGCTTCGAATTGGTTTCATAGTGTTTTATTGAATATTTTTTCCTTAATCAAGTTTTGAAGTCAAACCAGCTACAATTCATACATAGGTAAACTATATAACACAAAAAAAAACTTGTATGTAACAAAATTAATTTTTTTTTCTTTTCTTGGATCAACGACTTCAATATCTGGGGCACTCATATTTAAAAATAATAAAATGATAATCTTCTATTTTCCCACAAGTGCAGAACAAAGAGCTTGATTTTCGGTGGAAAAATTCCATTAAGAAGAAATAAAAAATAAATATAATAATTAAATTAAATTTATTTAAAATTATACTTTTTGGTAAGCTTATAATAAGGAATACATAATTACAAAAAATAAATTTTAAATGAATTCATTTGATCCCCCAAAGGGTAAATCAAAAGTGGTTTTTAATCAACATTTTGATAAGTGTAAAAGAGACTATGTTATAGGTATGGATTAAAAATAGCGGGGTTCTATCCAAGGGGGTTTGATATAAGGTGGTTTGATAAAACCATCTTCAAATGGAAATTTTTAAGGTTTAATCATTATATTTTCTAAAAATATGTGATTTCAGCAAAAATCAAAATCTCCCAAAAATTGTAAACCAACACTATGGGATCACCCTATAACTTAGGGAAACTAAAAATACAAAATGAGATTCAAGATGGGTCCCGAAAATAAGGTAATTCTAGGTATCCATGCACAACTATAATGAAAAAATAAAAATCTATCAAAACTGGAGATAAAAAGAAAAACCTTATGGGAGAAAAACCCTATCCAAAAGAGAGAAAACAAAAAAAAGGAAAAAGAAGGAAGGAGGAATCATCAAGACCCACCAAGTACAACTTCTTTCACCCCAAAACTTGATCTCATCAAAATATAGTGAGGAGCTGCCAGATTTTTAGTGAAGATGTATGCAACCTACTGCTCCGTAGGCGAATACTGGAAAGTAAGAACACTCTCCTAAATGATCTACCTAATGAAGTGCATGTGGATCTCAATATGATTTATGTGTTAATGCTCCATTGGGTTACAAGAAATATTTATGACACTCTAATTATCACACCAAAGACTAGTGGGGTGATCAATAGGAAATCCAAATTCAATCATCAACTATTGAAGCCAAAGAACCTCCTGACTAGCCAAAACAACACCTTGATACTCAACTTCAGTCAATAATAATGCAATATTAGTTTGTATCTTGCAATACCATGCAATCAAATCAAAACCAAGACAAAAGACAAAGTCAGAAGTAGACCTCTAATCATCATCACCAACCCAATCTGAGTTAACGAAGCCCACAATATGAGTAGCACCTAATATGTAATGAATTCAAAACTATGTAGTGCCCTAAATGTACCACAAAATATGCTTGGATTGCATCTAGTGAATCTCATGAGGATCTTGAGAGAAACATGAGACAAGACCAACTGCAAAGGAAATATCAGGATGGCTATGTTTCAAGTACAAAAGGCTGCAAACCAACTATCAATACAAGGTAGCATGCAATGATGAAGTACTACAACTAGAAGACAACACAACACCTAACTAAAAAGGAGTGGGGGTTGGCTTGCAATCAGCCATCCCAAATCTCTAAAGAAAATCAAGAGCATACTTCTGTTGGAAAATAGAAATACCTATAGAAGACTGATGAATCTAAAGACCAAGGGAGAAATGCATAGGACTAAGGTTTGTCATATCAAAAGACTCATTCAAATCTATTTGAGTATCCTCAATCATGGTAGGATAACTCCTAGTGAGAATCAAGTCATCCACACAGAGAACAATAATGAGAAGACCCCCCATAGCTCTTAATGTAAACTATAGGGTTACAGTGACATCTACTGAATCAACAAGTAAGAAAAAAGCTATCCATATTCTCATACCAAGCCTGAGGCGCTTGTTTGAGACCATACAATGAACATTGAAGCTTGAAAAAAAGTGAAGGGTCTTGAAAAATGTCTAGTGGTTGCTCCATATAGATCTCCTCCTAAAGATCACCATGTAGCAAAGCACTCTTCACATCCATCTAATACACTGACCAACCCTGAGATGCAGCAATAGAAATTAAAATATATGAATGGAATCCATCTTGGCGATAGGAGAAAAGGTCTCTAAATGGTCAGTACCCTCAACCTGAGAAAAATATTTATCCACAAGATGAGTCGTGTACTTGTCAATATAATAATGAACTACAAACTTGGTATGATACACCCACTTACACCGAACCAAATTTCTTCCCTTATGAAGAGGAACAAGATCCCAAGTATGATTCTTCATCCAAAAATAATATTCCTTAGCCATAGAATTATCCCACTCTAGAACACCTGAATCATTTGAATATTTTTGATGATCAGTAGAAATTGTATGACTCAAAAGATAGATACCTGAAGTCAAAGAATGAGTGTGGGAATAAATGGTGGGATCACCTGCACGAGAAATAGCCTCCTTAAGAGTGGTATTAGCCCAAAGAGGTGTTTTTGGTGCATTCTTAGGAGAAGATGGAGTTATATCAACAACAATATCAATACCATCATCAAGAGCATCAACATCATCATCATTATCATCAATAGGAAAAAAAACATCCTCTCAAGAAGAACTGGGATGAAGGGAGGTAGATGCCTATGATGGAGAATCCTTTAAAATGAACATCATGATAAAAATGTACCTCTTATGTGACAAGATCAAACAACCAATAACCCTTCACATCCTCAGAGTAGCCAACAAAGATGAACTACTAACTCTTCTTCTCCATTGATTTTTGTCTGCCTGCTCGAATGAATGTCCATGTTGTTAGAGTAAAGGTTTTAACTTAATTATGTTAATTAAGTTACCTTTATTCCTCTCTTAGATTTCACTCTAGTTTGCATAATGTGACATTTAATAATTAATATAAATTATTAAATGTCTACCTATTAGGGTTACTTTTAGGTTTTGCATAATCTCCTTTCTTAAGGATTTATCTCTTTGTATTTTACACTCTCTGATTAATAAATTCTTAGCTTTCAAATCACCCTTGCTTTTTTTTTTCTCCAATGTCTTCTTCTATGATAGGTTATTTGCATGCAGGTGATCTTCGGGGTCTGTGAAGTTGGATTTCACAACTTCTACATGGTATCAGAGCTCTAGACCTGTTGTTTCATGTTCATCTTTTGAAGGATTTTTGGAGCTTCGAGGATTTGAGGTTTCATTTTTTAATCTAGGGCATACCTCTTTCATTTGGTGAATTTTGAGTTAATTTGGACCTCACCATTGCATCTAGAATGTTTGATTCAGTCAAGATTGACCTTTGTTTCATCAAATTTGGCTTCACGGTGTAAGATCTACGAGGGTTTAAAGTTTTTGAGCATTCCTGATCCAGAGTGTACGTGCAATTTTGGAGTGTTTTGAATCCAAACGGACCTCAACATCACATTCAGAGTACCCAAAAACCCCTAAATCGACTATCAAATCATCAAAATCGGACACACTGACTCTAGGAGGCAAAAACAATTTCATATCTGGGTGGTACAGCCTGGTATGACACGCAATTTGAGATTTTTTTAAAAAAATAACAGAGTTAATGGGCGTTGCCGTCAGTTAACCGCTAGTGGTTAACCGCCAGTGGTTAATGCTAGCGGTTAGCCTAACCGACAGGCTTAACCCTCAAACCTTTTTGGAGCAGTTTTTGTATTTTCGCCATAACTTTTGCATACAAACTCAGTTCTATGATAACAAAATAGCATCAAAAAGATAGTTCTGAGCACTTTCCAATGTTATAGGTTTTATTTCCTATTTCTTTTGTTTTGATGCTGTTATTTCCAATCAAAGCTAGAACTTGTGTTTTTCACTCCTAGGGGCGTATCTTTGGCATCTGAACTCCGTTTTGTGCAAACGAATAGGCGTTGGAAAGGTGTTGTAGTTCTCTTTCCAGATCTACAGTCTATTTATTTAGAAAAATTATCAAGTAAATTTCATTTAGCTTTGTGTTTTCTTACACTTTCCTCAATTACTTGGACGTTCTGGCACCTACATGGGTGTTGTTTGCATGGGATGGGTTATATTAATTTGATCTAAATGAAGTAAGGTCAAATTTCTCAGTTTTTCTCATTTGAAGATTTATCATGGGTTTTTCTACTCACCCTTCAGTTGTTATTCTAGAATGGGGTAATTATAAATCATGGGCAAAGGGTATACTTACACATTGTAGGTGGCTTAATATTTTGTCTTATTTGTATGATGTCATTCCTAAACCAGCTACTTCAGAGGGAAAATTCGCATGGGATATCATTAGAGATCACATAGTATGAATTATATTGTCTAGTGTGGATCATGACACCATGTTGGCTATATCAGACATTGATTGTCCTCACCCACTTTGGAAATGTCTTTGGGAGATCTATGAAGACCCTAATCTTTCTCCATTCCTAGAGGATCCTACTTCAGATTGTCTCTTACCCATTTCTTGGAGAGAGAATACACCCTTTGATCATGATACTTTAGAGGAGCCGAGTATTTAGACACCCTTACATGTTCTGGTGGATTAGAGGCTTGTCTCACAATTCCTACTCTTCAGACTGAGACTACATCATCATCTCCTATTGTTCCTGATTCAGTGCAGTAGGACATCATACATATTCCAGACATAGCTAATTTGGACTCTTATGTGGCACACATATATTTCTTGTTTGTGGAGTCCTATATTGCAGATTTGGAGGATTATTTTGAGGAGATTCATCTCCTCTACCTTGACAATCAGGTTATCACTATATGCCCACCATTATCAGTGCATTTAGAGGTTACATTTTAAGATTCTCCATATCAATTTGGATTTGACATCATTTGTTTCAGTTCAGATAGAGAGATTCTTAAACATCCTATCATGGCACACATCTTGAACCAGATTGGTTCATCACTCTTCACAAGGTTTCTTTGTCATCATCCTTTGGATTTTTTTCTTCCCAAGGGGAGGAATATCATTTTTCGCTTCAGGGTCTCCTTTTGGATTCTACATCAGGAATCTACCATTATGATAGGAGTTTCTTCATTGTGGGGTGGCCTTCTTCTCTCTTTCTATCTCTCCTATGGAGACCATTGTACATGTACGTATATGATATAAGCTATCTATGGGGGGTATCATGTAATCCATCTCATATCCTTCTTTCATTAGTGCATTGCATTCCATCTTTGCATTGTATTTTGGGGAGGAGTTTTTTTCCCATTGCATTTTCTCCTTTATCCCGTTTCATTTAGTTTTCATTGCTTTTGTAAATGTCTACCTGATCAGGCCTAGTTGTCAGGACCCATGTTTTCTTTCATGCATTGTAGCTACTTTTTCTTTCTTGCACTTTTTTGTAGCTGGACTCTTTCTCATCTTAAGGGGGGGTGTTAGAGTAAAGGTTTTAACTTAATTATGTTAATTAAGTTACCTTTATTCCTCTCTTAAGATTTCACTTTAGTTTGCATAATGTGAAATTTAATAATTAATATTAATTATTAAATGTCTACCTATTAGGGTTACTTTTAGGTTTTGCATGATCTCCTTTTTTAAGGATTTGATCTCTTTGTATTTTACACTTTCTGATTAATACAACTCTTAGCTTTCAAAGCACCCTTGCTTTTTTTGTCTCCAATGTCTTCTATGGTGATAGGTTATTTGCATGCAGGTGATTTTCGGGGTCTTTGAAGTTGGATTTCACAACTTCTACACATGCATCACTACCAAATAATCTAAAGAAGGAGACCTTAGGCTTCAATTGATACCAAGTCTCCTTGAGTGTCATATTTTCAACTTCCTTGTGAGGCATATAGTTTTGAATTTAGTTGGCATAATTGACAGCCTTTGCCCAAAAAGATGGAGCCATGGACCTAGATTGGATCATGTAATTGGCCATCTCCCATAATTTTATGTTCTTTCGCTCAGTGACACCATTATGCCGAGGAGTGTATAGAATTGTGAGCTAATGAATAATACCTCAAGCACTGTAGAAGTCCTAAATTTCGTGATTGACATACTCTCCCCCATTATCTATGTGAATATTCTGAAGGGAATGTCTTGAATGTTTCTCCACAAATCCAAGGAAGCTCATGAAGAAACAAAGGACCTCATCAATGAAGGTGTGTACATACTTGGCCCTCTAAAATGAAGGAGTTGGAAATGACATAAGATCATTATACACCAACTCAAGGGGTGTCAAAGCATGTGTAGCCATACCTTTTGGAAATGCATCTCCATGATATTTCCCAAGTACACAACCTAGGAAAACCCCATAAGAACAAGAGATGCGAGGAAAACTAATCACCAAGTTTTGTGTTCTCATCTATTGGAGATATATATAATTTAGGTTCCCAAACCACTTGTGCCACAACTTTCTCACAGAATCTGCATGAGCAATAAAGGTTCACTGCAATGAAGGCTCAAATCCATAAAAATTATATAAATGGGATCTATGATCAACTACTCTATTAGAAACAACCTTCCAATGATTCTTTAACTCTCGAATAGTCATATCATTGGGAGAGAATTCAACAAAATTTCCATCACCATGCTAACAAATCTGATAAATGGAGAGTAGATTTTGTGAAATATCAGGAACAAGAACATCATCAATGCAACTATCTTGCATTTGAATTTAGCCTCTCCCTAGAACTTGAATCTAAGAAGAGTCACCTACTGCTATGTGAGTAGTATTCCTATTAGAGAGAAAATCAAGAACATATGCATCATGATTCATGTGATGTGAAGCAATGGAATCAAGAATCCATTTGTCATGGGTAGAGGAAAAATATCTTTCTACAAGGGCTTGGCCTTTTACCAAGGAAGAAGACTTCGGCATGAAATATTTGTGCTTCTTCATAGCTGACTCTAATATTTCAAGCCTCAAAAAATAATGTGCATCATTATGTCGGGCTAACTTTCCACAAAAGGGACAATTATCTTTCTTTTTCTTAGACTTGGAAGATGATTTTGTTGAGTTACAAGAAGGAGGAGGTGGAGTCTTCTTATCATTCTTCTCCTTAGGCTTGGAGGGATGCTCACCACCTTGAGGAGAATCTATCTTATGCTTCTTATTCTTACCTTTTCCCTTGGAATATTGACCCATCAAGGCATGAATCTTAGGAAGAGCATCCATCTAGATCAACTTGGCTTGCACCCTAGACACTTGATCACATAACAACCCAAAAGAAGGCATTTGATAAGAATCTCAAATATCAGCCAAGGTAGAATAGAAGGTGGAATTAAATAATTGAAATACAACACACAACTTAGACAAGATTAAGAAGATACACTTTATCTATTTTGTCATGAACATATCCTTTCAACTTCGAGAAAATCAACTTGAACTATGCAAGGAAGTCTTGAATGGTGGGAAAGACATATGGAGAGAGAGAAGTAAGATCAAATTCATGCTACAATATTTTGAATTGATTGGAATTTCCATACAACTCAACAAGCTTACCCCACACCAATCTAGCTATTGTACACTCTGCAATATGAAACAATTTTTTTTCAGAAAGATGGAGGGCTATGAGTCCTTTCGTCTAGTCCATTTTTTTGTGATGGATAAACTTCTAAAATTCCTTAGTAAACTTGGGTTGTTCAACATGTATCCAAAATTTTCAAGACCTTGAGATTTCATCTTTTGTGTCATCTTAAGCTTCCACATCTGATAGTTGTGTGAAGTGAGTGGTCCAATCTTCAGTTGTAACATGATGTGAAAATGAACATGAAGAGACCAATATGCTACTTATACCCACTAGAATGGATAAAAGAAACAATGTGCAATCCTCAAAAAATAAATTTTTCCAAAGAAACACCAAATTGAAGCAAAAATGATTAATAGATGGTAAAAATTCAAGCCACAAAACTTGCAATTGATGGAAAAAAAATTCAAAAAATATACCTAGACCAAGCTCCTTGTCACACCATGCAACAAAATGCTCACAAATGTTTCTATGTAGATGTTTATATAAATAAAAAAGGACTCATGTGACTAGATAATGTGGGATAATCTCTCTCCTTTTAGGAAAAACACATCCCATAGAAAATTGGGTGCCACCACCTCTACAAGTCACCGATCACTACATGCCACTCCATGTTGGACCAAGGATCGATCAACCACCAAAATATTCATGTGAGTCTTAGCTCAAAAAACCAATAGGGTGTTCGTATATAAGAGAATTTATTTTGATATATATCTCACCAATGTGGGATAAGTACTCGTGGCCAAGTTGAAAATCAATGAAATTTTTTACATTCCTATGAGAAAGGAGGAAACCCTAAAGGATTTTCGCCCAAATTGATTGCTAGAAATCACAAAATACATAGCAACATCTTCACACAAATCTTAGGTAGAAAAAAAATGAGATACTTCTTGACAAAAACCTCCATGCACTCAATGTCTTTAATCACAACCGCTTGAGAAAAAACTATGCCTATAAAAAGACCTCTTCAACAACAAAAAACCACCTCTCTATTTAGAAAAATCGGGCCTTTTCATGGATACAATCACACCTCCTAGCATATTTTTGAGCTTCTAAGAAAATATTCATAGCTTCTTATGAAATATCTGAGGCCTCAGAGGAAAAAAGTCCACCACATCAAGATGAAATCTTTTCTCTATACGATTAAATCGACCAAATATTTAGTGCAGCTTCAAAAGGGTGAGTCAAACACTTCCCACACAATACCACAAAATAGCGGCTGCAAACCAAGGATTCACGATCCATGGGGATAAATTATGGCTCTATGGAGATAAATTGTGCCTATAAAGGCGATACCACTCCTCAAATCAAATAAATTGCAACTTCAAACTCCACGGTGTCTCCAAATAGCAAATCGCTGCCTCAAACATTATGATGAAATCTCTCAACATGGAAGGTGATTGCAAAATACAAGCTATGATACCATGTTAGAGCTGAAACCTTGGAAATAGGTGTGCTCCACTTTTTATGAGATGGAACATAAGGGGATAAGGACCTATTTCACAAGTTTCACTCAAGGATACCTTAGAGATCTTATTCTAAGGATATAATGAAGGAAAGAGATCTGCAATAAGGCATCCTAGGGTGTGATAAAATAAGAAAGAGGGGTTCACTACCAAGCTAGGGCTTTGGAAGACTAAGAATGTAAAAGGTATGCAGAACCTAACTATATGACCTAAGTTATGAAACTGAAATGTAGAATAAAAGATCGAGAAAGTATAGAGGTGCACCTAGAAACTAAAGAGTCTTGAATGAATACCTGAAATATTGATTTTTTCCATTTTATATTCACTCAGATTCATCTGCCAATAGGGGTGATTTAGTCCTAGATTAGGGTTTTTGATAAAAAGTGGAATCTAGAACTGTTGAATCAGGATCTACAGAAAATTTCTGAAAATGTGTATACTAGAACTCATATGCCACAAGTGTCAATTTATTCCCCGTATCAAAATTTTTGTATCCTCTAATTACTTCCTATATCTTATTTACTGCTGCATCTCTAGGTCTAAATCACTGAATTGCAACCTCTAGGTGACTTTTCGTGATATTTTAAGTAATGTGACAACTTTTCTCCATTTTTTCTCTTCAATGATTCTTCAACCTAGATCTACAAATCACACATCAAAGAGAGGGGAAAATGATTTTTTGTTAGTGGATAGGGGTTTTCCTTGGTCAAACCCCATTTTAGTAATCAAACCTTGAAATGAATAGAAATATAGTGGAGGAATGATTGAACAAATATGTAATGTTACAACTCACCAACCCCTTAAACAAAGCCTAAAATCTTGTATGTAATGGCTAGTATGACCTTGGATCTTGAATTTTTCTTGAATGATATGGATCTTGACTTAAATTCTTGCTTGAATCATAAAAACCCTACATCATAATTATTAGCTCAAATATAAACATGATGCATCATGACTTTGACATGATACATCATGAATTTGACATGATGGTTGATAATCACTCTTGAATGCTCTTAAATTATCTTGTAATAACAAAATTTATATTATGATTGATCTCAAAAAGTGCTAGGAGGAAATATGTGAAACAACCTTGTATTTATAATTGTTTATGCCAAATTTCTCGAAATTAGAACACTACAAGCCAAAATTGGATCTAGGAGGAAAAAATCCCTCCAAGAATTTGAATTTAAGTTAGGTCCAAGCTAGGTGGGACTCATATTCTAGTTGGGGAGTACGAGTCCCAGTAGGCTAAACTTGGGACACATTTTTCAAGAAAGGCTTACTTTTATGTGAAATCTAGATCTAGACCCCAAACCCTAGGTGGGATCTATACACCCAAGGTGGCGTATGAGTCCCAAATCACTAAATCTGAGCCATACAATCCAAATCATTAAATTTTGAGTGGTCATTTGATATATTTCAATATTATCCTTCGAAAGATAGAATAATTAAGGATTGTAGATGCAAAATAGGAACAAATAAGGCATAAAGAAGCCTGATTTTGGCAAGGAGGGCCCAAACAAGTGTGAAAATGTAGAGGGAAAAAATTTCTACACTAAATTTAGCCCCCACTTTAGTGAGAGGAGTAACTTTCTTCAAATTCATAGTAGAGTATACAAAACTGACATCAAGAGGGGTCTAGGGGTACCAATGCTAGTGAGATAGGATGATTATGATCAAGAGGGTTGTGAAATCTCGTAGGATCAGGTCCTATAGAAAATGAACATAGGCACAAAAGAAAACACATGAAAATGATGTAAGGAGAAAAAACAAGCCACAAGTATACACTAAAAAAGACAAAGAAAAACAAAAAACAAAAAAGAAAGGGATGGATCCAGTTTTGAACGTTTGTCCTACACACTATGGATAAGATCTAAGATTTTTTCCAAGAAATTTTACAAGTGGAACAAAATGTCAACTATGAAAACCAATACACACACACAATGGCTAGTTGAACCTTGGGCCATCCATTAGGTGAGCCCCCAATGATACACATACACATGCTATATGTATGCGCTCACACAAACAAGCAAGTGGCTATGAGAAAGTCATCCCTAAGTTAGGCTCCCATATGTAAAACCATACCAAAGCTATACATCCTAATAAATTTGAAAAGACAACACAAAACAAGTGAAATTCGAGCTTCATGAGGCAAGAAAATCTTCGTATGCTTGGAACTCATGAACAAACAAGATGAATCCACAAGCAAGTAAAGTGTGTTATGCAAGATGGCCATATAACTCAAGTGGTAAATGCAAAAATAGTGTAAGGTACACATTTAAAGTATTTTTTCTTAGTTTATGTAAGGTTGTAACTTAGGGAACATTGTGCCTAATGTCTCCAAGAGAAGACCAATCAAAGAATAGAAGATTCACAACATAGGGGATGTAGTGTGGCACATCAACCCACTAACAGGAATATAATATGATAAGATAGATCACGCTCTTGAAGGAAATTACACCAAATGTAACCACAAATTGAAAGACGCATCACATGAAGTAAGAAGAATACATAATGAAACATGAAATGGAAAAGAATAATTCCAATGTATGCCCTCACTTTAAATAAATTGTTAAACATCATGTTGTGAGCAATTAATTTAAAGTAGAAAATGATAAATGTGAATAGTAAAAATGACATGAGAGATTATTTGGAAAGCCCTATGCCAATTCATATGTTTCCAAAGAAAGCTACGTCATGAAAAGGACAAGGGGTTTCCCCTAAAATGAAACTCCAAAAACATGAGGGATCCCTAGATTAGGGATTAGCATGTCTTTTCTACAATGTTATTAGAGAGCTCAAAACTGTCATCATTCCCCAAATACTCATGGAATAGGAAAAATGACACAAAGAGAGTGAAAACAAAGAAAAACCTTTTGGATCAACATATAAGAAACATGAATGTCTCAATTCCTTGCATCATCCCCAAAATTAAAATACAAGACAAAGAAATAGATAAATGAAAATCTTTTGGTTCGAAATGGAAGAGACATGAATGTCTCAATGCCTTGCATCATCCCAAAAAGGGAAAAAAACAAAAGACAAATAAAAAGATAAAGGAAAAGCTTTTGGGTCAACATGCAAGAGACATGAATGTCTTTATGCCTTGCATAATCCCCAAAAGTAAAACACAAGACAAAGAAAAATGTAGATACAACTAGAGAAATATCAAAAAGAGGTATAGATATCAAAAAAAAGAG
The DNA here is from genome assembly GCA_007115665.2 of Sequoiadendron giganteum. Classification (NCBI taxonomy): domain Eukaryota; kingdom Viridiplantae; phylum Streptophyta; class Pinopsida; order Cupressales; family Cupressaceae; genus Sequoiadendron; species Sequoiadendron giganteum. Next base: position 205,142,395 of record CM021105.1, read on the forward strand.
TATGATGGATCATAATATGCACATACAATCACACACATAACATGTAAAGGAAAATAATATAAAAGAAGAAAAACTAGTATTGTGCATGTTATTCAACCTATTAGCGGGTCTTCTACATCCAAGTCATTTTCATCATATACGAAAGGAAAAAAAATAGCTAAACAGAAAAATAGCAAGTGTCAAAATAGGGTCATTACCAAGTTCAACACTCTTCTAAAGAGAATTTTCATGTAAGCTCGTAGAAGAGGAAAACAATGCATTCAAATCGTTATGCACTTCTTCATCTATGCTAGCAACCTCGTCATCATCATCGAACTTAATCACAATGGGAGGTCGAATGATAATGAATAAAGAATGATTTAGATCTTGTTGTGGTATATTATCTTGTTGTTTTGGTAAAGAGGGAGACTCATTGCATATTGATTCAGTCAAGTTTGGATTTTTATTTTCTTTGTTATTTTATTTGTTTAAACTTTGAGCAAGAGCATGATGTGTACGCCTCTACTCTCTAGCATTTTTGTTTCTTTTAGTTCAATCTTCAAGTTACATTTGTGTAGGAGTGGATTTATGAACCATAGGTTTATTTTATTCCCTAAGGGGAGGAATGGAAGGTCTGATGGGAGGTTGTTCAACCACTTTCTCTTTAGCTTTGTAAAATTATTTTATCTTAGTAGGTGTCACAGGATTTTTTTCATTATCTCTTGGTCTGTTATAGGATATAGGCAAAGGATCAATCTTAGGTTCATCTTGGTTACTTGGAATGTCCTTAGGGTTGATCATGGTTTTGTCAAGGATGGTAGGCTCAATCATAAGTTGAGGGATGTTTGTAAGGGATAATTTTTCTATGAATTTCACCTTGAACTTTTGATAAGAATTGAAAAATAAGTATTCATGAGATTTAATAGGTTTAATAGGTTCCATAGGCTTGGTCCAAATGAAATCTAATGAAAATTTCCCACGGGAAGACAAAGGATTAAAGAAATTATGGTTCAGAGTAAAGATCTCATTATCAAGGGGAAAATTTAAGAATTTATGCACAGCTGATGGGACAAATTCATTGGAGCATAGCCATGGATAAACGAGCTTCACGTGGAATTGGTCTAACATGGAGATGATGGAGAATAAGGCATCTAATTTTTTTGTCCTATTTGTAAAGGAATGGTTATCAATCCCATCGTAGGGAAAGAAAAACCATTTTTTGTATTTATCCATGCTTTTGGTTTATCATATCTTCCTTGATTGAGCTCATGCACAAGTAAGAATTCTTCGGTGATCATATTTTCTCCATGGATGATATGATTTAATATCCCATTAGTGGGCTTGTCATCTATTTGATTGACTATGTAAAGAGGACCATCAAGTTCATTTATAATGATATCTTTACAGGAGAACAAAATTTTGAGAGGCTGTTTAGTTCGGCCCTTACGAGGTTGAGTTTTGATGAATGCAATCAAACCCTTTTGAATATAGCCATAGAACCTTGTTAAATAGTATCTATAGGACCTTGTTCAATAGTATACATAGGACCTTGTTAAAAATTATCCATAGGACCTTTTTCAAAATTATTCATTAGACCTTGTTCAAAAGTATCCATAAGACCTTGTTCAAAATTATTCATAGGACCTTTTTAAATAGTCTCCGATTGTCATCATCCATGTCAACATTCATCACATCATTCTTCTTAGTTTTACTAGCTTTAACAATTTAAATGTTATGATTTAGTATAGGGTTGGTAAAGATTTGTATGTTTTAGTGAGAAGGGGAAATGGACTTATTTCCTTTATCATTAATACCTCCAATTTGAAGTTGATTGGAATAAATGAGGTATTGCACAAGATGTTTAAGATGCTTACAATGTTCTTCCTCATGTCAATTTTATTGGTGATAATGGTAATAGGAATTAGATCTAAAATTAAAAGGTAAAGGCTTATTAGGATCGAGAGTTTTAATGAGAGGCAAGGTGATAATTTTTTGTTCTAAAATATTTTACATTGTGCTATGTAAGGTATTGGGTAAGGGAGTGAATTTCCTAGTTGGATCCCAAAATAAGAAAGGAGTTGTGTTCCTTATATCAACCACTTGGGTATCTACATGTTTAATTGGTTGAGGGCGATTAAGTTGAAGGAAGCATTTATTATGTTTCTTAAAAGGTTGATAATTTTTTTGGTTTGTGGATTCAGATTTCTCATGTCAGCTAGAGGTGGGTTTTGTGTCATGACTACTAATCTAGTTTTGATAATCATGAAGGGAAGTGCGTAAGTGTACAAAGAAATAAAAATTCTTCATGGTAAGCTTATCTTGTAACTTATTTTTAAAGTTTTCAATGAACATTCATTGAAGGTGAGGATCGAGAATCTTTATGTCAATTGGGGAATAAAGAATTTGGTAACATGAAATGAAGTCAATAACTTTTTCATCATCTTTTTGCTTACATCTCATAAAATTGGCTAAGGTCATTTTAGGAGTCATGTGAAATTGGAAATGGTTTATAAAGGTCTCAACAAGTTCATTGAATGAAAAAATTGAGCTGTTTGGTAGTGAGGAAAACTATTTTTAGGCAACATCCTTCAAGAACCTAGGCAAGAGCTTAGGCAAGAGCTTATACTCAAGAACAAAATAACTACATAATGTAGTATAATTGGAAACATAGTTATAAGGATCTCCTTTCCCCCATATGTCTTGAACCTATGAATCTCTAGACCTTGTGGTATAAGTGTTCTCAATATCTCCAAGGATAAGAGATTTCTTAAATGACATAGTATGTAGGTTGGAAATTTTAATTTTGGTTTATGGTGGAAACTTGGTTTTGAAGGGATGAAATGGTTTGCACAAGTTGATTTATGATGGTATCATTGGTTGCATTTTGAGATGGAGGTGAATATGGTGGGGTTGTATATGTGTTCAAGGGACAAGTGAATGGAATACTTGTGGGAAGTAAAGTGGTAGGAGATATGATGTGTGATGCCACAAAGATACTAGGAATGTTTGCAGAATTACCCAAGGTATGAATGATATTACTACTAGGTTGCATGGTTGTTGTAATGTGATAGTTGGTATAGGTAGGAATAGAGGCAATGGTTGTGGGAGGAGTAATTTGAGTTCCTCCTTGAATTTGGAAAATTTTCAAAGGTAAAGCAAAGATAGTTGTTGAAGTAAGATGTTTTCGAAAAATTTGAGCCATGTTATGTGCAAGTTCTATTCCTTTTTCAATTTCAATCATGTGATTTATATATCTATGGTAGGGATAGTAGTGATTGAAAATTTTCAGTGCTTAGTAGATTTTGTAGGTTTGCTAAGTCTTCATCAATTCGGATTATGTTTTCTTGTGGAATACCAAAAACCATTGTTTCAACACTTATCAAACTACTTGAAGGAAAAGAGTTGTTAAGGGTATGGTCTATACCTAGTGAACTAGTGTCAACACTAGTAGTGAAAGAGATATATAACCCAAGATCCACTACGAGTGTGCAATCGTAGGATGACATGAGTCTCAAACTTTGCCTGACTATAGTACTAGCAATAGGACACCAAATTGTAAAGCTCGTGAAATGGGTAATATATGCATGCAAATTAAATGCAATGAGCACAAGATAAATGTTGTTTTCTAATTCTAATTCAAATGAAATTAAACTTACAATGAAATGAATGAAATAAAAACTCTGCAAAATGAAACAAAAAGAAAGCAAAAACAAATAGAAGCACAAAAATAGAGAAGTTAATGCTGGAAAATGTAGTTTAAAATCTTAAATGATATTAAATCGCCTAGAGGGGCATATGGGTCCAAATTAGGCTTTTTCAAGGATTCAAATGTTGATAAACGGTCAACACATAATACCCTAAAATTAGGAGAAACCACTTGTATTGGGACTAAATCTCCCAGAGGGGCGTATGAGTCCCAGATTTGGGTTTTTGCACAAATTTCAGAAACTCCTAAGTGATTGTTATTTTTCCTAGTTTTTATGATGTCTAGACTAAGCACAATTAAAAATTTCAAGTGAATTTCAATGATGCAAGATGCAAAAATGCAACCTATATGCACTTTCACTCATTCAATATTTTGAAACCCTAGATGTGGCACAAATGAACTAATGTAAAACCTAATACAAAGTTAATGCAAGCTAGATATAGAAGTATGATGCCCTCCAAATTAGAAATAAGGTGTTCTAAAGGCTACGTTCAACAAAATGAAACATAAGAAATAGGTGCTCTCTAGCTTTTAGGAGATGGAACACAAGGGGATAAGGACCTATTTCACAAGTTTCACTCAAGGATACCTTAGAGATCTAAATCTAAGGATAGAATGAAGGAAAGAGATTTCCAATAAAGTTTCCTAGGGTATGATAAAAGACTAAAGAGTGGTTCATCACCTATCTAGAGCTTGGTGTAATACCCCTCGGTTTTTCTTTGTTGTGCGAACAATGTTGTTTCCCCTTTTTATGCTTTAGTATTTTTTTGTACTTTGACTATGTACCTCGTTTTGATTAATCACTATTTTATTGTGATGCATCTTGATGTGATTATACTATATGTTGATGTTATTATTATGACATGTTTTTTTAGTTGGCATAAGTGGATATTTAAATTTATGATTTTTTATGCTTTTGATTGTGGCGCTATGTTAGACGCATCAATTAGTAATGTTGTATTGAAGAGGATGGTATCACATCAATCTCTTGTGAGCGCCCTGTGATTCCATGATTTCCTCTTCATGGTGTGCCTTGTTTATGACATAATATTGCATGTGGATATACTCTTTGTTCATAGGTTGACAGGTACAGGACATCGACTCCACTTGGCTTCACAGGTTTGAGCATGTCCATTGCCCAATGACATTCTATTGGGAGATAGTAGCTAGGAATTTCATGCCAAGTCATCACCCTGCTCATAGTGTGTCGTCGGTCTTAAAGTGGTCCAGTTGTTTTTATATTATTCAATTTTCCCTGTTTCAGTTTAAATTAGAAGTTAGAAAAAATGTTAAAATATATGCTTTCGTAGTTAAGTTAGTGAGTAAATTTATTTGGTTATATGTTAGAAATGTGATTTAATTTATTAATTAATTCAATTTAATTAATAAATAATTTAATCTTGGATTAAATTTATTTTATTAATTAATTAAATTAATTGTGTTAAAATGAATTAAATTATTCATTTTCGAAATTTATGGATATTTGGTTTGGAATTGAAAATTAAAGATTTTTTTTTAAAAGTTCAATTTCGAAAATTTGAATTCATAAAATTTAAAAAAAAAAAGATATTTGCTATTCTGTTTTCGAGAATTGATGAGGGTGGTTTTAGTATTTTTTTTTGGGAAAAAGAATTTCTTATTATTGAATTTTCTTCACAAGTTTGGATCATGAAGTTTTGGAAAATATTGAAATAGAAAGAGGAAGAAAATTTTCAATTTGGTGGGTTTTGGATTAAAGCTTAAGAAATTTGTGGAGCTAAAGATGGAATCAAGTCACCATATGGATCTTCTCTCAACTCCAAAAAATGCCAGGTTCATATCTTTGAAATTAGTTTTATTTTGAGTTTTAATGGTATATGTGTTGATGAAAACCATTTGAAATTTGTTGTTGTTTTCAAAACAAAACCAGTTGGATTCTTGCTTTCAAAATTTGGAGAACACCTCTGCTCGAAAAAGATTGTTTCAAAATTGAAATGAATTCTTGTGTATAAATTATTATTTCAATTATGTTCTTCAATTTAGTTGTAAGTTCAATTCGGATGAATGAAAATATATATATATATATATATATATATATATATATATATATACATATACTTGTATATATATTTTTATATTATTTCCCTTTTTAGGGTTATGCTGGAAAAAAAAAATTATTAAAAAAAATGTGAGGTTTGGATTTGTTAATGGACTAATTTTTTTCTAGTTTTTAGTTTTTTTTAATAAAAAAAAAAAACTTATAGATTATTTTTAATTGGGGGTTTCAATTTTTTTTTGTGTTGGGGGCTAGGGGCTCACCGCACAGTTGCCCCCATGGGAGGCGGTGTGGGGGAGCCATGCCTAGTGCCCACCATTTGTCGTGGACTGCGTAGCGACAACCACTAATGGTGGTTGATTGTGCAAAGCACAACCACGCCGCCATTAGTGGTGGTCGATGCTGCACAACCTCCGCTTGCTAACCTCCGCTCGTGGCCTTCGCCTGCTAACGTCGTTCCCTCAAAAATCCGTAATAATAACCTCACACAACCATCCTTAGGCACGTGGTTCGAGGTTGCATGACTCAAACCTAAGGGTTGGCACGTGGCCTGAGATGTGAATGGGTGGCTTTCAATAAAATAAAAAATAATTAATAATTATGATCTTAATATTGTATATTATGTATTTATAATATTATAATAATATTAAACATATATATATATATTTAATATTCTATATTATAGGTATGTAATATTGTAATATTAATTTAGTCTATAATATATTGAGTTGCATAATTGTATAGTTGGGAAGATAAATTTGATAAATATGTATATATTTGAATGTATATAGATTTAAAGTGGATGAGTAAAACAATTTTATATTTTAAAAGTAATGGTGAAATTTTAGATCAAGTGCAATAGTTAATATTGATTGATTTATTTTGAAAAATCTTATTTGGAAAGAACAATTATTGGATTTGAAGGTTTTTTGTGTCTTTATGACGAAATTAATGGATTATTAAAATGATATAGTTTTGCAAAAAGAGATAATTATTTAAAATGATTTCTTATTAATTTATGAAGTATTTGTTTTACCTTATTATTATTTTCATGCAATGAGGGATTGTATATTTGTTTAAATTTTATCTTTTGTCTAGAAGAGATGTTGTTAGAACAGTTTTATTAGTGGAATGAATTACTTAATTATATTAAGGAAAATGGATTTAATATATCCAATTTAGTTTATTTCCTTGTAGTTGCCTTATATGATTATTTTCCTTAGTGTTCATATTATGGTAAATGTGGGTCATTGCATTTTTCAAGTCTTCCAGTTGGGTTTTCAAGCTAGTAGGTTGTCGTACTATGTTAGTCAACCGTTGGATTGCCTTGGGTAGTGCATTTAACCAGTTTGTTACCCGGTTATCAAGAACGAGAATGAGTTGACTGTATGTCATGGATAGGGATTTGATATCCTTAGGTCGTACTTGTGTGCCCTTGGGTTGTGGAGTGGTTCCACATCTCATCTTAGAGGAGTGGCTTGTAACGTGGTCCAACACACAAAGTGGTGCTAGGATAACTCATTGCAAGTTAGTTAATACAGTGATAACTTAATTAAATGATTAGAGTATCATGTAGTATCAAATAGTTAATAAGTTAATTATGCCTCGCTCAGGAACGCAAGGGCTTGTTAAGACCTGGGTTGAGATGAGAAGGCCTTGAATGGCAAGATCCTTATCTTGTCTCTACGAAAGATAACTGATTCTGCTTTGGTTTACGTGAGGGGCCAAAATTCGTTAGAGGTTACCAGGATAACCCGAGTTGGGGGTTAGGGCCTTGGAAGACTCACCAAGATTACCTATGTAACATTGTGATGATGCCTCTCCTAAGTCTACAGTATGTTCCCATCAGTGATGTAGTTGATTTGGTGATTTTGGAAGCATTGTAACCATTGTGATAAGTGATTTCATTGTTTATTTCAGTTCGGTTGTGTTAGCCTATGTCTTGAGGTAGATGGTACTAGGTAGAAATCATTGTTACTATCTCCTAGCATAGAAGGTGGCCTTTTGGGTTCCACTTGGTTGGGTGGAATGTGCTCCTTACTCCATTGGTTTTTTCTTCTTGATCGTGTGGATGAGGCTTCTATTTGGAAAGCTTGTATGATCTAATTTCATTTCATGCCTTGTCATTTCAATTGATCTTGTGATTTATTACCCCTCATTTGTAATTGTAATCTTATTCTTTGGACTTTCCTCATTTGGGGAATGAGAGTTGTAACCATACTGTTTACGTATGAATAATGAAATTGAAATTATCTCTTATGCTTGTTGTAAATTATCTTAATTGGAATGTATGTTTTGTTTCTTAATTAAATAATTGGCATGGTTTAAATTCATTTTTTTTGTTGAGGTTCTATATAACCTTTGTCTTGTAACCTTAGAAGTTGTTGGCATTAGTTAGTGAACTTGCTTATTAATTGTACTAAAACAAAAAAAAAATATTGTTCGTTGAAGTAGTTGTTTTAAACTTCCTCTAGGATTGCATGGTGGGGTGTTACACATGGTATCAAAGCCTAGGTTTAAACACTGGGTACTCTGGGATTATGATGGACCCATTAAGCTTTTAGTTTTTTAGGTTTTTGAGTTGTGTATCTTGCCTAATACCTTGATGTGTTTGTGTAGGAATATACCTCCTAGATGTGAAAGAGGTAGAGGGCATGGTCGTGGCCATATAGGTGGTCATGGAGAGAGTCAACATGACTCTCCTCATTTAGTTCCTCTTATCCCAAATCAGGAGGAACATCAACCATCTCATAATGCACCAGGGGTGAGTGATTGCTAGCAAGATCTAGCAAGGATTGAGGCTACACGTAGAGCGCTTGAGGAGGCTTTGGCACTCCTTGGTCTGAGGCCGGTTGAAGTTCACATTAATCCAGTTGTGAGGGAAGTTCCACCCCAGTCTAAGTCACACTTGAGGGACCTACTCAAGGCACATCCTCCATTATATGATGGATCAGGTCTTGGTTAAGAGGCCGAGACTTGGCTTATAGACCTGGATAGGTGTTTTTCCGTGCATCTGTATGATAGTAAAACCAAAGCTTGGTATGATATCATGTAGCTGAGAGGGTTTGAATCCACATGGTGGAGGATAGAGGAGAAGAAGATCCATATTGACATTCACTCAGTATCTTGGGAGATTTTCTTAGAGTAGTTCAGACCTCAATTCCTATCTAAGCATTGGCATTAGTGTCGAGGTGACGAGTTTCATGCCTTACACTAGATGGCCTTATTTGTTGAGCAATATGAGCAATGTTTTTATGAGCTCAAACAATATGCAAGGATTAGTGATGATGAGAGTCTGTTGGTGCACCATTTTGTCAGGGGCTTAAATGCTCGTCTCAATGGTGGTGTGAGCATTTTCAAACCCAAAACCATGGAGGTGGCAATAGAGAAAGTACGCCTTGTTGAGGAGAACCTGGCCATGGCACTAGGAGGTCACATGGGTGTACCAATTAGAATTAGTTCATTGGCAAGATCTAGTTCTAGAGTAGGGAAGCCTCAGGGAGGTGTACCTCCTAGGTCTCAATAGGGGCCATCTCAGGGTGGTTAGCAGTAGCAATAGGTATCTCAAGGGAAACATAAAGGTTTCTAGCCGAGGTAGGGTGAAAAAAATTGGAGGCATGTGAAACACTTCATTTTTTATTAGCCAACTTAGAGTTCACAGTCTACTTTCAAGGGTAGTGCACAATAGTCTAGAGCACCATCTGGGAGTAGAGGTTATGGCAAAGGTATAGGGTGTTTTTATTGTGGCCAACAAGGTCACATAGGTAGAATGTGTCCTAATAGGGGCACATCTAGGTTTTCTTAGGGACTAGCAGCATCTGAGCTGACTATTGGTGATGTAGGTAGAGGGCATCGGGTTTTTGCAATGGTTGATAACCACCAGGCACAACATTAAGGAATTGTCATCAAGTCATATAGTATGTTGATGGGTAGCCTAGTTACCATCTTATTTGATTCAAGAGCGTCAGAATTCTTCGTTTCATCATCAGTCATGTCACAATGTAGACTAGGTGCGGTAAGTCAAGTCGATAGGTGGTGGGTAAAGTTAGCTTCAAGTGTGAAAGTCGCATCACATTCCCTTGTGCCAAAGTGTAGATTGGTGATTGGACCTCTCCAGACTATAATGGACCTTTGAGTTATTCCTTTGGGTTCTTATGACATCGTCATAGGGATGGATTGGTTGCAAGCACATAGTGCGGTCATGGATTGTCAACACAAGTCGATTTCATGCATTGAGGCTTCTGGTAGAGAGGTAGAGATAGTGGGAGTCCAGAGGTTGATTTATTTGAGGGTCATCTCAACTATGTAGTTGAGAAGGTGTATGCATCAGGGTTGCCAGCTGTTTGTTGTCACAGTGGATGACTTGGATCTAGGTGGTGGAGAAGAGAAATTTTCTCTTGATAGTCACCCCATCCTTTAGGAGTATTCTGGTGTCTTTCTAGACGAGATTCTAGGGATGCCACCTCAGAGGGACATAGACTTCAAGATTGAACTTATACCTAGATCAGAACCCATTTCTCAAGCTCCCTATCATATGAGCACCCAGAAGCTGAAAGAGCTTCATTTACAACTTAAGGAGTTGTTAGAGAAGGGCTTCATTCACCCTAGTGTTTCACCATGGGGAGCACTAGTCATATTCATGAAGAAGAAGGATGGTTCACTTCAGTTATGTATTGATTACCGATAGTTGAACAAAGTGACCATCAAGAACCGATATCCACTTCCTAGGATCGATGATCTAATTGATCAGATCAAGGGTGTCGCCATATTTTTGAAGATTGAACTTAAGTCAGGATATCATCAGCTTCGAATCTTTGACTCAGATATCCATAAGACAGTGTTTAAAAATGCAGTATGGCCACTACGAGTTCACAGTAGTACCATTCGGGTTGACGAATGCACCCTTTGTGTTAATGAGTCTGATGAATGGTGTATCTTGTACATACCTAGATAGGTTTTTCCTTGTGTTCCTTGATGACATTCTAATATATTCCAGGAAAATTGTAGAGCATGAGGAACATTTGTGGTAGGTATTGCAGTGTTTACGGGATAATCACTTGTTTGCTAACCTGTCGAACTGTGAGTTATTCAAGTCTGAGGTTCAGTATCTTGGGCATGTGATCTTAGGGAAGGGTATTTCAGTGGATCCTACAAAGATCCAAGCGATCTTAGATTGGCCCGCACCCACGAATGTGGTAGAGATACGTAGCTTTATGGGGCTAGTGGGTTATTACAGATTCTTTGTGTAGGGTTTTTCGAGGATAGGTTATCCTATCACTACCCTTGAGAGGAATGGGAAGAGGTTTGAGTGGTCAAAGAAGTGTGATCCAATGTTTCAGAATCTAAAGGAGATGCTGATTAGTTCACCGATATTAGCTATACCAGATCCAATCGGGGACTTTTTAGTTTGTACAGATGCATCCTTGGAGGGACTAGGTATAGTGTTGATGTAGGAGGGTCGAGTCATTGCATATGAGTCATGAAAACTCAAGGATCATGAATTTAACTACCCCACACATGATCTTGAGTTAGCATCACTTGTGCATTCATTGACGAGATGGAGGCATTTCCTTCTTGGCCATAGGTTTGAGTTGCATAGTGATCACAATAGTCTTTAGTATATCTTCACACAACCCAATTTTAATGCTAGGCAAAGGTATTGGATGGAGTTTCTCTATAAGTATGACTTCAAGGTGAAGTATATCCAAGGGAAGGACAATGTTGTAGTAGATGCACTCAGTAGATGGAGGCATGAGATATCCGAGTTGACTCTAGCTGTGGATTTGCAGAGTCAAATTGTTTCTGCCCTTCCAATAGATAGTTGGTATCAGGAGGTCAAGATAGTGATAGAGGTAGGTAGAACTCTTGAGCGAAAACATTCAAGATATTCTCTGGATTCAGATTATTTATTGAGGCACATGGGATGCATATATGTTCCTTCATCAAATGGTCTTCACACCTTGGTCATGACTGAGGCACATCATGCACCTTATTTAGTGCATCCTAGGGTGAAGAAGATGCATGTAGATTTGTATTAGTTGTACTTTTGGCTAGGGATGAACTGAGATATCACAGACTATGTGTCATGACATCTAGAGTGTCTGTGAGTTAAGGCTGAACACTAGCATCCAACAGGGCTCTTGCAACCGCATTTAGTACCAGAGTGGAAGTGGCATATAATCTCATAGAATTTCATTGTTGGTTTACCCACTTCTTCGAGATGACATGATGCGATAATGGTGATAGTTGATAGGTTGATGAAGGTGGCACACTTCTCACCTATGCACTCATCCTATACTGCATTGTCCGTAGCTAGAGTGTTCATGGAGGACATAGTGAGGTTACATGGTATTCTACATCAGATTATTTTTTACAGGGATCCAGTGTTTACCTCAACTCTTTAGACATCATTACAGCATGCCATGGGGACACAGTTGAACTTCAGTTCAACTTATCACCTAGGGATAGATGGACAAACCGAGAGGGTCAATTAGATCCTTGAGGATATGTTGCATATGTATGTGATGGACCATCAGACACGATGGGAGGATTATCTCTATTTGGTAGAGTTTTCCTATAATAATGGCTTATAGAGTTCCATTGGCATACCTCCATTCTAGGCATTGTATGGGGGACCATTTCATACTCCCTTGAGATGGGATCGATTAGAGGATAGGATAGTGTTGGGTCTTGAGATGTTGTAGGATATGGAGCAGTAGGTGGATAGGATTAGAGAGCACTTGGTGGTAGTGTAGGATAGACATAAGAAGTATGTAGATGCACATAGAGTGGATCATCAGTTTGCTGTAGGCGATAGATTATTCTTGCAGGTGCGTCCGTGAAAGACTCCCATCTGTTATGGGAAGGGCTCTAAGTTGGCACCTCGCTTTGTCGGACCTTTTGACATACTCGAGAAGATTGTTCCAATTGCTTACCGTCTTGCTTTAGCACCCAGTCCCTAATGCATTCACGATGTGTTTCATGTTTCAGTTCTTCGGTCGTACCATCCAGACTTTTCTCATGTCCTTGATTGCAATGCATTGTAGGTAGAGGACATGCAACTAGCTTTGGAGCCCATGGCTATCATGGAGCGTAGAATTATCACTCTTCGAGGGTGAGATATTGATTAGGTTAGGTTCTAGTGGTATCCTAGTGATGAAACGTCATCTACGTGGGAAGACGTAGCTAAAATGAGGGAGGTTTATCCCTATTTTTTCACAAGCTTCCAGGAGTAAGCCTGACCCTAGGGGGGAAGATATAATACCCCTTCGTTTTTCTATGTTGTGCGAACAATGTTGTTTCCCCCTTTTATGATTTATTATTCTTTTGTACTTTGACAATGTAACTAGTTTTGATTAATCATTATTTTATCACGATGCATCTTGATGTGATGATACCATATGTTGATGTTATTATTATGACATGGTTTTTTAATTAGCATAAGTGGATATTTAAATTTATGATTTTTTATGCTTTTGATTGTGGTGCTATGTTAGATGCGTCAATTAGTAATATTGTATTGGTGAAGAGGACGGTATCACATCAATCTCTTGCGAACGCCTTGAAATTCTGTGGTTTCCTCTTCATGGTGTGCCTTGTTTATGACATAATATTGCATGTGGATATACTCTTTGTTCGCAGGTTGACAAGTACAGGACATTGACTCCACCTGGTTTCACAGTTTTGAGTGTGTCTACTACCCAATGACATTCAATTGGGAGATAGTAGCTAGGATTTTTGTGCCAAGTCATCACCTAGTCATAGTGTGTCGTCGATCTTAGTGTGGTCCAGTTGTTTTTATATTGTTTAATTTTCCTTGTTTTAGTTTAAATTGGAAGTTAGAAAAAGTGTTAAAATATATGCTTTTGTAGTTAAGTTAGAGAGTAAATTTATCTAGTTATATGTTAGAAATGTGATTTAGCTTATTAATTAATTCATTCAATTTAATTAGTAAATAATTTAATCTTGGATTAGATGTATTTTATTAATTATTAAATTAATTGTGTTGAAATGTATTAAATTATTCATTTTGGAAATTTATGGATATTTGGTTTGGAATTGAAAATTAAAGAAAATGTTTTAAAAGTTCAATTTAGGAAATTTAAATTCATAAAATTAAAAAAAAAAATAACATATTTGCTATTCTGTTTTGGAGAATTGATGAGGGTGGTTGTAGGAATTTTTTTTGGAAAAAAAAAGTCTTATTGTTGAATTTTCTTCACAAGTTTGGATCATGAAGTTTTGGAAAAATATTGAAATAGAAAGAAGAAGAAATTTTTCAATTTGGTGGGTTTTGGATGAAAGCTTAAGAAATTTGTGGAGCTAAAGTTGGAATCAAGGCACCATCTGGATCTTCTCTCAACTCCAAAAAAAACCAAGTTCATATCTTTGAAATTAGTTTCTTTTGATTTTTAATGGTATATGTGTTGATGAAAACCATTTGAAATCTGTTGTTGTTTACAAAACAAAACCAGTTGGATTCTTTGTTTCAAAATTTGGAGAACACCTCTGTTTGAAAAATATTGTTTCAAAATTGAAATGAATTCTTGGGTATAAATTATTATTTCAAGTTTGTTCTTCAATTTAGTTGTAATTTCAATTTGGATGAATGAAAATAGAAGTATATATATATACATATACTTGTATATATATTTTTATATTATTTCCCTTTGTAGGGTTATGATGGCAGAAAAATTTATAAAAAATGCTAGGTTTGGATTTGTTAATGGACTGTTTTTTCTTTTCAAAAAAAAACTTATAAAAAAAAATTATTGGGGTTTCAATTTGTTTTTTGAGTTGGGGGTTGGGGGCTCACCCCACAGCTGCCCCCATGGGAGGCGGCATGGGGGAGCCACGCCTTGCACCCCCCATCTGTCGCGGACTACGCAACGACCACCACTAATGGTGGTCGATTGTGCAGTGCACAACCGTGCCACCATTAGTGGTGGTTGGCGGTGCACAGCCTCCACCTGCTAACCTCCGCTCGCAGGCTCTGCCTGCTAATGCCACTACCTGGGAAATCAATGGTCGATGCCCTCACACAACCATCCTTATGCATGCAGTTTGAGGCCACATGACTCAACCCTAAGGGTTGGCGCATAGCCCGAGACGTGAATGGGTAGCTCTTAATAAAATAGAAAAAATAAAAAATAAAATAATAAGTTTGATTTTAATATTATATATTATATATTTATAATATTATAATAATATTAAACATATATATATATTTGATATATATATACATTATATTTTATATTATAGGTATGTAATATTATAATATTAATTTAGTTTATAATATATTGAGTTGCATAATTGTATAGTTGGGAAGATAAATTTGATATATATATATATATATATATATATATGTATATAGATTTAAAGTGGACGAGTAAAATAATTTTATATTTTAAATGTAATGGTGAAATTTTAGATCAAGTGCAATAGTTAATATTAATTGATTTATTTTGAAAAATCTTATTTGGAAAGAACAATTATTGGATTTGAAGGTTTTTTGTGTCTTTATAGTGAAATTAATGAATTATTAAAATGATATAGTTTTGCAAAGAGAATTAATTATTTTAAACAATTTATTATGAATTTATGAAGTATTTGTTTTACGTTATTATTATTTTCATGCAACAAGGGATTGGATATTTGTTTAAACTTTATCTTTTGTCAAGAAGAGACGTTGTTAGAATAGTTTTATTAGTCGAATGAATTACATAATTCTATTAAGGAAAATGGATTTAATATATCCAAATTAGTTTATTTCCTCATAATTTCCTTCTGTGATTATTTTCCTTGGTGTTCATATTATGGGAAATTTGGGTCATCGCATTTTTCAAGTCTTCCAATTGGGTTTTCAAGTTGGTAGGTTGTTGAATTGTGTTATTCAACCTTTGGATTGCCTTGGGTAGTGCATTTAACCAGTTTGTTACCCAGTTACCATGAACAAGAATGAGTTGCTTGTATGTCATGGATATTTATTTGATATCCTTAGGTCACACTCATGTACCCTTGGGTTGTGGAGTGGCTTGTAATGAGGGTCGACACACAATGTGGTGCCAAGATAACTCATTGCAAGTTAGTTAATCTAGTGATAACTTAATTAACTCAATAGAGTATCACATAGTATCAAACACTTAATAAGATAATTATGCCTCACTTAGGAATGCAAGGGCTTGTTAAGACTTGGGTTGAGACAAGAAAGCCTAGAATGGCAAGATCATTATCTTGTCTCTACGAAAGATAAATGATTCTTCTTTGGTTTACATGAGGGGCCGAAAGTCGTTAGAGGTTACCGGGATAACCCGAGTTGGGGGTTGGGGCCTAGGAAAACTCATCAGCATAACTTATGTAACATTGTGATGACACTTCTCCTAATTCTACAGTATGTTCGTATCAGTGATGCAGTTGATTAGGTAATTCTAGGAGCATTGTAACCATTGTGATAAGTGATGTCATTGTGTTTACTTTAGTTCAGTTGTGTTAGCCTATGTCTTGAGGTAGATGGTCTTGCCTAGAAATCCTTGTTACTATCTCCTAGCACAGGGGTGGCCCTTTGGGTTCCACTTGGTTGGGTAGAATGTGCAGCTTACTCCATTGGGTTTTGCTTCTTGAGCGTGTGAACGAGATTTGCTATTGGAGATCTCGTATGATCAAGTTTGGTTTCATGCCTTGTCATTTCAGTTGATCATTTCAGTTGATGTTGTGATTTATTACCCCTCATTTTTTATCGAGGTGGAAGTT
Organism: Sequoiadendron giganteum; assembly: GCA_007115665.2. Classification (NCBI taxonomy): domain Eukaryota; kingdom Viridiplantae; phylum Streptophyta; class Pinopsida; order Cupressales; family Cupressaceae; genus Sequoiadendron; species Sequoiadendron giganteum. The sequence goes on from CM021105.1 coordinate 205,158,864, forward strand.
GTAATTGTAATCTTATTCTTTGGACTTGCCTCATTCAGGGAATGAGAGTTGTAACCATATTGTTTAATTATGAATAATGAAATTGAAAGTATCTCTTATGCTTGTTGTAAATTATCTTAATTGGAATGTATGTGTTATTTCTTAATTAAATAAATGGCAAGATTTAAATTCATGTTTTTTGTTGAGGTTCTGTATAACCTATGTCTCGTAACCTTAGAGGTTGTTGACTTGTTTATTAATTGTACTTTTAAAAAAAAAAAAATTAGTCTGTTTAATTAGTTTTTTGCAACTTTCTCTAGGGTTGTGTGGTGGGACATTACACTTTGGAAGACTAAGAATGTAAAAGGTATAAAAAACCCACCTATATGACCTAAGTTATGAAATTGAAATGGAGAATAAAATACTAAGAAACTACAGAGGTGCACCTGGAAACTAGAGAGGCTTGAATGAAGAACTAAAATCTAGAAAATGTTGAATTTGATGCATAATGGGACTCATACACTAGTAGGGGATATTTAGTCCCAAATTAGGGGTTTTGATAGAAACTAGAATATGGAACTATTGAATTAGTATCTGTAGAAATTTTTTGAAAAATATGTATACTCAGACTCATACGCCACAAGTATCGATTTAGACCTAGTATCAAGGTTTCTCTAACACATTAGCATCAGCTGATGAAAGACTATGGCTTCTTTCCTTCCAAATCTCTTGCTCTAAATCACTGAATTGCAACCTGTACGTGACTTTTTGTGATCTTGTAAGTAATGTGACAACTTTTACAATTTTGCAGCCTTGATAAATTTTCTCCAATCTTGCTCTTCAATGAGAATTCAACCTATATCTGCAAATAACACATCAAAGAGAGGGAAACAAATTTTGTTAGTGGATAGGGGTTTTCCTTGGTCAAACCATGTTTTGGTAATCAAACCATGAAATGAATAGAAATATAATGGAGGAATGAGGAATGAACAAATATGTAGTGTTGCAACAAACCAGACTCTTAAACAAAAGGCTGCAATCTTGTATGTAATGGCTAGCATGAATGTGCATGTTGAATATTTCTTGAATGATATAGATCATGAATTAAATTCTTTCATGAATAATTAAAATCCTACATCACAAATGTTAGCTCAAAACCAAACATGACGCATGATGAATTTGACATGATGCTTGATATATTAATAAAGCTCCAAAATGCTTGGTAATCACTCTTTAATTCTCTTGAATTCTCTTGTAATCACAATATTTCTATTATTATTGATCTCAAAAAGTGTTAGGAGAAAATATGTGAAATAACCTTGTATTTATACTTGTTAATGCCAAATCTCTCAAAATTACAACACTAGAAGCTGACATTAGTTCTAGGAGGACAAAATCCTACCAAGAATTTGAAATTTAAATGAGGTCTAAGCTAAGCAAGACTCATACACCATTTCATGTGTATGAGTCCTGATAGGCTAATCTTGGGACACATTTTTCAAGAAAGGCTTAGTTTTATTTGAAATTCAAATCTAGGCCCTGAAACCTGGGTGGGACCCATATGCCCAAGCTGGCAGATGAGTCCCAAATCACTAAATTTGGGATATACAATCCCAAATAATTAAATTTTTGAGTGGTCATTTGATACATGTCAAGATTATCCTCATAAAGATGCATTAATTAAGGCCTATTGATGTAAAAATAGGACCAAATAAGGCATAAAGAAGCCCAATTTTAGCAGGGAGGGCTGAAAAAAGTGTGAAAATATAGAGGGATACATTTGTCTACAATATAAGAAAAAATAACCCAAGAGCATCTACAAACTAGAAGAAACCTTCCTAAATGATAGAAGCAACACAAGAGAATCTATTTGACTAGGAGTGAAAAGGAATGAATTGAGATATTAAAAATAATGTTCATAGCATGCCTTAAAAAGGCATGGAAGAAGGTCGGTATGAGAAGGTAACCGACATAAAAAAATAAATTAAAATACAGTTACAAACTCTTAAATGAAAATAACCCCTAATTTTACCTAAGTAAATGTGAATGGTAAAACCATTCACTCTAACATGGGTCTTATGAAGTCCTCCTTTAACTTTTTAAATTTTTTTAATCTCTTTTGGAGAGAAGTTTTCTCCCATGGGATTTTTATCATTTTCTCTAGTTGTGAGAGATTATATTGCATAGTAGTTGTACATGAGTAGCTAACATGGCCTTGTAGCCAACACCCATCTTCCATTTCATTTTGCATTTCATTTTGTATATGAACCACCAAAAAATGGGTTCACCAAAATTTTTAATGAACAAGATGATGAACCACTACTTTTGTAAGGGATGTTTTAATCAATTATGTATATGATAAGATGTAAATAAAAATTAGAAATTCTACCTAACTATTATAGAAACAAGGGGGGAAGTTCTTAGAGCATAAAAAGTTGTGTACATAGTCAAAAAGTTGTTGTTCTTGAGCTACAAGGGACTCATTTTCCTTCATTGGTGAATGGGTCCCTATTAAGGTTTCTAGAATTGAGATGAGGGTCACATTCCTTAATGTAGATGCACTCTCAAATTCCCTGTTACCAAGCTCTATAATTCTATAGCTTTAATTCTTTTATTTTGCACTTTGAATGACAACTTTGCAACCTTGAAAACTTTGACAATTTTTCTCCAAACTTGCTCCACTTGATCTTCAAGCTGTAAATCTACAACCACACATTCATGGGAAGAAAAACATGTTTGCTAGTGAATGGGGGTTTTCCTTGGTCAATCCCCTTATAGGTAATTAAACCAAATGGTGAAAGAAAGGAATTGAATCATGAAACATGAAACATGAAATGTGCAATTGATATCATCTTGGATGATGTATTGTGAAACAAATCTGCAAATTACCATATAGTGGACATGAATAATGTAGATCTTGGTATCAAATAGATGTGAAACAATGCTTGCAAGAAGGATACTCAATTCTACATCAACAATCTCATCTGAACAACATGGATGGATGCATAAAACCCTTGACATGATTAAATTATCTTTAATTGTTGCAATAAACTCTTTAAACAGATTCATATGCCTTGAAAATGTTCTTGTAATTCTCTAATACTTGATAACTTGAATTATTGGAGGCTTATAATGAATTTCTAGGAGAAACAATGTGAATTAATCCCTTATTTATACTAAATTAGGAGATTAACCTAAAAATTAAAGCAGTTAAGGTCGACACTAGATCTAGAAAGAAACATTATTAAATTCCCAATAGAATTAAATTTCAAAAGGGGGGTCTCATTAAGGGAGGAATCCTTCTCTACATTGGGTGAATGGGTCCTAGTTCAGTTTACTAGGACCTAACCCTAGGGGATGGAAAGAGCACTAAAAACCCATTCCAGATCAACCAAAAAATAGGTGTCTTGTGAAGGGAGGAACCATTTGTCACCTAGGATGAATGGGTGCTTGCACCATTTTGTAGGACCTCACTTTTCCCAATCAAATATTTTATTAATTAAATTATAAGTGTCTGGATAGATCTTCGGGAGGTGTCATAATTAAGGCTTAAAAATTTAAATTAAAGGGGTTTAGTTAATCCAATTAACCACAATTAATTAATGACCACCTAGATGAATGTTAAATTTATTTATAACACTTTACAATTCACTTAAACAAGGTATACATGATGTACTCTTTTTTAAGAAGGGGGCCCATTAGGCTTAATTAAGAAAATATATCCTAGAAAAGTGTGAAAGTGTGTTACAACACTTTACAATATCCTTGAAAAGGACCAATTAAGGCATGTTTTAGTCAAATAAAGACCCTAGAATGATGTGAATGTGTACAACACATTACAACACCATTTCAAGGTACATTTAATTTAATTTTATGGCAATTATCCAAATTAAGTCTAAAAAAGGATTACTTTTTTTGACACTACATTTTTCCCCCACTTTAGTGAGCGGATGAACCTATGTCAAACTCACACTAAATTAGCCATTCAAGACAACTAATTATGAAACAATAACAAAGATACATGATCATACCCTATCAAAGGCCAAGAAAAATAAACAAAAACAAAGGTTCAAGCACAATCATTCCAATGTGATGTAGAACATGGTTATTTTTCTATAACATATGTTTCTCACTCTAGGGTAGTGGAACCTTAGTCCATCCACTGGGTGAGTTTTCCCAATGAAGTGGGTTAGTTATAAATTCATGCCATTGTATCGACCTCTCACCATATAATGAGAAATGTATGCTAGTGTATTGGCTTCCCGTTATACTAAACATACCAAAGTTATCCTCCTAATAACATTAATAAGGCAACACAATATAAATTATTTTATAAATGATTTTGAATATCATGTAAAACAAAAATTAAATGATATTTTTCTTTGTTTTTGTTATGGTCTTCCTCTTAGTAAGCATTGTGCCTAATGTCTCCAAGAGAGGACAAGTCAAAAGAGTGAGACCGTCACCCATGAGATTCATCATTCAAATCATGCTATGTCAATAGATCATACACTCTTAGATGGAATAAAACCTATTGACACCACCAAGAAGAGAACACATCACAAGAAAAAGGAAAAATCACACCATGAAATGTAGAAAGATGTCATTGATTTATGCCCCCACTTTAAAGTGGTTGCTACACCATCACTATGAGAAATTTATTTAAAGTAGCCAAATTTTTTGCCTAAGACATGAGAACTTTCCTCATAAAACCCTATGGCAAGTCATATGTTAATGAAATAAAGAAATGCCATGAAATAGGAAAGAAGAGGTTACCCCCAAAATTCAATGCTAAAGATAACTCAATACGTCACATGTGAGCCAACTTAAGGCATGTCGGTCAAATTTCAGGCTTGCTCTTATATATATATGGAATGCAGTCAACTAGCCGAAAGAGACAATCAACAAATGACATACGCGTACAAAGATACCTAACCCCTTGCCCCCACTGACTCAAGGACAAGAGTGAGCCATAGATGGATGATGGGAAACATGAAAATCAATATCAAAAAGAGGAACTAGGTGATTCAACCTAAGGAAGAGAACCACAATCCTGAAGATGTTGAATTTCGTTACCCAAAGTCCTACATTCATTAGTAGAATGACCATGAACTCTATGATATGCAAAAAATTAACTCTTCTAGTAAAATGTCTTTCATGTTTTTGGAGGGAGAGAGATCAAATGATCACGGAGGAGTCTCAACAAGATACTCTCTTGATCAATAGTAGAAAATGTTCTTTTATTTTGTGACAAAGATATCTCCTGCTTCGTACAAGGTGTCATACTTACACAAGACTCTTTACATTGTGATATTTTGTACTTTCCTTTATGGGAGGGTGTAAAATATATCAAAATTGAATAATTACTAAGATATTTCTTAGGAGTGCTTTGTGTGATGACATTAATGTTAAGCGAGGAAATATTTGTTTCTTTCATGTCTTTTAGAGGATAATAATCAAGAGCAATAGTGTCCATAAATTTAGGATGCACTAATGTTAAATATGGCTTAGAAGAATCTTTTATAAGAGTGTTGATATTGAGTGAAGGCTTGTTTATTGGTCTGATTTTTATCAGAGGACAATAACCAATACCATGATTTTTTTCTTTTGTGTTATGCTCTATAGGGACATGGATACCTTGTTTTCTAGCACCACATATTTTTCCACTATAACCAAGTTGTTTCATAAGTTCATAACCTCTTCAATAAAGATTATTCATTTATTTATGATTCAGTGGTTGTTCATGGTCAAATTCATCAAATTTTGTTGTGTAATTGTTTTGATCTTCTAAAATAGTTTAGATGGATGCATTTGAATTTTGCATTGAATCTTGTGTTGAAAATACTATTTTTTCTTGTCCCTTTTAAAAATATTTGTTTATGATCTTGGATTCTCCCATGAATGTTGGTGTGAAATCTAAGGAACCCCAATCATCATCCAATATCTTAGTGACTTCCTTAGTTTTATTCTTGTGTTCTTTTCTTCTTTTGTGACTTCTTCTGGTGTATAGGATTCCAATGCTTCCAAAGCATTTTGTCTGTCTCTTTCGGCCATCAAGCAACTATTAGGTTTGGGATCAAAGTTCAAGGTGTAGACTTTGTTGTTATAGAAATACTTCATGAAAAGATGCAAATTAGAAGGAAATCCATTCATTTCAATAATCCACACTCTCTCTAAAAGAAGGTTGTAAGAAATATTATCAGGCATCACGTGGACCGGAGTTTGTAATGTTACTTCCCCAAGCGGTTTTTTTCCTATGTTGTAAAATCCACGAATAGATAAAGAATCATGTGTGATATCATTTTTAATCATTTGATGTCTTTTAAAAAGGCTCACACTACACACATTTAGGACCAAACCATTCTCAAAAGAGTTCATTTTATCGCAATTTGACTAATGTGGACTATATGTTGAAATTATTATATTGCTTCTAAATTTATAAGAGAGGTAACTCATTCTGGTGAAATTTTTTATCTAAGTGGGTGATCCCACAATATTGGTTTACATTTTTTGGTGAAAGTGGACATTGAATTAAATTTTTTTAACTAAATCTTCACTTTCAAGCACTTATAGCGGATAAACTATGAGGAATTTGAATATAATGCAAACTAGTGGTTTATGAAATATTTTCTATAGATTCCATAATATTTTTCAAAAAAATTGGAATTAGATTGCACTTATTTTTCCATCTCCTTCAAAAACTAGTTTTTAATAGTAAACACCATTTTAAAGAGTGACGTTACTAGCTAACATATAATTTTTTTTCTATAAAGAATAAAATTTTATTTTGTTTGAATTTAGATTTGTAACTATAATATCTAGTGTTTGGAGTTAGTTTCATAGCATTTCATTGAATAATTTTTTCTTAATTAAGTTTCAAATTTAGACCAATTACAATTTCGACATGATATACTAGTTAAAACATAATTTTTTTTGTATGTGTCGAAATTCTTTTTTTTTTTGTTGGATCGAGGACATCAGTATCTAGTGCATAGATATTTTTCTAGATATTTTTTGATAATTTTCTATTTTTCCACATCTTTAGAACATAGAGCTTGGTTTTCGATGAAAAACCTACATTCACAAAAAATAAAAATAAAAATATAATAATCAAATTAAATATATTTAAAATTATAAGTTTTTGAAATCTTATAATCAGAACTACATACATACAAAAAATAAATTAACTGAATTCATTTGATCCTCAAAGAAGGTAAATGAAAAGTGGTTTTCTATCATCATTTCAAATGATAGGTGTAAAGCAGACTTTGTTATAAGTATAGTTTAAAATTAGAGGTGTTCTATCCAAGTGGGTTTGATGTAAGGTGGTTTGATCAAACCCTATTCATTTGGAATCCTTTAAATGGAACTTTTCAAGGCTTAAATATTATATTTTCTAAAAATATGTGATTTCAACAAAAACTAGGATGTCCCAAAAATTTTAAACCACTATCGTGGGATCACCCAAGTTCATGGCATTCATTCCTTGAACTATTGTTGCCACTTCATTTGAACTAGTGTTAGGAGGAACTGTAACTTGTCGTAAAGTTTCTTGAAGAATGCTATGATGACTAGGTGATGTTTGAAGTAGTTCCCATACATAAATATTAGCGGGAGTATTCTTAAGATGTTCAACAAGATTATATTCCTTTCCATTGTTTGGGGTCAAATGAAGAGCACTAGAAAAGATTGGATTAGGTAATGGGAGGGATGTTGAAGGTATTTTTGTGGTTGTGGATTGTTCCTAGTGTTGTATGTATAAGCAACAGTATTGTGACTTAGTTTCTACAAAAACTTGTTCTTAGGTGGTTCGAGGATAAGGATGGGTTTGTTTTGAACGTGGTTTTTGTGAGGGTAGATAAATGATGAGTTTAGGCTCAAGATTATACTTCAATGGATATCTAATGTGCATAACCAAAAAATATTTTTCATGATCTCTTAGTGAAGGGGAGTCTAAAGTCTCTTCTTCATCTTCATCGAACAAAGCCTCATCAAAATTGTTTGAAAGGCATATGCCAATTTTCTCTTTTTTTTCGACCATGATATCTTCCCTAGCAGGAGAGTTGTTAGGAGAGCTAAAAACTAGATGTTCATGAAATTTATTGTTTGGTTTTTCTAAAATAAATTCATCACAAGTAGGGGATTCATCAATGGTTGCATTGTCTTTCTTATCTTGTATCAACTCATTCTCACCAATAAGATCAATAAGCAAAGTAGTATTAGGGGATGTGTCAATTGTCTCATCATTGTATCTAAAAATGCCTTCTCTAGTAGGAGAGGAAGGATAAGAGAGTCAAATAGTACTCTCATAACTCTCATTGGTTTGATCTTCTATCACCAGACTATATTTGTCATAAATAGGAGAGATATTAGGAGAAGACCAAATTTGATTGTCATGATTATCCACCATTGTATTCTCTTTCACTCAAGTGTTGTCATAGGTTTGAGAGATGAAATTTTTCTTACCATGTATAGAAAGGTAGGATACTAACATTGTTTGACCAAAAATTAAAAGTACTTCTAACCATCCTATTGCATTCTTCATAGATATAAACAATGTATATCCAAAGATGAAAAATACTTTTATCCAATGTATGCAAGACATCAGAAATGGAAACAAAGCATATCCAAAAATCAAAATAATGTTTATTGAACTTATCAAAATCTTTATGAATGCAAACATTGCATATACAAAAGTGAAAAGTGCTTTCATTCATATTATACAAAGTTCCAAAAATGTAAACATTTTCATATTTTCAAACTTAAAACAAGGTAATTTTTTGATTCCACTATGTAATAGACTAAAAATGAGATTTTGTAAATTCCATTTTGAATTTTGACAATGTAGTGAATGAAGAAAAATTAAGCTAGATTCAATAAATTTGATGGAAAAACAAATAAATAAATTGAAACATGAAAGTAACTACAACAAACATAAGCCTAAAATGATATTGAAACTTCCATAAATTATAGATCAACACCTAACAAGGGACTCATTCGCCCGTAAGGGTGAATGGGTCCTGGTTAGGTCTTTCTGAGATGTTTTTGTGGATTTTTGGGTGATTTTTAATGTCTTTTCAGATGCCAAAAGGTTCAGGTTTGATCTGATCAGGGACTCATTCACCAGTAAAGGTGAATGGGTCCTGGTTAGGTATTTTAAAATTGTTTTTGGATGATTTTCAAGCTTTCAGTAATGTCTTTCAATTCCATGTCCGAGGCAGTGATTTTCAACTTCAAATTTTCTAGAAATGTAATGTAAATGTGAAATAAAAATATGAAATGCAAGGAATAAATTGAAATGATTTTTCTTTTTTCAAATGGAATTGTATGAGATCTAAATGATACGTAAAATTACTGATTTTATTTTGTGTTTTTCAAATTTAGAGAAATGCAAAACAATGCAAATTTAGACCCTAAATGAGATGCAATTTTGAATGCAATGCAAGAAACCCTAAATGAGATCTAAATTCAACCAAATTTAAATGAAAACTAGTGCAATATCTAACTTAAGATGCAAAGAGATTCTCTAGAAACTACAAAATTGCAACAATATGTTGGGTTCACCATAATGGAATACCAAAAAAAGGGGTTCATCAAGATGAATATATCAAGATGATAAGCCACTAATTTTCACTATGAAATGTTCATTCAATTATGAAGGTCTAAATGGAAAAATAACAATTAGAAATGATACGTAGCTATTATAGAAAATTTGGGGGAAGTTTTTAGCACATAAAAAGTTGTGTACCTAGTCAAAAATTTGTTTTTTTTGAAATAAAAAGGACTCATTCACCTTTAGTGGTGAATGGGTTCCTCTTAAGGTTTCTAAAATTGAGATAAAAAATATTATATTCCTTTCCATTATTCATAGTCAAACGAGGAGCACAAGGAAACATTGGATTAGGTAATAGGAGGGATGTTGAAGGTATTTGTTTTGGTTGTGGATTGTTCCTAGTGTTATATGTACATGAGAAATAGTATTGTGACTTAGTTGCTACTAAAAATTGTTCTTAGGTGGTCTGAGGATAAGGACATATTTTTTTTGAACTTGTGGTGTTTGTGAGGGTGGATAAATGATGAGTTTAGGCTCAAGAGAATACCATTTTTCTAACGGATGTTTCACTCAATTATGTTTATGATAAGACGCAAACAACAATCAGAAATGCTATGTAACTATTATAGCAACTATAGGGGAAAATTTTAGAGCATAAAAAGCTATGCACCTGGTCAAAAATTTGTTGTTTTTGAGCTACAAAGGACTCATTCGCCTTTAGTGGCAAATCGGGGCATGTTAAGGTTTCTGAAACTGAGATCAGGGTCATATTCCTTGATGCAACACTCATAAATTCCCTATTATCAAGTTCTGGAAGTCTATAGGAAAATATGTAGCTTCAATTCCTTGATTTTGCACTTTGAATGACAACTTTTGCAACCTTGACAACTTTGACAGTTTTACTCCAAACTTGCTCCACTTGATCTTCAACCTATAAATCAGAAAACACACTTTCAGGGGAAGAAAAACATGTTTTTTTTAGTGAATGGGGGTTTTTCTTTGTCAAAACCCTTGTAGGTAATTAAATCAAATGATGAAATAAAGGAATAGAAGCATGAAACATGAAATGTGGAATTGATATCACCTTGGATGATGTCTTTTGAAACAAACCTACAAATTAGCATGTAGTGGCCATGAAGAATGTAGACCTTGATATCAAATATTTTTGAAACAATTCTCGCAATAATGATCTCCAATGCTACAACTATAATCTTTGCTCAACAACATGCATGAATGCATAAAACGCTTGACATGCTAAAATGATCTTCAATCTCTATAATAAACTCTTGAAATATGCCTTGAAAATTCTCTTGTAATGATCAAATGCTTGATAGCTTGAATTTGTGGACACTTAGAATGAATTTAAAGGAGAAATAATATGGATTGACCCCTTGTTTGTACTAAATTAGGAGATTAACTTCAAAATTCAAGCAATTAAGGATGACACAAGATTTGGAAATAAAAAATCCTAAATTCCCACCAGAATGAAATTCAAAAAGGGGGGTCTCATTAATGGAGGACCTATTCGCCAGCTTGGGTGAATGGGTCATGGCTCAATTTACTAGGACCTAACCTGAGGGGACGGAAAGAGAACTAAAAACCCATTCTAGATCAATTGAAAAATGGGGGTTATGTTAAGGAGGGACCCATTGACCAACTAGGGTGAATGGGTCCTAGCACCTTTTTTCGAGACCTAACTTTCCCCAATGAAATATTTTAATCATTAAATTATATGTGTCGGGATAGATCTTCGAGATTTGTGATATTTAAGGATTATATTTGAATTAAAGGGGGTTAATTACTCTAATTACCCACAATTAATTATTGACCACATATACAAATGTGAAAGTTATTTATAACACTTTACAATTCACTTAAACAAGGTATGTATTATCTACATTTTACTAAGAAGGGGGCTCATTAGGCTTCATTAAGAAAATATATCCTAGAAAAGTGTGAAAATGTGTTACAAAACTTTACAAATCCCTTGAAAAACATCAATTAAGGTATTTTTTAGTCAAATAAAGACCTTGGAATGATGTGAATGTGTACAAGATATTACAACACCATTCCAAGGTGCAAGTAATTCAATTTTATTTCAATTATCAAAATTAAGTGTGAAAAAGGATTACTTTTTTTGACACTACGACATAATAATCTCCATAAGTTTGTACTTAAGGGGGGTGTTAATGTTAAGTTTAACTTAGGATAATTAGGAATAAACATTTTTTCCTGTATCAGGTAGTTTTTCACCTCTCTTATTTTTCATGCCTTTAAAAGGCGTGTACAGTATGTATATTTCATCTCATCTCAATTTCTGAATATCACTTTAATATTTGGGAGAATAGTGTTTTTCTTCTCTCATGTATTTGTGAGGGTGTTTGTTGTTTCAAGTTGAGGATCCTAGGAAGGAGTTGCCATCTCCTACAATCCTCTCATCTTGGTTCATAAAATAAAAATACAATTATAAATTTCTCTTTAGTTGACTCTACTTATTTCTTTGTTAGACATCTATTTTACCCCTAGAAAGTCTAAGAGAATTGATATTTCCTTCATCAATATCATATCTCACATCTTAAAGTAAATAAAATTTATCAAAATATATCATCAATAGAATCAAATTAGTATTCTTCTGATTCACATCCACATGCAAATAAACAAATCAACACTTATTTGAAATTTACAATGAGATTGTTAGACTAGGATTAGGATTTAATTTCAATTTTATTCTTTCATGTCTTTGTGTAAGAAAATAAAAGGACTTGATAACATAAATTGGAATAATATCAAATCCAAGTACTTACCAATCCCATTGCAAGCCTAAAAAAAATGATATGTCTATTTTCCTTGAGGGTATGCTGATGTAAATTTGGAAGCGTCACACTACAATTTGATTGAGGATTAATTTTGACATAATGAATTTGAATTAAGTGTCAAATATGAAATGAATGAAGTATTTTTATTTAAATATTTTCCTAGAAAAACAAAATGAAATATGATGGTAAGAATAAAGACATCATTAAATTGAACTAACTATTGATTCAACTCAACTGATAAATAGAAATTTTCCATTTTAAACTAATGAGAGGGTAAAATGAATTATTTTATTTATTTGATGGATAAATGAGAGGAACAAGTTTTCATCGAAGGACTGAGTTGATTCAAGAATGGAGAGGCTTCTAAAATTGGACAAAGTTAATTAAGTAGTGAAGATTGAGATTATTAAATGAGATGGAGTTGGCTGATGATGGAACAAAGAGTTGACTTAAGAGAAAAGATGGGTTACTTGATGAGTAAAAATCAAAATTAAATCTCATTTAATTATTTAATTAAATATTATTTAATTAAATAGATAAATGTTTAATTAATTAATAATATGATAAATGGTAGTTAATTGGTAATAAGTGATGATTAAAGGCTAAATATGATGATTAATATAATACTAATATAATAAATGGTACTAAATTAGTGTTGATGCTAAGATGAATAATTGTAGTGTCTACTTGTTTCCTCTCTTTGAAGCAATGTTTGAAGTGATTGTCTCAGAGAAAATGAAAAGTAGCAAAGAAGAAAGAATATTGAAGATGAAGATGAAGACAATGACATTCCCCAATTAGATAGAAAATGGAAAAATATAAAAGATGAGATTATTGTTCCCCCTAAATATATTATATGTGTATAAAGTATATGGGAAGTGTCTCAAAAGAAGAGAAGGTGAAGTAATAAATGTCCAATAAAAAATAATGGAAGAAAAATATTAAACGACGTATATAAGAAATTTCTCTATGAAAATTAACCTCCAAAAATTCACCATTAGCAATTCATCCCCAACAATTTATTGCCAATAATTCATCAACATGAAATATTTATTGCATATACAATTAACCACCATCAATTCATCACTGTGGTATATTCACCATGTATACATTTTTCAATTTTTAAGTGGCCAAGAGCACCCAAAAAAAATAGTACAAAGATTTTTTTGAAGACATTAAAAAGGTATACATAATAAATATACCACTGCAGTGAATTGTTTGTGGTTAATTGTATGCATGATGAATATGTCATGGTGATGAATTTCTTGTTGTGAATTATTGGGGGTGAATTGATCATGGTGAGTTGATGGTAGTGAGTTTTCCTAATGACACAAGAAACATGACTATGGATGAAATTATAATAATGTGTTATACTAACTTTGAGTTTAGCAAACTTTACTTGATATTCATATAAGGCCTAGCCTTCCATTGTTCTATGGTTTATCCTTTCTTTATGTTGGTTCCTATTGTTGTATGTCCATCAATCAAATTGATGTTTGACTTGAAATATTCTGGTGAGTAGTGTTGATGATAATGGCCTTATTCAAATTTAGATATGTTGTTTTAAAAGATAAATATGTCCCTTAAACTGTAGTGATGATGCATATTTAAATTAAATTTGAAAAATATTTAGCTCTATAATATTCCTATAACAAAAATAAATCTCTATGGAGAGGAAGAGAGTGAGGGTGAAGATGAAGGGCTTGAAGAGGAGCGATTTGAAATCCTTTGTTGATTCTATTGAGGGTGACCCAGATCTAGATGATAATAGAAATGGAGTCTTCTTTCCATGTTGTGGGTTTGGGTGAAGCTATGTTTATTGTTGTTGATGGGTCAGTTTTGGACATTTTTGGGTTGTGACTACTCCTGGTGTTGGAGGAAGTTTCTGCTAGTTGGTGTGGGTCTTTGGTTTGGTTTTGCTTGGTGGTTTCTTTGAGAATTGCAGGATTGGTGGCTTTTGTCATGATTTTTTTCTATGGGCGTGCTCTTGGTTTCATCCTTTTGATGTGGCCACTTTGTTTTCCTTGGTGTTTTTGTCTTATCTTTAATGTCATATTTGGGCATTCTCAAAGGTTGTGTAACTTTACTTCCATGTCGAGAGGCATTGTTGTTGCTTGCTTTCTTTGGCTTCTGTGAAGTCTTGGTCTTATTCTGTGTGGTTGGTTGTTGAGTGTTTTGTGCTAGTGGGTATTGTTCTCCCCCTAATGGCTCTCATTTCATCTTTTGGCTTGCCTCGTTCTATTCACAAAAAGAGTATTTTTCTGGATTCATGGCTTCTTAGACATTGTTTGACCTTGTGGGTCCTTTGAAGTGATTTTTGTGCATTATTGTTGATGGGTTGTGCATGGCATGAAAATCTTTGTTCACTATTAACTATGAGAATGTGTTCCTCATATTAGGTCGCTCAAGGGGTTTCTCCTATCTTCTTTCCTACAATAAGAGAGGGTTTAATGATAATGTGTTTTGTCAAGTGGATGCTAAGCTCCTCTTGCTCTTTCTATTAGAAGGATGAGTTGTGAATATATTTATTTGGTGTAGCTTAGTTCTTGGTGCGAGATTTGTGTTGGTGAGGCTTGTCTTTTCCCTATTCAAAGATTAATTTTGTATTCTTTCAAAGATTTTTATTGGTGTTCTCTTATTTGGCTCTAGGTAGTTTGTATGTGCCTATTGCTTTCCTCCTATTGTCAAGGTGTTTGGTGGGGTTGTTTTGAAAGCCTTGGATTTTTGGAAAACTCCATTGGTTTTAAAGGTTATGATATTGGGGTAAGGGTTTCCCATGTTTAGTTAAATTTTGGCTAGGTTGTCATGGTGCTTAAGGGAGTTGTTCCTATCCCTTATGTTTGTTTATTTTCTCCATTGTTTCTTGCTTTGGTTGTTCTCCTATTGAGGTGGGGATTTTTTTGCTAGTGCATTAGGAGGATCTCTTTCCTCATGTTGCATATCTCTTTTGTAGCTCCTATTGAGGTGGAGTGTGTTTTTATGGAGGTGAAGCTTGGGTTTACTGGTAAGGTGGGCTTATTGTGGAAAGGGGTTCATTTTTTCTGTTTGGTTTCTTTTGTGTTCAGTGTTAGAAAATTTGGAATTGTTGCTTGGGGGTTGTAGCCCTATGTGCAATATTTTAAGCTCGAGGCTTTTACTGTTTTTTCCCTTAGTTCAATAGGGTGGTGTTTTCAATGTTGTTTTTCTTTGTTATTACTACCTTTTTTTCTTTGTAGTTGGTCTCTATTATCTAGTTTCATGCTTCAGTCAAAAGTATATAGGGTCATCTCACAATAATGGGTTACACTTTTTGGCCAGTCTTGACATTGAAATTAATATTTTGAAAGAAATATTCACTTTCTGACACCTATAGTAGGTAAACTATTAAGAATTCGAAGATAATGCAAACTAGTAATTTGTGAGGATTTTTTTGTATATTTTAAGTGTATTTTTTAAAAAATTTGAAATTAAATTATAATTTTTTTGTGTCTCCTTTGATAACTAGATTTTAATAGTAAACAACATTTAAAAAAACTGATGTGTACTTCGGTTCACATAACTTTTTTCTACAAAGGATAAAATTTTTGTTCTTTTTAGTGTAGGCTAGTAACACTGATATCTAGTGCTTGCATTTCATTTGATAAAATTTTGTTAATTTTTTTTGTTTTAGTTAAGTTTTGAATTCAAACAAATTACAATTTAGACACAGGTGCACTTCATCTCAAATAACTTTTTTCGTATGTATTGAAATTCATTTTTTTCTTTTTGTTGGAATGGGGATATCAATACCTAGTGCATAGATATTTTTCAAAAAAATTCCCACTAATTTATTATTTTTCCGAAATTTTTTTTCACTCAACTTGATGTTTAGTGAAAAACCTATGTGGAGTAAAACTGAAAAAAATCAAAAATAAAAATGAAATCTATCAAATTTATGGTTGATAAAAATCTTGTTTTGGGGAGTATGGTTCTCCAACTTTATTTATCTATTTGACTCTATTTACACATTTGAATCGAGCTTTGAATGTGAGAAAATTTGTTGAATTTACAATTGAAAGGGCTAGGTGAAAAAGGGGGTTCATTTGAAGCCCCCTTCGAATAAACCCCCCTATATGCATCAATCAACCACATCCCATTAATGTTTTGACTAAAATTCAAATAAACCACATAAATTCATTTGCCTCTCTTATGATTAGGGACTTTAAGTGAAGCAGGGATGTTTTGTGTTAAGGGGGGCTTCATTCAAATCCATTCAAGTGCATGCATGTTCATACAAAGGTGCTTCATTCAAAGGGTTACCTTCATTCAAAGTCATTTTAAACTTTTTGGATGGGTGGGTCTAATTTTTGTTCATGCAAAAAATTGTAACCCACTATTGTGGGTTCACCCATTAATCCTCCATACAAGAGATCAAGATACAAGGTTTATGAGGCATGTAAAAAATAATATTCTTCTTCTTTGAAAGAAGCATTAGCATAGAACACCATAGTCCCCCATTAATTCCAAGAGAATATAAGTAGAACATTTTAGATCAATATTGTGTAAGAAATGTAGAGATGTACAAGAAATTGTGAAAGGGTATGCTCCAAGGTACACTCACATGAGGCAATGATTTCAAAGATAGATTGTTATAATAGTAAAACCCCCCATTAAATTATATGATTCAATGTGAGTACAAATGATATCCTAAATTCCCTACACACATTTAGTTTTGTGGTACTTTATATGAGTGTTTCTACAAAAAAAAGTTATATTTGAGTTCTAAAAGTTTATTATCACGAGGTTCATTAAAAATAGATGATTAAGTCATATCTTTCAAACCTCAATAAAATAAAAAAATAGAAAATTAAACTCCCTTATTCAATGAATGACCCCCTTTTCTAAATTCATTACAAAAAGAATTAACTTTATCTTTTGCAAATTTTAACTATTGTGAAAAATTGCACCTCCCCCCACATAGTTTCCCTATTCAAAATTCATTCCAAATACAATTGAATTCCTCTTTTTAAAATTATTAACTATGAAAAAAAACAACAAAACCCCCTTTGCCAAACTCATTGCAAAATAAAAAAATCCTATTTTACAAATTTTTGACTTAGGAAAAAAATTTCACCTTCCTCCATATGCTTTCCTTTTTTCAGATTCATTGAAAAAAAATTCACTTCTTTGACAATTTTTTATTATGGTAAAAAAATTACCCCACTTTGCAAATTGATTGTGGAAAATTTGACCCCCTCCTTTTCAAACTTTAAATGATCAAGTGAATAACTAACATATGCTTGATAGTTAACATAGATCACAAATAGTTAGCATTTTAACAATAGAGGTTAACATAATTTTTTTAATGATACAATGTTGTGTTTATGTTAAACTATGAAAACAAGATAACCAATTTTGCAAAAGTTGTGAGAAAACACCATAAAAAAATCCAAGAAAATAGGAACACATGGTGATGGTGGTGATTGAGTCAAAGGGGAGTGGATGCATGATATTGTTTTGTACATGTTGATTAAAGGATTGAAGAAAAATATTGACCATAAAAGCTTGCACCTCTCTAAATAGCCTAATGGGAAATTCAGTGAGTGGGGGACCAAAATGCGCCTCACTAAATGACATCCGAGATTTTTAAGGAAATCAGGATCTTCTTTATATTTTAAAAAATGGAAGAAGATAAATGTAAGAAAAAACATAAAGATGGCAATGCGCTAAAGCTTTTATAACATTTCAAAATTTTAACCACTTCTTACTCTTGATGAAATGGACACAAAATGCCATAGTCCCTTCATTGTTGGGAAGAGAATGAATGGAAAAGGTGAGAGAAAGCACAATGTGATCATTCAAATCTCCCCATGGGAAGCATCCATTAAGGTCCTATAGGAATAAGAAACCCAAGAGATTAATAGGAATATTTAGATATTCACATAATCCTTCCTCTCTTACAAAATAATATGAAAAATTGCATATCCTTTACAGGAAATGAAAGAGTATGATAAACATGATCCAATTTTTGAAAGATAGCATGAAACATAAAATCTAAAAATATGTAAAATAATCATCCAGAATATCTGCATATGGCTTTAAAATAGGGCTCTCAGCATAAACAATATAAGATAAATAAATTTGACAAAGGCCATAAAATGCATAATTCCAAATATTTCTTCTTAAAACATCTAACTATTTTGATATATTAATTGAAAAAAAATGTGGAATGCCAATCCAAATAGTAGTATTGACAAGTATAACATGCCAAAGAGTGTGAATAGTGCTTTTTAAAAATTTTCTTACTCCTTAAAACATATCTCTATCTATCTTTTTTTTAAATCCCTTTTTTATAGCTAGAAGAAGAAGCCACTATTGCAACCAACAATGAAGAAAAAATTCTAGATGTTTGAATCTAATAGACCACAATATGATCTAGAGCATGATTAGATTGTATTAATATTAGCTCATAATTTTTTTATTGCCTCATTTGTGGCTTAAGATTTTATAGAAGATTTGTGAAGATATGTTATAAGGAGAAGATCAGATCCAAGATTGGTCATTTAAAATAATCTAATTAGCTATGAAAAATGGCGATGCCATCCGAGAAGTCCACTTCCAAAAGAAATAACTCCACCACGTTGTCCAGAAAACTATGCCTAAATGAGATGCATACATGGAATACATAACTCACCTGATGAAATGGCTGATGTAGCAAGCTAGCTGGTGATTTCAAAATTTGTGAGAACATTTTTAGGGAAAATTCCCACTACGCAGACATGTGTCTCAGTTCCAGCCCGAAATAAAAACTATATAGAAAAGTTGTGCTACCACCACATGGTGCACTATGTGCTTTTATGCAAGAGTTACCTTTTCCCTTTGGGTGCCATCATAAAGTGGAAAAGAAGTAAGGGTTGAAAACAAAAATGTTGAATGAAAAAGATTCTCCATAGTTTTTTGTGACTCATAGGGGGTATTCACTTGTGGAGGCATGAACCTAGATCTCAAATAATCCTCAAAGTTTGAAGAATGTGGCATGTTGGGTCTCCCAATCTCCATTGGTGGGTTGGACAAGGTCGTGTAATGTCTCATAGGCCTGATCAAGATCAAGGACCTCTTTGAAAGAAACTTCTCCCCACCTTGATGAAATGGCTCCAATGTGATAGTAAAGTCTAGAAATGGGAAGAATTTCCTTCTCGATATCCTCAACTGTGGGTGATGAGAAATTTTTTTGGAGCACTGTGGAGTCCTAAAACTTGAGCCTCATTTCCTCTGTGATCTATTATACTATCAGCACTCCTCTCTCTGATGATAATAGGGTGGGTAAACCAAATTGGAGTAGAAATTTGAACTCTTCCTTGATCTCATCAACCTTATTTAACACTGTTTGATAATTTATGCTTCTCATCGCGACGTGGTTAGAAATGATAAATTTATTTTCCTTCCTTGCAAATTCTCTTCGGTCAAGAATCCTAACACTCTTTAAAGCTTCTCTAGTTTCCTTATATAGTTCTGAGATCAAGACTCTTGATTCTTCAGCTTAGGGAGTGATCGTGGGAAAAATTTGGTCAACTGTTGGGCTGACCTTTGCATTTAACTCCTGTGCATCCATTACAAACCACAAAACTAGTTTCAGGGTTGCTACCATAACTATGATCCTCTCCCAAAGAGTAGAAACTAATTTTTAAAGAACCAAGAAGAGTCCAGATCCCTGTGTTGTGATCAATTCCTATTGGAATTGGGATTTCCTCACTCTCATGTCTTCCTCCAATTGATTCTTCTCTTGGAGAGCATTTATAATTTCAGATCCTAGCTTCCCAATTTCCTCCTTGTGAGTGTGCAAAATAGACTCAATGTCTTGCTTTTCTCATTTCTCATTTTTTATTTCTACTTGGGCCTTTTGAAGATCATCAAAGGCTTGAGATTATACAATAGCCAATTATTTCTGCATATTTTCCCTTTTCTCATTTATTTCTTGTAGCTCCTATTGTAGCTCAACATATATATTGGTTTTTTCTATCGACTTCATCTTGAAGCTCCTTATTACTTTTTCAATGCTTTGTAGTTGTTTCATGCTCGACCCTGATCTCGCATCTCAATATTTCCACCTTAGTGTGAAGCCAATCCTTCTTACTCTAGTATCCTTCAAGGAACTTAGTTGCTTCACCTTGCTAACCCTGTAATAGCCTCAAGATGGCCATCTCCAAATATTTTCCATTCAATTCTACCTAAATTTTTTCCACTATGGCCTTTACAATCACCAAATCTGCCTCCCACTTTTTCACTTTCTTGTCCAACTTTTTGTAGTTAGTGTAGACCACCTTCTGAGTTGCCTTGGGCAGACCTAATATTTTGTGTGGAAGAGTCTAACTTAAATTTAGACCCACAAATTACATGTTATAATATTCAAACTACATTTAACCTTCTATCTTGGATGTCTACGACCTCATAGTTGTGCCTAACAAAGCATTCATCTCTTCATCAAAACAAGTTTCCAGTTTCTGGGTAGTTGTATTCACCATGGATTTTGACCACAACTTCTACTTTCTTGCTTGGCAAGCCTACATTGTTACTTCAATATGAGTCTGGAGGCTTTGTGTGATGGAGAAAAAAAATTCCTCCTCAAACATCCACTGTCTCTCATTTTCCATTCATATTTTACCCACACCAAAACCCATTAATAATGATTTTACATTGTGCCTTACATGAAATGAAATGATGTGTGTGACAAGATCCATACTATCCCCAATACTATAAATGGAAATCATGAAGTGAATAAGAAAGGAAGATATTAGTCCTTTTACTTTTGAAACCTCATGAGTATCTCTTTGTCAGATTTCAACTCATTATTGGAACTTAGTTTAGGTCCTGTAGAATATGGGACATCCAATCGACTGATCCCTGATGGTTTTTAGCATCAAAGTCTTTGTTTCATAAAAAAAGGGCCCCATCTTTTGTGTTATTGGAAAGTAACCCTAGTCAAATTTTTAGCCTATAATATCTTGTGTGATCCAAACCTAATTTTAACCCTAGTTCGAGTGAACCCCTTTTTGGTTCATTTGAACCTTGAGTTCGCTCGAACCCCTCAAAATGAATTTTTTTTGCATGGGTGAGTGTTTTGGAAGTTTTCCTTCCTCACTCGATTTGTAAACCACTTTTGTGGGTTCATCGATAGTGTCATAAGAATACACAATTCAACAAAAAAATGCCATTGGGATAAGTCAACATGCAACTAAATCTTAAATTTTGTACTTATGAAAATTTAGGTGGTGACTCTATTTTATGACTGAGAAGTTCAAGTACACATCAAAGAGAACAAACTCTAGAGTTTGGAGCATCAGGGTATCCTATGAAATGAATGGAAGGAGATCTTTACACCAAGAAATTCCTAAGAAGAACAATGGCAGGTGGATAAACAAGCATGGATCTCCCCTTCAAAAAGTGATATCAATAGAAATAAGGTAGCATTTGAACAACTAGAAACTACATTTAGTAATCAAGAGAATATCCTAGATAAACCTCCTACATTGCACAATAGTTTTGACCCCTGCATTACTTAGAGTATCATAATAATGAACCATGCAGAGATCCTCTTTCCCCATGTGAAAAGGAAAATACTCATCATCCTATTTTTCACTGAACAAAAGACCCTAATAAAATGAATGAGTTCATTGCATTTGGTGAGGAAGAAAGAAGGAAAAGAAAAAATAAATATGACTGGAGGTTTTCATCACAATAAGAGGATGAAATCCAAGAGGGATTCATCGATCAATATTTCCTTTATTATGATGTAATGACTAATTGAGAGATAGAACTACATGTGGAATGGAAGGAGCATGAACTTAAAATAAGGGAGCAATTGATACAAAGGAATAAGGATCTGAAGCAATAAATGTCTCAACTAAATATCCAAGCACCAAAATTAGAAAAATGTGTCCCTTCCCATAAGCAAGGAGGAAATGTCAACTCACATGGGTTAGCTAAACATATAGGAGCTCTAGGTACATAAAAATCCCCTTACGACCTAGTGCGGTGATCAAAATAGCATAATCAACCTAATGTGCCAACACAAAGATCCCAACCATAAAATGCCAGTAATATCCCACAACGTTATCCACCACCAAGAAAACAATATGTCCCACACTATTAGCATCGTGTACCACAACAGAATGTGTATCCTCACCAAAAAATCCAACAAAATATGTATCATTGCCAATACATATTCCAATATTACGCCAATCCAGCACAAAATCCCTATCCATAGAACCTTGCAAGCATAGGTAGAAAATTTGACTTATTTGGATATCAATTATACCCACACCCTATTGACAACAAATGGAGGAATATGGTCCCTAAGTTCATAGGGAGTAATGCAATCATAGAAGAGGAACATATCAAAAATTTCAACGCTTTTGTCCAGGACCTAGGCATGGACCATGAAGATGTCCTTATGAGATTGTTCATTATGTCCTTGACTCAAGAAGCAAGGGATTGGTTCAATAGTCTACATGATGCTTCAATTTCCTCTACAATGGAATTTAAGGATCAATTCCTAGAATAGTATGGGATTCAATGTGCTCCTAAATTCACATTACATGAGTTGATTAACATTCAAAATCATCACAATGAATCAGTCTTTGACTTCAACCAGAGGTTTTCCAAGCTTAATAATAAGATACCAAATGGATCCAAATTAGTTGAATCAGTGGATTTAAGCATATATTTGAAAGCCTATAATCCTAAAATAGGCTATGAGCTTAGAAATAGATGTCCTAGCAGCTTAACTACAGAAAAAATATTGCTATAAACATTGAAAAAAATACAAAAGATTGAAAAAAATACAAAAGATGTTGACATGGTTGGAAAAAGGGATAAAATTAGGATCCCACAAAATCCTTACAATATCCAAAATAGACAAGAGAACTAGTACAATAATCAATGGCTAAGATTTCATTACATGCCATATAGCACCATCTGGAAAGATGGATAGTTGGTGGGAAATCTGAATTGGAAAGAGACTCTTGATCCCTTGAAAAAACATGGAACATATGCACTAGATACTACACCATGGTGTTCACCTTGCCATAGACCCCGTGCACTTGACCATTGTGCAGTGGCTCAAGCTTTTCAAGATGAGTGGTCATAGGAGAAAGATAGGGATGACTACATTGTAACATATTAAGGTGGAGGTCTCATCAAAATGATGAAGGATACTCTTCTTCAGAGGAATCATACAAATATGATGCTGACAATCAAAATTACAACATGAATATAGAGCAAGAGGTTTTTTCTGACCAGGAAGAAAACATACAAGAAGTAACATATGCATACAATACAACACCTCATTTGTAGTTTTCAACACCAACAGAGGAAGAAAGGAGGGCTATCATAGGAAAATTTGTAGTTGAGGCAAAAGGGAGAAAATACAACTTAAGAAGTAGACCCACAGATGGAGACCAAGGAACACCAAGAATCCTATTCATAAAAGAACAAAAGATCAAGGAGAATGTCCCATCTAATCAAAATAAGTGTGAAATAAAGAAGCCTCATAAATATGTTTGAATGAAACTAAAAACATTGAAGTTGAGAAAACACTAAGGGATGACAATGTCAAAAATTAAGGTAAAATAATTACTAAGACTGAGAAGGGTGAACAAGGGATCACTACCCCTTCATGTGACATGACCTAAGAACTGAATTAGACAAAAATGACAGCCACTTTAATTTTTCTGATGAACATTGATGAGTTTAGAGATACAACCCTTATAATGATCACCAAAACATCCCATAAACAAAAGGATCAGAAGAAAGAAGTTAATATTGTACAAAAGGAAATTATAGAGACACCAAAATTATATTTGGGAGATACACTCACAAATAATCCTTCCCAAGTGGATCCATTTTACACCACATTGGTAATAAATAATAAAATGGTAAAAAATTGCATGATTGAGTGAAAAGAAATAATCAATATCATGCCATTTTCTTTCATGTAGGAATTAGGGTTATAGGTAAACACTACTTATGGGAATTGTTATACCATGGATAACAAATCATTCCTAGTAGTCAGAGTGATATTGGATGTAGAATTGAAATCGGCATCATGCCTTGAGGCAACATACAAAACATACATCACTATGGTGGACACTCCCCATTACTATGGAATGTTATTATCTAGACAATGGACTGCAACACTAGGTTGAAATGTCCAACTAGATATATCTTATACCACCATACCCATGAATGGGAGAGAATTCAAGCTATACAAAGAGCCTAGATCAGAGCATGCCATACAGATCTTTGACCCCAATAAAATGAACTATTTTTTTGATGTGGACCTTAGAAGTTTTAGAGTTGAAAATTCGAAGCTTGATTTGATGAACACAGATCCAATTGCTAGAGATGTTCCTCAAATTGAAAATGGCATACATAAGATGTATTTTGATAGAGCTTGTAGAAAAGAGGGGAATGGACCTAGAATTTTTTTCATCTCACCCAATGGCACAACATTCAAGTACTCATTCTTGCTGATATTTGAATGCACAAATAAAATAGAAGGGTATGAGGCATTATTGCTAGGGTTAAACATTTCTACAAAGCATAAGATCAAAATGTTGGCCATTTATGGGGATTTGGAATTGGTTGTTTCACAAGTGAGGGAAAATTATTCTACAAAAAACAAGAGATTAAAGCAATATAGAAATGCATTGTGGGATACTATATAACTCTTTTATGCTTTCTCCATTGAGTGGGAGGATAGATCAAAAAATTGAATGGCCAATTTTTTGGCAAATGTGGCCTTGAAAAGGGGTGACATTACTTTGGCTAGAATTTCACAAGTAGAACTCAAGACCAACTCAATAGCCCTTGACAAAATTTATAATTGTCAAGTCTTTAATGGGTATGTGCAAAATCATGATGGGACAAAAAGTGGTGATATGTACGCGATATGATGGCCCATGTGGCTGATGACTTTTTTGTACCCAAAGCTGATAAAATTAAAATGGTTTTTAAAGGAGATTATCAGGTTTCCACCAATATAAATAATGATTTAATTTGAACTTAATAAATAATTATTATTCATTTTCTTTTTGAATTACGACTAAAGTCTTGATTGATAGGTTGATTGAAAAACATCTATAGCTTTTAAAGGATATCACTTTTTTTGAATCTGAAACATGTGTCACATTCTATGCTTCACATACTATAAGATTAAAATAAATGAATTTCATGAAGTTTTGACCAAGTTAAGGTGGTCAGACATACATGTTTTTATATTTTTAAAATTTTGTAATAAAAAATTCATAATTAAATATTTACTTGGAACAAAATTAAAAAAAAGTATGCATCGCATTGGGACATGAGTCCTTTACTTATATCTAGTTTTTTTTTTTTTTAATATTATCATGTTATTGTGGTTAGGGTGGTTAGATAGACACCTACTTCTTATTTTTCCCTGAAATTTAAGTACTACTGCATTGAAATTTAAAATTTTCACCAACTCGATTCATTTTTTAAATAAACCTAGTAGTTTAGAAACTACATTCAATTTTCTACATATTCTATTTTTACATATTTTTGAAATAATATAGATAACTTATTCAGATTTTTAAATCAAGTTGCCTAACTCTGATTTGTTGAATTTTCATCGCCACTTAAGGGCCTATTTTTTCTATGACGATCATGCACATACCATAATTATGACACATATATGATAAAGTTTTTACATTTCATTGATCAATATGGAGCCCAAGAAATTGATTTCAATGCATTTGTTGAAGAGGTAGATGATAAAAAAATTGTATTTGGTCAGGAAGTGGTGCAACTCAAAATGAATAAGATTCCTAAAGGGTTAGTAGCAATAGCGAGGGTGTTTGAAAGGAATGTCCAAGAAATCATAAATAAAAAACCTTTAAGAAGGGAGGATATTAAAGAGGTTAATATTGGAACCGAACTTTCTCCAAAAAAAGGTGTACATTGGGAAGAAGATAAGTCCTACAATTAGAAAGATGTTGATTGCACTGTTGATAAAATATAAGCTTGTTTTTGCATGGCCTTATGATGATCTTAAGACATATAGAGAAGATCTTTTTTAACATGAAATCCCACTAAATATTAATGCAAAAACTTTTCGATAGAAACAAAGACAAATCAACCTTGTACTCTAGAACCCAAGATGCTTGAGGAACTCATGAAACTCAAAGAAGGAGGAATCATTAAACCTATCAGAAACTCTACATGGATTTCCAATTTGATGTCTATCAAAAAGAAAAATGGGGATATAAGGTTGTGCGTAGACTTTCAAAACTTGAACATCTCCTCTCTTAAGGAAAATAATCCCCTTCCAAACATGGAAGCTATGCTCCATAAGGTAATAGTATGTGAACTCTTAGCCATGATGGATGGCTTTTTAGGATATAGCCAAGTAAAAATGAAAGAAACAAAACAATACAAGACTTCCTTTACCACAAATTGGTGCACATATGCCTATGCGAGGATGTTGTTTGACCTAAAAAATGTTTGGGCTACATTTCAAAGAGCTGTGCATATTGCATTTTCTAACCTAATTAATACAATAATGATGGTGTATCAAGATGACCTTATAACTTATTCTAAGAAAGCTGAAAACCATATTGAACATTTATAGAAGATCTTCCTCAAAGCCCTGGAGTATGGTATTTCCTTAAACCATAAAAATTTTGGGCCATATAGTTTAAAAATTTGGAGTGAGAATTGACCCAAAAAGAGTAGAAGCTATGGATAAGATTCCTATTCCAAAGACAGTAAAATTTATCCAATCTTTATTTGTACAAATAAACTTTGTGAGAAGGTTTATATCAAATGTTATTGAGATTGTCAAGCCCATTTCAAAAATGTTGAAGAAATGAGCTAAGATTGATTGGACCACAAAATAAATTGATGCATTCATATAGTTAAAAAAAGAAATCAATGAGGCCCCAGTATTAAAATCACCTAACTTTAGTAAACCATTTAAAATTTTCTCATTCATATCCTTTCACATAGTTGCAGCAGCAATGTTACAAAAAAATGATGAAGGGTATGAGAAACCAATATCATTATTTAGTAAGTCCCTCCAAGGATCTGAATTAAAATATGATATTATAGAGAAGAAGGCATATGTACTTGTAAAAGGAGTAAAAACATTTAGACCTTATTTGGTGGGAGAAAAAATAATTGTATATGTTCCTAATGTTGCAATCAAGGATATTAGTGGAAACTAATTTCTTCACAAAATGGATAGAAGCCATCCCAACAAAGAAGGCCACTAGTAAAGTTGTAATTTTTTTTTGACGGAGAACATCATTATAAGGTTTGGAACACCTGTAGGAATAATTATAGATAATGGCATGTTTTTTAGATAAGAAGAATTTAGAAAGTTTTGTGAAACATATGAAATCACAATTACATATGCCTCTCCTCGTCATCCACAAGAAAACAAGAAGGTTGAATCAAGTAACAAAAGTATCTTGAAAATCATCAAGTGGATGTTGGGCAAGAACAAAAAATCGTGGGATTCTAAATTATGGATTGTAGTATGGGTAGATAGGATCACTATGAATAATTCAACTGGTAAATCACCTTTTGAACTTGTATATGGGAGACTAACTAGAATCCCTATGTAGAACCTTCTACCCATATATAAGTTCATGCTTTAGGAAAACCTAGATATTCTGGAGCCTATGGAAGATAAAATAGAGAATTTTGAAGAACTAGATGAAATCGAAAGTTTGGCCCAGGGAAAAAACATAAAAATGCAATCATAGATGAAGTAATTTTTTGACAAAATGGAAAAGGATAGAAAAATCTAGGTGAATGATATGGTCCTATTATGGAATGCAAGGTGTTAAGATAAAGGGAAGCATGCGAAGTTTCAGGCTCTTTGCATAGGACCATTTTTTGTTATAGGAAAAGGAGGTGAAGGTTCTTACTATCTTCAAAATATTTTAGGAGAAGATCAGGAGTTTCTAGTGCATGGACAATTCTTGAAGAACTTATTTTATTAAACCAATTTTGCATGCACATTAGTTCTAGGAGAAGGTCAAGAATTACCAGTGTGTGGACGATTCTTGAAATACTTCTTAAAAAATGATTTTCCATGTAGAGTAGCCTTAGGGTTCCATCCCATTCCCCACCCCACTTTATCACCTTCATTCATGGTCTTCCTCCTAGAGATCATTTTTTGATTCTTACAATGACCTCACGATCATTAATCCCCAATCAGAGCCACTGTTGGAGAAAAAAAAGCCTCCTCAAACATCCACTAGATTTAATTTTCCATTCACATTTTACCCACACCAAAATTTATTACTGATGATTCTAGATTGTGCATAACATGAAATGAAATAATTTGTGTGGCAAGATTCATACTATCACCAATATTATAAGTTGAAATCATGAAGTGAAGAATCAGGGCAAATATTAGCCCTTTTATTTTTAAAACCTCATGAGTATCGCTTTGTCGGGTTTCAACTCATTATCAAAAATTAGTGTAGGTCTCGTAGCATATGGGACATCGGATCGACTGATCCCCAATGGTTTATAGACTCAAAGTATTTGTTTCATAAAAATGGGTCCCATCTTTTGTGTTATCGAAAAGCCACCTTATTCAGAGTTTTAGCCTATAATATCTTGTGGGATATGAACCTAATTTTAACCTGATTCCCCAATCACCCGATAGTCCAAACTCTGATACTAGTCAGTCCTTTAGAGTCCATCAAAGGGGGTCCTCATAGGTCCATAATATCAAATGATCACACTTTTTGGATAATATCACACACACCTAAATGGTTCCATCCTTCAAAATCGTCAATCACTTGATCTTCCAATAGGAAAGAGGGGTCTACTCCAAAGCACACATTTGATGATGACAACAATTGTACCACTTTTTGAGGCACGGATATTCTCATCAAATTTCAGCTCATTTATTTGTCTCATACAACTCGGGGCTATTGAAGAACTTCAAGAAATGGAAAATCGTAAATATTTGAGAACTTGACCTTTGGAAGAGGGAGATTCAATCAAAGGGTTGTGAAGAAAAACATAATAATTAGGAAGAAGTATAAGACAATTTTGTAATGCATTATATGCCACTATCCTATATAAGGAGATACAAGGGAGTGCAGTAAGGCAGTAAATAACAAAGGAATAAAGCGTACACTTATATACCACCAAGAGGTCATCTGGACATCTATCATGAAGAGGAAAGATTTTTCGGATCGATGATCATGGGTTTTCTACATTGATTAAAGAAAACATAAATCCAAAATTTCTTAAGCCTTGTTATTTCTTTGATTATGCAAATTAATTAGTTGTTAGTAAAAGAAGTGGTTTTGAAAGGTCGTCTCTTTTTGTAAAGGGCTTGAAGATTGTTGCTTCTTATATAAATAGGAAAGCAAGGCTAGTTTTGAGGATCATCATATCATATTCCATTTCATACCATTACAGTAGAGATTAGTAATAAGATAGATTGCACATTTCTACCCATCCATATCATATTAAAGACTTTTTCTCTAAATGTATATATTTTGAAGCAATATAATGGAAAATATTGGTCAGAATACTTTATCTATTTTGCTGTTCAATTGTTGTGTTGATTTTCATGCTTATTTGTTATTGTGTTGTCTCTAAAGTGGTGTCTTGAAGTTATTTGAATTTACAGAATTTATTAGGACACATTTGTTGTTGTTGTGTGGTTGTTTTGACTGGGTTATGGTGAGAGAGAATTTAAATCCTTTTAGTTAATTCATTTTAATTGGTTCCCTTAGGGATTAAAATTATTAAAATTAATTAATTTGATTGGTTTCTCTTAAACTAGGAATTAAAACATCCTTTCATAGCATCATAGTAATTTGGGGGAATAACACCAGGATCATTAAAGAAGAGTACTATAATAAACAACCCTACATGTTTAAAAAAATAATATATTATTTCAATTCAAACTCCTAATTATTTTGTTGGAAACTAGCTACATTGAGAGCAGGGGTGAATCACTGCTCCACAAATTAACTTTATTAATCTGATCCTTCAAGCATTTATCCATTCAATCAAAATAAATATGCATGAACATAAAGAAAACAACCATAAAACCATAACACAAGGATTTTTATGTGGAAACCCTATTAGCGGAAAAACCATAGTGGATGGCCAATCCATAATATGATTTAAGTATACTCAAATGAATTTTATAATATGGGGAATGCACTTGCATTCAGGTGCCCTGCCTACAGCTCACTACTCAAAGAAGACTCATTGTCTTACAAACATAATTAGATTAAAACCATACGAGAAATTGAAATTAGAGATTAGCATCTACATAAGCTTGAATATAGTTTCGGTTAGGTTCAATAATAGATATTCTATCCTTCAGACTGATTCTACGCTTTTTTTCTACTCTGCTTAAACTCGCAACACAAATCCTTTATGCACAAGTGAAAATATGCATTATCTTTCTTTTTCTCTGCTGATATTCACAAAAAACATCGACACACCTTGTTCACATCAAGAAAAGGTATGATTGATCACTTATATATATTTGCAACCAAGAATTTAAGCACAATATGTTGGCATGAATAGAAAACAAAAATATTCACAATTGTCAGCCCAAAACATGAGTAATGCATAATGTGTATCCACAACAGTCAACCACAACTTGTTTAGGACCCAAAAATAAATGCTCAAACACAGAAACACTTGAATAATTACTTCTCAAACATTCACAACATATTATATTCACCAAGTCAGCTTTTGTATTGATAAAACATAAAATTAACCAATCGGATCTTCTACATTGCACATGGATCAATACGAGCCACTGAGATTCAAAGAAAAAACAAAGCATACATCAATAAACCTTCCCTGAGATACACAACACAAAATATTAACATAAAATCTTAATGTGAAATGATGAACACAAAACTAATGGCAGCTCTATTCTTCCTTGACTACCTTCAATTTGTCTATCGGTACGGTGAAATGATGATGCGCGGATCCAGTAACCAACTAGGGTTTCCATCAACGAAAACACCAAATTATACTCACTGTGTCTCTTGACAACATATTCAAACACTCTCAGTAGGTATTGTTAGTGTAATTAATTAATTATTACACTAGCATAGGTTAACTTAGGTTTTAATTAATAATATTAGTCCTAAGTTGCATTTAATCATTTAATAAAGTTGTTGAGATAAGATTTCCTTGTAGAAGATGAGTTGTCTTTTCTAGAACTTATCTCCATCTTGTTATCATTCCCTAGGTAGTTTGTTAGGGTTTCTTGTTGTCACATGAAGTGTGATTTGAACACTTGGCAACATCCTTTTCATTCTAGGTTTAGCACTTGCCTATATAATCAGGCATATGTACTCTTTGTAATCATCTATCTATCAATTAATCAATACTTTCTTTATGGTTGAATATTTCTTCAAACCCTTGTTTGTTTTCTCCATCCATTATATTCCTTGTGATAGGTATCCATTTGCATGCAGGTGATCTGGGAGTCTGAAGTTGGTTTTGACAACTTCTACAGGTATTAGTCATCAAAACTTGCATCTACTTCACCCCCATGTGTCATTGTGAGTAGATTGCCTAAGATAGAGATCATTCTAAAGCTTTCAAATCTTCTTTATCACTCAGGTACACTCATGTAGTTCTAGTAGAGCCTAAAGAGTAAGAGGTGATCGATCATAGTTGCGTCATTCATTGGCCAAAAGTATACTAATATATTGGCACCCTCTTCAAGCTCAAACCTTGCACTTTTAAGATCTAACACTGTGGAGACTCAATAATCTGTGTGGAAATTGAAACACGAGTGGGGAGACTAAAGAGGTTAACAGAAGGAGAGGCCTTGACCATCTAAGGTTATGGAGAGGAAAAATGAAGTGTCATCATTGAAAAGCGTGGGATGACATGTATGACCTGAGAAGGAGGTCTAGTCATCGAATTAAAAGGGGAAATAGGTGGAAAAGAGGAAATTTTTGAGAAGTAGATAAGGGCAATGAAACCTATAGCATGGGTGTGTTGGTGTTTACATTGGGTTCCTTTGACAACATAGTCAAAGAGTCAAATGGGTTGAAGTGAAGGATGCATGTTCAACATGTGGGGTTTCTTTGTGGGTATTGTTGTCAAATATGGTTGGGGGTGTATTAAGGATGAGGAAATCAAAACTCATGGATGGAGGATTTATTTATGTAGATGAGGGGGTAGTAACAACTAAATATGAAATAGAAGGAAGGAGGAAAGGTGAAAAACTTACTTAGGAAGTTTGGGCTGAAAATCCTAGCAAAATGGAACCCACATCTTCTTCTCCTCTATTTGATATGGCTGGTCTACCTAAGTCCTGGACTCATCTACTCTTTTTATGGGTTTCATTGGTTTATTTAGAATCTCTAGAGATTGATCCCATCAAACCCTAGATCTTTGGAGTTGTGGAAGATTTTTTTTGAAGACCATTAGGTCCTCTTACTCTTTGTTATGGTGTTGGTGGAGGATGAAATCTATGATTCTTTGTGTTTTGACCCCTTTCCCTTCCTTTATCCTACATCAGGTGTCTGAGACGAGGGGGCAGAAACTAGTGTGTTCTCTTGTTCAATCTCTTGATCTGATTAAGAATTACGATTATTAGCACAAGCCTTAGCATCATAGAATTTATCAAAATTATCATCAATTGGCTTAACTTATCCAAATAATGTGTTTAGAAATTTGGTTTCCTATTGGTACCTCCACAAATCAACCCTCTTCCTCTTTGACCATCCCATATTCTTTCACTATGTTTTGAGGGATAGGCCCATTTGGGTGCTTTTTCAGAACTCTACTAGCCTTGGATAGAAGTTGAGCCATGGGGGTCGTAAAAAGGGTATAAATGTTGGGTCAATGTAGCCCTCTTCCCTCTCCTCAGTCAGGTTCTTCCTTGACTCAAAATATTATTGCTATTCATGTTTGATAGTTGGGAGATTCCCAGCATAATTATACTTCAATTTATCATAGATGATGACCAAGCTAAGGTAGGTTAACTTTCTAGTCATCACATCATGTTCTTCCCACTTCACAAGCGTTATTTGACTCTTGGTGATGGTAACAGGAAGTTTCTAGAGCAGTTTCTTGTGTATGCCACTATTGTAAGCTTTGTCGATAATGGATGTATGATGGAATACCTCTAAGCTGAGGGTTTTGTCTGTTACAAACTTAGGAAGCCTAAAAGGATCCTCATTAAATCAGTGACATCTGATGAAAGAAAAATATACTCCAAAAAAATAATCCATTGGACCTTTTGCATGCATTCCAAACCTTCAAGGGAGAACCTACCTAGAGGGTGCATAGACAAATCCAAGAGTACTAGTTGTAGGAAATAATCAACAAATGAATAATAGTCCCATGTTTTTGGAGAGCACATGGGTCCATGGTAAAAATGGCTTGTATAACCCAGCCACATCAAACTTACTAAGAGAAAAAATTTTGCCAAGGAATTCAAGGTTATGATGTAAAGTCAAGTGTACTAGAAAAGAGGAATACCTAAACTCAAAAGCGGTGTTATAATCTGTTAATTTTTTTAGCATTCCCTCGATAATTGCCTCAAAAAAATCAAAATGTTTTTGTCTCCTTTCCTTCTTAAGCATGAAGGCTAATCCCATCTAGAACTCACAAACCTCATCATCACTTTCATTGCCATAAATAGAGGAAAACATTAAGAAAATGGCCTACACATCTGACTTGAACTCTCTATGTTCAAAAGGGAAGATGAGCTAATTATTATCCAACCCTTTATTTTTTTCTTGCAGCATTATATGTGTTCAAAAGGGAAGAAGAGAATTTTAATTTCATGTCCCTGGTTGCCCATAAATCTCATTCTTTGACAGAAAAATCTCTAAGCTTCCCAATTTATAGGGATGCACAACATATCTTCAATGACTATCATGCTAATTGTAACCTTTAATTTGTTGCCACTAATAACCATTGTTTCTTTATCTATATTTTCTACACATGCATCAACGAGCTTTAGACATGGATGCATGTAGGGTAAGGGTATGTGCAGGATCATGATGAGCCAAAAAGTGACGATATGTAAGCCATATGATGGTCCATGTGGCTGATGACTTCTATTTTTACCCAAAATTGATGAAATGAAAAGGGTTTTTAGAGGAGATTCTCAGCTTTCCACCAATATAAATTATGCTTTACTTTGAATAAAATAAATAATTATTATTCATTTTCTATTAGAATTACGAATAAAGTCCTGATTGATAGGCTGATTGAAAAACATCTATAACTTTCAAATGGTATCACATTTTTTGAATCTGAAACATGCATCACATTCTATGCTTTGCATACTATAGGCTTAAAAAATAAAAAATTGAATTTCATAAATTTTTGACCAAGTTAAGGTGGTTAGACAGACGAGGTTTTATATTTTTAAAATTTGTAATAAAAAAATAATAATTAATTATTTACTTGGAAAAAAATTATTAAAAAATGTGCATCACATCGGGACATGAGTCCTCTACTTATATATAAAATATTATAAAAAAATATTATCATTTTATTGTGGTTAGGGCGGTTAGACAAACACCTACTTCTTATTTTTACCCTGAAATTTAAATACTACTGCATTGAAATTTCAAATTTTCACCAAATAAATTTATTTTTAAAAAATAAAGGTCTAGAAGTTTAGAAACTACATTCAATTTTGTATAGATTCTATTTTTACATTTTTTTGAAATAATATAGTTAACTTATACAATTTTTACATCAAGTTGTCTAATTCTATTTTTTTGTCTTTTTATTACCACTTAAGGGCCTGTTTTTTCCATGATGATCCTGCACATACCCATAATATGAATTGTGGCAAACCACAATGCCATAGATGTGTTGGAAAGCCATCCATCGACCTATGGGCGAGAATTCTATGCATTTCTCCCTCAATAAGGATCTTAGGGTTTACATGCAACTTTGGGTCATAGATATTGTTTGTAAAATCCTTAACTGCCTCATCCTTGATGGGGTTGTTTGGCTATATGGTTTTGGTATGCACAAAGAACCGGTCATCCAATGTTAGGTAATTAGCATATGAAATTTTTGAAAAGATATTGGTGTATCTAGGTGGCCTTTCGAATAAGATACTAGTGTGTAGACTTGAAGATGATGCTTCCACCATTGTTGTGTTCTTGGAATGATTTTTTGAAAACCTCTTTTAGAGCAGTGGTTGCTTGAGAGTACCAACACTTAGCAATTTTTTGAAATTTTGGGTGCATTTAATTTTCAAACTTACATGTAGTGTGTTACCATTACCAATGGCCTGCTAAGTGCTACCAGTGATGCGATACATGTAGAGTGGGATCCATACTCCTTATGAATTCCAACTTTGCTATGTGAATATTTTTAGTATATTCCTTATGTCTCCCTTTCAATAGATAAGATTTGAGTGATGGAAAGAGTAATTTGAAGAGATATTTTCATTTAATTAAGTAGGGTTTAGCTCTTTCAGAAATGTCCTTTCATACAAGTAAGCAGGATGGCATTGGTGATGATGATGGATACACGGAAATAGATTGTACACATGACCATTTACTCCCAACACCCAAATTAATTCCTCAAAGCTTGGTTAGGTCTCTTCTATATGATTTTCCCTTTGCTTCTCATCACCTTTATACTTTTTAATTTTCATATGACAGGAGATAGATTGTATGTCATCGACCTCCCTGATGCACATTTTTCTATAAATAGTGACATATTCTTAACAAAAATACTCATTGAGTTAGCATTGAGTTAGTGAGGCCTTTCCATTGTGTTTTCCCCTTTTCTATTCTATAAGCTTTCTTTCCACCATTATGATCGGTCTAGGTACCCCAATTCGGCTCTTGAGCCGAAAGCTACAAAACTCTTTCATAAGAGAGGTTAGATATGAGCGGATTAAACACCTAATAGGAAAGAATGATTTCCTCATGAAAGTGGCATCTAAGTGGGTGATCAAGAAGGATTATGTGAAGGATGAGAACCAAACCTAGACATTTCTTCATTTTTGTACCTAGACATTTCTAGGGCCTAAATCAAGGAGCTT
This sequence comes from Sequoiadendron giganteum, assembly GCA_007115665.2. Lineage (NCBI taxonomy): Eukaryota > Viridiplantae > Streptophyta > Pinopsida > Cupressales > Cupressaceae > Sequoiadendron > Sequoiadendron giganteum. The sequence goes on from CM021105.1 coordinate 205,195,237, forward strand.
TGCCACACCTTTTTTGATTTGGCATATTTTGATAGGCTAGGCGAAGTCATCCAAGTAGCTATCCCTGGTGCTAGCATTCCATCCATCGTGAATATTCAGAGGCATGTTTATTATGTGGAAGTAGTGCCCTAGCTACCCTTTCTCATAGAATTCCATACCATTGACCTGGAGCACCATCAACTATTGTCTCAGCCTGTGGCCTCTTTTCTTTTAAGGATGTATAATGTGGAGCATTCCGTTGGGGTCAAGTGGAAAAACCACTTTGAGTTCCTGGTCTGTAGTCCTAGTGCTAGAGTTTGAGGTTTGTGTGATGCTCATGTGCCCCATGTATTGATAACCCATTTACTACCCTACTCATGAAACTCAGAGAAAACAACATTTTAACTATTGTGATCGATGGAGGCTAAACTTTTTTTCTACTAGTTTTATGTTTCCTCCTCTTTTTACTTTTTAAAGATGTAATTAGATTTTGAAAGAAACCTCTCTTGAAGCCCCTAGGCTCGAAAGAAAATATTTCTTGATGAATATAAGATATAGTGATTTCTATTATTATTATTTTTTCACTCTCATGGCTTTATTCACAAAAAAACATATTTTAAAAAAATTTACACATGGTAAATAACTTCAAAATTTTAATGAGCTCACGTGTATTGTAATTGAATAATTTTAGATGACTACCATTTACTGGTATATCCAAAAAATCACCATTCATATCCTCCAACTTGTATTAATTAATTTCTTTTCATGTATGGGTGTGGAAGGCACCCTTCCATAGTGAATCAAACTTTTCATGTTTCCCTAGTTTTGCAACTTGTTCATCATAATTTAGCATAGGATTCCCCTCCCTAAAATCCTAGTTGGAAGAATTTTTATCAAACCAAAGTTTGAGTATTTGTTGGCATCTAATCTTGGTGTAAAATTCTTTCTCTCACTTTTCTTCAAAGCTTAAGATCTCTACGAATCTCACCTCCATTTTTGTTGTCCCCCTCCACTTCCAAAGATTTCAACAATTGTAGTGCCGAAATTTCTATGAAAATGGGTAGGACTACATCTTTTCCATATAATAATTCATAAGGGGATGTTTTCAAGATCTACTTAGGCATAAGTTTGTCAGCCCATAAGGCTGTGTAAAGATGCTTAAGCCATTCCTTCTAGTGTTTCAACCCAATGTGCTTTATTAACCTAATCATTATCTTGTTCGTTGACTCTACTAGCATGTTCCCTTGAGGGTACTAATTGGATTAAGTCTTGAGGTAGACGCCATGCTTAAGAGAAAATTATGGCATACTAGAGCCTACAAAGGCTCTTGCATTGTTAGAAATGATGGTTTTGGGTGAACCGAAACTTGTTAGCAACTCCTTGAGAAAATTAACAATCTATGCTTCTATAACATTCTTCAATGAAATGGCCTCAATCCATCTTGTGAAATAGTCAGTCGTTGTGAGTATTTAATTATGGCCTACACTGGAGATGGGATTGATAATCTTGAAAATATCCAAACCCCATTCTACAAAGGGTTCCTCAGTCATGATCGGGCTTAATGGCATGGTGAAGTTCGTCTGCTTGCTAATGAAATATTGGCATTGAGTACACTTCTACACAAAATTATGGGCCTAAAAGAACATTGAAGGCCAATAATAACTCACTCGCATTATTTTTAAAGTGGTGGTCTTAATGGAAACATTTCTACCCTCAGGGCTACTGTGGAATTCACCTAGAATTCTGTCTATCTATGGCTTATCCATGCAATAGAGAAAGACTTCGTCATAAAATATTTTAAATAAAATATCCTTAATTAGTAAATACCTTGTGCCTTGAAGCCGATAGTATCATATGTTTTGATCTAGGATGTTGTTCTAGTATTCCCTAGTCTACATGAATTGTGTCTGACCAACCACTCATGACTCATCAAACTTGAACTACTTTGCATAGACCTAGTCGGTCTCTTTTCTTGCTTGGGGGCCTTATTCCTACACAAGGTATTCACAAAGACCTCTTCCTCGAGCTAGATTGGTCAGTCAGATTGCCACATCATATTTGAGGATCTTGGAGATCTAGTTGGTCATCTTCTTGGTGTCACCTTCAGTGATATATTCCCTAACATTGGGATCAGCGATGAGGATGGTAATTCTGATGGTCGATATCAAGGGTCAAAATTTATTTAGGATTTTGACGTTAGCAAAGGTCATATTTTCAACAAAGTTATACCTCGTTTCATATCCTTTGAGATTCTTGGAATGAAATGTGATGGGTTGTTCTTCACTTCTCTCCTCATCCTTCTAAGTGAGCACGAAATCTATGTTGTGTTGGTTGCTATAGACATAGAGGAGGAAGTCTTTGGAGATGTCTGATTTGGCTAACACTGAAGTTGTATAGAGGGCTACCTTAATTTTCTCAAAAGAAAGCTTACCTTTAGGAGTCCACTTAAATGATAAGCCCTTCTTCAACAACAACTTGATAGGTCACATGATGCCCACAAAATCTGAAATAAACTAGTTGATGATGTTGATCTTTCCTAAAAAGGACTGTAACCCCTTCTGGTTGACAAGTAATGGTAGTTCTATTATAATTTTCAATCTTTCAGGGTGTATGGCTATTTATTTCTTCCATACCACAAACCCAAGTAGCTTTACATGTGGTACACAAAACACACATTTCTTGGGATTTAGAGAAATACCAAATTATTTAAACATTTAGAAGACCATTTCTTGAGGATCAAAATTACCATTTTTGATTTGGAGATGAAAGGTGGAAAATTGTCGTTGCTTATGGTTTAGGACATAGAAAAATAATCTTCTTCACTTTTCATTCAAGGACTCTCTAGATATCTCAATCCAAGGATGTAAAGGGGAAAGAGATATGCTAAGGGATAGTCCTAGGATATGATTAGAAACTAAAGAGGGGTTCACCACCAAGATAGGTCTTGGAAGGACTAATGAAATAAAAATAATAATATTTAAACCTAGTGTAAAGAAAAACTTCACTAAATGACCCAGAAAAGGATGTAAATTAAAATAAAAAGTTGAGAGATTAGGGGTGTGCACTTGGAAACATAAATATGCATGGAATGAGCTTTGAAACACTAAAAATAATAGAATTAAGGCACACTAGGACTCATACACTAGTTTGGGTATATCAGTCCAAGACTAGGGTTTCTAGTCTAGAACAGGTTTTGGGCAGTGTAAATTCAGGATATGCAAAAATCTAAAAAAAATCCTCTAGTGGGACTCATACGCCACTTTTGGCATATTGTCATGTTTGGATTTCATTGACTTATTTAATGCAAGTATTAATCATTATGTCAATATTTAAATGAAAATTAAATGAATATTAAATGATATTTAAATTGAAATTGAAATTGAAATGCAATTATTATGATCTGAATTGTATTTATATTTATTTCAGGGTTTGTCATTACTGATGATGAATCGAGTGCAAGTGAACGCAAGAACAGGTGAACGCGATGGAAGGTGAGAACAACAATCAAGTAGAGTTGTTTAGCCTGTTGACGTTTATGAATAGATGGGATCTTACACACTCAGATAGATAAATATTTTAATGCATTTGCATTTATCATGCTTGCAAATTTAAAATCTAGTTTTAATGTAATTTCTCAAAATTGCAAAATATGCATGTGATTTAAATGATGTTTAAGTTAAATTTGATGAAGTTAATTTAAATTAAATGATTAGATTGATTGCTTAAATATTTTATTATTATTTGGAAGTAATAAGTTTGAAATTTTGAAATTTAAATGCAATAGATTTTATTTTGAAATTAGATTAAATATAAATAAATAAAGTGTTTTTGAATTTAAATGCTTTTAAAAATAGAAATTATGAAATGAGTAGATTTTTAAATTCAAAAATTGAATTAAAAATCTAAATATGGCTAAATGGGAAATTGAAAACAAAACTCACGTACACTTTGATTCTTCATTCAAAATTTAATCTTCAGTTATCGTGAGGAAATAAAATATCTAAATTCATCAAGAAGCATTCAAAATGGAAGACTGGGAGTTCAAATTTTGAACTAGAGATCATGGAATAATTTGTGGATCTCATATTCCTTGTTTAGATCAACGCATGAGAATAGAAAAAAATAGATATATATAGATGAGATTCGAAATTGAAAGCACACAGAGAATTTGGACACACAGAAAATTTGAAATTGGAAGGAGGCAAAAAATATTCATTTTTATTTGATCTTGAGAAAATTAGTAAAAAGCACAGAGTATTAAGTTTTAGGGAGTGGTAAATCTACACCCATACTCCACATATTTTTTCCTCACCTCACATTACAAAGGTAGGAGACACCCATGCTGAAGAAGGAGTGACATGCAATGGGTGTAAAAGGCATGCAGAGTAGTGAAGGAGGCACAAAAAGGAACAAGGCAAGACAACCTTCCACATTCTTTATGTCATGCAAAAGTCACAAAGACCACACAACACGTAAAGGCTTCAAGTCCCACGCATAGGGAGGAATTTCCATCTCTCACCCATGCACCAAGGATAAGGGTGTGCCTACAGAAAGGAGGCATAAGGAAGAGGGGGCAAGGAACACAACAAGCAAACACATAGCACATAAACAGTAAAAGACAAGAGGTGCAAGAAGAAAAATAATAGAGAACAGAGGATTCAAGACAAGACAGAGAAATCTCACAATTGCATTTCTAGAATTCGTATATTACCAGGTAGGATTCATAAAATTAAATTTTGTAATAGATCTTTCGATTCTATTTCTAAATTCTGGAAATGAGTATCAAATTTTAAAGAAAATCTTGTTTGTTAAGATTAGAAAAGAGAGATTTTAAGAATTATTGCAAAATTATTCCTTTACATTTAATTTAAACTGTAAACAAATCAAACTTTATTTATTTTCCAGATTATTAGATAAGATTAGAACAAAAGAAACTAGGAAAAATCTTGATTGAAGTCACAAAATAAACAGTGAAATGAATTTAGGAGAATCTATTAAATCTGAAAACAATATTTACTATTTTAGAAAATAAAATGATCTTGAACAGAAAATGGATTTATTTTTGCTGATAGAAAATAATGCTTTTTGACTAAAAATAAATGACAGAATTTAACTTCAAATTTTAACACTATTTTTGAACAGAGGTTATTGAAACTTGAAATTTTCACCTTTCAATGAAACTATCAAAACTGAAATAAATAGAGAAGTTATTGTAAATCTGATTACGATTATTGTTTATTTACTCAAAATATGTTAAACTGAAAATAAAACAATTAAACTTGAAATATGATTTATTTCAAAACATCAAGAACGAATTTGAAACAACATTAATTAGATGAGTATGAACGAATGAATGTGTACTCTTTTAATTAAAGTTTTATATGTATTTAACTTGCATACTGGAGTTACACCTTCATTAATTTTAATAATTTAATTTACTGAATTTAATCTATTACTTTAATATCTTTTATGGAATTTAACGATGAAATGAAACGACTTTTTAAAAATTGTTTTTGATTCAAGCAAGTTTTCAGTTTACTATTTTTAAAAAGATTGTCTTTGATTGTTTAGACCATGCATGAATGATAGATGATTCTGGATGTTATATTTTTGGGGAAAGTTACCTTCCGGGATGAGTGCTGAATATGAGTAAATAGAGAATGTAGTTTTTCTTTTCCAAAACTTCTTTTATTGTCGTGCATGACATTTTACTTGGCCAACTAATCAAAGGACCATTGAGACAAATGGATTTATTGAATTCTCTACCATATCCTAGTATCGAACTTGCTTAGTTCTTAAATGATTTAGAAAAATGAAAAAGCTTACATGGTTTACTAGTAGTAGTAGGCATGCACCAGATTCCATCTTGCACGTAGACTACTTTTTGCTAAGCAATTTGTGCAGGGTCGGGTATTTATTGATTGACTAAGGAATTCCGGGGAACCGTAAGCTTCGAGGTTGGGCAGACGAAGTGCCTAATCCTTGTTCTCATCTTCTTTATGAAGGTTTTCTTTTAGATGGAAGATCGACAGATGACATCCTCTTTTATGCTTTATTATTCATGATATATGTAATGACGAGCTTATGGCAACTGAATGCCTAAGTCTTGAATTTTAACTAGATATATTACCATCCATTGTATTTATAACTAAGATTGTGTATTATGACACTTGTATGATTTAGATTGAATTGTTATGAATTTAACTTATCGACTTTTATGTCGTTGTTTTGTAATCGACTAGTTCTTGATGTCTAAATGAATGGAATGATGAATTCATTTTGAACATAATGGATCTTATTTAAAGTAATTATCGATGTTGTTTTAAAGAGTTTTCCGCTCTTTACATTTGGTATCAGAGCCCTAGGTTTAAACACTAGGGTTCTTTGTCCATTACGCTAAATGAACATTCCTTGAGGCAGGAATTATGAGACATAATGGGTGCAAGAGGTAAAGGAGTTGTTGCACGCAATGACATTGATAGGTTGGATTAAATTCTTGGGCTTTTAAATAAGCATGGTTCTAGAATGTACAATCTGGAACAAGAATTTCAAGGTGTCAAAGAGGGACAAAACCCTCGAGTTGAAATTCCCCAAAATCAGGAATAACCTAACAATGATAATCCAAGGGTTGAAGTACCTAATCCTCAAGCAAGGATTGAAGGGGAGTTAGCGAAATATTTGAGAAGGGTGGCACCGCCCAAGTTTGATGGTAAGACAATAGGTGATGGAGCTAAATCTTGGGTCATTGAGATGGAAAAATACTTCAAGCTCAAGAATATGTCCAATGAGACCAAGGCAGTTTGGGTTGCATACTAGCTTAGTGGAGAAGCTGCTACTTGGTGGGATAATGAAAAGACTAAGAAGAAGTTATTACTAGGTGGAACTACATGGGAAGCATTCTTGAACCTTTTTAGGAAGAGGTGGCTTTTACAATTATTCTTTGATAGGAAGATGATAGAGTTTCAGAATCTAGCATAGGGTGGTCTTATAGTTACCCAGTATTGGGAGAGGTTCACCAATCTCTTGAAGTATGTATCGCAGTATTAGATGGATGAACGGTTCCATATTTGGAAATTCATCCTGGGGTTGAGGCCATATATTGGAGTTGATGTGGAAATTCATAATCCATTGACAATGGATGAGGTCTTTGAGAAGGCCATGAAAAAGCAACAGAAGCTGCAACAGGTAGTGAACTACAAGAAAAGTGTGAATGCAAAATCTAGTTTTAGAAACAGGAATTTCCAAAACAATAATAACAATAACCAAAGGGGTAACAATAGTAATCAATAGATCAAGAATTTGAAGAGGGGAAAAAACCCCCAGGATAAAGGAGAAGGTAGCTATGGTAGAAACAAGAAGGTGAACAATAATAACACCAACTTCTCCAATATTAGGAACATGACAGGTGGTCATTTAGGGCCACGAGGTGGATGCTATACTTGTGGAGGGGATCACTATGCCTCCAATTTCACTTAGTGTACATGAGGTCAGTGAGGTGGTAATAATCGGCAAGCACCACAACATCAGATACATGCAGCGGTTGACAATCATCAAGCATATTTTCAGGGTTCACCTATCCAGATGTAGGGTAAGCTTTTTGGACAATCTATTTCTATTGTGATAGATATAGGAGCTACTGAATGCTTTATTGATCCTAAAGTAGTTTCTAAATTACCTGTTAAACCTGGCTTTATGTCACATTCATGGATTGTTCAGTATGGAAATCGAGCAGAGAAGAGGGTAGATTCATGTTTATCATGCAGCGATTTAGAGTTACCTAACTTACAAACCCAAGTTAACCTTTATGTAGCACTATTGGGTTCTTATGATGTGATCTTAGGGATCAATTGGTTAATTGAGCATAAATCCATAGTGAACTGTGAGGATAAGGTTGTGAGTTGTTTGGATGATTTTGGACATCCAGTTGAGATTTTAGGATCTCAAGAGCCTCTAGAGTTGAGGCATATCTTAGCTATGCAGCTAAAGAAAGCACATCGGAAGGGATGTTCGATTTACTCCATTTTGGTAAGTGACTTGGATAATGCCCAACAGAGTCCATAGCACTATCCAGTTCTAAGGGAGTTCTTGGAAATATTTCTAGAAGAACTTACTGAGTTACCACCAAAGAGATAATTTGACTTCTCGATTGAACAGTTACCTAGAATGGAGCTACAATCCAAAGCTCCTTACAAAATGACTACTACTGAGTTGTATGACCTGAAAGATCAGTTGCAAGAGTTGCTGAAACATGGATTTATTAGACCGAGTGTATCATAATGGGGTGCACCAATAATCTTCATTAAGAAGAAGGATGGAAACTTGCGACTGTGTATTGATTACAAGATGCTTAAGAAGGTCACCATCAAGAATAGGTATCCTTTACCCAGGATAGATGAGTTGTTTGATTAGATGAAAGGGGCCACAATGTTTTCTAAGATTGATCTTAGATCAAGTTACCACCAATCGAGGATTAAGGATGAGGATATTCTGAAGATAGCTTTCAGACTCGGTATGGACACTACGAGTTCACCGTGGTACCTTTTGACCTAAAGAAATGCTCTAGTGGAATTCATGAACCTTATGAAAAATCTCTTCATAGACTGTTTAGATGAATTCATGCTTATATTCATTGATGACATTCTAATTTACTCTAAAACAGAAGAGGAACATGAGAAGCACCTAAAAATAGTCTTGCAATGACTTAGAGATCGGAAGCTTTTTGGTAAGTTTTTGAAGTGTACTTTACTTCAAAAGAAGGTTCACTATTTGGGACATGTCATATCTCCCAAGGGAATCTCAGTTGATCCTACAAAGATAGAGGCAATTGTAGATTGGCCAACATCGTGAACTGTTACTGAAGTTTGTAGTTTCATGAGACTTGTAGTGTACTACCAAAAATATGTGGAAGGGTTTTCTAGGATTGCGACACCTATTACTTCTCTTCAGAAGAAGGGAAAGAAATATGAGTGGACGAAGAAGTGCGAGGAAGCATTTTAGATTCTTAAACATAATTTGAAATCAACACCAGTGTTGACTATACCGGATCCTAATGGGAACTTCATAGTGATTACAAATGCATCAAGTGAAGGTGTAGGAGTTGTGCTAATGCAAGAAGGGAAACTAATTGCATATGAGTCCAGAAAACTGAAGCAGTATGAGTTGAACTATGCACCACATGATCATGAGCTTACAACTATTGTGCATGCATTGCAGATGTGGAGACATTATCTCCTAGGGAAGTTGTTTGAGCTTAAGATAGATAATTTAGGACTTAAGTACATCTCCACACAACCAAACCTCAATGCGAGACAGAGGAGGTGGCTTGAGTTCCTAAGTGAGTATGATTTTGGTATCAAGTATATCAAGGGTAAGGAGAATAGGGTTGTAGATTATCTTAGCAGGAGAAGACATCTCTCTGTTATGTTAACCATAAGGTCAAATTTGAGGCAACAAGTGTTGCAGTATCTTCTAGGAGATGAGCATTATGACAAGGTTAGACAAGCATAAGAGGCAGATCCTTCAGATCATAGATTTGATGGATATGTGATGGAGAATGATGGTATTGTCAAATATCAGGGAAGGATGTATATCCCAGTGGGTGGAGATTTGAGGAAGTTGATTCTTATGGAAGTTCACGATGCACCTTATTCAGGGCATCTAGGAGTTACGAAGATGGTAGCAGAGTTGAAGGCTTTGTATTTTTGGCCTAAGCTTAAGAAGGATGTCATGGAGTACATGGCTAGATGTCTAGAATTCCAACAATTCAAAGCTAGGCATGTGCATCCAACAAGACTTTTGTATCCCCATGATATACCTGAGTATAAGTGGCAAGTAATTAGTATGGATTTCATCCAAGGATTACCGTTGAGCAAAAACAGGCATGATACCATCTTAGTAGTTATTGATAAGCTGATGAAGGTTTCACATTTCATACCTGGAAATTTGAAGGATGGATCATTGAATATTGCAAGGAAATTTGTGCAAGAGATATTCAAATTGCATGGTGTACCAGAGACCATTATTTCTGATAGAGATACCAAGATGACATCTAGGTTCTGAACTACATTAAATGCAGCTTTGGGAACTAAACTAAATTTTAGTTCTGCATATCACCCACAAACGGATGGCCAATCTGTAAGGATCAATCAGGTTGTGGAAGACTTATTGAGGATGTATTGCATGGATCAGCAGTACAAGTGGGAGGAATATTTACCGTTGGTTGAGTTTTCCTACAACAACTCATTTCATGCATCATTGGGTATGGCAACTTTTGAGGCACTATATGGAAGGAAATGTCGTACACCCATTGGTTGGGACAAGATGGAAGACATGATCATTATTGTTCTAGATATGTGCAAGGAAATGGATGAGCAGATGAAGTTGATCAATGGTAGGTTGAAGGAAGCAACCGATAGATAGAAGAGTTATGCTAATAGGAATAGGACTTTCAGATAGTTTGTTGCAAGAGATAAGGTCTTCTTGAGGGTTAAGCCTCATAAGAGCTTTATCTCATTTGGGAAATCATCAAAGTTGGCACCAAGATTTGTGGGACCATTTGATGTATTGGAAGTTATTAATCTAGTTGCATAAAGACTAGCGTTACCACCTGCTCTATCTTGACTCCATAATGTTTTCCATGTTTCTTTGTTGAAACCGTATCATCATGATGCATCTCATATTCTCGATTGGCGTTCATTACAGGTACAAGATCCAGGGGTGGTGCTAGTGGAGCCCATCTGAATCCTAGACAAGCATAGCATTAAACTAAATAATAGAGATAGTACTCAGTACAAGGTCCAATGGGACCAGTATATTGAGGATAGTGCTACATGGGAGGATTCTAAGATGATAGACCATCATTTTCCTTATTTTCTTTCATAGATTAGCATTTTTTTTGTGTGGAGATACTTGATACTCTAGTTTTAATTCACATGTTGTGAACTTTGATAGCATGGATACTACAATTATTTTCTTATGTTTTTTTTGGACAACTGTGTTGATAGATACTATTTTATTATGCTTGATTGAAATACTATGCTTTATCTATTGATATACTATATTTTACTGATTGAGATAGTATGTTATATTGATGATGATGTTATGCTTATTGAATGAATAATAAGACATCGAGACGATGTCTCTTCCAAGAGGGGAAGGATGTCATGTTTGGATTTCATTGACTTATTTAATGCAAGTATTTATCATTATGTCGATATTTGAATTAAAATTAAATGAATATTAAATGATAGTTAAATTGAAATCAAAATGCAATTATTATGATTTGAATTGTATTTATATTTATTTCTGGGTTTGTCATTCCTGATGATGAATCGAGTGCAAGTGAACACAGGAACAGGTGAACATGATGGAAGGCGAGAATAACGATCAAGTAGAGTTTTTTAGCCGATTGATGTTTATGAATAGATGGAATCTCACACACTCACATAGATAACTATTTTAATGTATTCTCGTTTATCATGCTTGCAAATTTAAAATCTAGTTTTGATGTAATTTCACAAAATTGTGAAATATGCATGTGATTTAAATGATGACTTAGTTAAGTTTGATGAAATTAATATAAATTAAATGATTGGATTCATTGTTTAAATATTTTATTATTATTTGGAAATAATAAGTTTGAAATTTTGAAATTTAAATGCAATAGATTTTATTTCAAAATTAGATTAAATATAAATAAATAAAGTGTTTTTGAAATTAAATGCTTTTAAAAATAGAAATTGTGAAATGAGTAGATTTTTAAATTCAGAAATTGAATTAAAAATCTAAATATGGCTAAATGGGAAATTGAAAACAAAACTCATGTACACTTTGATTCTTCATTCAAAATTTAATCTCTAGTTATCATGAGGAAATAAAATATTTAAATTCATCAAGAAGCATTCAAAATGGAAGACTGGGAGTTCGCATTTTGAATTGGAGATCATTGAAAAATTTATGGATCTCATATTCCTTGTTTAGATCAATGCATGAGAATAGAAAATATATATATATATACAGGTGAGATTCGAAATTGAAAGGACACAGAGAATTTGGACACTTAGAAAATTTGAAATTGGAAGGAGGCAGAAAATATTCGTTTTTATTTGATCTTGAGCAAATTAGTAAAAAGCACAAAGTATTAAGTTTTAGGGAGTGGTAAATTTGCACCCATACTCCACACAGTTTTTCCAAACCTCACATTGCATAGGGAGGATACACCCACGCTGCAAAAGGAGTGACATGCAATAGGTGTAAAAGGCATGCACAGTAGTGAAGGAGGTGCAACAAGGAACAAGGAAAGCCAACCTTCCACATTCTTTACCTCACGCAAAAGTCACAAAGACTACGCACCAAGTAAAGGATTCAAGTCCCATGCACAGGGAAGACTTTCCCTCTCTCACCTGCATGCCAAGGATAAGGGCGTGCCTACAGAAAGGAGGCATAAGGAAGAGGGGGCAGGGAACGCATCAAGAAAACACACAACACATAAATAGTAAAAGACAAGAGGCGCCAAAAGAAAAATAACAGAGAATAGAGGATTCAAGACAAGATAGAGAAATATCACAATTACACTTCCAGATTTCGTATATTACCAGGTAGGATTCATAAAATTAAATTCTACAATAAATCTTTCTATTCTATTTCTAAATTCTACAAATGAGTATCAAATTTTAAAGAAAATCTTGTTTGTTAAGATTAGGAAAGAGAGATTTTAAGAATTATTGCAAAAAATTTCCCTTACATTTTATTTAAACTGTAAACAAATCAGGCTTTATTTATTTTCCAGATTATTAGATAATATTAGAACAAAAGAAATTAGGAAAAATCTTGATTGAAGTCACAAAATAAACAGTGAAATGAATTTAGGAGAATCTATTAAATCTGAAAACAATATTTACTATTTTAGAAAATAAAACAATCTTGAACAGAAAATGGATTTATTTTTGTTGATAGAAAATAATGCTTTTTGACTGAAAATAAATGATAGAATTTAACTTCGAATTTTAACACTATTTTTGAACGGAGGTTATTGAAACTTGAAATTTTCACCTTTCAACGAAACTGTCAAAACTGAAACAAATAGAGAAGTTATTGTAAATCTGATTACGATTATTGTTTATTTACTTGAAATATGTTAAACTGAAAATAAAACTGTTAAACTTGAAATATGATTTATTTCAAAACATCAAGAACGAATTTGAAACAACATTAATTAGATGAGTATGAACGAATGAATGTGTACTCTTTTCATTAAATTTTTATATGTATTTAACTTACATACTGGACTTACACCTTCATTAATTTTAATAATTTAATTTATTGAATTTAAACTATTAATTTAATATCTTTTATGGAATTTAACGATGAAATGAAACGACTTATTAAAAACTATTTTCGCTTCAAGCAAGTTTTCAGTTTACTGTTTTTAAAAAGATTGTCTTTGATTGTTTAGACCATGCATGAATGATAGATTATTTTGCATGTTATATTTTTGGGGAAAGTTACCTTCCGGGATGAGTGCCGAATATGGGTAAATAGAGAGTGTAGTTTTTCTTTTCCAAAACTTCTTTTATTGCCATGCATGAAATTTTACTTGGACAAGTAATTAAAGGCCCATTAAAATAGATGGATTTATTGAACTCTCTACCATATCCTAGTATCGAACTTTCCTTTTTCTTAAATCATTTACTAGTAGTACTAGGCATGCACTAGATTCAATCTTGCTCATAGACTGCTTTTTGCTAAGCGATTCGTGCAGGGTCGGGTATTTCTTGATTGACTAGTGAATTTCAGGGAAGCGTAAGCTTCGAGGTTTGGTGGAAAAAGTGCCTGATCCTTATTCTCGTCTTCTTTATGAATATTTTCTTTTGGATGGAAGATCGACAGATGGCATCTTCTTTTATGCTTAATTATTCATGATATATGTAATGATGATCTTATGGTGATTTAATGCCTAAGTCTCGAATTATAACTGGATATATTATCATCCATTGTATTTATAATTGAAATTGTGTATTATGACACTTATATGATTTAGACTGAATTATTATGAATTTGACTTATCAACTTTTATGTCGTTGTTTTGTAATTGACTAGTTCTTGATGTCTAAATAAATGGAATAACAACTTTATTTTGAGTATAATGGATCTTATTTAAAGTAATTGTCAATGTTGTTTTAAATATTTTTTTTCTCTTTACACATATTAGTCCCATTCTAATTTTTCAAGAATACAAAGTCCAAATACTGACTTCAACCCTTGTTCTTCCTTTCCAAACTACTTTTTAGGTTTGAACCTATAAAAATACTTGCAAAATAGAACATATTATTGATTTCTTATAGGGAGTTTTTCTCGATGAAACCGCTAGTTTGGTAATTAAACCTTGATAGAAACAATGGATCTTGAATGCATATGTGAACATGAACCCTAATGCTAAGTGTGTCTAAGATTGGGAAATATGAAATGCAATGCAACACTATTTTATTGTGTTGGAATGAGATGCAAGAATGAAACATGGGGATGAATTATTCACTTTAAGAGATTCATAATCACCCAAATGAGACCTAATAATTCATGTACCTTCCTTGGGTTGAATGTAGAATGATAATGGAAGATGAAATCACTTAGGAAACAAGTCATTAGGCTTGGCTTGATGGCTAGTTGCATCTCCCCAACCTAGAATCCATCATGATTCACCATAGGAAACCATAATCAACACTTAAAAATGCTAGATCTTAGATGAAAGTGATTTTGAAGACCTACAAAAAAAATTTAATACTACTCCAAGACTTCAAATTTTCTTGTTCTTGAAAATTGAATACTCTTGTGAAGAGTGCTTGAGTGCTTGTGAATGCTTAGATCTAGAAATTTCTGTTATAGATTATTTCTTAGATGAAATAATTACTTAGAAGCTTTTTTATATAAGAAATACACCTAATTTACCATTATTTAGATCTCAAAAGCTGACATCAACCAAAAATTTGAATTAAAAACTTGAATTTCCCACTCAAACCCTTAAAAGGTCCCAAATAGGACTCATGCACCACTTGTGGCATATCGCTTCCACCTAGGGGGATTCATACACCCAAGGTGGTGTATGAGTCCCACCCTAGATTTTCAAGGCGGGTTGTTAAGAATTTTAGTTTTTTTGATGATTTTGTTAGGTTTCCAATTTAAATAAACCTCAACATCCAAAATAAACAGTCTTAGGGGCCTATTAATGATGATTTAAAATTTTATTTAAAGGAAGGGTGATAAATAGGTCCAAATTAAGTGTGAAATTGTACCATTTTGAAGAGTGTATAATTTTATATGTGCTATAGAAGAAAATGGTCAAGTCATCCAAATATATTAGAATGATCGTATTGATCAATCCTTTGAAGGAAATATCCATTGCTTTCTAAAAGGTGGCACCTACAATAGAGAGTAGTAAGGGAATTTTTGCATATGCAAACATTCCCCATTTAGTGTTGAATTTTGTTTTGTGTTGGTCATCTTTCTTTATATAAACTTGGTTACACCCAAAAAACCATCGAGTAGTGATAACGTCTCTGATCTAGCCAAAGTCTATATTATTTTCTCCATTTAGGGAAAAGGGTAGTGATATTTTAACAAGGCTTTATTCATGTCCTGAAAATCTACACAAATCCATATGTGGCCATTCTTCTTTAGATTGGTACTAGATTGGATACACAGGTGGAATATTTGATCGGGTATATGATCCTCGACCAGACCAATTTCAAAAACTCTTGTGCTATCAATCCTTGTACTTTTGTATTAACCAATATTTGTTTTTGTTGGACAAGTTTTGAATCTTCATATAAGTTGATAGTATGCTAAAAAATACTTAGATCATATCCCTTGATATCATCATAGGTCTAGGCTATGACCCCGTTGTACTTAGCACAAAAGACTTTCAACCTTTCCTTATGCATCTGCAAGATGTTCCTTCCAACTTTTAGCTTTCTGCCTCCTTTGACATCAAGGTCTTCATAGTCTTCCTTGTTCGTGATGAATCTTTGATTAATATTTCCCACATCCTCACACTCAAAGAGATTTTGGAGAGAAATCAAGCCTTGCCAGAGCTTATTTATTTTCAATTGAATTACTTGTTCCTCGATAACCTTTCTAGCTCTAAGCTGTGATTTATCAAAATATTCTCCCCAACTTTATATGAACATGATGATCTGAGCATCACCTTAAATATCTACCAATTTTGGTAATTTTTCAGGTATAGATGGTCAAACGATGGTATGCATTGCATATTGATTTCTAACTGATCCAAGGGTTAGCTCAAATTGTGAACCAATCGAAGCCATTTGATCAACAATGAAATTTTGAGTCCATAGGATAACCCGTATGTTAAAATATTTTAAACCTTCGATTAGGTCCCATATTTTGTGCTAGTAAGATCTCATTCTCTCATTTTTGGTGGTTTCCCACCCACAGATTCAACTTATGACCAACTCTGAATCTCTAAATACCTTTATTATTTTCACACCTAGCTGCTCTACGAGAACCAAATCATGGACAAAATATTCATAATCTGAATCATTATTTGACCATGGTAACTGGAAGTGGAAAGCATTGAGGGTCTCTAATTCACTCAGAGATACCAATTGGATGCCAGCTCCAAAACTGATTTCTCATTTGGCACCATTAAAAGATAGTGTCCATAAACTTTTTTCACCCAGTCCACTAGATTTCTCTCGTTCCTTTACCAATTTTGGGAGGACTTGGTCATCATCAAAGCTCACATAGATTCCTAACCTGGTTGCATTGTTTTTTTTTGAATGGGTGTGAACCAATGAACTGATTTAGCAAGACCTCCTCTTCCAGATTCTAATCACTTGTGTCCTTCCTCATCCTCTAACATCTTTATGTAATACATCTCCATTTTTGAGAAGGAATAATGTTCTACTTCAAAACTTAGCACCACATCTTCTACTATATGTTCGGGGTGAAAAGGCTCTGACAATATTTTCATCTTCACCCCATTTTTTTCTAAGTATCAAATGAGACCAATAAAGTTTCATCTATCAATCAAGATTCATCATGAAGTCTCTTGCAAGACACATTCTAAAAACTAGGGGAATGTCGATTACAAACACTTCTTGTGTGGAGATTTGGCTTCGACGTGAGAATAAGGTCAAAGAAATATCTTTGATGTGGCTGACAGTCGGGAATTTCTTCCCGTCTAATTGCATGATCCCTTTCTCAAGAGGGTCATACTTAAGATTCAAGGCATCAACCACTTGTTTGGGCATGACTATGCTACTAGCTCCCAAATTAATCATATTATTATGCGAAATCTTGTCTTCCACAATAAGCATTAAAAAGAAAGGAGTGGGCTTCAGTTCTCTTAATTTTTTTATGTTTGTATTATCTATGAAACTCATGTACATCGTAGCTCTTGAAGTTTGTGGGTCTAACATGGGACCTTTCCCTCTATCTTGATTGTGTGGTTTGATTGTATCCACCTGTGGTGTTTTTTTTCTTTTTTCCATACTTCCTAGAGCAATGTAGAATACTTTGGAAATGATATAATGTCCCATAGAGACACATTAGTAGGCTCCTTCTTTAGTTTCTCAACTATGTTAAGCATTCTGACTAGTAGAACCTTAGGCTTGAATGGTGGTTTTTCATTTTCTTTAGGAAGAGGTTGGTTTGACATGGATGAGCTCAATACTTTTTCCATATCCTTCACTACCAATGGTGGAGCTTGTGGTTGTTGAGCGGGTTAGATCTTTGAGGCTTTCTCTAATTGTGGTTGAAGTTGTTGTGGTTGTAGATGTTCTGGAGTTCATTGCACATATTCTATAGTGACTCTTCTCTTGGACCTTGTTTTGTAGTTTCAATGTGCCTACGGATAACTACTTGTTGGAACATCATTTACAAATACTATGTCTTCTTATTCCATTCTAGAAAATAGTGCTTGGTTCTATGAGATATCTAGCTTTTGTTCTAAGGACATCCCTTATGTCTTAACTTTGAAGCAGGCATTATCCATTTCGGGAGGCTGATACTTTTCTATGTTTGAAAACACACCCTAGCATCTTTGTTCTATTATCTTTTGTTGGATATTTCCCCTTGGAAAATTTACTGGTATATGGCGATCATTATGTGGGAAACAATACATGTTGTCATCTTCCGTGAGGTTGCTTTTGTTGCAAGTATGGATATATTTGGTGGTGTTATCATTACATTTTTCATTGATGTCAACACTGCATTGGTTGATTACATATGGTATTTGTATAGTTGATATATTGAAGAAGTGTTTACAATACATAAAGCTATATTTGTGAAGTTGTAGTTGTGAAGGAGTGTTGAAGTGTGTTTTCATTGTGCTCCAGTATTGTTCTCTACATTTCTCCTGTGTTGATCCTATGCCTACGCAGATCTATAAGTGTGTTCATAAGCTTCGATGGATAATCTATCTTGAGTTTTATCTTCTAGATCAATGGAGAGTGAAAGATGTGTTCACCGGTGTGTGAACTAGTTTGGCAGAACTATCTGTTCGTGCGCTCTGAGAAATGTTTTGGCTCCATAGTCTTCTAATATTTGGTTTTAGATCTTGTATATCTGGGATGATTTTTTTGATGGTTTATGTTTTCTCACAAAGTTTCTCATGTTTTGGCACTTCAAAAGACCTTCTCTAGAGCTCATTTGTTTTGTTGGTTGGTCTGATTGGATTGATGAAGTTTGTTGTATTTGCTATAGATGTATTTGAGGAATTTTTCAGAGATGGAAATATGTTTGGTGAAGCCTATTGAATGATGCACATGGATTATCTTGCTGAAGATGTGTGTACTTCAAATATTTTTGGTATTTTCATTACATTTGGGTGACCTGGTGTTTACACATTACATTAAGTTGTTTCATCAATTTGAGGAAGGGTGTGATTGATCCAAGATGTTGTTTGGGTCCTAAATTTAATATGTAATTGGTCCTCTCTCATTCTTATCCAACATGGGAATGTTGAGTAGCTTAACTTGTTTGAATTTGTAAATGAAAATGTATAGCCAACCTTGGAGAATATTTCTAGGATTGAATATGGTATAAAATAAAATCAAGTTGTAGCAAATTTGTATCCATACATCGTCATTCGATTCAAGTAAGAGAAGTGCGTAAACAAGTGCAAAAAGAAGATTGTGCAAGAGAGAATTGAGGCAAAAATACTTTATTGTGTTAAATTATTGAGAGCAGTGATCTCATGGTATATACAATCTTTTGGTCAAGTTGTGAAGTGTGTGGAACCCTTGTGGTGGATCTTCATTTATCTCTTTTTTATTTTTCTATAGGTAGTGAGCCTCCTTCTAGACAATGAGTCCTTCTCAAGGTAGTGAGCCTTTGTATCTAGGAAATAATCCCTGTCATAGTGAGCCTTTATATCCGATATTGCATTGCTACTATATTGTGAGTCAATCCTTACTATGGTTTTTCCCTCATTGGGTTTTCCACGTAAATTTAGTGTCTTTGATGTTTTATTCTTTTATTCTATTTTTAAGTTTACACTTAATAACAGATTGAAGATAAAGTGGAATTGATCAAGTTTAGAAGGAAAGTAATTTGATACAAATGATTCACCCCCACTCTCATTTTTCTTGTGCATTTCAACAATTGGTATCAGAGCTATGGTTCCTAGGTGAAAAGCTTAACCACTTGAGGTAGATCAGATGGCATAGAAGTTGCACCTTCTAATTTTTGATTGAGCTAATTACATTGACTAGAAATAATAGATGAGAGGATATTTGGTTTCAATTGGTTTCAAGACTTGGCAAGTTGTGGAGACAAAGTAAGTTAAACCTGTTGTTGGTCCTTTGTTGATGAGATTCTAGCTTATGAGCAGAATGAAAGAGCAAGGTATGCTATCTTCAGTGCTCTATCCAGAACTTAATAAACAAATAGTTATTTCTCTAACTATTTCTCATAAAGTATGGACAAATTTGAAAGACATTTATGAAGGGAATGATAGGGTAAATTTTTCAAGGAAACTAACTGCTAAACAAAAAAATTGAAAACTTAAGAATGGAAGATGGAGAAGATATTACAAGCTATTATGAGAGATTTTAACTTATAGCAACATAAATCAAGAATCAAGGTGGTACCATGTGAGATGGAGATATAATTGTGAATATCTTGATGAACTTACTAGACAATTATAGTGACAAAGTATCTACTCTTGAAGAAAAATATGATCCAAAGACATTTACTAAAGAGCATCTATTTTGTTTCTTGACTACATTCAAGATGAGAAAATTTGGAAGAGAAAAGGAGAAGACTACAACAAACTTTAAAGAAATGAAGAGAAGAGATGACCTGGATGATGAAAATGATACAAAATAATTGGAAGAAAATTTCACAAGGATATTGAAGAAAGGTACCTATAAATAAAAAGGTAAGTAATATTCTAAGTTTTTTACTTGTGAAAATATTGGTCATTATGCATCAAGATGTCCTAATAGAAATACACACAACAAGAAAAAGGACAATAACAATAATTTAAAAGATAAAAAGGATAAGAAGTTCAAGAAGTTGTATTATGTCAAAGAAGATGCAAGAATCTCTGATGATGAATCTGACTTTGAGGAAGATAAGGATGAATGCTTATTTTTGCCTCTAGAAAATAAATTTATATCTGTAGACATGCAAAACTGACATCGTACATCTCGCTCTAACATCGTGCATCGAATTCTGCTATTAATCAATTAAAGTAGTTTATTGATTAATTTACTAAGGTTCATTAAATAAATCAAAATTATTTAATCAAATCCTTAAAGTTCTTCTCATTTGATTTAATAAATCAAACTGATTTAATCAAATGTCAAATCCCTAAAATCCCCTAAGTTAATTAATCTACATTAATTAACTTCTAATCATGATTATCATTCTCCAACTTTTGACTCAACTAGAGTCAAATCCAAACTCCTAACTAACCCACCCACTTGCACCAATAAATCATTTATTTGATTTATAATTCCTCTAATTACATTCAAAAGGGCATCAAAATGGAATATTCTTCCAATTTGAATCTTCCCCCCAAAAGGGACTTGTCCCTTCCAACAAGGTTTTAAATGCTATTTGCACAAGTCAACATAGCATTTATTACACCTTTCATCCCCCCAAAACATGTCAAGTCTTTCAAATTCAAATTTGAAAGTGGCACATTGGCCAAGACTTGCACATTCCTCACCCTCTCACAGCTTGACAAGTGGCACCTTGTCATTGGCTTGTGAATTATCCCACATTCATCTAAAATCACTCAATCTCCTACTCTTGAATCTATAAAATGCAAAGCATTTCAACACAAATGATCCACAACACACAACTCATGCTCATTGTAAGGTTACTCTCCACTTGTGAGAACTGATCTTGCTTATCATCACACCCTTTTCTTAGCAATATTTTCTGATTGCAAGGTCACTCTCTTCATTTGAGAGGATATCTTGCTCATCATTTGGAATTTTGCTTATCAAGGATTGGGAAAGGGCAACTTCCTACAACACTAAGTTGCACCAATCTACTATGGGATAGGAATGATTCATGTTTTATGCATTGTTCTTATTAGTTGCATTGTTTAACATGATTCTATATTTCATAGGGATTTTTAAGTTTGCTAATTTAAACTAACTTTTGTGCTAACAACATAAAATGGTTTAGGTTGATCTTGCAGATTTTGACATCTACAAAATGGTGCTAGAAGGAGGGCATTTGATCCAATTTTGGAAGTTATCCACATTCACATTCACAAAATCAAATTTCGTGTTTTTTATTATTGAAAGTTGAGCTACTTTTATAATGATTTAATTGGAGAGAGCTGACTATTTTTTGTTAAGATTAAGCAGTGATCCATATCTTTGATAGGCATACAAAATCATGCTTTTAATCTTTGTGTTTAGTAGACAGTTACAACCATGATCTCCTTTATTTTTGTATTTAGTCAACAATCTGCTACTCAAACAGGGCTTAAATAGACATTTTTTTTTTCTCAATGCTGTTTTTTTAGGAAGACATGAAGATTACCATCATACAATCACAATTGTGGTTTGATTTATGGAAAGAAAAAAAAATAGATCAATATGTTCTTTTTTTTTTAGGATAAAGCATTAACATTGATTGAATCTATCATAGAGTATATTCTATCCATTATGATCTCTGTTTTTAGCATATATTCCCCTCTGTTCTTTTCATGGCTCCGTTCACAAAGCATTTTCTCCATATCTACGTAGGTGTGTATTCTCATTTTTACATTTATTCTGCACATTGCAATTGGTGTCAATATCAATAAGAAATGACTTATTATAGGTAAAACCTTCGAGCCAGGGATGATAAATTCACCTTTTTTTCACGTTTGTCTGAGATTTGCTTTGAATACCTTTTCTCTGCTGTCAGATCCTCTGCGTAATAGGGGCAAAGCACTATGTTGACCGACCTTTGTGCTGTGCTTTTCATTATCAGTTTATATCTCATATTGACCGGTCCCTGTTGCCCACCCACTTCGCTTCAAGCTGTATGCTTTTGCTGCTACGGTGTTTAGATTCTCTTCACTGTGAGTTCTAATGTTAGGAGGCAGACATTAATATTTTGTATCCTGAAAACAAGTAATCTAAAAAGATCAAATCATAATCTGCACCGGCCTGTCAATAAGCCTTATTTTGCGCATTGTCTCTTACTGGGAGCACAAGGACTGTCATTCAAGAGTAACCTTCTGTGAGGTAATCTGTCGAATAGTCTACCTGCCTTGCCTAGGAGTCCATAAAATCTTTGCATAAGAAACAAATGCACAGCTATGTTGATTTTGTTTTCTTTTGTGATTAACCTAGATGGTATTTGGTCAGAATGTTAAGACAGTAGCGTACCACTCTCTCTAATATTGAGAATATTGATTTAAGCTGATGAGAGAAAGTCTTTACCAAATTACTTAGCTTGTGGAGGCGTATCTTTCTAGTCGCTACCAGCATGATATACGCAGCAGATCACTTGGATGCTTGCTATGTGTTTGGCGTCGCCTAGTATCAACAAAGGCGTGACTTGCTAAGACAAGGCTAAAGTCGATTCAAAGGATGTGAGAGGCTATGGGAAGCTTTGAATACAAAAAAAAGAGAGGCGCAGTCCATCCCACTTTAGCACAGTACTAGTGCTAGTGATGTAGTCCATACTATGTACGTAACATGAGTGGCCACGAGTGGTTAATGCAGGCAATGCCATACTCCATATGGGATGATAAGGAAGTGGGGAGATCTCAGTATGGATCTGGTTTCGCCTTACTATCTCATATATGGTTCGCATTCTCATACCAGCAGTTCTGGTTCGCATTCTCATACCAGGAATAGAGGTTGATCTCCACTCCGTCTCCACTCCGCACTGGTCCACTTCATATAGAAGGTCTTTACCAAAGTAGTAGCATGAGTCTCTATAGCTCCCTTCCCTAGCATTGCAGGCATAGAACATTCATTAAAGACATCACTGTCTTTTAGCCGATTCTGTTAGGAACTTCACGTGCCTAGCCTATCACTGCTCAAAATCCCGCCACACTGAGGTAAATTCATGAATTAAGGGTGTCACATCTAGTCACTAATGGCGGCTAAAAGACTACTGCAACTTTCAAGTACACTTCGATTGCTTCCCTAATATTGACGTTGTTGTCTTAATGGAATTTAGTTTTCTCAACATTGATGTTGCTTTCTCTATTTTAATGCTGCTGTCATAATGATGTTAGCAGGAGAGTTTTTCTGCAAAACATTCTTAAATTTGGCGTAGGTAGATATGGTTGCAGGGTAAGATTATATTATCTGGTTGTACACTTGCACTTACCAACTGTGTTCGCCGAAATTTTCTCATATATCTATTCAATGTTGTCCTTGCATGGACTTGTCACATTTTTCTACACCTGCCAACAGCATTAACTAAGAAAACTTTCAAATCCATTCGCTGTTTTTATATTTTTCTCCCTACTGAATGCATTTGCTTGAAATTTTTCCAACGAATCCTATTATGTCTTATCTGGTTGTCACGCATAATATTTAAGTTTCTCTCACATTGGAAACTTTTTGAACTATTGGTTGGTACACTAGGACCAGTCACTACTAAAGAAAATTATAGTGGGCCGAACAATCTGTGTTATCAAACAATACAATCTAGGGATATGGGCAGGCCTATGGAAATAGGACAACTTTATAGACTGATGCATTTATGATCAATGAGGACCTTTCTCCAAAGGGACACAAATTTTATCATCTATATCAAAGCTATTTATTATTTTTAGGGGTGCATAAAATCTGATCTTTTTTAATACTAGCTTTGTAATAGCCATCCTTATAATAAATCTGATTTGTGAATTACTTTGTAATGTTTTGTAGGTTGGCATTGGACTTGGACATTGAATCAAGGAACACAAACATATTGGAGTTGGAAAATTAGACACATCAAAATTAAGACTTAGAATCATTCATCGATTATGATTTTTTATAGTTTATGGTTAAGGTGTAGGCTTGGATATTTTATCTTTTAGCTATGTGTACAAGTCTTTAGGTAGTATGGCATTCAAAGGATAAACATGGTGGGATGCCTTTCTTTATTATTTTCTTGATAATGGTTGTATACTATTAACTTTCATCTTAGGATTAAGATAATTGATTATGAGAGACTTAGTGGTTCATTTTATTTATAACAACCTTGCATTATTTGTAGGTTGACATTAGAGGTTGACTTTAGGATCAAGCGCAAACGAAGGCGAATGAAGTAGAGTTTGAGATTTCCTTGAAACCAAGACTTGGGAAAAGAGCATTTTTTAATGCTTGTTTTAAACAATCTAGAGCTTACACTTCTACTCTCATTTTTCTGTTTTAAACCAATGCACATTTCAATTTGGGTTTAAAATTAATCACTTGACTTGATTTCTTCAATTGGGATAAAATTGAACCTTAGAAACACTTACTAAATTTCAATTTGGACTTAAAATTGAACAAGGCAATCACACATTTCAATTGGTGCTTAAAATGAACACATCATTGGTTTGAGGTTTAAAATGAACATGTGCATTCAATGCTTTGTAATCTTTTTCACAAAGTAATATCATCGAAAAGACGTATGTGTTTCTCTCGCACCTCACGGTGATCTTGAGAATCAAAAGTCTTTTTTATGATATTAAGTTGTCAAAAAGATTGCCTTCACATTTCATTTTGGGAAACTTAAAATTAACAAATCTTGCGAGTGTGAGTGGAGTGCATCGCGAGTGTTCTCTCTTTGTTTCTCAACAAAGATCGATTGAACTATGGATGTACTTACTTGCTATTGTTCACCTTTAGAGGGCCTACCTTGGTGGGAAAAAGTACTCACCCCAAGGGAACGACTCAAGCGGTAACGGGCTAAAGCCAAGCTCTTCCAAACCACTATATAAATTTGTGTTCATGGTGAAAGCCATGGACAATGGGAAGCGGCGCATGATAACTCTCCCCCAGTATCTTTATGATGCGTAAAGCCCTTGTTCTAAGGGTTGGGAGATCTCTCACAAGGATTTTATCATTGCACCCCCTAAACTGGATGCCCTTACTACAAACCTTTGTTTAGAAAGCCAAAAACCTTATCTATTTTGTTGGTGCAAGAGGTCATGTCCTCTGAAGCCGCCCCACGTAACATGCGGTCTTGTTGTGGAAATGGAAAGTATGCCATGGGAGATTCATGGGTACTAATGCTTGGTTGACCCGAATAAGTGAGTGCCGTGGAGGGGAGCCAGTGTGGTCAAGCATTTAGCCATTCGCACAAGATATGCGCAGCTGGATTTATCCAAGTGGGAACCCAACAAGATATTGCCTCATCATCCTAGGGTTGTAAAAGTGCTTGGAATCAAAAACACATTGCTTGATCTTGAAAACATTTGGAAAACAAACATACACAAATACCTATTGATTAACTTGCCCACTCTTGCTTTCCCTAAGAATCACATTCCTAGAGGTTTCTAAGTGTGCAAATTCTACCATCATTTGTTTCCAATAAGGATAAACATAAGGAACTTTTGCCCTATTTTCCTTGATTTCTGCATAAAGGACCTTGTGGAATGAGAAAGAGAATGGGACATTAGACATATAGTTTGAAAACCTAAGCAAGCAAGTGTCTTGGATAAAAAGAACCTCATTTAACCAAGATAAGAGACAAATTTGATTACACATGTGTTTTCTTACATGATCAAAATCCAAAAAATCAAAGTTCAAGAAGCTTAGTCTTAAATCTCGTGAGGAGCGTCTTGAGAGACTTTTCGAGTTCAGAGTATAGCGTGTCCTTCAACACCAAGATCTTGTAAGCAGAAGTGTTATTCTAGGTCAAGTCTAGGATCAAATTCAATCACTTTCATCCATCTCTCAACCATCAAAATCAATCAAAAGTCACCTCATCAACAACTCTTGGAAACTTTGTAAACATCTTCTATGCTAAACTTTTAGGCGAAATCAAATCACTTTGTTTGACTTAACACATCTAGTCAAACCATCATCCTATACACGAGTTTTCTCTAGGATAACACAACTTCCTAGGGTTTACAAGTTCATCTTGTTTGGCTTAACACACCTAGCCAAATCATCAAATCATCACCTCATTTAACTTGACACACTAAGTCAAACTACCATCTTGTAGGAGTTCACTCTTGGATAACACAAGTTCCTAGAGTTTTACAATTACATTTATCACTCTTGTTTGACTTAACACATCTATTCAAACCATCAATCCAATCATGATCAATCAAGTCCTAAAAGTTTAGCATTCCCTTCAAAGTTTCTTTAAGAGTTCCATTCATCCATATCACTCATTTTTCGTTATCTCATCCTCATCATCACTTTGATCCTTCAATTATCCTAGTTCTTTACTTCTTTGAACCTAAGGTTTAGACTGATCTAAAGGATTAGAGGTTCATCTCTTACATTCTTGAAAATTGATCTTCATTTTATGGTTCAAACTCGATCTCAACACAAGAGGGACATGGAATATAAACTTGATCCATCCATCATGAGCAATTCGATTCAACCAAACTATTCAAGCCTTGCAATACCATTTGATTATCAAAGCTTGTACAATCCATACATGGGAGCATTATCTCATACAAACATCAATGGTACAACAAATATGAGCATACCCAATCCAAATTTTGGAACACCTTTCCCAATGATAGATTTAAATCTAAGTCCAAATCTGCAAATCTATCAACCAAACACTCAATGCATGAGTTTTCCAAACAACATCATCCCACCAAATCCATACATACCAAGTGCAACTTTACCAAACATGACCATTTCAAATCCACACTTGGTAAACTTTGGGGTCGACATGTTTGCAAATCCCCCTAATGTTGTTCAAAATCCTAGCAATATATTGGCAACTCCATATGTTGATTCAAGTCAAGGTAACACCATGCAAAATCAAAGTTACCTAAATCAAGGAAATATGATTCTAGACCACAAAAATGTTCAAAGTCAACCTATAATGCTGAATCAAAACATCATACCAAACTATCCCATTTTTTCATCGATATCGCAACAACAGATGGAAACCATCCAAGCAACCCCAACAATCAACAACATTCCCATTCCACCAACACCACCACCGCCGCCAAAATACAACACGACCAATTCATTCTCCATCATGTTGCAAGCTGCACAAGAAGCTTCCCACAAAAAGGCACTCCAAGCCCAACAAGCTGCACAAACTCAAGCACAAGCGGCTCAAGTAGCCCAACAAGCGCAAGCGCAAGCAAAATTCTACGCACTATTGCAAACAATCCAAGAAGAAGTAGCACAACAAAGATCCCAACAAAAAGCTTTGTTGGCACAAAAACAACATGACAAACAACAAGCGTTGTTGGCTCAACAGCAAACGCAGGCCTTACCCACTCAACAAAGCTTGCAACAGATTCCCACCGCAATTGTTGAAAACAAAAATCAAGATCAATCTATCAATAAGCACTTTGAAGATGTTTCAACCTTGACCAATGATCAAATCAACATACACCAAGAGCTACTTTTCAATTATGATCAAAACTCACCAACGATGCCCAACAATGATCAAATTCAAGAAATATCAACATCACTTGATCATATGGTTGAAGACATTGGTAATCTCTCTTCCACAATTGTTGAAAACAATGTTCAAAATCTTGAAGATGCTTCTACCCAATCCAGTGATCAACTCAACATTCGTCAAGAGCCACTTTTTAGTGATCTATTTCAAGATGTGCTACAATTATTTGATCCCATTGACATAATCTACGATCTGTCAACCAATGATCATATCGAAAAAGTTTCTACATCGCCTTATGAGTTAGAGGAAATATCTCAAGAATGTATTCCAAAGAATGATCAAAATATTCCATCAAGGCCTAGCAATGGTCCCTCCCAAGGCATATTGACATCCTTCAACCTTATGATTGAGAATAGTGAAAGAATATTTGACACTAAACTTAATCCAAATCCATTCAAATAACAAGTGGATATTAATCCACATCCCATGCCTAAGGATGATGTCCAAGAACCCCTTGTAGACAATCCATCCTTTGAAATTGACCCATATCAAGAACTTGATCCAAAGCATGTCATAAGTAATTCTGAAATCACTCAAGATTGAGAATTCGTATCTCTAAGATACTATAATGATCTAATGGGCACTCTTTTATCTATACAAGATGTCACAAATGATGATCATATCCATATAACACATATTCCTCCACCTACCCGCAAGATGCTTTCTTTGGATGGACACGTAGATGATCTTCATTTAGAACAAGAGTCTCATACTCTTGATATCATTACCAAGGAACAAGAGTCTCCTACTCTTAACATTTGTGCACAAGAGCCAGATTTAGAAAAATCTAGAGACATATTAGAAGCAAATCATGAAGAAGGCTCCTACAGAAGTCGTGAATCAAAAAGCATATCAAGAATGAATCATGAGGAAGAATTTTACAAGGATAGTAAATCACCAACACTTCTTGAAGAAGTAGTACAATCTGATATCTCACAAGATCAAGCTAAAGATATCAATCAAGAAGTCATCCCACATATGGAGGATCCCATCACTTATAAAGTTGGATCACTTACCTTTCTTAAAGCAAGCTATCTCGTCAATAAAGAAGCTGACACTTTTGAAGGGCCACGACAAAGCAGAGAAGGAGTAACACCTTGTTTCCAAGGTACATCATATCCTATTGCAAATAAAATGTTTCAACAGATGAATTATCTAGGCAGAGGATTAGGCCTACATGAACAGGGTATCCTAGAACCAGTGCAGATTGTTGGCAATCCTAAGCATCAAGGCCTGGGTTATTCAGAAATCAAGGGACATAAACATATCGGGGATACTCCTATAAAACTGGGGGCAACTTCGTCTCAAGCAAACGTCAACATAGGGAGCACAAAGAATCCTTATGATGAAACTGATGCCAATACTACAACCTGCCATGTAACAAATCTTCATCCACCCATCACCCCATCCACAAATTGGGACCAACATCAAAAGAAAGACTTGAATCGAAGCATGAAGAACGTTATCAAAGAAAAATAAGCTACGAAGCATATTAGACAAATCAAGTACATATGGATACCAAAAAATATAAAGAAAGATTATCCCTATCAAACTCCATTAGTCAAAGAAACTATGGGGCAAAATAAAAATGGGGCAAGTATCCATCAAACATTTCCACAAAAGCAAAATAAAGCTTCTCAAGCAACATACAAAGTGTATCAAGTAGTTGGTCCAAATTCCATGCACACTTCCATATCCACCCATTATTGCTCATCTTCCCAAGTTTGGAGAGTCAAAGGTTCCAAACCATCGACCAATCCATCTTTTATCCCTAAACACATTCAATCCACGCCTCCATGCATGATATCCAATTCTCACATTGACCATGTATTGGCAACGACCCTTCATCGTAAGGATTCAGAAGGCACTCTATTGCGATGTACGCACAAAGACAGAGTTAACCTCGGTATCAGCAAAGCAGATCAGGGATCTCAAAAGTTGTATTCAAGTGCACATATCTTGGCAAAGCAACTTCTGCAATCAGGATATCGTTGGCATGTTATGACAAAAGCATCAACATCAGCAGTACCAGGTGATTCAACATCTGTTTGAAATTTCTGAAAAAATACAAAAAAAAATAGAAAATGTCCTGAAGAAATGGTCACTTTGATGAAAACCTGGCAAACAGGCATCTTGGTGACAACAAAATATCAAAAATACAAAAATCCAAAAAAATCAGAAAAAGGATTGAAAACAGTAAAGAAAAAAATTGTCCTCCAATGAAAACCGCTTCGGTGGTGCTTTAGACAAGTACCATGATGAAAACCTGGCAAACAGGCGTCATGTGTAGAATCGAGCATCTACATACACCATTTCAGGAGAAAGCATCTTATCGCATCCACAATAAAGCCATCATTTGAGCCATATCATCCGTTCATTGATGAACCGCTTATCCAATCCATTTTTATCCATTTGCATCGATACTCCATGTTATCTGGATCTTGATGAAATTTTGGTGCACACTTTACACGTGTTTATGGTAAACATCTTGACATGGGTCACTTTCATTGATCCCATCATACCGAACGCTATCTGAGCCTTGAAGCATTATCTAAATGAGCATTCGTCCATTCAAACACCTTATCTTATCGCAATATAATCCATATCCATTCGTTCAAGAATCCATCCATGGCCATTCAAACATTGCTAGACATTGGGGGCAGATATTCACATCTCGCTTTGAGAATAAATCTTGATCTATGTCCTCCAACTTATGAAGTGATCCGAACATTGGAAAATAAGCTGGTCAAAGCATTTATGATCCAAATCCAAGTCACTAGCCCATGGCATATTTTGACAGGAAGACATTCCTCATCAATCCGAATAATTCATATCAGTCGCATCTAATGTACACTTCAGCATCGCATCCAATCATCAAAACAATTTTGTTCCAAATCAAGCTTCATCAATCTTGATCAGTTTAATCTAATCATCACCTTGTTTGGCTTAACACACTTAGTCAAACTATCATCTTGTGGACAAGTTTACTTTAGGATAACACAACTTCCTTGGGTTTACAAGTTCATTATCACCTTGTTTGACTTAACACACTTAGTCAAACTATCATCTTGTGCACAAGTTTACTCTAGGATAACACAACTTCCTTGGGTTTGCAAGTTCATTATCATCCTTGTTTGGCTTAACACACTTAGCCAAATTATCGAATCCAAAACCACCTCGTTTGGCTTAACACACCTAGCTAAACCATCCTCTTTTGTACAAGTTTACTCTAGGATAACACAACTTCCTGGAATTACAAGTACATTATCACTTTCGTTTGACTTAACACACTTAGTCAAACTATCAATCCATCAATCTGATCAATCAACATAAAGCTTGGTTTTCAACAAAATCCCAAAATAGAGCACTGATATCATCACATATCCATATCCAAATCGTCAAAATCATGCAAAAATCCAAAAACATTCAAAAATCCATCCATCAAAATCCAAAAAAATCCAAAAAATTCAAAAATCCAAAAACATCAAAAAGCATTCAAAATATCAAAAACATGAAAACATCAAAAATAGAGTCACCTTGTCGAACTATGTCGTCTCTGAGCTTGAGCATAGGCAAGGTTGATCTTTGATCATCCCCCGAGACAGTTTGTGTCCGTCGCATTGGCATCCGTTTGCCCATCTAGTTAGGCGTCCATCGCATTGGCATTCGTTTGCTTATCTTTTCTGTTACAATCAGGTCCATCCTTATGCGTCTGTCACATTGGCAATCCGTTTGCCCATTTATTTATGCGTCCGTCGCATTGGCAATCTGTTTGCCCATTCATTTATGCGTCCATCGCATTGGCAATCCATTTTCCCATTCATTTATGCGTCCGTCACATTGGCAATCTGTTTGCCCATTCATTTATGCGTCCGTCGCATTGGCAATCCGTTTGCCCATTCATTTATGCGTCCGTCGCATTGGCATCCGTTTGCCCATCTAGTTAGGCGTCCATCGCATTGGCATTCGTTTGCTTATCTTTTTTACCTTTAGGTCATTCTTTATGCGTCCATCGCATTGGCATCCATTTGCCCATCTATCTCATCCGCAGTCAAGTCAATTGACACAAAATCCAAAAAACATTCATAAAATCTTGAAAATACCAAAAACATTTGTAAAACATCTCAAAAATTCCAAAAACAGCCTCAAAACATTTGAAAAAACCAAAATGGTGCATCCGTTTCATCTCGCTTTCACCCGTGATTGTCATCACTCATAATAAAGTCAATCGTCGCTTTCACCCTTTGGTGAGTTAGTCAGAAGCAAGTTTAGCAGGTTCTAAAGTAAACGCCTTATCGTCAGAGTCTCGAAGGTCTAAGTCAATAAGTCAGCAAGTTGGTCAACTCGGAGTATCAATAGCTTATCACCCAATCAGTCTCACCAAAACCCTGATCACTACATGTCCTAGGATGAAGCTTTCCTGCGATGGACATAAGCATCAGGTACCCCACATTAGTTTAGCCTGGCTAGTGGTATGAAGAACATTAACTTGTTTCTTTACTTTATTTGGTCTCTTTGACTTATCTTATTTTGCGCTCATTCCATGGACCTCTCGATGATGCCTAAACAAAATAGGTTTAGAGAGAAAGGAATGGGGCAATGATCATTATCTTTTTATCTGCTGTGCTTGTTGGATGTTCTTGTAAAATAACTTGGCGAATACTTGCTTTGTTGGGTCCGTCCTAGCAGGGTTTCCGTATGTCGAGTGTGAACAAGAGCACTCCTATCTGATTGTCGAGTCAGAGTCCATCACACTAGGCACAACGCCATCCTGGTTCTTAATACCTTGATGCATCGCCCCTATGTGTGTTATCGAACATAAAGAAAGTTACGCTCTTTATCTCCCATTCCTGGATAAGCAATACATCATCATCTTTCATCATCATCTCTAATAAAGTTGGCTTGTTGAACTTCTGCATCTTCTTGGATTCAAGGGTTGATCCCTCTCATTCTTCTATCCTCTTTCACGCTAACAATGCATCCATGCTACATTTGCACTCTCATCCTAAATAATCATGTCATATCATCATCCATCTCATCCATCTCACATGCATTGCATAATCATTTAATATGTTTAGGATAATATAGATTTGTTATTTTAAGCATCTTCTAAACATCTGATTTACATCATCATTATCATCCATACATCCATTTTGAACCTCTTTGTCGTGAGATCGACCTCAAATCAAATCTTTTGCTCGATCTCTCGAGGGGGCAATGTACTAACGTACTTATTTTCGCCGGAGCATCTGAAAAATCAGAAATTTTTTAATTTCGATGTCGGCAGAATCATTCTTTGAACCAATGCAACGAGTACATTACTTCAAAGAGGGGCAAAATTTAGACATGCAAAACTGACATCGTACATCTTGCTCTAACATCGTGCATCGAATTCTGCTATTAATCAATTAAAACAGTTTATTGATTAATTTACTAAGGTTCATTAAATAAATCAAAATTATTTAATCAAATCCTTAAAGTTCTTCTCATTTGATTTAATAAATCAAACTGATTTAATCAAATGTCAAATCCCTAAAATCCCCTAAGTTAATTAATCTACATTAATTAACTTCTAATCATGATTATCATTCTCCAACTTTTGACTCAACTAGAGTCAAATCCAAACTCCTAACTAACCCACCCACTTGCACCAATAAATCATTTATTTGATTTATAATTCCTCTAATTACATTCAAAAGGGCATCAAAATGGAATATTCTTCCAATTTGAATCTTCCCCCCAAAAGGGACTTGTCCCTTCCAACAAGGTTTTAAATGCTATTTGCACAAGTCAACATAGCATTTATTACACCTTTCATCCCCCCAAAACATGTCAAGTCTTTCAAATTCAAATTTGAAAGTGGCACATTGGCCAAGACTTGCACATTCCTCACCCTCTCACAGCTTGACAAGTGGCACCTTGTCATTGGCTTGTGAATTATCCCACATTCATCTAAAATCACTCAATCTCCTACTCTTGAATCTATAAAATGCAAAGCATTTCAACACAAATGATCCACAACACACAACTCATGCTCATTGTAAGGTTACTCTCCACTTGTGAGAACTGATCTTGCTTATCATCACACCATTTGCTTAGCAATATTTTCTGATTGCAAGGTCACTCTCTTCATTTGAGAGGATATCTTGCTCATCATTTGGAATTTTGCTTATCAAGGATTGGGAAAGGGCAACTTCCTACAACACTAAGTTGCACCAATCTACTATGGGATAGGAATGATTCATGTTTTATGCATTGTTCTTATTAGTTGCATTGTTTAACATGATTCTATATTTCATAGGGATGTTTAAGTTTGCTAATTTAAACTAACTTTTGTGCTAACAACATAAAATGGTCTAGGTTGATCTTGCAGATTTTGACATCTACAATATCTATTTTGGAGAACAAGAGGAATGAAACTGGAGGTACTCTAGTGACTTCTTTTCATGCTAGACAAGATGAACACTTTTGGGTAATTGAAATGAGATGTTCAAATCATATGACTGGATATAATAGTAATTTCACTAAAATTGAGAAGTATGATTGAGGTATAGTCATGTTTGGATATGACTCAGGTGATAAGATTGTTGGTAAAGTAATAATTAATTTTGATGGAAAACACAATATTTACAATGTCTATTATGTAAAGGGTTTAAGGAATAATCTATTAAGTGTTGGAAAAATATGTAGAAAATATTTTAAGCTTGTATTTCAAGATAACACTTGTGAGATTAGACAAGGATTCAAAATGTGGTAGCAACTAGAAAAACTCATGGAAACATCTAGCAACTTAAAGGTGGTGATGGTAAGTGTTTTGTTTCTTAGATTAATGAGAGATGGTTTTGGCACAAGAGGATGGGACATTTGAATTTTGATAATCTGATTAGGATTAGTTCTAGGGAAATTTTAAGAGGCCTGCCTAGAATCACAAAGCCTTTGAATTCAATTTTCAGAAGTTTCTAGTTGGGAAAGTAGACAAGGAACAATATTCTACCAAAATGTTAGAATTAATTCATACAAAAGAACTCTATGGTCCTACAAGAATAGGAATCCTGAATGGTGATAGGTACTTTATGCTCTTAATTGATGATTACTCTAGGATGACATGGGTTACATTTACTATTGAAAAATATCAATCTCTTGATAGATTCAAGGTGTTTAAGGAAAGAGTAGAAAATGAGGTAAACCTGAAAATAAAATGCTTAAGGTCTAATAGAGGTGGAGAATTTTCATTCGGTGAGTTCAATGCATTCTATGAAGAAAATTGCATGAAGAGATATTATTTTTCTCCTAGAACCCCTCAACAGAATGGAGGTGTCAAAAGAAATAACCATACTATTCAAGAAGCAGCTATAACTATGATGAAAGAAGCAAACGTTCCTAATGTGTATTGGAGAGAAGAAATCCACACTGTTATCTATATTCTTAACAAAGTATAAATTATAGGTAAAAAAACTAAAACTCCTTATGTTACATTAGAAGAGATGATGAAAATCTTGGAAAGTTTGATGCTAGATGTGATGAAGGAATTTTTGTTGGATATTCAAATAACAACAACGAATACAAATGTTTTAATAAGAGGGTGAGAAAAATAATTGAAATTCTTAATATAAAGGTTGATGAAGCTATGTATAGACCAGTGGAAATAAATTAAGTTGAGCTTGATGATCCTATCTATGAGAAAATATAAGAATAATAAAAGGAAGAGAAAGAACAAAGTGATGAAGAGGAAATTTTGGAACCTGCACCCAAGAATCTTAAATATGTAAAGAGAAATCATCTGGAGGAATAGATAATTAGTGACATAAGTTGAGTGAAGACAAGAAGAAAAGTTGTTGAGGTAAAGTTGTGTTTACTTTCTAAGATAGAACCTAAGACTGTGAGTGAAGCATGTAATGATGATAGCTAGGATAGAGCAATGGAAGAGGAACTACAATAGATAGAGAAGAATGATACATGGTAAATAGTCGCTAGACCTACAAATAAAAATGTAATTGAATCAAAATGAGTTTTGGAAAAGAAGTTGAATGAATATGGTGAAGTGGTAAAGAATAAAGAAAGACTTGTATGCAAAGGAAATTCATAGGTTGAAGGAATAGATTTTGAATAAAATTTTGCACCTATAGCAAGAATGGAATCCATTCAAATGTTCTTGGAATTTTTAGCTCATAAAGACTTCAAAGTATATCAAATGGATGTCAAGTCTACATTTCTGAATGGAGAACTAGAAGAGGAAGTATATATGGAGCAAACAAAAGGTTTTGAATTATTAGACAAACCAGACATGGTTTGTAAATTTAAGAAGGCATTATATGGATTGAAGCAAGCCCCCAAAGATTGGTATGCTATATTGGATAAATATATGACAAATTAGGGATTCAAAAAAGGGTCCGCAAATAACAATCTTTATTTTAAGGTTAAGAAAAAAAAAATGTTGATAATTGTGGTATATGTTGATGCCATCATCTTTGGAGGAAATGAAGGTATGTGTAAGAAGTTTTTGGAAGAGATGCAAAAAGAATTTGAAATTTCTATGATTGTGAATTGAATTAGTTCCTTGGAATTCAAGTAAATCAAAATGACAAAGGGATATTCATTTCACAATCTAAGTATGTTAAGGAATTGTTGAAGAATTTTGGAATGGATGACTCCAAACCAGTGTGTACCGCTATGATAACTAGATGCAAGCTGAGTAAGGATGATGAATCTACTATAGTAGATCAGAGCATCTACAAATCCATCATTGGTGGACTATTGTATCTCGCTGCTACTAGAATAGAAATTATTCATGCAATATGCTTAGTTGAAATATTTCAAGTAGAACCTAAGGAGGCAAATGTTACGGTTGTGAAGAGGATATTTATATATCTTAAAGGAACTCTAAATTATGCGCTATGGTACTTGACAGACAATGATCTCACATTGAATTCCTACACTAATGAAGATTGTGTTGGTTGTGTAGATGACCAAAAGAGTACAAGTGGTGGTGCATTCTTCCTTGGGGGAAGATTAATTTCATGGTTGAGTAAGAGACAAGATTCGGTTTCTTTATCCATTGTAGAAGAAAAGTATATTGCAATAGCATCATGATGTACATAGTTAGTATGGATGAAGTAAACCTTGATGGATATAGGTGTGGTGAGTGATGAACCTATCTCTATATTTTGTGACAATACAAGTGCTATAAACATTTGAATAATCTAGTGATGCATTCTAGAAAAAAACATATATCTATCAAGTATCATTTCTTGAGGGAGAAGTTATTATAGAAGGAAGTTAAACTTGAATATGTACCTACCAAGGAAAACATTCCTAACATATTCACTAAGGCCCTTCTGAAGGATAATTTTGAGTATCTTAGAGGGAAGTTAGGGGTTACTAACCCTCCTTCTTTAAACTATGTGCACATGGAGGTGCATCAGTGTAGTCGATTCATAGACTCTTTTGTTCAGGACTAATGATTGAAGTCTACTCCTCAAGAGGAGTAGAGAAGTGAATTTTTGTAGTATGTGGATGTACTCCTAAAGGGGAGTGAATAAATCTTTATATGGTAAGAATTTTCTTTTCCATTGATGTCAAAGGGGAAGAGAGATCATGTGAAAAATTTATGCTTGTTTGGGTTGTCAATTCTAAAAATCATGTAAGCTTGTGGGAGAGAGTGTTGGAATAACCACCAACATCTTCCTTCAAGTTTGCGACATGGTTTAACAGCCTTCCATGGATCTTAATTGACGCTTGTATTGGATATTGATAAGTCAATCTTTCAATGCAAGGGCAAGGCCAATAATTGGTATCAGAGCCAGTCATAGGGTCAAACCCCTCCGGTGACGCTGAGGGGTGGATTGTCTGACTAACCACCAAAATCTCCCTTCGGTTCATGACATGGTTTAACTACCTCCCATGTATCTTAAGTGATTCTTTTATCTAGCATTAACAGGTCGATCTTTCGCTGCAACAACAAGGCCAATAGAGAGATCATGTGAAAATTATATGCTTGGGTAGGTTGGCACTTCTGAAGATCATGTATGTTGTATTTGATGGTTTTTCACATTATGTGTTGTCATCAATGACAAAGGGGGAGATTATTGCAAGTATGGATGTGTTTGGTGGTTTTTTCATTAATTTTTTCATTGATGTCAACATTGTACAGGTTGATTTTAGATGGTATTTGTATAGTTGAGATAATATAGAAGTGTTTAGAGTACATGGAGCTATATCTTTGAAATTGTTTTGAAGTAGTGTTGAAATGTGTTCTTATTGTGCTTCGGTATTGTGCTCTACACTTTTGCTATGTTGATCCTATTTCTATGTAGATCTATAAGTGTGTTCATAAGCATCAATGGATAATATATCTCGAGTTTTATCTTTTGGATTGATGGAGAGTGAAAGATGTGTTCACTGGTGTGTGAACTGGTCTGGAAAAACTATCTGTTTGTGGACTAGGATAAATGTTTTTGCTCTGTGGTCTTCTGATATTTGGTTTCACATCTTGTATATTTGGGAGATGATTTTTTTATATTTTTTCTATGTTTCGACAAACTTGTTCATGTTTTTGCATTCTAGAAGACCTCTAGAGCTCCTATGTTTTGCTAATTGGTCTACTAGATTGAAGTGTTATTTGTGAGTGAAGTATGTTGTATTTATTGTGGATGTATTTGAGGCATTCCTGAGAGATGGAAATATGTCTAGTGAATCGTATTGAATGATCCACATGTGATCATCTTGTTAGAGATGTGTGTACTTCAAATACTTTTGGTGTTTTCATTAGGTTTGGCCGACCTCGTATTTACACATTACATTAAGTTGTTGCATCAATTTGAAGAAGCATGTGATTGATCCAAGATGTTGTTCTGGTCCTAAATTTAATATGTAATTGGTCCTCTCTCATTCCTATGTAATATGTTGTTTTGTATTTTTATGTAGGTAGTGAGCCTCCTTCTAGATAGTGAGTCCTTCTCAAGGTAGTGAGCCCTTAATCTTGGTAGTGAGCCTTTGTATCTGGGTAGTGATCCCTTTGGTAGTGAGCCTTTTTATCTTGTATTTCATTATTACTATATTGTTAGTTAATCATCACCATGTTTTTTACCTCATTGGGCTTTCCACATAAATTTGGAATCTCTGGTGTATGCTTTCTATTATTTATTTTTCACATTTACACTTAATAGTAGATTGAAGATAAAGTGGGATGTATCAAGTGTAGAAGTAAAGTAATTTGATATAGCTGATTAACCCTCCCCCCCACTTCTTAGTTCTCTTGTGCATTTCAACAGTTTTTACCTCAGAAAAAATCCTCATTTGGGTTGCTCTTGATAGTTTGAAGTGGCATGGTGACTAGGACTATCTAGCTTGTAGATGCCTATTGTTGATTACCACCTTTCAAAGTTCCTTGGTATGTGTTTTGTTCATAAGGTGACATTTTTCCTTGATAGTTTTACATGGGAGGATTTAGGGGTGTTTCTTGTTGGTGCTAGATAAGGACTAGCTCATTTGCAAAATACCACATGAGGCTCTTCATATTGTTGACATTTGCTTCCAGTGAAGAGGAGCTCCACGTGATGGGTTGTCTTCTTGGGTATACATACATGGATGGTAGTGGCGCAGCTAACATGCTAGGTTGTGAAGTGGAGGCACTAATATTTTCTTCTTCCTAGGGCCCACTAGATATTTCTTCTAACATGGCCATTAGTGATCATGGTGGAAGCTTCCCTACATCAATTAAATTGTTCTCTACATGTAAAACCAAATTATATGTGTGAGGAAAGGTATCTCCTCACATATGCTATATCAAGAATGTGATATCTGAATTGAAAGTCTTTATATATAACATAAAAACCATAGCTATTGGAGGCCCAACTATCGTTGGAATCCTCTACCAAGTTTTGTGAAACCTACTATTGAAGTTGATCATGTCCTCCTACTAGACTCTCTTCGTAATGATCATTTTTTGTAGTAAGGAGGGGTGATTTCCTTTCTTTGAGAAGCACATCAACAGTTTCTCCAAGGGTTCATCCCAAGAGTGGATGGAGGAAAAAGTCAAGGATCTATACCAATATTGAGCCTTCCCTTTAAAGGATGCAACTAGTAATCTGAGGGCCACATTTTCTTCTACGATGTTATGGACTCTACATACCTCCACTATGTCTTGGAGATGCTTAGAATGGGTTTTAAAATCCTCCCTAGTGAATCTAAAAATAGCTTTGAGAGCATTGGTAGGTATGGTGAACCACACATCTTGGGGTGTAGGTGAAAGTAGTAGGCTACCACTATCCTAGGATACAAAATTTCTAGGAGCCAGAGTAGCTAAGTGAGCCAATGAAAAAAATTCCTTTGGATGGGGTAAATATTTATTCTAATTTGGAAGGTTTGGCCTCCTAGGCGAGTGTATAAAGCTCTAGTTTTTGGGTGAACACTTCTCACTCTTTTTCTTTGGACAAGTGACACAAAACATGTAACTCATGTTTTTCTAGGGACCGAAACGGGTAGCTGGGAGCATTGGAAATTTCCTCTGGAAGATTCTCTTGTTTGCACTTTGGGCATGAGATTGCCAGTCTCTCTTCTTAGTCTGATTTATAAAATATTTTTGAATTCTAGTTAGATGTTTCAAAAACTTGGGTCCCACCAGGTGTGCCAAAAAAATAATTGTTGATAAGAAAATATTGTGCCTCTTTGAATAGCCTTATGGGAAATTCAACGAGAGGGGAACCAAAATGTGCCTCACTGAATGATCTACGAGAGTTTTAAAGAAATTTGATGCTTCTTTGTGTTTAGAAAAAAGGGGAAAAGAGAAATGAAAGAAAAAACATAAAGATGACGATGCATTGAAGCTTTGAAAACATTTCAAAATTTAAACCACTTCTTACTCTTACTGAAATGGACACAAAATTCCGTAGACCCTTCATATTTGGGAAGAGAATGAACGAAAAAGGATAGAGAAAGCATAATGCAGTCACTCAAATTTACCCATGGGAAGTATCCATTAAGATATTATAGGAATAAGAAACCCTAGAGATTAACAAAATATTTAGATATTCACATAATCCTTCTCTCTTACAACATAATATAAAAAATGGCATATCCTTTTACAGAAAATGAAAGAGTATGATAAACATGATCCAATTTTTGAAAGATAACATCAAACATAAAAACTAACTACATGTAAAATAATCATCCAAAATATCTATGTAAGGATTTAACACAGTTCTCTCAACATAAATGATATAAGAAAATAAAATGATAATTGCCATAAAATGCAAAATTCAAAATATTTCTTCTTAATAGATCTAATTCTTATGATATTTTAACTAAAAAAAAAGGTTGGATTCCAATCCAATTAATAGTCTCGATAAGTAAAACATGCCAAACAGAGTGAAAAGTTGTTTCTAAAAATCCTCTTACTCCTAAAAATTGATCTTTATCTATCTTTTCTACAGACCCCTTTTTTATAGCCAGAAGAAGAAGCCACTTCTGCAACAAACAATGAAGAACAACTACTAGATGTATGAATCTGATCTAGAGCCTAATTAGATCACAAAAATATTCACTCATAAATTTTTTACTACCTCATTTATGGATCTAGATTTTATAGAAGCTCTACGAAGATATGCTATTAGAAGAAGATCAGATCCTAGATTGGTCATTTAAAAATAATATGATCAGCTTCGGTGAATGATGACGCCATCCCAGAAGGCCACCCCTTAAATTAAAAACTCCATCACACTTTCCAACAAAATCCACCTAAAAGAGATACATTCATAGAAGACATAACCCGCCTGAAAAAAATGGTTGATATGGAAATCTGGCAGGCAATTTCTCAATTTGTGAGAACAGTTTTAGGGAAAATCCCTACTAGGCATATAGGTGTCTCGGTTCGGGCCCAAAAGAAAAATGATATAGAAATTTTGTGTAGACACTCTATGGCACATTACATGGTTTTATGCAGGAGTAACCTTTGTCCTTTGGGCATGGTGCCATCATAAAGCAAAAAAAATGTAAGGGTCAAAAACCATAATGTTGAAGGGAAAATTTACTCCACAACAACCAATCATTTTCATAGACATTCAATGCAACAAAGATTCAACCCAAAGGCTCCTGGGAATAATTTATATACATCAACCCAAAGGATACAAAGAGGTTGTAAATGCTTGGCCAACCTCTCTTTTTTTTGTGGCATGTCCACACCAAACAACAAAATGTTTTTAGCTAGCAATTGGAGTCATTTTGAGGATAAACTATGCACAATAATAGAGGCATTTCATTCCATGGAAAACCATGAATATTTCAGCGCATTTCGACTATTTTGGGTGAGTAATGAAACTCACAATGTGAGTTTTTGCCGCTACCAAAGTCATTGCATCATCCAAAATATGGGCTTAGGGTCGGTGTGAGTTCTCCTATCTTATACATAAAAACCACCCATGACCTTTTAACATAAAACTATGCTCTACAACTTCTAAACAAGGACCTATGATGGATTTGTGTCATGTGCACTTCCCTTAACCATTTATTTGCTTCTCATTGGTCATATAAAAATGATGTACAACCTCTTTGAAAAGGATTAATGTCTCTCATAGATTTTAAATGCTAACTAAATGACAATTTCAATGGTCATGATTGAATTCAAGAAATCACACCATACTTTCAAATAGGGGTAGGATAAAAAAAACTAAATATAATAAAATTATTCACCTAATGGCTTGCAACAATATTTAATCCATGCTCTAATACCATATTGGAATTATCAAGATCAATGGAGATAAAATACAAGCACATGGACAATATGGGATATTGTGTTAGATGACCCAAAAGATAAAGAGTACAAACCTTGTTTGTATAGGCAAGGGTGAGCCAATACACCTATGAGGTGGATTGACAAGTGACCCATGAAGTGGCACAAGTGAGTATACATATGTCCTATAGGTTTCAACCTTAAGAACACTTGGAGTGTGTAAGCCAACAACCTCTATGACCAAGTCATCAACCTTGTATGCCAAGTGTTGAGTGACTTTTGAGGTAAGATAGAAATTCTTCCAACCTCAAAAGGTGTGTGAATTAGGTTAACCAAATAACTTGGTAACCTCTAGAGGTTTAAATATTTCATATTCAATTAGAAAAGAATTTGTCTAACATCATCAACCTAAGTACACTTAAGTATAGTGAATAGATTAATTATTCACACTAACAAGGTTGAATCTAGATATAGTACATGGGCACAAAAATAGAGATCCTTAATACCTTTTTGATGTTGTAAAAATGATTAAAAATGAAGATCAAAGAAAAAAATTATGAGCTAAGAGGTAAAAATGGGGGACCTGATTTTAGTTTGCAATAAAAATATACCTATAGGAAAATCTATCAAAATGACCTACACCACTACAAAGTAGACAAAACCAATTTTTTTTCATTATCTTTCTTGGAAAATTTGGATATGTAGGGAAAATTTATGCTCTAGAGGAAAATATGCCTAATTTGGGCACCTAGTAGGCTAAATAGGGGAAAAATTTATTCCCTCGGGGGCTAGATCTTAGTCATCAATATGACTAGATGCTATATTGGGGAAAAAACTAAAAGTGTCACCTGATGATTAGCACACTCTAGCGGAGGTGGTTGTGGTGGGTGCCCATTCCACTAGTGCTAAGTCACTCCCGTTAGCCCT
Source organism: Sequoiadendron giganteum (assembly GCA_007115665.2). Lineage (NCBI taxonomy): Eukaryota > Viridiplantae > Streptophyta > Pinopsida > Cupressales > Cupressaceae > Sequoiadendron > Sequoiadendron giganteum. The sequence continues at coordinate 205,238,933 of CM021105.1, forward strand.
GAGTATGGGGGATAAGCTCACGTGCAAAAATTTTAAATTTTTTTTTTTTTTTTTTCATCAACTAACCTACAATCCTTGTTAGATTTGAATACCAGGTGTAGAAAATTAAATTTCCCCCCAAAATACGGCAACCAAAATTTTATTTAAACCATGATAAATATTTTAAAAATAGTATTGCCCAAAACAATAAAAAATAATTAGCCCGAAAATATTGAAATGCATCTAGAAATAAATTTTTAAATATTAATTTTTGTATGAATAATAAATATTAGTACGACCTATACTAGGAGGGTCATATGACTTGCTAGGGTAAAATAAATTTTCCTCAAAAACATATAAGGCTAAATATAGCCAAATTTTATATCAAACTTCATCTCTCAAGCCTTGTGAACATGATGGCGAGGTTAATTTTGGCTCAAAGTGTGCCAAAAGATTAGCTACCTCTAGAATTTGAAATCTTCAAACCCTTATAGCTTTGAAAAAAAAATGTCAAATTTAAATGAAAGATGTTCTTATCTTAATTTTCTCAACCATCATAGACTCAAAAATGAGATCATATTTCCTCCAGCATGAGCGAAAAATGACATACAATGAAACCCACATAGAAAACCCTCCCAATCTAGTATTTTTTCAAGTTTTTTGTTTCTCAGGTTCACCATATGATGCAAGGGAAGAGCATAATCAACCTTACTAAAAATAATCAAGATATCTCACTAATAGCTCAACCATCAGATCTGAGAATGGATTTTCAAGGCTTGGCTCTAATACCATGTAAGAGCTAAAGATTATCTCCATACTCAAGACTAGACCTACAAAATAAATTGATTCCATCAACAAGAGAGTATGCAATAATATGAGCTATCTTGATATTAAGACCTCATGTTGAGGCATGAATTATGTTACAAATGAGTACAATAACCTTACTTATCTAGGCAAGGTGAGGAATAAAATTAAACATGATTGTGACATGTGTTTTAATCTAATGACGTGTGACAATTAACCTAGGAATCAAGCATCACAAGATAGAAATATAAGATCTATATATTCCAACTAAGACTTCTGGAACGAATCTTATAATCCCAAGTGAAACCTCAAAAATAGTGTTCCACCTTTTGGGAGATGGAACTAAAGGGGGATTGGGGTTCCTCCACCTATTTTACTTATGTTTCATTAAAGGAAACAAAGGTCTCTCAGCAAATTGGCTTGATTAAGGGAAGGTTTGTATGAATAAGGTTGTTACCTTGGGTGTGATTAAAGACAAAAATAGGGGGTTCACCACCAAGAAAACGCTTGAAAAGATGATGTAAATGATATGGAAATCTAACTTTGAAATTTAAGATATAAAATTGAAAATCAAAATAATGAACTCGGAAAGGATAGAGGGGCTCCTTGAAAAATAAAGGTATTTGAAATAAGGTTTGCACTCAAAAACTTATGAATTTGAAGCACATTGTGACTCATATTCCAGTAGGGGTGATTTGTTCCGAGTTTAGGTTTCCATAGTGACTCCAAAATATGGAATTGCTAGACTAGAATCTACAAAAAATGTTTAAAATATGGTATACTAGAACGCATACACCATAAGTGGCGATTTAGTCTTAGTATTTGGGTTGATTTGAAATTTTTATATCCTCTAGTTTTCTCCTATAGCTTCTCCCGTGCACAATATCTAAATTTGAAACTTTGAATTATGCTTTGTAGGTGACATTTTGCGATCTTGCAATGTAGATGACAACTTTGACATCTTTCTCCAATATTTCTCTTCAATGGATATTGAACCTAAATCTATAAATCACACATCAAAGAGAGGGAAAAATGTTGTTTTGTTAGTGGATAGGGGTCAAACCCCATTTTTGTAATCAAACCTTGAAATGAATACAAACAGAATGGAGGAATGATGAATGAACAATTAAGCTATCTTGCAACTAACAAAACCCTTGGAACAAAGGCTGCAATATTGTATGTAATGGCTAGCATGAATGTGGATATTGAATCTTGATTGTAATGATATGGATCTTGACTTGAAAGCTTGTTTGAATCATAAGAACCTACATCACAAATGTTAGCTCAAAAAAAAACATGATGCATGATGACTTTGACATGATGCTTAAATATTGAATGTAGCTCCAAAACACTTGATAATAAAAAATTGAATGCTATTTAATTATATTGTAATCATAAACTTGCTAGAATAAATAGTCATAAAGTTGCTTCGAGAATATAAATAAACTTGTATTTATACTTGTGTATACCAAATTTCTTGAAATTACAACACTACAAGCCGACATCATATCTAGGAGAATAAAATCCCGCCAAGAATTGAATTCAACATTAGTTCCATGCTAAGAGGGATACATAAACTAGTTGAGGTGTATGAGTTCCAGTAGGCTAAGTTTGGGACACAAATTTAAAGAAATGTTATTTTTTTATGCCAAATTCAAGTTTAGGCCCTAAAACATTAGTGGGACCTGTTGGCAAGAGAAACTATGTGTATCACCTATTTTTGTCATTCATGACAGCCATAATTTATGATTAGATCTGTGTACCATCATTTGTCCATACCGTCAAGAAGGTTGAAGATTGTCAAGCAAGAATAGAGTATCTCATAGTATAGTGTTCGTTGATTTGTAAGATGATTTTAGGTTATTAGTTTTCTTTGCACATCCAAAGAAATATTTGTTGGGTATGTGAAGGATCATGATGGGCCAAAAAGTGGTGATATGTAAGTGATACGATGACCCATGTGGCTGACAACTTTTTTTTTACCCAAAATTGATGAAATGAAAAGGGTTTTTAAAGGATATTCTCATATTTTCACCAATATAAATTATTCTTTACTTTGAATTTAATAAATAATTATTATTCATTTTCTATTGGAATTACGACTAAAGTCCTGATTGATAGGCTAATTGAAAAACATCTATAGATTTCAAACGGTATCACATTTTTTAAATTTGAAATATGTGTCACATACTATGCTTAACATACTATAGGATTAAAAAAATAAAAATTGAATTTCATGAATTTTTGACCAAGTTAAGGTGGTTAGACATACGAATTTTTACATTTTTTAAAAATTTAAATAAAAAATTCATAATTAATTGTTTTCTTGGAAAAAAATTACCAGAAAATATGCATCACATCAGGACATGAGTCCTCTACTTATAACTAAAATACTATAAAAACATATTATCATTTTATTGTGGTTAGGGTGGTCAAACAGACACCTACTTCTTATTTTTTCCTTGAAATCTAAATACTACTGCATTGAAATTTTAAATTTTCACCAAATATATATATATATAAACCTAGTAGTTTAGAAACTACATTCAATTTTCTACAGATTCTATTTTTACATATTTTTTAAATAATATAGATGACTTATTCAAAATTTTACGTCAAATTTCCTAACTCTACTTTTTTTGAATTTATTGCCACTTAAGGGCCTGTTTTTTCCATCATGATCCTGCACATACCCTATTGCAACATTATCCTTTTTTTTACTGAAGCACAACGGCTTGTATGAGTTCATGTGGAAGTTAGAATATTTGATTATTGTGTTCTCAATTTTTCTTGTATTAAGGTCGACCTCATGAATGTATTAAGTCACACATGTATGATGACTAATTAATTAAGTATTTAAATATTTGTATATCTTTTATTTGGGTCCTAGCAAAGTTTTGGCCGACCATTAAGGGTATGCATTGTATATTTCTCATAATGTGAGTTGAAAATTGTAATTTTCTTGTGTTCTAGTGAAGCTGACAAAGTGTAATCACATCCTATGTTACAGATATATATACATGATCATTTGTACCATTTTGCATGATGTATGACTAGATTCAATGCCCAAATTGTGAGTTAGAGTAGATAAGAGGTGCAATAAAGCGCAGTTTCACTTGCACATAGAAGATCTGTGTTGTGTGTGTGAGAAGAGAAAAGTAGAATTACATAATCAATTTGTAAGGAAAAAAATCTATTAATGTACTTAATCTGAAACTATAATTAGACATTTTAGATGCTATCATCTCAATTCAAATATTCAGATGGTTTTAATCTGAAATTTTGGGTAGTAAGCCTTCTTTTCTTTGAGCAATGAGCTCTAGGCAGTGTACTTGAATGCAAGTGCATTCCCCTCTTGTAATCTTCATTTTTTATTATACTCATATTCATACTTGTGGATTGGCTATCCACTGTGGTTTTTCCCCTAATAGGGTTTCCATATAAAAATATTGGTCTTATAGTGTTGTATTTACTTTTCTATTTATGCATTATGATTGAATGTTATTAATGTTGTGAAGTTAAGGACTGTTAAAGTTAATAATTGCATAACACTGATTCACCCCCCCTCTTAGTGTGGCTTGTTTTCAACAATTGGTATCCAAGCTAGATCCTAAGAAGAATAATTCTAATGAAATGGGGAGATCTTGGAAAGTGTTTCAATGGATTCAAGCAGTCTTGAACAACAGCTTATGGTGGCCCTAGATGACCTTGATCAGTCAAAATCTTAAGTCCAAAAATACAAGAAAACCTTAGTGATGCAAAAAAATTCATTGAGTCTCTGAAAGACAAGATCAAAAAATCAAGAGAGAAGAGAAAGGAACTCTATAATCATATTCAATAGGAAGAGAATAAGAGCACTAAAGATGAATGAACTAGTAAAGCCCTGAAAGAAAAGAAAGAAGAATGCAAAAATCTTACCCACAAAAATACAATTCTAAAGGTTGAAATGGAATCCATCATGATGGGAATGATCAAAGAGATTGAAGACAAAAAGAAGAATGAAGAAAATTTGGCTCAACCCCTGAAGGAAAAATATGAGGTATGTAGTCGATTGGATGATGAATCTTAAGTATCTAGAAATAGTGAAGAAGCACTTGAAAGATAGGTAGATGATCTCAAAAATGAACTTGCTACTACAAATGAATACAAAGAGAAGTTCAAAGATATTTCTTCCATGCTTGATGGACTGATTGATAATCAAAGGACTCATGGTGATAAAAGAGTTCTTGGATATGAGGAAGGAGAAAGTTCAAAACCCAGACAAGGGAATCCAGGACAAAAGAAATTTAAGCAAGGAGATCAAATGAAAAGACCTAGAAGATATCGATAACACAACCTAATGCTCAAAAGATTAATGGATACTATTTTAATTGCAAAAAGTTTTGACAAATGGCTTCTCAAATTGTAGAAGTAGGATGAATCCAAGTGATTGACACTTCTTAGGTCAATGTTTCAATTATCATAAGATTATTCATAAGTCAAATGAATGCAAAAGTATGATGAATCAATTTCATAGAAGTGTTAGATGTTACACATGAAATAGACTTTGCCATACTACTAACCAGTGTAGATCAAGAGGAAACTAGTGGAAACATTCTTGTGGAAAAAGAAATATTGTATGCTACAAATACAAAAAAATTGGTCATATTGCAACATATTGGTGGAACATAAAAGGTCCAGTAAATCAAAACAAAAATGTGCAGAAGGATGTGAAAGGAAAAGGTAAGGTCACTACAGATGAAGTCAAGAAGAAAATGCAGAAGAAATGGGGTAAGAAAGAACCTTGTAATGAAGAAAGTGTGCCAACACTAGAACCTTCTTCTTGTAATTCCCCTAGGAACTAGTCTTGGGATTTTGGCCTAGCGGGAGTAGTAATGAAAATCAGATGAACCCCTAACCAAAAAGTGACACCAGATGTGAATGTGTTCATTAGATGCATACATGATCTAAAAATTCTATTGAACTCATTAGAGTAAATTGTATGTCAAATTGGAGGTCCGCAGATGCTTTATTTGTCACAGTGTATAGATATAGTGTAACTAGATGTATTAGGGTTAAATAATTTATTGTGATGAAAGAGTTAGGTGTGTAAAATATAAAAATTCATTTCCACACTTCATTTTTCACCTTGCATTTTGAAGAGAAGAAGTTTGGAGAGCTCATAGATGATCTTTGGTGATTTGAAGTGAGATTCAAACGTCATAAGTGATTCAGCATTTAAATTGTGATCTGGAGAAAAAGGTACTTTTGAGAAAAAATTGAAATTTTGTGATTTGGGAAAATGAGTACTCCTTTAGTAGTAAAATTTAAGGATTGACCTCGACCTAAATTGAAGTGGCACCCCTACAAATCCCTTGAGACCGGTCCTCTAGGAGCTTTTTCATCCATTCCACATGGATTCTTGCATACAAAGGATATTAGGGTTTACGTTCATGTGTACATTGAAGAACTGGGAAGTTATCAATTATTGAATTTGTTCAATAATCACATCATTGATGAAGATTTTTTTGTAAAGATAGAATACAAAATCCTGGAAATGAAGAAATTCATTCACATAGTTAAATTTCTCGTATTTGTAGAATCAGACTAGGTCTATTATGTCTTGAGTTTCCTAAATAATGAGTTTATGTGGCTTAATATTCGATTCAAAATTGCTAAGGAAGTCATCAGTGTAGTAACCATTTTGAATTCTTCCAGTGGATTATCTGTTCTCAAGTCTACGAAAAACCAAAAATTTACTGATGCCACAAGAATAACATATGATAGAAGGATAATGACCACCGATAAAATTATTGATGTAGATATGAAATTTTCATCCATGGTCATAGGTTACAAAATTTACCATTCTAGCCGTGAAAATTTAGTGTTTGGAACGACAATTTATGAAGCTTGATAGATGGTAAAAGAGAATGAAGACTACAACCTTTGTCAGTTGCTGAGAATTCAGTTGGTGGAAAATCTAGAAAAAATAAAGAAAGACAAGAAATATCCATTCAAATATGGTACCCCTCTTTTGTGCTAGTTTTTCTACTTCATGAATGATATTCTAGGAATAAAAAAAATCCAATGCAAAATAGATACACCAGTAGCCAAAAAAATCAGAGATCTATTATATATTTTTGAGGACATGAAATAAAAAAATGTAGCTATGTGGGGATATTTCAAATATTTTCAGTCTGTGATGCAAGCAAGGGAGAGGATTCCTACCTATATTGTAGAGAAATACAAGGAATCTATTTTCTTCACAATGAGTATTAATCAATGCATGGTTGAGGTCGCTGATCCTAGGAAAGTTTGGATCATGCCCATGAGATATGCAATTGATGGGAAGGTTCTAGATATGTATGCTCAACACACACTGAGCAAGCCAGTGGATCCAATAGAAGAGAGATTTGGAACACATGCTGAGAAAGAAAAATAGGTGCGCAGTGAGCTGAGAAATCCTATTGGTACTAAGAGAGTAAGAAAATAAGTTGAGATTCTTGCAAAGAGCTTGGGAATATCTATAGAATCACTTCAAGAAGCAAGATAGAAAAGAGAAGAAGAAGAATTAGCAAGGCAAGCTACTAAGGAGGCATCAAAACCAAATTCAACTAGTCTAGAAGTGCCATCTAGCCAAACTAGAACTACCAGGAGCTTTGTATCTTGCTCTACCCCTACAACAAAGGCTACTCCTATGAAAATTGAGCCTAAGAGATCTAGAAAGGAAGGGAAGAAAAAGAGAAAGAGAGTATATATGGTTTTTTTAGATGATGAGAAGATAGAGTCTAATAAAGAAGTAAAAGATATCACACATCAAGGGAAAAAAGAAGCTACAGTCTCAAAAGGAAATCCTTCTGGTGAAAGTGATCAAGAAAATAACAAATAAAAGATTGACAAACCAGGTATGTCACTCCAAGTAGTGGAAAAAGCTCTGGTTTAGGATGGAAATCTAAATCCACTTCATAAATGGTACAAATATTTTGATGTATCTTACAAAATAATTCTTGAAGAAGCAACTATAAAACATATGAATGTATTTAATAAATTTTTGATTGAGATTATGGATATTGTGCCAAAAACGTTATTTGACATTCTAGAAGCAAGAAGGTTAAGTGCAAGAATTGAAGAGGAGAAAATGAGAGAGAGGATTCTTTCTTAACTATGTCTAGAAATTTTTTTAGATGAAATGAAGTCACTCCTGATAAAGGCCCAAAAGAAATTCAAAAGTAAAACAAGGATTAAAAAACTTAGGATTGGTGAGACCATAGAAGTCACAAAAGAAGGTAAGGAAATTCTAAGGAGAATATTGATGAAAGAAAGAATTGAAGTTTTGTCTAAGAAAACACATGTTGTCAATGATCTACCTGATCTAGTGGAAGAAGTAGAAGAAGGAATTGTTGATGATGATGATGATAATGATCATACTGCTGTCAACACTTAATTTCCTATGAATGTTGAGGAACTTGAGAATATATCAATTGAAAAGGTAAGAGAATTTCCTATGAATGTTGAGGAACTTGAGAATATATCAATTGAAAAGGTAAGAGCCAAATCAATACCTTTATTTGAGGAAACATTAGTTGAGGAGAAGAAAGATAGTGTCAAAGTAGCTTTGATTGCAACAAGAGACACTACTATGTTTGTAAAGAAATTTTATGGTTGCACAAAAGGAGGAACTTGATCTGAGGTCCTGTTCACTTGTCTACTTTAAGCCCAGTTTAGAAAATGAAAGTAGCAAAGTTTGCTCAATCTCAGGCCAGATAAGAGCTACTTCAATCACACTCTGAGGACAATGAACTACTACATCTGGCATCTAGATTACTAGATAAGATAATGCCATCTTATGTAAAATATTCAGCTAGCTCATCCTCTTATGAATTAAATAGGCTAATCAGTTCAGTTGGGACTCACTTTGAGTCATTAGAAAAGTCAGCCATGGTAAAAGTGTAGAATGAATTTGATGCTAAGAGGTTCAAAGCAATGAAAAAGTTGATTTCCCAATATAAAATCTTCTTAACTACATGCATTAAGAATATGCAAAATGCTTTATTAGAAGGAGGGAAGATCTATAAAGCATGTCTATCTGTTTCAAATTTCACAGAGGCAAATGAAAAGAAGATCAAAGACTTGAAAAAAAAATTAATTGCTATCTCTGACGCATTTGATCTGATATTCTCTAGTATTGGGAAAGAAGAAGGAGAAGTGAGGTCCCTGCTCAATAACATAAAGGGTTTGCAACATGAAATTGATAAAATTATTGCTAGAAGTTGTGAACTTCGAAACATAATTTATCCTAAACTTGACATATTATCAAATGCTCCAAAAGAAGGAGAAGAACCTATAGGAGTTATTGATCTGACCAACTTGAAGTCCGCAAAGACACAATATTATTTGATCTATGGTCACATCACAATTATGAAAAGTCTTAAAATAATTTGGGATGTAAACTTGATTTACCTGAGCAGAGATTTTGCTGATATCTTTTAGCTCATGTAAGTTATAGTTTTTGCATAATAATTTTTGGTGAATTGACCTAGTTTTTTGATATGCGACCCCTACCTTTGCCATTGATGTCAAAGGGGAAGAAGTAGTGGAGTGAAAAAATTTCAATCATCTCAAGGGGAGAATTTTGATTTTTTGGGCTAGTAGTGTAGTCTATCTTGGTACTCGTCCTGCACTTAGTCATTTTTCACTAAGTATTGCCATCAATGCAAAAGGGGGAGATTTAGTCGAAAGAGACACTACATGTATCAATTGGTGTTTTCATTGATGGAAACCATAATTGATGATTAGATCCATGCACCACCATTTGTACATACCATTAGGAAGATTTAAGATTGTCAAGAAAGAACAAAGTATCTGGTAGCACAATGTTCATTGATCTGTAAGATGATTTCAAGTTATTGCTTTGCTTTGCACATCCTAAGGAATATTTTTTGGCATATTATCTTTGTTTCTACTGAAGTGCAGCGGATCGTATTAGTTCATGTGGAAGTTAGAAGATTTAGTTATTGTGTTCTCAGTTTTTTTGGTATTAAGGCCAACCTCATGAATGTATTAAGTCGCACATGTATGAGAACTAATTAATTAAGTATTTCAATTTTTGTATATCTTTTATTTGGGTCCTAGCCAAGTTGTGGCCAACCATTAAGGGTACACATTTATCATAATGTGAGCTAAAAATTGTAATTTTCTTGTGTTCTACTGAAGCCAAGAAAGTGTGATCAAATCCTATGTTGTGGAAATATATACATGATCGTCTGTATCATTTTTCATGATGTATGATTTGAGTGAATGTATGAATTGTGAGTTAGAGCAGAGAAGAGGTGTGATAAATCACAGTTTCACTTGCACATAGAAGATCTATGTTGTGTGTGTGAGAAGAGTAGAGCATAATTATAGAATCAGTCAGTAGGGTAGGAGATCTATTAATGTGTTTAATTTGGAACTGTAATCAGACATTTTAGATGCTATCATCTCAGTTCAAATCTATAGATGGTTTTAATCTGAACTCTTGGGTAGTAAGCCTTCTTTTCTTTGAGCATTTAGCTCTAGGTAATGCACCTAAATGGAAGTGCATTCCCCTTTCGTAATCTTCATTTTTTAGTATACTTAGAATCATACTTGTGGATTGGCCATCCACCATGGTTTTTTCACTTAACAATGTTTCCATTTAAAACTCTTGGTGTTATAGTGTTGTATTTACTTTTATGTTTATGCATTATGATTGAATTTTATTAATGATATGAAGTTAAAGATTGTTAAATTTAATAATTGTACAACACTTATTCACGCCCCCTCTTAGTGGCTTGTTTCCAATAGTACACACATGCCCAAGGTGGCGTATGAGTCCCAAATCACTAAATCTAGTCCATACAATAAAAAATAATTAAATTATGATTGGCCATTTGATATGTGTTATATATCCTTAGAAAGATGCATTAAATAAGGCTTATCGATGCAAAATAGGACCAAATAAGGCATAAAGAAGAATATTTTTAGTATGGGTTGGCCAAACAAGTTTGAAAATGTAAAGGAATATATTTTCTACACAAGATTTCTCCCCCACTTTAGTTAGAGGAGGAACTTGCTTCAAACTCACATTGAGAGGGGTCCAAGTGTACCAACACTAGTGAGATAGAATGAAAATGATCAATAAGGTTTTGCAAGCCCACAGGATCAAGATCCTATGGTGGACCAACATAGGAAAAAAGTAACACAATTGAAACTGATATAAGAAGAAACAATAAGGTACAAACATACACTGCCAATGACATAAAAAAAAAGGGGTGGATCAAGCCTCAAGTTTTTTTCCTACATGTTGTGGATTAGATCTAAGATATTTTTCCAAAAACAATTACAAGTGGAACATGATTTCAACTATAAAAGCCAAACACACACTCACAAGGGCTAGTATAACCTTAGGTCGTCCACTAGGTGAGCCCCTGATGAGACACATACACATGGACGGTATGCTCTCACATAGACAAGTAAGTGTCTATTGGAAATTCACGCCTATGTTTGGCTCCCATATGGTAGTAATACCAAAGCTATACCTCCTGATAGATTTGATAAGGTGCCACAAAACATGAAGAATAGGATTCATGAGGTAAGAAAGATTTCACATTCTTGACACCCATTAAAAAATAGGATGGATCCATAGGAAAGAAAAGTGTGTTATGCAAGGTGGCCATATAATAGATATATGAAAAGTAGTGTAAGGTACATTCAAAGGATTTTTTTTAGTTCATGCAAGGTCTTAGCTTAGGGAACATTGTTCCTAATGTCTCCACGAGAGGACCAATCAAAGAATAAAAGATTTTCAACTTAGGGAATGGAGTGTGTCACATCAAGCCACTGAGAAGAATTTAGTATGCTAACAAAGATCATGCTCTTGAGGGACATCACACCCAATTCCACCACAAAGCGAAAGGAACATCACATGAAGTAAGAAGACTACATAATGAAAAATGAGTTGAAAAATAATAATACCAATCTATGCCCCCACTTTAAAGAAATTAGTAAACACCATACTATGAGAAATTACTTTAAAGTAGAAAATGGTAAATTATAACAATAAAGTGAACAAAAGAGTTTATTATGAAAGCCCTATGCCAATTCATATGCTTCCAAATAAAGGTATGTCATGAAAAGGACTTGCGCCTAAAAAGAAATCTGAAACACACATAAGGGATCCACGGATTCAGGGTTAGTATGTCTTTAATACATTTTTTTTAGAGAGCTCAGGACTGTCATCATTCCCCAAATAATCATGGAATAGGAATAATGATAGAAAGAGAGAAAAAATAAAGAAAATATTTTTAGGTCAACATGGAAGATAACTAAATGTCTTAACACTTTGCATCATCCCCAAAATGAAAACACAAGACAAGAAAAGATAAAAGAAAAATATTTTGGGTCAACATGGAAGAGACCTAAATGTCTCAATGCCTTGCATCATCTCGAAAAGGAAAACAAAAGACAAGTGAATAGATAAATGTTTACAACATATAGAAGAATGTAGATACAAATAGAGTAATGCACAAAGAGAGAGAGATACATCAAATAGAATGGTATAGGGGATCACATTACACACATGCAATCACATAAATAAACATGAAAAATAAAATAAAGAAAATATTAGTAAGGAATATTCAAATCAACCTCTAGTAGGTCATTTGCATCCCAATCGTGTTCATTGTATAGGAAATGTGGGAAACTAGAAAACCATAGAAAATGAGGCAGGGGAACGCCCACCTCTTTCTTTAGTTCATTCAATAATGTCCTAAGAACCCTAATTGGATTGACTATCAACCTTGCAAGGTGAGTCAATTCTCAATTAAGAGGACCTAGGAAGGGGTTTTTTTCAGATTTTAGGGGTTCACCACCAAGAAAATTCTTGGAAAATAAAAATAAGAATTCAACCTAGAAAACCTAGTTACACAAGCTAAATGAACGATGCAAATGATGAAATTATGCAACAAAAAGATAGGATGTGTGTAACTGGGAAGTCTAGAGATGTGATGAGGATTCCAAAAATGAAAAGAAGTTTTCCAAATATGCCAGGGAGGATAAATAGGTCCTTATTGTCATCTTAGTCCCACTGCCATTTTTCACTGAAGATGTCGAATCTTTGGATCTTGAAACAAAATCTCCAAGAATCTATAAAAAATACCCCTAGGAGGACTAAGACACCCTAGGTGGCATATTAGTCCCATTCTGGGTTTTTGAAAACTCTGAATGTGATACTTAGCTCCAAGTTCTGCTCTTGCTTCCTCTAAGATCGTAGGTTCTAAAACTTGCGGATTTGACATGTAGGTAAGTTTCCATGAAGATGACAACTTTGTAATGTAGCTAACTTTGCAATCTTGCACTTCAAATGATCTTCAAGTCTTCAACCTAAATCTACAATCACAAGCATGCAAGAGAGGAGAAACTTTTTCATTGCTAGTATATGGGAGTTTTCCTTGTTCAAACCCCTTGTTGGAAACTAAACCTTGAAATGAAATGGAGGGAAATGATGAATGAACAAAATGCAATGTTACAACTCACCAAATGCTTGTTATGCAGTCTAAAAAAAAAAGTGAAATGACTAGTTTGAATGTAAATCTCGAATCCGATGTATGCTTGGGTTGTGTAGGATCATGATGGGCAAAAGAGTGGTAATATGTAAGTGATATGATGGCCCATGTGACTAACGACTTTTTTTTCCCAAAATTGATGAAACGAAAATGGTTTTTAAAGGATATTCTTAGCTTTTCACCAATATAAATTATGCTTTACTTTTAATTTAATAAATAATTATTAATCATTTTGTAGTTGAATTATGATTAAGGTCCTGATTGATAGTCCAATTGAAAAACATCTATAGATTTCAAATAGTATTACATTTTTTGTACCTAAAACATGTGTCACATTCTATGCTTCACATACTATAGGATTATAAATAAATAAATTGAATTTCATGAAGTTTTGACCAATTTAAGGTGGTCAGACATACAATTTTTTATGTTTTTTAAAAGTTGTAATAAAAAATTCATAATTAATTATTTACTTGGAAAAAAAATACGAAAAATTATCCATCACATCAGGACATGAGTCCTCTACTTATATCTAAAATCTTATAAATTTTTTTATCATTTTATTGTGGTTACGATGGTCAGACAAGCACCTACTTCTTATTTTTTCCCTGAAATTTAAGTACTACTACATTGAAATTTCAAATTTTAACTAAATAGATTTTTTTTTTTAAAAACTAGTAGTTTAAAAACTACATTCAATTTTCTACAAATTCTATTCTTACATATTTTTGGAATAATATGGATAGCTTATTCAAATTTTTACGTCAAGTTTCCTAACTCTGATTTTTTGAATTTGCATCACCACTTAAGGGCCTATTTTTTCCATCATGATCCTACACATACCTGCTTGATAGATCTTGACTTGAATTTCTTTCTTCAATCAAAACTATACATCACAAATTTTAGCTCAAAAATACACATGATGCATCAATCTCTTTTATATGATACTTGAATCTTGATGATGGCTCCAAATGCTTGAAGAATTGCTCTTGATCTCATAAACTTTCCTTAGGAATGAATACTTAGGATTGCTTAGATATGAAAATGAATGAATCAATGTTGTATTTATACATATTCATGCTTAATATCCCAAAATTACACAACAACAAGCCAACATATGAATTCATTAATTAAAGGCGGTGAAATCTTGCCAAAATATGAAATTAAATCCCAAAAAAAGCTTGAGGGGGACTAAGATTCCCTAGGTGGCATCTTAGTCCCAAGTTCTTAAAAATTGGGGCACAAACTCCAAAAAGGGGCCCATTTAAGGCTCCATTGAAAAGGGGGACCCAAGACCTGAAGGAGACAAAGATTCCCTAGGTGGGGTCTTAGTCCTGACACAAAAATAAGGGACACTCAGCCAAAATCATTAAATTATCATTTATCCATTCAAGTTTGTCAAGATTTTCCAGAAAAAAATACATGATTCATTGGGCTTGTGGATGAAAAATAGGACCAATTAGAACATAAATAGAGATAAATAAAGCAAGGGGGACACAAATAAGTGTGAAAATTCAAGGGTATGCATTTTCCTATACTACATTTAGCCCCCACTTTAGGGAGAGGATGAAATTTCTTCAAACTCACACTAAAGTAGCCAACCATGCAATCGACAGGGGTTCAAATGTATGAATGTTAGAAAGATAGGATGACAATGAACAAGAGGGTGGCCAAGCCCTAGGATCAAGATCCTATGATAGAGAAACATAGGCATAAAGGAACATGCATGCATATGATATACAAAGACATAATTAGATCGAAACCATACACCATCAAAGAAAAGAAAAAGAAAAAGAAATAATGCAATGGATCAAGCCTCAACTGGCCATCCAATGTAGTGGACCAAGTCTAGGCTGAAGTTTTATAAGTGGAACATGTTTTCCTCTATGCAAAAAAAATGCATGTTCACAAGGGATAGTGAAGCTAGTTGTTCACTAGGTGAGCCCCATGAAGGCTATATCAACATCATACCCTCATGACTATAATAAGGACAAAAAGAAAATTATCTCTCACAAGGGATAGTGAAGCTAGTCGTTCACTAGGTGAGTACCAGGAATTCCATATTTCCATGACTTTAATAAGGACAAAAATTAATGCACACAAGGGCTAGTGAAGCTAGTTGTCAACTAGGTGAGCCCCATCAAGTCCATATTAAAGAAATACCTCCATTACTTTAATAAGGAAAAAATTGCATGCTCAAATGAGCTAGTGAAGCTAGTTGTTCACTAGGTGAGCCCCAAGGGACCATATAAAATCCATACCTCCATGAATTTAATAAGGCACAAAAATTGCAATGTAATAAGAAAAAGAGATGTTTGAAGGGATTTTGCTTAGTTCATGCATGGTCTCATATTAGGGAACATTTTGTTTAATGTTTCCAAGAGAGGACAAGTCAAATAAATATCACACTCTCAAAGGAAATCAAACCCAATGGCACCACAAATAAAGTATGCATCATAGTGTTGATGGTGTTTTCTGCATAGCAAAAACTCAGACAAAATATGATATCCTATCTCTCTTGAAAGGTAAATCTCTATGGAAAAGAGATAACCCCAAGGTCTCTAATGTCAGGTCTTCACAATGCAGTGAAACGACACAGAGATAATGTGAAAATGTTGGTAATCACAAAGGGACCTTACTACAAGCAAACACTAAACTTGAATTTATCGGATCTAAACAATGAATTGATACTTGAATCTTTAATTGAACCCAGATAATAAAGAAATAGCAAAAGATGAAGGTTTCAGAGATGATTCTAAGAATACTTCTAAACCTAAGATTGATAATGTCAAAAGATAAAATGCTCAAAATGGATCGATCCCTCATAAACCGATTCCTGCTCAATCCAGATAAATCTACAATTTCACAAAAATAGTCCAATCTTCTAAGGTATTTAAATATTTTAAAATCACAAAAATTCATTCAAGAAATCCTGAACAAATCCTTATAATTGAACTAAGCACAATTTTAAGCCCTGACTAACTTTGCAAAGTAGCTAACAATCAACTAACTGCAAGAAGTATGGACCAAAGATCGCTGCAAACATTCCAAACATAAAACCCTAAGCATCACAAAACTATTTAACTATGAACTTAATAAATTTTAAAGATAGAACAACAAGAACCATGCCAAATGAAACTCCACAAGATAGATAAAAAATCACAATATCCTTTCTTATATTAAGTCATCCAAAATAACAACAATTCCAGCTCTTTATTACAAAACTTGCTTGAAAATAAACCCTAATTTGATCAACTATGGAATTTATATTTTACCTCTCTATGCATATCATGTATCACCTGTCTATCTATCTTTCCAAATGAGGCAACATGCCAATTTTATAGAGAATTTGTAAGATAGGTCAGCCTAGAAATAAGAATTTACAATAAAACACGACCTACAAGAGGTCATCCTCAAAAGATATTTGAATATAATATGAAATGTGCAATTAGCACGAATTTAATCCAAGTCAGCCTAGGTACCAAAGGGTTGACCCGATGCATATGAATAATGGGAAGCACAAATCTCGATGTAGTTCTACATAATTACCCATCCTTGTCCCTAGCTTGATCTTCTTCACCACGTATGGCCAACAATATCCTATCTAGATCAGCAACAGGTAGCATAGGAAAAACCCTAACTCTTCTTTCAAGAGACTTAATATCATCCCTTGCTTGCCTCATTGTACGGTCCCAATCAACCCTATTATTTAAGTATCTATAAATGATTGCAATATAGGTTGCAGCATCATCTAGCTGATGTTCAATGACTTGTCCCTCACCAACTAGTGAATAAACATCTCTCTACCATTTCCTAAGTTGCTCCAGATTAAGATGCTTCGGAGAAAAAATCTTCCTTCCTGTCATAATTTCAAAGAATGAGATACACTTATCATGAATAGTAGTCAAAGTGTCCTCAATCTACTTTCCTTGTTTGTGAATATTTTTCAAGGCCTTCTGCCTCATTTGAAAGATTTTGAACCATTCCCATGGTTTAGAAACCCTTGAGAAAGGAAGAATCCCACTCTTTACCAGCTTATCTTTAGTAAAATCCATGATCATTTTCATTATTTGCAGTAGGAGATCAGTATCCTCCTTGTCTTGATCCAGCATAGTCTTCAACAAGTCCACTGATCTCATGGAATCCCCTCTAGGTGACAAGATATCTTTAATGGAAACATATCCTTTAGTTTGAACCCCTTGCAACCAAAAAATAGTGGCAAGTGTAGTGCCTTTCATCTTCTCAAGCTCGGATATTGTTTCCTAAGGCAAGAAACCTATAGCAGAGGGGGAAGAGCCAATGGACTGCAAGAGTTTCATCAACTCTTGCAAGTACTTCTTCATTTTATCATTCTCTTTCTCCAGCTCATGCCTGTTTTGTACAACCTTCTTCAACCTACCCACAATTATAGCACTGGAGCCTTCATACTCCTTAATGTCCTATTCCATAGATGCATGCCCTAAGTCAATAGTCTACACATGATAATCCTTGGCAGATTAATTATCTTTATCTTTATCCTAAGCAGGGGTAGCAGTGTGAGCCACTCTATTGCCTGACCCATCTCTCTCAATCCAAGACACAAATCTTTCCTTCTTCATAATATTTCCCTTTTCAACATTGGCCATTAAGTCATCGCAATTAGGAGGATCAACATCTACTATTACCAGTTTACTTTTAAATTCTTTATTCAACCAAATTGGAATAGTAGACTCAGTTGACACTGTATCTTCCTTATCTTGCTCCTGCTGGTCATTATGGGCATCCTTCTCAACACTTGGCACATTAGGGATATCCATGATTGGGTTCTCCTTGTCTTGACACTGCTCCTCTACAACAACTTGCACTGGTGAAGGGATCTTGGCTAGTATCTCCTCCTGTTGAGGATATTTACTCTATTCCTCTTTCGCAGGTGAATCTGCATACTCCACCAAAGGGGACCAGACCACTTTGTCAATTTCTGCCTCTATATTATTAAGGTCTCCTTCCTGAAATTATTCCTTTTCCAAGTCCTTAGGATCTTCATCCTTCCTTGATTCTTCTTGTACACTATCAGTATCTTGAGGAACAAAAATACTTCCTTTTCAGCAATGGGAGCAGTCATAGGAACATCCTCATTTGTAGCAGCATCCTTTGGGGAAGGAGTCCTTCAAATCCTCATATATACTTGTGTCCTTTCCCCTGAACTCTCTACTTCAACCACTAGTGGTTCAACCTCTTTATTAGTTTTAGGAGCCTCCTCTAGTTTTTTGACAAATTCGCAAGCCTTCTTCTCTTTGTCAATGGAGGGGTAACATCTACCTCTTCTTTCTCTAATTTTTCCTTTTTTGATTCTCTCCTCGAGAAATGTCTCCTCTTCTTGGAAATAGGTTTCCTCTGTTTACCTAACTCTGCCAGTTTCTAGGTTTGAACATCCCTAACTTGAATTTTAAAAGGGGAATCCACTTTTTCCTTACATTTAGGATCCTATTCGTGTGATTCCTTAGAACTATAATGAGACTCCAATTCTCCCATTAGTTCATAATTACATTGGACACCCTTACTCTCCAATTCAAGCATTTTGTGTTTCAACCACATTTTGGTGTACTTGATGACCAGAGTCATGATTTGATCCAACTTTGTATTCTCTTCTTCTAACCAGTCAATCTCTCCAACTGGCTTGTCCTTCACAAGCTCAAGGACATGACCCTGAATTAAATTTCCATCCTCTTCTGCCTAGTTAGGGATGGCCTTCACATTGTACAACCTCACCAAGTCCATTGGCAACCTGGAGAATTTATTCTTCCTGACCTCAAATTCATCAGCAAGGTTAATCCAATAATGCTCAATGTTGACCTTATGACTGTAATCCCTACTGACTTTCCTTTGTGCCTCAGTAGTGATTTCAAACCTTTCTCTCTTGGAATGGAGAGAGAGAGAGAGAGAGAGAGAGAGAGAGAAAAAGTACTCATCTCCTCTTCAAAAGCATGAGAAGATTGGATAGAAGGACAAACCTCACCCATTCTTATCTTCAAGCAAAAATCATTCCCAAAACTTGTTTTATTCTTATCTCCTTTTACAACTATTTCAAAGTCACAAATCTGGCTAGTGACCTCCAACAATATAATATGATCAATAGGGTAACTTGGGAGTCTATAAGGGGACCTCTGACAACCATCAATCTTGATGTAAGAGAAAGTGGGAAACTGGATAAACCATGCCCCATATCTCTTTATTAATTATTTAGCTTTGCCAAAAATTCTCACATGCTCTGCACCTTGGAGTAATTTGGTGATATACATTGTGAAAGCTTCGTTTTCTCTTCTATAGCTTCCTCCAATTTGGTATAGTTGTGGATATACCTCATATATTGCATCTTGTCCAAAAGTAACTCTAGTGCTCAACCCCTTATATGGGTGAAATCTTTCCAATGCATACACTAAGTAGGAGGTCATGGTGAAAGTCTTGGTTTGCAAAACATTGCACAACTAGTCATGGATCACTACACTTATGGCTCCTCCCCAGTGATAATAAATTCCCTACTCCATCCAAGAAATAACATTAAACATCAAGCTGTGAAACACCCCCACACTCTTCAACCCTACCAATATACTGAGAAGAGTGATAACATTGTAATACTCCATTTTGAACTTGATCCTGAATAGCTCCTTTGGAAATTTGGAGAAATGAGACTTGGGCTTCTCCAACCAAGAGTTGATTACCTGCTAGGACTTGACCACATTTTCCTCATAGTATTTCCTTATATCTATGTCAAAACCCACCATATGTAACCTACCAGGCATATCAAAATCCCATGCAATGGACACAGGACTAAAACCTGACACAATTCTTCCTTGCAGACCAATTATCCTTTGTGTCCCTTTATCATAATGCCTGGAACACTCAAGTACTAGTTCATAGCACTGCACCATGGAGGGAAAACATGCTACATGTTCCAACCTCGATTCCACAGTTCTCTTGGCCAACAAAGGAATATTCGGTGCTGCCAATTCAGCTTTAAACTCCTCATAATCCCACATACCCACATTGGTATCAGTGATTACTGACCAAATAGAAGTCAACTTGCTTTCAGGAATCCCTCTTTTTATATCCAACTTCACCTTCTCTACATCAGAGACAACAAAACTCTCTACACTTGGATTTGTTTCCTTCCCTTTGCCACAACCAACAACATCTTGTCATGATCTTGCTTGCAAACAAATAGGAATGACAAAAATGATGTCCAAGAGAAGCAACAAATATTAAGAAATCTATGTCACCAAAGTCCAGGATTTAAGCCACCTCGTGGATTCCAGACTAGAGAGGAATTCTAGGGAAATCTGGACCAGGTGGAATCTGGTGATACAAACACATAAACCCCCAAAATATCACTCAATCCATCAATTCAATAAAGCAACAACCTTAAAGGTACTTAGCATAAGTTCATTTGATAATTTAAACATACTATCAATAAGAAAAGTTCTCACATAATCCTCATACTCATCGCTTCCCAAAACTTCAAAAAAATCCGACCAGGGTAGATTTTAGCGAAAAAAAATTATAGTTTTAATCAACTCAGGAAAAAGGATGAGATCCGGAACATCCGAGAAAATCTAGTGGAAGCGGATTTTAGTGGGAAATGGATAAATCACCATAAAGCGTGAATCCGAAAAAATGACCCGACCACAGATACTGGGAAAATCTAGAGGAATCAGATTTTCACGAGGCAGACAAAAAATCAGGTTTAAAATGGCAAGAAAGAAGGAATGGGAAAGCTAGGGAAATCCAAACTAGGTGGAATTCCAAGGAGACATCAAAAATCTGAACTCATCCACATTCTCTCATTTTTACCAAAATGAATCAAATGACCATGGACCTAGGGTCTGAACCTTGACAATGACCTACCCATGGACCCCAATGGATCAAATATGAATTGAAAACCCTCCTCTCAAAAATTCGAGAGGGATTGACGTTGCCCTAGGTCAGGAACCCTAAAATCTCCACCATGGGAGCATAGAAAAACTAGGCATAGATATCTTACGACTGAGATGGGAGGTTTAAGACAAACACAAAGAAGCCCCCAAAAGAATAGTGAAATACCAGACCAAAATAAGTGCTCAATGATCAACCTGGTGGACTAGTATAAAAAATGAAAACTCTAAATGCCCAGACATGGCACACACACCCAAGAAACATCGAAGCAACAAAAGGCATGAAATCAAATGAAGCAAAGCAACTAATGACCAATAGAGGAAAGGAGCATGTCCAAATACCATGAGAGAAAAAGAACCGGAACCAGCAATGCCAGCAATCAACCCACAAACACGAGTAGGATGCAAGCAATGCTCATGAAATTCAAATGCAAGACTCCAAAATAACCTTGAAATGCACAATCTAGCAACACACCTCAAGCTCCAGCACTCAAACTCAAATGACCAATTAGTCCCCAAGATTCAATATATCAATGCCCCAATAGGGTCGTGCAATCACCATTAATGTGACCGATAAGACAACCAAGACCAAAACTCCGAGATCTGACAGGGCAATGGCCTTTGAAGAAATACAGACATGATGGATTTCCCTGGATTTTGGTCAAAAGAAAACTATCTCCGAATTTTGAAAGAAAACTAGGAAAATAAGGCTAGGGTGGATTCTCTCGAAAATGGTGAAAAGTCCAAAATTTACTCAGATCTTAAGATTTTCAACAAAATTCACAAATGTGCCACTCCAACTGGCAAGATGAACATTGAGGCATGGATTCAAGAAAGAAAAATTCTAGAATAGAAAGGCCAAGACACCCAAAAAACAAGAAAAAGAGAGGGTTCCCCCTTCAGTGAGGCATGTGTGCAAAAATTGCACAACAAATGGTGACTCTGCTAGGGAAATGCTCTAGAGCATTTTGATGATAAACTAAAAGCAAGAACCCATAATCTCTAGTTTTGATCCTCTTCTCAAGGCACCTATGAAAAAAGTTTCAGAAACCACAAGCAAGATGACCTTTTCCTATACCAGGGTCTAAGTGTGTGTATTGCACATTTATTCCCTATTCCTTAGATACAATGGGAACCTAGGCAAATCTAACCAGGCTACATAAAAGTTCTAACTCCAAAAGAAACCTGGATAGAACCTTGTTGTTAGTCAAGTGTCCATAGCCCTAGTGAGGTTATCACTATGAGCCTCCCAAGCATAGCTTTACTACTAGTCAGGCGTCTTTAGCCTCAGTAGAGATACTAGGATACCCCTGATAAGTTGAAGATTATATAGATTTTCGACGTTTTCCTTCTCTCTTTCCTTTTATTTTTACCTTATAGAAATTTTCTCTTTCACCTTCGTAAGTAATGAAACTCACACTCAGGGATGAGGAACACAGTGGCATTGAAGGAGAATATAAGATTTTTCACCAGGTCAAATTACCTAAGAACCCTATGCAACTCCAAAATTTTCAATTTTAGTGTGAATAATGTGAGACCCGAATATATTCCAAAGTGGAGCCAAAACAAGTGATTCTAATTCCAAGTATAAGGGACATCAAAATAGAATATTTCCACCATTTGACTCTAAAAAATTGATTAGGGTTTATAAAATAAATTTTAGAAAAACCCCAAGCAAATAGCCCGTTATACAGATGCAACAATCCCAAGAAAGGAAGGAACCCAAGAGCGAAAACCAAAATAGAAAGCAAAAAAAACCAAAGAAAATCTACACTACCAAAGCAAAAACAAGCAAAGCAAAGCAAACCTATTCTAAGCTATGTACAAGATGAACTGCAAATAGTTCAAGGTTGGAAATAATTCTTCAGATACTACCCATTGATAGGCAGTGGGATACCCTCACCAGTGAGGGTTTTCAAGTGAAAAGCATTATCTCCCAAAAAATTTGAAATCCGATAAGGAACAAGCCATAGTTTATCAAATTTACCATGTTCTCCCTTACGATCATGAGCTTTATCCCAGTAGAGAACTAAGTCAGAAATTCTAAAGGCCTCCACCTTAGCTCTCTTATCAAAGCATATTTTCACCACACCCTAATGTTTAGCAAATTTTTCTAGTGCTTCATCCCTTTTCTCTTCTAAGTGCAACAACTTAGCCAAACGGGAATCACACTTATCTTCCTCATTTTAGTATTTGTTGATAAACTATAAGGTAGGGTTCTTCAATTGAATAGGAAGCATGGGTTCCAAACCATACAGCAAGTGATAAGGAGAGGTTCCTATGGATGTCGTTTGTCTAGTACGGTCAACCCAAAGAGCAAAGCGAAGTTGGGTATGCCAATCCTTAGGATTTTTCTCTAACAACTTACAAATAACTGTCAGTAGGTTCTTATTGGAAGACTCAGCTAGGCCATTACCCTGGGGGTAATAATTGGAAGGAAATTTAATAACAATCCCATGATCAAATGTCCAATTAGAAAATTTTAGAGATGCAAAGGCAGGACCATTATCACAAACCAAAGATAGTGGACAACCAAAATGATTAATAATCCCAGACTCGAGAAATTTGATTAGCACATTTGAAGTACATTGTTTACAAGTAAGAGCCTCTGTCCATCTAGTAAAATAATCAGTTATGGTAAGAATATACCTGTGACCCGCAAAAGATGGAGTATTGATTAGACCTATGAAGTCCATAACCCGCTGGGCAAATAGTTTTACCTCTATGACTGACTGACATGGAAGAGCTACGTGTTTTTCCTTACTTGTTGTAGTTTGAAATATGTGGAAAGTCCTCACATGTTGGTGCAAGTCTTTGAACAATATAGGCCAGTAATAGCTTTCTCTTAAGATTTGGTTTGCAGTGGTTGATGCTAAACCATGGCTCCTGCCATATTTCTCATGAAATTCAATCATCACTATGGCAGCTTCCTCTTTTCCCAAACATCTTAAGTATACACCTTCATGATTTCTTTTATATAAAATATCTCCTTTCATCATAAAACTACCACTCTTCATACGCAAAGCCCGCCTTTGAACTATATTAAGGTGATCAGGACATTGTTGATTCAACAAATAGAAAATGATTTCATCATACCAATATCCCGAAGATACTTCTTGAAGATAATAGTGTTGAGCTATGAGATCAGGATATGTCTCAGTCATTGTCCTTGTAAGTCCTTGTCCTCTCACTAATTTCATGGGTTGGATTTCCATATCATATTCCTGCAACATAGTCACCCATTTGGCCCTTCGTTCTCATAACTCATTTTGCATTAATAATAGCTTTACTGTAGGATCAAGTAATATGGCAAAAAATTTATTCCTCAAAATATAATGCCTAAAATTTTTCAATGCTGTGACCAAAGCATAGGCCTTCTTTTCTACATTATGATATCTTAATTCTACATCCTTCAAAGAAGTACTCATGAAGGCTATAGGATGCTCATCGCCTTGATCAAAATTTTGAGTTAACATTGAGGCACAAGAGTGATCATAAGCGAATGGATATATGTACAAAGGCTTAGCATAATCAAGACTCACCAACACCGAAGCCTCAACAATAGCTTTCTTTATTTCTGCAAATGCTTCCGTAGCTTTTGCATTCCACTCTATTTTTGCTTCTTCTTTCAACATGGCATTTAATGGCTTAACTATCTCTACAAATCCAATGATAAATTTTTTTACAAAATTAATTTTACCAAAAAATGACTTCATCTCTTTCTTACTTGAAGGAGGCTAAATCTTCAAGATAGCCTATATTCACTCGAGATCAATAGCAATACCCTATTCTGAGATAATATGTCCCAAAAAATTTCCTTCTGTGACTCCGAAAATACACTTCCTTGGATTAAGTGAAATACCAAACTCTTTGCATCTTTGGAACACTTTGCATAAATCTGTTATATGATCTCCTCATTTCTTGGAAAAAACTATCAAATCATCCATGTAAATAATGATGCACTTACCAATTATGTCCTTAAAATCAATTTCCATAGATCTGTGGAATGTAGCTCTAACATTGATCAACCCAAATGGCATCCTTTTGTAAGCAAAATTTCCCCATTTTGTAGTGAAGGCAGTTTTGTGCCTACCCTCATACTTCACCATAACTCGATTGTATCCAAAATACCCATCCAAAAAGGACATCATTTGAGATTCATTAATGATCTAAAGCACCTCATCCAGTGAAGGAACTAGATAATTATCCTTTTCTGATGCTCTATTCAGATTCATAAAATCTACACATAGCCTGATTTCTCCATTCTTTTTCCTTAGCGGAACCAAATTCGCAACCCAAGTAGAGGGCCTTACCGGAAATATAATGCATGTTGAAAGAAATTTTTGCACCTCCTTTTGAATAATGGGTTCTAACAAAGCATTGATTGGCCTCTGTCTCTACCTAAATTGTTTGACATCTGACTTCAAAGGGATGGTTTGTGTAATAATTGAAGTATCATATGTTTTCAAATTTTCATAACTCCAAGCTATTGCATCATGATATACATGTAAGGTATCAATAATCCCCTTTATTTCTTCTAGAGTACATACCTTGCCAATAAAAACATTATTCATGTCATCCGCTATCCCCATATTGTATGCTTCACACTTACTACTGAGACTCCTTTTTAGCTTGTTGCTCCTGATATCTTATCTTATCCAAATCAAAAATTTGTTCCAGCTGTACCATACCTCTTGGAATAGTATTAGTTTTTAGATTAATGATTCCTCCAAAGTTAATTTTTGCTTCTTGAGGCTCTATCTCATCAATGACTTGAGAAGCGAACAAATCACAACTTGTAATAAAGTCCAAAATATGCTTATCGTCTTCAACTACCTAGAAATTAGTAACATTGTTAGGCACCAAAGGTACTGGAGTGAGCTCAACTATAAATTTATTCAATCCTGAAAGTGATAAAGGCTGCAAGGTGCTAGCAGCTTGTGCTAAAGAATCTATGACTTGATTCTTTCTTCAAGGAATCAACTAGATGTTCAAAGCATCAAACCCATCAATAAGATCCCACACTCTTTTCCTATAATTGGCCATTCTCCTATCACGACATGAATATTATTTCCTTACTTGTTTGATTACTAATTTAGAGTGCCTGAAAACTTGTAACATCTTAACTTTCTTCCTTGATGCCATTAACAAGCCATGGATTAAGGCTTCATATTCAACAAAATTATTGGTGCATTGGAACTCGAGTCTATGAGCAATGAAATAACTCTTACCTTTAGGACTGATTAATTAAAATCCTACTCTAGCACCATGTTTAGATTTAGATCCATTATATCTCAATGTCTAGTAGCCATCAAGTTCTCTTGGTCTTAATTTATCTTGCTCTTTGATGAGGATGGGGGGATTTTCAGGAGGCGTTGGGCTCTTACCCCTATCATCACTTAATCTTTCTTGAATACTAAGTCCAATGGTTGCAATTGGATCAATGCATTTTTGTATCTATAGGATAGTAGTCTGAAACAAGTCACATTCTAGCTCGGAATGAGAGGCATCATGGAATGTAGACCAATTGGGAAGAAATAGTTATTCAAAGGTCATACTTGCTTTAAACTGTATTTTATCTTCCATATATTTCTAGATGAACTCCTGAAAGTTATCCAACAGACTAAGTTGCTTGTGCTTTGGGTCTTCCATATCATCCCCTAGCTCAATCAATGTTCTGGAACTACTACTTTATGGGATGTGTTCATCTGAAGAATCTTGTAGCATGAAAACCTCTTCATCCTCTATGACTAATGTCCCTAGCACATAGTTTCCCATGCTAACCTTGAACACCAACACCTCATTTGAAACATTCTGATATTCAGTGATTACATACTTCATTCGGGGCTCTCTTTCAATTCGGATCTGATTCAGAACTCCTTTCCGTGGTAACCACATATGAGAATGATCTATAGATGTATACCAATTCAATTCTTTAACGAAATCCCTACCTAAGATCAAACCATAAGTATTAGGAATGTCAGCAACCTGGATATTAATCCCTTGTTGCACCCTAGGATCTGATGCAAGCTGTGTAGGGATCATATTCAATTCTTCAACTACACTTACCTTTTTTTTGTTCAATTGAGTAGCTTTCTTTTGAGAAGCTATAGGGGTAATACCCAATGCCTTGAAAACATAAAAAAGGCATAAAATTTGTAGAGGCTCCTGATTCTAGAAGACAATTATGAAAATTCTTTTTGAAGATACGAACAGAAATCAAGAAAGGAGAGGCTTTTGTCTTGCCTTGAAATAAACTCAAATGAGTGTCAGCGTGTGCAACTTGACCTTTATCTTTATCTCTCCCTTTGTCCATAGGTGGGACTTGACTTCTAGGTTCTTGGGAATTAGAAGACTTGGTAACAACCTCATTGGCAGTTACCCCTTGTGGTGCTATATTCCAACTAAATGACCCAAAAATTGCATCCCTAATAGTAGGAACTCTTAATAACTCAAAAGTAGAAAGACTTACCTTTACTTTTTTGAATTCCTCAGTCACATGTTTGCCTAATTTCTCCACATTCAGGTCAGCATGGGCTTGCTTGTAGCCACTGGCCTGCCTATCAATAGACACTTCAACATTATTTCCCTTTGATAGGTACTATGTGGGCACGTGAGGATAAGGCAGATTATTACTAGCCTGTGGATCTGGGGGAGTATTAAAATTGTTAGGAGGAATAGAAGTAGTGAAAGGACCTCCATCCTATGGACTCCTTTTGGGTCTATTTCTCAAATCATATTTCTTTGTTGGTTTTTGAAACATCTGAACCTCTTCCAAGGGGCCATTATCATTCTCAATTTCTTCGTTAAACAAATGGGAAATATCATCTTCATTTAGAACCTCATCTACCACATCCTCTTGGTCACTAGATTCTTCTTCTGGTTCATTTTCTTCACCTTTGGGGAATGGGGCATGGTTGAGTACGAGTACTTGAGAATAATAGGGATTTGAAGGCACAATTTTCTGACCACTAGAACTATTCTCCACTTCATACTGAAAAATAGAAGCTGCAGTCTGAAATTTGGTATAGTCTAACTCAAAGTGATGGATTGTCTTATGGAGTCTGCACCAACTAGACAAAGTTGCTTCTGCCAAGTATACACCATTTGGAGGCTTCTCCTAAGTAGCAGGCTGATCCAATGGAGTAGGAATTCCTCCATTATTAGGTCAAGTATTCCATGACCTATTCTACCTAGGTGGTTTCCCTCTGTTGAATCCTTGTCCACCTCGTTGATTTCTATCAAAACTATGACCAAAACCTTGTCTCTTATTGAAATTCTAACCAAAATCTTCTCATCTGTCATAGTTTTGATTTTTGTCAAAAGATTGCCCTCTTTCAAAGTTTTTTTTCTCCCTGCCATAGTTAGATTGCATGTTTTTCTGAGCAGCCTAAAGCTAGCTATTCTAATTTCTCAAATAGGATACTTTCGTATTCAACCTTTTCACTTGGTCATATAACTCATCCAATCTTTCTTTATCTAGATTTTTAGGTGGCACCAGATTAACACAACTAGAAGGATATCCAAGTATGCCTCCAGCACCAGCAACTTGATTCAAAACTTCTGAATTCTATAAATATGTAGGAAAACTAGCCTGTTGTTGATGAAGGGGTTGATTAGCTCTTTATTAAGGATAAGAGGTCATAGGTTGAGCTTGATTTAAAGATGGACCTGGATGAGGAACCAAAGGAAATGAAGGTATTGGATTCATTATGGGAGCATGACTGGTCAAAGCCTGGTTAAGGGCTTGGATTTGTCCAGGGTGAGCAATAGGTCCTAAGGATGGTAAAGGTCCTGATAAGTGTTGCCTCAAGTTTGCGCTGACCTTCATAGGCTTTGCATATGAAGTGCAAAAAGTATTTGGATTATTACTCCTTTGTTTAAGGAAAGTGGTTGTAAGGCTATCTAAGGCTTCAAGGTAAACTTCTAAAGTAGTATTCTCATTTTCAGCATAAGGTGCCTAGAGTCTAGTGTATGCTCAATGTAACCTATCATTCAATGATCCTAGGGGCTCACTAATCTCCCTCTTAACTCTAGTAAATTGCAGGTATAGCTCATTAGCATTGATGGGAATCTTGAAATTTTGTAGAAATGCAGTTTCTAATTCAGTCCAATTATGGATGGAGGCAACAGGTAAGTGATTTTACCAATAAAAGGCCTCTTCTCGAGAGAATAAGGGAGAATATTACATGCAACATCCTCATGGTTAATTCCTCTATCCCTCAAGTAGGTTTGGAAAATCCTAATATGCTCTTCTGCTATTCTGTTGGGGTCATGAGTATGAAACTTAGAGCAAAAATGCTCAAGGTTCTTGGGCATGACATTGTAGTTATTAAAGAGAGCAAAAATGCTCAAGGTTCTTGGGCATGACATTGTAGTTATTAAATATTAATGGGGATGGATTATTAGCAAGGAAATCCATTGGTCAGGGTGGAGGTTGTAATGGCTGATTTATGATTGGTTGTGGTTGTGGGATAGGAAATCCTTCAAATTTGAATGAGGATGAAGATGATGGAGATGATGGAATTGGATGGGTGAATGATGATTCTTCCCCTCCTCTAGTCCTTCTTGACCTAGTACAGGCTTGTAATTCTTGAAATTATTCTCCTACAGGAGTATATCTAGTTCTTCTTCTAAGCCTCTCAGGAGAGATGGTGTTTAGGAAACGCTCCAGCTTGCTTATTCAAGGCCCTCCTTCTAGCGCCAATTTGTTGATGGTTTTTTCTGCACAACAACTTAGACATAATATGATATCCTATCTCTCTTGAAAGGTAAATATCTATGGGAAAAGAGATAAACCCAAGGTCTCTAATGCCAGATCTTGACAATGCAGTGAAATGACTTAGAGATAATATGAAAATGTTGGTAATCACAAAGGGACCTGACTACAAGCAAACACTAAACTTGAATTTATCAGATTTAAACAATGAATTGATACTTGAATCTTTAATTGAACCCAAACAATAAATAAATAGCAAAAGATGAAGGTTTTAGAGATGATTGTAAGACTACTTCTAACCCTAAGATTGATAATTCCAAAAGATAAAATGCTCAAAATGGATAGATCCCTCATAAACCGATTCCTGCTCAATCTAGATAAATTTGCAATTTCATAGAAATAGTGCAATCCTCTAAGGTATTTAAAGATTTTCAAATCACAAACATTCATTCAAGCAGTCTTGAACAAATCCTTATAATTGAACTGAGCATAATTTTAAGCCCGGACTAACTTTGTAAAGAAGCTAACAATCAATGAACAACAAAAACTATGGACTAGAGATCACTGCAAACATTTGAAACATAAAACCCTAAACATCACAAAACTATTTAACTATGAACTTAAAAAAATTGAAAGATAGGACAACAAGAGCCATTCCAGATGAAACTCCACAAGATAGATACCAAATCACAATATCCTTTCTTATATTAAGTCATCCAAAATGGCAACAATTCCAGCTCTCTATTATAACACTTGCTTGAAAATAAACCCTAATTCGCTCAACTATGGAATTTATATTCTACCTCTCTATGTATATCATGTATCACCTATCTATCTATCTTTCCAAATTAGGCAACATGCCAATTCTATAATGAATCCATTAGATAGGTCAGCCCAAAAATAAGAATTTACAATAAAACACAACCTACAAGAGGTCGGCCTCAAAATATATTTGAATATAATATGAAATGTGCAATTAGCACCAATTTCATCCAAGTCGGACTAGGTACCAAAGGGTCGACCCAATGCATATGAATAATGGGAAGAAAAAATCTTGATGTAGTCCTACATAACTACTTCCCATCCTTGTCCTTATCTCAATATTCTTCACCATGTACGACCATCAATATCTTGTCTAGCTCAACAATAGGTGGCACAAGAAAAACCCTAACTCTTCTTTCAAGAGACTTAATATCATCCCTTGCCTGCCTCACTGTACCATCCCAATCAGCCCTATTAGTTAAGTATATTTTAATGATTGCAATATAGGTTGCAGCATCATCTAGCTAATGTTCAGTGACTAGTCCCTCGCCAGCTAGAGAGTAAACATCTCTCCATCATTTCCTAAGTTTCTCCAGATTAAGATGCTTTGGAGCAAACTTCTTCCTTCCTGTCATAATTTCAAAGAATGAGATACACTTATCACGAATATTAGTCAAAGTGTCCTCAATCTACTTTCCTTGTCTATGAATATTTTTCAAGGCCTTCTGCCTCATTTGCAATATTTCAAACCATTCCCAAGGCTCATAAACCCTTGAGAAAGGAAGAATCCCACTCTTTACCAGCTTATCTTTAGTAAAATCCATGATCATTTTGGTTTTCTGTAGTAGGAGATAAGTATCCTCCTTGTCTTGGGCCAACACAATATTCAACTAGTCCACTGATCTCATGGCATCCCCTCTAGTCAACAAGATATATTTAATGGAAACATCTCATTTAGTTTGAACCCCTTGCAACCAAGCAACTGTGGAAAGTGTAGTGTCTTTCATCTTCTCAAGCTCGGAGATTTTTTCCTGAGGCAAGAAACCTATAGCAGAGGGGGAAGAGCCAATGGACTGCAAGGGTCTCATCAACTCTTGCAAGTACTTCTTCAATTTATCATTCTCTTTCTCCAACTCATGCCTGGTTTGTATAACCTTCTTAAACCTACCCACAATTATAGCACTGGAGCCTTCATACTCCTCAATGTCATGTTCCATAGATGCATGCCCTAATTCAATAGTCTACAAATGATAATCCTTGGCAGTTACATTATCTATATCTTTATCCATAGTAGGGGTCACAATGTGAGCCACTCTATTGCCTAACCCATCTCTCTCACTCCAAACACAAATCTATCCTTCTTCTTAATCTTTCCCTTTTCAACATTGGCCATTAAGTCATCCCAATTATGAGGAGCATCCTCTACTATTACTAGTTTACTTTTTAATTCTTTATTTAGCCAACTTGGAATAGTAGACTCATTTGACACTATATCTTTCTTATATTTCTCTTGCTGGTCATTATGGGCATCCTTCTCAACACTTGGCACATTAGGGATATCCAATATTGGGTTCTACTTGTCTTATAATTTCTTTTGTGCAATAACCTACACCGGTGAAGGGATCTTCACTGTTATCTCCTCTTGTTGAAGAGATTTACTTAATTTCTCTTTAATAGGTGAATCTGCATAGGCCACCAAAGGGGACCAGACCACTTTGTCAATTTTTACCTCCTCATTATAAAGTTCTCCTTCTTGAAATTCTTCCTCATCCAAGTCCTTAGGATCTTCATCCTTCCTTTGTTCTTCCTGTACACTATCAGTATCCTGAGGAATGGAAATACTTTAATTTTCAACAATGGGAGAAGTCATAGGAACATCCTCCTTTGTAGCAGAATCATTTGTGGAAGGAGTCCTTGACCTCCTCATATATACTTGTGTCCTTTCCCCTCAACACTCTAATTCAACCACTGGTGGTTCAACCTCTTTATTAGTTTTAGGAGCCTCCTCCAGTTTCTATGACAGCTTCGCAAGCCTTCTTCTCTTTTTCAATGGAGGGGTAACATCTACCTCTTCTTTCCCTTCTTTGTCCTTTTCATATTCTCTCCTCGAGAAATGTCTCCTCTTCTTAGCAATAGGTTTCCTTTGTTTATCTACCTCTGCCATCTTCTCGGTTTGAACATCCCTAACCTAAATTTTAAAAGCAGAATCCACTTTTTCATTACCTTTAGGATAATGTTCATATGATTCCTCAGAAGAAGAATGAGACTCTAAGTCTCCCATTAGTTCATAAGTACATTGGACACCCTCACTCTCCAATTCCAACTCTGTTTTATTTTCCTCTAACCAGTTGATCTCTCCAACTGGCTTGTCCTTTATAGACTCAAAGACATGACCTTGAATTAAATTGCCATCCTCTTCCACCTAGTCATGGATAGCCTTCACATTGCTCAACCTCACCAATTCCACTAGCAACCTAGAGAATTTCTTCTTCCTAACCTCAAATTCATCAACAAGGTTTATCCAATAATCCTCAATATTGACCTTATGACTATAATCCCTACTGGCTTTCCTTTGTGCCTCACCAGTGATGTCAAACCTTTCTCTTTTGGAATGGAAATAGAGACCAAAATTACTCATCTCCTCCTTGGAAGAATGAGAAGACTAGATAGAAGGACAAACCTCACCCATTCCTATCTTCAAGGGAAAATCATTCCCAAAACCTATTTTATGCTTATCTCCTTTTACAACTATGTTGAAGTCACAAATTTTCCTAGTGACCTCCAACAATATAATATGATCAGTAGGGTACCTTGGGAGTTTGTAAGGGTCCCTCTAACAACCATCAATCCTGATGGAAGAGAAAGTGGAAAACTGGATAAACCATGCCACATATCTCTTTATCAATTCTTTATCTTTGTAAGAAATTCTCACATGCTCTGCACCTTGGAGCAATCTAGTGATATACATTGTGAAAGCATCATTTTACCTTCTATAGCTTCCTCTAGTTAGGTGCAGCTATGGATATAACTCATATATTACATCTTGTCCAAAAGTACCTCTAGTGCTCAACCCCTTATATGGGTGAAATATTTCCAATGCATACACTAAGTAGGAGATCATAGTGAAAGTCTTGGTTTGCAAAACATGCACAACTTCTCATGGATCACTACACTTATGGCTCCTTCTGAGTGATAATCAATTCCCTGCTCCATGTGAGCAATAACATTAAACATCCAGCTCTTAAACACCCCTGCACTCTTCAATCCTACCAATCTACTAAGAAGAGTGATAACATTGTAATACTCCCTTTTGAACTTGAGCCTGAATAGCTGCTTTGGCAATTTGGAGAAATGAGACTTGGGCTTGTCCAACCAAGATTTGATTACCTATTGGGACTTGACCACATTTTCCTGATAGTATTTCCTTGTTGTATCTATGTCAAAACCCACCACATGTGACCTGTCAGGCATATCAAAAGCCCATGCAATGGACGTAGAACTAAAACCTACCACAATCCTTCCTTACAGACCAATTATCCTATGTGTCCCTCTGTCATAATTTGTGGCACACTCAAGTACCAATTAATAGCACTACGTCATGGAGGGAAAAACTGCTACATGTGCCAACCCAGATTCCATGGTTCTCCTGGCCAAAAAGGAAGATTCAATGTTGCCGATTCAGCTTTAAACTCCTCATAACATCTTGTCCTGATCCTGCCTGCAAACAAATAAGAATGAAAAAAAAGAGATCCAAGAGAAGCAAAAAATGTTAAGAAATCCATATCACCAAAGTCCAAGATTTAGTTCACCTCGTGGATTCCAGATTAGAGAGGAATTCCTAGGAAATTCGAACCAGGTGGAATCTGGTGAGACAAACACATAAACTCCCAAAATATCACTCAATCCATCAATTCAATAAAGGAACAACCTTAAAGGTACTTAGCATAAGTTAATTTGATCATTTAAACATATTATCAATAAGAAAAGTTCTCACATAATCCTCATACTCATCGCTTACCAAAAATTCTAAAAAATCTAACTAGGGCATATTTTAGCGAAAACAACAATAGTTATAATCAACCCAGGAAAAAGAATGAGACCCAAAACATCCGAGAAAATCTAGTGGAAGTGGATTTTAGTGAGAAATGGGTAAATCACCATAAAGCGTGAATCCGAAAAAATGACCCGACCATGGATTCCGAGAAAATCTAGAGGAGGCGGATTTTCGCAAGGTAGAAAAAAATTCTGATTTAAAATGGCAAGCAAGAAGGAATGGGAAAGCTGAGGAAATCCATACCAGGTGGAATTCCGCGGAGACATCAAAAACCCAAACTGATCCACATTATCTCATTTTTACCAAAACAAACCGAACAACCATGGACCTAGGGTTTGCACCTCGACAATGACCTACCCATGGATGCCAATGGATCAAATATGAATTGAAAAATCTCCTCTCAGCAATTCAAGAGGGATTGGCATTGCCCTAGGTTAGGAACCCTAAAATCTCCACCATGGGAGCATAGAAAAACCAGGCATGAATTTTTTATGAGCGAGATGGGAGGTTTAAGACAAACAAAAACAAGGCCCGAAAAGAATAGTGAAATACCAGACCAAAATAAGTGCTCAATGATCAACCTAGTGGACTGGTATAAAAAATCAAAACTCTAAATGCCCGGACATGTCACACACACCCAAGAAACAACAAAGAAATGAAAGGCATGAAAAAAAATGAAGCAAAGAAACTAACGAACAAAAGAGGAAAGGATCATATCCACATACCATGAGAGCAAAAGAACTGGAATTGGCGATGCCAAAAATCAACCCGTAGACACGAGCAGGATACGAGTAATGCTCACAAAATTCAAATGCAACACTCCAAAATAACCTTGAAATGCATGATCTAGCAACACACCTCAAGCTCTAGGACTCAATCTCATATGAAAAGTGAACAAATAAACTGAAATGACCAGTTACTACCTAAGATTCAATATATCAATGCCCCAACAAGGTCGTGCAATTGCCATTAATGTGATCGATAAGATAGCCAAGATCAAAACCCAAAGATCTGACAGGGCAATGGACTTCGGAGAAATCCAAACATGATGGATTTCCTCAGATTTGGGTCAATAGACAACTATCTCTAGATTCTGAAAGAAAACTGGGAAAATCCGGCATGGGCAGATTCTCTCGAAAATGGTGAAAAGTCCAAAATTTACTCAGATCTTAAGAATTTCAACAAAATTCAAAAATGTGCCACTCCAACTCACAAGATTAACATTGAAGCATGGATTCAAGAAAGAAAAATTCTAGAATAGAAAGGCCAAGACACCGAAAAAACTAGAAAAAGAGAGGGTCCCCCCTTTAGTGGGGCGTGTGTGCAAAAACTGCATAACACATAGGAAGAAAAAATTGCACAATGAAACATGAGTGTCGATGTATGCACCCACTTTAAAGTGGTTCCTAATACCATTCCTATGATAAATTTATTTAGAGTAGAAGAAGACATGAGAGCTTATTCAAAAAGCCTTATGCCAATTCATATGTTTCTGAACTGCATCATGAATAAGTATGTCGCATGCAAGTCAAGTTAAGGCATGTCGTACACATCCCAAGCTTGCTCTTATATGCACATAAAAGGTGATCAACTAGCCAAAAGATACAATGAAAAGTGACATATGAGGACAAGACTATCTAACTCCTTGCCCCCACTTAATGCAAGATAACGATGAGCCAAGATGATCAATGAAAAACATGCTTGAGTGAAAATTAGTATCAATTGGAGGAATTAGGTGCTTCAACCCAAGGGAGATCACCACAATCCTTAATATGTTGGATTTTATTACTCAAATATTTACTTTCATTCGTAGAATTACCATGAACTCTATGATATGCACAAAATGAATGTTTGTAGTAAAATTTATTTCATGTTCTTGGAGGGAGGGATATCAAAGAATTTTGGAGGAGTCTCGAAAAGATAATCTCTTGGTTAAAAGTGGATGATATTGCTTTATTTTGTTACAAAGATATCCCTTGCTTAGCACAAGGTGTCATACCTACACAAGAATCTTTACATTGCGATATTTTATTCTCTCCTTTACAAGAGGGTGCAAAATCTAATGAATTCAAATCATTAGTGTTTTGTTTGATGACATTTACATTAAGCAAGGATTTATTTGTTTTTTTTATTTCTTGCAAAGGATAACCATCAAGACCACTAGTCTCTATCACTTCAGGATGCACCACTGTTAAAGTCATCTTAGAAGGATGTTCTATGATAGTGTTGATATTAAGTGAAGGCTTTTTTTATGGTTTGATTTCTATCATTGGATAATGACCAAGACCATGCGTTTCTTCTTGCATGTTAGGCTCTATAGGGACACTGATACCTTATTCTCTAGCACCACATCCATTTTCACTATAACCAAGTTTCTTCATAGGTTCATAACCTTTTCCATAAAGAGTTTTTCAATTCTTTAGGATTTGGTGGTTATTGATACTTGGTTTCATCAATGTTTGTAGTGTAATTCTTTTGATTTTGTTCTAAAGTGGTTTAGGTCAATGCTTTCAAAGGGTCTTCCAAATTTTGTGTTGACATTACTGATTTTTCTTTTCCCTTTTTTGAATCTTTGTTTATGATTTTGCATTTACCCATGAATGTATGTTTGAAATCTAAGGAGCCCCAGTCATCTTCTAAGAGCTTCTTGATTTTCTCAAAAAAAATTCTTTGTCTTGCACAGGTTTGACTTGTGTAGATGGTGTTAATATTTCAAAGGATTCTCTTTATCTTTTTATAGTGTAGTAAAATGCATACCCATGCATTTTCACACTTGTTTTGGCCCACCTTGCTTTACTTATATTTATTTATAGCTTAATTGGTCCTATTTTATTTCCACAAGCCCTATGAATAACATCTTTTTCTGGCTAATCCTGACATTCTCCAATGCATAAATGATATCCTAATGATTCTAATTGGTGTTTCCCTAATTTTTGGTCAAGACTAAAATGCCACTTAGGGCATCTTTACCACCTCAAGGTCTTGAGACCCTGATTTTTTGGTGTCTGTGCCCCAAGTTTCATCACTTGGGAGTAAGACACCACCTAGGGCATCTTAGTCCTCGAGTCATTTTGGGATTTAAATTTAAATTGTGGCAGTATTTAGCCTCCTTCATTTAATGAATTCATATGTTGGCTAGGTGTGATATAACTTTAGGATATTAAGAATAGATAGGATATTAAGAATAGATAAGTATAAATAAAAGGTTCCAGTTAAATATGCAAGATACTGAGAGGGAGGGGTGAATCAGTATCTTCTCAAACTCATTGAAAAAACACCTTTTAAAATTTACTTTACTGCATGACATAGATAAGAGAAAGAGAAAACATGAAACTCCACAACATAAGAACACCAGATTTTTACTTGGCAAACCCAATGAGGGAAAAACCACGGTGATGATTAGATCACAATATATAGTTATGTCAATAGTGGTTACAAAAAGGAGGCTTACTTCCAAAAATGGGCTCACTGCTCGGATACAAAAGCTCGCTACTTACAAGGAGGCTCACTACCGACAGAGATTATATAAGAAAATGGCTAACTGCTAGAATTGAACTAATGAAGATACACCACAAGTGTAGATTCAATTACGTTGATGCATAGAGTATTATTTCACATGACAATAGACTAAAATTCACTCTCCAATTCACATACTTCACTTATTAACACATGCTTGTACTCACTCGCAAAACTTCTTTTTCTTTGCTTCACATTATTCACATTCTCATTCAATTCACCTTCAAACCATCTTGTATATAGACTTTCTATATCCAACTACATCAATTAGGTAGGCTTCCAAAAGTAATTCAACTGTTTCATGTAAGATTATGTTGGTTGGGACCAAAACTAGGTCGCACATATAACCGTAATACAATTAACTGATTATTAGGTTTGCCAGCTTAACCTAATAGAAAAAAGTAATCATAAAAGTTGATACCAATGCATCATCCAGTCATGAATATTTGGGGATACTATGAACCCCAATCCTATTCCTTCACAAACACAACAAACAAACACATAGTTAGGTTCATATGCAAGAGAAAAAAAGGATTCCCCATGAAATCCATTTACAATGCTGAAAATAGGAAAATGAAAAACAAAACATGGAAATATAAGGAAAATCCTAATTAAGCATGAAAACTCTTTATCCCATGGGTGATTTGGTGCCAATTGGTATGTCAAAATTGGCCCTTTCCCAACTCCTTTGTAAGCTTTGTGATTTTATGGAGATTGATACAGTTTTTTTATAAAGAAAAAGATGAGTTCTTGAGAAAACCTACAATAACCTAGCTAAGATCTTGATGAAATGGATGAAACTAGATGTTGCTTGAGGATGAAGTTGAGTATAGTAATATTACTCAAATTGTGGATGATAGAATGAGAGAAAGAGTCTCTCATTTATAGATTTCCAAATTGGAAGAATGAAGGATTTGGATGAATGTGGGATAAAAGACCAACCAATGAGAAAAGACCACTTTTCCACATATGATTGGAGGAGGAATGAGCACATTTTGGTCAATGTGCATGATAAATGCTATGTGATTCAAATTTGAAATTTGAATGTGAAATGTTGGAGGGAGAAATAAATGGAGTTAATGTCACTTGGTTAAATGCAAAGGACATGTAAGAGGTCTTAAATGCCTTGTTGGAAGGACCAAGCCCACTTGAATTTGAATTCAAATTTGAAGTAATATTCCCCTTTTATTCCATGTTGAGAGAAAATGGACAATTTAATAAATCAAAGTAATTTATTTATTGTGCAAGTTGCATTCTCTAGAGGATTTCGGTGATTGAGATTGAATTAATCAATATTTGATCAATTTAATGAGAGATTATATGATTTCACAATTTTGACTCAAATTTATGAGCTGATTTATTTAGAGGAAAGGATTAATTATATATATTTTTTTGATCTATTTAACTAAAGGGGATAATGTTAGGTTAAATAAAATAAGGTTTAATTTATTCAATTTAATGAGAAGACTTTAGGGAATAATTAAATATTATGATTTATTTAATTAAAAGGGGGATTATAGAGTTAATTAAATAAAATTGATTTATTTAATTAACAAGAGATGATGAGTTAATTAGATAAAGTTGATTTATTT
The DNA here is from genome assembly GCA_007115665.2 of Sequoiadendron giganteum. Classification (NCBI taxonomy): domain Eukaryota; kingdom Viridiplantae; phylum Streptophyta; class Pinopsida; order Cupressales; family Cupressaceae; genus Sequoiadendron; species Sequoiadendron giganteum. The sequence continues at coordinate 205,278,829 of CM021105.1, forward strand.
AATTAAGAGATGAAAAGTGATGAATTTAATCAAATACAAATTATCGATTAAATGACTAGCAAAGGAGATGATTCAAGATGAAATGGTGTTAGTAAATCTAGATCAAGTGCATTTATATTTTCCATGTCTACAAATACATATATACCTCCTTCTAATGATCATAAGCCTTTTATCAAAACTTTAAACCACAATGATTACTAGAGAGAGTCAGACCAAAACACCAGATTAAATACCACACTAACTCATTTGACTACAAAATACGATGAAATTTTTTGATGAAAGATGTATAATTAAATGTATCGTCGGGTACCTATGATATTTCATGTGAAATTCTCAATTTTAAAAAAAAATTATGCCCGATGATCATCAAAATTTCTACAAACACATAAAGTCAAATTGTGGCTGACATATGGTTAGTGGGTCGCTCATCAGATTTTCGATGAATGTTTCTTTAATAAATAAAAGTGACCTCGACAATTTATTTATACTTGCGACAGTGTTTCTCTATACTTGCAAATTCGCTCTACTTGCAAATTTTCTATACTTGCGATAGTTTGTGGAGAACTAAGGACAATTTTCTTAGAAAAAAATTAGAAAAAATTCAAGAACATATTACCAGGTTGAGGGTAGTCATTGTCTTTTTCTAGAATTCATTTGTGAAGTTAGATTTCTTTCAGGTTTGAAAGTCATATTTTAAAGCAACATCTCATCAGATTTCACTTTTAGACTTGTGCAGTTTCATAATTTCATTTCCAGATTTTGTAGTGCAAGTTCAATATTGTGATTTTAGGAGTCTAATAGTTGGAAATCATAGTAAAATCAAAATTTAATAAGTTCTAGAATTGGAATTTTAAAGTAATTTTTGGGGTTTAGGGTTCAGTTTATTTTCTCTTTTGCAAGGGTGGTTGCATGCCAAATTTTTTTGTGAAAAATATCAAAATTATTAGATTTTGTTAGTTGTCTATGATTAGAAATTATTGGAGTGTGAGTTTGATATATTTTGAGGATGTAAAAGAAAAATCATGTCAGATAATATTAATCTAGAACAAAATGAAGAGAAACTTGCTAGATTGTGGGATAGATTGAAAAGAAAGGGTGATGGGAAATGTTATTGTCCTTGCAATAATTGCAAGGGCTTAAAGACGAGAAGAATTTTAATCAAAATAGATGAGAAAAATTGTAGGAAACATGGTCACATTGAAGGGGGGCATGATTATCATCCATTGGTAATTTTTTCATTATATATCTTTATATTGATCAAATTTATAAATGTTTATATTGGTTTAACATTTTATATATATATATCAAAAATCACTTGATCATGATCATGGTTTATTTGTGGTGATCATTACTATAAAGGTGGGGCACCCTAGGGCACATGATATGGATTATGTCAGCCCAGAGAATGTGGTTTTTCATGCAGAGGAACATGGAGCTGTGAATATCGAAGATGAATTTAATGATCCTATGGAAGAAAATTATCATGCACCAGAAAACATAGTTGAAGATGATGGTACAAATAAATTGATGCATGACACATTTAGTAGCATAACTGATCATGATGATCGAGATGACTTTGATAATGTTCATGATTTACCTATACTTGAGAAGGCATACGAGCCCCTTTATGAAGGCTCACAAACAACTCTTCTCTCTACTGTACTATTGCTCATGAAATTGAAGGTTATGAATGGTTTATCCAACATAGAAATCTCATGAATGTTAAGGTATTTCATATATGTCATTTATTTTAATTGTTGTTAGTTCATCACTAGTAAATAAATGATGAAATATGTACCATTAATATTCTTTATATTAACAAATTTATTTTTTGTAGTAGATTGATAGGTGAATTTTTGTTACCACCATCAAATATTTTACCTTGCTCATACCGAGATTTATCTACCATTATGAAAGATACTAGAATGGATAATCAAGCAATAGATGCATGTCCCAATGATCATATTATATATCATAGACAACATGAATTTGCAACAAAATGCCGAGAATGTCATATTAGTAGATATCAAACAAATCAAGTAACAAAAAAGGTGTCTTGCAAGGTTCTTCATTATATTCCCATTATTCCACGTATGCAATGATTATTTATGTGTGAAAGCTTAGCATAATTTATGGATTACCATGCACAAAATAGAAGTGGAGATCACATTATTTGAATGCCTATAGATGGTTTTGCATTTAGGGACATGGAAGAAAAATGGCCAGCACACTTTAAAGAAGAACCTCGTAATCTTAGGCTTTCATTTGCAGTGAATGGTGTCAATCCATTCAGAGAGTTGAGATCTATTTACTTAGTGTGGCCTATATTTTTTTATCAAAAATAACACTCCTCCATGGATGTCAATAAAGAGGGAGCACATAATGTTTTCAATGAATGTTCTAGGTATTTGTTTACATCAATTTTCTTTAACGTAGTAGCATCTTATTTGTCCTTTTTTTTGCATAATGACTTATATTTTTTCTCATTTAATAGTCATGTAAATTAATGTATATATATTTCAGTAAAATGGTAATAACAATTATGTAATATTTATATTCATTCAACTAGGTAAGTACCAAGTTAAAGATATGAATGTATATATTGAGCCTTTTATCGTTGAGTTACTAAAGTTATGGAATGGTGTCACTATGTATGACGTCTCTAAACCAATAGGACAAAGACAATTTCAATTCCATTCAATGCTTGTATTGACAATTCATGATGCCCCATGGCTAACACATTTTTGTGGTATGTTATAAAGTTTGAGTGCACTTTAATGATATTTAATTTTATGGAGTAGATATCATTAATGTTTTTTAAATAATCTATTCATTAAATAGAATTATAAAAAATGACATATTTAATCCAATTATATATAATCTTGCAGGTCTTCAAACAAAGGGAAAATTTGCATGTCTAGTTTGTGGTCCAAAGATGAAATCTCGCCGTTTAAAATGTTTATGAAAGTAGGTGTTTGATGAGTATAGTAATTTCCTCCACATAAATCATAGGTATCAAACTACTGAAAAACATATTTTTAATGTGAAAGAAGAGACTATAGGGTAAACCCATAATAGTGGTGTACAATTTTGATGAGGAAGGAAATTTGTAAAAATGCTCACATATTCAAAATTTCATTTTTTTAAGGGTTCATTTGAACTAGGAGGTTCACACAAACCCAAAAGAGGGGTTTGATCGAACCCTATGATGCCACGTTTCTTCATAGAAATGAATGGAAAATTCAAAAAAAAGGGGGGTTCGCTCGAAGCCCCCTTTTTTGCCCTTCTCCCCCTCTTCCACCAAATTTCAGCAGATTTCTGCCCTTTGAAGCTTAGGTTGAGGATGAAAATGGAGGATACTTCACAAACTCAATTAGAAGATGATAGTCCTTAGAATAATCTATCCAAATAATTAAATTTTAATATGTTCTGGTTTTATTATGTATGTGTTTTTTTAGTTTTATTAAACATAGGTTTTTCACCGAAAATAAAGCTCTCTATTTTGCACATGTACAAAAATAGCAGATTATCAAAATAATTTTTTTTAAAATATGTTGAGGCTGAGTATTGATGTCCTTGATCCATTAAAAAAATAAAAATTGAATTTTGATTCATATAAAAATATTTATGTTGTATAGAGTTTGCTTATGTCTGAATTGCAATTGGTTTTACTTTGAGACTTGATTAAGAAAAAAATATTCAATAAAAAACTATGAGACCAAATGAAAGTGCTATATATAATAGTTACAAATCTAAATTCGAAAAAATCAGAATTTTATCCTTCATACTAATTTTTTTATGTTGTATACGGTGAGTGTTAATTTTTAAAAGTGTTGTTTTATGAAAAAAACCAGTTTTTGTGGGAGATGGAAAAAAAGTGCATTCTGATTCCAAAAATTTTGAAAAACATATTTTTAGAATATACAGACAAAATGTGATGAGACTCTAGTTTTCATCATCTTCAAATTCCTCATGGTTTAGCCGCTATAGGTTCCCGAATATGAAGATTTAATTAAAAATAATAAGTGCAATGTCCAGTTTGGCCAAAAATTGTAAACCACTATTGTGGGATCACCCTACATCAAAACTACGAAGAATGACACCTTACCTATGGAAGTTGGAATATAATAGAATTAATCATCAAGGTTATACATCGGATCAAATTTCTTATATATCATAGATGATATTTTTGGAATTTATATTTTTATATTGTGTTTTGTTTACTCATATTGTAATTGACAATGATTGTCGTTGTTAATTTTTTGAACTTATATGCTTCATGAAGTTCATCAAGGCATTAATGGTCAGCTTCCACAAGGACTAAAAATTTATCCTAGAAAATTTATTAGGTTTACCTACTATGATCAACTAAAAATTATGCATTTGTTTGATATAATGCATATCAAAAAGAATATAACAAAAATGTTATGGAAAATATTGGATGGAGGGCATGACAAAGAAAAATAATTCAAAATTTGTAGTTAGATTTACGAATCTAATGATGTAAACAAAAATGGCATTCAATTAAATAGCGATGGAGAAAAAATTAATATAAGCTCCCTTACTTGGTTATTAACGGAGTAACAAAGAAATGCTATAAAATAAGTCATACGAAAAATTCAATTTCCCACAGGATTTGTTGTGAACATAAACAATATCATAACAAAGAAAGGTGAATTTGGGTAAGGGATGAAAACACATGATTTGCATACATTCATTAAGGTCATTATTCTGGTATATTTTTTATATATTTGTATATTGCATGTACTTTTCAATGTATTATGTTTACTAGCTTTGGAAAAATAATGAAAATATCATTTTATAATTGTTGCAATACATTCTACCTCTATCTCTCCCAGACAACTTCAACAACAATGTAAAGAAAGTTATATATGATCTTAGAAAATGCATGAGGTAAGTAGCGATATTTTTTCAATTTGTTGTATAGATCTTATATTTTCCATTTGTTTTACTTGTTATATAATATATTGTATATTTTTGTTATATCTCATTAATATATATGTGCCTTAAATCACTTGTAAATGGCTGTCATCTAAAGAAATCCATAAATAAGATATAAACTATTGGAAGAGAAAAAATCCTCATCTAATGTGTGAAATACAAAAGTGTCTCCCTTCGACATTTTTCAATGCATAAGAAAACTACCTCATACACCAAGTTGAGGAGATTGAATTGTGTGGAGTTGTACGCACAAGGTCAATGTGGATGGTTGAGAGGCACTTAAAATTTTTGATGGCTTTGGTTAAACAAAGAGCACATCCTAAGGGTTATAGGGTGGAGGGATATATGGTATACTAAACCATGGTGTACATTACTAAATATCTTCCTAAGTTCACAGAAAAGATCCATGTAGATCACATTTGGGATCCCAAATCCATTAAAAAATTCAAAGAAGAGTACTTGATGGGCAAAGGTAGATTGAGAAAATTGAGAGGTAATTATAAGATGGTCATGGAGATTAATTAGAATACATTTTGCGTTGCCTTGAATTGCTTGAAATATGTTTAGTTAACATATGTAATCCTAATCTAACTTAAATTGTATGAGTAAGAAATATGTTCAGTCAACAAATGTAAGAAATAAAATGGATGAACTAAAAGATAAAAATGTTAGACCAATGCCTTATTGGGTATATGGAGTCTAATGAATATTTTAAAAAGTGTAATATGTGATGGCAATAATTCAAAAAATTTGGCACACAAATAAATTTTATAACTTGTATAAACGTGCAAATAAATGATTGACAAACTTTACTTGAGACTGAATGACAATCCTAGTTATGTGATTCTTCTTACTGATCCAATTGATACTCCCTAATTACTATGATTGATTAGAAATATTTAATCTCTACTTGAAAGAACCAAATAACCATATCACACAAATATAACAAATGTGTATTGATAAACTAAATATATTCTTGATATATCAATTTAAAGAACATAAAAGTATCAAAATGGAGACAACCATATAACTGTATAACTTAAACAAATAGTTGATACCAAGATTAAGCCACAAATTTGGATATATTAATTAACTTTGAATCAAAATTCATACATGCATTTGAGTCTATTTAGATGAAAACATCATTGCAAATTTATCTGCTATATCCTTCTTCTATCCACCTATATTTGTTTGACATTATAAAATAGATATAAATACAACAAAACCATGGAAGGACATGCCCTTTCAGAAATGTTTTTGCTTAACAACAAAAATAATAAACTAGAAATTAGGCTTTATTTAGCCATAAATAGACTTTTGACAAATGATCCAAGTAATCCTATTGCTCATGTGTTCTAGCATCTCCTAGCACATTTCAGATTGCTATCTCCATCGTCACCATTGTCTCGAACAACTCACAAGCTTCATTTAGTGGAGAGTATTTCTCTATAGCTATTTCTAGAAGTTGTTGCAGCATTGAATTGCATTCATCAACCCATTTGGTCTTTCCCTTCATTTGTCCTCCATCTTTAGATAGTGTTGGTAACCCATTTTTTGTGGCTTCAACCAATCCTTGTACATCGCCTTGCATCTCTTCATGAAAGCTCTTGTGTTTTGTCATGATGTCATCAACAATGTTAATAGCCTCATTATCAGGAACATCCCTCTCATTTATTTCTTGACACTTTTCTTGAATCCTACCATCAATTCTTATATGTTCATGTTCTGCAATATGGATTTTTGAACTTGTTCCCCAAAGTTTGTTCAACAAGATCATCAAGTTGTCCTTCCTTTTTCTAATTATTGTCGTAAGTGTGTCACATTGTCCTTGAGAGTATGCACCAAACTCTTCCCACTTGTCCTTATCTTGGGATCTCTCACCATGAGTTAGTTCCTTAGTGGGTACTAATCCAATTCCCATCATATCTTTCAAACAATCATTCTCTCTGAGTATTCTTTCATTGTTCATCTTATACATTTATTTCTCCTTAATTAACAATTGCATCTATGTCTTATTCAGCTTGGAAACATTAATTCCAATATATATTTTTTTTATTGGATCAAATTCTCTAGCTTTTAATGTCATTGCATTCCCAAAATATTTATTTGTATCAATCACAATAGATTTCTTGTGTGGTGGGTACATAGCCCAAATCATGAGTGATCCCTCATCAGGATTATGCCTAGATCCTTTGTATATATTTGTTACACCTTCAGGGTTGGGTTTGTATGTGGGACTATTATTCTTCAAAAAACTATCAAAAACTAAAGTATAATTTAAATCTAGCCCAAGAAAAATCATGACACCTACATTTTCTAGCAATTTTCTTCCCTTGTTAGGGGTCATGTTTTTCATTTATTTTTCTACACATAGTTTCAAATTGCTCAATAGTTACCCCTCATTATGCGGTGTAATACTTTATATTGATTCTCTTATTGATTTCCCATTTTGGTTGTACAAGAAGGCTTTAAATTCTTGAGTTTTGAAAAATTCATCATCGGCTACAAATGACTTAAATGCAATTTGTCTTGCATTTTTATCTAAATTCTTTTCAACATCTGTTTCCCTAGGAGGAAATTTGTAAGCTTGAGTTATTTCCCTAGAAATTTTATTAATTATACTGTGGGGCCTTTCATCACCAGATGTCTCTTCCTCTGAAGACAATGTTCCAAAATCTGACAACCTTCTATTATATTCTTCAACCACTCTTTCTACTTCTTCTTCCTCCAAATTCCTGATCAGATCATCATACTAATAGGGTACATGATCATACCTGCTCAAGTTCATTTTATCTCTTACAAAGTGGATATACAACTTTGGATCAAATCCTTTCCGTAGTGGACCTTTCTTCATATTGTATTGTAACAATTTATTTAGAACCATACCATATCCATCCCTTGCTAACACAATGAAGTCACCAAAACAAAGAGTGCTAGGAACAAATTCTTGTTTTCCAAAAGAACTTAGGTTCATGAGATCTGAACAATCTAATTGTCTAGCAATATCCAAGCAGGCAATCCTATCAAGTACTATTTTGGGAGGGATAAAATGTGCATCCTCAAACCCATATATCCTGATCATAGTTGCACCTTCAAAGCAATACCGTTCCCCCCAATTGTGATTTATAGGCCCATCAAAGTCCTTAGGTATGAGAAACCTTTTTATTTCATCAGATAGTGAGTAATCACAAGGGTGATTATACAATTTATATAATGGCTTCACAAAATTTTATTCAAAATGTATAAAGGAAGAACTAGAAAATTTATTCTCCTAGATGGCAATCTAGAGTTATACTCGTAATGATCTTCCTTCCTTATCAAATTTTGAAAATCTTAACCCTTTAGGACACAAATTCAGTTCCTGTCCATAGTATAATATCATATGCATTAAGATTGAATAGGGCTTCAAATGAAAAATAGGAGATCCATTTTTTATTGCCATTAATCTTGCATCAAGTTCTTTGGCAATATGTGAAGCATAGTCAAAAGGTCTAGAATTATGGCATTTAACATTTTTTTCCACAACCATTGGCACAATTGACATGTACTCAAGGATCTCCATCCCTAATACTTCGCCTGCTGAAAAATATATACACTTCAAGTATGGCTCAAACATGTCAACATGAAATGGAGGGCCATCACTATCTTCTAATGGTATTGAGTTGCCATCCTTTTTGAGTTTGTGCAACGGCAACCTCCAACCCTTGTATATAGTATCCATTCTCCAAAACTCCCTTTCCAACTCCTCATTTACAATTTTCTCATCACATACCCCCTCTAGGTTAAAACCCTCACTGATTTTAGCCTCTGATATGTGTACAAAGGTTTTTCTTGATGGATCACAAATAGCTCTAAGCTTTAGGTCATAGTGAGAAGCTAGCATTTTTACCAATTCTGCATCTACAAAAATGTTTAGGCAGGCCAATTTCCCAAGGTTAAACTTCCAAGGGTTATACACTAGTTCAAATCGATTCCTTCAGTGGTAATGAAAGATGAATAACTCGTATCCCCTAATTGGAGTCCAGATATCACCTATGTGTTTTCACTTATCCTCCAAATTTCCTACTTCTACCCTAGGCTGAGTGGAACGTTGACCTTTAGGTCTTGAACCAGTTAATTGGTTGATTAAGTCTTGGTTCAATTTCCTTTCCACTACCCGTGGCTCATTTTCAGTTTTAGTTTTTTTCTTTTTACCGCTAGGGTGACTACTCTCACCTTATCTCTTGCCCTTTGTTTTCCCTGAGCTGGTACTTTCCATTTTAGTCTTTATAAATCATAGAATAGGAAATTCAATCACAAAGAACTTACCAATTTATTTGAAAATATTTGGTTGTAAAATCCTTCGGCGCTTCATTCGCTCTCCTATAGCTAATTCTGCAAAAATTTCCTTCAATTACTCCTCTTCAAAAACTGTCTACTTCTTTGTGTGTTTGTGGCACCATTAATGTTCTAGCTCTTAGCATGTATGAGTTTGCAATTTTTTTGAAATTCTCAATATCACATCAAGTTCTTTATATCGACATGACATTTCAAACTTTGGATGATCCTTTTTATTCAGGTTCAACCAACGTTTGCTAAACACCTTGTTCATCAGGGATACATTATGCCATTTTCACCGATATCACATAATTCAATGTTCTGATCCATAATGCATAGATATCACCAAGAGTCATCCCGATGAATCCTTTGACCCATTTGTATTCTTTATCGGCAAGAGACTATGTATCGCTAAGACACCTAGCTATATACCCAACACTATGAGTCTCCCTAATCTTCATTCCTTTGATCTTAAGTATGTCACAAGACTCTTACTGATGTAATCCCATCAGCATGACATGGGGAGTCACTGGAAATTTTAAACTCACCCCGATAGCAATTGTCCTACTGATAGTATCTACTTTTGTTTCATCGGTAAGATGGGATGGGTGTCTCGCCGATGATAATTCATCAGTGAGATAAATGTGCTCGGGTTGACTTAAGAAACTTACTTCGATAGTGTTTTGTGTTGATGATGTGATTCTTTATGCTTTATCGGTGAGACATGAAAAATATCGTACCGATCGTATTTCATCGAGAAGACATATGCTTGATATGACCTATTGATCTCTTCTCGATGACGCTCATATTGATGATGAACTTCTTCATCGGCAAGACCATGAACTGTATCTTCTCGATGCACATCTTCATATGATCGATGTGACATTCCTGACCTCTTGCTGATATGTTGGAAAATATGTTTAAGAATATAATTCTTTAAGAATCAGAAAGACCTGCACCATCTCTTGTTGATATGACTTATTTACTCAAATCCTTGGGCTTAGAAAGAATTCATGGTATCAAATGATTAAGGATGATGTAATCATTGATAGTCATGTCATGCAAAGGATATTTAATCAATTTTGTATTCAAAATATGGGCTCCTTTCGGAAATTATGAGTATAAATCACTTTAATTTTTTTTAAATTTTTATAGTTCCAACATATTGGGTCTTGGATACATATAGTTTAGAGGTTTCTTACGAAAGATAATAAGATCAATGGTAGTGGGATGTTAGGTTTTTAGGTACATCAATTATAAATTAAGGTCGTATACCATGGTAATTAACTAATTATATGTTTGTGAATTTAATTTTTATTTATATAGTTGGTCGAGAGTGGGAGGCACTACATTTGTACATCACAAAAAATATTGATTGGATGACGGTATGGATTGAACGATGTCAACAATCTAGGCGCGCATCAATATGGGAAGGTGTGGCCTCATTGGTTAAAGAGTCTCATCGTAATGGAGATTCCAATGTTACACCAAGGGAAATTGATTTAGCATATGGTTTAAGAGATAAACAAGTATGTATAAATATATTAATCACCTATAATATTTAATTATTTTTAATTATATTGATGTATATATATGTTGATTTATTTTTTTGCATACATTCGACCAAGAATAAATATTTTTATCAACTGACGACGAAATAATTTTTACATGTTTGACATATTGCAGGCGAAACACCACAAGGCTATGTGGTGTAATTGTCATAAATTTTGAATCAAAATGTTGGATGACATGAAGAAAAATTGTGATTCTAGGATAATTTCAGTCTTTCAGGTGACTAATATTTCATCTAGAAGAGACATACATCTAGAAGTCTCAAAAAATTGATACTATGGGATTTTGGATGATATAATTGAGTGTGACTTCAAGTCCTTCAAATTAGTTTTGTTCGTTGTCCAATTGTATGGGCTATGATTGAATGAAAATGATCATGAGAGAACTGTTCTTGAACATGATAATGGATTTACCATGGTTAATACAAGGTCGATCGAGTGAGCTAGAAATGAGCACTATGTTCTTTCAAGCCAATGTGATTAGGTATTTTACTCAGAGGTTCTAGGTAAACCAGGTTGGTCATTCGTTGTTAGACATGATCCAAGAGGAAGGTCAGTAAAGTATAATGTGGTGGAAGAAGAAGATATCAAAGAACTAGAAGTTGATGTAGATGATGATCATGATCAACAGTTAGTTGATGATGTGCCTGATGAAGATGTCGAAGAAGAGGAACTAGATCATGATGATGTAGGAGTTAATGTTTATGAAGAATATATCCATGTTGATTATGACATTATCAAAACTGATATCAATGATGATGATGATGATGATATGACCAATCCTTACAATGTCGAATCTAGATCAAATGACACAGACACACAGTTCAATGAAGAAGAAGATCAATGACATTTAAATGTATGAGTTATGAAATTATATTATCTATTTCATATTTATTTCTTGATAGAATTATATTTGATTCATATGGTTACATAATTAATTCATGATGTTTTTAATTTTTATGGCATTACATAATTAATTCATGATGTACTTTTTAATGTTTTTAATTCATGATTTTACAACCATTGTAGCTCTCCTAGAAATTTCCATATGATCATAATGAATAGTGTTTTGGGAAATTTCATGAAAGATGACACATTGATCATAGTAGTGAAATAATTGCAAAGTCATTTAGAATTTTTAGACCAATCACCCTTCACAATGTAATTTTAAGGATCATCTCCAATTTGATTACTAGGATACATAAGGTAGGATTTTATTGGCTTATCTTGGAGGAACATCGTGGCTTTGTGTAATGTGAGAAAATTTTGGAAGGATTAGTTGCTATTGCTAAGGTGGATCACTCCTTTATGTGAAGGCCATACACTTATGATTGGGTCAAGTGTTCTTTTATTTAGAAAATTCCTATTGCCTTTTTGATAGGTTATGATTTGATTAGATGGGTTATGAAGCACTTATTTCAAGTAATTTATGTCTATTTTAATTTTTAATTTATTAAATTCAAACACATCCACTCTTAAACTCATATCATCATATCCTTATCTACCACCTCGATGCTTTGTACCATCCACTCTTATTAACTTGGCATATATTTACATATTTATATCTATATTATATTTAAGTAGTGAAGAAGTTTATTCATGCAAACTAAAGAGATTACTATTACGCATAGCAATATAATATATGGTATAACCTATAGAGAATAAATATTAGATATGTTGGCACAACAATGAAAGTAGGTGATACGACTAGGATAGTTGTAACCTCAACATTTGGAGAAAATACCTCTATATGTTATACTTTGATGGATGACCATAGCTCAATCAAAGCTTCCATATTGAAAGAAACAACAAGTATATTAATGAAGGATATGGAATTTAGCTTTGTAATTTCCAAATGCATTTTCTTAGAGTAAATGTTGCATGATATTAGATGTTAGATCAAAATATTTAATCAAAAGCCAACTAAAATGGATAAATAATATTACAACACATTAATTTAGTGAAATGTGCACATTATTCCAGAATGTCAAACCAATTTCTAATGTAGCATTATGATTATATTATTATTTTTAGGCCCTTGATATCTACTAGGAGGTGTTAAAATAAAGTGTTTTGAAGAAATTTTGTGCTTCAAGTTTACATAATAATTAAAATGAAGGAAAATAATTGGACCCAAATTGTATTTTAAATTTGAAATATAAAATTCTCTTTTAAAAGTATAAAAATGAACAAGTCTATTTTGCACACGCAGGAGCAGGTAGTTGGGGCTATGATCCAAAAGGCATAATGATTGGAAGGATCGATTGGAAGGATCATTATGATCCAAAAGGCATAATGATTGGAATACCAAACCACCCACAAAGCATCCAACCAACTGGAAATTGAAAAATGGAGGGAGAAAGAGGATAAACAATTGCAAATGCCAACAAATGCACTATAAGTGTTGCATGGTATATTTTGGTCAACTCCCATTAATCTTCAAATCCAGTATAAAATCCTTCCATTTTACTAAACAAGGTTGAAATGGTAGTGTGTTTTCTTACATTGAGTGGGTAAGGCTTATAAGGGTAGAAAATTAATTTTTTTCAACATCTTTCATGTTTTTCTTGTGTCCAACACCCATGTGCATGTAATATCCCCAAATAGGGATAATAGAAAAAAACAATATTTTCAAAAGTAGGGCACAAAAGATTTGAAACTTTATTTGCATATAAAAAATTCTACAAATAAACTCAGAATTACAATCAGACTATAAGAGTGATTTTTCTCATTAAAGAAATAATTTTCTGGGTAATACTAAGTCTAACACTAGAAAAAGTATAGAAAGTTCCTTTGTTTCTACCCATGAATTACAAAAATGAACACAATGATTTTTCTCATATATTTCTGAGATAAAAAGGAATAAAGTATGCAAATTTAGGTACAAAATACCTCAAAAAGTATTCTCACCCTAGCTATGCTTAGAAAAGACTTCAAACCCTAGTTGACCTTGTCAAAGTAAAAAAATCTCTCACAAGTATCTCTTAGTCAAAATATTATCATTGCTTGATAAAATCATATATCAAATCATTCATAGGACACCATTAATGCATATAGGATCAAATAACATCAAATTCATCTTGCAACAATAGCACCTTACCCTTACATAAAGGATTGCAGTTACACAACCTTCTACTCCTCAAGGAACATGAATCTTCCTATCCACTTTATGATATGAAAAATAGGTTTAAGACAATAAGGTCTCCATAATTGTTCACAACTCAACCACTTCCAAATGGCTCCAAAGGCCATCAACCTTACCAAAAAATCTGATCATAACCTGGACATGCAAGTAATTTCCCAATCAATGTACATTCCAATTACCCTCCAATGTTCATAAAACAAGATATAAAGAACAACTACTAATTTGTACTATTGCCTTAAACAAGGTGACTAGTTATGATTTCAAGAATAACCAACGCTTTATCCAAAACAAATCTGATCACACTCCTCACTCAACACTCAATACCTAAAATGGCTTACCATCATACACAAGTAAATCCCCTTTTACTTTGTCAAATGTCCCTATTTTGTCTACACAATCTCTAATGGAGAGACACAACATTAAGAGAAAGCCACAAACTTTATTAGAATATCAATACATTACCTTACTGTTTGATATTAGTGAATCTTAAGAGAACATGAAAGGTATCATAAACTCTGTGGTTTGGGCTTCAAAATTTTTATGAGTATCCCAACCATCCACCAAAATTCATAACACATTTGTATGCACAAGAAACTTCCCTTTTTCTGTAAAATAATTAATGTTGTTGAATATTATAAAAATCAGGGTTACCAATCAGTGTATATGAAGAGTTCAACTTATGGTTCGACCAAATAAAAATATAAGGGGGCCCCAATGTCTCCCCTTAACCTCTTGCATTCATTGCATTCATATTCAAATTATTAACTCATATCAACATCCTTCCTTTATCACTGATATAAATTAGAATTATCAACTACTACCAACACATAACAATCCATAAAAAAACATACAATTTTTTGCATTCAATGCAACCACTAAGTTGAAATGGGACCATTGAGATAGTAGAACATTATTTTAACACTTATAACACAAATAAATTCAAATTCAATGATCAAATGTCAACAAAAACTCATTGATCACATGAATTTCCTATTAAACCTTATTATAGCAGTCCTAGGGCATCCACCTTTCTTGACCAAACCTTGATGAAATGCTCTACAACCTTAGATTATGTTAAAACACATCAGGACACATTTCTAGAGGATATCAAAACCTAAACTTGTAGTTTTGGATTTCAACTCCAATTTGGCCTCAATAATTGATTGACCCAACACTAAACTGCATGCTTCAACAATAATATAATTCATTTTCCAATCAAAATAACTTTATTCTAAAAACTGCAGAAGTACCTTAGTTTTGAATCAAACTCTTAACCTGTGCAAATATGTCTCCAATGGAGATTAAAAAATTTGGCCCAATTTTGAACTCCATTACAAATCCACCCTTAGGTTTCATCCAACTCTTATTGATCTACTGAAGGTTTCCATCGTCAGCTTCACATCATCAAACAAATTCATCGCATCAAATCAATAAAGCATGCAATGCCCTAGCAAGTAACCCTAAAGGAAGTTGTAATTAACAACTCGTGAACCAATTTATTTTTTAAAGTGTAATTAACTTACACATTCACTTACTAATTAACAACAACCTCTAAGGCTACAAGGTTGGGATTACTTAAACCCACACAACTACATCTACATATAATCATAGCATTAAATACTTTATGAAACAAACATCATACAACATAAGGATACAACTCAAGATATAGAGATAAACATCCAAGATACAATTTCATAATCATTTACTTAATCCAATAGTTACATCACTCATTCCCAAAATGAGGAAACAGTACAAATGTATTACAATTACCTAACTCCACCTCATAAACATAAGAGGGGTAAAATAACATATACAAATTGAAATATTACAATGCAATCTAATAAAACTCAAGAACCACGAGCTATCCATCGGGATGTCTTTCCACCAAGTATTGAAGATAAATGGGGACCCAATGATGTATGGTGCATGTTCCACCCAACCAAGTGTTACCCGAAGGCCCACCCCCCATGCTAGGAGATAGTAACAACGTAACATGGACAAATATCTACAACCTCTAACCAAAGGTAGACTCATACTAATACAACCAAAAAAATGAACTAAACAAGTGCAACTCACACATCACTGACATAGGTCACATTGCTTCCAAACACAAAATAGATCAAGTATGTTCAGAGAACCATATACATAAAGAAAATACCAACTATTTTCCTAGACAAAGCTTCATCACATAGCTTCTAATAAGTTAGCCTCAATGGATCTTCATAGGATCCAGTGTTCCTGGTGGCCTCTACTGACCCTCGGCCCTCAAACTTACTAATGCTGACTCAACTACCTCTCGTACTGATAAGATAGATAACCTTTCCATTTCAGGCCTTCCCACTCACTCCAAGCCTTAACTAGCACTTGCGACTATGAGTGAGGCTAGAACTTGTCTTTTTAGTGTTTAGTACTCCCCAAATTTTCATTACAATTTTAGTTCTCCCTTGATTAAACTACTTCCAAAGGTTACCCAAATATTACCTCTTACGGGCTCTGGCCCCTAATGGAAGCCACTCTTCTATTTGACAACACACAAAACAACTAACCACCAAGGAAATCACAAGCACATACAACCTAGGTATCAAAACCACTCCATCTCAAGGAGGACAAATCATAGAAATTACTCCAAACATCTTTGATGCAACAAACACATAGCCCAGTCCTTCCAAAGGAGGTACAAAACATCCTCGTTCGTGGAAATTGGGTAAATATTGAAAAAGACACCATGCACTACCCAAGGGAAAAACAATTGGTTGACATAAGGTAACGACAACCCTCATCCTCTAAGATCCTTTAGAAGACTTAAAAATTTGGACTAACACATAATCCCATATCCCAAAACACAACTTGATGAAATAACTATTAAAGCATTGAAGTCATTAATCAAATCTAATATTTGGATTTCCTAAATCCATACTCATTCAATAGGTAATGTTCACAAAGTCAAAGGCATAATAACAAGGCTAAGTCAAATATTCATATAACCGCCTTTTCTATTTTCACTATAGTAAGTCTTACAATAATTTAAACCCACATCCCTACACGAAATACGAAGAAAATAAATCTAAAAGGCAATCACGAGGAAACTACTATTTTTTGATATACTAGATCCTTATCTCTTTCATATTCCAATCACAATGATTTAATTCCTCTAATAGAAATAAATAAATAAAAATAATTAATTGTCTCATCAATCTAAACAATTCCTTAATTTACTTTTAATACAACATAAAACTATTGCAAATAATCTTTTCAATTTTCTATCCAATTCCTATATCTCTTTAACTTTCCATTTAAAAACATGTAATTTATAAAATATCTTTTTCCTTATCTATTTGTCCATGCAATCAAATATTATCTTTAAAAATCCCATGCAAAACTTAATTACATGCGTCTAAATAACACAACATAAAATATTGCATATATTCTCAATAGCAACCACTCATGTAATATTTACATTGAATATACATCCATATATTTAACTGTATATATACATTCTATATAATATCCACTATTTTTTACATATTATCCTTTCGATGGATTGAAATAAAAAAATAACCCCACTAATAATATTAAAAATTACCCCTTATCTATTTTAATCATTACATTATTTAATAAATATATATTTAATATATATATTAAATATTATAAAATCCACATTATACTAAAATATAATTTATTTAATAAAGTTAAAAAAAAAGTATTAACCAAAACCAATTTGAATACCATGTACGGACAGATGAATTTAAATCGGATATTAAAATATATATATATATAAAAATACAAGTTAAATGAGATTGGAGAGGGGTCGGCTGTGGCCGAACCCCCGCCCCGATACTCATACAGGCGGTGGCCTCCCCATGGAAATTGCATTGTCCAAAGGAAGTGCTTCCTCCACTTAGTGGAGGGCGTTGTCCTTGGGACAACTGCAACCTACCAATGAGGAGTGGTGGGGTGTGCATAGCACCCCACCAAAACTTACACCGCAAAAAAAAAAGAACAGCGAATAGAATAAATTTGCTTCTTCTTAGTTTCTTAAAAAAAATGAAATTACCTTTGCTTTTCCAATTTTTGTCGGTTGTACGGCAGTGGAAATATATTTAAAAACAACTATTTTAATAATATATAAATTGTATATATATATATATAGTGGATTTACATACTACATAAACTGAAGAAATATTAAGAAAATATTCATCTACAAGTGAAATTATGCAATTTTTTTCTAGAGAACAACCAAATATCACAGAGCTTCAACACTGATTCTCTTAATTCATTTTCTTAAATTCACAAAGAATAAAAGAACAATAAAACTAAAAGGATCTAAACTAAAACCAAAAGTTTTTAAATCCTCAAGTTTTCTCCACCGTAATTTCTATAAAAGTTTTTCGAAATAATTTTTTTTTAGATAGATTAAATTTCCTAAAACAAATCTAAGTGTTGTTTTACCCATAAGTTTGATTTAATAACAACCGAATATTTTCTTCAAATAAACTAAATTCTATAGAGGTTTTATACAATTTCCCTGAGGAATTTTCACAAGAAAAACAAAACTTCCAAAATCTAAATAATTAATTTCAACTCTGAAGTAGTAATCTGTATTCCTGAATGAATTTGACAAGTAATTCTTTAATCACTATCATTTTTATTTAAAAAATTCAAGAACAATAAACCATAGAATAAAACCTGGTGTTGAAGCTACAAGAAAAGAAGATTTTTGGTGCAAAGCCTCCTTCAAACCTGAAGAAGCTTTTCCTCCCGAAAATTCTCTCTGTGAATGAATTTGCAACAAACTCTTATAATAAATCAAACTCACACATGTTGGCATAATTGAAAATATCTTCAACAACCAAATATAATTTTGTATTTAATATATAAATTTAAAATATTATATTACTCCAATATTTCGAAACTAATTTCTCAAATAAACATTTAATTATAGATTCTAATTTAATTTCCAAAAATTGAAATTAAATTCCAAAATTAATTTTAATTCTTTTCTTTCTTTTAATTTCCTTTCATCCCATTTAATTAATTAATTTAATTATTTAATATCTAAATTCAACCCCTTGGATTAAATTAAATTTAATTAATTAATTTAAATATAAACTTCTATCCACATTGCATAATTTAAATTAAATAACCATCAACATGATTTAATGCAATTATTCTAAATATTTATTTCCAAATCAAGAATCCCTCATAATTAAATAACATTAAAACATGACAAATAGTGACTCGACACACACAACTGATGACACACTAAGGCTAGGGTGTAGACTTGACACAAGCTACCTAGCTACTATCTCCCATTCAACTTCACCATTGGATTGACACGCTCAAACCTATGAAACTAGGTGGAGTCGATGCCATGTACTTGCAAACCTGAAAACATAGTATCCAACATCATATAATATAAACAACATAAAATACACACCGTGAAGAGGAAATCATAGAATCGCAGGGTGCTCGTAAGCGAGTGATGCAAACCCGTCCCCTTGACCAATACACTCATCAAAACTGACACTTCCACCCTACTTAATAATCTCATAAGAAAATACATGTTATATCCACTAACATCATTACACCATTAAATCATGTAAAACAAATCATCACATAAAATAGGTCATCGCTCTATAAATAGCGATCAAATACACACACAAGATAAAGTATTTGAATATCCAGAAAGATAAATCAAAGCAACACAAGGACACACTGTCCAATCCTGAAATCAAACTAGAGGGGTGTTACAAAGCACACTTACTACAGCTCAACAATCCTCCTTATAAATAACAAAAACTCTCATTTAGCACTCATTGCATCTAGGTGATTCTCATAGAGGTAAAGCATTGGTCCTTCTCGAGAGTTCAATCCCAATACGACTCCAACTCAAGTGCACTTATCCATGGAGTTTCCTCCAAGGTTAAACCCACTTATCTTTCTATCCCATTTGCAAAACCTATGACAAGCTTTGTTCCTTATGAACCATTCATTATAGAGCCTTTTAGCTCATCAATTAAATAACTTCATTTGAATAACTTTCTTTCAATGAATTCAACAATTTTCTCTTACCTCACAAACAAATTTGTATAGCTACAACAAATTATTTTATATGGATCGAGAGAAGCCATTCTCATTTGTAAGGGGTTATAAAGGTTAGAAAATTAGAGTCTGAAGGGAATTCAAGAAATCTTTTGGTTCCCATGAAGGTTTTTCCTACCCAAATGGAAACTACCTCGGAGGGACTATTATCTACAAGGAAGGCGGTCCAAAAAATTTCATAGACAGGTATCGAAAGTAATAGCAACCTTCCACTAACTAAACCAAGAAACAAGACAATGACTCCTCTAGATGTTCCCAAAACCCAAGGCTTCAAAACAAAAGGTTTAGGAAACAAAATGCAACTTTTTGCACCAAAATTGTAAAGTTGCTCATAGCAACTTTAGAGCAATTTTGACAACTTTTACAATTTTCAACCGAATAATCTCCTATCAACCTAGGACTGTTAAAAAATGATAAATATGACATAAAACCATGAATTACATCAATTTCATCACTTTTGGCCACCTTTGGAGGGGTTGGTAAGTGTTGACCTATTTAGGACCTAGTTGGCCTAGAGATGACAAAAAATGGCACAATGGTCTTACAACTTTGATCCAATACATAGAATGACCTTATTATTCATGAAAAGAAAAAAAATTTACTCATCATGGCCTTATTACAAATATTGACCCAAATTGCTCATGGTGCCCTCGAAGGGCTCTTGGAGCTCCTGCACCATAGACCCCCCCTAAGAAGATTCTCTTGTCACAAGACAACATAAGATGACATACATCTTAGCTTTATCAATGCCTTTTGAAATAAAATCAAAGTCCATGAAAAATAACCGGCCAAGCTGAAGGGTGTTGAAAACTAAGTCCATCTTCTAGGAAACCTCTACTAAGTCCATGATCTCTTGTAGATGGTCTTTGTCACCTTATAGTTATGCTTGTCCATGTCTTGATGGACCATGAAAATCCTTAAGGAATTTTTGGTAACTATCTCTCTCATTCGATGGAGTGCAGGTAGTACCAAATAGGTATTCTTGTTGCAGTCAGATGATCGAGGAAAGGCACCAGCAGTAGAGGAGAGAATCTATAGGGAGGTGTAGTCACTATTATGTGATGATGACATCACATATTCCACAAACCCTCTAAATATGATAAGGAAGACCCAAAAAAAAGGCAATGAAGAAATACTTTAGTTATTATTCATAGTGCCTCAAACAGATGAGATAAGAGAAAGGGTTAAAATATTTACTGAGAGAGCAGAAAAATTGCAAGTAAGTTTTCATGAGATCTTTAATTATAACATAATTTTATTCATGGTTTTATATTTTGTACTCTTTTATGTCATGAACTAAAATTTGTGTTGTTTTTATAGGATTTTTTGCATCCTCATGATGCTGCTAGCAATGATCAGGGTACTGTAGGTTATGTCAAGGGAGTAGGGGCTAGTACAAGTGTCGATCCTCATCTTTGTATGCATACATCACATCATCTGATGCCATCATCCATGCCTATATTGTCGACTAAATTTTTTGCAACAAATAGCATGCAGGCATTGGGTAGTGCACCCTCTGACAGTGAAGAAATGCAAGAATATGTTTCAGGACATGTACCTATAGATACAGAGCCCAATAGTATTGGTGATGTTTTAGTATCATTTTATAGATCTTTCTATATTACTATTACGAGAACATTTCCGATCACATTTGTGGTGATTGAGGATTTTGTTCCCATAAAGATAGAGAAGATCCCAGGTACTTTAAAATGTTTTAATTATTATTATATATAATCCAATTGAAATTTACTTATTGATCACTCTTTTTAGAATAATGATCCCATGATCATTTTTTAGGAAATGATTTTTTTAATAAACATCTAAATTATATTACATTAGAGGTCTTCGGGCCCACCATACGTACACAATGGAATGCTCAAAATCAAGATTTAAAAGATGAGATCATTAACCATTTAGTTGTGTTGTTCGGTAATCACACATTCAACCAAACCAAGGTCCTTAAGAGATTTGGTGCCTATCTAAAGTATGTTAGGGACCAATATAGGTCACATTTAGAGAATAACAAAAAGTACTAGCATCCCCCATGATTCTAGAGAGGGAGTGGAAGGACCAGGTGTCAGATGGAAAGGAGAAGGCTGAAAATAAAAAAGGAATGACACCACCAGGCCAAGGAAGGTATGTGATACTATAAAAAATGTAATTATATAATGATTAATTTTATTTTCTACATAGTCTAATGTATTTCAAACTTTTTACAGGCTGCTTGACACATTGAAGGCAACAAACGAAAGACTAGAAAAACATGGGCAACATAAACTTGGCTTTGGTGGTTATAGGAAATTATCCGCATGAATTGTGAGTATGAATAAATTAAATATTGCATCCAAATAATAAATTTCAAACAAATTTGGTTTTATCACACCATAGAAGCAAAATTCATGATCTTATGCAAAAATGAAGGGCTCTTAATTTAACAGAGTGCCCACAAAAGAGGACCTGAAGATTGCCTTCCAACAAGGCTATGGAGCCATGGTTGAATGCCTAAGAATCTTGACTGGGAAAATACAAGATTTCACTACATCTGACACACAAGTAAAAAAACTCAACGAATTTTATTTAAAATTGAATAGTTGTGCAATATATTCAATATTAATTTCCACCATAAAGTAATTATGTGCCTATTTTTTTAAACAAGCAAGCAATGATAATATTGCACATGATATTGGAATGCAGCCTAGTGAGGGTGGAGCTCAACCTGTAGACGAAGGTCATGGTCGTGTGCATCCGATATAGGATGTATTCATGTGCTATACAAAATGGATTATGGATTAATACAATTAAACATATTTAATTGCAATTGGTGTATTAATTAATGTAACCTTATGGGTTTCAACTTTAGAGCATGTAGAGTGTGATCAACATGTTGAGCATGATCAGGCTAGACAAGATCAGGAACATGATGTGGCCCCATTAGGTAAAGAGGACCACTCTAATTTTCTTTTAAACATATTTAATTGCAATTGGTGTATGTAACCTTTCATGTTTCAACTCCAGAGGATTTAGAGGGTGTTCAGCATGTTGAGCATGAGCCTATAAGACAAGATCAGGAGCATGATGTGGCCCCATCAATTAAATATCACCACTCTAATTTTCTTTTAATTAATGAAATAATTGTAACACTAATAATAAAACATATCAATTTAACATTTCTTTGTTATTACAGTAAACCCTGCCTTGCATTGGCCTCCATGTCATGAGTACACGACTAGGCATACATTAAGATCATGAGTAGAGGGCATAACAACTCAAGGGGAGAAAAATGATTTAGAAAACAATAATCCGCTTCTTATTTATTTAGTTGCAAAAAACAAACAAAAAAAAAAAGTGATTTTAGCCATATTATGACAACCATATTTTGGATAATATTTTAATGAGTGTTAAAAAATGATATTTTTGACAACCATATTTTTGATAATATGTAAAAATTGAAAGAATGAATGTTATATGTTAATGAATGAATTTGAATATGTTAATGAATGAATGTTATATGTTAATGAAGTAATGTTATATGTTATTAATGAATGAATGAATGATTAATGTTATATGATCGGGTATGGGGAATTGAGAGCGATTTGAGGGGGGAAGGGGCCAAATGAGATTCCACCTTCATGTGGTTGGGCCTGTTAATTAGAAAATATTAAACTATTATCAAAACAAAGATAATCTTAATAAGGTAATTCAATTTTCAGTATTTCATTATGCTACACTCTTAAGCTTACGCAATTTTCATTAGTTCTCTTTTCTTCAATATGTTACCCTTTGAACTTATTTTACATTTTAACACATCTCATATGTTATCCTGTATGATAGATTTTGCATGGGAGGCTATCCATGGATGTATCTCATGTCGTACAAATTCCTTCAAGAAATTGTGTAAGGTCAGTACTTATCTTGGTTGCATATTGGTTGAATCTTGCTAATTCTAGTAGAGGTATGATTTGGAAGGAAAAAAAATCAATGAAAATGCTGATTAAAAATTGAAAAGGATTGGAAGGAAAAGGATCCAATAAACAAACTCACCTAATTTCCCTTGTAGGCACAATGTCTCATTTTGAAATTCAAGGATTAACACAAATCAAGAACCAATTTATGTTACATCCATGGATACAAGGCTTGAGCAAAGGAACAATACTCATGATCAGTAGGGAACTTACTTTCAAAAATCAAACTTACAACCTCTTGTAAGATCACTATCTTTGATCACTCCCAACATGGATTACAATAGGACTCAAAACACATTCATGGATGCCACTATGTACTTGCAAAAATATTTGCATGGCCCTTTACAAGAAATGAAGAACTTTACATTGAAAATAATCAAATTCTAAGGGACCACTGTAAAAGAAATCAGTTTTACAAGGAAGGTAACTTTTCCTATGATCATAAATTTTTTTTCAATACTCCATGTTACTCAAAAAATATTCACATAATATTTCTTTTATGATTTAATTAGGGGACCTTGATTATCTCATGTTGCTTCTCTTTTCATAAACCCTCGATATATATTTTTTCTCTAGTAACCATCACTGTAATAGTGTATGTCATATAGTTACTAAACCATTGTCCATTGAACTAGAAACAAGAAAAATATGCATCCATGGATTGAACATTTTTTGTATTGATTGAATTTTCCTACAAAAAGAGGGAATTTGGTTGTTCCTTTTTGGTTGAAGCTTAATTATTGCATGACTTGCCAATGTTGATGCATTGACCTTTTCTGTAGTAGTGAATGCAATCTTTTAAAATCATACACCTAAAGAGAAGTGTCATATTCAATGACTCGTCAAGGTAGAGATCACTGAGAGATTCCATACAATAGATACAAATTTCTATTAGCAAGGCTATAGAGTCGTGGCTGCATTGGGCTTTTGTTGATTCTTCTATTTCATCTTCTTGACTCTAACTGCCCCTTTCTAGATCTCCATCTTAGGCCTTTTCACACTCATGTAATTAAGAAAGTTAAATGAAATTGAGATGACAACAAGATAGCTATCGCCTTTTTTCTACATCGGTTTCAAATAATAAATAGGAGTTGCATAGAGGAACATAAAGGGTGACCTTATTCTATACACAACCTATACACTTAATATGTAAGACTAGAAACAACAATATATCTTTTCCAATAATTGAGTACATACACCCCTTAAGTAGAATACCCTATCTCCTATTTTTCATAGCAGTGTGCAATAGCTTAGTGAAGTGCTATATGAAGGAAACAAAACTGGTACAAAATCAATTGTAAATATTTTAATTGCACACATGTTTTCAAATTTGGTTTTATTAAAATTTGGAGTAACTTTTATTATATTTTGGACATGATTCTGATTTTGAATTGACTTGTTTTGAGATTTGGAGATACTGATGCCTTATCAACTGGTATGCTCATTTCACAAGGAATAAGTTCCATCGTACCTACAACTATGATAACAATTGATAACTTTGAATGTCAATTTTTTTGTATTGAATTTTTTTTCTTTGATGCAATGTTAGCATATGCAAATGCATGTTAGCAGAGATTGTTGTCAAAGTAGTTCTTGCTGTTGTAGAGTTGGAAAGAAAGGATGTTAACTTGGATTTAATTAAAGTTGAAGGAAAAGTTAGTGGAAGGTTTGAAGAAACAAATCTGGTTGAAGCCATTGTTATTGACAAAGGTATGAGTCATCCACAAATTCCTAAAAGAATCGAGGACAAAAAGTTAGCTATCTTGACATTTCCTTTTGGGCCACCAAAGCCAAAGATAAATCATAAGGTTGAAATTGATATAGTTGAGAAGTTTGAAGCTTTACAAGGAAGGAAAGATAATACATTAATGATATGGTTTAGAGGTGTAAGGTAATCAGGATCTATCCTCGTCAAAATCATATCTATTGGTGTTTTAGTGTTGAATTTTCTTTATAATTTACTGAATAGTTTATGAACCATTTTGTTCGTATTTTGATAATATCATTGTCTATAGTTGAATAGTCTTTTGGATTTCACTTCTACCATAGTTTTTTCACTTTGTGAGCTGGGATTTCTAGCTCATATCAATGAGATATCACTTCTAAAAATTCTTTAGAAAAAAAACACTTTAGAGAAAATAAAAATGAGAGTAGAGTTGAAATGTTTTTAACATGATTTAAAGGTGATTTTAATGCATGCAAATGAAAAAAATCAGTCAATAAACATTCACCACGATTCGTTAATTTTATTTTAAAATGAAATTTTTGTAATTAATTGTGTGGTTTTTCCTATTAATCATGTATTTTTAGTGATTAATCTTTGCATTTTTTTTTAATTAATTATGTGTTTTTGGCAATTAATTGTTGTGTTATTGATTATTTTTGCTTATTTGGTTTAAATTATTTGGAATTATTCTATGTCTTGGTAATCTGTACATGTTACTAAAATAAAATATTCTATAAAGTGTGCAATTTAAAATATTTTCTTTATCAAGGATTACCATAAAGGAATAACTTGTAGATGCATTAATCAACAATAACAATAAAATCAAGAAATCATATAGACTTGATTTACTTGGAGAAATCCTTATGCAAGAAAACTCCATTGGAGAAAGAGGACAAGTATGTATAAATTTTTTGTGTACATGAGACAGTATCAACACACCAACACTTTGTTCTTTGACAAAACTCTAGCAACAACCATGTAACTATAGATAATTGTCTATAAATCATTCACTATTTTAGTCTCCCAATTCATTCATCTTGAAGTTCTAGTCTTCATTCCCCTATCTTATTATTGGAATTTGATACATATTTCATTCAAAGATATTGAGAAATCATCAGATGCTATGTAGATATGTTTACAAAAAAATGATAATGTAGTTGCATATCGATTGTTGACAACATTAGAGATGTCCATTCTTGATATATTTTATTTTATATATGCTTCATTCTTTTCTATGGCAGATGTATCAGAATTGATAATGGTAAACTCAAGTCACAATAATTACCCAAAATTGGTGAGATATATTCCTTAGAATGATCAATGACTTGTATATCTATTTGATGTGAATTCCTTGCAAAAAAATTTTGGCCAACTCTCTATTACTATTGGGCATACTTTTTGTTGCATGTTGACATATATAGTTATGGTTTACACTCATGGTTATGATAAGGTAATGACAAGATTATGGTCTATTGTTGGTGCTCAATTTTCTCATCACACGCTTCAAAGGAATATATTTATGACAAAAATCATGGTTCTTTAAAATGAACATAGCCACAAGGCTCCAATAAGAAAACTCACCCACACCAATACTAAAATTCATTCAAATGTATGTAATAGAATACATTTGAACGAATATTTTTTTGAAAAAAATAGTAGGGTTTTGTTGAAATTGTGACAAACATAAACTGATGGACTACTAAAAATTTTGATGAGGTTGTTGTACAAATGATGATATTTTCATTGTAATGGCATGCTCCACATCATTGAAATTATGATGAATTTTTGGTGCTTTTGCGATGCTATTGAAGAGCTATTTCACATTATGTTGTGGTTATTTTTTGTCGCTAGATGGATGAAGTTTGCATCAATTTTTCAATGAACACCGGTTCCATTTTCCATGGCAATGACCAACGATGTTGGGTCATGGTTTCAACATATAAAATTTTATCGTGCAAGTGATAAAAATCTATGATGAAATTTATGTGAGTGTTTCATCGGTATTTTGACAATAGTTTGTTGGTATGTCAACAAACATTCACCAAAATTTGGAGTCAAATACGGTAGTGTCGAATGAGATAAGTTTTTTTTGCACACTAGTTCAAGGTACTGGAACAACATATACAAACATGGTGACATCAATGACAACATAAAAGTAATCTTCCAACAATCTCCCACTTTGGCATTGATAGAAAAATTTAAACATTCTCCTTCAAATTCTCATTTCATATCTCTACATATCTCTCCCAAATCACTCCTCTTCTTTTCCATTATCTCTCCCTTTGACATCAATGGGAAAGGGTACCAAAAATATAAACATGGTGACATTCAAAATTTCAAAAAGGCTCCAATTCATCCAAGAATTCGTAGAGTCTTCAAAATCATTAAAATCTCAAAACTTTGAAGATTTCATTCAATCTTTCAAAAATTCCTTCAAACAAGAATAACAATTTTAACCTGAAATACCTTCTTGCACCTTTCTTTAATGATAGGGTATAATTTATTCCATTCAAGAACTGTAGAATCTATTCTTGCACTTATGCTTTCCAACATGGCTAACAATGTGAAAGAGGATGACTAATCAACATATGAGCATTGTCTTTCACAATCTTATGCATCAAAGAGTATTCTGGAAAGATGATCTAATCGGACCTCAAAGATTTCCTTAAGAATCTAGAAGGTCTTCACTACATCATCCCTTTGTCTCTGTACAATGATAATTTCTACTTGCAATTCACCAATTCTTAGCCTTTTCTTCCCATATTTTTCATCAAAATATCAAATTTATTCCCAATACTATTCACCTCAGATTCTATTGCTTCAATTTTGCTTCAGAGATTATCAATTGCAATAGGCCACCGGAGGCAATACTTGTAAGTATCCATAATTTCTTTTATACACTTCTTCTTTTCCATGATAAGTTCAGATAACTTTTTCCTAGATTTAGAACATCTCTTTTCAACTAAAGCTTCCAACTTATGTCCTTACAGACCTTCAAGTAACATTCTCTCTTCAACTATCTCAACTAAATTTTCTAGAAAGGAATAAAAAATGATTGAATTATCAATACCTTTACAAAGTAGATACTCAACTAGAGCATCATCAATTTTAAGTCTGTCAACAGGATAGGCTAAAATCCATAACTCCCCAATTTTCTTCATTTTCCCTTTAACTAGCATATTCCGGATGTCATCACGATCAAAAGATTGAGATTCCATCAAAAATTCTTCTCCTTCTTCCTTCTCTTGAGGAATAACAATGATATTTTTAGAGATTTCTTTCCTTTTCTTCGATTCTAGAGGGGAATCACAGACAACAACTTCCAATTCTTCCGTCCCAGAGGAAGAACCTTCCTTAAATCGACTAGGCATAACTTCACCAGAGCTCATTTATTTTTGCACAGATAAGAAAAAAAATTTGCACACACTCATTTTATCTTCGAGACCTTCCAAGTAACTATATATCTATCTTGCCATGAGAATCCCAGATTTCCACTTAACATCTTTCTTTCAACTTCTTTGGAGAAACCCTAATTCACTCTGTAAAAGAACATGCTCATTCTTTTTGTTCCAATTTCTTTTGCATTACCTCTTTTTTGCTATTCCTTAGAACATATCCATGTGCTAGAGCATATGACACAGCATAATTCTAGGGGTTTACTTTATTTTTTGATAAATCTTCCCCAAAGACCATGCTAGGTCTAGTTCCTAGAGGATTCATATGCACCGAATAAGGGTACAAATGTATTAGTAGACTCTAATTTTTCCATTTTCTTCCATATCTTACTCATTTCCTGCTTCACCTCTTCCTTATCAATCTTTTTCACCGATTCATTCTCTTCCATCAGAGCAGACTCCTTTCCCTTTTTACTTCTGCACACTTTGGAAATATGTCCAAATTTTTTACAGTTGTAGCAAACAACATTAATTTGTCTTGTTTGATTTCCATTAAACCATGCTCTACATTTATTCGCTTTATGTCCAAGCATGTTACAAGTGTAACAATAGCCATCAAAATATTGATTTAATTTTCCTCTATTGAATATGTTCATCATCACTCTACTAACCATCCTTACTTGTGATCTACATTCAATAGCTTTATGTCCTATCTTATTGCATGTAAAACATTGCCCAGAGAAGGAACTGGAAAAATTATTCAACCTACTCCTACACTCAGTTTCCTTATGCCCAAATTTATTACATGAGAAAAAAACACCATTGAATGATGAGTACCTTTGTGCATTTGGTTTTCTGATGGGTGGTCTCCTTCTAGAGTTTATTTTATGCTTTCCTTTCTCCTGAGTCTTTTGAATATTCATAGCATTAGATTTCTTCATTTTTTCATCAACTTCATTCCCTAATCCACCTTTGTCTTTAGAATTGTTTGTCTTTCTATCAATCATTAAGCTTAGTGGAGCTTATCCTGAAATAATCTTCGTAGATTTTTTCTTTCTCTAATTATTCTTTAAAATTCATTACTTCCTATTCAAGTCTAGAGAAAACATTAGCCTTGCTTTGTATGACTATTTTTAGAGACTCCTCAACTCTCTTCTCTTCATCTACTTTCAACTTCAGTCTAGTATTTTATTCATTCGCTTGTTTCAATTTCTCACTTACTTCTCTATATCTTTCATTGAATTTATTTAACTGCTCTTTCATCTTCAAGATGCATTCATTTGCTTCATCTATATTTTCCTTCAAATTTATGTTTTCTATTTTAGCCTTGTCAAGATCTTTAAGGGAACTTTGCAGCTCTTCTTTATTCATTTTTTCAATTTGCAGGATCTCCCTCAAGCTTTTAGACTTCTCCAGAGGAATCAAAATATCTAATATCAATTGTTGAATATGAAAGATACTGAGATGGGGGGTGAATTAGTATATTCTAAAACTCATTGAGTAAACATCTTTGAATTACTTTACTGCATAACATAGATAAGAGAAAGAGAAAACATGAAATTCCACAACACAAGAACACCAAATTTTTACATGGAAAACCCAATGAAGGGAAACCAACAGTGAGGATTAGCTCACAATATATAGTTATGTCAATACTGGCTACAAAAAGGAGGCTTACTGCCAAAAAGGGGCTCACTACCCGGATACAAAATCTCATTGTTTACAAGGAGGCTCACTATCTACAAAGATTATATAAACAAAGAGGTTAACCACCAAAATTGAATTCATGAAGATACACCACAAGTGTAGATTCTTTTTTGTTGATGCACAAAGTATTCTCTCACATGACAATAGACTAAAATTTTCTTTCCAATTCACATAGTTCACCTATTAACACATTCTTGTACTCACTCGCACTACTGCTTTTTCTTAGCTTCACATTATTTGCATACTCATTCAATTCACCTGTTATATCCACCTACATCAATTAGGTTTTCTTCCTAATGTAATTCAACCTTGTCATGTAACATTATGTCGATTGGGACCAAAACTAGGTTGCACATATAACTGCAATACAATTAACTAATTATTAGGTCAAACAACTTAACCTAATAACAAAAATTAATCATAAAAGTCAATGCCAACACATCATCCAATCATATGAATATACAAGGATATGTATATACCTGCTTCCAATGATCATAATCCTTTTGCTAAAACCTTAAATGACAATGATAACCGTAGAGACTTATGCAAACCAAAACATTGGATTACATACCAAATGAGAGAAGCTTATTATGCACACCTGTTTAAGGTACCAGATCAACATACCAACATGGTTACATCAATGACAACATAAGACTAATCTTCCAACAGTTCCTTCTCTAATTTTCTCCTAAAAATAAATCCAATCATTCGAGTCTTTTGTGAGAGAAATTCATCAATAATTTAGATCCATACTTATCTAATCATGACATAATCTTTAATATTACATTTCCCATTGGTGAGGAAGGTAGTGTAGATAATCATAAAATTCATAATTGTTCTTCTCCTGATACCTCTCATATTATTGATGAATGTATCTTGGTGAAAGAAGGTACAATAATTGAGTGTCTTTGGGAAATGATCTCATCTTCTTATTTTCTAATGTCTCTAACCATAAGAGAACTCAAGCCTCACCTATGTCTCCAAGTATCCATGATGACCTATAACCAACCAATACATGTCAAACTCTGAATACAACACAACACCATCATGAAGTAATCAAGCAAATAATTAATGTACCCAATACAAAGAGAACTATTATGATCAATATGAAAGATCCAATCATGAATTAGAAATATAAACATGAAATGCATGATCTAACCATATCCTCCAAGGATTTCACATGCAGCATAACATACATAAACATCCTAGTCTCAAGAGAACAATTACCATGCCAAAATCTAACAACAACAAGAGTAAAGAATGACATAACCACTCTAAACCAAGAAAACATAGATCCTTAATCACATAAAGATAACCTTACCAATGATGCATCCACATCACTACCAAGAACTCCCATTGAACCATGGTCTGAGCTACACATGGAATCATGAATATCATCCTCTCCATGAAGATAAATCTGAAACATCAAGCAAAGATTCATCACAAACATTTTTACATGAAATGATCATTGCATCATTACTGTCATCTGTGGATTCCTTTGTAGAAGAATCAAAACTCTTTTTCGTGTTCTTACAATCCTTCTTCACATGTTTTTATTTCCCATAGTTCCAACACTTTACCTTACTCTTACTAGGGGTTTTAGACCATCCTTTGGACTTACCCTTTCCCTTCGTGTCTCCCTTAGGTTCCTTTTTCTCATGCCTACCTCTTACAAACAAAGAATCTTGGGATTTTTGTTTAAAATTCCTCCTCACCTCTATTGATAGGATATTAGGAGTTATATTATCCATCTTAGGATCTACACCACTACCAGTGATAGCAACAATTATATTTTCCCAAGATTTTAGTAAAGAACAAAGTAACAAAATGCATTTATCTTCATCTTATAGCTTTGCATCTATAGATGTTAACTGACTTAGAATCAAATTAAAAGAATTTAAATGAGGTGCAAAAAAATCACCATATTTCATATTTAAATAATACAACAATATTTTCATATACAACTTATTATTAAGACTTTTGGTTTTATATATATCACCTATTCTATTCCATAATTTATATGCAGTAGTTTCATCTGAAACATTCAAGAGAACATTATTAGAAAGACATATTCTTATGATTCCTCTTGTCTTTTCATCAAGCTTAGCCAAACCCTCATCTGACCTTAATGAAGGTTTATTTGTCTCATTACAAAAAACTAACCACTGATCTCTATCTTGAAGAAGATATTCCATTTTTAGTCTCAACATTTGTTAACTAGATCCATTGAATTTTTCAATATCTAAACAAGAATTATAAGTCATTGTAACACACTTCTTTTACAAATCTGCAACTAACACAATAGTAAAAGCTCCCACTATAGCCAAAAAACCTCCAAACTTTTAAGAGAGAGTTGTACCAAACTCTACCTAGCCAATAGCTTTGATACCACTTGTCAAAAAATGAAGGTAAATTTGTAACTTTAAACTTATACAACTATGTGACTATAAATCTAATTAAGTATTATTTTTCATAATTATATGAGGATGATTAATCTGTTTAGATTTTTTTTTGTAAATGACTATTCTCTTTAGGTCAATTTTATCATTTATAGAACTAGGCCGAAGATTTTAGAAGAATGTAAACAAAATATAGAAGTGACACAACATATACGTGGAGAAAAACTTTTGGGAAAAAACTCCACCAGAACAAATATTTCTTGTATTATTCAACCTTTGAATAATATTACAATAACACTATATCAATCCTTGATTTATATGCTTCATTTATCTTCAAACATGCTTCTTCACAACCTGCAATTTCAACTTCCTGCAATAAATAGGCAATTATGATCTTTGTAAACTCCTAAGAGTTGACAATTACAAAGCATTAAAGCCTCTCTCAAAAACCTACACCTAGATTTTCCAAGTAGAGTTCCACCTTCTAAATAGAAGTCAGACCAAAGTCTTCCTCAAATTTGGCACCCCAAACTGAGCACTTAACTAAACTCTGGTCTCAAAGATATCTTGGAAGCTTCACCTAAAAGTTGGAGCCCAATAATGGGCTCACTTAACCGAACCTTGTAAATATCTTCTCATGCA
The DNA here is from genome assembly GCA_007115665.2 of Sequoiadendron giganteum. Lineage (NCBI taxonomy): Eukaryota > Viridiplantae > Streptophyta > Pinopsida > Cupressales > Cupressaceae > Sequoiadendron > Sequoiadendron giganteum. Next base: position 205,312,757 of record CM021105.1, read on the forward strand.
AAAGGTGTTAACTAAAAGATGCCAACTTGGGCACCGAAGGTTGGTCCAATTCAATCTGGGTTAATTGAAACATATCTCTCCAACAATTAATGCAAACAATGTGCATGGTTGATCATCCCCACTTAACTAAAAGTATCACCTATTATCTATCATGCAACTGAAGTCATTAGTCAAGTCAACTAGTATATAAATCATAATAACTACATGCAACTACCATGCAACTAGCATGTAACTCAATTCACCTACATGCAACTAAAGATAATTGAATCATAACTAAACTAAACTAAACTAAACTAAACTAAACTAAACTGGACTGAATTGAACTGATATAGAACTCATATTGAACTGATAGTGCCACACCACTCTTGTAAATATCAATCCCTATTTTGTATGAAAATGGACATGCATTTACTAAAGTGTTTTCAATCCTCCAAATAGTTAACTGAAACAAGGTGGGTTCCACCTTCCATGTGGGTGCCTCTTGTGCTCCTATTATTTAGGAGCTCAAAATGGATGCCCCCACATGTTCCTATTATTTAGGAATAATTACAAATTTCAATTTACATGTTCATTTCATTCAAATTTAATCTCTTTCTAATCCTAGTGTAGGGGAACACTTTCCAAGGACTTAGGAGATACATGAAATAATGTTTCGGATTGAAATTAAATGGCATCTTATTCCCAACATTTTTCAAGAGGAAATGTTGTTTGAAAGTGATAATCTTATCTTCCTCCTTCCTAATGACCCTAACATTTGGAAAGACCTATTTGAACAAAACCATTTAACTATTTGTAATCATGAAAACCATAGTATTTATTTTCTTGATGCTTCCGCTATTAATGATGAAGTTAGTCTACACAACATAATAATGGAGAGTGATGAACCTTTTGTTTGCATCTCCCCTAAAATCTATCCTACTAGGGTAGAAGTTAGGGCACAAGAGTATGAGACCCTAGAAAACAAGAATGAAATCACTGACAATCAGGATAATCACATCTATCCTTCTCTTGATATCTCTCTTAGTTGTGAAGAAGATATTGAAATTTTAGAAGATCAAATCTATGAGAATCACAAGAATCCTCTTTACCCCTCTCCCTCTAGAGAAACAAAAAAAATTGAACAAGACAATTCCATTGATCATTTCCCTACTTGTGACGAATTCATTTTGGAAAAACCAATCCTTGAATGACAAGAACATTTGGTTTGTAGTTTTCCTAAAAACTCTCATACTAGGGAAGATACCATGGTGCAAGAAAATGAGAACATTGATAACAATAATTCCTTAGATGGAGACGATGAAGTGACATTAGACTCCCAAGGTTCACTAAGACATCATGGAATGTCTTCTGAGGTTATGCACATTATATATCCCTTGGAATACTCTCTCGAGCCTAAACTTATCATTTATCCACCCTCTCACAAACCATAAGCTCAAAACAAGCCCATACTCATCCTCAAACCACTAAGAATATTTTTTTTCAGCAACCGAGTTAAAATAGAATTGGTCATACATACAACAATCGGAACAATCAAAAACAAAGAAAAACACCTTCAACATCCCTCCCATTGCCTAATCCTATCTTGCTTAGTGCCCCTCATTTTCCTTCACAAAGTGGAAAGAAGTATGATCTTGTTGAACAACCTAATAATACTCCTGCAAAGATATCCTTTTGGGACTTGATTCAAAATTCACCTAATTATCAAAGTATGCTTCAAAAAAACTTGCAATAAGTTGTAGTTCCCTCTAGTGCAAACTTGAATGCCATAGCAGCCATGATTCAAGGAATAAATACTGACATTGTTTCCAACCAAAGTGAGCTCCCTGCTTTGGAACTACAAAAATAATATGATTCTTTCATGATCACATCTCAATAGAATACCGTAGTGATAAAGTGAACCCTTTTTGACAATGGACCAACCTTAAATGTGTGTAGTGCAAGAATTTTGGATAAATTTGGTGTTGATAAATAAAAAATTCAACCAAACTCTTTATCTATTAAGGGATTTGATAATGTGGGAAAGAAATCACTTGGAGTGATCAGACTACCTATTAAAGTTGACAAAGTTACATTAAAAACCCCAATCCATGTTATAGCTTATGATATTTAATACAATCCTATTTTAGGTAGACCATGGATTCATGAGATCCATGTTGTTCCCTCTACCCTTCATCATATCATGAAATATATCCACAACAATAAAGTTTATACAATCGAAGTTGATCCTGAACCATAGAGTTGTTTGAACATTGAAAAAATATAAAGAGAATCCTTTGAAAAAATTAACACCATATACACAAGTCAAACCCATGGAAGACAAAGAAAATCAAATTTTGGAATTCATGAAGCTCTTAGAAGATGATTGGGGTTCCCTAGATTTTGAAAATACATTCATGGGAGAATACAAGATCATAAACAAAGATTCAGACAAGGGAAAAGAAAAAGTAGTAATGTCAACACAAAATTTGGAAGGCCCTTTGAAAGCATCCACCTCAACCACTTTAGAACAAAATAAAACAAATTGCGTGACAAACTTTGATGAAACTGACTATTAGCAACCACCGAATCCTAAAGAAATGAAAAATATTTATGTAAAAGGTTATAAACTTATGAAACAACCTAGATATAGTGGAAAAGGATGTGGTGCTAGAGAATAAGGTGTTTGTGTCCCTATAGATCCTAACATGGAAGAAGCAACTCATGGTCTTGGTTATTGTCCCATGATAGAAATCAAACCATCAAACAAGATCTTTTGATATCTCTCCATCCAAGAACAAGAAATAAATTTTACTACAAGAATTAATTTTGTGTGTATCATAGAGTTCATGGTCATTCTACTAATGAATGTAAGGATTTCAGTAGTGCCCCATTATGATCCTGCACATACCCCTATATGCACTTTCACTAATGTGAGATTTAGAAATCCTAGATGCCAATTAACTAATGCAAAACCAAATGCAAAGTTAATGTAAGATAAATCTAGGAATATGATGCACTCCAAATTAGAAATAAGGTGTTCTAAAGGCTAGGTTCACTAAAATGAAACCTTAGAAATAACATTCCACCTTTTGGGAGATGGAACTAAAGGGGGATTAAGGTTTCTCTACCTATTTCACTTATGTTTCATTAAAAGAAACCAAGATCCTTCAACCAGTTGGCTTGATTAAGGGAAGCATTGGATGGGTAAGGTGGTTTACTTAGATGTGATTAAAGACAAAAAGGGGGGGTTCACCACCAAGCAAAGGCTTGGAAAGAAGAATATGTAAATGATATAAAAATCTAATAATGGAACTTAAGATATGAAACTAAAAATCAAAATAATGAATTGAAAAAGGACATAGGGACACTTGGAAAACTAAATATGCTTGCAATAAGGTATGTTCTCTAAAATTTATAAATTTTGAAGCACATTGGGACTCATATGCTAGTAGGGGCGATTTAGTCCCAGTTTAGGGTTTCAAGCTAAATCCATAATCTTGAACTACTAAACCTGGATCTACAAAAAATGCTTGAAATCTAGTATATTGGGACTCATACATGACAGGTGGTGATTTAGTATGAGTATTTAGGTTGATCTAAAATTATGATATCCTTTAGTGTTCTCCTATAGATTCTCTCTCGCCAAATATTTGAATATGAAACTCTTAATTTTCCTCTGTAGGTGACTTTTCATGATCTCACAATCTAGATGACAAATTTGACAACTTTCTCCAATCTTTCTCTTCAATGGATCTTCAACCTAAATTTGTAAATCACACATCAAAGAGAGGGAAAAATATTGTTTTGTTAGCAGATAGGGTTTTTCCTTGGTCAAACCCTATTTTGGTAATCAAACCTTGAAATGAATACAAATAAAATGGAGGAATTATGAATGAAAAAATAAGTTGTGTTGCAACTCACCAAACCCATAGAACAAAGGCTTCAATATTATATGTAATGGCTAGCATGAATGTAGATCTTGACTCTTGATTGTAATGATATGGATCTTGACTTGAAAGCTTGTTTGAATCGTAAGAACCTACATCACAAATGTTAGCTCAAAAACAAACAAGATGCATGATGACTTTGACATGATGCTTGAATCTTGAATGTAGTTCCAAAACACTTGATAATCAACTCTCAAATGCTCTTGTAATCATAAAAAATAAAAAATAATTTCTTATAAAGATGCTTGGAGAAAATATGTGAACTAAAATTTAATTTATACTTGTTTATACCAAATTTCCAAAAACTACAACACTACAAGCTGACATCAGATCTAGGAGAATAAAATCCCACCAAGAATTGAATTAAAAATTAGTTCCAAGCTAAGCGAGACTCATACACTAGTTGGGGCGTATGAGTCCTAGTAGGTTAAGCTTGGGACATAAATTTCAAGAATTGTTAAGTTCTATGCCAAATTCAGGTTTAGGCCTCAAAACTTAGGTGAGACCCATACACCCAAGGGGGTGTATGAGTCATGAATCACTAAATATGGGTCATACAATCCAAAAACATTAAATTATTATTGGCCATTTGATGTGTCAAGATTATCCTTATAAATATGCATTAAATAAGGTTTGTGGATATAAAATAGGACCAAATAAGGCATAAAGAAGATCAATTTTAGTAGGGATGGCCAAAAATGTGTGAAAATGTAAGGGGATACATTTTCCTACACTACACTAAGTAAACTTAATATGTGAATAAGTCTCTTAAGTCCCTAGTAAGGTAAATTACTAGGTACAAGACATATATTCACTCCAACAAGAACTAGCTCTAAAGATCCCTCATAGAATGGATCCAAAGATTTCTTATATAACTAGATTGTAGAGACACCTTAAAACATTTGGTCAGTTTTTCTAGCTTGGTAGTAGTTCTACTAATTTTTGGTTAAAATTTATACTTTAAAGTGGCTACAAATAATTGGTTTTAGAGTTCTAGATCGGGAATCATCATTCAAAATTTTTGTCATGGGTTTGAACTCTATAATTTTTATAAAGAAGTTTCCTAAAAATATCTCAACTTTATTTTTTTTATACAAAATTAACTTTGTAATTTTTATTTTAGAAACAACTCTTGAGTATAGATAACTCTATAATATTTTAGTGCACGGTTCATAAATATTGGAAATAAAATTATTTCAAAATTTTGTGACACGAGACTAATAAACCCCATTCACATAAACATGATCAACAAAACATAAAAATAAACTTTTAAAAAATATATATTTAAAAAAAAGGGTCAATTGAAGATGAACCTACCAAATAGAAACACCATTTATATTTTTATTCTTAATATTTCAAAGGTGAAAACTACAAGCCCCACCTATTAAATAAAACATCGCTTGAGAAAGGAGAACTATGTAACCATAACAAGGTGGTACCACTGATTTGTATATTTTTATCCTTAATATTCTAAGAGGTGAAAAAGGTAGGCCCCACATATAAAATCTAACATAAAAGTTAAAATGTGGGGACTACATAATCATCAAAAGGTGGTGCCACTGAATTTTTTTAATAGAGATTAAAGGAGATAAACAAGACAACTCACATGGGATTAAGGGACACCACTGAATTTTCCCCTTAGTGTTCATTTTAATTTATTTCTTAAAAATCTTATAAGTTATAAGATAGTAGTGAGAGATAATTAAGGTGATGAAATTAAAAATGTATTTATTAATGTTCATTGAGGACCTATTAAATATCAATAATAAATTACTTTCTATTAGTGAACAAGGGCTCTTAGGGAGGTGATTTCCACTATTTTATATATAGATAATTAGTATCTCAATTATTAATTCAAAAAGGGATTAATATTGTGATTTTAAGTGATACTTATTTGTATTTACAATTCAACTAACATTTCCTCTTTTCTTTTGGTTCTTGTAATTGAGAATTCATTTGAATGTATTTTTATTATTTAAATATCATTATCATCTATTTTTATGTCATTTTATTTAATTTTAATATAAAAAATATCTTATTTTGAAATATTTGATCTTTAATTTCATGAATTTAAGTAAGAGATTTAGGTAATTCAATATTGTTGATTGTGAGGTTTTTTTATGGCCTCTCTAAATATCCTAAATTGGTAGTTGATGACGTATATTTTATATTAATGATTAGTTTTTTAATTTAAATGTTATGTACAAAATATGGTGGTATTTTGTAGTTATCTTCAAATTTGATCAATCCCTAAGAGAATTCACTATCTTAGCTATGTGAAAGTGTTGAGCAGGGATGGGAAAATTATTCAAACTTAGAATCAATTTTGATGATATAATGAAACTTATTCATTCTTAATCTTTGTCTTTTGTCCTTATTTTTTAAATTTTCTTCAAAAATGTGTTTGACTAATATTACACTATCATTTAGATTATAATTTTAAGTTTGTGCATTATTTTTAAAATGAAAGAAAATAGTACAAAGTATTCAAATTAGAACATGAAATAATGAATAGGATTTTTGATTAAACATGATAATATTTTTTTGTATTTTTTTATTATAATATATTTCAAGTAATAATTTGTGTTTCATTCTTTTAATTTTTAATATAACTTGTTGAATGAAACAATGACATTCGACCTTTAAGAATAAAAAAATATTCCAAACTTAAGGATAAGTAATCTTGATGATGAAAACCTTTTCATACAAGGAGATATTTGTTCCATATTTCTTCCTATCAAAACATGCATCAACAACTCTCAAATTTAAGATGACACTATAAATTTAAAAACAATCCCTATTTTCTTGCGCTCATTAGTTGACTAAAGGATCTCATACAAGTTACGTCATTAGTTTATGTATAAATCAGCATAGGTGAGCTAGGTTAAAAATCTCTAAAATTTATGATTATGCATTTTCTTTTGTGACATTATAAGTATTATAGTAAAGTGCATCTTTTAAGATTATTTATTCTCATGATGTATTTACACAACCTTAAAATTTAATGACGTAGAATATATTTTACAATTGAAATTATTGAAAAACACAAAATATCAAAATCATATGACTTAAATGAGTAGCAATGTATAAATATATTAATTTAAAATATTGTAGAAATTATAATTAATTTTTAATATAATAAAATATTTGATTATATATACAAGGAGAACTAAAAGCCTAGTGACTTGGATTAGTGAGGCATTTACACCAATATATGAACATGGCGATCCACAAGGTGAGCCCTTATACCTCCTACACAACACACACAAACCGAAACCACATGCCGCAATTGAGATGTATCTCAAACATTTGAATCATTATTTTTTTTTCAATAGTTCAATAACTTAAACTACACCTATATGTAATATTTGAAAATGTATTATTCAAAGTAAAATATTTTTAATAAAAACAATTTTAGAATTAAAATATATGAATTATTTTTACTACTAATATTTACGATCTATGGTCAATAGTGACATAGTATGATGGTTAAGTTGTGGTGTTGTTCATTCCATCAAGGTTCAAATCCCACTAGGGTGTAATTGTTGAATGTTCAAATTGTCAATGAGATCCCCCATTTGTAACATTTACAATCTATGAATTTATAAAAATTAAAGTAAAATAATAATTAATTTAATATAATATTAAATAATGTTTATAAAAAATAATGTTTTTAGCATCAATAATTGTAATACACTATTTATATAAAAATATTAAAAAATTGATAATTTGTTTTGGACAATCTATAATTATAGATAGTGGTTAAAATAGAAAACATAAAATAACTAACCCTTATGAAATAGACAAACGACAATAAACTCTTTGTGTAACGTTATCGAACTCATATCTTGTTGAAGAGTATTGAAATAAACTAAGATTTGTGTTCCTAAAGTAGTGGACCACAACCCTCGGAGATATCGAACAATATTTATTAACACCTTTGCTTTCGTCGATGGCGACCACTTGGCCGGCGATATGAGTTTCAGACAAGCGGGCACGTTGTGGCCCACCACTGTCGGAACAATCTTGTTTTTCGTCGTGGTTGGTGCCGCCTGAGATTCACTTAACTCCCAACGGAAGTCCTCCTTTGCTCAGACTTAGAGCTCCTCTACCCACCTGCGTTTCCATTGTTTCTTTCGTCGAGGGACGATAGCTGTATAACTGAAAGAGACGTTACAATATACTGCCTTTCCTTCAAACTGGACCGTCTGTTGTCGTCGTTAGGTGGTGTTGCATGCCTCTTGGTCTACCTTGTACAGATTCGTTGTCCTTTGTATGTCTTCACTCTTTAGTCTTGCCACGGGATTGAAATTTCATCGTCGTCCTTGCTGGTATTTTTGTCTTGAGCGACATGTTTTTTCTGGGAAACTTATATCACATTTACGGAATCGATTGGATAGAACAAATTCTAAGTTGATTTTTTGGGTAAGAGAAAGAGATGGAGGGGAATGAATATCACATTTACGGAATCGTTTGTGTAGAACAAATTTTAAGTTGATTTTTCTGGGTGGGAGAAAGAGATGGAGGGGTATTCATTCTGTAAAAGACGACTAAAATATGGGTCAATATAATCTTCATCTTATTTCTTATGTTATATGGGGCTTTGCATTGAGTAAGACTTGATTCATAATGAACACATTCAAAATCATTCTGCTTCATCAATAGATCAACAGTTTATTGATATGAACATATAATTTGAATGCAATTTCTAATTGAGAGATTTAATTTTAGAAGTAACAATTGTTTTAACATTAACGTAAGTTATTCTTATTTATTTGATAGGTTTGAATACATGTATAAGTATGACATGCTTAAAAAATTCTTAATATTATCTAATTACAAGATTTGAGTCTAATGTATTGTTTTCATATTTGCCACATCTTCATTTTTCAATTAGTGTAGAATGAAAATGAAAATTGAAACACTTTATAAAAAAATGATTTAAATTTACAAATGACTCAAAGCATATGAAACTATCTCATTCTCCTATTTTTTAAAGAGGCGCCTCCTTAAACAAGCTATAAGAAATGTACATATCATATCTTACATGAATCAAAATCACGAGCTCTCTTTCTGAAACAAAAATATATTAGTATTAGACAAACTTGCATATAAAGTATAATTGTTTTATACTTCTAATTCATATTTTATCATTGAACTATTTTTTAAACAAATTATAATTCTCATTTCCATAGTTTTTTAATTTGTTTGTATTTATATCTAATTTATTTTTTATTATAAGTAATTATTTAAAACATAATAAGTTAAAAAAAAAAAAAATCCTCTAAAATTTAATAGTAAACATACAAAATTCATCTTTAATATTATATTTTTCTAATTATTCCAATAATACATATATTATCTTTAAAAAGATAATAATTAAAATATTTTTAAAAGATTAAGCAAAAGATTATTCTTGTAACAATTTTATGATTGACTATGCGATCTTTACAATTGATACTCACAAGAAATTAATTTTCAACGACTTATTCTAGATATTATTGTAGAAACTTGTATACATAATACACTTCTCTATTTGAATCAAATCCATACTTTATCTTTGAAGTAAATATCCATTCATCACTAAACCTAGTAAAAAAATAGATAATTTAAATTGAGAAACTTGTTTGCCAATCTTATATAAATAGGATAGAAATACAACCTATTTGTATTCATAAGAATAAAAAAAATATCTATATGGTGGTTGAAAACCCTCCCCCACTACTTTATATTATTTACATTTTGAATTTATTTTGATACTTTGAATTCCTATTATAGTATCGCTCAAGTCTTGTGAGGTTCCTATAGCTCCCTTAATCCCTATTAGAGTGTCTTCTCCAATTCTTGACCTAGTTATTTTTCTTTCCAATGTCATTAATCCTAGGCTACACTATATTTTAATGTAACACTCATATGTTCCTTTTGTTGTTTCTTGCTAGTCAACATCTTTGATGAAGCATTCTTCTCTTTCCATGAAACCCTTGGTTAGGCTAGCCATAGAGGTTTCTCCCTCTTTATCCTTAACCTAAGGACATGAAGAAATGTGTTTCCTATATTTTTTTCAATGGAAAAGGAAGGGCCTTTGCAAGTTTGTCTCTCAGTCACATAATGGTTAAGGGTTTGCAGTTGCTTAGGGTAGGGTTTGGAATCTTTAGGATATTTTTATATGTTTTGTACTTTGATCAAAATCTTGGGTATAGTTGTGATTTCTTTGTCTCTTTTGAAAGTTTCATTTATTGTGGAAATCATTTTGTAAAATTCATTTGTGTACTATTGTAAAATGGTTTGTGCCCTTTCAAAAATTATTTTATCTATATAAAAAATAAAAGAAAATATGAATACAAAATTTCATTATTATTAAGTATTTACATAAATTCTCATCCTTTATAGCAAGCTTCTATGGTGCTTTAATTTTCCTAATCCCCATATTTGAATTGAATCAACATATTTTGATTACTATGTATTGTACGCCTTTGAAACTATCATTTTGCATAAATTATTGTACTTAATTAGATTAGTTAATAGAAAAAATTTAACAATTAATTAATATAAAACATTTATTATGACTAATTATATATATTTATATAATAACTTAAATATTTCTATCTAAAGATATGAAGAGATTTTAATTTTGAAACATTTATGATCCTCAAGACTATTATCAACATCTTTTATCCATACTAATATTTAATAAAGTGTAAAACTTCTTTTGTAAAATAAAACTCTCTTAAATAATATGAAAATTTTAGAGTTTGATAATTATTATATCTAATTAAAACTAATCTATCTAAATACGGCTCTCCACCAAGTATCTTCAACGAATTGTCTGTCCTGGAAATTAGTGGTATGCGCATGGATGGTTTGGACTAACACAATGGGCTGCCCTGAATACGCCTATAAATACAACCCTCTTACTACGAACTCCTCACATTATCCAATCGTAGGATTTGAGTCTAAAGTCTTGTTTCCCTGTTTGCCTCACATGCTCGTTTTCATCCAAGTCCTTTAGGATATATTTCTTAGCTTTTTAATAAGGGCAATATGTCCGAAGCCATGCCTAGTGACAACACTGTAATCGTCAGTGATAATGATAAGAAAGCTCTGGACTTCATTGAGGATGTCACCATACATGCTGATCAAGTGCAGGCTCAAGTGCTTTCTGAGATTTTGACGAGGAACGCTCACACAGAATACCTAAAGCGCTATGAACTCAATGGTCGCACTGATAGGGAGTCTTTCAAAAAACTCTTGCCCGTCGTTACGTACGATGATCTCCAGCCTTATATCGTGCGAATCGCTAACGGCGATAAGTCTCCTATTCTTTCATCTCATCAAGTCTCCGAATTTCTCACCAGGTAAATAAAAAGAAACATTTTAATCTTTCATCTTAAGGTCATGTTAATCAAATAACTTTATGTGTGCTAATTCCACGTTTCTAGTGGCAGTTTAGCTCAAAGTTTAATCTCTATAGTCTGATTTGGTCTAACAGCTCTGGAACATCCGCTGGAGAACGCAAGCTCATGCCCACAATCGAAGAAGAATTAGACAGAAGAACGCTTCTTTACAGCCTTCTCATGCCTGTCATGAACCAGTCAGTGTTTCCCCCCTCAATTCTTTTATTTAAAGACATATATATGTCAGATTCCAATTAAAGGGCAGGTTCTAATGTTGAGAAATTGTGTGTGGCAGGTACATAAAGGGACTCGACAAGGGAAAAGGTATGTACTTCCTTTTCATCAAATCTGAAACCAAGACTCCAGGCGGATTAGTAGCTCGGCCAGTTCTAACGAGCTACTACAAGAGCCGGCACTTCAGAGAAAAGCCTTTTGATCCCTACAACGTCTACACTAGCCCCATGGAGGCCATTTTGTGCCCCGATTCCCACCAGAGCATGTATGCTCAACTCCTCTGCGGCCTTGCCCAAAACAACGAAGTATTGAGAGCGGGAGCCGTGTTTGCTTCGGGCTTGCTCAGGGCAATACATTTCCTGGAACAGCACTGGCAGTCGCTTGTCCATGACATTCGAATGGGAAGCCTGAGCGAGGAACACGTGACCGATCCTTCAGTAAGAAAGGCCGTGATGAACATATCGAGTCCGAATCCTGAGCTCGCAGATCTTATAGATCGCGAGTGCTCAAAGGCGTCATGGGAGGGAATAATCAAGCGGCTCTGGCCCAACACGAAGTACCTCGAAGTGATCGTGACAGGCGCCATGGCCCAGTACATTCCAATTCTCAATTTCTACAGTGGTGGACTGCCTCAGTTGTGCACGATGTACGCATCCTCCGAGTGCTACTTCGGCCTCAATCTCCACCCGCTCAGCAAACCCTGGGAAGTTTCGTACACTATCATGCCCAACATGGCCTACTTCGAATTCCTTCCCCTTGGCCGCGACAACCCCAATGATGACACCAACAATGAACCAGAGCTCGTAGAGCTCGCTGACGTTAAAGTCGGGGAAGAGTACGAGCTTGTGGTAACCACATACGCAGGTTAAATGTCAGCAAAAATATAGGCTAAACCATTGTATAATGATTTTCTAAATATTTTCTACAAGATTTTTGGTTGATTTTCGACGTACTTTCCGTACCTATTGGTCAACAACATATTCAGTTTTCTTGTTGCGATGCAGGGCTGTATCGTTACAAAGTCGGGGACGTGCTCAGGGTGAGCGGCTTCTACAACTCGGCGCCGCAGTTCCATTTCGTGTGCCGGAAAAATGTAATGTTGAGCATTGACTCGGACAAAACTGACGAAGTTGAGCTGCAAAACGCAGTAGACAAGGCAACGAAGTATCTGGAGAGTTATGGGGTTCGACTGATTGAGTACACCAGCTACGCAGAGATATCTACTATTCCCGGACATTACGTTCTCTTCTGGGAACTGCGCAGCTCCACGCATGTGGAAGTGCCTGCCGAGATATTGCAACACTGTTGTCTCACTGTGGAAGAGAATTTAAATTCTGTATACAGACAAGGCAGAGCCGCTGACAAATCCATCGGCCCTCTGGAAATAAAAATAGTAGAAAGTGGGACATTTGAGGAGTTGATGGATTATGCCCTTAGCCGAGGGGCATCTATTAATCAATACAAGGCACCCCGCTGCGTCAAGTTCGCTCCAATTGTCCAGCTCCTCAATTCCAGAGTCACAGCCTCCTATTTCAGCCCCAACTATCCCAAATGGACACCTGTACGCACTGAGTGGAATACTTCTAAATCATTCTAAATTTTCTTCTTTATCGCACACTAGGTCAAGATTTAGGCTTGCAATTTCAATAAAGCTTCGATGTCGAAGCCTATCTAACAAATTGAAGCAAATGTTAATTATGATGAACAATAATGCAATACTTTGAAATAGTGTCATAAGGAGACATCACATGTAGAAATTCCCGACCAAATTTCCTCTATAATATTTTTAAGGTAAAAGAATCATTTGCATTATTGGTAAAATTTACATGGGAACTTCAATAGATTTCAATAAATTGTAAGAAAATTGAATGGATTGACAAGAATTTAATAATTTTTTTGGAAATTTATGAAAAGAAAAGGTTTTTAACAAGTGTTTGGTCTATTAATAAAGTTTAATGGTTCTAATGAGCCTACCAAAGATCAAATCTTGTTGAATGCAAGGTTCTAACATCATAAGGGATGAGGTCAGAATCATGCCTTGAACAAGAAAGAAGGCTTTGTTTTAGATTTGTTTTTGTTAATCTAAAAGAATATGTGTCACTAGATGGTTTTAAGTGTTTGAAGTCTTTGTTTGTTAAAAAAAAAAAAAATTCAATAAGAATTCCAATTAGTTCTTCATACTATAATATTTGGAGAATTTAAAATTGGAAGAGGTTTATTTTTTCCTAAAACTCACCCAACAAAATTAAATTGGGAAAACTTAGGATTGATTTCAATCTCAACTCTACTTACACTATCTAATGCAAACAATACATTTGAGATAACAATAAACCCAATCCCAACTAAACTTTAACAATCTAACATTAAGTTAAACATTACATGCTAGATGAACTAACTTTAAGACAAATTGAAATTGAAATTTATATTTTAAATTTAATTCAAATTTATATTTTACTTTTAGATCAATTTACATGTAAATTCACCAAACTAGATAAATCATATTTAATGTTTGAATAAGCTTTTCAAGTAATTCAATTCTCATATCGATTCAATTAATTATGTTTTTCATTTATCAAGTTTCAACTTATGGTATTCATTTCTAATTTAATGAGTATTGAACCATATTGAATTGAAGACACTACTGATGTGAATCAAATCATAAATAAAACTACGTGATGAAATGGTTTATACATCTAAAATTATTAGTATTTTCTAAAAATTCATTATATTATTTAAATAAATTTTTAAATTACTTATAATCTAATTCAATTATGAAAAATAATGTAGATATAGTTTTAATACTACTTATTTTGTATGAATATTGTTTCTGATTAAGTAAAAAGAGGATATAAGTGCCTCACTTGACACATAACAGTAAATTCCCCTAAAATAAGCTTTTGTAAGGGACTCAACTTATACTGTCTCACAAATGACATCGAAAAATATAACAAAAAATGAAAAAAAATTCAATGCCTTACATAGTCTGGAGATCATTCAAAAATATAATAACATCCTTAATTTCAACTTCAAGAAAATAAAGATAGTATCTACTATTTTAATTTGGATCTAGGATTGACCTAAAATAGTTTTACCTTTGTCATACAAGGCTTCATCTATTTCATGATCTTATCGATTTCTTAGTGGAAAACCATCATATATAACATATTTTAAATTAATATTTAATTTCATATTACTTTGTACCCTTTATCAGTATTTCATTTATTTATATGCTTTAAGAGTTTTCTTTTGGAAGAGAAAATTAATGTTAGTGTTTAATGTCATCTAAAACTTAGTTTATCTTCTTCACTCAAGTGAAATATCTCTATGCAATGCATCTTTTACCCTTTTTTCTTCATATGTGTTTTGCAAGTCAAGTATATGAACATGTTATGAGTATGGTTGTATTCTTGAAAACCTTCAAATTGAGTCAATTAATTAGAATTATAGTAGAAAACTGGTGCTTAGGAGAACAATTAATGTCAATACCAGTCTTACACTTCTTTAAGCCATGCAGGCCTTGAGAATCATAAGGTAAATGAGACCAATATCATAAATTTACCCATACTTGACCAAAAATATGAACATTCTCCACTTTAGGATGTCATGTTTTATTTGCATCTGAAAGAAAAGGAGAGCTCAAATCAAATGAACTAGAAACATAGATCAGAAGCATAGATTCTTGAGCATTGAAAAGTGAAAAGGTATCAATTTCTTTTTTTCTTCTTTGTGTAGTTCATATGTTTCAACATAGCTTCAATAATTATTGAATGGTGTAATGACAGAAAAAGGCCACCTTAACTTGGCCTTGATTTAGTGTTGTAATATGCCTAACATTCAAATTAGGTCTTGGGCCCTTCTGAACTAATGGATTTAAATGGCACCTTGCTAAAGTTTTGTGAAGTGTTGTAACACACTTTCACACTTTTCTAAGTTCTTATCAACCTAATAAACCTCTTTTTAATCTTAATCTTGCCTTAGTAGGAGTGTTGTAAGGTGTTGTAACACACTTTCACACTTCTCTAGGCTTGTCAATAATAATTTCACTTTCATATGCCTTAATTGGCCCTATTTTCCATCCATAAGCCTCATTTATTGCATATTTTCAAGGATAATACTGACACCAATCATAATTCAGGCATTTTGGGCTTTTGTGGACCAGATTTAGGGATCTAGGACTCATTTTCCACCTTGGGTAAATGGGTCCCACCTAGATCTTTTGGTCTCAAACTGAGTTTTAGAGATTTGTAAGTACTTTTAGTTTTTGGTCCCATACATTATGTCTGATGGGAATCATTCGCCACCTTGGGTGAATGAGTCCCATGTGGCCCAAAATCAAAATTAATTCAAATTTTTGGCATGATTTTATTCTCATAGATCTAATTTTGGCTTGTAGTGTTTTTATTTTGATATTTCTTGAATAATTGGGTATAAATACAAGGTTCTTTCACTCATTTTCACCTAAGACTTTTGTGAGAGAATTCATACTAGCAAGTTTGAGTTCACAATCATTCACAAGAGCATTCAAGGGTAGATTATCAAGCATTTTAGAGCAACACTCAAGCATCAATCATCATGTCAAGGATTCCATATGTCATGTATTTTATTGTGCTAACAATTGTGATGTATGGGTTATGATTCAAGCAAGTGTTAAATTCAAGATTAACTTCATTCAAGAAAGAGTCAAGAACCATATCCACTGTATCCATTTCAAGAATATTTGTAGCATCTTATTGTTAGGGTTTTTTGTGTTGCAACATTGTCTTTTGTTCATTCATCATTCTCTATTCTTGTTTTCTTTCATTTCAAGGTTTAATTGCCAACAAGGGGTTTGACAAATGCAAACCCCTATCAACTAACCCAACAAAATTTTCCCTTCTACTTTGTGTTTGATTTGCAGGTCTAGGTTGTAGATTTCTGAAGGAGCAAGATTGGAGAAAAGTTGCAAATCGTTTAAAGTTTTCAAAGTTTTTATCAAGCCTTGTCAAACATTGGAGAAGACCTACATGTGGAAAATTGCAATTTCAGATCTGGAAATGAATCAAGAAGAATTGAGAAGATAGACAAGAGAAAGATCAACTTTCAAAGTTCTAGAAAATCCCAATTGGACTAGTTTTTCACTTCTAGTGAATGATTCCCAGTTCCAGCCAGGTTTTAGGATTTTGTAGATTTAGATTCCCTTTTATCTGAAACCTGCTCTTGCATAGTTTTTTCTAAAAATTGGAGTGATTCACCCAGCTTGGTGAATGAGTCTCAGTCAACAGTAAAAGAAAATTTTACAGTGATTCAAACCTCCATTCAACCTTCTCTAGATTTCCAGGTGCACACACTTTTTTTT
This sequence comes from Sequoiadendron giganteum, assembly GCA_007115665.2. Classification (NCBI taxonomy): domain Eukaryota; kingdom Viridiplantae; phylum Streptophyta; class Pinopsida; order Cupressales; family Cupressaceae; genus Sequoiadendron; species Sequoiadendron giganteum. Next base: position 205,329,646 of record CM021105.1, read on the forward strand.
GTATCTTTTTGTGTTGTTTAATTCACTTTTTAAAATAATTTAGTGTTAGTTTGCATTCAATTAGGATTTGGAATTTTATCTTGCATTTCATTGTCTTTTCCAAGTTTAAAATTGGTGGTGAACCCCTCATTGGATCATATTCAACCCCTAAGACAACCCTATTACAAGATTTCTTTCTCTTGTGCATTGAGATATTTAGGGTTACCCTTGAATGAATTTGGATTTGTGGGTGTGCTCTATGTCCTAAAACCATATGCTAGCATCCATCCCACAAATTAATCATTTCATTTTGGTGAACCTACACTTAGAAGATTGATATTCTGATTTGGATTGCATTATCATCCTAGATTTGGCTTGCATTAACATTGCATTAGGACTTGCATTGGTTAACATGCATTCTAGGGTTTTAAATTTTGCACTAGTGAAAGTTCATATAGCTTTCATTTTTGCTACTAATTTCTTCAAGAATAATTCAAAATATGCATTTGTACTTAGGATCTAGATCATACAGCAAAAAAAGCATAAAATTCAATTAATTTATTTTGAAGATTTTGAAAAAATTCCTCGCTGGGACTCATTCACCACCTTGGGTGAATCATTCTCGTTGCATATTCTACAGTATATTTTTTGGCATTTAAAATTTCATTCCTGAAATTTTTTTTGTTGTTGTCACATTTTTGTTTTAGTTTACAGATTTTCTATTCCACTCAATTCATTGCATCTAGTTTAAATTCATTCATCTTATGCATTCCTAAAATTCAAAATTGCATCTAGATAATTTCATCTTACATTGTTTCATAGTTTAGAATCTGAAATTTGCATCATGAATATGTGCTTTAGCATGTTTTGGATGTTATTAAAGTCCTTAGTGGATGTGTCATGTTGTGCTTTTGGAAATGACCCTAACGAAATTTAACTCACTCATGCTCACTCAACTCCTAATGCATGTCCTCCTTGTGATGTTGACATCATTGGATAAGATGACGAAAACATGAATAAGTTCCTAAATGATTGTCTAATAGCCTTCAAACTAATGCATCCTTTTACCCATCAATGAAACAACCAACATGTCCTACAATAACACCTCTTGAGATGTTTGGTTACTTACATTCGGAAACAAAAGTTGAACCTAAGTTCCCTACAATAGATAAACCTGGTTCCTCTAAATGAGAAAACACTCAACTATTTTATGATAACAAAGTAAAAAACACTTCAATCAATCTAGAAGAAACATATGGAAAGGGGTTAACAATCTTGAGAAAACAAACTTGTGATACAACAAGTGAACATGAGATTTATCAACTCCTAGAGAAAATACCAAATAATGAAAACACAAAAGGGTTAGGATATCAAGACCCTTCTCACAACATAAGTGCTCCTAGAGAATACCTAAGGCTTCATTGTGATGGTACAGTGATCTTAGATTCTCCTCAAGATATGAATTCCCTTCTTCTCAAAGAGAAACCAGGGATCCATAACAATGAAAAAAATGACAGGATCACCTTAGATCCTTCCCTCAACATTAAATTCCAAAATTTGGTGAATCTAGTAAACACAAGAGGCCCTTTAAGTTACAAAAACTAAAGTTTCCTTGTTCACCACTTAAAAGTGAGAGGAAAATACAATTTATTTTGAACAAAGAACTAATAACATTACCTCCAATGAAAGAAATACTAGTGCTATATCCTAAATATGCAAAATCTCCACATTTCCAGTACCACAAACCTCTCGGTCATAGTACCAATTGGAATCTCATGTATTCAGGTTAGTATTGAAAAACTTTCACTTTGTTGGCAATGATTTCCATTGTGATTTCCTAGTCTATCCTTTTCCATCCCATGTCATGTAATAATTTTAGAATAATCTATTCTCATTATTACATGACCTTTCCCATTACCTACCTTGGCTCACTATTATCTTGCAGTTAGTGGGGGAATGACATAGATATCCTAGTCCTAGTAATGCATATTTTTTGCCCCTTACATTTGTTTTCTACCTTCTTCTTATAAAGACTGAGAGTGGGAGGTGACTAACTTGCTAATAGGTTGACTAACATGTGCCTTACTAGTCTTTTGCATTATTTCCTTTTCATTTTATTTTGTGTGATTAAATATATGTACTGTGATCCCCTGTGATGTTTTTTTTGATGCTCTCTCTCTTTGTGACATCCCTCTATTTGTATCTTCAGTCTTCTCTATGTTGTAAACCTTTTACTTTTCGCCTTATTACCTTTTTCACTTATCTTATGTTTTAGTTTTGGAGATGATGCAAGGCGTTGATACATTCATGTCTCTTCCATGTTGAACCAACAGATTTTATTTTCCTTTTATTTGTCTTGTGCTTTCCTTTTTGGGATGACATAAGCCATCGAGACATTCATGTCTCATCCATGTTGACCCAGAAGCTTTTTCTTTTATTTTGCTCTCCTTTTGTCATTCTTCAAGTTATATGTGTATTTGGGGAATGATGATAGTTCTGAGATCTCTAAAAGGGATTGTAGAAAGAACATACTGACCCCAAATCCATAGATCCCTTATGTGTTAGGTGTTTTCATTTTGGGGGCAACCCCTCTCTTTTATTTTTCTTTTGCATGACGTAGCATTACTTGGAAACATATAAATTGGCATAAGGCTTTCCAAGTTGGATGTCATGTATTATTTATTCTTCTCCTTTATTATTTTATACTTTAAAGTAATTGTTCACGTAATTGTGTTTATCAATTTCTTTAAAGTGGGCACAGAAATTGGCATTATTCTTTTGCATATTTTTTCCTCTTTCATAGTTTATGGTGTAGTTTTCTTACATCATACGATATGTTTGTTGCTTTGTGGATGACATTAGGTGTGATTTCCTTCAAGAGCGTGATCTCTCTTAGCATATTACATTCCTCTTAGTGGCTTGATGTGACACACTACATCCCCTAAGTTGTGAATTTTCTATTCTTTGATTAGTCGTCTCTTGGATAAATTAGGCACAATGTTCCCTAAGTTAAAGAACTTGCATGAACTAAGAAAGACTCCTTCAAACATTCCTCATTTTGCATTTTTTGTTATATGGCCACCTTGTAAAACACAACTTTCATGCCTGTGGAGCCATCATGTTTATTCATGAGCTCCAAGCATATAAAGTTTTTCTTATCCGATGAAGCTTGAAAATCATTTTGTGTGGTGCCTTATTAAATTTATCACGAGGTATAAATTTGGTATGGTTTGAGCAAGAAGCCCAACCAAGGCATGAATTTCCCCATAGCCACTTGTGTGGGTGTGAGAGTACATACCAGCCATGAGTGTATGTTTCTCACCTTTTTGGACTTCTCACTCAACGAATAGTTAAGAGTTATGTTGCCATAGAGTGAGTATGAATCTTTTGGAAAAACAACCTATATTTCATCCACTTTGTTTCCTTTCCATGACGTCTTTGATAGTGCATGCTTTTGATTTGTTGTTTCTCTTTACCACTTTCATGTGTGTTATTTTGTGCTTATATTGGTCTACCATAGGACCTTGGTCTTGGGGGTTTCACAACCCCCTTGGGCATGGCTATCGTATCTTGCGAACATTGGTAAATTCAAACCCCCCTTGGTCATTCTTGCATTTGGTCTGCTTTAATGTGAGTTGGAAATAAATTCCTCCTCTCACTAAAGTGGGGTGTAGATGTAATGGTGGAAATATGTCCCCTTAACTTGGCCTTGATTTAGTGTTGTAATAAGCCTGACATATTCACATTAGGTCTTGGGCCCTTATGAACTGATGGATTTAAATGGCACCTTCCTAAAGTGTTGTTAAGTGTTGTAACACACACTGACACTTTTGTAAGGTCTTTTCAACATAATAAACCTTTTTTAATCTTAATCTTGCCTTATTTATAGTGTTGTAAAGTGTTGTAACACACTTTCACACTTCTCTAGTCTTGTCATTAATTATTGGGTTTTCTTATGCTTTGATAGGTGAAAAGTTATATTTCTAGATCCAAAAACCAACCAAGAAGGATTGAGCTAACAAAGAAGAGAAAGATTAGCTTTCAAAATTCTAGAAAATCCCCACTAGATTGATTCATCAAATTTTGTGAACGAGTCCTAGTTTCAGTCAGTTTTCAAGATTTCGTAGATTTAGATACCCTTTTTTTTTATACTTGTTCTTGTACAATTTTCTAGAAAATAGACTGATTCGCTCACCTTGGTGAATGAGTCTGAGTAAACATAGATTTTCCAGTGATTCAAACCTCCATTCAACCTTCTTCAAATTTTTAGATGTCCACACTTTGTTTTATAGTTTTTTGTGTTGTTTCATTCACTTTTCTAAATCATTTAGTGTTAGTTTGCATTTAATTAGGGTTTTTCATTTCATCTTGCATTTCATTGTCTTTTCCAAGTTTAAAATTAGTGGTGAACCCCTCATTAGATCATATTTAGCCCCTAAGACAACCCTATTACAAGATTTCTTTCTCTTGAGCATTGAGATCTTTAGGTTTAACTTTGAATGAAATTGGATTTGTGTGTGTGCTCTATGTCCTATAACCATATGATAGCATCCATCCCACAAATTAATTATTCCAAATGGATTCAGATTGATGAGAAAGAAAGTTATTTTATAGTCCTAGTGTGTCAGTGTACCATTGTTTGTTTATTACATTGGTTAGTTTTATAGCAGTTATATAATATTCATTGTGGTTGCAAAATTAAAGTTGGACAACTGTATTACCTTCTATATAAATATGTTTCCATTCTATCAAATAAATCAATCAAGTATATTTCATCCTTCATCTTGTATCAAAGTGGATATAGATATGTTCTTGTGGTAGTAGATTATTTGAAAGAAGTCGATGGTATGAAGTTGAAGGGTAAAAGCACAAAAATGTGTCAAAATTTATAAAGGAATCAACCAACAACCAAAATAAATTTGAACTTTGATCACATAAAAGTGGTCTATATGTTTTGAATTTAAAAATGAGGTAAACTAATGAAATGTAGAACTTTTGATGAAGTTTCTTCCCATAATTATTCAATTTAAAAAAAAATGTTTTTATTATTTTTTTTATCAATTTAAGAACATATTTTAGAATGCTAAAACTTTCAGAAAAAAAGGTCATTTATGGGATGTTAAGAAATAAATTGGAAAAAACTTCATTTTTCCCTAAATTTGTTTTCTCTGAATAGGCGGAACAACAAAACATATACACATTTTCCTTGATTAATTATGGAATAATATCGCCTTGATCTAGTGTTGTCATGTGTTTTACACATCCCTATTAGGTTCAGGGCCCTTCTAAGCTGAGTAAATCAAATTCAGCCCTAATTTAGTGTTGTAAACTATATTTATTTTCACCTTCACATTAAATTTAGGAGGCTTGTAAACAAAGTGGACATAATCTAGTGTTGTAATGTGTTCTACACATTCACATGGGATTTGGGAGCATTTTAAACTAAATAGACCCAATTTGGCCTTAATTTAATGTTGTAAAATATATTTATTTACACTTTCACATTGTATTTTGGGCCCTATTGCATATATAACCTTTATATAATTATTAATAGGCCCCTATGACCCCATATTATGCATCCCGAGGCATATTTTTATCAAAAACCTGACAATATCAACATATAAATATAATTTTCACACTCAACATTTTAGAATGAAAACTAGGACCTACAAGACCTATTTTCCATAGATGGCAAATGAGTCCCATTTGACCCATTTTTGAGGTTTTAAGCAAGAAAATTTGGTTTTAAGTTCAAATTTCTTCTATGTCGGCCTTTGGGATCAAATAAATGATCATTTGAGTGCATTGCCTATATAAAAAATCTTTCAAATCATTATTTCATATAATCCTACATGATTAAAAACCAAGAAAGCAAGAGTTACATATTCCAAGACTTTACAAGATCATCAAGAGAGCATTCAAGATCATTTATAGGAATTCAAGGGAAAAAATCTTCATGAATTGTTGTAGCAATTCAAGATCCATCATCATGTCATGGATTTCAAGCATCAAGCATGTTGTTAAGCTAGTGTCATGATGTTACATCCAAGATCCAAGGTCAAGCATTGTTCTTCATTAATTTCAAGATCAAGATCTACATCCTTCATAGTCACTTCATGCTAGATTACAAATTTACAAGACATCATTCAAGGTAGCATTCTTCATGTTTCATTTCCTATGTTTCATGTTTCATGTTTCATGTTCTAATTTCATTACTTCATCATTTGGTTTAATTACCCAAAATGGGTTTGACCAAGGAAAACCCCTATCTACTAACAATCAAAAACAAATTCCCCTCTTTACATGTGTGACTATAGATCTAGGTGTCTTGGAGCTTGAAATATCATTGAAGACTATGTTACAAGATTCAAGATTTTTTTTGGAATTGTCTCCTCATTTGAAAGGATGGAATCTTCACTAAAAGGTCACATAAAGTCCTGAAATCAAAGTTTCAAATATGGAAACCTGGAGAAGTAGATTGAGAAAAATGAGAAGAACATATCTATTCCTTGATGTTCTAGAAAATACAAACTAAAATCATTTTCCACAAGTGGTGAATGACTCCAACTATAGGGGTTTTTAGGAAATCTTTGCAGATTCAAATAATATTTTGTCCAAAACCTGATGCTATGCAAAAATATAAAATAGGTTCTAATTCACCCAGAATGGAAAATGAGTTCAACTAGGTCAAAAGGTCAAAATTTCTAGTATTTCAAAATTCCTTCCAATCATCTTCAAGTTCTATGTACACAAATCTCATCTTATAACTTTTTATTTTGTCTTACATGAATTTCTAGGTCATGTAATTCCAATTTTTGTCATATTATGGTTTTGTATTTCATCTTGCATTTCATTGTATTTTCCAGGTCTTAACTTGTTGGTGAAACCCTCATTAGTTTGCATTTAGCCCCTAGGCCAACCCTATTACCTGATTTCTTTATCTTTTGCATTGAGATCTTTAGGGTTACCCTTGAGTGGAATCATGTTGAAAGTGGGTGTGCTCTATGTTCAAAACCATATGGTCTAATAGTCTAATAACCAATTTTAAGAGGTTCCATTTTCATGAACCTGCATTTAGAACACCTTTATTCTTATTTGGAGGGCATCGCCATCCTAGATTTAGCTTGGATTAACATTGCATTGCATTTTTCATTAGCTAATTGGGATTCTATGGTTTCAAATTTTTATATTAGTGAAAGTGCATATAGGTTGCATTTTTGCATCTAAAAATATTGAAAATACCTAAAAATTGCATTTGCACTTAAGATACACAACATACAACATAGAAATATGTAGATGTCAAAATCTGCAAGATCAACCTAAACCATTTTATGTTGTTAGCACAAAAGTTAGTTTAAATTAGCAAACTTAAACATCCCTATGAAATATAGAATCATGTTAAACAATGCAACTAATAAGAACAATGCATAAAACATGAATCATTCCTATCCCATAGTAGATTGGTGCAACTTAGTGTTGTAGGAAGTTGCCCTTTCCCAATCCATGATAAGTTTATTTAATGAACCTTAGGAAAATTAATCAATAAATTGCTTTAATTGATTAATAGGAGAATTCGATGCATGATGTTAGAGCGAGATGTACGATGTCAGTTTTGCATGTCTACATTTTTCCCCTCTTTGAAGCAATGTACTCATTGCATTGGTTCAAAGAATGATTCTGCCGACATCGAAATTAAAAAATTTCTGATTTTTCAGATGCTCCGGCGAAAATAAGTACGTTAGTACATTGCCCCCTCGAGAGATCGAGCGAAAGATTTGATTTGAGGTCGATCTCACGACAAAGAGGTTCAAAATGGATGTATGGATGATAATGATGATGTAAATGAGATGTTTGGAAGATGCTTAGAATAACAAATCTATATTATCCTAAACATGTTAAATGATTATGCAATGCATGTGAGATGGATGAGATGGATGATGATATGACATGATTATGCAGGATGAGAGTGCAAATGTAGGATGGGTGTATTGTTAGCGTGAAAGAGGATAGAAGAATGAGAGGGATCAACCCTTGAATCCAAGAAGATGCAGAAGTTCAACAAGCCAACTTTATTAGAGATGATGATGAAAGATGATGATGTATTGCTTATCCAGGAATGGGAGATAAAGAGCGTAACTTTCTTTATGTTTGATAACACACATAGGGGCGATGCATCAAGGTATTAAGAACCAGGATGGCGTTGCGCCTAGTGTGATGGACTCTGACTCGACAATCAGATAGGAGTGCTCTTGTTCACACTTGACATACGGAAACCCTGCTAGGACGGACCCAACAAAGCAAGTATTCGCCAAGTTATTTTACAAGAACATCCAACAAGCACAGCAGATAAAAAGATAATGATCGTTGCCCCATTCCTTTCTCTCTAAACCTGTTTTGTTTAGGCATCATCGAGAGGTCCTTGGAATGAGCGCAAAATAAGATAAGTCAAAAAGACCAAGATAAAGTAAATAAACAAGCTAATGTTCTTCGTATCGCTAGCCAGGCTAAACTAATGTGGGGTACCTGATGCTTATGTCCATCGTGGGAAAGCTTCATCCTAGGACATGTAGTGATCAGGGTTTTGGTAGGACTGATTGGGTGATAAGCTATTGATACTCCGAGTTGACCAACTTGTTGACTTACGGATCTAGACTTGAGACTCTGACAATTAGGCGTTCACTTTAGAACCTGCTAAACTTGCTTCTGACTAACTCACCAAAGGGTGAAAATGACGATGATTTATTATGAGTGATGACAGTCACGGGTGAAAGCAAGATGAAATGGATGCACCATTTTGGTTTTTACAAATGTTTTGAGGCTGTTTTTGGAATTTTCACATTTTTCAATGTTTTTTGGTATTTTCAAGATTTTATGAATGTTTTTGGATTTTGTGTCAATTGACTTGACTGCGGATGAGATAGATGGGAAAATGGATGCCAATGCGACGGACGCATAAAGAATGACCTAAATGTAAAAAAGATAAGCAAACGAATGCCAATGTGACGGACGCCTAACTAGATGCGAAAACGGATGCCAATGCGACGGATGCATAAATGAATGGGCAAACGGATTGCCAATGTGACGGACGCATAAATAAATGGGCAAATGGATTGCCAATGTGACGGACGCATAAATAAATGGGCAAATGGATTGCCAATGCGACAGACGCATAAATGAATGGGCAAACGGATTGCCAATGCGACAGACGCATAAGGACGGACCTGATTGTAAAAGAAAAGATAAGCAAACGAATGCCAATGCGACGAACGCCTAACTAGATGGGCAAACAGATGCCAATGCGACAGACGCAAACTGTCTCGGGGGATGATCAAAGATCAACCTTACCTACGTTCAAGCTCAGAGACAACATAGTTCGACAAGGTGGAAAAACCGACAAGACTCAAATGATGAAATTTTTTGAAGATTTTCTGATATTTCGACATGTTTTTGGATTTTTGATGATTTGGAGGTGGATATGTGATGATGATATCAGTGCTCTATTTGGAGTTTTTTTTTTTGTTGAAAACCAAGCTAAGGTTGATTGATCAGATTGATGGATTGATAGTTTGACTAAGTGTGTTAAGTCAAACGAAAGTGATAATGCACTTGTAATTCCAAGAAGTTGTGTTATCCTGGAGTAAACTTGTACAAAAGAGGATGGTTTGGCTAGGTGTGTTAAGCCAAACAAGGTGGTTTTGGATTCGATAATTTGGGTAAGTGTGTTAAGCCAAACAAAGATGATAATGAACTTGTAAAGCCAAGGAAGTTGTGTTATCCTAGAGTAAAACCGTGCACAAGATGATAGTTTGACTAGCTGTGTTAAGTCAAACAAGGTGATAATGAACTTGTAAACCCAAGGAAGTTGTGTTATCCTAGAATAAACTCGTCCACAAGATGACAGTTTGACTAAGTGTGTTAAGTCAAACGAGGTGATGATTGATTGGATTCAATTGATCAGGATCAATGAAGCTTGATTTGGAACAAAATTGCTTTGATGACTTGATGTGACACTGATGTGCACTTTAGATGTGACTGATATGAATTATTCAGATTGATGTTCGATGAAAGATAAAGCATGATAAGGAATTTCTTCCTATCAAAATATGCCATGGGCTAGTGATTTGGATTTGGATCACAAATGCTTTGACCAATTTGATTTCACATTTTCCAATGTTCAGATCACCACATAAGTTAGATGATATAGATCAGGATTTATTCTCAAAGCAAGTTGCAAATATCTGCCCCCAGTGTCTAGCAATGTATGGAATGCCATGGGTGGATTCTTGAATGAATGGATATGGATTATCTTGCGATAAGATAAGGTGTTCGAATAGAGGATTCTCATTTGGATAATGCTTCAAGGATCAGATAGCATTGGATAGGATGGGATCAATGAAAATGACCCATGTCAAGATGTTTACCATAAACAAGTGTAAAGTGTGCTCCAAAATTTTCCAAGATCAAGATAACTTGGAGTATGGATGTAGATGGAAACTAGATTGGATAAACGGTTCATGGATGAACGGATGATATGGATGGAATTTTGGCTTCATTATGGATGTGATAAGATGCTTTCTTGTGAACTGACACACATAGATGCTTGATTCTACACATGACGCCTATTTGCTAGGTTTTCATCATGGTACTTGTCCAAAGCGCCACTGAAGCGGTTTTCGCTGGAGGACGATTTTTTTCTTTACTGTTTTCAATCCTTTTTCTAATTTTTTTTGGATTTTTTTGTATTTTTGTATTTTTTTGTTGTCACCAAGACACCTGTTTGCCAAGTTTTCATCAAGGTGACCATTTTTTCAAGACATTTTTCTGATTTTTTTGTATTTTCTGAGAGATTTTAAGCTGATGTTGAACCACCTGGTGGTGCTGATGTTGATGCTTCTGTCATAATGTGCCATCGATATCCTGCTTGTAGAAGTTGTCTTGCCAAGATACATGCACTTGAATGCAACTTTTGAGATTCTTGATCTGCTTTGCTGATACCGGAGTTAACTCTGTCTTTGTGCGCCCATCGTGATAGGGTGCCTTCTAAATCCTTATGATGAAGGGTCGCCGCCAATACATGGTCAATGTGAGAATTGGATATCATGCGTGGAGGCGTGGATGGAGTGTGTTTAGGAGTAACAGATGGATTGGTCAATGGTTTGGAACCTTTGACTCTCCAAACTTGGGAAGATGAGCAATAATGGGTGGATATGGAAGTGTGCATGGAATTTGGACCAACTGCTTGATACACTTTATACGTTGCTTGAGAAGCCTGCTTTTTCCTTTGTGGAAATCTTTGATGGATACTTGCCCCATTTTTATTTTTCCCCATAGTTTCTTTGACTAATGGAGTTTGATAGGGATAATCTTTCTTTGTATTTTTTGGTATCCATATGTACTTGATTTGTCCAATATGCTTCTTAGCTTCTTTTTCTTTGATAACGTTCTTCATGCTTTGATTTAAGTCTTTCTTTTGATGTTGGTCCCAATTCGTGGATGGGGTGATCGGTGGATGAAGATTCGTGATATGGCGGGTTGTAGTATTGGCATTGGTTTCATCATAAGGATTCTTCGTGCTCCCTATGTTGACGTTTGCTTGAGGCGAAGTTGCCCCTAGTATGGTGATAGTATTACTGATATGTTGAGTAACCAAGGCCTTGACGTTTAGGATTGCCAAAAGTCTGCACTGGTTCCAAGATACCCTGTTCATGTAGGCCTAATCCTCTGCCTTGATAATTCATCTGCTGAAAAAGTTTATTTGCAATAGGATATGATTTACCTTGGAAACAAGGTGTTGCTCCTTCTCTGCTTTGTGGTGGACCTTCAAAAGTGTCAGCTTCTTTATTGACAAGATAGCTTGCTCTAAGAAAGGTAAGTGATCCAAGTTTATAAGTGATTGGATCCGCCATATGTGGGATGCATGCTTGATTGAGATCTTTGGCTTGATCTTGTAGTGCTTCTTCCAGAGGTATTGATGATTCACTGTCATTGTAAAAGTCTTCCTCATGATTTATTCTTGATATGCTTTCACATGATTTTTCTGATTCACAAATTTTGTAGAAACCTTCTTCATGACCCATTTCTGATATGTCTCTGCATTTTTCTACATCTTGATCATGTGTACAAATGTTAAGAGTAGGAGACTCTTGTTCGTTGGTAATGATTTGAAGAGTATGAGACTCTTGTTTTTGAAGATCATCCATGTGTCCATCCAAAGAAAGCATCTCATGGGTAGATGGAGGAGTATGTCCTATGTGGATGTGGTCATCATTTGCGGCATCTTTTATAGATAAAAGAGTTCCCATTAGATCATTGTAGTGTCTCGGAGATACAAATTCTTGATTTTGACTAATTCTAGAATTGCTTTCGCCATGCTTTTGATCAAGTTCTTGACATGGGTCAATTTCAAAGGATGGACTTCTTTCTTGGATATCTTCATTAGGAAGTGGCTCAATATTCTCTTGAACTTTGAGAGGATTTGGATCAAATGTTGAGATAGGGATTCCTTCAATATCTTTAACCATGAGGTCAAAGAATGTCAATATGTTGTTGGAAGGGCCATTGCTAGACCTTGATGGAAGATTTTGATCATGCTTTGGAATAAGTTCTTGAAATATGTCCTCTGACTCGTTAGGTGATGTAGAGACATTGTTGACACGATCATTGGTGGCTGGATCTTGGTTTATGTCAATGGGATCAAATAATATTAACACATCTTGAAATAGATCACTAAAAAGTGGCTCTTGATGAACGACGATTTGATCAATGGATGGGGTAGACATATCTTCAATGTGCTCATTGATGGATTGATTTTGATCATTGTTTTCAACAATTTTGGTGGAGGGATTGTCAATGTTCTCAGACATAGGATCAAATGATGTTAATGTTTCTTGGATTTGATGATTGTTGGGTATCGTTAGTGAGTTTTGATCGTGATTGAAAAGTGACTCTTGGTGTGTGATGATTTGATCATTGGTCAAGGTTGAAACATCTTCAAAGTGCTTATTGATAGATTGATCTTGATTTTTGTTTTCAACAATTGCGGTGGGAATCTGTTGCAAACTTTGTTGTGGGAGTAAGGCCTGCGTTTTCTGCTGAGCCAACAACGCTTGTTGTTCGTCATGTTGTTTTTGTGCCAACAAAGCTTTTTGTTGGGCTCTTTGTTGTGCTACTTCTTCTTGGATTGATTGCAATAGTGCATAGAATTCTGCTTGTGCTTGCGCTTGTTGGGCTACTTGAGCCGCTTGTGCTTGATGAGCAACTAGTTGTGTAGCTTGTTGGGCTTGGAGTGCCTTTTTGCGGGAAGCTTCTTGTGCAGCTTGCAACATGATGGAGAATGAATTGGTCGTGTTGTATTTTGGTGGTGGTGGTGGTGGTGGTGGAATGGAAATGGTGTTGATTGTTGGGGTTGCTTGGATGGTTTCCATCTGTTTTTGAGATATCGATGGCAAAATGGGATGATTTGGTATGATGTTTTGATTTGGCATGATAGATTGAAATTGAATATTGTTGTGGTTGGGAATCATATTGCCTTGATTTAGGTAACTTTGATTTTGCATGGTGTTACCTTGATTTGAATCAACATATGGAGTTGCCAATATATTGCTAGGATTTTGAACAACATTAGGGGGATTTGCAAACATGTTGACCCCAAAGTTTACCAAGTGTGGATTTGAAATGGTCATGTTTGGTAAAGTTGCACTTGGTATGTATGGATTTTGTGGGATAATGTTGTTTGGAAAACTCATGCATTGAGTGTTTGGTTGATAGATTTGCAGATTTGGACTTGGATTTAAATCTATCATTGGGAAAGGTGTTCCAAACTTTGGATCGGGCATACTCACATTCGTTGTACCATTGATGTTTGTATGAGATAATGCTCCCATGTATGCATTGTACAAGCTTTGATAATCAAATGGTATTGCAAGGCTTGGATAGTTTGGTTGGATCGAATTGCTCATGATGGATGGATCAAATTTATATTCCATGCTCCTCTTGTGTCGAGATCGAGTTTGAACCATAAAATGAAGATCAATTTTCAAGAATGTAAGAGATGAACCTCTAATCCTTTAGATCGATCTAAACCTTAAGTTCAAAGAAGTGAAGAACTAGGGTAATTGAAGGATCAAAATGATGATGAGGATGAGATAATCGAAAGATGAGTGATATGGATGAATGGAACTCTTAAAGAAACTTTGAAGGGAATGCTAAACTTTTAGGACTTGATTGATCGTGATTGGATTGATGGTTTGACTAGATGTGTTAAGTCAAACAAGAGTGATAAATGTAATTGTAAAACTCTAGGAAGTTGTGTTATCCAAGAGTGAACTCCTACAAGATGGTAGTTTGACTTAGTGTGTCAAGTCAAATGAGGTGATGATTTGATGATTTGGCTAGGTGTGTTAAGCCAAACAAGATGAACTTGTAAACCCTAGGAAGTTGTGTTATCCAAGAGAGAACTCGTGTATAGGATGATGGTTTGACTAGTTGTGTTAAGTCAAACAAAGTGATTTAATTTTTCCTAAAAGTTTAGCATAAAAGATGTTTACAAAGTTTCCAAGAGTTGCTGGTGAGGTGGAAATTTGATTGATTTTGATGGTTGAAAGATGGATGAAAGTGATTAAATTTGATCCTAGACTTGACCTAGATGACACTTTTGCTTACAAGACCTCGGTGTTGAAGAACACGCTATATTTCCTATGGGAGGAAAGCAAACCTTTCAAACAATTCAGGATCTCAAGATGCTCCTCACTAGCTTTCAGACTAAGCTTTTTGAACTTCAGTTTTGGGATTTTGATCATGTTAGAAAACACATGTGTAATCAAATTTTGTCTTTTATCTTGGTTAAATGAGGTTATTTTTATCCAAGACACTTGCTTGCTTAGGTTTTCAAACTATATGTCTAATGTCCCATTCTCTTTCTCATTCCACAAGGTCCTTTATGCGGAAATCGAGGAAAATAGGGCAAAAGTTCCTTATGTTTATCCTTATTGGAAACAAATGATGGTAGAATTTGCACACTTAGAAACCTCTAGGAATGTGATCCCTAGGGAAAGCAAGAGTGGGCAAGTTCGTCAAAGGATATTTGTTTCTTCCAAGGTGTTTGAAATTTGAGGCTCTTGTGTATGTTTGTTTTCCAAAAAATTTTTTGAATCCAAGCAAAGTGTTTTTGATTCCAAGCACTTTTACAACCCTAGGATGATGAGACAATATCTTGTTGGGTTCCCACTTGGATAAATCCAGCTGCGCATATCTTGTGTGAATGGCTAAATGCTTGACCACACTGGCTCCCCTCCACAACACTCACTTATTCGGGTCAGCCAAGCATTAGTACCCATGAATCTCCCATGGCATACTTTCCATTTCCACAACAATACCGCATGTTATGTGGGGTGGCTTCAGAGGACATGACCTCTTGCACCAACAAGATAGATAAGGTTTTGGCCAATTTCTAAACAAGGGTTCTAATTTGGGCATTCTGTTCGTGGGGGATTATCCAACGTCGGCGAGAGTCCATTGATGTCCATGTCATCGGAATAATCCTCGTGATATTGGCCTTTGTTCCAATATCCACACTTATATCCCGGGTGGAAGTCGCTTGGCTTTAGCGTGTTCGCAGTTGGGTCGTTCCCTTGGGTGATTAATTTTTCCCACAAGGCAAGCCCTCTAAGTTAAACAATAGCGAGCTAACATATCCCGTCGTTCACACAACCTTCGTTGAAAAACAAAGGGGAGAACCTCCGCAATATATCGTGCTCACACTCGCATGTTTTGTTCAATTTTAGATCCCAAATTGAAGTGTGGAGGCAATATTTTTCACAACTTAATATCAGAAAAAGACTTTTGATTCCCAAGGTCACCGTGAAGCGCAAGAGAAGCGCATACGTCTTTTCGATGATATTACTTTGTGAAAAAGATTGCAAAATATGACAAACAGTTGTTCATTTTAAGTCCAAAAAGCAGTGATGAATTCGTTTTAAGCACCAAAATCCAAGTGTGAAGGTTGCCTTGTTCAATTTTAATCCCAAATTGAAATCTAGTAAGTGTCTCTAGGTTCAATTTTTAACCAAGCTGAAAAGATCAAGTCAAATGGTTAATTTTAAACCCAAAAAGAAATGTGAGTTGGTTCAAAATAGAAAACAAAGGTAGAAAATGAATGCTCTAGCATTTAGAAATGCTTTGTAAATTTCAAGCTTTAAGGCTTCAATCTTGCTTCAAAGATGCTTTAATGTTACACATTTCCTTGTGAAAACGGGATCGCTCTTCCTTCCTTTCCTACAAGATAAAAGGAAATATCTGAGTATCAAGTTATTCAATAAAATTCATTTCTTAACTTAAATGATTTCAAATGTAAAGACTAAATATTTTGAACTAATAAATAAAGCATTCATAAGAATCCTGCAATTATTAATTCAAACTATACAAATCTGCAATTGGAAGGGCAATTGTTAAAACAGAATCTTAACAAGATCTATAACCCTCAACATAGAACCCATTCTATGACTTTAATCTATCGAAGTTATCCTTGGTTTTCACAAGGCTTACCCCCCCTTGCTTAAGATGTACACATAAAGCTTTTCTTGAATTCTTGTACACAAAATATTTAAAATGTGTTCCCACATAAATGTGTTTCAATAAATGCATTTTCACCATACATGTGTTCCAATAAAGTACCTTGCCATTTTCTAATATAAATGTGCTTAGAATAGAGATTCAATGTGTTTCAATAAAACAATAAAATAAAGAGAAATTAATTGTGAATTCATTCCTCACACTACCCAATAGCAAACAACTTTTATGAAAACTGACAGTCCTCCTGCATGTATCTATTTTAAATCACCGATTTGTATTCATCTGTTAATCGTATTACTCTCATGGATGGTTGTGCCACCAAAATAAAGGATTCTATTGTCTTCCACGATAAGAAGAAGACCAATCACCGACAACAAAGACTTTTTGATAGCTTGCAATCACATTTGTCTTTTTGACAACTTGTTCAGACATCCGGAATTAGCCAGATAATGCGTGGAGAAGCAGTCAAGACGCAGATCAAATCAATCACTCTAACAATCCCACCCTCATAAATGATGGCGCGCCTGAAAGATATTTACTGTCAGAAGCTAAATCTTTGAATTCTAGTGAATGGTGCACCTTTATTGCTTTGAAATAAAATAGCTATACTAATGTTTGTGTGGCAGAGAATTCAATTCAGGTTTTCTACAGAACGCTCTACATAACAGTGAATGGTGTGCCAAACTCATTGTAGCCAAAGTGCAACTAGAGGAAGCACGTGTTTTCCCTAATGATAGCATGAGTCAAAGGAACCTGTATGCATGCAATTGTTGATTAAATACCACAAAACTACCAGTTCTGCGCTTTGAATTTCCCAAAGTAATGAGAATGGAGTTTAAAAGAAATCAACATTACTTATCTGCACATCACCATCTCAGCGTGCTCACTATAGTATGAAACATTGGAGTCTCAGCGTGCTCACTATAGTATGAAGATCACATTCCTGGAGCTATACAAATTGCAGATTTATTGGCAACAGAGGATTCTCTAAGTATGTAAGTATGTTATCATCAAGAATCTGATATATCTATAGAACACGATGAAACTGGTGTGGCGATTATAGAAAGTTTCTCTACTATTAGAAGTAGCTAAGAATTTTTAGGAAAGATGATCGGTTGTTGTTGTGATAGACTCACTCAACAAGGAGAATGAGGAATGGCATGTTTAATGACTTTGGTGTTGCTCTAATATTGGGATAGACTGAGGATAAAGGCAGTAAGGAATGGCATGCGGATTCATAAGAAAACTGTTCGTGTGGGTTGTTATCTTACACATGAGATTTAAGAATGCATTGAGTATGAACAAGGATGGCGTTGCACTGATGGCATTTGAGACCGACATAGTGCAACACCCAGATAATGTGTTAGGCAACTAGAATGCCTCTGATGAGAACCCCTCTGCATGGACTGGGGTAACACGCAAAACACAAAAAAATAAAAATGCATAACTGCGCAGTTAGATATGTCTCATCACCAAAGATGGGTTGCAAGAGGAATTAGAATCATTCATTTTAGGACAAACATGACTCTAGTATATTGCACGACTGCTTTCTTCAAAGCTCCCATATGCTTTGATAGAAAGAAATTCAAGAAAGAGACAATAGATTTCCTATTTTATTTTATTTTTTTGCTGTATTTTGTCCACAGTCTGGTTTTTATCTGAATAAAATCTATGGTGCATAATTTGGATCTTGAACCTTCTGCAACCGCCTACCTAAAAATTTCATTACATAAACACTTTTTCTATTCCACTTCAATCAAGTATCATTTGATGGGACGGGAGCAGATCAAAATTCTGCCTAGACTAAACTAATGCCAAGACTCATGAAGCACCACTGAATCCATTGATTCAAGGTTTGAGCTTAGACAAACATGTGAAGTTGGACAAGGTTTCGAATTTGGGAGTTCACAACAAGACATGCAAAATGTGAATACAATTGTTCTTAGGAATGAAATAAGAAATTTATTAATAGAATGATAGAATGCAGTCATAAAAGTAAAGAGCACAACAATGCAGAAGTATAGACAACAGACATTAGATTTTTGAAAACTTTTAGCAAATGAAATTGAATGTTAAACTGGCATAAGCTATTAGAGAGATTCAATCTGAATTTGAATGCTAAAACTAAAACCGAATGCTGAAACTATCTTGGATATAGCCCTCCTTCTAGCGCCATTTTTGTAGATGTCAAAATCTGCAAGATCAACCTAAACCATTTTATGTTGTTAGCACAAAAGTTAGTTTAAATTAGCAAACTTAAACATCCCTATGAAATATAGAATCATGTTAAACAATGCAACTAATAAGAACAATGCATAAAACATGAATCATTCCTATCCCATAGTAGATTGGTGCAACTTAGTGTTGTAGGAAGTTGCCCTTTCCCAATCCATGATAAGCAAAACTATCAAAATAATGGTGAAGAGCAAGATTGACTCTCAAATGAAGAGAGCAACCTTGCCTCAAGATGTAATTGCTAAGAAAAATGGTGTGGTGATGAATAAGATTAGTTCTCTTATGAAGAGAGTAACCTTACAATGAGCATGAGTTGTGTGTTTGAAGGAGAGAAGCCTTCAACTTATAGTTGAACTTGAAGAGAGGAGAGGCCAAATTGATGAATGTGGGATCATTCATGGGCCAATGACAAGATGACACTTGTCAAGCTATGAGAGGGTGAGGAATGTGCAAGTCTTGGCCAATGTGCCAATTTCAAATTTGAATTTGAAAGACTTGACATGTTTTGGGGGGATGAAAGGTGTAATAAATGCTATGTTGACTTGTGCAAATAGCATTTAAAACCTTGTTGGAAGGGACAAGTCCCTTTTGGGGGGAAGATTCAAATTGGAAGAATATTCCATTTTGATGCCTTTTTGAATGAAATTAGAAGAATTATAAATCAATAAATTGATTTATTGGTGCAAGTGGGTGGGTTAGTTAGGAGTTTGGATTTTTGACTCTAGTTGAGTCAAAAGCTGGAGAATGATAATCATGATTAGAAGTTAATTAATTTAGATTAATTAACTTAAGAGATTTTAGGGATTTGACATTTGATTAAATCAGTTTGATTTATTAAATCAAATGAGAAGAACATAAGGATTTGATTAAATAATTTAATTTATTTAATGAACCTTAGGAAAATTAATCAATAAATTGCTTTAATTGATTAATAGGAGAATTCGATGCACGATGTTAGAGCGAGATGTACGATGTCAGTTTTGCATGTCTACAAAATCATAAAAATAAATTGAAATTTTCTAAATTTTTTGAACAAAATCCCTACTAGGACTCATTCGCCACCTTTGGAAAATTATTCCTAGTGCACATCTAAAACTTCCTTGTATAACACTACAAGCCTTATTTTTGCACTTCTATTTGTCATTGTTATCTATTTGTTTCAATTGGTCGAGTTTTGTTACATGAATTTCATTAAATCTAGCTTAATTTGTTCCTTTCCATGAATTTATTAGTTTCAATTTTGTATTTTTACATTGTTACATAGCATAATAGGTCAATTGTCATCTTCAAAATCTAAAAACTTACATTACTCTTTTGCATGTTTTCTCTATCATTGTTGCATTTCAAGTTTGTAGAACAATTATTAGACTATGTTTTCATTAGAAAAATATATGGTTATAATACTTCATGTTCTATTTCTAGATCCTATTGAATGTTGTAAGAAAGTTTTGTTAAGTGCATATGAATACGAGGTTCTTTCCCCTCTCTTTTTGTTCATCATTGATCCCTCTCTTAGTATCCCTTTTGTGAGTGAGGTTAGTCTAGTGAAATAAACCTTAGGTAATCATGAAAATCACATTTTTTCTTCACCTAATAGCTCTTCTACTTGTCAACAAGATATCGTAACGTTAGAAGAACTAATCGATGAGAGTTTTGAGAGCCCGATTTTTTTCTCTCCTCTTACCTCTCCTATTAGGAAAGACATTACTAAACAAGATGACATAAAAATAACTAATCATGATGATCACAAAATAGAACAAGAAATAATTGGAACCTACTTACAGTTATCTCCCAACATCTTCTCCTCTTGTGATAATGATGATGATATTTTGGTGTTAGATAAATAAACCTTCAAGATCTATGATAATCCTCTTTATCTCTCTTCCCCTACCTATCCTATTTTGTAAGACACTAGGGAACAAAGGAATGAATGCTTAAATTATCATGATAATCATAATTGTTCTTCTCTTAGTATCTCTCATAGCTATGATGAAGATATTTTGATTTTAGAATATACAATAGACGAAATTCATGAGAATCCTAGTTGTCCCCCTTCACCTAGGAAAACCCTTATTGACCAAGAAAATTCAACCATTGATCATTCCCCTACTTGCAATGAAGTCATTATGGAAGAACCAATTGTTGAATTTTAAGAAAATTTGGTTTGTAGTTCTCCTATAAATAATCTCCTCCTAGGAAGGATATCATGGTGCAAGAAAATGACAACAATAATAATGTGGCTTCCTTAGGTGATGGTAAAAAGGTGATTCTAGATTGCCTTTTATTAGAAATACATCAAACAAAAACCTCTGATGTTATGAATGCATAGGTGTCCATTAGACCCCCCTTGATTAATGGACCTCCTGCATACCCCATGCGAAATCCTAAGAATCTTCTAATTATTTACCCAACATCACACAAAAAAAAAAACCCAAAACAAGCCTAAACATATCCTTTACCCACCTAAGAATATTTTTTTACAACAAACGAGTCATAATATCATTGATCATACATATAAAACTAGAAACAATCCACAACCAAGACAACCAACCTGAAAAACCTTACCTTTGCGTAATCCTATCTTATTTTGTCCCCCTAGTTTTCCTACACAAAGTGGAAATGAGTATGATCTTGTTGAACAACTTAATAACACTCTTGCTAAGATATCATTGTGGGAAATTATTCAATCCCCCCTCCATTAAGATAACATGATTCAAAATTATTTGCAAAAAAATTCTATTCCTTCTAATGTGAAACCGAATGACATAGCATCCATGATTCAAGGAATAAATGTTGACATCAATTTTTTCCACCAAACTGAACTCCCCCCTTTGGAAGTGAAAAAATAAAATGACGCTTTCATGGTAATTGTTCGCTACAAGGGAAGAGGCATAAAGTGAACCCTTGTTGAAAATGTCTCCACCCTTAATGTGTGTAGTGTGATCCTTTTGGATGGGCTTGACATGGAAAAATAAAAAATTCAGCATTATTCTTTATCTATCAAGGGATTTGACAATGTAGGAAAAAAAACACTTAGTGTGATCACAGCTAGAAAGGATACATTAGCAACATTGATCCATGTTATGCCTCACGATATTTCATATAATATCCTTTTAGGAAGACCATGGATTAATGCAATGAATGGGGTGCCTTCTACTCTTCATTGCAAAATGAAATACATCTACAATAACAAAGGGTACACATTGGCCGCTAATAATGAGCCTTACAGTGTTTTAAAACTAAAGAAAAACAAGGAAAATCCTTTGAAAACATTGACACCAACCACACAAGTAGAAACCTTGCAACAAAAATACAAAGAAAAACATATTGAGCAAATAAAAAAGCTATTAGAAGATGATTGGGGTTCATTAGACTTCGAACCAACATTCATGGGAGAATATAAGATTATAAAAAAAGACTCTGATAAGCGAAAAGAAAAGTGGTAATATCAACAAATAAATCAAAATACCTTTTGAAAGCATCCACCTCAACCACTTTAAAAGAAGAAAAAAATTATACAACAAATTTTGATGAAGTTGATTATCAAAAACCATCAAATCCTAAAGAAATGAAAAAGATTTACGAAAGAGGTTATGAACTAATGAGACAACTTGGATATAGTGCTTGAGAAAAATGGTGAATTTTGTGGAAATGTAGAACCAGAGGAATCGTAAGGAGAATAGAAGAAATATTCAATTGGAAAGATAGGTAAGGAATATAAGATTGTTCTGTATCCCGGTGGAAACATCCTGGTGGACCTAGGTGGGGATGCTTCTCCTTTTGATATTCCATCTCAAAGTACCAAAAGACTTTAGTGTGACAATACTAAAAATGTGGTGGGGATGTCTGGAGGGGAAGGAGCCAAACGTAAACTATGTTCGTCGCTCTTTGGGGTCAGACCAAATGAAAAATTGGCTTTCCCTCCTATGTGCAACATCTTTGAACAAGATAAGGGTAAGTTTTCTATTTCTATTCTAGATCTGGTCATTGATCATAATATTTCACTTATGCAGAGTGTGTTGGTGGGTAAATTTATTGGGCCTAGACCTAATATTGAGGTGGTTAGGATATTTGTGAAGAAAAAATGGAGAACTAATGGCCATGTTCTTGTCTCTATCCTAC
Source organism: Sequoiadendron giganteum (assembly GCA_007115665.2). Lineage (NCBI taxonomy): Eukaryota > Viridiplantae > Streptophyta > Pinopsida > Cupressales > Cupressaceae > Sequoiadendron > Sequoiadendron giganteum. The sequence continues at coordinate 205,352,551 of CM021105.1, forward strand.
CTAAGGGTTATTTTTATTTTGAGTTCTCCTATAAGGAAAACATTCTAGCTATGAGAAGTGGAGGTCATTGGACTATTGGAAGGTCCTCTTTAGCTCTAAAGAAGTGGTCCACTAATCTGGATCTTTCAAATTCTATTTTTGAGATTGTCTATGTTTGGGTGAGACTTCTTGGGCTTCATTTGGAGTACTAGAATGTGGATGTTTTTAGTGGTCTAGCTAGCTCTTTTTCTGAACTCTTGTCCATTGACCCAATGACGACTACCAAGAAATGGTTTTTATTTGCTAGAATATGTGTGGGTGTTTCCTAGAAGGTGGATTTGTCGGTTACTATTGAGTTCCATTCTAATTTGGGAACTTGGGCTCAAACTATTAAGTTTGAATCAATACCTTTTATGTGTTTCAAGTGTAGGAAATCGGGTCATTGGGCCAAGAATTGTTAGCTTAATGCCAACATGACTAAGGATAGGCCCCAACCTAAGGCCAAGTCGGTTTGGCAAAAAAAGAGTGATGGGGAAGAGAAACAATTTAACGAAAAGTATTTGGAAGAAAATGATAGTAGCAAGAGGATTGTTGTCAAATTTGTCTCCATGAACAAAGATTTGAGTGGTAATCATGCTGATCTAGATCATACTTTGGCGGATTCCCACCAGTGTATTGTGGAAGATAATAAAAATAAAAATGTTGATGGATTCTTGTAGAATGATAAGGATGATCTAGATTTTCTGACGCCTTGGGATAGTAATCATGAGACCAATGACTTGGAGAGGGACATTTCTGAATGTGGTCTAGATGAAATCCCCTCTCAGGGTTTTAATATGCCAATTGAAGATGGAATTTTAAAGCTGGAGATTGGGATCCCTTTTTCTTCTTCGGCCTCTAGTAGAAAGGAAGAGTTTTCCATGTTACCTAAGTCTATGGACTCGTTGGAGAAGGGTTTTGAATATTTGAGGGATTGAAGCCAAAATGTGAATTGTATAAATGTGAATTCTCAAATTAGTAATGGGTTGATGGATACTCTTCCATTCGACCAGAAAGGGTTTTATGTGAAAGATTGAGATTTTGGTAAGGAGGAGGAGAGTCAGGAAGAGACTGATAAAGAGGAGTTAAGCTCTAACAAAAATAAGAGGAATAAGAAAAATCCTCAAGTGAACACTCAGAAAGGGATCTCAACTAGAGCTAGATCCAAGGTAGATTGTGGAGCCAAATAGAATAGTCAAGGGAGAAGATCTACTCATTGGAACAAGGAAAATGTTAGCATGCAGGACATTGCAGATGGTTATCAGAAGACCATTCCCGAAATTTGCAATCTCACTCCAGGTAAGATATGAAGATCAGGTCATGGAATATTTAGGGGATGAATAGCCTCCATAAGAGAGATGTGTTGCATAATTTTGTTAGAGATCATAAACTTGGTATTTTATTGGTTTAGGAATTTAAAATTCCTAAAGAAAAGGTGGAAAAGATAAAGTTATTTAAATTTTGTGGGGTTCAAGGGAATAGCTCGGAAGGTGCCTCTAGAGGTATTGTCACTTTTTGGAATCTAAATTTGATCAAAGGTGAACCCTTGTTTCAAATTGTGAATCATGTGGCCACCAAATTTACTCATATTGTTTCAAAGCTTTTTCAACTGTCTCTTTGTTGTGTTTTTATTGACCCCCCTTATTGGGCCCATTGACCCTGAAGGTTAATATTTTCTTCTGGATCCTTCTTCAGAATAAGGTGCTTACGATGGAAAATCTATAGAAGAGGGGATTTTAGATGCCTAACCAATGCTACCTTTGTAAGTGTGTTGCAGAAATGACTAATCATTTGTTTATTCATTGTACCTTTGTGAAATCTATTTGGGATAGGTTCTTCTCTCTATGGAGAATCTCCAGGATGTTGCCTAGTTCTATTAAGGATCATTATATTTAGTGGGTGGCCCCATCCTCTAATTTGCATATTCGCAAGCTATGGTCCTTGATTTTTCCTTATGTTGTCTAGGGGGGTTTGGAAGGAGAGAAACAATAGAGTGTTCAAGGATAAGGAATCTCCAGAGAAACTCATGTTTGATCAAAAAATTCAGACTCATTGGTGAAAACTTTAATTCGGCTTCTCTTCAGGAGGTGGTGATGGAACCTACAGTGTATTCTACTTATGACTCTGAAATGGCCAAAGCTTGGGATATCAAAGGTGATGTGTCCCTGGCTTCTAAACCTACAAAAAAGAATCGGGATGGTTTCTTGTGGTATCACCCTCCTAGTGGTTTGATTAAAGCTATTTTTTATGGGACAACGAAAGGGAATTTGGGATTGGATGGGAATGGAGGTGTGTTACGCGATGATAAAGGTGTGTTTATTGTTGCATTTGTTGTTTCTTTGGGGAAGCAATCCAATCATTTAGTTGAAGCTTTAGGAGCCTACCATATAATAAATTTGGCTTATAGTTTGAACTATAAGAGCGTTTGGATTGAGGGTGACTCAAAAAAAATCATTGATTTCCTTATTGGTGTTTCCCCCCCATCATGGACTATTAAGAGATGGATTGATGAGACTAGGGCCACTTTATCTAAGTTTGAGAAAGTTAAAATTTCTCATATCTATAGGGAAGGGAATGGAGTGGAAGACTTCTTTTCCAATGAGGGAATAAGACATAATAGATAGGTGACGTGGTAGAATTTCCAAGATTTTCCTGCTGACATCAAGGCCCTTATCAACTATGATTGCACTCATGGGAGAGAAGTTGCATTCAAATATGATTAAAGGGAAAGGTGACAAGTACCATGATTTTATAAGATCTGGTGGCAAAATCATAATGAATATGACTGATGGGTTGAGTTTGCACGTTTTGTGGGTGCTTTGGTTTTGTTGTGTTCTCATAAGTCTACATTTTCTTGGAGTGGGTATTCAGGGTAAAATTCTATTGACAATGGGAGGAACCAAGAAAAGAGTTGAGCCTACTGTGTGCACTAATAATAAAGATAATTCAAAGGTGTGGAAGAAAATAGAGAGAGGAGGGTTGCATTTTTTCATTGGAAGACTTCATGGGCCTGAACTAAGAGCTATAGATTACTTTGTGAAGCACTGGAATAAAGGAGAGATCATTTTATTTGGCAGGAAGGTGATTGTGGATGACGCGTTTATTGGAGAATTTACTGGTCTCCCTGTGGATGGTGTGAAATTTTATTGAGATAGGAAATTCTTGGATAAATCTGTGATCAATTTTTCAAAGATGGAGGAAGAAAATACTAGACTTGTTAAAGTATCTAATAGCTATTTTGATTCGATCAAGATAATGAAAATTTGGAGGGAGGTGCTCAGAGTCTTAATGTGGTAAATTACGTTGGACATGAGATTTACAAGAGTATAGGGGTATCATTTCTTTTTACTCAAACATTTTAGATATAAAGTTAGGGTTTCTTTCACTTATTACCTATTATGCTCCTTGAATAATATCATTAAGGAGAATAGAAAAAATCTTGATAAGAATTTGGTACTGCATGTCGGCCTAAATTGACTCATTTATGAGCACTTCAAATGTATGTTGACGGTTTCTAACCCCATCTCTACCTCTGCCTTGGAGATTTATGAAATTGATTCTAGGTCACTTGAGGATGTCAAGGGTTCGGAACCAGACTGGGTGGAAGAGATTACACCTTTGCCTAGAAAAAAATAAAGAATCCTCCTATTGCTAAGCCTAAAAAAAAAAAAAGAGTGTCTTTAGAAGCTTCCCCCTAAAGATTCTATGGCAAAGGAAAAAATTAAGAAAGAACCCCCTATGGTTAAATTGGTGGCCTACTTAGAGGACTCTCTAGATGATAACATTGTGGAACCTTTGAAAAAATATTTCTCTTCTGCCTCTTTCCAATCTATTGGTGGAGAAGAAAGGCCTAGCCCTCATGCAGACAAGAACACTAATGACCCTTATTCTGAACCTAATAGGGACTTTCATGGTGATATTTTGTCTTTGGCTAGAAACAATGCTATTGATAATTTCAAAATTTTGAAATGGTTCTTTCATGAAATTAAGGAACTAAACTTGAAAAATAGAGCCTTGACTAGCAAACTAGAAATTTTGGAAACCAAGATGGTGGAGTAGAACCTGGCTGAGACTTTGTAGATGATGAAAAATGAGATGGCCATGGTGGACTACATCCAAGAAGAGGTGGAATTTACGAAAATAGTGAAGAAGGATGGGGAGATTCTAAGAAGAGAGGCTGAGAAGATCAGGGAAGCTCTGAAGGCCACTATTGAACACAATCACATAATTGTTAAGAATAACTCTATCACCCCTAGATATTTGGCGGAAAAAACTAACATCACTCAGCCGAGACTCTTAATTGTGGATGTGGATGTGGAGAAGAACAAAAACATAGCTGGGGATTTGGGCCCTCCAAAGAGAACTACGACCAACATGAAGAAAAGACAGGACACTGCACCTTTGGAGACCTAGGATCTTAGGATGGTGGTCCAGGATATGAACATCCTTGAAATGGAAGTGGTTGAGATGTTGAAGTCTTTAGGTTAGTCTCAGTTTTGTGTTCATTGGTCTTTTTTTGTCCTTTTAATGGTTTTTTGTTGCTGGCTATTGGTCTTTTCTATTTATCTTTTAATTGCAGCCTTTCTTGTCCTAGATTTTCTTTTGAACTATCCTTTCTTGGATTGTAAAATTTGAGGTTTCGGGTCCCTGTAAAACTCATTTTTTCCTCTATGAAAAACAACACAATTAAAAAAGATTACTCTAAGCCAAATTTAACATTAGTATATCCTAAACTAATATAGACTAGTGTTCATGATTGTTATCCTTTGCAAGAAATGAAACAAACAAACAAATCCTCACTTAATGTCATTGTCATCACACAAAACACTAATGATTTGAAGTCATTATATTTTACACCCTCCTATAAAGGAGATTACAAAATGGGTGATCCCACAATAGTGGTTTACAAATTTTTCACCAAACTAGACACTAAAATTATTATTGTTAACTAAATATTCACATTCAGGCACCTATCATGGCTAAACCGTGAGGAATTTGAAGATGATGCAAAATAGAGTCTCATCAAATTTTCTCTATAGATTCTACAAATATTTTTTTCAAATTTTTTGGAATAATATTGCACCTCTTTTTCCATCTCCCACAAAAACTGGTTTTTTTTAGAAAACAACATTTTTAAAAAGTGATGCTCACCATATACAACATAAATTTTTTGTACAAAGGATAAAATTCTAATTTTTTTGAATTTAGATTTGTAACTAAGATATCTAGTACTTTCATTTGGTCTCATAGTTTTTTATTGAATATTTTTTCCTTAATAGAGTTTCTAAGTCAAACCAATTGCAATTCAGACATATGCAGACTATATACAACATAAATTTTTATGTATGTATCTAAATTCAATTTTCTTTTTTTAATGGATCACGGACATCAGTACCCAGCACAAACATATTTTTTTTAAATTTATTTTGATTATTTTCTATTTTTCCACATGTGCAAAACAAAGAGCTTGATTTTCGGTGAAAAAACTATGTTTAATAAAAATAAAAAAACACATACATAATAAAACCAAAACATATTAAAATTATATTCATGGAATAGCTCATTTCAAGGAATACCATAATCATTTCAAATAAATTTTAAATGAATTCATTTGATCCCCTAAAAGGTAAATCAAAAGTGATTTTTTATCAACATTTTGATAGGTGTGAAGGAGACTCATTTATAGGTATGGTTTAAAACTAGCAAGGTTCTATCCAATGGGGTTTGATCTAAGGTGGTCTGATCAAACCTACTTCAATTGGAATCCTTAAAATGGAAATTTTAAAGGCTTAAATCATTATATTTTCTAAAAATATTTGATTTCAGCAAAAATCAGTTCCTCTCACAAATTGTAAACCAGCTTTGTGGGATCACTCAAATCTTGCAATTCAGAGAGTCTTTTGTAGGTATGACATCTTGTACTAAGAAAGAGATAGCTTTATCAAAAAATAAAGGAACATACTCTACTATTGATCAAGAGGGTATCTTTTTGAGACTCCCACAATAGCATTTGATATCTCTCCCTTCAAGAACAAAAAATTAATTTTACTACAAACAACATTTTGTGCATATCACAGAGTTCATGGTCATGCTACTAATGAATGCAAGGATTTGAGTGATAAAATTCAACATCTTAATGAGTGTAGTGCTCTTCCTTATGTTGAAGCACCTAATTCTTCTAATTGGTACTAATTTTTACACTAGCATGTTTCTCGTCAATCATTTCAGCTCATCCTTCTCTTGCACTGGGGGCAAGGGTTTGCATAGACTTGTCCTCGTATGCCACTTTTGATTGTCTCTTTTGGCTATTTGACTACCTTTCATGTACAAATAAGAGGAATATTGGGATGTGGATGGCATGCCTTACAAGTGGGATGAAAAAATGCAACCACGCATTCAACAAAATCAAGGAATACCTACTCATGCCACCAGTTCTAATGTTGCCAATTCCAAGCAAACCATTGATCCTATACATATCAGCAGGAACAATAGCTCTCGGTGCTCTCTTAGCCTATTATGATGAAAATGGAAGAGAGAGAGTAGTATATTACATCAAAAAACCATGGTAGGACATAAGATAAATTACACACCTATTGAAAAAGCTTGTCTAGTAGTCATGTTTGCAGCTCAAAATTTTAGAGACTACATGTTGTCTCATCAAATCAAGCTAATTGCAAAGATAGATCTGCTCAAATACCTACTTTCCAAAGAAAATATCATAGGGAGGAAAACTAAGTGGGCTATGATCCTAACAGGGCATTGCATTATATATGTACAGTGCAAGGCCATCAAAGGACAAGAAATTGCAGACCATCTGACAGACGCAACAACGTATGCTAATAATCCATGGGTATCAGAGTTCCTCAATGAATCCATCTTCAACATAAACATAGCAGACCACTTGAGAATGTAATTTGATGGAACTCATACACAACATGGGTCAGACACTTAAATCTTCTTGATAAAACCACAAGGTGATTTCATACCCAAATCTTATAAGTTTTCCTCTGCTTACACAAATAACATCGCCAAATATCAGTCTCTCATAATAGGATTAATAATTTTTGCACAATGGCGAATCATGGAATTCAATGTCTATGGAGATTCATAGCTTATCATCAACCAGGTCAATGGTGAATACCAAGCAAAGGACAACAAACTAACTCCATACAACAAACTAGTGGAGAGCCTCAGAGAATCCTTTGTTGATATCACCTTTGAGAAAATACCAAGAGCTAACAATGAGGTAGAAGATGCTATGGCCATAATCATATCACTCTTTGAAATCCCACACGTCTCAAAGTAGGAATTCCTCGTAGAGAAACTTCTTGTACTAGAATTCGAGGTACCAGATTCTGAATTTGTGTGTGATCTCATTGGTCCCGGTGATCCTTAGTACCACAAACTCTATACCTACCTAAGAATAGGAGTCTTTCCCATTGATATAACCTTGAACCTTAAACAATATTTTGTCAAAAAGTCTTCATGTTTCATCATCCTAGGAGAAACCCTCTACCGTAGAAGCATCGAAGGGACCCTATTACGTTGCCTAAATATTGAAGAAGCCCTAACTACTTTAACTGAGGTACACAAAAAAATTTGTGGTTCACAATCGAGCATTATGAATTTGGCTAAGAAACTATTGAGAACAAGATATTACTGGCCCACAATGGAAAGAGATGCACATGACTTTGTGCAAAAGATGTTTACAGTGTTAGTAGCATGGGGACCTCATCCATGAACCAGCTCTGGAACTTCATCCCATTGTTACACCTTTGCCCTTTTCACAGTGGGGGCTTGATATCATCGGTAAAATCACTCCCACTTCATCCAATGGCCATAAATTCATCATCACCATCACAAAGTACTTTTCAAAGTGGGTCGAAGCCTTTCCCATGACCTACATAACTAGAAAGTATATATCCAAGTTCATCATGAACTACCTTATATACCGATATGGTGTCCCTCAAGCCATTATCTTAGATAATTGGACAACTTTAAAAAATTAGGATGTTCATGACCTTTTCCAAAAAATCAACATCCAACATTACTTTTCCACTCTGTATTACCCCCACGGCAATGGCCAACCAGAAGCCATCAATAAAACCATTCTGAATATCCTTAAAAAAATAGTCAATGACATCGATCGTGACTGACATCTGTAGCTAAATTCTGCCTTATGGGATTATCGCACCAGTATTCACACACCAATAGGTTCCACCCCTTCTCCCTAGTCTATAGATCAGAATCCATCCTCCCCATTGAGATCGAGCTCCCATCCCTAAGGATATCACTGCAAAATCTCATTTTAGATGAGTAATACTAGGTCTCACAACTAAATGAGCTAGAAATACTGGATGAATGACACATGGATTCCCTAAATCACTTGCAATTCTACCAAAGTCACCTCAAAACTAGCTACAACAAGAAAATTAGGAGGTGGACCTTCCAATCAACAAGCTAGTGTTGAAGGAGAATCAAAAGAACATGCTAAATCCGAATAGTAAGGGAAAATTTGAACCCAACTAGTTGGGACCCTTCATCATCACAGCGAGCTACAAGCTAGGGGCATATCAGTTATCAACACTGGAAGGCAAACCTTTCCAAGAGCCCATGAAAAAATCCCATTTTAAAAAGTTCTATGCCTAAAATCTTTCAAGGTATAGAACCAAAAAATACCAAAAAAAAAAAATTAGAAAATGTCCTGAAAAAATTGTCACCCTAATGAAATCCTGGTAAAAAGGCATCTTTATGACAAAAAAGAAAAAGAAAAATACAAAAATCCAAAAAAATTAGAAAAAGGATAAAAAAATAAAAAATAAAAAATAAAAAATCATCCTCTAGTGAAAACCACTTCAGTGGCGCTTTGGACAAGTACCTTGGTGAAAACCTGGAAAATAGGCACCAAGTGTAAATAAAGCACTCTCCATCCACCAAGATCTTTATAACTTATTCTGCACACTAACTTATCCATGCATCCATTACATTCCATTTATCCTTCCACCATCCGTTCACATCCGTACCATAGCTTGATATTGTGTTTGTATCATGTTCCACTTTAGTACTACTTGGCACATTCCTAAGGCCAGTTTTTCCTAACTTTATTGAAATTCTGATTGGGGCATGTTCTTGTACCTACATTAGATCAGATTCGTGTATATTCTAGCGATCTTCCTTAAAAAAATGTAAAAACACCCAAAAACATTCAAAAGATCCATCAAAAATCCAAAAACATTCAAAATCCTTCAAAAAAACCCAAAACATTCAAAAAATCCATCAAAAATCCAAAAACATTCAAAATCCTTCAAAAACCCAAAAACATTCAAAAAATCCATCAAAAATCCCAAAACATTCAAAATCCTCCAAAAAATCCAAAAACATTCAAAAATCTAAAAATCCAAATACATCCAAATCATATCAAAATCCAAAACATGTTGAAATCTGAAAACTCCAAAATAGAGTCATCCTCCCGAACTACGTCATCTCTGAGATTGAACATAGGTAAGGTTGATCTTTGATCATCCCCCGAGACACCCTAGGTTAGTCCTTTAGGCTTCCATCTAAATAATCTAGCAATTTATCATTTTTTTATATCTTCATCTCATAAATTGGTCAAGTCGTCAGTCAAAATACGTAGTCTTTGCGTGTATAACGTAGGTAACGCTAATGTATTGATCAACTCCTGAGACCCCTAAGATAGGTCTTTAGGTTAGGTTCTTGGTCAAAATCTCAAAAAAATAAAAATTGAAAAACCAAAAAATCAAAACAGCCTAAAAACATTCAAAACACCCAAAACATCCAGATATTTGAAAAAAACTAAAATATTGCATCCATCTCATCTTGTTTTCACCTGCAATAATCATCATTCATAATAAATCAATCGTTGTTTCCATCCTTTGGTAAGTCAGTTAGAAGCAAGTCTAGCAGTTTTAAAAGAAGAAAGCTCAATCGTCAAAGTCTCAAGTCTAGGTCAGTAAGTAAACAAGTTGGTCAACTCTTGGTATCAATAGCTTATCATCTAGTCAATCCCATATAACCTAATCACAATATGTCCTAGGATGCATCCTTCCTACAATGTACATCAACATCAGGCATCATCATAGTTTAGTCTTGGCTAGCAGTATGAAGAAAATCAGCTTGTTTGTTTACTTTATCTTTGTCTTTTTGACTTATCTTATTTTGTGCTCATTTCAAGGACCTCTCGATGATGCCTAATCAAAATGGTTTATAGAGAAAGGAATGGGGCAAGGATCGTTATCTTTTTGTTTTCTGTGCTTGTTGGATGTTCTTGTAATATAACTTGGTCATGCCTGCTTTGTTTGGTTTGTAGGGAAGGTGTTTTAGATGTCGTGTTGACCACATAGGAAGGCTTTCTTTTCTATGTTTTGATCTGAGATGTTTAGAATATTTGAACTTCATTCCGAATAAGGTTTTTTATGTCAGGTGTGAACAAGAGTACAACTATCTGATTATCGAGTCAAAGTCCATCACACTAGGTGCAATGACATCCTGGTTCTTTATACCTTGATGCATAATACCTATGTGTGTTATCAAACATAGGGAAAGTTATTCTTTTTATGTCTCCCATCCTTGGATAAGCAATTCATCATCATCATTCATCATCATATCTAATAAATTCTCGGTGACTAATAGACTTGTTGGACTTATACATCTTCTTGGATTCAAGGTTTGATCCCTCTCATTCTTCTATCCTCTTTTACACTAACATAGGTATCATTTCATCAATGCATACATCCTATATCCACACTCTTATCCTACATAATCATGTCATATCATCATAGGACAACATTATCCATCTCATCCATCTCACATACATTTAATCATCATTTAAGTTGTCTAGGATAATATAGATTTATTATTCTAAGCATCTTACAAACATTTCATTTGCACAATCATTACCATATAGGTCCATCCATACATCCATATTTAACCTCATTGTCACGAGATTGATCCTTAAATTGAACTTTTTGCTCAATCTATTAAGGGAGCAATGTACCAATGTACTTCTTTCTATTGGGGCATTCAAAATAACAGAAAAAAAATTAATTTTGATCTTGGCGGCATCACGCTTTGAATCAATGCAACAAGTACATTGATTTGTTTCAAAGATGGGAAAAATTTAAGAATGTAAAATATACGTGCACCTAATCAAGAATCAATAATTTCATTTGATCCTTAATTATCCTTCTTCAAACCATTTTAATCAGATAATCATTATCTGATTAAAATTCATCATCTTTCCTCTTTTATTTAAATCAATCTTTATTAGATAAATCAAATTTATCTAATTAAATCATATTCTTCTCTATAATTAAATAAATCAGTTTTATTTAATTAATCTCCTAAAAATCCTTCATTTAATTAAATAAATCAAAATATTTAATTAAATCTCTAATGTTCTTTATCTTCTCATTTAATTTAATAAATCCAAATATTTAAGTTGAACGTTGTAATCAACTAACCACCAGTAAAATTAATCAAATCATGATTAAAACTAATTCTGATCGATGTCACATCCTCTAGATAATCCCATTCACATAATAAATCATTTATTTTTATTTATTAAATCTTTATTTTCCCTCACAAGGTATATTCCCAAGGAATATTCCCTCATTAACTCCATTTGTTTGACTTTCTTGTCCAAACAAATTCCCCCCCAAATCTATCAACCATATGCATTTAATAGTATTTTTCAAATTTTAAACTCACCTAATAAGCATTTACTTGCACAAAGACCAACATGTTCTCACCCTTCATCCTCTCAAATGTTGACAAGTGGCATGTATCCATTGGTTGAGGATTGATCCCACATTCATCAACTTTTCCTCTTCTCTCAATATCATCTATAAATTCAAGGCTTTTCTTCTCATTTTTCATCTACAAGTTGAGGATTATTATTATTCATTAGATTTCATCTTTCATCTTTTGGTTAATTATCATCTTGAGTCTTATCAAGGATTGGGAAAGGGCTCCTTTACATATCAAAGGTGCACCAATCCACTACATAATAGGTATGCACTAGGTTTCCTTTCATCTTTTCATTTGGTTTACTTAATATCTTGATTGCATTATGAATTTTGTTGTAATATTTCATAGGGATGTTAAATTGGATTTGCTTTACTAACTATACTAATGTGTGGGATAGTTTAAGTTTGTTTACATGTTTTTAACATCTACAGTGACATACCACCTCTTCATAATGAAGCTTCTTGGAAACATATGACTTGGTATAGGGATTTCCAAACAAGCTCTCACATCTCCCTCACCTTCTTCTACTTTAAATAAATTTCTTATAGAAATGGTGTTAGCAACCGCTTTAAAGTGGGGGCATACATCGACACTCAAATTTAACTATGTGATTTTATTTTTCTTGTGATCCCTCTATTGGAAACATTAGATACAATGTTGCTTAGGATGAGACATCTGCATTTTTCCTCTCTTGGATACATTACGCATGATGTTCCTTAAGATGAGACATTGCATGAACTAAGAAAAATCCCTTTAAAAAATTGATAATTTCAAAATCATTTCCTTTTGTGGCACCTTATTAAAGTTATCAAGAGGTACAACTTTGGTATGGTTAAGCGGGAAGCCCAACCAATGGAATGAATTTCCCCATAGCCTCCTATGTTTCTCACCCTTTATGTCCTTCTCACCTAGAGGACAACCAAAATTCTTGTCACCCCAGAGTGAGTACACATCTTATTTTTGGACAAATAACCTAGATCTGATCTACAATTGATCAAGCCTTTTTATTTTCTTGATTCTCTTCCTCTAGTTCTTTTCATCACATGATCATTTATCTCATTTTTCTCCAATTTGTTCACCCTTGAATTTGTCCACTTGCACTGATGTCGACTTGACCACCTTCTTCATCTTTTTCATCCTTCATCATCTCCATTGGGATACTTTAGTGTGAGTTTGAAGCAATTTCACCCTCTCACTAAAGTGAGGGCTAAATGTGTGACCAAAAAGTGTAGCTATGATTAAAAAAAAAAGAATTGAATTTCATGAAGTTTTGACCAAGTTAAGCTGGTCAGACATACGAGTTTTTTATATTTTTTAAATGTTGTAATAAAAAAATCATAATTAGTTATTTACTTAGAAAAAAATTACAAAAAAATATGCATCACATTGGGCCATGAGTCATATAATTATATCTAAAATATTATTATTTTTTTTTATCATTTTATTCTGGGTAGGGTGGTTAGACAGACACCTACTTATTTTTTCACTAAAATTTATCTTCTATTCAATTGAAATTTGAAATTTTCACCAAATATATATTTTTATTTCTTAAATAAGCCTAGTAGTTTAGAAACTAGATTCAATTTTCTACAAATTCTATTCTTACATATTTCTGAAATAATATAGATAACTTATTCAAATTTTTACGTCAAGTTGCCTAACTCTGATTTTTCTAAATTTTATTGCCACTTAAGGGCCTATTTTTTCCATGATGATCATGCACATACCATTTTTCTTTTATTTCTTTTTTCTATTGACATTGCATGTATGTGTTCTTGATTTTGTATATCATACACCTTTTGTGTGTCCCTTTTGTGCTGATGTCGGTTTGACTTAGGATCTTAGATCTTAGGGGCTTGACTACCTCCTTGATCTTTGTTATCTTAGACCATTTGCATTGGCACACTTGGACCCCTCTTAAATGCATTCTTTAGTGTGAGTTTGAATAAAGTTCATCCTCTCACTAAAGTGGGGGATAAATGGAATAACAACAAAAATATTCCTTTTCCTTGATTACGTTTAGGGCCCTTATAAGCTAAATAAAAAAAACTCTACCGTAATTTAATTTTTTTAAGTTTATTTTTTATAATTTTACATTAAATTTAGGAGGCTTGTAAACAAAGTGGACCTATGTAGTGTTTTAATGTTTTTTACACATTCACATGGGATTTTGGAGCCTTTTAACCTAAATAGACCCAATTTTACCTTAATTTAATGTTGTAAAATGTATTTATTTGCACTTTCACATTGGATTTTGGGTCCTATTGTGTTTATAAACTTTATATAATCATTAATAGGTGCCTATGACTCCTTATTATGCATCTCAAGGCATATTTTAATCAAAAACCTGACAATATCAACATATAAGCCTAATTTGCACACTCCCCAACATCTTAACAAGAAAAATAGGCCCTATGGGACCCATTGGCCACTTTGGGTGAATGAGTCCCATTTAGGTGGGACCCATTTGCTACAGATAGCGAATGAGTTTCTTTTGGCCCATTTTTGAGGTTTTAGGTGGGAAAATTTGGGTTTCAACTTAAATTTCCTCTATGTCATCCTTTGGAATCAATTAAATGGTCATTTGAGTTCATTACCTATATCAAAAATATTTCAAACCATTATTTCATATAATCCTACATTATATCAAGCCAAGAAATAAATATTTAAGAATTCCAACACTTTACAAGATCATCAAGAGATCATTCAAGATCACTTTTAGGCATTCAAGGGAATAAGTATTCATCAATTGTTGCAAAAATTCAAGACCCATTATCATGTAAATAATTTCAATTTCCAAGCATGTTGTAAAGATAGTGTTGTGATTTTGCATCCAAGATCCAAGGTCAAGCATTTTTCTTCATTCATTTCAAGATCAAGATTTACATCCTTCATGGGCACTTCATGCTAGATTGCAAATATTTAAGACATCATTCAAGGTATCATTGTTCATTTTTCATGTCCTATGTTTCATGTTTCATGTTCATCTTTCATTATTTCATCGATTGGTTTAATTACCTAAAAGGAGTTTGACCAAGGCAAACCCCTATCTACTAATAATCAACAAGTTTTCTCCTCTTTACATGTGTGATTGAAGATCTAGGTGTCTTGGAGCTTGAAAGATCATTTAAGACTAGGTTACAAGATTGGAGAATTTTTTTGGAATTCTCTCCTCATTTCCAAGGTTGGAATATTCACTAAAAGGTCACCTACATCCCCAAAATTAGAGTTTGAGATCGATAAACTTGGAGAAGTAGATTGAGAAGGCTGAGAAAAACATATTCAGACCTTGAATTTCCAGAAAATCCAAACTGAACTCCTTCACCACAAGTGGTGAATGAGTCCCATTGTAGGTATTTCTCATAAATCTTTGTAGATTCAAACACCCTTTTGTCTAAAACCCGC
Organism: Sequoiadendron giganteum; assembly: GCA_007115665.2. Classification (NCBI taxonomy): domain Eukaryota; kingdom Viridiplantae; phylum Streptophyta; class Pinopsida; order Cupressales; family Cupressaceae; genus Sequoiadendron; species Sequoiadendron giganteum. The sequence continues at coordinate 205,367,743 of CM021105.1, forward strand.
TCCTATGAAAAAATATCGAATTGGGATTGATTCGCCCAAAATGGAAAATGAATCCCACTATGTCAAAAAGTTAGAATTTCAAGCATTTCAGGACTCCTTCTAGTCATCTTAAAGTTCTATATACACTCATCTTATCTTACAACTTGTTATTTTTTTTTATATGTGTTTGTAGGCCATGTAATTCAAGTTTGCATCATATTAAGGTTTCACATTTCATCTTGCATTTCATTGTATTTTCCATGTGTTAACTTGGTTGTGAACCCCTCATTAGTTTTCATTTGACTCCTAGGACAATCCTATTGCCAAATTTCTTTCTCTTTTGCATTCATATCGTTAGGGTTACCCTTGAGTGGAATCATCTTGAAAGTGGGTGATCTCTATGTTCTAAACCATATGAAAACACTCTAATAACCCATTTTAAGAGGTTCCAATAGGTAAATTCAATATCTAGTGCATGGAAAAAATCATATTTTGATATATATTTTTCTTGTAATAACATTTTAAATTCAAAGTTGTCAAAAATTGACAATTTTCATGGGACATCAATTATTGACTACTTTTTAAATTATTCTCAAAAAAAAAAATTATATGCTTTTGAAGAGGACTCCTCTATTGCACCATATATTTTTAGAAAATTTTAAATATTATTTACTATTTAAAAAAATTTCTAATCAACCTATTTTTAAATTTAACAATCTACTTGCATTATTTTAAAAATAAAATATATTAAAAATCATCAAAATATTAAATAAATTACATAATCATTTTCACAACTCTGAGCTCTACAAAAGGGTATTTTTATTTTTTTGAAAAACATCATTCAGAGTAAAGAAATGCTTAGTTGAAGTTGAAAGTTTCAAAAAATTCTAAAAAAAAGTTGAGTTGGCTTCCAACTAGGATGCCACATCGGAAGTTTCAGTAGAAAGGGTTTCGATCGAAACCCTTTCTAGAGAAACCCCACACATAAAATAAGCCAATTTTGGAGCAACAAAGGGAAATTTTATTTATTTTTGGATTTGGCCGAAACATTGTGTGATCGAAACCCTTTCTATAGAAACCCCACACATAAAATAAGCCACTTTTGGAGTGGCAGAGGGAAATTTTATTTATTTTTGGATTTGGCTGAAACATTATGTGTCAGATGATTTTGGTCAAAATCTATTCAGCCCAAAATTTTCAGACCAAATTTTCTTTGCTTAGAACTATTTATTTAGTCAAAAGTGTGACACAATTTTTTCTTTTACCCAACAACTATGAGGGGATTTTTTAGAGCTTAAAATGATTTGTACCTTGTTGCAAGAAGCTTTTTTTAAGGACACAAAGGAATCATTCACCTTTAGTGGCAAATGGGTCCCTGTGAGGGTTTCTAAAAGTCAGATCTCGGTTCTATTCCTTGATTCTTGCACTCTTAGATCCTCGATTGTAAGCTCCTAAAAGTCTATAACAAATATTGTAGCATTATTTCCATGTTATTGCACTATGAATAGAAATTTTGTAACTTGACAACTTTGATAATTTTGCTTCAAATTTGTTCTCCACTTGCTATTCAGCCTATAAATCTACGTATACACATTCAAGAGAAGAAAAAATTGTTGATTGTTAGTGAATAGCATGGTTTACCTAAGTCAAACCCCTTGTAGGTAATTAAACAAAATTATGAAATAGTGAAATCGAAGCATGAACATGAAATGACAAAATTATGATTTACCCTTGAAGTTGTCTTGGAGTATAAATATTTGAAACTAACATGTGATTAGGGTGAAGGGTGAAAATATAGGGTAAACCCAAATGCATGAGCAAGATGATACACCACTAAATTTTTTCACACTAAATCACTACAAAAAGATGTAATTATGAGAGCGAAAAGATGCAAATAACAATCATAAATGCTACCTAACTGTTATAGAAACTATGAGGCAAGTCTTTAGAGCACAAAAGTTATGTAATTGGTAAAAATATTGTTGTTTTTGAGCTACAAATCACTCATTCACCTTCAATGGCGAAGGGCTCCTTTTAGGGTTTCAGAAAATTGATTTTCGGGTCATGTTCCTTGATTTCCATGTTCTGGAATTCCAAATTATCAACTTCTAGAATTTTTAATTCAATTTTATAGGCTTGACTCCTTGATTTTTCACTTTGAATTACAACTTTTTCAACTTGACAACTTTGACAATCTTGCTCCAAGGGTGATTCCACAATACTAGTTTACAATTTTTGGCCAAATTGAACACTTAACTAATTTTTTCTAACTAAATCTTCACTTTTAGACACCTATAGCGGCTTAACAGTGATGAACTTGGAGATGATGCAAACTAGAGATTTGTGATATTTTGTCTATAGATTATAAATATTATTTTTTCAAAACTTTTGGAATCAGATTGCACTTCTTTTTCCACCTCCTTTGAAAACAATTTTTTTTCAGTAAACACCATTTTTAAGGAGTGATGCTCACCTTATACAACATAATTTTTTTCCATGAAAGATTAAATTCTAAGTTTTTCAAATTTAGATTTGTAACTATGATATCTAGTGCATGGAATTGGTTTCATAGCATTTCATTGAATATTTTTTCCTTAATTAAGTTTCAGAGGTAAACCAATTATAATTTAGACATAGGCAGACGGTATAAAACATAACCTTTTATGTATGTATCAAAATTCAATTTTTTTTTTGTTGGATCAAGGACATCAATATCTAGTTCATTGATATTTTTCAAATATTTTTTAATAATCTACTATTTTTCCACTTGTGCAGAACAAAGAGCTTGTTTTTTGGTGAAAAACCTATGTTTAATCAAACTAAAAAAGAAAATACATAATACAACCAAAAAAATTTAAAATTATATTTGTTGCATAGCTCAATTTGAGGACTATGATCATCTAGTTAGTTTTGTGAAGTTCCCTCCATTTTCATCCTCAAATCAAGCTTCGAAGGGAAAAATTCTTGAGATTTTTGGTGTGAGAGGGGGAGAGGTGGAGAAAACGGGGGTTTGAGTGAGCCAAATTTTGAGTGAACCCCGTTAGAGGTTCAATCGAACCTAGGTTCACTTGAACTAGGGTTCAAGTGAACCTCCTTTCCACAAACCTTTCCTTTTGATTTTTATCCAAGAATGGTGGGACCTAGCATTTAATGGGTTCACTTTAAGGGGGCTTCTAGTGGACCATCTTTGGGTTCACTCGAATCAAATTTTTGTTTGAACCCCCAAAAACTAATTTTTTTTCCATGGGGGAAATTTTTTCGATTTTCCTTCTTGACTGGAATTCTAAAACAGTTTTTTGGGTTTAGCCTCAAACTTTCTCTTTAAATTTTAAATCTGTAATCACACACGCAATGATATAATTTTATTTTATTTTTTAGTGAGTGGGGGTTTTCCTCAATCATACCAAATGATGAAATCAAGCATGAATGCAGAATAATGTAAATTATGTCACCTTGGATGATGTCTTGTGAACTAAATCTGAAAACTAACATGTAGTGACCATGAATAATTTAGATCTTGGATCCGTTAATGTGATTTCAACAATGGTTGCAAGTAGATCTTCAATGCTACATCTAGTTCTTTAGCTCAACAACATGAATGAATGCATCAAACCCTTGACATGATGATATGACTTTGAATTTCTACAATAAATCTGCCTTGAAATACCTTATGAATGGTCTTGTAATGCTCTTGTGAATTATAATTTTCTATAATTCTTGAATAATTGAAATTTCTAGGAGAAACAATGTGAATTAACCCATTATTTATACTAAATTGTTTGAATGTGTTTGCATTGATGTCAAAAGGGAAAAAATGGCAAATGAATTGTTTCAAATAATCACAAAAGATGAATGTGAGAGAAATGGATCTAATGGTGAATTGAGTGGTACATTCAAATTGGATTTCTTTCGGGCTTTCTAGAAAGGTATTTTCCAGGTTGAGAGTGTGAAGGATTTACCCATAAATTGGTTTTCTACTCTCAGTTGTTAGTGCTTATCAGTTAAACCCTACGGATGTTTGTAGTCATGGTGGAGTTGGATATAGCATTAAATTTCTTCACTAACTTGTTGTGAAATTTTTTCGGTAAAAATGATAACTTAAATCCATCTTCCCATTGGGGTGACTAGCCCCTCTACCTAGCGCTTTCAGGTTATATATCTTCTTCAGGTCAGCGAGACACTAATATGTCACTAGGAGTAAAGAAGGAGTCTCTTTGATGGGCCGATGGTCTCCTTATCATCGTGACCATGCATGATTGGTGAGAGAATGGAAAATGTCTCTTTGAATGGTCTACGATCTTCTTATTGGAAAGATATTAGTGCATCAAAAGGATTCTTGGCTATATCTCTTTGATGGAGTGATAAGGAGTGTGGAAATGTTATCAACAAGACACTGATGTATTGGTATGATGTGGAAGATTGTCCCCATGACAAACCGATGAATCCTTCATCGATGGGACATCAGAGTATCGATAGGACTATGCAGCAAGTCCCAACAATAGGTTGATGTGAATATGATGCTAATTGTATGACCCAATAAGGTTGATGTGGATCGATGGTACAGTTGGAGAGCGAATGATAGGACACATGGCAAAAAAACAATATTAGATGGTCAGATGTGGTGACACGATTTCATAGGGACCACTTGACTACAATAGTGAATGGTATCATTGTGACAACACCATATCAATAGGAGTTTGAAGGGTCTCTCAATGACAAAGTGATAGGTGAGCGTATGTGCTTCATTGGTGTGACAGTGGTGTATCGGCAAGACATTGATCTAGATGTTCCAGCAATGGAGTAATTAGGTGTAAATCCATGGGATTTGATAGTAATGAATGTATTCAGATGGTGATTGATAGGATGAGATGTGCAATCACTTATATGATGATTTTACATCCTTGTTTCAAAATCAACAATTGATGGTTAAACACTTTGATATGATGCTAAAAGAACAATGATGTTCAACGGTGAAGATTGATTAAAATTTTATTGAATGATGCTAGTGAAAGGATGCTACATCAGTGTGAAGGTGGAGTATCGATAGGATAGATACCTTATTCTCTTCGATATCCTAAAGGCTATCTCATCGATGGAATGAATAGTGTCGACAAGACCTTGATCCTCATCTCTCCAACAGAGCGATAATTGATATTAAGTGAAAGTTGCAAGATCAATGATGGATATTTAAATGACTGATTATCCAATGTTGATGGTTAAAATGTCTAAAAATGAATAGGATCATGGCGTGAGAGAGAAGATCGATGGCTAGAATTCAAAATTAGAGATCTACAACGGCTCAATAGTGAGAACAAGGATATTGATCTAGTAACCAACATCGTAATAAAATTAAATCCTTCAACTATTGCAACAAAAATTTATGAGAGGTGATATGATCTAGAGGTGAGTTGCAAAAATATTCATGATGATCAAGATCAAATCTGATTGAATGAATAGTAGAATACATTTAATGCCTAATCACATCTTAGGGTTTGAAATAATTCTCTATTTCATAATTAATTGTTGTATGGAATGATGGAAGGGATGGTGATATTTGAACATCCTATTAGATGTCTTAATGATGATCAAAAGAGTGGTTTGTGGCTCGATGTAGAAGAAAATTGATGAAGAAGGTTGCAAGTGAACAACCATAACATATATTTTGATTATGTAAGAGCTAAAATGAATAGGAAAATAAAGAACTGTTGAGAGTAAGAAGAAAAAGGGTTAATACAAGGTGTCTGTAAGTTGAAGAAGATAATAGTAATCAAAAGTCAAAAATATGAGAATACATGAAGCTGGTTATAGTGGAATAAGAAATAATAGTGAGAGATAGATTATGTACTGAAATAATAGCTCAGACCAGGGTTTTGTAGCACCCCTGAAGTAGTTGCTTCTAAAAATAGGGAGCTGAAGCTTCCTTGGGGTTGTAGCCATTAGAACTTGTAACTAAACTCTGATGCTTGTGAGGATGGATTGGGACAGTAGATCCTTGCAACATTTCTCACCATGGTTTTTCCCATCTTAGGTTTTCCACATATATCTGGTGTTATGTGTTGTTCTCTCTTGTTCTTTTGGTTATTATATCTATTAATATTTTGATCTAAACATTTAAGTTTAAGGTTGAATCTGCAAAAAAATTTAAGAACTAAAAGTTTTAATATCTACTAATTCACTGCCCTCTTAGTAGATCATTGTGTTATAACAATTGGTATCAAATCCCTAGGTTTCTTAGGAGAATCTTAATCATCTCGGGTAGATCTTGGATAGGTGAACACAATGTTAGATCATGAAGGTTCAAATAAGCCACCTATATTTGATGGAAGAAATTATACTAAGTGGAGCTCATTAATAGAAGGACATTTGGTATCTCCTGGAACTAAAGTTTATATGTCTATTGAGACCAAGTATACTATTCTTGCTACAATTCTTACTAATCTTGCAAGAAATAAGGATTATGAGAGAAACAATATAGCTTGGTTTATCATTATGATAAATTTATCTGATTATGTGCATAGAAATGTTATGCATTGTAAAACTGCTTATGATGTCGAGGAAAAGTTGAAGATCTATGAAGGTGACACCAAAGTGAAGATAACAAAGTGACAAGTGCTAAGAGAAAAATTTGAAGGCTTGAAGATGTTTGAAGAAGAGAATATTAAAAATTATCTTCAAAGAGTCGATGATGTGGTAAATCCCATAAAAGAATGCAATGTGGATATAAAAGAAGAAGATGTGTTAAGAGTTATCAGGTCTATGCCAACTAAATATGGCTCCAATATTTTTTCTATCAAAGAAGGAAGAGAAATTGATAAACTCACTCTTGATGAGGTACATGGAATAATTAATACATATGAGATGAGAATTCATGATGCTGAGTCATCTAAGAGAGAAGCTACATTTAAAGTTTTCAAGAAAGGAAAAGATGAAGCTGATAAGAAAGATAAAGCTATTGTCATTGCATCTAATAATGAAGAAACTGATGAGAAAGAAGAAAACTTCATAAGAATACTAAGGAGAGGATCCAAAAAGTATAAAGCTGAGCTCCCTTTCAAGTGTTTTAATTGTGGAAAAATAACTTATTTCTCTTCAAAGTGTCCATATGGTAAAGGGTATGTGCACGATCATGATGGGCCAAAAAGTTGCAATATGTAAGCCATATGATGGCCCATGTGGTTGACGACTTTTTTTTTACCCAAAATTGATGAAACGAAAAGGGTTTTTAGAGGAGATTCTTAGTTTTCCACCAATATAAATTTTTCTTTACTTTGAATTTAATAAATAATTATTATTCATTTTCTATTAGAATTACGAATAAAGTCCTGATTGATAGGCTGATTGAAAAACATCTATAACTTTCAAACGGTATCACATTTTTTGAATCTGAAACATGCGTCACATTCTATGCTTCACATAATATAGGATTAAAAAAATAAAAATTGAATTTCCTGAATTTTTGACCAAGTTAAGATGGTTAGATAGATGCACTTTTATATTTCTTAAAAGTTGTAATAAAAAAAATCATAATTAATTATTTACTTGGAAACAAATTATAAAAAAATATGTATCACATCAGGACATGAGTCCTCTACTTATATCTAAAATATTATAAAAAAAAATTATGATTTTATTGTGGTTAGGGTGGTCAGACAGACACCTACTTCTTATTCTTACCCTGAAATTTAAATGAACTCCATTGAAATTTCACATTTTCACCAAATAGATTTATTTTTTTTAAATAAAGGTCTAGTAGTTTCGAAACTACATTCAATTTTCTACAGATTATAATTTTTACATTTGTTTGAAATAATATAGATAACTTATTCAAATTTTTACGTCAAGTTGTCTAACTGTGATTTTTTATCTTTTTATTGCCACTTAAGGGCCTATTTTTTCCATGATGATCCTGCACATACCCTAAAGAGGATAGTTCCAAGCAAGAAGAAGGTAGAAAAATGAAGAAAATGGCTTATCCAAAAAGGAAGAATTTTGGAAAGAAGAAGAGTTTGTATATCAATGAAGAAAGTGAAAAATTTGATGCTAGTGATAGTTCTAAAGAGGATCAAGACCGTGCCATTGCATTGAGATAAAATAGAAAAGAATTTTTATTTATGACTAAAGACACTAAGGATCAAAAAATTGCTCAACTTGAGGACTTACATGAAGAAGAAGATGAATAATTTTTTGATCTTGAATTGGTGCTCTTGAAGACCTTGATGATTTAAGGGATAAATATGATGATATTAAGAAGGAAAATAAGAAACTGAAAAAGAATTCTCTAAAGGAGATTGAGAAAGTAACTCAAGAACTTAAGGAATCTAATAAGGTCATAGTTTTTCTAAAATTTCATGTAGAAGAACTAAAAATATTTGAAGATGTTGTGAAATATAGGTTACAACCAAAGATGGATAGATGCTCAAAACATGAGGCAAATAATTTTCCTTAAGAAAATATTTGGAGAAAGCTAATGTGAATATTAGTAAAGGTCTAAAGTTAAAAGGTGGTACTAATATTATGGATGATTTGTTAAGTACACAAAAGCCAACTAATAAAGAAAAAATGGGCTTGGGACCAGAAAAGGGAAGAACAAAAATCAGTCCTGAATGGAGAAAATCTAATAAAGGAGAACCCTCTAAAGAAGAAAAGAAGTTAATTACAATTGAGAAATATGTTGAAGACAAGGAACCAATCAAAGAAATGAAAGTTATCTAGTTGATTCCTAATCAAAAAAAGAAGAAGAATATGAAGAGAATAAACAATGATGGTTTCAAAAAAGTACACTATCCAAGGAGACCTAGACAAAGAACATATCCTCATCCAATAGAAGGAAACTCCATGACCAGGTATTCATCTTACTTCAATGGGTATTGCTATACTTGTAACATTTTTGGTCATAGGGCTAGAGAGTGTAAAATTATTTCAAGGAGAAATAAAAAAATCATAAGAAAGAATCCATTTGATCCTCTAGTTGATATGAATGTAGTTTGCTGAAATTGCAAATTTTTTGGCCATATAGCTATAATTTTTAGAGAAAAAAATTGTATGACCAAATCCTCAATCTGAGAAGAAGAAAAATATATCTCCCATAATTGAAAAGGAAACAAATGTCCTAGAGAAAAAGGAAGAAAAACTTGAAAAGAAACCAAAGAAGGTTTGGAAGGAGAAAGAGTAGAGCTCTACTATGTCTATGATTTCCCAAACAACATTACATGCAAAGGAACCGGATCTGTCGATAATTTTTAGTGGTTGTTCCAAGCATATGATTGGATATAAAAATAAATTCATCAAACTTGAAATGAGAAAAGGAGGTTCAATAATCCTGGGTGATAGTATTATTTTTAAGATTCACGGTAAAGGAATTTTTAGCATAGATGGGAAGAAAAAAAATAAATATGTGCTCTATGTTGAAGGTATAAAGAATAATCCTCTTAGTATTTTCCAGATGTGTGATAATGGATATAAAGTTGTCTTTGATAATGAAGTATGCAAGATAAGATTGAATTGTAAAAAAATTGCTCAAGGAATAAGGACTTATAGCAATCTCTATAATCTATGTGAAGTGGAAATCCAGAAATGTCTAATGAACCAAACATTTTATATTTGGTTGTGGCATAGAAGACCGAGATATGCAAATTTTGACAATTTTGTGAAGTTAAGCTCAAAAGGATTAGTTAGAAATATCCATAAGATTAAAAATCCTAGTAACATCATCTACCAAGGGTGTCAACAAGGAAAGAAAATAAAGTTTAAATTTCCCACAAATGACTATTCAACTACACAACCTTTAGATTTAATTCATACTGATCTATGTGGTTCAGTGAGGACAAAGGCATTTCAAGGAGAAGTATATTTCATGTTGTTGATTGATGATTATACCAGAATAGAATATGCCACATTATTTAGGGAAAAGGCTGAGGCATTTGAATAATTTGAAGGTTATAAGAAGCTAACAGAAAATGAGACTAGGAGAAGAATCAAATATCTCAGATTAGACAAAGGTGGAGAATTTATGTCAAGTGAATTCATGGAATATTGTGAAGATCATGGAATAAAATTCTAGTATTTTTCCCAAAGAACACCACAACAAAATGGCATGGTAGAAAAAAGAAACAAGATTGTAAAGTAGATGGCTAGAGCCATGTTGAACGAGGAAAACCTAACAAATACATTTTGAAAAGAATTAGTACAAACTTTTGTATACATTTAAAACATAGATCTTATAACATTTAAAAATGGTAGAATTCCATATGAATTATGGTTTGGTAGGCCTATCTCATTCAATCATTTCAAAGTATTTGGCAGAAAATGCTATATCAAAAGAGAAGTTGAAGATTTGGGAAGTTTTGAGTCAAAATGTGATGAAGGGATGATTTTGGGGTATTCATCTCAAAGAAAATATTATAAATATTATAATAAGAGATTGCATAAAATTATAGAGTGTGTACATGTCAAAGTTGATGAAAGTCAAGCCAAGTCTAGTAGAAATAATCTAGAAAGAGAATTAGATCATGAGTATATAGGTGCAACAGTAGAAGGAGAAGAACATGAAGTATAGAATGAGCAATAGGTTGAACACGCTCCTACAAAATATGTTCAAAATGATCATCCTGTAGATTAGATAATTGGTGACAGGAATGAAGGTGTGCAAACTCGAATAAGACTTACAAAGAACAGGGAACAATTGAATTTTTCCCTCTTATCCCAGATTGAACCAAAATGTTTTGATGAAGCCAGTAAGGATGAAATTTGGATGGAAGTAATGGAAGAGGAACTCAATCAAATTGAAAAGAATAAAAAATGGGAATTGGTTCCTATACAACCAAGCAAGAATGTAATTTGAACCAAATATGGATTCATAAATAAGATGAATGAAGATGGAGTTGTGGTAAAAAAAAAGAAAGGTTAGTGTGGAAAGGATATGCTCAAGTAGAAGGTATTGATTTTGAAGAAAAAATTTCTCCAGTTGCACGATTAGAAGCTATTAGGATATTTCTTGTATTTTTTGTGTATAAAGGTTTTAAAGTGTATCAAATGGATGTCAAATTTGCATTTCTCAATGGAAACCTTGAAGAGGAAGAATTTATTGAGCAGACAAAAGGTTTCTAGCTATCAAAGAATGATGGTTATGTATGAAAAATGATAAAATAATTGTACGGTTTGAAGCAAGCACCAAGGGATTTGTATTAAAGATTGGATCGATATCTACAAAAACAAGGATTCAAGGAAGGTTGTGCTAATAGCAATCAGTATCTCAAATCTGAAGGTGAGTATATGATTATTGTTCTGGTATATGTAGATGATATTATATTTGGTGGTAGCAGTGATGTAGTGTGCAAAATATTTTCCACACACATTCAATATGAGTTTGAAATTTCCATGTTAGGAGAACTCATAATTTTTCTTGGTTTAAAAATTGTACAAACTGATAAAGGTATATTTATATCACAAACAAGTATGCAAAAGAAATTCTTTAAAACATTTTACATCGACAATTGTAAACTAGTCCATACTCCCATGATTACTGGATGCAAGTTGAGTAAATCCGTTGAGTCACCTGATGCAAATTATACTTTGTATAGATCAATGATTGGAAGTTTGTTATATCTAACTACATCTAGGCTTGATATAATGCAAGTAATTTGTATGATAGCTAGATTTTTAGGAAGCACCAAAGGAATCACATGTAAATGTAGTGAAAATAATCTTTAGATATATCAAAATTACTATTGACTATGGTTTATGGTACCACAAAAGCAAAGATTTCACTTTAACAACATACATAGATGTAGATTGGGAAGGAAGTGTGGATGACATAAAGAGTATTAGCGGAGGAGATTTATTTTTGGGAAACTAACTAGTTTCTTGGATGAGTAAAAAGTAAGAGATTTTTACAATTTCTACTATAGAAGAAAAATATGTTGCAGAAGTTGCATGTTGCACTCAAGTCCTTTGGATGAAGCAAACATTAAAGGACATCAAGGTAGAGTACAGTGAGCCTATCCTGATTCTTTATGATAAATCAAGTTACATTAATATATCAAAGAATCTAGTGATGCATTCCATAGAAAAGAATATTTCAATCAAGTATCACTTCATCAAAGAAAAGGTTTCAGATAACAAAGTTAGAATGGAGTATTTTCCTACCAAGGAACAAGTGGTTGATATATTTACAAAGCCTCTTCTTATAGAACAATTTGAATATTTGAGGTAGAAGTTGGGAGTATTTTATCCCATCACATATCACTAAACACTGGTGATGGGGAATCTATCAAGGGGGGCTTCATCAACCACTTATTTAACCCTAGTTATGAATAATGTGATCAAATCATCTAAAATATTGTTTTACAATTTCTACCGATTTGTTGGTTGTAGAGTTTGTAAAAATTGGAGCATTTCTTGAGGGGGTGTACCCTTTGCAATTGATGTCAAAGGGGGATAAATGTGATGAAAAATAGAATCTTTCTAATAAGGGAAGAGATGTATGCCTCAGGGGGAGTTTGTTGACTTATAGTGTGAATAATAAAATTTGTGTAGATCTCTAGAAGTCGCTAGATGTGAAGTTAGAGTTTTTCCATCAATGACAAAGGGGGAGATATTTGGAATGTGTTTTCATTGATTTCAAAAGGGAGAAACTGGAAAAGGAATTATTCATAATAATGACAAAAGATAAATGTGAGAGAAGTGGATTTGATGGAAAATTGAGCGGCAGATTCAAATAGGGTTTCTTCAGAGCTTTCCAGGAAGGTATTGTGCAGGTTGAGAGTGTGAAGGATGGGCCCATAATTTTATTTCTACTCTCAGGTGCTAGGTTTATTAGTTAAACCCTAAGGATGTTCACAGTCATGGCAGAGCTAGTTACAGTGTTATATTTCTTCACTGACTTGCTATTTAAGGTTTTTGATAGCTTAAGTGATAACTTAAGTCCATCTTCCCATGTAGGTGAATGACTCCTCTTCCTAGCACTTTAAGTTTATATATCATCTTTAGGTTGTAGAGACACTATTGTATCATGAGGAGTCAAGAAGGAGTCTACCCAATGGCCTGTTGGTGAGACCATGTGTGATCAACAAGAGAATGGTAGATGTCTCTTTGACGAGCCGATGATCTTCTTATCAATAATACATTAGTGCATCAGTGGGAACTTGGGATATATCTCTTTGATGGAGTGATAATGAGTGTGAAAATATTATCAATGAGATGTTGATGTATCAATAGGATATCGAAGGTTGTCCCCCCAACAAATTGACAAATACTTCATTGTTGGGACATTGGCATACCTCTAGGACTATGGAGATAGTCCCAATGATAGGGTGATAAGAGTATCATACTGACTACAAGACCTAGTAAGTTTGATGTGCATTGATGGTACAGTCAAAGAGCGAATGATAGAAGGAAAAGTGGAAAAAAGAAATATTGGATGGTGACATGTGGTGACCTGATTTTGTAGGGACCACTTTACTACAATAGTGAATGGTATCGGCATGAAAATTCCATATTGGTAGGAGTATGAAGGATCTCTTAGCAACAAAGTGATAGGTGATTGTATATGCTTCATTAGTGTGACAATGGTGTATTGACAGGACATTGATGGATTTCCCAACGATGGAGCAATAAGAAAAAAATCCATGGCACCTGATAGTAATGAAGGTATTTAGATGGTGATTGAAAGAATGACATGTAGAAATTTCTTATGCGATGATTTTGCATCCTAGTTACAAAATCAATGATTGATGGTTAAATAATGTGATATGATGGTGAAATAAAAATGATGTTCAATAGTGAATATTGATAAAAAAATTATTGGATGATGCTGGTGAAAGGATGTTGGATCAGTGTGAAGGTGGAGTATCACCAGGACAAAGACCTTAGTCTCTCTAATAGCCCGAGGCTATCTCATCGGTGGAATGGATCAGTGTCGGTAGGACCTTGGTGCTTGTCTCTCAAATAGAGTGATACATGATATTAATTGAAATATGCAAGATCAATGATGGATATTTAAAAGATTTATTATCGAATGGCTAGGTTTAAATGGTTTGATGATGAATAGGATCATGGTGTAGAGATTTTCTATAGCTGAATAGTGAGAACATGGATATTAATCTAGTAACTAACATAGGAACAAAATTAAATCATTCACCTGATCCAACAAACATTTATGAGAAGTGATCCATTCTAGAGGTTGGTGGCACAAAGAGTCATGTCGATCAAGATAAAACCTATTTGAATAAATAGGAGAACACATTTAATTCCTAATCAGATTTGAGGGTTTGAAAGAGAGAATGAAAGAAAATTATATGTATCATATTTAAATACTCTATAGGTCGATATAAGGGATGGAGATATATCAAAATCCTATTAGATGTCTTAATTATGAGTAGAACAGTGGTGTGTGGCTTGATGTAGAGGAAACTTGTTGAAGAAGGTTGCAACTGAATAAACCTAATAGAGATATTGATAATGTAAGAGCTAAAATGAAAATAAAAATAGAGAACTATTGAGAGTAAGAAGAAAAATGGTGAAGACAAGATGTATATAATTTGAAGCAGATAACTATAACAAAAATTAAAAATTCTGAGAATACATGAAGCTAGTTGCACTGGAGTAAGAAGAGTTAGAGAGAGATTATGTATTGAATTGAAGAATTGGGTATGTGCAAGATCATGATGGGCCAAAAAGTGGCGATATGTAAGTGATATAATGACCCATGTTGCCAGCGACCTTTTTTTTACACAAAATTGATGAAATGAAAAGGGTTTTTAAAGGATATTCTTAGCTTTCCACCAATATAAATTATTCTTTACTCTGAATTTAATAAATAATTATTATTCATTTTCTATTTGAATTACGACTAAAGTCATGATTGGTAGACTGATTGAAAAACATCTATAGCTTTCAAAGGGTATCAAAATTTTTGAATCTGAAACATGCATCAAATTCTATGCTTCACATACTATAGGATTAAAAAAAAAAAAAAAATCATGAACGTTTGACCAAGTTACAGTGGTCAGACATAGAAGTTTTTTTTTATTTTTAAAAGTTCTAAATAAAAAATCATAATTAATTATTTACTTGAAAAAAAATTATAAATAAAAAATATGCATCACATCGGGACATGAGTCCTCTACTTATATCAAAAATATTATATATTTTTTAATCATTTTATTATGGTTAGGGTGGTCAGACAGACACCTACTTCATATTTGTTCCCTAGAATTAAAGTACTACTGCATTGAAATTTTAAATTTTCACCAAATAGATTTAAAAAAAAAAAAAAACCTAGTATTTTAAAAACTACATTCAATTTGCAATAGATTCTATTCTTACATATTCTTGAAATAATAGAGTGAACTTATTCAAATTTTTAGGTCAAGTTGCCTAACTCTGATTTTTTTGAATTTTATTGCCACTTAAGGGCCTGATTTTTCCATGATGATCCTGCACATGCCCGATTGTAGGTTGTGTAGAACCATTTTATGCATAATTGATCGTAGAACTTTGTAAGAGAATGTAGCCTCCATTTTCACTGAGTTGTAGCTTAGATCAAGGTGTTGTAGCACCCTTGAAGTAGTTGCTTCTAAAATGGGGACTTGACTCTTCCTTGGGGTTGTAGCCCTTAAAACTTGTAATTGAACTTTGATGCTTGTGAGGCTGGATTAGGCTAGTAGATCCTAGCAATATTTCTCACCATGGTATTTCCCATCTTTGTTTTTCCACGCATATTTGGTGTTATGTTTTGATCTCTCTTATGCTTGTGGTTATTATATCTATTAATAATTCGATCCACACATTTGAGTTTAGGTGTAATCTACAAAATTTATTAAGAACTAATAGTTTTAATATCTACTGATTCACCCCCCCTCTTAGTAGATCATTTCGTTCTTACATAAATTAGGAGATTAACCCCAAAATTCAAACAACTAAGGCCAACACCGAAAGTAAAAATAATCATTATTAAATTCCTGTTAGAATGAAATTTAGAAAGGTGGGTCCTATTAAGGGAGGACCCATTCACCACCTAGGGAAAATGGGTCCTAGCAAAATTTTCCAGGACCTAACCTTTCCCAATGAAATATTTTATTAATTAGATTATAAGTGTTGGGATAGATCTTTGAGAGGTGTCAAAATTAAGGCTTAAAATTGAATTTAAAGGGGGTTAATTACTCCACTTAACCGCAATTAATTAATGACCACCTAGATAAATGTGAATTTTTTTATAAGAATTTACAACACTTAAACAAGGTACACATTATGTATATTTTATTATAAAGGGGCACATTAGGTTTAATTAAGAAAACACATCCTAGAAAGGTGTGAAAGTGTCTTACAACACTTTTTCAAAGGATTAGTTAAGGCATGTTTTAGTCAAACAAAGGTCCTAGAATAGTTTAAATGTGTACAACACATTACAACACCACTCCAAGACATCATTAATTCAGTTTTAATGTCAACTTTCAAATGAAGTAAGGAAAAAGGCTCACTTTTTCTATTACTACTATAGACACGAAAAAAAATGGCTTAGGCCTATGATTGCAATTTTCATCATCATTTCAAGATACCCCCAAAATTATTAATAATTTTATTCATTTATTTATCACTTAACATTCAAATTCCTCTAATTAATTAAATAGTCTTAACCATTTAATTAATTCATTTCATTATTCTTATAAAATTGATTAATTAAGAAAATTATATTAATTTATCTTAATTACATCACTAATTAATTCAAATCTATTCTTTTGATTTATTAAATAAATTTATTAAATTTATTTAATTACACATGTCATTTAATTATAATCTCTTATTTTAATTAATTCAATAAGTTTTCTAAATTTATTAATTACACCATTTTATTAATCTCATTACTCTTCTCTTAAATAATTAAAACATTTTTCTAAATTTATTTAATTACACATTCGAATTAAATCATATTCTCCTACATTTAATTAAATAAATGATTATTTGTTTAATTAAATAATTATATTCTCTTGTTACCCATCAAATTTTCACTCAAATTTGGATTCCTTTCCTCTTTAACAAGTGAGTTTTGGGTGATTTTATGGCTATGCCAAATCTCCTAACCTTTTCATGGAGTTCATTAGTTTCAAAACTTCCTGACCACCTGAATTATCCATAGCCATTGTAGTCCCAAGTCTTGTCCAAAGATGTCTAATGCAATCAGTTGATTAGAAGTTCTTAAAACTTTAGAACTCCCAACATGTGGTTATGAATTTCTATTTATCACGACGGGGAGGGCCAAGTGGGACGCACTATTTACAAGATGTCAATTCATTTAATGAATCATGTGCTTCCTTTGAGGAATGTCTCAAAAAAATTTAAATGCCAACTTGAAGATGTAACGTAATCTTTTAAATCTTCTAAAAAGATGACTCTTAAATAAGGGGGTTGGTGAAACAGATTTGGGAAGAACAATTTTCTTAGAAAATTAATGATCACTTTATGTTTTCGACATTAAGGCTGCATACGAGTCAAGGTTGGAGAATTTTCAACTTCAGAGTCTTCTTAGGATGGTACTTCTTGGTTATATCTAAGAGTGGGAAGATGAGCCTGTGCCTATCATACAACCAAATTTAAATTGGCCTGATGAAGAGAAAATAGACATCAATTTTGAGCTACGTTCACTGACATGGTTATGGATTGGTGTTAGTGTACCTTTCCTATTTTTTGGTAAAAATAATATCCCATGTTTTATTCATTGCAAACCATCTGAAGGTAGTTGCCTTTAAGGAATCTATCCTCAAACATTTTGAAATGCCAACTTGAAGATGTAACGTAATCTTTTAAATCTTCTGAAAAGATCGATCTTAAATAAGGGAATTGATGAAATGGATTGGCACAATTTTCTTAGAAAATTAATGATCACTTTCTACCACCGATGTTAGGTAAGCCTGCATACAAGGAAAGGTGGCAGTATTTTAAACTTCAGAGTCTTCTCAGGATGGTACTTCCCGGTGATATAAGAGAGTGGGAAGATGAGCATGTTCCTATCATACAACCATTTGTAAATTGGCTCCATGAAGATCAACTAGACATCAATTTTGAGCTACGTTCACTGACGTGGAGGGAAAAAACTAGCTACGCCGAATATAACAAGGTGATGTTTGTCTTAGATAAAGAAGAAGAAAAATCCGAATTTCACGATTTGGTGGAAATGTAGTTAGAGATTAATAGAGTCTCAAAACCTCCAATGATTTAACTGCATGCAATAATTATTTTGGTGGCACATAATGATATCATCCATTCATAAAAAAAAATCGTTTCAAAAACTTTTCTTTGTTCCAGTCATTTTTCAAATGGTTTTTTGTAATGTAATGGTTTTTATATATCTATATAAAGACCTATGAAGAAATAAAGAGGGGACTTTTGGGGGGGGGAAGAAGGGTAGGATGGTTTTCTTTTCATGCACTATAGTTGTACAGGTAAATGAGTCTGTGAATTCATGTTTTGGCAGTGAAGAAATAATGAGGATGTTGTGAATGTTTGAATTTATCAATGTTATCTTTAGATTGTAATGAACTGTGTTTCTTTGTTATTACTCTTTCATGTTACTCTGCTTCAATGGGTTCAACATGTATTTAATTTTAAATCTTTTAATTTATATTAAATAATCTTTGAAAATAATCTACAATTTTTTCTTCCCCTAGATATCATTAACGACTCTGATAAGTGATCTTTGTGTCACTTTTTTTCAATTCATTTTTATTATGAAATATATTTTTTTCACCTATTACCATGGTTATGGGTAGGTGTGAGAGTACCTTTCCCTCTTCCTGGTAAAAATCATACCCCGTTTTTTATTCATAGCCAACCATTTGAAGGTAGTTGTGCCTTGTAAAAAAAGAAGAGAGAACATGTAACTATCGTTGCGAGTGAATCAACTATTGGCCAGATTGTCATTTGTGTGGGCTAGGGGATATTAATTGAAGTGAAAAATATTTCAACCAATACCTCTC
This sequence comes from Sequoiadendron giganteum, assembly GCA_007115665.2. Taxonomy (NCBI): domain Eukaryota; kingdom Viridiplantae; phylum Streptophyta; class Pinopsida; order Cupressales; family Cupressaceae; genus Sequoiadendron; species Sequoiadendron giganteum. The sequence goes on from CM021105.1 coordinate 205,386,693, forward strand.
ATCTAAAGTTCCTCCATAAATTAATTAGTCATCCAACTATTTAATTATGTGCACACACTTTCTCTACAAAAAAAGGGAATTAATTTAATAATTAATTCTTCTATTTTAGCACATGTATCCTACATCTTCAAGTAAATATCTCATGCATAATCCTCACCTCCTTCTGACTAACACTCTCTTTCAGTTCACTCACAAAATTGATATGTCACCTCTTTCTAACTAATAATCTCTCTTAGTTCACTCACCTGATGGATCTATCAACTCCTCATGACTCACATACTCTCTCAGTTACACCTCTTGAAACTAATCAATCAAATCACTTAACTATTAAATCAAAGCATCCGATTAGGTCCTCACACTCAATCTAGACCATTCAAATTCAAATCAATCTCAACTATCAAATTTAGGAGAATTCTATAAAAGATTATTTACAACTCTATTTTCAGTAACCAGAATATTCAATTTTTTTTGTCAAAATACTTATAGGAAAATATTACATACTCACAATCTGAGGAAAATTGAAGAAATTTAAATAAAACTTGAGAATAATAATTAAGATGAGTCAAGAAATCATGTGAGTTACATGATACAATTCCTGATTTATTGAATTCCATTATAGCATATGCAGTTCATTATTGATTTAGGATTTTTAGCATAATATAGGAAATTCATGGTTGTTGCTATTTTTTATCTTATTTATTTTCATGTTTTTTTTTGGTGAATCCGATGCGAAGAAACAAGCTTCAAGAAAATTCATAGAAAAGTTTTGAGTTTTGCAGGTATAGGTACAAATTGATGCATCTGATGAATGAAAGGACACATATGACATAAAAAGACACATCTAAAGAGGGAAACAATGCATTTGAATTACCAAGACTTAGTTTTTTATTTTCGTGATGCATCTGACTAGTAAAACTATGATGCATCTGGCTCGTAAAAAAAAAATTCTGATTTCTAAAATTTAGAGTTTTAATTTTTATTATTAAAGTTTTTCTACGACTAATTCGGAGTTTGGAGTGTGTGATCTGTTGGAATTAACTTAGTTTTTTGTAGGAATATTAATTATAAGACAAATATACAAAATATTGATCTACAGTTTTGTAGAACATTGGATAAAAGAAAAATAAAGAAAACTTCCAATTTGTTGTTTTGCAGGATGATTGTCGAAGAAATAATATGAAAAATCCATTTTATCTATGTTTTTTTCCATGTTATGAGTCTTCATATAGGATTTTATTTTATTAATTAGATGGTTAATTAATCCTACTTTTATTCTTCATATAGTTGTTCTTTAATTAGGGTGGATTTATCACTATCTTTTGTTATTGGGAAGGTTGGTAGGTTGATATGCTCTCACTTTGGGAAACCTCGGTGATCAAAATGCCAAACCCATCCACTTTTATGTTTACCTGTTAGAGGGATTTCCTTGGTGGGAGAAAGTACTCACCACAAGGGAATGACTCAAACTGGTAATGAGCTAAAGCCAAGCTACTCCCAACTAGAATTTAAATTTGAATGTTGAGGAAATCTCAACATTACGGGCGCTCCTATAGAAAAGAAAGAAATCTCCTTACGAGAGCTAATATTACATCTTATATGACCACCTAAATAGATGCATCGATTAAAAACCATTTGTGTAGATTTTCTAGAACACTTCTATTTGTTGGTGCAGGAGGTCAGACCTCTGAAGCCATCCCATATTTTCGCAGTTCTTAGTACAGATGAAAAATTCCTTATTCATCCAAGAATCTAGATCTTGGTAATCCGGAGAAGTGTGTGTCACGGAGAGGAGCCAATGCTACTGAGATCCTAATTCATCCACCTTGAATAAGCGCAAATAGAGAAATCAAACTGGGAATCCAATGAATATCTTTATTGCCAGCCTTAGGAATGTAATTATTTGTTTATTTATTTCAAATGCTCTACTTGGTGTGTCTTATGTGTTTGTTCAGTCATATCTTATCAAATAAAACCTTCAAAAATTCAATCCTAAACAAGTTATAAATCTATCAACACCTAGGACGAAGTCACCGTTCAATGCATCTATCACACAAAAAATCACATATGATATTATGAGTAACAACTATTTAAAATTGCAATGCATCCTATCTTTTGAGTCTTAATTGCTGAAACTTGAAACACATCTTACATTTTAAATCACATTCATGAACTCTAGAAATGCATCTGAAACTATGAACCACATTTGTGACTTTTGTGGCACATCTGATCTGATGCATTGCAGTTTGGGATGACACATCTACCTGTCATAGAAAATATTTCAATCGACCAACAAAAAACTTAGAAAACTTAGTATATGATTTTATTATCTGACTTTATCTCTATTATAAGCTTGATCTAGACTTGTGACTTACTTATATTTAGGTTTATCCTTAGTTTTCCTAGATATGGTCATCATTGAATTACTTAGGAAATCCTTGTCCATAATACATTTTAGACCTTCGGGTAGATAAACTATCTTACCTTCATTCAAAATATTGATTCAAATATGATTTCCCTTGACATATCAATTTTATAATTTGTCCTTTGTCATCTAAATGGAATTCCTAAAACTCACCAGTCTAGTTTGAACTCCACCCAATTGATGTCGCTTAGCTTTACCAGTATTGATCCTCAAAAATAATTGGAGATCCTAGTTCGAACTTTGCATAAAACTTGGTGAGTTAGGGATTCATCCCTTAGTGTTGACATATAGTTTGATTATTATACCTTAGTTATTACATGTCACAATTTATGCCAGAAAAATTACCAAAAATATAGTCTAACTTTAATATCCTAGATATTTGCATCTTACACGTCATCTTCCTTTGATAAAATCCTAAATTATGGTCCAAACCAGATTACAAAAGAGATGATTATAAATGGATCCTCCATGAAAATGTGATGATCTTTACAATCCTACTAGCGAATTGAACCTCAGTAGTACACCTCCTTAAGACAATACCAATACAATGCACATGGGGTCAAAATCACAACAACCTCTAAAATCTTATCCATATTGTAACCCATTTGAAAATTTCATCTTGAGAGATGCCCAAGGTCATATAATGGTTGATGAAATTTAAGGTAACAACCTAGGATCTTGAGGTGGTTGAATTTTTTGATGAACTCATCATGTTGGACCCTGAGAAATTTCTATCCAAACTAATACAGGATGAGGTTAAATTACAACATGGTTTTGACATAAACACACTACAAGCGGTGCCTTCACCTATAAAATTCTCAAGCCAAAACCAAGGAAGTACAACACATACCACACAAAATGTTACACCATAGGTAAAACTCAATATACCTTCATTAGGAGCTACATAGAGTGCTTCAACTATTCACACTGCCCCAATACCATCATTTGTTCAATGATCCATGATGTAGGTTGAAACTTAATCGACATCAATCCCTATAATACAATCAACGGATGAACCAACAAGCAGTAACCCATTTGTGACCTCGATAAACATAATGAATACCTTGTTAAACAATCTGGGTGGATGGAAGAGGATAAGAATTTTAGGTTTAGGACCCATGCCCATAGTTGTTGTCTAGAGTACCACATATATTCATGTTATTCCCCAAAATACTACCTCAGAAGGACAATAGAGTACACATACATTGCCTTAGGTGAATACATCACAACCAATATTTCAATAAAATATCTTTGTGTCAAACACATGACAACAAGGAACCCATGCACAACTTGGAGGTCAGAACATACAAGGACAACCCTACATGAACCTATCATATACACATATACCCCAGGTACAACAATAGATGCCTCAATAAAATTATCAAGTATCTACACAACATGTGGTACCCAGTAACACAAGTGACATACCAAACCCACAGGTGGATGCCTTGACTGCATAAATAATTTCCTTACTGAAACAAATCGATAACATGCAAGTAGCAACCTAGAAATCCTACAACATGCAAGAATTGCATTTGTATCCATTTGATTGAAATATATACATTCTACCTTTTCCACACTAGTACACAATCCCAAACTTTTCAAAGTATAGAGGGACAGGAAACCTGATAGAACACATCAGAGAATTCAGCATGACTTGTGTTGATATTGCATTAGAGCATAAAAACTTGATGAGGTTATTCTCTATAACTCTTATGGGTCTTGCACTTGAATGGTTTTCATGATTACCTCGAGGCATACACATATGGTCGAAGTTAACCAACAAATTTGTAGACAACCATGCCTTTAACATTTAAAATGATATCACTTTATCCAATTTGTGTACCTCAGAACAAGACAAGGGAGAGTCCTTTATCAAATAATTCTAGAGACAGAGAAACTTGGTGAGCTGATGTCCAAGAGAGATCCTTGAGAAATGAAAGGTGGACATGTTTTTTTAGAACCTCCTAGATCCTGTAAAGGATCCCTTGCAAGTTAATTGTTGTGACCACTTTATAGACTTATTTGAAAAAGGAACAATGATTGATAAATCACTTGTCACTAAGGGCACCCTTAAGTTCTCTACGAGTACCAAAAATCAAAACACGTTCAATGAAAAACAAGTAGTAGTCTTGAAAAAAAAATTCACAAATGATAGGGTTGTGGATACCAAAGTAGTAAAAAATTTGGTCCTATTGTCACTCTGAGAGGACCTAGAACACCACAAAACCCTACACCAATGGACACTTCCATGGGAAACAACCAGAGATTAGGATAAAAAATACCACCTAGGCAATACATTAGATGTGAATGTACTCCCCTTGGAGAACCTATTGAGTCCATACTAAAGGAATGTGTTCAATTAGGTGTCATATAATTATGGGAACCCATGAATTACATCTCTAAATTTAAAAATTCATGGTAGGATGATAATGCTTTTTTTGAATACCACCATGGTAAGGGACATAAAAAATCCACTTGTAGACAACTGAAAATATCATTCAATACCTTATTAAAGACAAAGTCATCGAGATAGAGGGAAAACAACAACACACTTCCAATAAAGATCACATGCTCTACAAGAATTCTCTTCAAGGTCATGGTTTAGGGAAAGCCTCTGGTTCAAGTACTAATAACACAACCAATTATATGGCTATTGGCTATAGTTACTTCAAAATCCCCCATCTTCAAGTTTTAGATAAATATATCAACACCATTATCATCAAAAAGACCCTAGAATTTTTTATAAACACTCACAAAACTAAAATAACTATACTTGGACCTTCGCCTCCCTAGAAATCCCAAGCTAAATTTCATTTCAACTTGCTATATTAGCTAGGAAAAACCATAACAAAAATATCCATATTAGACCTACTACACACATCACTTGAGCATAGGGCCATCCTAGACAAAATGTTAAAAGAGACCATTGTCCTAGATAACATCAACATCGACCAATTTCAAGCCATGGTTGGATTCTTTGTGAGCTCTCACCATGTTACCTTCTCTAACAAAGACCAATAAACCCAGAATATGAACCATAATGACTCACTACACGTTAAATCCTTCATCCATCATTTTGAAATATGATCAAACGAATCTTGATAGACAATAGATAAGGATTGAATGTTTGATCCCTAAAATTGGTTAAGGCATTGGGTTTCTTTGAAGAATGTGTGGATAAGACAAAGATAATAGTCATTAAAGTTTATGATGATGACAAAAAATCCTTCATAGGAACAATATCACTTCCACTCTAAATGGGACTAGTAATTTTGGATACGAATTTCCAAGTATTAGATTCATAAATCCCTTATAATATTCTCCTTGGTTGACCACAGATTCATGACATGAATTTCATTCCCTCCATCTATCATCAATGTGTAAAGCTTCCTTACATGATACAAAGATTACAATCCAAGGTGATCCTGATCCCTTTGAGTATTGCACTAACCTACGAGAAGTCTCTCAACGTTAGGTTCCACTTAACCGTGAAGCCTCGACTTCAAAGTTTTCCAAATAAATTGACCCCTCAACATTCCACAAGACATCTAATGCCTCTCGGTCGTTGGCCTCCAAATCATCTAATTACACAGCTAAATTCTTAGACCCTGAAATCCTTAGTCAAAGCAAGCGATGTGGAGAATACAACTTGAACACTGCTTTTTGTATTACCATAATGTAAAAATCACCAAATATTTATGGAAATTTGTGTTATGGTATCGAACGTAAGGTCATGATTCATGTACCTCCTATAACTACTTTCATAAAATGGGGAGACCCTCAAAAATAAGATATTGAAGATATCTCTTACTAGATCTGTAAAGACAAAGTTACACCACTTCCAGTACAACAATATGGTAAAGTTTTTTCAATGATGCAAGGAAAAGGTTTAGATGGCACAAGTGGGTTAGGCTTAAACAAAACTAGAAGAAGATAACCCTACATACCTACTAAATGGGGGAATAATATTAAGCTGGGGTGGAAGCCACTGAAGATGGGTTCCAGTAAAGCCAAAAAACAATTTGAATAAGGAAGTACATTCTTTTGAATGTATTGAGACATCAGAGGATTCTAACAATGACTTTTAGGATGAAAATGATTCCAACAACTAGGAATGGGAATCCTATGCCTCTAGCACTTACAAACTTGATAACATGTTCTATGATCTAGAGACACCTAGCCCTAGGGTAACCAACTATATGAATGTTAACATCTAGAACAATACCTCAATCCTTACCTTATCAGCACAATTTAAAAATATTGATTATGGCATTTCCCTAGTCTACCCATAACTAGTTGACTAGGACCAACAAGGTCCTATTGTTTTGGATACCTTTGAAACTGACGAAGCTCTTGTTAGGTTCATGGGATTAAGAGAAGGAATTCCACAAGGAGACCATAAAGCTAGATTCACTATAGAACTTGATGTGGCACCATACTTTAGGGAGACTGCTTCACCCTCTAGTTGCAAAAATAATAATAAAGATAAAAAGGAAAGGTCTTTGGGTGAAAATCACAAGGTTCCCTCTGATCATTGAAAACTTAAAAAAAAAGGATATATCCAAAGGTAAAAATATCTAGGAGGTGCCTAAGGATAGAGGGTTGAACTTTCTCCCCATTACACAAGAGCGATCACTGATGCTAATTGAAGATACACAAGAGGTCAACATTGGAAAAATTTAAGATCCTAAGATAGTGCTATTAGCAGCTTCCTTGGTAAAAGAAGAAAAAACCAAATTCCAAGCATTCTTCACATAAGAAAAGGGTAATTTTTCCTATGCATACACAAGCACGCAAAGGCTGGACCATTAGCTAGTCCTACATCACTTTCTAGTGCATCCAGATGCTAAATCGGTAAAGTAAAAACTCTAAAAAATGCAACCACAAATCACCTTGTTGGTCAAGATAAAACTCAAGAAACTCTTGGATGCTAGCTTCATCAGGTCTATTGATTGTAAAGATCGGATCTCCAATTTGGTACCTGTCACAAAACCAAATCGAAAAATCTGCATATGTACTAACTGATGGCACTCTCAAATTTTGTAAATTTGAGATGCCTATTTAAAAAAATTTGCTTCTGCACTTTCAAAAGTGCACTTGAAGAATCAGTCCTGACTGACCCACTTTGGAGGCTTATAATTTAAAGCCTAATGATTATTGTGCAAAACCCACTTGCAAATATATTCAATTGACCTATGTGAGCAGGCATGTCAAATTTGAGCTTCTCACAATAAGTTTTGACAGCATTTCAAAAAGTGAAGGTGGAAGGTTTTTTGTACTGTTCTGTTGTTCGCAGATTTTCAGTTTGCGAAACAACTTCCTGTTTGATCTTGGTTTTTGCAACCAGTTCACTGTCATGTCAGAACGAATACTATTCCATATTCCCCATATCAACATGATCTCGGGTGTCAATTTTCAGAGCTTTATGATCTGATTTGCTATTTTTAGTAGATCGAAACCAAATGCAGATTGTTCTATTTTGTAGTTGCATACCTGACAACCTATCTAAAAGGCCAACTTCGACCGTCAATAACTTTTGATTGGTGATGTTTCAAAGTAATTCCTTTTGCACATGTTCTCAGGGTATCTAAATGTTCCACCGTTTCTGATAGCAACTTGTCAGGAGTTGTTTCACTATGTTTACAAATTAGCAATCAGGTGTGTTTTGATTGGTTCAGAACAACTGTTGTTTCAAAAAGTTTAATCGGGAAACTTTGCCAATTAATATCCGATTGCTCGTGATCTGTTTCTTTGATCCGTCTGTTTCAATATACTTTTGGGTTAAATGACTATGTTCTTGCAAGTTTCTATGGTCTCACGAGGTCGTTTGCCCAGTTTTTTAGATGGATTCTTGAGGCAACCTGGCCTGTTTTGGCCAATTTCTAAAAGTGTCAGAAATTAGTCTTTAATGGCGACCTAGTTCATTTTTTAACTTCTGAAGTATTCAAGATGCTATGCCCAATTGATTTGAGGGTGAAACTTGTTTGAAAACGAATTTTATTTTTGTCAGGCCTACATGAAACCCGACTTGTGTCCCAAGTGTGGTTGGTAAGACCTGTGAACAGTGTTCAGAAGTGATTGCTTCACTACAATTCTGCTATTGTGATAGATTAAGTGGACTAGACATTCAAAATCTTGCAAGCACGATATATTTGACAGGCTTCTATGCCTAGAGTATTTGATGGGTCTCGAGATAAGTCATTGACTTCAAAGGTGTCCATGACACTAAAGAGGAAAATCACTCTATACAAGCTAATTTGTTCACTTTTTTCTGATTATGTGGGTACACATATATTTGCAGCCAATTTTGGCTCCTATTTGGAAAGGATAAATTCAGTATGGTTTTAATTTTGGTTGCAATTTCTTAATGGATCAAGGTGGATTGAGAGGCATATCTGGAGGTTAGTTATGGTTGAGCCATGGAAGATTGCTGATGGACTCTTTGATCACCTTATTGAGGATCTAATTAGCACACAATGAATCAAAGCTCCTATTAGTACATTGATTGGCATAAGGAGTAGAAGAATGAGTTATGTTCTATGTGTTGTATTCTTTGTAATCTGCATTTCCATCTTCCAACCAGCAACCAGTTAGTGGTGAAGGGAAAACCCCGCTTGGTGAGAGGGAAGAGACCCGTGGAAGAGAGGTGGAAGGCCCATAGTCAAACAAAAGCAAGTGCAGAGGGAAGCCTATCTGCATACTAGCAGTGAAGGAGAGCCCGGAGCTCGCGCCAAAGCTAGAACAAGTGAAGGCAAACACACCGAATGGAGTGGAGGAGCGTTGAGGTCCATCACGTGCAGAGTGAAGCCCATAAAGGTGTTTGAAGGCGCAACTAGTAGCATGCTAGCTGAGCAGGTGAAGACCATTCAAGAGGGGTGCATGGCCAATAGGAAGAGATACAGCCTGCGCACCAAGCAGGAAGATCACAAGGAGAACCCATAGGAGGAGTGGCCAGTAGGTGAAGATCCACGCGTATGAGAATAGAGGAGAAGGGATGGCGCGGCCAGGTGATGCAAACAAATGAAATGACAATATAGGGGTCGCGGCTTGCAACACGAAGAGTATGGTGAAGCCCGCGCCCATGAGGAGAAGCAGGGAGCAGGTAAGGGCATAGCATGGAGAGACCCACACGCATCATGATCAATGAAGGGCCAGCGCTAGTGGCAGGGAAATATGGGGAAGAATCTCATGGATGGCAGGTGGAGAAAGGGTAATGCCCGTGGCCATGCCAAGCACAAAAACTAGCAATGGAAAACCCACGAGAAAGCAACAAAAATGAATTTTAGGGGATTCTCGCGGACCTCGCGAGATTGCCAATAACGTGACCGAAATGTCCACGGGGTATGCGATCATGGGAGGAGCGCAAGATTAAAATTTAAAATTTTAATAATTGCATAGCATTGTTTAAAATTGAGGTGGGCCCCATTAATTTTTGAAAGGAGCAATTTTAATCTTTGCTCACACACCTCGTAAATTTATTAGTGACGTTTGCAAAATTTGTGCAGGGTTTGCGATGAGAGGAGCCCAAAATTAAAATTTTAAATTTTGATTTTTGCATAGTTTCAAAAATGATGGTGGGGGCCATGGGAAATGTAAAAGGGGATAGGTAAAATTGAATTGTTTACTCCATAGCTTATCGGGTAAATAAAACATTCATGGAAAAATGATTTTATTAATCATTTTATGCTGCAAGAAGTGAATAAATTTATTCACTATTTTTGGTGAATGTTATTTTACTGAAAAGGGGGTAAATGTTTTAAAATAAGAAATTTAAAACATAAGAGAAATGGATAGAAATATTCAAAATTTCCAATGTGGTTTTATTTTAAATGATAAATAATTGGCATTTTAATTGCCCCCATGGTTAAAATTTTAAATATGGAGAGTTTATAAAGTGAATTTATTCACTTTGGAGGAAAAAGTTCATTATTTTTCAAAGTATTGCTGCAACAAATAAAGAATAGAAAATGGAAGCAATTTGTGCACGGGAGATATTTTGAGCAGTTGAATGAAACAAGAGGAATCTCTACATGGGCAGATTTTTTGTTGTTGGGCAATCATGAGTAGATGTTGTTTGAGAGAATGTTTGTTGCTGCAAGGAAGAGGAGGAGATATTTTGCAGAATTATTGATCAACGGTGAATGAAGATTCCAGATGGCAATTGCTGATCAAATTTGGAGCTTCTTCTATTTTCTCTCTTCTTCTATATATTCTATCATTCTCTCATTGTAAGGGGTTCTGGGATTAGAGTTCTAAAATTAGTTCTGAGTTCAGTTCTGAGAAGGTTCTGAATTTTGTATTAGGCTGGGTAGATAGATATTTGTATTTTATGAGTCATTGTTTGAGTTTGTAAGCTGTAAATTTATGAATTCAAGAGTAAATACAATCAGTTATGCAATTAATATCATGAAAATGTTTCCACATTCATGAATGTCATCAAATTGTCTCCATTTTTGTACAATTTCAGTCATATAAATTAAATAATGCAAAGTGTCTTTGAGTTTACAATCTCAAGTTTCATGAGATTGTTTTGTCTGTTCACTGTTCTATTTCAAGGAAATGGCTAAAATACTTTGAGAAGATGATTGTGATTTCAGGTGTGCAGATAGGATTTGATAAGAAGAATATGATTGATGATAAAAGAGGGATTGTTGGTGCAAGGCACTAACAGTTAATGCAAAGCATTAGCAAGTTAAATCCACCGGTTGAGGACTATTTTCTAAAGAATTATTTTTATGTGTTGACTCCATGGCCCAGAAGGGGCACTGATCTTTTTATGCAGTTTTGTGCATCTCAGAAACAATATTAATTGCAAAATAATTTGAAATCTTACTGTGTTATTGTGTGTCCTGCTTTCTAATGGCTGAGAAAGGGTTGAGTTGCTGAGAATTTAGCCAAGTTCAAGGTAGTCAATGCTTCCCTTCATGTTTTGCATTGGAAATTATCTGCCATAAAAAGCAATGTTAGTGTGTATGGTTGAATTAAGTTTTAAACATTGTATAAGTTTACCCACCTTGGTCCTGAAGAGCTAGAAGTGTAGGAGATGTCAGTCTTTGATTGAATCTTGTCAGTTGGCCACTAGTCTTTGTAGTTATCCTTGATAGGGGTTGGATACCTCTTAGATAATTTCAAAGTCTAGCTAGGTTGCTATTTTAAACACCAACACTAACTTCAAAGATTTACACAACACATGCCCTAAGGATGATTTTTCTCTGCTCAACATCGATATGATCATGGATCTTATAGGAGAGTATGACCCTTATGGATGGTTTCCCTGATTATAATCAAATATTTATTTCTCCAAAATATCAACGTAAGAAAAAATTCACTTGTCCCTGGGGTACCTATTGTTGGAACATCATGCCCTTTGGGTTGAAAAATGTAGGAGTTGCATACTAATGGGAAATGATTACAATATTTCATGATGTAATGCATACCTTAACGGAGGATAATGTTGATGATATCCTAGTAAATTTTGTAAATAGATTTGATCATCTAAAATTTTTAGACAAAGTCTTTGAACGATTAGAAGCATACAAGGTTTGTCTCAACCCAAAGAAGTGTGTCTTTTGGGTAAAATCAAGAAAATATGTTGCGATACATTGTCTCACATCGAGGGATAAAATTGGATCCTACCAAGGTAAAATCCATAATAGACATGCCTCTACCAAATAGCATCAATCAATTAAGGACCTTACAAGGGAGACTACAATCTATTAGAAGATTCATTGCTCAACTAGCTGAAAAATGCCATCAATTTTAGTACATGTTATGTAAAGGAGTCCCTTTCATATGGATAGATAAATTCTAGGAATCATTTAAAAAGATAAAAGAGTACCTCCTAAAACCACCTATGTTGATTCTACCAATAGATGGGAAGCCCCTCATACTATATGTATCTATAACAACAATAACACTAGGGACACTACTTTCTCAAAATGACCATGTTGAGTAGAAACTTGGTGGGGTATGAACTCAAATACACTCCTATCAAATGGGCCTGCTTGGAAGTGGTCTTTGTAGAATTTTTTTTAAGGCATTACATGTTGAACCACCAAACAAATTTAGTAGAAAAAATTGATCCACTCAAGTATCTTCTCAATATTGCAATGTTAACAGGGCGGTTAGAAAATTCAGTCATGGTACTTAGTAAATTTGACATCCAATATGTTGTGAACAAGGTAATAAAAGGACAATTAATAGTGGATCAATTCATAGACATACCAAAACAAGCAAAAAATCCCCTCATAGATGATTTTATAGATGAGTCACTACTCATTATTGAGACAAGTAATGTATGGAAGATGTAATTTGATGGCTCCTATACCAATCATGGGTCAGGTGTTGGGGTACTGTTCATTACCCCAGAAGGTGACACAATATCCAAATCATTCAGAATAACATTCCCTTGTACAAATAATATATCAAAATATGAGGCTCTATTAACATGATTACGTATGACAGTCAAGTGGAAGATCAAAAGTACACAAATTTTAAGAGGTTCACAGTTAGTCATTAACTAGTTCAATGAAAACTATGACACAAAGGATGAGAAATTCACTCCCTATAAGAAAATGGTTGACAAATTCAAGCTTTACTAAGCTGTCAAAATCACATTTTATGAGATACCCCACATATAGAATAAAGTACCAGACATTATGGAAACCATTGAATCACTCTTAGACATACCTAACAATGTATCACATTATGGGTTCTTAGTGGAATAGCTATTGGTCCTAGCTTTCGATGTCCCATAATTTGAAATGGTTTGTGAAATTTTTGGTCTCGGGTCACCTTGGTACCTAGACACTTATAATTCCATCCATTCCAAGATTTTACCTAATAACTTGTCCAATAACCAACACAAGAACTTTATTTTAAAATCCTCTCACTATGACATTATTGGAGATACCTTATATCGATGAGCCATTGGTAATGCCCTACTTTGATGTCTTCATAATACAAAAGAACAAACAAATTTACATGAAGTGCATGAAGGAATTTGTGGTGCCCATTCCAATGGTCCTAACTTAGCTAAAAATATTATGCGGCTAGGATACTATTGGCTCACTATGGAACAAGAGGCATATTGATTTGTCAAAAGATGTGGAAAATGTCAAGTTCATGGTGATCTCATTCATGCTCTAGCATAGGAACTAAGGCCTATCACTTTTCCTTGGCCCTTTTCTCAATGGGGACTCAACCTCCAAGGAAAAATTCACCTCACTTCCTCAAATGGCCATAAATTCATTATAACCATTGTTGATGGGTGTTTTATGCACTTATCAACATAGGTAATGCATACGTGCATCTCCTCTCTTGAAAGAAAATCTTCCGCAATCAAATTGCAGAACACTATCCCAAGGTTTCAAATGTCAGGTCTTGACAGTGCATGGAATATATCTAAGTTATTTCATGTGATTTGCTGGAATCACAAAGCGGACTTACGAATGAGTTACAAAGTGGGGAAGATGGATCTATAAATGGAGTTCTTAAGATGGGAGAGTTGCTATGCATTTTCTGCAGGTTCAAACAATAGTCTTGAACTACATTTTATCATTGAATTTAGCTTTATAATGTGCAATAAACCTTGCCTAAGGTTACCTATTAAAAAAAAAAGGAAAAAGGGCAAGGAAGAGAAGAGATTCCTGGATCTGAAACTATGAATGAACAATGATCGTGGAGGCTGTTACAGTAGACAAACTCCCTAAACTGGGTTTTGCTTGGCCAAGAGGATCCTACAGTTACACAAAACTAGTGCAATATTCTAAGGACTATAGATTTTAATTTTGCATACACACATCATGAACATGCAAGTGAACTAAGTTGCAACATAAAATTAAAGAAGCTCATACTAGCTTTACAAAGTGATTCATCATTAACAAACCACAAAAAGCATGAGCTGGAAATTCATCAAATACTATAATAACAAACACCATCATCACTTCCCTTCAAAAAAATAATTACTAAACTAATAGGGAAGTAGAACCATGCACAAATAATGAGAAAACTCAAAAGGAAAAAACAATAAATCATGCAATGTTGCTTTCTATTGTTGTAAAATTCTTTTACACTAGCTCTACAACCTTTTAAAAATGAGGGAAAAACCCCTATTTATAGTTTTCAAAATCTTCAATGAATGGCTAGGATTGAATTACATTGTGTGGCCCAAATTAAATTACATGAGGGCTTCACCTACCCCATAATATTCAAAAAATTAAAATATATTTGTTTTCCTTTTCCTATTTTGTCTTATAGTGTCCAAGTGTTGTAGCAGTTTTGTCTTCTAGTTGATTTCCCTTTTACTATAGTTGAAACTGCCTAAAAGTTCCCCTTTGGTTGATGGAATTGTAACATTCTTCATTGGATAAAATAGGCTCATTGATGATTGGAATCAATGGATTGGTTTCCCTTGATTTGGGCGGACAAACCCTTAAAGATAATCATCATCTCATGAAAAGTAGGACAACTCACTTTATGCTTTCTTCAAAGCGACCCCCTTGCATTTTTGTCATTGAATTCCCTTGCACAAGCCTTCTTCTAATGTGAGATCTATTGATGAGTGCCACAAGGAGAGGTGGGCATAGGAGCTATGTGCTTTCCTTGTTCAACTTTCTCAATGGGTCTCCTCGATGGACCCATAATAGGCTTCTTGAAACCTACATGCATGAAGTATCATGAGTGCTTTCATACACAAATCAAGGAAAATGTTAGTCAATTCTTGCAAAATCCTTGTTAGATTCACCCATAAATCATCAAAAGATCATAATATTCATATTTGGAACTCATTTAGACCATAAACATTAATGTGTGCTCTAAAGGGGCTGAGTTACAGAACATCCAAGGATGGATGAAGTTACTGGAATAGCCGTGGAGGGACGAGTTCTAGAAATGGCCATGAAGGGGTCAGATTTCGAGAGTTGGAACACCAGGGGTGAATAGAAGGAAAAACGACAAAGCATAGATGAGGTTTCAGAAATGGCCACAGGGGCTTGAGTTTTGGAATAGCCAGCCCAGATGAACAAAGTTCTTAGAACAACCGTAGAGGGATGAAGTTCTAGAAGCCAAAACATCAGGGGCAGATGGATGAAAAATGACAAAGGGGGGATGGAGTTCTAGAAACAACCACAAAAGGGTTGGGTTCCAGAATAGCTAGGGAGGAACAAAGTTCCCATAATAGCCACAGAGGGATGAAGTTCAAGAAATGACCATGGAGGGGCCAGGTTTAGGGCACTGGAACGTCGGGGACAAATAGATGAAAAAATGGAAAAGGCGAGACAGAGTTCCAAAAATGACCATGGAGGGGCCAGGTTCTGGAACAACCAGGGACAGACAAAGTGCCTAGAATAGTCACATAGGGTCAGGCTTCTGAAATAGCTAGGGACAAATGAAGTTCTCAGAACAGTCATAGAGGGATGAAGTTTTAGAAATAGCCAAAGAGGGGCTAGGTTTCGATAGAAAAAACTGCGCGAGGATGGATGGATGAAAAATGGTCGCAAAGGGATGGAGTTCTGGAAGCCAGAACATTAGGGGCAGATGGATGAAAAATGACAAAGGAGGGATGGAGTTCCAAAAACAACCATAGAAGGATTGGGTTCCAGAATAGCCAGGGACGAACAAAGTTCCCATGATAGCCGTGGAGGGACAAAGCTCAAGAAATTACCATGGAGGGGCCAGGTTTAGGGAGCCAGAATGTTGGGGACAGCCGTATGAAAAAATGGCAAAGGCGAGACAAAGTTCCAGAAATGACCGTGGAGGGGCCGGGTTTTGGAACAGCCAGGGATAAACGAAGTGCCTGGAACAACCGCAGAGGGTCTGGGTTCTGAAATAGCTAGGGACAAATGAAGTTCTCAGAATAGTCATAGATGGAAAAAGTTTCAAAAATAGCCAGAGAGGGGTTGGGTTCCGATAGGAAAAATGCGCTAGGATGGATGGATGAAAAATAGTCACATAGGGATGAAGTTCTGAAAACGGCCATGCAGGTGCCCGGTTTCAGAACAACCATGGATTGACGAAGTTCATGGAACAGTCATGGAGGGATGGTGTTTCGAAAATGGCCATGGAGGGGTTGGGTTCTAGAGGACGGAATTTCGGGGTGGACATATGAAAAAATGGCAAAGGAGAGATGGAGTTCAAGAAACAGCCATGAAGTGGTTGGGTTCCGGAACAACCAGGGATATACGAAGTTCTCGAAACTGTCATAGAGGGGTCAAGTTCCAGAACAACTAGGGATGGATGAAGTTTTTGGAATAGTCATGGAGGGAGAAAATTCAAAAAATGGCCACGGAGGGATGAAGTTCCAGAAACGGCCATAGAGGGGCCGGGTTCTGGAGGCCAGAATGCTAGGGGAAGACAAATGAAAAAATAGTCACTAAGGGATGGAGTTTCAAAAAAAAACATGGAGGGGTCGGGTTCCAGAATAGCCAGGGATAGATGAAGTTCCTATAACAATCACAGAGGGACAAAGTTCATGAAACGACCGTAAAGGGGTCGAGTTCTAGAGTCCGGAATGCCGAGGATGGACAGATGAAAAAACAAAAAAAGGAGAGATGAAGTTCAGGAAATGGCGATGGAGGGGTTGGGTTCTAGAACACCCAGGGATAGATGAAGTTCCTAGAACAACCACATAAGAGTTGGGTTCTGGAACAACCAGGGATGAACGAAGTTCCCAGAATAGCCACAGAGGGATGAAGTTCTAGATTGAAAAAAATTGTATCTTCCCAGAACTTAAAAAATCCTTGGTAGTTCACTTAGGCACCACAAAAACATACCAAATCCATAGGAAACATGTCTACAAAGTCAAAAATGAAGTAAAAAGTGAATTGAGCGAGTAGGGATTAGGCTTGGAGCACATCGAGGCAACGAGCGAAGGGAAACCCAGAGGGGCACTTTCGTGCAAGAAAAAGACTTAGTGAAACTTAGGTAGGTGACTTTTCTCAGGAGAATTTGATCATTTGATGACACATGACTGATCTAAGCTCCAAGAAAGGTGCACACAAAATGAGACGAGAGAAAAGCAGCCCGTCAAGAGAAAAAAGAGGGGGTCCCTACCTACAACAGGGCGTGTGTGCAAAACATTCACAACAAATGGAGACTTTCTCTCAAAATTCTCTAAAGAATTTTGATGAAAAATTTGATTCACGAACCCAAAATATTTGGTTTCACTCTTCACACCCAACCAAAGGATCAAAACCACTAGATAATCCAACCTTCAGTATGCTAAAAATCCAAGTGTGTGCAGTTTCTTCAATTACCATCCTTTAGTTGCTATAGGAACCCAAACTTCATCAAGTTAAGCTACGTAGTTTATTCTAACTCCAAAATCATCTAGGACATTTCCTTACTACCAGTCAGGCATCCATAGCCTTGGCGAGGTTGTCGATGTAATTCTCCCAAACATTATTCTACTGTCACTCAAGCATCCATAGCCCCGGTAGAGTTGCTCAGATAGCTCTGAAAGAATTAATTTATTTTCTGTTGATTTTCAATATTTTTTTGCTTTCTTTTGCTTTCTTTTCTCTTTTCAAAACTTTTATTTCAGCCCACAAGCAATGAAGCTCGCACTCAAGCCTAAGAATCACAGTGGCACTGGAGTAGAATTTTAGATTGTTCACTTAACTAGACATCACAAAGGACCTACAACGACCATCAGATTCTTAAAATTTGTGAGAGATATAAGATTCTAGAATACTTAAAAATCAGACCAACCAATGACTTATCCACTTTGAATCAAACATCCAGATTGCTTGATACCATCAAAAGGCCTTCACCATCCACTCTGAAAACTTGATTAGAGTTTGACAAAGAAATAAATAGAACAAACCCAGGTGATAAGTATGGTTTTTGTGCACACAGATGTGCCTAGCCAAAGTAGAGTGACCCCAAGCAAAGAATTAGTAGAGTGAGAGAAAAAAAAAGAAACCAAACCAAGCAAAAAGAAAACACCAAAACTAACCAAAGCAGGAAAGAGAAAGAAGACAACAAAGAAACTAATCTAATGCAAGCAACCTACAACGAAAAAAATAACCTAAGGAAAGCAGGAAAGTGGAGTATTTACAGGAAACCTAGACTACTCAAAATGAGCTATGTATAAAGATATTTACAAATAACTACATTCAGGAAAGGCCAACTAACACTCACGCCCATTGGATTTCACAATGCATGGCCTAGAAAATGAGAAATCATTATAGTTCTAAACCATGCAAATTTATCCTTATATTCAAAGAAAATAAATTCAATATTGTAGCATTCAAATTCTACCCCAAGATCATGAGGAATCAGCAATTGAGGAGGCTCACTAAACCAATGATTAATCCATAAACACGTTTGTTTTCCCTCATTCCCATCATCAAAATGATAAGTGGAGCTATGAAAATTAATATGAGCAAGGAAGGATAGAACCTGGATTTTGTTGTGCAATTGTGGCAGTGTTTGACATTCGAGAGTGAGAATTGCATTGTCAGTCCTTGCATCGGTAACCTTGGGAGAGCATGGTGGATGATGCAGCATTTCAGGCATCAAACCTTAATAAGGCAGGGATAACAGGGCAACAAACACTTCTTCATGTCTTGTGTGGGATCGCCAATCCATATCAGTTGTTCTTCGAGAAGATAGACTTCATTTTGTTGATCTTCTGCAAACCAAGTGTCCACTTGATTGCTATCCTTCAAAGGAAACTTATTTTTCCACTTCCTTTCCCAAGTGTTGTCCTTATTTATGTGGTGTTCAATGTCATGGGATAATGACATGCGGGAATCTACCTTATTGTAGCCATCTAAAAATGAAGGAGGGTCAGCAACGATCATGGAAAAAGTACTCAAAGTTGCATCTTGTAGTTGACAAGGTGCTTCATCTCTGTTGGTAGCTATCCCAACACCCCTGCCTTTGTATTGTTCTCTTTGTTGTTCATGCATCTCATCATGACATTCACTTGTTTCCTCTTGCTCACTGTCATTGTAGATGGAGAAGGAACCCCTCTCCCAATCCAAAAATTCTAGTGCATCACCACTAAGAGGCTCAAGGAGTATGTCTTAATCACTACCGTCTTCTAGAATGTGCTCTTCCTTGGCATGAGCATACCTTTGCAGTACAGTTCCCAATAGAAATAATTCATCAATTGTGTTGGGTCTTAAAAAGGTAGGTTTGAACCACACGAGGTTTCCAAGATCTCATAGTGCTTTTGGCCAATGTACAAGGCCAATTGACGCAATTGGGCCTTTTGCTCTTTAGGCTCTACTAAACATAGGTGGATGAACCAATATGAATAATGCAGATTTAAAATATGTTTCCTACTCAAACAATCTATTCACAATGGAAAATGGAAGTGAATAGATACAATACTGACTGCTACTCCTACTCCATAAAAGAAAGGATTTGAAAATATTATTTTATATGAAATTTGTTTTCTGGGTTGTGATAGATCAGTGCCTTCTATCCACATGGGTAATGGAGTCAAAAAATTAAAAACTTTTAGTGTTTCCCTCTTTGTCTCAATTCTAGTTGTTAGGCACTCTGAAATGAAACTATATGACTAGTATAAAAATTCATTAATTCATGACTAGCATAAATTGTGCTAGAATGTTTCTTTATCAAGTTCTTCTTTTATTATCCAAAAGAGATCCTTAAATCACTATGACTTATTCAAAATAATTTAAATCTGACTTGTAGACACCAATCAAATAAATCACACAAAATGAGAGTGCACTTTGATAAATCGGAGATATACTTGATATGCTGATTTAAATAATTAAAGGATCTCAAGTTGGAGAAAACCAAATAAAGAATCTAAATGTTTGTATCAAAACAACTAAACACAGTAAGGGTTTCACCAGTTCAAAATAGTTTTTCTATTGATTCTTCTTCAAGAAAGTCTATCATTGTTTTTATTCCCCGTCTTCATTTTCCGTCAAAATCTAGCTATTCTAACTACTACTACCTACTCCTCTCTAACTCATTTTTCAATTCATTTATAAAACATACCTCAAGGGTCATGACCCTTCACTTTCATGTTACAACCATTTACATTCATTGACAAAAATTAAAATATTTAATTAAGTCTCCTTATCGGAAAATTAAATATTTCAATTATAATCTCACCATTTATTTATTTCTTTATACCTTACCACTTCTTACATTTCATTATTTCTGTGAAGTCTTCTTTTATATTTACCACTCTACCGTAGTCAACGTTTTGTCCTCCCATGGTGTCGCAGTGCTTTGAATTTGACTGTCTTCTCTTCCTCCACCATGCTACCGCACCCTTTTTTTTTTTCACCCGTGATATAGCGGTGACCAACACTGATTGTTAACTTTTTTGTCCATTGCGCTACCACGATTATCATTTCTCCTCCCCATGGTTCAGTGGTAAGACTTGTTGTCACCTGCACGGTCTCATCCTTTTCTCTCCCAACTACCACCGCACCACCGTGGTCTCTATCTTTTCGACACATGGTATTGTGGTGATCATTTCCCACTATCACATTAGTTGTCCACTGCGGTCACCATGATAACTGCCAGCGGTATCATGATATCTGCTTAGCTTGCTACCTCAATCATCCACTAACCCCTCACCATGCTATCGCAGTATTGTGATGCCTCCTTTGTCGCCACCTTATCGTTAACTCACCACCCACCGCACTATCATGGTCTGTGGTTTGACTCTGTGCGGTGTGGTGGTAAGCCTTTACTAACCATTTCTCAACTGAAATCGCCATACCACAAGCCACTTTGAAAAACATCATGGTATAGCGGTGAAGGCTATGGAGGTTAAACAATGGCAGTAAAAGGTATTTTATCATAATGGATGGGGGTAAAATGAGTTATTATGAAAATATAGGAAAATAATGAGTTTAATAGAGTAAAACCCCTTAGTTTTTTTAATGGAAAATTTGGGTTCTAACAGTGGCTCCTATTGGGGTTGAGTGATTTTGCAAATCACTTTAAGAATCCAGAATTTTTTGGGAGAGAAGACCGAGCAAAGGATGGAAAATGAGTGCAATGGAAAATGGAGGGAATGAACAGGTGAAAGAGATGAAAAATGGAAGATGAAGCATAGAGGTTAGAAAACCCTACAATATTTTACATGGAAAGAAAAAAAATAAGGGAACTTTTGAGCATGTCCATGTACTGGAAAACCCAGATCCTTCCTAGAATACTATGCATGGAAGAGAATGTTTAAAGAGGTTCGTTTAAGAATTTTCCATGCATTGGAAAGCCTCAATCCTCTATGTATGCTATGGTTTAAAATTCAAACCATAAAGGATGGCCCGAAGCCACCCCAAAATAAAAGACCTGCACTTTCCTTTGTCATAATTTTTTTTTTTAGTAGAGCTCATCAAGTTTCTTTTAGAAATTTCCATTCCATTTGCCCTGCAACATGCACTATCATTAAAAAAATTTAGGGAATCATTGTATTCAACCTGACTCATATTCATTTCACCACTTTTCATCTCATCATTATTCTCATCATATGACAAATCTTCTTCATCTTTAGCACACAAAGTGTATCCACATTCAACAAAAATTCATAGGCTTGCTCATTATCATATGTTGTTGAATGATCCAGTAGTTGTACTAGGACTTGAAAATGTGAATGCTTCACATAGGAATCGACAAATTTTATCTCATCAACATCTTCTAGAACAATCAAATAATAATTAATTTCCATTTATTTTCTATCACCAGTTGGCATTGACACATATCTCTAATCCATATAGTCATCTTAATACATACTTGAATCAAAAAATATTGAGCATTCATCATCAATGATATGCAAACAAGTATTCTTCTCTTGTAGGAAAAAATTATTCAAATCACATACCTCTTCTTGGATAGACATGGATCTTTGATCAACTTCAAATAATTCCTGATCACTATGAGAGATGCACATGGGGTCATATCAATTGTTACACATAGTATCTTCACTGTCAAAGCAGATACATGCTAGAGCAAAAACTTCAGAATCATCTTTATGTGCATACTTTTGGTATTCAATAGTTAACAAATATGAAACTTTCTCACCATTGAGTGAATGGGTCTCTGCTTCTATATCTTCTACCATGTCTCCAAATTCTTGATCTTTATAAGAACTGCAAGAATCACCCTATTGTAGATCAAAATTTAAAAGTTCTTCTTCACAATTTATATCACAATCTGTTATGCAAGAGAGACTATCCATATTTTCATTGTTAGATGGCATGATATCTTCTTCTAATTCAACATTTGATTTTTTTTTTATGTACTCCCCAGATGATATGGCCCCACCAATATCATTAATGTTGCAATCATCTTCCAAATCTGAAAATTTGTCATTAGAAATCATATTAGCACATGCTTCCTTTGTTTGTTGCATTGTTTGAGCATCGGTGATATCACTATCAGATTTATTGTTGCCAGTATCCATATACAGTGTCCCAAGTATGGAATCAATAAATTTATTCAATACACCAAAGGCACACTATTTTGATGACTTTGACCAATAAACTAATTCAAGCTCTGATGCTCTTAGAAATTGTACAACAAAAGTGGGTCTTGTAGTCTTATAATGAGGAGGTAATTGAATACAGATGTCTGCCATCCTGTTGTATAAATAAATTATAGATTCTCCCTTATATCTCCTTATGTCCAAAAAGGAATCCTCAAGATTTTTCCCTCTTTCTTGAATTTGAATATACTCGTCAAAATTGTTTTTCTATGAATAGAGTACATCACCTTTATTACCAAAGTTCTTAGTTGCATTAGTGAACACTTGTGGTATCCAAGATCTCTTGGCATTTGTATCTTAATTCTCACTATATGATGGCCTATTTGGTGATGTACTTGGAGCACCCTTCACTCACAATTGCAGCAATTTTTGGTTCTCTTGTAGCATTTTTTGTTTCCATTGTAGTGTTTGTTGCTCCAATTATTTTAACTCTTTTATTGACTGTTGTCCTCTTTCTGCTTCTGACATCATAAAAAAATGTTACTATTCCACAACACCCATGCATTATTTATTAAAATGAAACAGATTTGCCACCTACTTTTCCCAAAATTAAGAAAAATATTTTGATATTGCTTTGGCTTTCCCCAGTGGAATCCCCTATGAACTCAAATGAATGCAAAAATTTGAAACTTTGTTGACTCTACAATTTGAAAGGTTGGAACCAAATTTTCTAATGTTTTTCCATGGCAGAGTCACCAAACTCTTGGGTCTCAAAAATGTAGGTTTGAACCACAAGAGATTTCCAAGCTCTCACAATGCTTTTGCCCAATGTACAAGGCCAATTGATGCAATTGAACCTTATTCTATTCAGGCTCTGCTAAACCTAGGTGGGTGAACCTATATGAATAATGTAGATTTAAAATATTTTTCTTGCTCAAACAGTCTATTCACAATGGAAAATGGAAGTAAATAGATAAAATACCGATTGCTACTCCTACTGCATAAAGGAAAGGATTTGAAAATGTTATTTTATATGAAATTTGTTTTCTGGGTTGTGATAGATCAATTCCTTTTATCCACATGGGCAACAAAGTCAAAAAATAAAAAAATGTTTGTGTTTTCCTCTCTGTCTCAATTCTAGTTGTTAGGCACTCCGAAAATGAAACTATATGACTGGCATAAAAATTCATTAATTCATGACTAGCATAAATTGTGTTGGAATGTTTCTTTATCAAATTCTTCTTTAATTATCCAAAAGAGATCCTTAAATCACTGTGAATTATTCAAAATAATTTAAATCTGACTTGTAGACACCAATCAAATAAATCACACAAAATGAGAGTGCACTTTGATAAATCGGAGATATACTTGATATGCTGATTTAAATAATTAAAGGATCTCAAGTTGGAGAAAACCAAATAAAGAATCTAAATGTTTGTATCAAAACAACTAAACACAGTAAGGGTTTCACCAGTTCAAAATAGTTTTTCTATTGATTCTTCTTCAAGAAAGTCTATCATTGTTTTTATTCCCCGTCTTCATTTTCCGTCAAAATCTAGCTATTCTAACTACTACTACCTACTCCTCTCTAACTCATTTTTCAATTCATTTATAAAACATACCTCAAGGGTCATGACCCTTCACTTTCATGTTACAACCATTTACATTCATTGACAAAAATTAAAATATTTAATTAAGTCTCCTTATCGGAAAATTAAATATTTCAATTATAATCTCACCATTTATTTATTTCTTTATACCTTACCACTTCTTACATTTCATTATTTCTGTGAAGTCTTCTTTTATATTTACCACTCTACCGTAGTCAACGTTTTGTCCTCCCATGGTGTCGCAGTGCTTTGAATTTGACTGTCTTCTCTTCCTCCACCATGCTACCGCACCCTTTTTTTTTTTCACCCGTGATATAGCGGTGACCAACACTGATTGTTAACTTTTTTGTCCATTGCGCTACCACGATTATCATTTCTCCTCCCCATGGTTCAGTGGTAAGACTTGTTGTCACCTGCACGGTCTCATCCTTTTCTCTCCCAACTACCACCGCACCACCGTGGTCTCTATCTTTTCGACACATGGTATTGTGGTGATCATTTCCCACTATCACATTAGTTGTCCACTGCGGTCACCATGATAACTGCCAGCGGTATCATGATATCTGCTTAGCTTGCTACCTCAATCATCCACTAACCCCTCACCATGCTATCGCAGTATTGTGATGCCTCCTTTGTCGCCACCTTATCGTTAACTCACCACCCACCGCACTATCATGGTCTGTGGTTTGACTCTGCGCGGTGTGGTGGTAAGCCTTTACTAACCATTTCTCAACTGAAATCGCCATACCACAAGCCACTTTGAAAAACATCATGGTATAGCGGTGAAGGCTATGGAGGTTAAACAATGGCAGTAAAAGGTATTTTATCATAATGGATGGGGGTAAAATGAGTTATTATGAAAATATAGGAAAATAATGAGTTTAATAGAGTAAAACCCCTTAGTTTTTTTAATGGAAAATTTGGGTTCTAACAGTGGCTCCTATTGGGGTTGAGTGATTTTGCAAATCACTTTAAGAATCCAGAATTTTTTGGGAGAGAAGACCAAGCAAAGGATGGAAAAATGAGTGCAATGGAAAATGGAGGGAATGAACAGGTGAAAGAGATGAAAAATGGAAGATGAAGCATAGAGGTTAGAAAACCCTACAATATTTTACATGGAAAGAAAAAAAATAAGGGAACTTTTGAGCATGTCCATGTACTGGAAAACCCAGATCCTTCCTAGAATACTATGCATGGAAGAGAATGTTTAAAGAGGTTCGTTTAAGAATTTTCCATGCATTGGAAAGCCTCAATCCTCTATGTATGCTATGGTTTAAAATTCAAACCATAAAGGATGGCCCGAAGCCACCCCAAAATAAAAGACCTGCACTTTCCTTTGTCATAATTTTTTTTTTTAGTAGAGCTCATCAAGTTTCTTTTAGAAATTTCCATTCCATTTGCCCTGCAACATGCACTGTCATTAAAAAAATTTAGGGAATCATTGTATTCAACCTGACTCATATTCATTTCACCACTTTTCATCTCATCATTATTCTCATCATATGACAAATCTTCTTCATCTTTAGCACACAAAGTGTATCCACATTCAACAAAAATTCATAGGCTTGCTCATTATCATATGTTGTTGAATGATCCAGTAGTTGTACTAGGACTTGAAAATATGAATGCTTCACATAGGAATCGACAAATTTTATCTCATCAACATCTTCTAGAACAATCAAATAATAATTAATTTCCATTTATTTTCTATCACCAGTTGGCATTGACACATATCTCTAATCCATATAGTCATCTTAATACATACTTGAATCAAAAAATATTGAGCATTCATCATCAATGATATGCAAACAAGTATTCTTCTCTTGTAGGAAAAAATTATTCAAATCACATACCTCTTCTTGGATAGACATGGATCTTTGATCAACTTCAAATAATTCCTGATCACTATGAGAGATGCACATGGGGTCATATCAATTGTTACACATAGTATCTTCACTGTCAAAGCAGATACATGCTAGAGCAAAAACTTCAGAATCATCTTTATGTGCATACTTTTGGTATTCAATAGTTAACAAATATGAAACTTTCTCACCATTGAGTGAATGGGTCTCTGCTTCTATATCTTCTACCATGTCTCCAAATTCTTGATCTTTATAAGAACTGCAAGAATCACCCTATTGTAGATCAAAATTTAAAAGTTCTTCTTCACAATTTATATCACAATCTGTTATGCAAGAGAGACTATCCATATTTTCATTGTTAGATGGCATGATATCTTCTTCTAATTCAACATTTGATTTTTTTTTTATGTACTCCCCAGATGATATGTCCCCACCAATATCATTAATGTTGCAATCATCTTCCAAATCTGAAAATTTGTCATTAGAAATCATATTAGCACATGCTTCCTTTGTTTGTTGCATTGTTTGAGCATCGGTGATATCACTATCAGATTTATTGTTGCCAGTATCCATATACAGTGTCCCAAGTATGGAATCAATAAATTTATTCAATACACCAAAGGCACACTATTTTGATGACTTTGACCAATAAACTAATTCAAGCTCTGATGCTCTTAGAAATTGTACAACAAAAGTGGGTCTTGTAGTCTTATAAGGAGGAGGTAATTGAATACAGATGTCTGCCATCCTGTTGTATAAATAAATTATAGATTCTCCCTTATATCTCCTTATGTCCAAAAAGGAATCCTCAAGATTTTTCCCTCTTTCTTGAATTTGAATATACTCGTCAAAATTGTTTTTCTATGAATAGAGTACATCACCTTTATTACCAAAGTTCTTAGTTGCATTAGTGAACACTTGTGGTATCCAAGATCTCTTGGCATTTGTATCTTAATTCTCACTATATGATGGCCTATTTGGTGATGTACTTGGAGCACCCTTCACTCACAATTGCAGCAATTTTTGGTTCTCTTGTAGCATTTTTTGTTTCCATTGTAGTGTTTGTTGCTCCAATTATTTTAACTCTTTTATTGACTGTTGTCCTCTTTCTGCTTCTGACATCATAAAAAAATGTTACTATTCCACAACACCCATGCATTATTTATTAAAATGAAACAGATTTGCCACCTACTTTTCCCAAAATTAAGAAAAATATTTTGATATTGCTTTGGCTTTCCCCAGTGGAATCCCCTATGAACTCAAATGAATGCAAAAATTTGAAACTTTGTTGACTCTACAATTTGAAAGGTTGGAACCAAATTTTCTAATGTTTTTCCATGGCAGAGTCACCAAACTCTTGGGTCTCAAAAATGTAGGTTTGAACCACAAGAGATTTCCAAGCTCTCACAATGCTTTTGCCCAATGTACAAGGCCAATTGATGCAATTGAACCTTATTCTATTCAGGCTCTGCTAAACCTAGGTGGGTGAACCTATATGAATAATGTAGATTTAAAATATTTTTCTTGCTCAAACAGTCTATTCACAATGGAAAATGGAAGTAAATAGATAAAATACCGATTGCTACTCCTACTGCATAAAGGAAAGGATTTGAAAATGTTATTTTATATGAAATTTGTTTTCTGGGTTGTGATAGATCAATTCCTTTTATCCACATGGGCAACAAAGTCAAAAAATAAAAAAATGTTTGTGTTTTCCTCTCTGTCTCAATTCTAGTTGTTAGGCACTCCGAAAATGAAACTATATGACTGGCATAAAAATTCATTAATTCATGACTAGCATAAATTGTGTTGGAATGTTTCTTTATCAAATTCTTCTTTAATTATCCAAAAGAGATCCTTAAATCACTGTGAATTATTCAAAAGAATTTAAATCTAACTTACAGACACCAATCAACTAAATCAAACAAAATGAGAGTGCATTTTGATAAATTAGATATACTTGATATGCTGATTTAAATAATTAAAGGATTTCAAGTTGGAGAAAACCAAATAAAGAATCTAAATTATTGTATCATAACAATGGAACATAGTAAGGGTTTCACCAATTCAAAATAGTTTATCCATTGATTCTGCATCAAGAAATTTTGTCATTGTTTTCATTCCCAATCTTCATTTTCCATCAAAATATAACTATTCCATCTACTACTACCTCCTCCTCTCTAACTCATTTTTCAATTCATTTATACAACATATCTCAAGGGTCATGACCATTCAATTTCCTGTTAGAATCATTACATTGATTGACAAAAATTAAAATATTTAATTAAGTTGCCTTATTGGAAAATTAAATATTTCAATTATAATCTTGCCATTTTTTTATTTCTTTATACCTTACCACTTTTTAAATTTCATTATTGTTGTGAATTCTTCTTTTATATTTACCACTCTACCGCGGTCAATGTTTTATCCTCCCATGGTGCCACGGTACTTTGACTTTGATTGTCTTCTCTTCCTCCATTGCACTACCACACCCTTCATTTTTTTCACTTGTAATATACCAGTGACCAGATCTGATTGATACCTCTATTGTCCATCGCGCTACCACAATAATCATTTCTCCTCCCTACGGTTTAGCGGTAAGACATCTTGTCACCTCCATGGTCTCATCCTTTCCTCTTCCAACTACCACTAAGCCACTGCGAACTCTATCCTTTCTACATGCAATATCATGGTATCATGGTAGTCGTTACCTGTTGTCACATTAGTTGTCTACCCCGGTCACCATGGTCATCGTGATAACCACCAGTAGTACTGTAGTATCCACTTAGCCTGCTTCCTCAATCGTCCTCTAACCCCTGACTAGGCTACCATAGTCTCCAATCTAACCGGCTATGGTATCACGGTGCCTCCTCTGCCACCACCTTTTCGTTAACTCACCACCCATTGTGCTACCGTGGTTCTTGGTTTGACCATGTACGGTGTGGCAATAAGCCTTTAGTGACCATTTCTCAACTGCAATTTCCATACCATGAGCCAATTTGAAAAATCTCGTGGTATAGCGGTGAAGGCTATGAAGGGTAAACGATGGCGAAGGTATTTTATCATTATGGATGGGGGTAAAATGAGTTATTATGAAAATATAGTAAAATAACGAGTTTACAAAAGAAAACCCCTTAATTTTTTTAATGGAAATTTTGGGTTCTAACAAATTGATGGCACCTCATCAAGGGGACCAAAATCCATTATGAAATCTCCCTCCAAGGACTTGTAATAAATTGTATCTTCCATCGTGCACAAATTCTCCTAAAGAGGGATAAATTCTTGATGACTGGTGGACAACCTTCTCGTTTGATCTACTTCATCACTCGCAAGCTCGAGATTGTATTGATGTCCTTCTTCTATTGATGTCCCAACATCCTTTTGAGGACTACCTTCAACTAAGTTATCACTTGGCTCAATATCTTGGTCCTCACATTTCATCCTTGAAGCAACTACAGGAAGTGGTGTGCCCATTTGCCTTGATTGTTCTTTGAATTTCTTGATGGCCTCTTGGCATCTAGTCCACATGTGAACTACGAGTGTGATGAATTATGAAGTATACAACAATTCAGAAGTAGTAGCATGTCCAAATCCACTTGGTATTTAAGCTTTGACTAATCCTTTGCTAATCTGGAGATGATTTGGTCATATCTTTCTACTACTGGGTCCTAATCATCACTTGAAAAAGAAGCTTGATGGTAGACAACCATGGCGAGTGGTTGTTCACACTCTTCCAAACTTACATTTTCAGATTCTTGATCACTATCGTTTATGAAGGAGAGGTGTTCAAATATAATCTGATTTATTTCTTCATCATGTAATACCCCTCTGTTTTGCTTCTCGTTTCATGTTGCTTATGTTTTGCTTGGATTGCAACTACTGTGATACTGGACACATTTTATTATGATGTTTTGATCACTACTCTTGAGCGACAACTATTATTATGTGATGTGATTATCTGATTTGATTTTACATGCTTTGATGAATGAATACTGACAGTAGAATTATCATGTGATTATTTATGTGAATATTGTTATGACGTAGTGTCAGTCTGTGATGAGTGTATTGGTGAAGGAGATGGGTTCGCATCACTCGCTTGCGAGCGCCCTGCGAATCCGAGATTTCTTCTTCACGGTGTGAATTATATACTGCATATATTATGTTGATTATTTGATTACAGGTTGTAGGTACATGACATCGACTCCACCTGGTTCCACAGGTTTGAGCGTGTCGATCCAACGGTTAAGTTGAATGGGAGATAGTAACTTGGTAACATGTGTCAGGTCTACACCCTAGCCTTAGTGTGTCGTCAGTTCTGATGATTGAGTTATGTTGTATCTTATTGGATGTTTTTGTAATTTTTTGAAATGTGTTAACCCTTTAAATTGATCTTTTGAAAATTGCATTGGCTGGGAGAAATGTTTATTTTATAGTATTTTTATATTATGCTCATTGGTTATATTTAAATTGATTATGGAAATTAAACTTAAATTATTTATTTAATTAAATTTAAATCTCAAGGGATTAAATTTAATTATTAAATAATTCTAAGTAGGTCTATTAAAGTTGAATTAATTTATTTATTAAATTTATATCTCATGGAATTGAATTTAATTATTAAATAATTGAAAGTGTGTTAGTTTAGTTAAAATATTTATTTAATTAGATTTAAATCTCAAGGGATTAAATTTAATTAATAAATAATTGTGAGTAAGTTAATTAAAGTTAAATTATTTATTTAATTAAATTTAAATCTCAATGGATTGGATTTAGTTATTAGATAATTTAATATTAATTATGTAAGTGTATTTGAATTGTAAAATTAAATTAAATCAAAAAGAGAATTATGAGAAATTGAAATTTTACTTAAAAGTCAAAGTTAGGGCCTTCCAATAAAGGGGAAATGAAATTAACTTGTAAATTCAACTTTTGCATTTGAAAGTGAATTAGGGTTACATTAGGTTATTTTTGAAATGTTGTTTTATAAGTTTAGGGCAGAAAAATTTGGGGATTCTTCTTGCTTCATTTTTTGACAGGCAGGAAATTTGTTGGAGAAATTTCGATGAAAGTTTAGAGAATTATTTTCTGTTTGAGGAATTAAATTGAAAGGGGAGAAAAATTCTATGAAGAAGGTGGAGCTATTGGATAGAAGCTTGCTGGAAATTCTTTGCATTGTGGGAAGAGAAATTGTGAAGGGTTCAAAGGAAAATTCTGCATCAAGGAATTTGGTGGCTACAAATAACTAGGTTTTCTGTTATTTCCTTGTGTTATTGTTTCTAGTTTAATCTATTTTGTTTAAATGATAAGAGTTTTGTAAATGGGGAAATTTTCTTGAAACCCTAGGTTAAACTTCTATAGTTTGATATTCAGATTTAATTGTTTTTAAAATGCAAACCCTTTTAGAAAAATTGTGGAAAAAAAAAACTAGATCATTGTATCAATCTTCTTGTGTTTAGATTTTTTGAAAACACAAAGAAAAGGGAATGGTTTCATTTGTTATTCTGAATTTAATCGTTGTTTTGAAAAGTTTCAATGTTGCAAAATTTAGTTTCTGGTTGTTAACTTTTTTTTCTTCGATTTCACTAGTTGAAGAAATTCTGAATTTTTTTATATATATATATGATAATATACATTACATATACCATATTATGAATATGATATATATAATTTACATTATCATATATATAAACCCTTTTATTATTACTATGTTATATTATTCTGTTGGCCACATACGGACCTGAGATACATCGTACCCTGCATACGAATTTATTCTATGTGGAAATTTTTATGTTAATAAATTTTTTGTTGTTTGTGGGGGGGTTCGGCCCCCCACCTTTTTATTGAATGCAAAAGTGGGTATGTAGTACCCACTGGGCAATGCGCCACCCGTATGGGGGACGCACTGTCCAATGAGGACTGCGGCCCCCTCCTTACTCTATTACCAGCCGGTGTACATAGAGTACAGTCGGCACAGGCGTCGATAGTCTACAGACAGTCTGCGGGTACCGGCGGTACCATCCGTCGGACGAGGTACCGTCCAGACCCGCGTACTTTGTTTTTCTTTTAATTTTTTTTTTGTTATTTCAAATTTCGTTTTAAATTTCATTTTATTTATTTTTTATTTGATTTTGTTTATTTAAATTCATTTTTAAATTTTATTTTAATTTCGATTTGGTTTATTTTATATATATAATATTTAATTATATATATATCATATGTATTTTATATTATATATGAATATATATAATATTTAATATATATATATAGTATGTAATTAATATTATATATATATTGTTTATGTAATTTTATTTAAAGTTATTCTTGTATAATCGATTTACTGGATCAAGAAGAAATATTGATTTTAATAGTGCATATTATTATGAGGTTTTTTTCTTGTAAATGTGTGTATTTTATACCTTGCTAAACATGAGAGCATTCAACAACTTAGACATTGAACTATAGTCAAACTCATTATTGCTCAGGATTTGATTTAGTTGTAGAGATTGCGTATTTAATAAAATATTGATTGGTTGATGTAAAGCCTTGAATGAATTATTTTACTTTGCTGCGAAGAGCATTAGATTAGGAACATGGTTTTAGAATAACCAAAAGTAGTATTTTCATTTCCAATGCATGAGTTCATCGATGTATCTTTTAATGAATAATTTGTGAATGATTGTTGAGAAGTTGGGTTGTGAAGTCTTCCAGTTAAACGTGGGTCATTCCCTTGTTGAAAGATTGCTTTGATTTCCCTTGGGTTGTGTTACAATTATCTTGTGTCCTCCTAGTATTGGAGTGGATCCCTTTGTGTTGCCTCCTAGGATTGGAGAGAGTTTATTGGTTCAATTCTGTAGCACTTGAGCAACCCTTGGAGTTAGTTTTGTAGTGTGTTATCCAATTAGAAGAGTGGCTTTTGTTAGGGGCCGGAGCCCAAAGAGGTAAACCGGGAAACCTTCAGAAGTGATTTTAACAACTAAAAACTAAAGTAAATATACTTAGCATATTAGGATGTAGTTCACATTAACCAAGATAAGTTAACCTCACTCACAGGCACAAGGGTTTGTTTGGACTTGGGGTGGGTGAGAAGGCCTGGAATGGCAAGATCACTATCTCGTCCCTATGAGAGGTAGTTGATTCCGCTTGAGTTAGTATGAGTGCTGGGATTCGGTTGAGGTCACCAAGATTTCCGGAGCCTATGAAGAATGCCTAGAGGATATCTCATGACAAACCTTGCGATGACACTCTGTTTAGGATAACACCGTGTTTTGTTGTGCGTATGTTTTCTTTAGCACACTTGATTATATTATGTCTGGAAGTAATGTAACCATGATTAGAGTTTTGACTTTATTGTGCATATGTGTGGTTGAGTCAATTTGTATCAGTATGAGTCTGCCTTTGGTTTGAGGTGGTAGATTTCTCATCCATGTTACTTAATTACTATCTCCTAGCATGGGGGGTGGTCCTTCGGGTACCACATGGTTGGGTGGAACATGCACCATAACCATTGGGTCCCCTTGATCTTCAGTACTTGGTGGTGAGACTTCTTGATGGACATCTCACTTGTCTACCTTTTGGATTCTTGTATTTTATATCTCATAGTGTAATGATATTGTTTTACCCCTCTTGTGTATGAGGTGAACCTTGTAATAATCAGACTTATGTATTTGTACTCATTCCGGGAATGAGGATTGTAATAGATCCTTTGTAATTGATTTATGTAAATGAATGCTTTATCATATCTCGTTTCTTTCTATGATGTTGAATGTTATTACTTGTGTTATTTACTTTCAATGTATTCTAGTTGATGTATGTTATTGGGGTTTTAAGTAATCTCAGTTATGTAACCCTAGGGGATGTTGTCAATTTAGTTGAACATGTGGGTTTAATTCACTTCTTTTAAAAAAAAAAATTGTACGCTTGTTTAGTGAATTGAAACTTCCTCTAGGGTTGCGTGGCGGGGCATTACACATCATCATTCTTTGTTGTCCCAAGGATGTCAACCTTTTCCTCTTTCTGATTCTCAACATCTATGTCAGCTATCTTAGCATATGCTATTGCAAACTTCATTGATTCATCATCAACTATCAATAGCTCCTCTTCCTGAGTGGAGGACTACCCCTTACTGGTGAGTGAGAGCCCTTTCAACTCCATTGTTAGCGAACCTTCACCAAAGCCTTTTTCTATCCCAAGGAAATTAGCTTCTCCTTCTTGATTTTCAACTTTAGTATTTATCATCCCAACATCTATTTTTGTGTAGTTTCTTGGCCTGACTCAAGGTGTTGTCCTCCACATGCTGACAACTTTTCTACCTCATGGGATGACTTATCCTTCTTGATAGTTTGTTGCCCCAAATTTTTTGAACAACCCTTGACTTGGTGATGATGTTTGCACACAATGAACAAGCTATTTCTAAGTGTGGTGCATTGTGAAATGTGCAGCATCTTGACATTAGTACTTCCTCCAATCTTGGTCTATCCTTGCTACCCAAACATTCTTGGATCAACTCTTCAAATTCCTTGGATGCCATGGTTGTCAATTCTTCCTCTGGGTCTAGAAGGGCCAAAGACTCATAGATTTCCCAAAAGGGAATTTCTCCTTGCAAGACTCTTTCAATTATGCTCAAGAAGGTTAGACTCTCCAATTCATTGTGCCTGTGGGTGCCATGAATCCTACATTTATCTACCAATGCAAATTTCTGCAATTATCTCTTCAATCTCCTATTCAAATCTGCACGGAGCTGAGTGATGTTGATTTGCATGTGCTGCTCTATTTCAACTCAATTTTTTTTCATCTTCAAAATTTTCTAATTCTATGTTTCAACATTAAAAGAGATCTCTCTATCTCAAAATTCTTCTTTGAAAGTGTTTGTTCAACTTCCAACTTTCAGCTTTGTAGCAAGAACATGTCATGTCCTTCTAGCGCTAGTTTTGTTGATGGGTGTTTTATGCACTTCTCAACACAAGTAATGCATAGGTGCATCACCTCCCCTGAAAGATAATCTTCCACAATCAAATTGCAGAACACTATCCCAAGGTCTCAAATGTCAGGTCTTGACAGTTCTTGGAATATCGAAGTAAGTTTTCATCATGGAATTTTTCTTTCTATTGTTGTAGAATTCTTTTATACCAGCTCTCCTACTTTTTACAAATGAGGGGAATACCCCTATTTATAGTTTTCCAAATCCCAAATGAACAACCAAGATTGAATTACATTGTGTGGCCCAGATTCAATTACATTAGGGCTTCACCTACCCCATAATATTTAACAATTTAAAATACATTTGTTGTCCTTTTCCTATTTTGTCTTTTAGTGCCCAAGTGTTGTAGCAGTTTTATCTTCTAGCTGATTTCCATTTTACTATAGTTGAAACTGCCTGAAAGCTACCCTTTGCTTGATGGAATTGTAAAAATTTTCATTGGATCAATTAGGCTCATTGACGACTGGCATCAATGGATTGGTTTCCCATGATTCAGGTGGACAACCCCTTAAATATCATCATTTGGTGAAAAGTAGGGCAACTCCCCATATGATTTCTTCAAGGCCACCCCCTTGCATTTTTGTCATTGACTTCCTTGGCACAAGTGTTCTTCTAATGCAAGCTCTATTGATGGGAGCCATGAGGAGAGGTGGGAATAGGAGCTATGTTCTTTCCTTGTTCAAATTTCTCAATGGGTCTCCCCGATGGACCCATGATAGGCTTCTTGAAACCTTCATACATGAAGTGTCGTAAGTGCTTTCATACACAAATCAAAGAAAATATTAGTCAAATATTGCAAACCCATTGTTAGATTCACCCATAAATCATCAAAAGATCATAATATTCATAATTGGAGCTCATTTGGACCATAAAAATTAATGCATTCTCCACATGAGTCGGTTCCGGAATAACCATGAATGAACAAAGTTCTTGGAACAATCGCAGAGGGATGGAGTTCTGGAAATGGTCATGGAGGGGTCAGGTTCCAAGAGTTGGAACATCGAGGGAAAATAAAAGGTAAAATGATAAAGGAGAGACAGAGTTCTAGAAACACGCATAGGGGAGGACAAGTTCTGGAATAGCTAGGGATAAACAAAGTTCCTAGAATAGCCATGGAGGGACGGAGTTCTAGAAACAGCCACAAAGAGGCAAGGTTTCGAAAGCTGGAATGGTAGTGGTGGATGGATTAAAACATGAAAAAGGAGGGATGAAGTTCTGGAAACAGCTAGAGAGGGGTTGGGTTCTATAACAACTAGTGATAGAACAAGTTCCCAGAACATCTACGGATGGACGGAGTTCCAGAAATAGCCATGGAGGGGCCAGCTTCTTGGAGTCAGAATGCCGAGGGTGTGTTAGAACTGAAAATTTCCATAAAAATTCCAAGGGGTTTTTCTCATTTTGAACCTAATATTTTATTGTTTCTTGCATAAAATAATTATTCATCACCCTCTATGATTCTAAGGAAGGTTTTACCCTTATTTCACTACTTCATTTTTGGCATATATATATAGCCCTCATATTTCCCCCCCATTTGATCCTATAATATTTTCATATCTTCTCATGAAAAAATTGTCACCACCTTTTACTAAGTTGAAATATTCTATACTTCTACCACCACTAAGCCTTTGTAGCCTTTATATATATTTTACCTCCATACTATGGCCTCCCACAAATGGGATCACGGTATGGTGCTAGTGGTGAGTGATAGTCTAGGTAACCCTTACCGCTACACCGCAGAGGTTCATCTCAGGGCACACAGTGCTACAAAGAAGGTAAGAGGCCAGGGTGTCGGCCAAAGATTAGTCACCGCCACACCACGCATGGTCAATTCATTGACCATGATATCATGGTGGGGGTGAGATAATAGGCTTAGCAGTAATGAGGAAGTGGTCAGAATGTTTATTGTGGTACCACACATGGTTCTAACGGAGAACACGGTGACCAGGGTGAACAAGGAAATGACAATGAAGATAGTAGTTAATGTTGATTCCACATTACCATAGCTGAGAAGAATGGAGACTGCGGCGACTGTAGTGGACACAAAGGTACCAGTGAAGATGGCTACCGTGGTACCACCACTGGTCACCATGAATACTGTGGTAGCATGGTAACAGCAGGGAGAAGACCATGATGGTTAAGACCGCCATACCAGCGGGGAGAGAAATAGAGACCATAGTAAGGCGGTGGGAGAAAATTCAAATACTATGAAACCACCAACAGGTAAAATCCATACCGCGGTAAGGTGGTAAAGAGTGGAGATAGCCGCGAGGAACGTTCACCACCATAGCACCAGGAGAAAAAAAGAAACCCATGGTTGAGCGGTAAACATAAAGCAGTTGCGCTGCAATGAATATAAAGTGAAATATTAAGAGCGATTAAAGTATTAAGGAAAAGCTAAAGGCAGGAAAAGATACAAAGGCAATATCAAAGCATGAATATATTATTAAATATTTAATTTTTTGATAAGGAAATTCAATTAAATATTTTAATTTTCTCTTAGAGAAATATAAGCGGTTGTAACAAAAAATGAAGGGTCACGACCCTTGGGATGTAATGTATAAATATTTCAAAAAATTAGTTAGAGGAAGGGGAAAAGTAGTGAGAGAAGGAATTAGATTTTTCAGACTGGGGAATGTAAACAATGTACAGAGCCTTTCCTAAAATAGATCAATGGAGATAATGAATTTTAATTGGTGATATTCTATTTTGGTGTTTAGTTGTTATGTTGTGTTAACTCAAGTTCATTTATCTGGTTCTCTCCAACTTGAGATTATTTAAATCATTTAAATCATTTAAATCAACATATTGAGTGTATCTCTGATTTATTAGAATGCATTCCCATTTTGTGTGATTTAGTTGATTGGTGTCTACAGGTCAGATTTAAACTCTTTTAAATAAGTCATAGTAATTTAAATATTTCTTTTGGGGAGTTAAATAAGAACTAGGTTAAGAAACATTCCAACATAATTTATGCAAGTCATAAATTGATGAAGTTTTATGCCAGTTATACAGTTTCATTTTACAAAGTGCCTAACAACCAGAATTAAGCCAGAGACGAAAACACCTATCATTTTCTATTTTTGACTTCATTTCCCATGTGGATAGAAGGCACTAATCTGCCTCAACCCAGAGATAAAATTTCACATCAAACAAGTTATTCAAATCCTTTCTTTTGTGTAGTAGGAGTAGTAGTTGTTGTGATTTATATCTATTCACTTCCATTTGCCATTATGGATAGATTGCCGAACCAAGATACACATTTCAATCTACATCATTCGCATAGGTTCGCCTACCTTGGTCTAGCAAAACCTAAAGAGAATAAAGATCAATTACATCAATTGGCCTTGTACATTGGCAAAAAGTGTTGTGAGAGCTTGGCAACCTCTCATGGTTCAAACCTGCATTTTTGTGACCCAATAGGGTGGACAAATGAAAAAATGGCGAAGGAGGGATGAAAATATCAAAACGGCCATAGAGGGGCAGGGTTCCAGAATGGCCAGGGATGGATGAAATTCTTGGAACAACTATGTAGGGGTCAAGGTCTGGAATAGCTAGGGACAGACAAAGTTCCTAGAATAGCTCCGGATGGATGAATTTCTAAAAACTGCCATGGAGTGGTCGGGTTCCAAGAGTTGGAACGCTAGGGGAAGATGGATTAAAAACAACCATGGAGGGATGGATTTCCAGAAATGGCCACAGAGGGGTCAGGTTTCAGAACAGCCATGGTCGGACGAAGTTCCCAGAATAGCCATGGAGGGATAGAGTTTCAAAAATTCCCATGGAGGGGCCGACTTTTGAACGTTCGAATGTCGGGGGTGGATGGATGAAAAACCAACAAAGGAGAGATGGAGTTCTATAAAATGGCCATGGAGGGGTCGAGTTTTGAAAAAGGCCACAAAGGGGTCGAGTTTCGGAATAGCCCGGGATGAAAGAAGTTCCCAGAACAGCCACAAAGGGACGAAGTTCTAGAAATGGCCACTAAGGGGCTAGGTTCCGAAGGCCAGAACATTGGGGGAGGATGGATGAAAAAACAACCATGGAGGGGCCGGGTTTCAGAACAGCCAGGGACAAAAGAAGTTTCTGAAGCAACCAAGGAGGGTCAGAGTTCCAAACATGGCCACGGAGGGGTTGGGTTCTAGAATAGCCTCAGACATAAGAAGTTCTTAGAATAGTTGCGAACGAACGGAGTTCCAGAAATGACCATGTAGGAGTCGGGTTTCAGAGACCGAAACAACAGGGGAAGACAAATGAAAAAATGACAAAGGAGGGGTTGGGTTCCAGAACAACCAGGATGGACAAAGTTCTTGGAATAGCCATGGAGGGGTCGAGTTCTAGAATAGCTTGGGATGAACGAAGTTCCCAGAACAGTCACAAAGGGACAAAGTTTTAGAATGAAAATTTTGGATCTTCCTGAAACTTAACGAAAGCTTGGCAGTTCACTTAGGCACCACAAAAAATCCCAGATCAATAGGAAACTTGTCCCCAAAGTCAAAAATGAAGGAAAAAGTTAATTGAGTGAGTAGGAATGTGGCCGAGAGGATGTCGAGGCAATGGGAGAAGGGAAACCCATAGGGGCACTTGCGCAAAAGCAAAAGACTTAGTGAAAATTAGGTAGGTGAATTTGGTCAAGGAAATTTGATCATTTGATGGTACATGACTGATTGAGGTTCCAAGAAATGGGCATCCAAAATGAGACATGAGCAAAGCAGCCCGTTGGGAGCAAAAAGAGGGGGTCCCTGCCTACAAGGAGGTGTGTGTGAAAAACATGCACAACAACCACCACTGAATACTTTACCAAATGGGTAGAAGTTGTTCCCCTTACCTAAATTACTAGTAACCAAATCACAAATTTCATTCTTAGGGTATGTGTAGGATCATCATGGAAAAAAGAGGCCCTTAAGTGGCAAAAATTTTATAAAAAACGGAGTTAGGAAACTTGACATAAAAATTTCAATAAGTTATCTATATTATTTCAAAAATATGTAACAATATAATTTGTAGAAAATTGTATGTATTTTCTAATTTACTAGGTTTATTTACAAAAATATAAAATCTATTTGGTGAAAATCTGAAATTTCAATACAGTAGTACTTAAATTTCAGGGAAAAAATAAAAAATAGGTGTTTCTCTAACCACCCTAACCACATTAAAATGATAATATTTTTTTATAATATTTTACATATAAGTAGAGGAATCATGTCCCAATGCGATGCATATGTTTTTGTAATTTTTTTCCAAGTAAATAATTAATTATAATTTTTTTATTATAGCTCTTAAAAATATAAAGACTCATATGTCTGATCATCTTAACTTGGTCAAAACTTCATGAAATTCATTTTTTTCTTTTTCAATCTTATATTATGCAAAGCATAAAATGTGACACATGTTTTGGATTCAAAAAATATGATACCGTTTGAAAGCTATAGATATTTTTTAATCTGCCTAAGAATCAAGACTTTAGTCGTAATTCAATAGAAAATGAATAATAATTATTTATTAAATTCAAAGTAAAGTATAATTTATATTGGTGGAAAGTAGAGAATCTCCTTTAAAAACCCTTTTTGTTTCATCAATTTTGGGTTAAAAAAAATTCGTCAGCCACATAACCATCATATTGCCACTTTTTGGCCCATCACGATCCTGCACATACCCCTTAACTATATCATTTTACACTATGGTATTTCAAAGGCCATAATCACAGACAATGGTCATCCCTTCAAAAACAAATATGTCCAAGAACTATGTGAAAAATTCCACATCCAACACCATTTTTCCACTCCCTACTACCCACAAGGCAATGGTCAAGCTAAGGCATCCAATAAAACCATCATTAAAATCCTTAAGAAAAATATCAATGATGTTGGCCGTGATTGGCACATCCTATGAATGGTTCATCTAGACCTGCTCAAACATGAACAAACAAGCAATCATTAGTCAATAAACAAGTAGAAATGAAGCATTCCCTATGCAATTCTTTAAACATAAGAACATGAAAACAAAGTAAACTATCAAATAAATTTCTAATGAACCACTATTCTTGTTTTCAAACAAACATTCCATAGGGGGATTGGTGCTCCTTTGATGTGGAAATAATCCATTTCCCAATCCCTTGATAAGCTCTTGCATTAAATGTGTGATTCTTGATGAAAAATGTAAATAACCTAGCTATGGATGATGAATTCTATGCCTATGATAATATAAATTGTGGATGATATTGTGGATAGTAAAATTGCATGAGATTGTGTATCCTCTTTCAATAGAGAAGGATATATTTATAGGGAATAAGGGTTGGAGAGTGAAAAATGGGGATAATATGGGATTAAAAATTGGAACAATGGCATTGTGTCACTTGTCAACATGCTAATGAATATTAGATGAGATGTGCTCACACATGTGTGAGCACATCGTGGGAGATGGGATGTGTAAGAGGAATGAATTCCAAGAGGTGGAGTGTATACAAGGAGGTGTAAGAGCCTTCAATGGAGAGGTGGATGAAAAAAGAGGACATGTAAGAGCCTTTAATGCAAAGGTGGCTCAAAAAAGAGGACAAAATTCCTAGAAGGGAAAAGTCAAGTGGCTCGAATATTCCAAGAATATGCCAGTTTGAATAAAAATAGAGTAATTAGTAAATCAAATAAATTTATTTACATGTGCAAATTGGTTAGTTTACCAAGGTTGACTTACCTTAGGGTGGAGTTAAATTTTAGAGGAATGGGGAATTAGTGTTAGGAGTTAATTAATTTAGGATTAATTAACTTAGGTGAAATTAGTTGATTTATGACATTTGATTTAATTGTTTAGGTTTATTTAAATCAAATAAGAGGATGCTAGACTTTAGGATTTTAATTGATTTATTTCATTAAAGGAAGAACATTAAGACTTTAATTAAATATATTTTTTTTTTTTAATTAAAGGAATAACAGTAGGATTGGAGATGATGAGATAATCTGATAAAGTTCATTATCTGATTTGAGGAAATTTAATGAATTCAATTAATTAAACAAAGATTATTGAATTAATTGGTTAATGTGGAAATGATTAAGAAATAATTGGTGTCAGTTAACTAGAATCAAGTGCATGATATTTATTAAGATATTTTGAGTGTCTACATTTTTCCCCTTTGAAGTGAGGTACCTAGTGCATTGGTTTAAAGAATAACACTAGCGAGATCAAAAATTTGAATTTTATTTGATTGTTTTGGATGCCCCAGTAGAAAGAAGTACACTGGTACACTTCCCCCTCGAGAGATCAAGCAGAAATTTTGATTTGAGGGTTGATCTCATGACATAGAGGTTTAAGATAGATGTATGGATTGTTAGACTAATATATCTATATGATAATGATGATACAAATGAGATGAATTAAGATGCTGAGAATAAAAAATCTATATTGTCCTAAACATCTTAAATGAAGATGCAATGCATGTGAGATAGATGGTGTTACCTATTATTATGATATGTATGAATATGCAGTATGCAGATGGTTTGTGGATGACCTGATATCATGCTAGAATGAAATAGGATCTAACAATTCTATGATCTACCGATACTTTATTAGAGATGATGATGTATTTTATTATCTAGGGATTGGGGTCATGCAGAGCTTACTTTACTTATGTTTGATAACACACATAGATACGATGCATCAAGGTATAGATGACTAGGATGTAATTTTGTCTAGTGAGATGGACTTTGACTCCTTAAATAGATAGGAGTATCCTTTTTCACAAATGACATACAAAAACCTTACTAGGATGTACTTCAAAAAAATTGAACAATTTTAGAC
The DNA here is from genome assembly GCA_007115665.2 of Sequoiadendron giganteum. Taxonomy (NCBI): domain Eukaryota; kingdom Viridiplantae; phylum Streptophyta; class Pinopsida; order Cupressales; family Cupressaceae; genus Sequoiadendron; species Sequoiadendron giganteum. The sequence goes on from CM021105.1 coordinate 205,429,774, forward strand.
CAAGATACATAAAGGCATAACCTCCCAATGTAATTGTCAGAAAAAATTCCAAAACACCTTCCATACACACCTAATAAAGAAATTATTCATAAAGGTTATATTAGAAATATATCCAACAAGCACAACAAATGAAAGATAAAGATCAATTCCTCCAATCCTTTCTCTCTAAAATGTTTTGATAAAATACTCAATCGATCATTGAAATGAGCACAATAAGATAAATCATCAAGCAAAAGATCAAGTAAACAAACAAGCTAATGTTCTTCATACCGATAGCCAAGACCAAACTATGGTGATGCCTGATGTTGTTGTCCATTGTAGAAAGGATGCATCCTAGGAAATGATGTTATTAGATTATGGTGATATTGACTAGATGATGGGCTAGTGATACCAAGATTTCACAAAATTGTTTACCTATTGACCTAAGCCTAATATTTTTTTATGTTTGATTTCACATTTTTAATTTCCTATACCTGTTTTTGATTGTTTTACCAAAGGATGAAGGTGGTGATTGGTTTATTGTGAGTTGATGTTTATTATGGGTGAATTTTGAAACAAGATGGGTGATTTTTGAGATTTATGAATGGTTTTGCATTTTGTGTCTTGGGGGCCCATAATTAATGGCCTTGCCTAAATTTAAGCTCAGAGACAACATAGTTTAGATACCATGTTTTTTATGTTTTCTGACTTTTTGACTTGTTCTGCAATTTTGACATGTTTTCATTGTTTTATTATTTTCACATGATTTTGATGATTTGGATATGGATATGTGATGATATCCGTGCTCTATTTTTGGATTTTTTTGAAAACCAAGATAGGTTTGATTGATTAGATTGATGGATTTGTGATGGTAACATTGGTGAGGATGCACAACAATGCAAGGATAGTTTTAAGCAACACAAGGATTGGGAAGGACATCCTGAGATGATGATGGATTGGTTGGATTTGATTAATAAATATTTTGTATCTTGATTTGCTACAAAATTGTTTTGATGATTTGATGTGATGCTGAAGTGAAAGTTAGATGTGATTGATATTGATTATTTGGATCGATGTTTGATGAAAGATAAATCTTGATAAGGAATATCCTCACATCAAAATATGCCATGGGTTTTTCATTTAAATTTGTTTCTCACAAATTATTTGACCAATTTAATTTCGTGTTTTTAAATGTTTGGATCACCACATAAGTTGGACGATATAGATCAAGACTTATTCCCGAAGAAAGATTTAAATATCTACCCCTAGTGTCTAGAAATGTATGGAATGCAATGGGTGGATTCTTGGATAGATGTATGGATGGATGGATATTGTAAGCACACAAAGGATGCCAACAATTATCTTGTGATAAGATAAGGTGTTAAAATAGAGGATGATCATTTGGATAGTGCTTCATGGCTTAGATAATATTGGGTAGGATAAGATCAATGAACATGAACCATGTCAATATGTTTACCATATTCAATTGTAAAGTGTACACCAAACTTTTATCAGGATTAAGATGATGTGGAAGATGGATGTAGATAGATGAAGATGGAAGGATAAATGGTTCATGGATGAATGGACTTATTATGGATGTTATAATATTTTTTCACTGAAATTGGTGCACATAGATACTAAATTCTACACATGATGCTTTTTTTCTAGGTTTTCATCATGGTACCTACCCAAAGTGCCACCATAGTGGTTTTAACTGGAGGACAATTTTTTTATCTTTACTATTTTCATGATTTTTTGCTGAAAGATTTTAAGCTCATGTTGAATCACCTAGTGGTGTCTATTTAGATGCCTCTTTCATAATGTTTCACTGATATCTTTCTTGAAGAAGTTTCTTTGCAAAGATAAATTTACTTCAATGCAACTTTTGAGATTCCTGATCTACTTTTTCAATATCGGAGTTAACTCTGTCTCTATGTGCAAATCACAATAGAATTCCTTCTGAATCCTTATGATGAAGGGTTTTTTAAAATATATGGTCAATTTTGAGAATTGGATATCATGCATAGAGGAGTCGATGGTGTTGTGTGTTTAGGAGATGGATTGGTTGATAATTTGGAATCTTTGACTCTCCAAACTTGGGAAGATGATCAATGATCGGTGGATGCAAAAGTATGCATGGCATTAGGACCAACAACTTGATATACTTTGTACATTGCTTGAGAAGCCTGATTTTTCCTTTGTGGAAATCTTTGATTGATACTCTCCCCTTTTTTATTTTTCCCCATAGTTTCTTTGAATAATGGATTTTGATGGGGATAATCATTCTTTTTATTATTTGATATCCATGTGTAATTTATTTGTCCATTATTCTTCTCAACTTCTTTTTATTTGATAACATTATTCATGCTTTGATTCAAATATTTCTTTTGATGTTGGTCCCACTTCGTAGATGTGGTGATGGGTGGATGAGGATTTGTGATGTGGTGCATTGTAGTATTGGCATCAGTTTCATCATAAGGATTCTTTGTGCACCCTATGTTGATGTTTTCTTGAGATGAAGTTGCCCCTAGTTTTATAGAGGTAGCACTGATATGTTTAAATCCCTTAATTTTCTAATAACCAAGACCTTGATACTTAGGATTTCCAATAATCTGCACTAGTTCTAGGATACCCTGTTCATGTAGACCTAATCCTTTTCCTTGATAATTAATTTGTTCAAAAATATTATTTGCAAAAGGATATGATTTACCTTGGAAACAAGGTGCTAACCCTTCTCTTCTATGTTTTTTATATTCAAAGGTGACAAATTTATTATTGATAAGATAACTTTCCCTAAAAAAGGTAAGTGATCAAAGTTTATAAGTGATAGGATCCTCCATATATGGGATACATTCTAGATTGATATATTTTTCTTGATCTTATGAAATATTATATTTTAATTCTTCTCCAAGAGGTGTTGATGATACACTATCCATGTAAAATTCTTCCTCATCATTCATTTTTTATATGTCTTCAAATTTTTCTATATCTTGATCAAGTGTAAAAAAGTTAAGATTAATAGACTCATGTTAATTTGTAATGATACCAAGAATATGAGACTCTTGTTTTCAATAAATATCGTCCACATGTCCATCCAAAGATAGAATCTCATGGGTAGATGGAGGCGTATGTGCTATATGGATATGATCATTATTTGTGACATATTGTATAGATATGAGAGTTCCCATTAAATCATTGTAATATTGTGGAGATACAAATTATTGATCTTGGTTAATGTTGGAATTTCTTTTGACATACTTTGGATCAAGTTCTTGACATGGGTCAATTTCATAGGATTGATTGTGTAACATAGAATAAACTCTAGATTATGATTTGCAACTATAATAAACAATGTTAATCTTAATCTAAACAATATTAATCTAAATCTAACGAATAAGAAAACATAATGAATAACTAAACAAATGAATTAAAAATATCTCACCGAATATGCGTTCACTCCAAATTATCTTGATTTATCTTCTCCATTTTTTTTTTCAGTATTCTTGCCCTAAGATTTCTCAGTATTGATGCAAGCATAACTTCGTCGAGTGTCTAAGAAAAATATTGAAGATAAGTTTCTTCTCAAAAGTGTATGATTTTTGGAGGAGGAATAATGATAATGACAAGCCATTTTATAGATTTTGGGTTTTCGAATGATCGGCTCAGATTGAAAGAGAGATCGGCGGATGAGATTGATGAATGTCATGTGATGTGAGTTTTGTGTAAGATAGAACGTAAATTAGAACATGAGTCAAAAAAGAGTGCAGGATAAAGATTAAGTTAGAACGTGAGTTAAAACATAAGTTCAAGATCTTAATCTTTAGTTAAGAGTCTTCGAAAATAGAAGAAATATACTTTGAATGTCAAAGACAAAGTTAGAAGTTGAAGAATAATGCATTTGAATGTAAACATGAGTTAATTAATTAAATAAAGATATTTAATGAATAAACAAATCATGCATATGAGTTGGAACTAGTTAACTAACTAGTTGTGATAGAGAGTCCTCTCACAGAGATAATCAGATGTTGAATCCAAAGATAACTGGAGAACTAAAAATAGATCTTTGAGTCAGAACGTGAGTGAATGATTAGTCAACTGATTGACAGAAGAATGTGACGTAAACAATTAAATATGAATTAAATGTTAATTTCATTCAACATTCAAAAGTGAGAAATTTAATTAAATAAATAAAGATCATTTATAATTTAATTTGACTGTTGTAAAGGTGGAATTGAATAAATTAAATAATAAATATTTAATTATAGATAAAGGGGGTTAAATGAATAGCTAAATAATAAATATTTAATTATAGATGAAATATGACAAAGGGGTAATTAAATAATAAATTATTTAATTAAGAAGGAAGAATTAATTAGTTAGCAACATAATTAAATAATTATGATTTATTTAATTAATCAAGTTGAATAAATGAAGTAATGAATTAGTAAATTAATCAAAAAGGGGTATTTAATTAATAGACAAAATATTCGTTCGAAAGGTAATTAAATAATAAACATTATTTAATCATGACCATGGATAATAGAAAATTATGTCAAAAGTGGTGTTCGAGGCCTAGACCAATTTTCAGTGTCTATAGATTGCTTACAAATTCACCTAGACCTGCTCAAACATGAAAAAACAAGGAATCATTAGTTAATAAACAAGTAGAAACTAAGCATTACCTATGAAATTCTTCAAACATATAAGAACATGAAAACAAAGCAAAATATCAAATAAACTACTAAGGAACCACTATTCTAATGCTCAAACCAACATCTCATAGGGGGATTGGTGCTCCTTTTATGTGGAAAGAAGGCCTTTCCAAATCTCACGATAAGATCTTGGATGAAATGTGTGATTTTTGATGAAAAATGTAAATAACATAGCTATGGATGATGAATTCTATGCCTATGATAAACTATCTTGTGGATGATATTGTGGATAGTAACCTTGCATGAGATTGTGTATCCTCTTTCAATAGAGAAGGATTATGTTTATAAGGAAGAAGGGTTGAAGAGTGAAGAATGGGGAGAATGTGGGATTAAAATTTTTACCAATGGCATTGTGCTACTTGTCAAAATGCTAATTAATCTTAGAGGAGATGTTCTCTCACATGTGTGAGCACATCTTGGGAGATGGGATGTGTAACAAGAATGAATGCCAAGAAGTGTCTTGTGTAAGAGGAGGTGTAAGAGCCTTCAATGCAAAGGTGGATCAAAAAAGAGGACATGTAAGAGCCTTCAATCCAAAGGTATCTCAAAAAAGAGGACAAAATTCCTTTGGGAGGGAATAGTCAAGTAGGTGGAATATTCCAAGAATATGTCATTTTGAATGAAAATAGAGTAACTAGTAAATCAAACAAATGGATTTAAATGTGCAACTTCGTTAGTTGACAAAGGTTGACTTACCCTAGGGTGGAGTTAAAAGCTAGAAGAATCGGGGATTAATGTTAGGAGTTAATTAATTTAGGATTAATTAACTTAGGTGAAATTAGTCGATTTATGACATCTGATTTAAATGTTTGGGTTTATTTAAATCAATTTAGAGGATGTTAGAATTTAGGATTTTAACTGATTTATTTAATTAAAGGAAGAACATTAGGACTTTTATTAAATATATATTTTTATGTAATTAAAGGAAGAAAATTAGGATTTTAATTAAATATATTAGTTTATTTAAATAACGGAATAACATTAGGATTAGGGATGATGAGATAATCTGATAAATATCATTATCTAATTTAAGGAGGAAATTTAATTAATTCAATTAATTAAACAAAGATTATTCAATTAATTGGTTAGTGTGGAAATGATTAAGGAATAATTAATGTCAGTTAATCAAAATCAAGTGGATGATATTAACGAGGATATTTTGAGTGTCTACACATCCAACTCAACACTGCCTTATGGAAATATCAAGCCAGCATTTGTACTCCCACTAGCACCACCCCATTTTCCTTAGTCTGTGGTTTAGAGGTTGTTATCCCCATTGAGGTCGAAGTCCCCTCTCTTTGAGTGTCCTTGAAAGGGTTAATTGATAATGAAGAATACAGGATATCTAGGTTGCATGAATTTGAATTACTCAATGTGCGGAGGCAAAAGGAACTGACCCACTTATAAGCATACCAAAACCGTCTTTGCAAAAGTTACAACAAGAGGGTTCTAGTTAGACATTTTGACATCAATGACCTAGTACTAATGCAGAATCCAAAAAATTGGGTATCCCAAGATAAACCTGGTAAGTGTGATCCTAATTGGCTAGGCCCTTACATCATCATAAGTTCCTTCAGTTCTAGCACATATCAGTTGTCTACTTGAGAGGGAGAACCATTATTTGAGCCTATAAATAGCTTGCACCTGTGCAATTTTTACACATAGCTTCAGAGAGCTCATTCAAAACAAAAAATAAATATAAAAAAATTGAAAAAATGAAAAAAACAAACAAAATAGTAATGAGGAATAGTCTGTCCAAAAGTGAAAACCATATCAATGGTGCTTTAGATAAGCACTATGGTGAAAACCTTAAAAACATGTGCCATGTGTAGAAAATCTTCGGTCCATCATCTATTATCACTTCACATTATCTTTTCACCTTCACTCATGGTAATATAATTGTCCCTCCTTCATTATGCAACACCCATAATAAGAGTAGTTTCTAGTCCTATGGCTTGAGATTGGTTGATTCTCACACCACACCATGCATAACCCATCTTACCATCTAATCCCAAATAGTACCTGACTGAGGGAAAATTCCTAACACCCATTCTTGGTGGAGTAAACCTCTAGATCTTCAAGATCTCACACACTTGGAAAAATACAAAAACATTTGAAATTTTTTAAAAATCCTAAAAACATCCCAATAATAAAAAAATACAAAAAAAACTCAAACGTTTATCTATAGAACTTTTTTAGTGTCAAAATATGTTGCCTCTATGACTATATGTAGGAAAGGCCATCTATTGATGTGCCCTTGAGGAATTAGGTCAGTTCCTTCTAGGTTTGTCAAATAAAACATAATAAAATCATGAATTACTCTTTTTCAAATAAAGAAAAGTCAGGTTGTGTCAAGCTACAAGGTCTCTGCATGTATAACGTAGGTATGGCCATCAATCAATGAGCCCCAAGGAAACACTATGTTAGTCCTTTAGGGTTCGTCACATTCACTATCACACACATCAAATATCTTCAAATAAAGAAAATATTTTTTCAGTCAGTCTTGTTACTCAAAGTCTAGTCGAACTACGTGGTTTTTGCATGCATAATTTAAGCAAGGCTTAACATCCCTCAAGGCCCCTAAGGTAGGTCATTAGGTTAGGTTATTGGTCAAAATATTCACAAATCCAATAACATTGGAAATTTTGAAAAATAAAAAAATTGTTAAACATCTCAATGACATCAATTATACAATGAACGAATTGAACACAAGGTAAAAAATGACGCACAAATCCAAATAGGAAAAAAACATAAAAAACATAAAATCTATCAAATCAGCCATTTAAGGGTCCTCAAGATGTGTCCTTCTTGGCATTAGAGTCTTTTCTCTCAAAAAAATTATTTAGGATAAGCATTTCCTAAATCAACACCAAATCAATCACTAAAGTGTCTTCAAGATGTGTCCTTGGCATTAGACTCTTTCTTGTCAACTGTGGGTCTTCAAGATGTGTCCTTCTTGATGTTAGACTGTATTTTGTCATGTATTTAGGATGTGTCCTTACTGAATCTCGACCTTAGCAATAATCCAATTCGACATTTCAATATTATTTAGGATGTGTCCTTCCTAAAGAGTGACAAGTCAACCATGTCATCACCAAGTCAACCTTGGAAAACAAACAAAGATCTAAAACACATGTATTGACAAACATAGTTTATTTATTTGTCAATGATTTGATATGACCATGTGCCTAGCTATCTCAATGATGTCCTATCATAGATTTAGAGGAGAAAAAATGTTACATGAACATATCTTTTTTTTTGACTAATTGTCTTATCTTTTTGAAATTATCATGTTACTAGACACCACAAGGATGTCTTGGCAACAAGATTTAGAGGAGAACTGACATATCATGATGATTGTCTCATATTTTTGAAATTTTCATGTTACTAGCCACTTCAAGTTTGTACTAGCAACAAGATTTAGAGGAGCAACAATGTATCATGATGATTGTATCATCTTTTTGAAATTCTCATGTTACTAGCCACCTCAGTTATGTCCTAGCAACAAGATTTAGAGGATCAATGGTATATCATGATGATTATCTTATTTTTTCAAAGTTGGCATGCCACTAGCCACCTCAAGGATGTCTTGGCAATAGGATTTAGAGGAGAAATGGCATTTCATGACATGTTTCTTTGGATTTCTACTTGTGGTTTGTCTCGACAAAAAGACTAGGAAAAATTGGGTTCCTTAGTATGAGTCATGACAATCCTTGTTTGCGACTATTTGTTTCAAGAAAAGGAATGGCATTGCACAACATTGGTCTACCTGATATCATATTGTTTCTTGTCCATTGCAATAAACCACCAAATGATGATTAAAATGTAAATTATTAGTATAATGAAAACTATTGGAAACACAAGGGCAGACAACTGAGAAGGGGGGTGAATCATTTTTCACAAAAATTATACTTATTCAACTTATTCTCAGATTTGATAATTAAACATGAAAGAAAAAAAATCACCACATTAGAAACACACATAACACAATTATTTTTGCATGGAAACCCTATTAGAGGAAAAACCATGGTCGAGGTTAATCCACAAGTTTATACTTTGTTAAAAGTATAGTAAATGGGGAATGTACATTCATTCAAGAAAACTACCTAGAGCTCACTACTCAAATACAAAAAGCCTTACTGCCCAAAGGCAAACACACTTTCTTGTAGTCACATTTGGATTAAATCCATTCGAGATATTTTGAATTGAGAAGATTGCATCTGTCAATACCTGATTATAGTTATAGTTAAGCACATCAACACTTCTTCCGCTCACTCTTCTTCACACTTTACTTCTTCCTTCAAAAGATCTAAATTTTATTCACACAGAGTGAACCCACATAAGTGGTGAACACTTTTATGGAGGAAGGGAAGAGTCATTTTTTCCCTCTACACAAAGTGAAGGGGTTTGGCCGAACCAAATTGTTCGACCAAGCCTTTAACATGGTTCGGTCGAATCACAGGGTTTGACCAAACCCTATGTTCACTTGAACCCCATTGACATGTGAGTAGAAATATTAAAATAAAGGGGTTTAAGTGAACTAGGGTTCGGTCGAACCCCCTTAATAGGGATTTCAAAAAAAAAAAACTTGTCATTTTCTCGAACCCCCTAAATTTCCCTCATTATTTCCTTCTTCCCCTATCTCCTCAAAAAATTGATTTTTTTCTAAAAAATTGTGATTCAAAGCTCAATTTGAAAATGAAAATGCAGAAAACTTCAGCAACCCAACTAGATAATGATAGTCCTCAGAATGAGCTATCCGTCAAATATAATTTTAATATGATTTGGTTTTATTATGTATTTTATTATTTAGTTTTATTAAACATAGGTTTTTCACTGAAAATCAAAATCTATGGTCTATACATGTGGAAAAATAGCAGATTATCAAAATAAAATTTTTAAAAATACATTGAGGCTGGGTATTGATGTCCTTGATCCAATAAAAAATAAAAATGAATTTCGATTCATACAGAAAAAGCTATGTTGTATATAGTCTGCCTATGTCTGAATTGCAATTGGTTTGACTTTGAAACTTGATTAAGGAAAAAATATTCAATAAAAAACTATGAGACCAAATGAAAGTGCTAGATATCGTAGTTACAAATCTAAATTAAAAAAAATTATAATTTAATCCTTCATACAAAAAAAATTATGTTGTATACGGTGAGTGCCACTTTTTAAAAATGTTGTTTTTTGAAAAAAACTAGTTTTCATGGGAGATAGAAAAAAAAGTGCAATCTGATTCCAAAAAAATTGAAAAAAATATTTTTAGAATCCACAAAAAAAATGTGATGAGACTCTAGTTTGCATCATTTTCAAATTCCTCACGATTTAGCCGCTAGAAAAGCCCGAAAGTGAAGATTTAGTTAAAAATAATAATTGCAATGTCGAGTTTGCCCAAAAATTGTAAACCACTATTGTGGGATCACCCCACATAGCACCCGCACTTCACACATCTCACATGTCACATGTCTCAAATGATGTAAAACAATTCTCATATATATCCACAACCAAGACTAACATCATCTACATGTCAAATTCAATAAAATATTAAATGAATACAAACTGTCGACCCAAAACATAAATAATTATCAATGTGAATCAACCAATGTCAGCCACAACATAGTGAGGACCCAAAAAAACATCCTTGAACATGAAACATGTTCAATAATTAATCCTCAAATATCCACAACATGCTACATTCACCCTGTCGGTCATGAACATGAAAAACATAAATAGGCAAAAGAAAATCACAAATCGCAAGCACAATGATCAATGTGGATGTAAAAAACATATAGAGCATGATCTAGAAAAAATCCACAAGAATCATGAATTACTAGAGAAGCATCCACAACAACTGAACTTACTAGAATTACATCACCCGCTTTCAGGAACACCAACAGAAGCAACAAAAAAATGTCAGAACACAAATACTCATAACTTGATCAAATCTTTACGTAGATCTTAGAAACTTAATATGGATAAAGTAGATATACTCAAAAACAAATCTTTTAATTCACAACCTCTAATAGTCAACATACTGAGCTTGCTAACATACTGAAATTCACTTCACCACTGACAACCTGCAACTTATTTTATTACAAGTTTCTCAATATCCTCAACATATACAACGTCTAATGCATTAATGCCAATAGTGTTGAAATCAATGATTAATTAAGTAAATTATATTAATTTATCTTAATTACGTCACTAATTCATTCAAATATCTTCTTTTGATTTTTTTATTTTTTTCTTAAATTTATTTTATTACACGTCATTTAATTGTAATCTCTTCTTTTAATTAATTAAATAATTTTCCTAAATTTATTTAATTACACCATTTTATTAATTTCATTATTCTTCTCTTATATAATTAAATATTTTTTCTAAATTTATTTAATTACACATTCAAATTAAATCATATTCTCCTAAATTTAATTAAATAAATTATTATTTGTTTAATTAAATAATTCTATCCTCTCATCTAAAGTTCCTCGATAAATGAAATAGTCATCTAACTATTTAATCATGTGCACAAAGTTTCTCCACAATAGAAAGGAATTAATTTAATAATTAATTCTTCTATTTTAGCACATGTCTCCTACATCTTCAAGTAAATATATCATGCATAATCCTCACCTCATTCTAACTAAAAATCTCTCAGTTCACTCACCAAATTGATTTGTCACCTCTTTCTAACTAACACTCTCTCCCAATTCACTCACCTAATAAATCTGTCACATCCTCGTGACTCATAGAATATCTTAGTTACACCTCTTGAAACTAATCAATCAAATCACTTAATTATTCAATCAAAGAATACAATCAGGTCCTCACACTCAATTTGGACCATGTAAATTAAAATCAATCTCAACTATTGAATCTAGGAGACTTCTATTAAAGAAGCTTTTCAACTTTGTTTTTGGTAACTAGAATCTTCAAATTCTTGTTTTTAAAATACTTACAGGCGAATATTGGATAGATCGTCTATCTGAGGGAAATTAAAGAAATTTAAAGCAAAGTTGAGAAGAATAATGAATACGATTCAAGCAAGCATGGGATTTACATGATACAATTTCTGATTTATTTAATTCCTTTAAGGAATATGCACTTCATTATTGATTTGGGATCTTTAGTATAATCTAGGCAATTCGTGGTTGTTGCTATTTGTTATGTTGTTTCTTTTCCTATTTATTTTCCCTTATTACAACTACAACATGTAGTGGCCATGAAGAATATAGATATTTGTCTCAAATAAGATGTGTAATAATGCTTGTAATGTAGATCTCCAATGCTACATCAAGAATATTACCTCAACATGTATGAATTAATGATATCAAGTTTCCACAATCCATCATGGTTTTTCTAAGTGATTTTTGGATTTGATTGTGCGAATCTTTTTTAAATCTAAAAACATTTCGGATCACACTTTGTGATCCATCATTAAGATGAGAGAAGAGAGCATAAGCAGAAAAAATTGGCACACAATCAAATCCATAAATCACTTATCAAAAACATGTATGAATGCACTATGCCTTTGTCACGATGAAATGAACTTTAATTGCTGCATTAAAATATTGATAATCTTCTTTTGAATTCCTTTTAAAACTCTCTTAGAGTGCTCTAATTCTTAAAAACTTGAATTATTAGGCCTCTTGTTAACTTTCTAGGAGAAACAATGTGAATTAACCCCATATTTACACTAAATCTAGAGATTAACTTTTAAATTAAAATAATTCAAGTTGACACTGGATCTAGAATTAAAAAGAATTAGGATCATCCCTAAATTAAATTCAAGAAGGGGCATCCTAAGAGAGAGGACCCATCCAAAACTAAAGGAAAATGGGTCCTAGCACAAGTTTCTAGGACGTTTCTTCGGGAGGTGAAAATAACATCAAAAAACTATTTCAAAAATGCATATAAGGGGGGTTCCTATATGGAGAGGACTCATTTGGGTCCTCGAACCATTTTCTATAACTTTGATTTTCCAAAATTTAATGTTGTGCCTTATTATTAGTAGGTGTCAAGATAGATCCTTTAGAAGGTTTCATTAAGAAGGATTAAATTTAAATTAAAGGGGCCAATTAAGCTCAATTAACCACAATTAATTAATGAAACCCTAGATAAGTGGGTAAGTGTACTACAACACTTTACAACACCATAAATAATGTAAAACTTAACTAAATTTTATTAAAAAGGGGCCCTAGACTAATGTGACTGTGTACAACACATTACAACACTAAGCCAAGGCACTATTAGGATAATTAACTGTCAATTATTTTCAAATTAAGTAAGGAAAAAGGATACTTTCTCTATTACTACATTGTTCACCAAGTTTAGTGAGAGTTTTCTCCCATGAAGAAATCACACTAAAGTAGACATTAAAGACACTTTAGTATGCAAAAATAACAAAGATACATAGCCATGCCCTATCAAAGGCCAAGAAAAATAAAGAAAAACATAGGATCAAGCAGAACCATTCCAACGTGATGTGGAATGGGGCTATTTTCCATAACATATGTTGTTCACTGGGGGGTAGTGGAACCTCACTCTATCCACTAGGTGAGTTTTCCCAATCATGTATGCTCGCTCTGGGGTAGTGAAACCTCAGTTTTTCCACTAGGTGAGTTCTCGCAATGAGGTGGTTTAGTGAGAAAGGCATGCCAATGTGTCAACTTCTCACCACATAATGAGAAATTCATGTCAGTGTGTCAACTTATCATTATACTAACCATAAAAAAGATATCCTCCTAATAACTTCAATTAGGCACCACAATGTAATGATTTTTATAAATGCTTTTTTATGTCATGTACATAGGTTTTTGTTAAAGTGAATTTTGCTTTATTATTGCAAGGCCTTCTTCTTAGGGAACATTGTTCCTAATGTCTCCAAGAGAGGACAAGTTAAAGGATATCAAATCGCTAGTTATGGGATACCTATCTTCTCGTATCATACCATGAAGGGAGATTGCATACTTAGAAATATCAAACTCTTGGAGGACATCAAACCCATTGAAACCACCAAGAAAAGAACATGTCACAAGAATAAATAAAATCATGCCATGAAATATTCTAAAAGATGTCATCAATGTATTCCCCCAGTTTAAAGTTGTTGCTACACCATTACTGTGAGAAATTTATTTACCGTAGCAATTTATTTGTTCCTAAGACATGAGAGCTTTCCTCAGAAAACCCTATGCCAAGTCATATGTTTCTGAAAATAAAGTTGTGCCATTAAATAGGAAGGAAGGGTTGCTCCTAACAATACATAAGGGATCTATGGATTCAGGGTTAGTATGTCTCTTCTACATTATTATTTTTAAGAGATTATAACTATCACCATTCCCCAAATACTCATAGAACTAGAATAATGAAACAAAGAGAGTGAAAACAAGGAAAAGCCTTTTAGGTCAACATGGAAGAGATCTAAATGTCTCAATGCCTTGCGTCATCCCCAAAAGGAAAAAACAAGACAAGTGACAAAGATAAAGGAAAATATTTTGGGTCAACATGCAAAATACATGGATAGCTCGACACCTTCTATCACCCCCAAAATAAAAACACTAGAAAAATGAAAAATTCCTATATAACATAGAGAAGAATGAAGGTACATATATTTAGAAGAATGCACAAAAAGAGAGAGAGAGATACATCAAAAATAATATCATGTGGGATCACATTACGCACATGCAATCACATAATGAAACATGAAAAAGAAAAACACTACTAAGGAACATGCGAGTCATCCTAAAGGAGGTCATTTGTATCCTAGTCTCAATCTATATAAATGGAATGAGGACAAGTAGTAGAAAACTAGGGGAAATACTAGGTTCAACACTCTTTTTAAGAGAATTTTCATTTATGTTCATACAAAAATAAATGAACGTATTTAATTCATCATGCACTTCTTCATCAATCCTTGCAATATCAATGCCATCATCCAAATTTATCACAATGAGAGGTTGAAGGAAAATTTCCATGGAATGTTCTTGTTTATATTGTGACGAGGGTATAGGATCATCATGCTTTGCTTCAGGTAGGTTCGGATTTTAATTTCCTATGTTTTTCTTGTCTTCTTTAGTTTGTAACTTATGAAAAATAGCACATCGTCTATAGATACACTCTCTAGCACTTTGATTCCATTTCAATCTATTGTCAATTTTTGTTGTTTTAAGAGTGTGTTTTCCAATCATAGTTTCCTTCTCTTCCTTGGCAGGAATAGATGAAACAAAAAGACATTGTTCAACTTTGTAATTTTGTTTGATTCTAGGAGGGACAACAAGATTGTTTGCATTATCTCATAGTCTCTTGTAGGAAATGATAGGATGACATGCTATAGGGTGTTCTTAAATGTTCAGAAGGGATTTTGGTTCAATAATTGTTTCATCAAGGGTAGGTGGTTCAATTTTAGGTTGAGGCATGTTTTGAAGGTAAATTCTACTATTATATTTTTCTTAAAATTTTGATATAATTTGAAAAAGAATTCCTCATGAGGTTTAAAAGGTTCCATAGGCTTGGGCCAAAAGAAATATAATGTAAATTTCCCTTGAGCTGACATAGGATTAAATACATTATGATGCACAGTAAAGATATCATTGCCAAATGGAAACATAAAAAATTTATGCAAAACCAAATGGATGAAATTCATGGAGCAATTCCATGGATTGCCTAACTTCACATAAAATTGTTCTAATTGTGGGATGATGGTGAATGATACATTTAATGTTTTCAGTCCAAATTTTAAAGGGAGATCTATTGATCCCATTGTAGGAAAATAAAAACCATTATGCATCTTTATCCATTCTTTTGGTTTGTCATATGTATCTTGATATAGTTATGCACATATAAAAATTATTCATTAATAACATTCTCTCCACAAACATGATCAATAAATATACCATTAATGGGATTATCATTGATTCATCCAGCTATGTAAAGAGGACCACTAGGTGCACATTTAATTATGTCATTTTATGAGAAAGAAACATTAAGAGGATTTTTAGTTGAGACCTTATGAGGTCTAGCATCAATAAATCCTACCATTTTAATTAGTTTTTCTTCACTAATATCTTTTGTGTTTTTATCATCCGTGTCAACCTTCATCACATCATTCTTTATTTCACTAGATTTGACAAATGAAATAGTGTACTTGGCCATGGGATTTATAAAGATTTATAAATTTTGGTTAGGGGGGGCTACAAAATTATTACCTTGGTCATTCACACCTTCAATTCATAAGTGATTAGAGTCAATAAGGTCTTGCACAAGATGTTTAAGATGGTTATAGTATTTTATACCATGTCCATTATGTTGGTGATAATGAAAATAAGCATTTTTTTGAAAGCCTTTACGTAATGAAGGATTAAGATCACGCTCTATAACAAGAGGTAAGGTAAGCATGTTCCTCTCAATAAGCTAAAACATGATATTATTATGGGTATCGAGTAAATGAGCGAACTCTCTATCCTTATCCCCAAAATAATTTGTTGTCTTTATAACAACTACTCATTATTAGTTTTTTAACTTGTTTGAGGAGAATTTATTTGTAAAAGGCCCTTATTTTGCTTCTTAAAAGGTTGATATTTATTTTGATTTGTGGATTTAGTCTTTTCAAGACAACTAGTGGGATTTTTTACAAAATGACTACAAGTTGCATTTTGATAATCCCGAAGGATTGTATATAACTGTGTAAATGATGGAAATATCAACATTTCATGTTTTCTTTGGAGTTTAATTTGCAAGTTTCCAATAAACATTCATTGAAGGTCAACGTTAGGAATATTAATGTTTACTTGTGAATAAAGTGTTTGGTATCTTGCTATGAAATTTATTACTTTCTCATCCTATTTAATTTTACATGCCATTAAATCAATAAGGGTCTCTTTAGGAACCATATGGATATGGAAGTGGCTATAAAAGGCATCAACAAGTTCATTGAATGAACCAGTTAAATTATTCAGTAAAGAAGATAACCACTCTACAGAAATATCCTTCAAGGAAATAGGAAAGAGCTTAGCCAACTATTTAATTTCAAAGAATAAATCACTAAACAACGTGGGTATGTGCAGGATCATCATGGAAAAAACAGGCCCTTAAGTGGCAATAGAGCTTAGAAAATCAAAGTTAGGCAACTTGATGTAAATTTTTTAATAAGTTATCTATATTATTTTAAAAACATGTTAAAATAGAATCTGTATAAAATTGAATGTAGTTTCTAAACTACTAGACCTTTATTTAAAAAATAAAAATCTATTTGGTCAAAATTTGAAATTTTGATGTAGTAGTACTTAAATTTCAGGTTAAAAATAAGGAGGTGTCTGTCTGACCACCCTAACCACAATAAAATGAAAATATTTTTTATAATGTTTTAGATATAATTAGAGGACTCATGTCCCAATGTGATGCATAATTTTTTATAATTTTTTTCCAATTAAATAATTAATTATGATTTTTTTATTACAACTTTTAAAAAATATAAAAACACGTTTGTCTAATGACCTCAACTTGGTCAAAACTTCATGAAATTCATTATTATTATTTTAATCCTATATTATGTGAAGCATATAATGTGAGACATGTTTTGGATTCAAAAAATTTGATACCATATGAAAGTTATAGATTTTTTTCAATCAGTCTATCAATCAAGACTTTTATCGTAATTCAAATAGAAAATGAATAATAATTATTTATTAAATTCAAATTAAAGTATAATTTATATGGGTGGAAAGATGAGAATCTCCTTTAAAAACCCTTTTTGTTTCATCAATTTTGGGTTTAAAAAAGGTCGTCAGCCACATTGCTCATCATATCACTTACATATCACCACTTTTTGGCCCATCATGATCCTGCACATACCCAAGTCGTAAAAGTGGAAACATGGCTAACAAGATCTCCTTTCCCAACATATTTCTCAAATCAGGGAACTTCTACACCTTTGGGTATTTTTTCTCTTAATATGTCCAAATATAACATATTAGATTTAATGTATTGCAAAGGTTGAGTTTTATTTTTTTGTAAAGTTGCAACTTGTTGTTGAAGGGATGTCAAAGTTTGCAAAAGTGAGTTAAAGAGAGGATAATTTTGATTGTAAGGTTGAGGGGAATAAGGTGGAGTGGCATATGTATGTGGAGGGCTAGTGAATTGCAGGTTGGTGAAGGTGGATTGTTGAGGAGTTATTATGTTTGTTGGACAAAACTAGAAGGGTTTCCTATAGAAATACCTAAGGAAGTGTACAAAGTGCTAGTGGGTATGATTATTATAGTTGGTTGAAAGGTTGTTGTAGGTTGAAAGTTTGTGTTAGGTTGAGTAATAGTGTATGTAGGAATGGACATCGAGATCAGAGAGGATATAATTGGAATTCCACAATTTATCTGAGTAGACCCGAAAGCTTGATTAAAAGCGGTGATAGTAGGGATGGTTTTATTAAGCACATTGGCTATAGAAGCTAAAGTCATCAGAAATGAAGTATGAAAATTATGATCCAAGGAGGGTTGATTATCAACACTATCAAAAAGAGAGCTAGAAGACCCATGATCCAGGGTGAGTGAGATAATGTTGGATGACATGACCCTTGAATTTTCCATCTTAAAATAGTATTGCTAATAGGACACCAAGTTGTAAAGCTCATACAAGTTTTGCAAACCTAGTGTGTAAACCCGAAATGGAAAGGGGAAATATAAAAATCTAGAATGAAATGAAGTTTTAAGATTCCAAACAATGCAATAAATTGAAAATGAAATGTTCTAAATGAATATTTTGGATTTTGACAATGCACTAAAATGAATGAAACTAAGCTAGATTCACTAAATTTGATGAAACGTCGAATTAAAAAATTGAAACAGGAAAGTAACAACAACAAACATAAGCTTGAAACTGAAAATTTAATTTCTAGCAAATGAAAATTAAGACCTAAGAGGGAATCATTTGATAGTAAGGGTGAATGTTTCCTCGTTAAATATTTTAGGAATGTTTCTATTGATTTATGAGTGATTTTTAATGCTTTTCAAATGCCAGAAAGTATAGACCCAGCCTAAGTTGGGACTCATTCACAAATAAAGGTGAATGGGTCCTTGATTAGGGTTTTTAAATTATTTTTGAATTATTTTCAAGGTTTCAACAATGTCTTTCAGTTCCAAGTCAGAGACAATAACTTTCAGTTTCAAATTTTCTAGAAATGCAATGTTGTTTTTATTTTCAAATATAAATTTATGGGATCCAAATGGTATGCAAAATGAGTTAATTTTTTTTTTTAAATTTAAGAAATGAAGAACAATGCAATTCTAAACCCTAAATGAGGTGCAAATTTTGAATGCAAAGTAATAAACCCTACATGAGATCTAATTCAATGCAGGTTAAATGCAAATGAATGCAAGATGAAACCTAGGATGGAATGAAAGGATTCAAAATTAGAAAATTGCAATATTCAATATATTTGTTCACCATTAATGAGGATGTGGAAAATATGGTTTACCAATATCAAAATGATAGACCACTAATTCTCCACCTAAATAATGTGAATTTTTGTGTGATATGATGCTAATAACAATAAAAGCCTAACATTAACTATTATAGAAACTATGAGGGGAGTTTTTAAAGCTCAAAATGATAAGTACCTTGTTGCAAGAAACCTATTTTGAGGGCACAAATGACTCATTCACCTTTAGTGGTGAATGGGTCCCTATTAGGTTTTCTGAAACCGAGATCAAGGTGTTGTTCCTTAATTATTGCTCTCTTAGATCCTTGGTTGTGTGCTCCTAAAAACCTATAAAAAATTATGTAGAATTCTTTCCATGTTCTTACAGTATGAATGGCAATTTTGAAACTTGACAACTTTGATAATTTTGCTAAGAATTTATTCTCCACTTGATCTCCAACCTATAAATCTACAAATACACATTCAAGAGAAGAAAATTTTGTTGATTTTTAGTGAATAGGGGTTTGTTGAATCCCTCTTGTGCTATTTTCTCCTTCATGACAATTTATGTTACTCTGGCATCTTTGTGGTTACTAACTCAATTTTTTTGCTTGTCTATTTGGCACATTTACTTCATTATTTATATTATCTTGGTGGTATTGATCATTTAACACCATGTGCAGATCTCAGTTAAGGCATATTGGTTATTGGCACTTTATTTCATTGATTAGGTGATATATTTTTGGTTTAACATTTGTGTTTCAGTACTTCACTTGATTACAAGTGACTGGCATGATCAATTCTTTTATAGGTTGATTACTTATGTTTGATGATCAGTTACAAGAATCTTGATGTTCGTCAAGGTATACTTAGCTTTCTTTAGTCAGTGGAATGGGTTTGAGGAATAGTCTTGTTAATATTTTGAGCACTCAGTATTCATCTCTTGGGAAATTGGCTTTAATGAATTCAATTATGGTATTTGGTATGGGAGAATGACATTCAAAATCTTGCATAATATCTAGCTTTTATTACTCTTCTTAAGGCATTAGATATTATATTGTTTTTGGGCTTTCGAAATAAGATTCACTTAGTCCATTATTTTCTATATGGAACCGTGAATCCATCATGAAAATTCAGTCTTCACTACCCCATAGGTCTTTTGACATCATTTTGAAATGACAAATTATAGAGCATTGAATATTTCAAAGTGGCATTTGACGTTGGGTAAAGGTATTTGAATTGGTCACCCTTTTTGCAGTTGAATCAAGTCTAAAGGTTTATCATTTAATATTGTCCTCAAGGCTGACAACATGTATTTGGTTTGATTAAGTTTTTACTTGGCTACATGGGAACATAAAGTCTTATGTATTCGACCCTTTACATGAAATAATGCTTTTCATTATTTGAATCGGCATTACACTTGTTTTGTCTTTTATCTAGGCAATGATTTGGTTGGTATGCCTTTGGAGTGCTTTGGCCGTGGATTTAAATTAGCATTATGAAGTTCCTTCATTATATTTTTTGTCCTCTCGGACTCCAAATGTTATCTTCATTTGCAAAGGAATTCATTTTTTATTGCTTTGGAAGATTAGGGAAAATATTTTTTTGAATCACACTATTCACGTTTTTGGAACCCTCCTAGCCACCATCATTGAGTTGGGTATCTCTCAGCCATTTCACTATTCTTGCTACTGCATCACTAATCTTTGACAACATGTGAGGGAGATGAGAGGACCAACACTATAGTTGTTCCATTTGGTTGCTTTCAGCCACTAGGTGAAGGCACGGTTTTGGAAGATGTCTTGGCTGTTTCATCCACATGTAGATCTGGTAATCCATTTTTTGACAGAAACTTCATTTTTCAGGTATTTATCCTTGGACTACTCTCCAAATCCATTATTTTGTAGACAATCTTATTTCGAGCTATGCTATCTCTCTTTTGCAAATAAAAAATAAAAAAAATGTCTATTACTTTCAATAGAGAAGTCTAAAATTATTTGTTTTAAAATGTGACTGCAAATCTTTTAGATATTATCATGACAATTTTAAATGGTTTATATTTTCTATTTATGGGAAATTCAAAATACTCTCGAATCAGATTAGTTAATCTTTTGGGTTCATTTATAAAGTTTCTTGGCTGCATCTTCTGAAGATCATCTTAAGTTTTGTGATTCGTTCTATTTGGAATAGTCTGTATATGTGATACCTCAAGATTCTTATCTGTTTCACTCTTGAAGCCTTTGGTAACCATTCTTGTTTGATTCAGCTTACTATTTCAGCTTGACATCATAATGATTTCAGTTATTGGGCATTGATGTTTTAGTTTCTTATAAAGTGTAATTACTATTTTGGGTACTGTTCATGAAATATTCTCTTAGCTGCATGTGGGTTCATGGGTAACTGCTTCTAGGTATATCCTATTAGAGTTTTCAAATTTCTAAAATTATATCTGAGTTGCATTATTTTTACTGCTAGGGTAAAATGGTTATTACTCTTATTTTTAAAAGATGTGTTCTCATCATTTTTGTGTAAGCACTGCATGTGCAGGCCGCTAGTGATGAAAAGTTTTGTCACACCTCTATTATTGGACACTATTGTTCTATCCTTGTTTGAAAGAAATAATCCTTCACTCATGATCACTACAACATTAAAAACTGCTACTTGACAATAGCATTGTAACCTAAAAATTAACCTTGAATAATTTCTAGAAAGTGAAATTCAAGAAGTAGTTGTAATATTTCCTAAATGTAATGATGTTTTTGGTAAAAACAAAAAAACATAGAGATTAGGGCTCTATCATGACAAAAAATCAAAATTTGAAACAAGGACATTTCTATTAAGACATGCGAAAGTCTATTCTATTTTTTTGATGCTGAAAAACTAGAAAACATAGTGTGTAGTCAATTTGTGTAGAATCTGTATGAGAAAAGGTTGAAAATCAAATAGTGAGAAAAGAAAGAAAATATATTTCAAATGCAATACAATTTGTGATGAAAAATTGTATTGACACAGTAACTATATATTTTCCTCAAGTTGTATCAAGATTTGATAATGGATGGAATCCTTCAGAGTTATTCTTAACTCTTGAGAATTCTTTACATTGTCTGTCAAGAGGCACTTGATAGAAAAAGGAGAAACAAAGAGATTCTCTGTATTACTGTATGCTCTATTAAAAATAGATAAGGGGTTGGTTCTCCTTCATATTGGTGTCTCTAAATAGAGGGGTTGGTTCTCCTTGAGTCAGTGCTTAGAAATCAACCCTTGAGGCTTTGTCAAAATATTTATTGAAATAAAAGCAGCAGGTTCAGGAGTGGTTTTTCTACCCCAAGAGGGTTTTCCACTCAACATATCTTGTGTCTATTTGTGTCTCTGTGATTCATTTACTTTAGTACTTTACTGCTTTAAAATGCAATGTTACACTACTCATTTCAGTTTATATGATTGCATTTGAATACATGAATGATACTATCACTAATAAATGAAAACATATGTATGGTTCTTTCTAGTTTCAATCAAATTTATTAAAGAAGTTATAAACACTAATTCACCCCCCCCCCCTCTTAGTGTAGTTTCACTCCAAAAATTGGTATCAGAGGCTAGGGTTCTCTAATAGGTCCTTCCAACCTAGGATTGATTCTAGACTTGGAGTCTATTCAAAATTTCTCAAGCTCATGAAGGTACTTCCATGACTAGAGCTCCATTATTTGATGGAATTGATTATATATTCTAGAAAATCCGAATGGAGACTTATTTAACTTCTATTGACCTTGATGTTATGAGGATAGTATTGTTTGGGTACACTGTACTAGCTACTTCTGATGAAAATAAAAGATTTGAATCCAATGCAAGAGAAAATCATGCTCTTCTGTGTGCGCTGACTAAATATGTCTTCATCAAAGTCATGCAGTGTAGTACTCCTAGGGAAGTATGGACTAAACTTGAAACTATCTATCAAGGAAATGAAAAGGTAAAACAATCTAAAGTCCTCACTTTAAAACATCATTTTGAAGAATTAAAAATGAGGGAGGATGAGAAAGTATATGACTAATTTTTTAGAGTTGATGAAATAGTAAATGCCATGAAGGGTCTGGGATAAGAGGTCAAGGAGTTTGATGTTGTAACCAAGATCATCAGAACCTTGCCAAAACAATTTGAAGCTAAGGTAGCTACTCTAGAAGAGAAGAAACATTTTACTTAGCTTACCCTTGACAGTCTACAAGGCACTCTAACTACCTACAAAATGAGGATTAGTAAAAACAACACTACTACAAAAGAAGCAACATTTCAAGCTAAAAGGAAAGAAAGGGATGAGCCATCTGAATCAAAATTTTATGATTCTAAAGAATCCCACTTTGTGCAAAAAATCAAAAAGGGTTTTGGAAAGTATAAGGGAAAAATTCCCTTCGAATTCTTTAACTGTGGAAAAATAGGCCACTTTGCTACAAAGTGCCCCTATGGTGACACAAATAGTGATAAGGAAAAATCTGAAAAATTTTCCAAGAAAAAGGCTTATAGACCCAAATAGAAATTCAATTTAAAAAATAGGAAAAAAATTTTCAAAAAAAATGAAACAAATTATAAATCTGATGATTCTCTAGATGAAGAGGATGAAAATCTCTTCATGGATGAAATCATTTAGCAAGATTATGGAGGAGAAGGTGAAGTGGATTATGAAGGAGAACTGAAATGTGCTCTAAAAGAGCTTAGAAAACTTAAGAAATAGTTGTGTGCTCAAGAACAAAATGTTGTTCAAGATAGTTCACAAGAGGAACTCATAAATCTTGAGATAATTTCATTAAAAAATCAGCTTGAAGAATCCAAGAGAGTTGAAGATTGTCTTCGTAGTGACATAAGTTTTAAAGACCAAGAAATTGAAAAAATTGAACATGAGATTGTAGATTTTAGAAAGAATATTGAAAAATATGAAAGCACTCTTAAACTGAATGACATACTTAGTAACCAAAAATTAAACAAACACAAAACTGGTATTGGCTTTGTTAAAGGTCAATGTTCAAATGATAGTGAAAAGAAGAATGTTGTTGTTGGAAACAAAAATCCTAAACTCAAACATCCTGAATTTTTCAAGGATCATATTCATCCTTTTACGAGCAACAAAATGGTTTACATGTCCTAGCCTCTCTATTATGGGTACTGTTACTTCTACAATAAATTTGGTCACAAATTAAACTCTTGCAGATTTGTGAATTCTAGAACTCCTAGATTTGGCTTTAGGTAGAATCATGGTTTTGGAAGATAGATTCGATGTTTCACATGAAAATCTTTGGGTCATTATGCTAAGAAATGCAATGTTGATCAGCAAAATAAACAATTGAAAACTATCAAAGTCTGGAAACCCAAAGCGGTTAACAACATTGAATAAACTATGCTTGTTCAAACTACTTTTCACTCAAAGAAAAAAGACCTATGGCTCCTGGACAGTGGTTGTTCAAACCACATGACTGGTGACAAAGAAAAACTTACAAATATAGAAGACTATTTTGGTGCATATATAAATTTTGGAGACAACTCTGGAATTCAAATCAAAGGTAGAGGTTCTTTGTTTCTAAATGAAGACACTCTAATCTACAATGTATACTATGTAGAAGGATTAAAACATAACCTTCTGAGTGTCATTCAAATTTATGACAGTGGCTATCAAGTCCTATTTACTTCACAAGGATGTGAAATCAAAAACTAGTCTGGTAAGGTTGTTGCTACCTGAAGAAGGACCAAGGGAAATGTATAGAACTTACTTGACACCTCTGGACATGAAAAAAATCAAGGTATATGCTTAATGAGTCATATTGAAGAAATCCGGTTGTGGCACAAGAGACTAGGTCACATTAATTTTGACAATATTGTCAGAATTAGCAAAAATCAAAATGTAAGAGGTCTTCCCCTTCTTAGAAAACCTGACAAAGATATTTGTAAAGAGTGTCTCAAAGGAAAGAAAACCAAGGTAAGCTTTGAATCCAAGGAACACTTCTCTACTAAGCCTCTGTAAACTATTCATATTGACTTATGTGGTCCTACAAGGACTTGGACATAAATGGTGAGAAATATTTCATCTTGTTTGTTGATGAATACTCTCGTATGGTATCGGTTACCTTTCTCAAGAATAAATCAGAAGATTTTAAATTTTTTAAAGTTTTTAGAAAACTGGTAGAAAGAGAGTCAGATTTAAAATTGAAATGTTTAAGATCTGAAAAATGTGGTGAATTCATAGACTACTATGACAAAAATGGCATACAAAGATAGTATGTTGTTGCCAAAACACCCCAACAAAATGGGGTAGTTGAGCGAAAGAATAGGACTATAAAAGAGATGGCAAGAACCATGATGAATGAAGCAAATCTGCAAAATATGTATTGGAAAGAAGTTGTTCATACAGTTGTCTACATTTTTAATAGAGTCTAGATCAGAGTGAAATCTAATCTCACTCCATATGAACTGTGGTATGGTAAATCTGCCTCAATTAAATATTTCAGAATATTTGGCTGCAAGTGTTTTATGAAGAGAGATGATGAAAAATTAGGTAGTTTCCAATCTTAAACTGATGAAGGTATCTTTTGATGATACTCTACTCACAACAGAGCCTATAAAGGATTTAACAATAGGCTGAATAAAATTGTTGAATCAGTAAATGCCAAATTTGATGAAAATCTACTTTTAGATGTTGAACCTATGCAGGATGATGAAGAGGATGAATTTGAACTTGATATAATTTCAAATTGATTGGAAACTGCAAATCCTGAAACAAAATAAACAGGTCCTAAATTTGCTGAAGGAAAATCTGAAGATGCTGAAATCAGCTCAGAAAAATGTGAAACTAAAATTCCTTCAAAATCTCTTGCTGAAAACCATCCTAAAGATCTGATTATAGGAGATAAATCAACATGAGTTCATACAAGGAAAAGAATAGTTAACTGTGATGAAAATGCTTAAATAGCTGAGCTTACTTCTTTTTGTTAAATCCCCCAATTTGAGCCAAAAAAAATTGATGAAGCTCTAACAAATGAATGTTGGCTTAATACAATGCAGTAAGAAATTGATCAAATTGAAAAAAATCAGAAATGGGATCTAGTCCCAAGACCAGATGACAAAAATGTCATAGGAGGCAAGTGGATCTTTAGAAAAAAACATGATGAACATGGTCATTTTGTTCGCAACAAGGATAGATATATCTACAAAGGATATGCTCAGCAAGAAGGTATTGATTTCGGTGAAACCTTTGCTCCAGTTGCTAGGCTTGAATCCATTAGAATTTTCTTGGCATATTTTGTTTTCAAAAATTTCACTATATATCAAATGGATGTAAAAACTGCCTTTCTAAATGGATACTTAGAAGAAGAAGTTTACATAGAACAACCTAAAGGGTTTATCTGTAAAAACAAACCCAATCATGTCTACAGGCTGAAAATGGCTCTATATGGCCTAAAACAAGCTCCTAGAGCTTGGTACTCCAGATTGGACAGTCACTTATTGTCAAAAGGTTTCATTAGAGGAGGAGTAGACAACAATCTATATGTTAAAATTGAAGGATCTGATATTTTTGTTGTTGAAATTTATGTTGATGACACCATTTTTGGTTGCAACAATATTGCCTTGAGTAAAAAATTCTCACAAATCATGGAATCTGAATTCAAAATGTCTATGTTGGGAGAACTATCATTTTTCTTAGGTTTTCAAATTTCACAACTTGAATCTAGCATCTTTTTATTTGAAGCAAGATATGCAAAAGAAATGTTGAAAAGGTTTCAAATGGATGAAAGTCATCCTATAAGCACCCCAATGGCTACTGGTTGTAAACTTAGTAAAGTTGATGACTCTCCTGTTGTCAACCCAACTGACTATAGGTCAATGATAGGTAACCTATTGTATCTAACAGCCTCAATCATCTCCTTTTCAATCATCTCCTAAGGAATCTCACATCAATGTTGTGAGAAGGATTCTTAAATATGTTCAAGGCACAATTGATTATGGGCTCTGGTATCCCAAAAGAAATGATTTCTCATTAGTAGCATATATTGATTCTGATTGGGCAAGTTGTCTAGATGATAGGAAAAGTGCCAGTGGTGTTGCTTTCTTTCTTGGTGATCATTTAGTGGGGTGGCACAACAAAAAGAAAGAATCTCCTTTGCTCTCTACTGCTGAAGCAAAATATATAGCTATCACTTATTGTTGCACTTAGGAAATTTGGATGTCACAAACATTGTTAGATATGGGTATTGAAATTCCAAAACCTATTACTATTCTATGTGACAATACTAGTGCAATCAATATCTCAAAAAATCCAGTTATGCACTCTCAAACTAGACATATAGCTATAAAGTTTCATTTTCTTCATGAAAAGGTGTTGGCTAATGAGGTATCTATGGAATATGTTCCTACAAAACCACATGTTGCGGAAATTTTCACAAAACTATTGGCTAAAGATTTTTTTGAAAGACATAGGTCTCAATTGGGAGTTGTCTCTCAATCACTATTATCTTAAATAGTCTATCTTGGTGATATGGGGAGTTGGTTAGCTCTTCCTACAACTCATACTTTGCTACTCAAAGGTTAAATCTACAGTTTGATGGATAGTCACAGTTGTTTCTGGTTTATCTTTGTTGGTCTCCCTTTATCCTTGTGTCAAAAAGGAGGATAATTATGTGCATCGGTTACAACTCATTATTTGGTTTGGTGGAAAAAAATTTTCATCAAGGATAAAGGGGGAGTTTGTTGAATCACTCTTGTGCTATTTTGTCCTTGAGGACAATTTATGTTACTCTGGCATCTTGGTGGTTACTGACTTAGTTGTTCTGCTTATCTGTTTGGCACATTTACTTCATTATTTATATTATATTGGTGGTACTAATCCCCTCTTGTGCTATTTTGTCCTTGAGGACAATTTATGTTACTCTGGCATCTTGGTGGTTACTGACTTAGTTGTTCTGCTTATCTGTTTGGCACATTTACTTCATTATTTATATTATATTGGTGGTACTAATCATTTAAATACGTGTGAAGATCTCAGTTAAGGCATACTGGTTACTAGTACTTTGTTTCATTGATCGTATGATATATTTCTGGTTTAACATTTGTGTTTCAGTACTTCACTTGATTACAAGTGACTATCATGATCACTTCTATTATAGGTTGATTACTTATTCTTGATCAGTTACAAGCATCTTGATATTCGTCAAGGTATACTTCTCTTTCTTCAGTCAATGCAATGGGTTTGAGGAACAATCTTGTTAATATTTTGAGCACTTAGTGTTCATCTCGGCAAATTGGATTTAATGAATTCAATTATGGTATTTGGTATGGGAGAATGGAATTCAGAATCTTGTATAATATCTAGCTCTTATTACTCTTCTTAAGGCATTGGATATTATATTATTTTTGGGCTTTGAAAATGAGATTCACTTAGTCCATTCTTTTGCATATGTCACTCTGAATTCATCATGAAAATTCAATCTTCACTACCTCATAAGTCTTTTGAAATCATTTGGAAATGGAACATTATAGAGAATTGAATATTTCAAAGTGGGATTCGACCTTGGGTAAAGTTATTCAAATTGGTCACCTTTTTTGCATTCGAATCGGGTCTAAAGGTTCATCATTTAATTTTGTCCTCAAGGACGACAACATGTATCTGGTTTGATTAAGTTTTTACTTGTCACATTGGAAGCTACTTTTCCTTGGCTACATGGGAACATAAATTCTTATGTATTCGACCCTTCACATGAAATAATGCTTGTCATTATTTGAATCGGCTTTACACTTTCTTTGTCTTTTATTTGGGCACTCATTTGGTCGGCATGCCTTTGGACTACTTTGGCCACGGATTTCAATTAGCATTATGAGTTCTTTCATTATTTTTTTTGTCCTCTTGGACTCCAAATGTTATCTTCATTTGGAAAGGATTTTTTTTTTGCTTGCTCTCGAAGATTAGGGAAAACAATTTTTTGAATCACACTATTCATGTTTTTGGAACCCTCATGGCCGCCATCATTGAGTTGGGTATCTCTCAACCATTTCACTGTTCTTGTTGCTACATCACTAATCTTTGATAGCGTGTGAGGGAGATGAGAGGACCAGCACTATGGTCATTCCATTTGTTTGCTTCCAACCACGGGGTGAAGGGGCGGTTTTGGAAGATGTCTTGGCCATTTCATCCACATGCAGATCTGGTAATCCATTTTTTGACAACAAATTCATTTGTCAAGTATTTAACCTTGGACTACTCTCCAGATCCATTATTTTTAGACAAGCTTATTTCATACTATGCTATCTCTCTTTTGCAAATAAAAACTAACAAAAATGTCTATTGCTTTCAACAGAGAAGTCTGAAATGATTGGTTTTAAAATGTGATTGCAAATCTTTTAGAGATTATCATGAAAGTTCTAAAAGGTTTATATTTTCTATTTATGGGAAATTCAAAATACTCTCAAATCATATTAGTTAATATTTTGGGTTCATTTATAAAGTTTCTTGGCTGCATCTTCTGAAGATCATCATAAGTTTTGTGATTCGTTCTATTTTGGATAGTGGGTATAAGTGATACCTCAAGATTCTTATTATTTTCACTCTTGAAGTCATTGGTCACCATTCTTATTTGATTCATCTTACTATTTCAGCTTGACATCATAATGATTTCAATTATTGGGCATTGTTGTTTCAGTTTCTTAAAAAGTGCAGTAACTATTCTGGGTATTGTTCATGAAATATTCTCTTAGGTTCATCTAGGTTCATGGGTAACTGCTTCTAGATATATTCTGTATGCATTTTCAAATTGCTAAAATTATATCTCAGTTGTATTGTTGTTACTGCTCAGGTAAAATTGTTATTACTCTTGTTTCTAAAAGATGTGTTCTCATCGTTTTTGTGTAAGCATTGCATGTGCAGGCAGCTAGTGATGAAAAGTTCTATCACACATCTATTATTGGACACTGCTATTCTATCCTTGTCTAAAAGAAATAATCCTTCACTCATGATCACTGCAATGTCAGAAACTTTTACTTAATAGTAGTATTGTAACCTAAAAATTGACCTTTTATAATTTTTGGAAAGTGAAATTCGAATAGTAGTTGTACTATTCTATTTTTTTTATGCTCAAAATTTGGAGAACACAGTGTATAGTCAGTTTGTGTAGTTTCTATATGGGAAAAGGTTGAAAATAAAACACTGAGAAAAGAAAGAAAATGTATTTCAAATGCAATACAGTTTTTGATGAAAAATTGTATTGACACAATAAGTAGATCTTTTTCCTCAAGTTGTGTCAAGATTCGATAATGGATGGACTCCTGAAGAGTCATTCTTGACTCTTGAGAATTTTATACATTGTTTGTCAAGAGGCACTTGACATAAAAAGGAGAAATAAAGAGATCCTTTGTATTACTATATGTTCTATTAAACAAAGATAAGGGTTTGGGGTTCCTTGAGATTGTAGTCACTAAATAGAGGGGTTGGTGCTCCTTGAATCGGTGTTCAAAAATCAGCCATTGAGGCTTTGTCAAAATATTTATTGAAATAAAAGGCCTGAAAAAGGCAGTAGGTTTAGGAGTGGTTTTTCTACCCTAGGAGGGTTTTCCACTTGGTATATCTTGTGTCTATTTGTGTCTCTGTGATTCATTTACTTCAGTACTTTACTGCTTTAAAATGCAATTTTATACTACTCATTTCAGTTTATATGATTGCATTCGAATACATGAATGACACTATCACTAATAAATGAGAACATATGTATGGTTCTTTTCAGTTTCAATCAAATTTTTTAAAGAAGTTATAAACACTAATTCACCCCTCTCATTTTATTTTCACTCCATCAGGGTTTTCCTAATTCAAACCCCTTATAGTTAATTAAACCCAAAGATAAAATAATGAAATCGAAGCATGACCATGAAATGATAGAATGATGATACGTTGGAAGTTGTCTTGGAGTATAAATATGCAAAATTTAATTTATAGCTACCATAAAAATGTAGATCTTGATCACAAATAAGATGTGTAATAATTCTTTCAATGTATATCTCCAATTCTACATCAACAATTTTAGCTCAACAACATGTTTGAATGCACTATTCCTTTGTCATGGTGAAATGATCTTGAATTGTTGCAATAAAATATTTACACTCTTCCTTTGGTTTTCTTCGAAAATGCTCTTGGAGTGATATAATGCTTAATAAATTGAATTCTTAGGCCTCTTGTAAACTTTCTAGGAGAAGCAATGGGAATTAACCCTAAAATTCAAACAATTCAAGCCAAAACTAGATCTACAATTAAAGAGGATTAGAATCTCGCCAAAATTAAATTCAAAAAGGGGAGTTCAAAGAGAGGAGGACCCATTGTGAATGGGTCCTAGCACAAGTTTGTAGGACCTTTCATTGGGAGGTGAAAAGAACATCAAAACCCTATTTCAAAAATACATAGAAATGGGGTTCCCACATGTTGGCATATGGTGTTGCACACCATTGCATAAATTGATTTATTATATTATTGTAATTAAATAATTATTTAGTTGTGATGCACCTTGGTGGTGTGGATAATCAGACTAGGTAGTTATCTGGGGTCTAGTTAATATCATATTGTAATAATGTATTATTAGTTATTGTGTGGGAGACATGTGATAATAATTTAATATTGAGGAAATATTAAATAATGTGATGTCTTAGTAACCAATATTAAATAAGGGGTTAGTGGTTTTTTATTCACATGGTTTTGTGCTACATAGATCACCTTACCACTAGTTATATTATGTTTGAGCTTGTGTCTATAAAATAAAACACGGGTGTAGTGGTTTAGATTCACTAAGGGGTTTGTCTGTCATTATTGAGTCCTATTGAGAGTTTATTTGTGAAGCATGGTATGGGATGTTTGGATTCATTCTTGGAAACATGGGAATGCATTGGAGGAATTGATGCTTTAGATGTGTGCATTGTAACTCTTGTATTTACTTCTTGGTTAATTAATATGATGGATTATGGATGCTTTTGGTGGTTGGTTTTTACCTATTGATGGTTTTCCTAGGGTATATCTTGTGCCATATTTGATGGGTATGTTGTCTATTCTCTTGCATGTGGATTCAAAGTACTTATCTGCATGAATATCTCTTTTGGGTTATGTGGCAATTTTCATATAATGGATGCAAGTTTCCTTTCAATTCATATCAGAGCTTTCATGTTTGAATTTTTTTTCTTATAATCCTATGTTGATAAAATATTTATTGAAGTTTGAATCTATGCAATGCATGAGAGAATGAAAGACTTGGAAAGATATCAGGGTATTGTAGGTTTTTTATTATATATCTAATGGTTTCTGGTTTTTTGTTATGATGGGTTATTTGTAGATTTGGGGTGTTAAAAATTAAGGAAAAAAAGGGTTTCTTGGTTGTGCATTCAAATGGGGTTTTCATGGGAGGAATTTTAAAAATGACCTCTTTAGATAAAATGAACCTCATGGTTGGATTCAGGTTTTCCAAGAGACAAATTTTGATATATAATTTGACCTATTCTCGAGAAGTTAAAAAAAAATGCAATTTTTTTTTGTAAAATCCCCATTTTCAGATTCTTAAAGCATTCAAAAAATAAAATATTAAAAAATAGAAAATAAAAAATGTCCTGTCACTTTTGAAATTTCATCCTACAAAATGAAAATGAAAATAAAATAAAAATCAAACTATGAAATCAACATTTAAAGATTATAGATGATCTTTTATTTTAAGAGACTATATGTGTCCAAGCTAATTGTGGGATGAAATTTTCTCAGTCCACAAAATAATTCATGATAAATAAATTAATGATTCATTGAAAGAAATAAATTAGTTTATGCGTCACTAGATGGAGAAGAAAATAAGGGTACCTAGATTTTTTTTGTGTTAAAATTGTCCAATTTGTACTGCATCATAGCCATAATACATTTTGTTAAATCAAATATGAGAATTTGGTTTTATGTACTTTTAAAAAATTATATGAGGTTCCTAGATAAAAAATTTGTGTCTATCAACCAAATAAGTAATAGAAAGCTTCCAAAACCAAAGAATGTGAGAAAATAAAGTGGGTGACTTAGTGCAAAGAAAGGTCGGATAAAAATGAAGAAAATACTTTCTTGAAAGGGTGAATGGAGAGAAAAGAACCGTGCATTTTTTATTAGTCCTAAAATGTACCATAAATAAAAGATATAATCACTCTATAACCTAGTAGTACCATTCATGTCATTTCAACCATTCACCTCCTTACATCTACAGCTTGCATTTTGATTTTGATAATGGACTAAGGGTGGTAAAATTTATGTATGTTTCAGTAAGTACTATTGTCCTATTCCCCATTATTTATTTATGTAAGATAAAATTAACACTAGAACAACATGAATCCCTAAAAAACAAAAAATACTTACAAGATTTGCATGACACATGAAATGTAATTTCTCAATTGATCTTCATATCTTTCTACATACTATTTCATGCTATATATAAAAATATTGATCACCATTTTACAACATATAGTTTCATTCAATTCATCCTAAAATTTACCATCATTATCCTCATCCCATATACTAATATTATCTCTTCCTTTCCTTGTATCCTATTATTTATAATTCTAGCAATCTATCTAACCTTTTTCTTATCTCTCCAAACCACATCCTTACTTCATCCCTCTGAACCTAGCACCCCTTTTAAGAGATCAATCATATCTTGTTAACTCACCTTGTATCTTAAAGGAAATCGCTAACTTTTATTACTTTTTCTAAATGACTAGGGTATCCTAATACCAATTTAATCCCACAAAAATTTTATACTTATATTTTGTAAATGGAATTACTTCTACTAGCACAACAACATACCAAATAAGGGAGAATGGATACAATAAAAAACTTAGGTACATTTTAATGACACATATAATATCAAAAGAATTTGAACTTATAAAGCCATACCAAACCTATAATAACCACACTTGTATAATCTCAACTTAATTAATTAGAAAAAAATTAATTGAAATTAAAATTATCATTAAAATTAATTAAATAGAAAATATTTATTTAGTCAACATAACATTCTAAATCCATCAAACCATCAATTTTTTGAATAAAGGGCTAAGTAAGAAGTACCATGTTTGAGCTAAGGGATGGGGGCCTTCTAATGCCTCTCTACCCATCACTTCACAAGGGAGTCAATATTGACCTATGAAAGCCCAATAAAGCTAACCAGGTTGATAAGGGTGTAATAAATTTATCACTTGACGGTTACTCTACATTGAGTGTTTCCTTAGAAGTGGCTCACTTTGAGGAAGGTGTGAATATTAAACATTAAGAATCACTAGTAGATAAAATAGTCTACTCCATAGAAAATGAATTGATAGGAAATTTTTTCTATGCCCATCTTAATATTGATGTAGTTAGAAATATATTTAATCTATGTATGTCTTAAAAATTCAAAATCACTATCAAATAAAAGAGACTTTCCTTTTATCCTTCTCATCCATGTTATATATCTCAACAAGTTTCTTATCAAGGGTCGCTAGACCATGGGGGAAATAAAAATATTCCCTACAAATGGAAATTTAGCTTTGACTTGCATATTGATTTTTTTACTAGTGCCCCTATCTCAATCGGGCTCCCTATTTTCCTCTTGAAGTTTATGATGAACAAGTTTTCATGGGTATTGTTAACACTTTTAGGAATTAATAGTTGTATAAAATTTATAAAATAGAAACCTAGGCTCATCTTTGCAAAAAATATGTCTTAACATTCAAGTGAACAGTACCATTCCGAAATATATCACTCTCCAATCTAAATTTTGGAAGTGGAATCAAAATATTCTCTATGAAAACTCAAGAATTTATTGTCAAAATCATTTTAATTTGGTCGCTTGGTGAATTAATACTTGATATAGTAGCTACAATAAGATGATCTTAACTAAAAAAATCTTATGTAAATATTTTTTTGGTCACATCCATTAAATAGACAAAGCCAAGGTGTATAGCCCCTTGAAGATAGAAATAGTAGAAGTATTCCTAGAAAGATATTTATAACTCTACCATTTTCATAATAATGTTTTTAAACTCTTCAACATTTTGAACCCTTCACCTTTTGTGCTACATCTTAGAAGTCTACATAGTGGATTCAAGGAAATGCCTCACATCTAGTTTTTATGCCTCCACTAAAATAATAGTCAAGAAGTTATTTCAATAAAAAGGTATGGATTAGTTGATAAGCCCTATAATATTGGATAAGTAATTGTTAAAGGTTGACACACCTTTAGAAAAAATAGGTGGAAAAACTATTAAAAAATCTCTAGAGGTTAGTTTGTTATTTATTATTTCCCTAGAAAAAATACCTAAATATATTTAAATATGTTCTCACCCCCATTCCTTAAGCAAAAAAATCAAGAAAAAGTAATAGATACAGACAACTAATGTAGGGTCAAATATTAATTCAAGAAGACACTTAATAAGATAATCAAGATCTAAAGAAACTACCAAGGAAATATCTTATTCTAAACAAAAATTTATAGATATTTTATCATCTAGAATAAATAAGAAAGATTATCCTCTCTTGCAATATGAGAGTTATTAGTAGACCCCAAAATAGTTACTCTCAAAAAATTAGATAAGTGAAAATAATGTAGACATAACATTAATTTAGAATTAAAATATGAATGAAAAAAATGAATGAAATGGTGACTAAAATTGTTTGAATAGGTATAGAGTACTGCTCATTAGATTTTTTTGGTGTCTCATGGGAGTAATCACTGTGTGGAACCCTAAATTTTTTTGAAGGAGAAGAAAAAAAAAAAATTCTTCAAAGTGAACTTATTAAGAAAGTATTAAAGGGTGATTCCACAATACTGGTTTAGAATTTTTGGGCAAACTAGACATTGAACTGATTTTTTTTAGCTAAATCTTCACTTTTGGGCACCTATTGCGGCTAAAAAGTGAGGAATTTGAAGATCGCAAACTAGTGATTTGTGAAATTTTTTATATAGATGCTAAATATACTTTTTTCAAAAATTATTGAATCAGATTGCACTTTTTTTCCATCTCCTTCAAAAACTATCTTTTTAAAAAAACAACATTTTTAAGGAGTGACGCTCACTATATACAACGTAACATTTTTTGTATGAAGGATAAAATTCTTTTTTTTTTGAATTTAGATTTGTAACTATGATATGTAGAACTTTCATGTTTGGTTTCATAGTGTTTTGTTAAATATTTTTTCTTAATCAAGTTTCAAAGTCAAACCAGTTACAATTGAAACATAGGCAGACTGTATACAATACAATTTTTTCTCTATCAATCAAATTCAATTTTATTTTTTTTAATGGATCAAGGACATAAATACCCAACCTAAACATATTTTTTAAAATTTTATTTTGATAATATGCTATTTTTCCACATGTGCATAACATAAAGCTTAATTTTCGGTGAAAAACCTATGTTTAATAAAACTAAAAAAACACATACATAATAAAACCAAAACATATTAAAATTATATTCATTGGATAGCTCATTCTAACCTAACTACCATGATCATTTGAAATAAATTTTAAATGAATTCATTTGATCCCCCAAAAAGAAAATCAAAAGCTATTTTTTATCAGCATTTTGATAGGTGTAAAGGAGACTCTATTCTAGGTATGGTTTAAAACTAGTAGGGTTCTATCCAATGGTTTTCAGTGAAAAACCTATGTTTAATAAAACTAAAAAAAAAATACATAATTAAACCAAAACATATTAAAATTATATTCATTGTATAGGTCGTTTTGACCTGACTACCATGATCATTTCAAATAAATTTTAAAGGAATTCATTTGATCCCCCAAAAAGTAAATCAAAAGTTATTTTTTATCAACATTTTGATAGGTGTAAAGGAGACCCTATTGTAGGTATGGTTTAAAACTAGTAGGGTTTTATCCAAGCATGTTTAGTCTAAGGTTGTTTGATCAAACCCTCTTCAATTGAAATCCTTAAAATATAACTTTTCAAGGCTTAAATCATTATATTTTCTAAAAATATGTGATTTTAGAAAAAAACTAAATCTCCGAGAAATTATAAACCAACTTTGTGGGAACATCCAAAAATTTAAGTAGAACCTAATAAAAATTTATGCCCCAAATATTAAAGTAGAAAGAAACTCCCCTTGGGACTTTCTTGCTACATAGTTTTTTGGCAATATAGATGAATATTGGATAATGGTATAAGAATTTAATACCCCATTATCCCTCTTTGTGAAACTGAGGGCTTTAGGGAATTAGTTAGATAGTATTGATAGGATGGAAAAATTTCTCTAAAGAAAGGACTAATGGACACTTATCTCAAAGGTTCCTTCTTCAATTGGTCAAATTTAAGATTGACAATTCACTGCATTCAAGTAAAAATTTAAAGATTTCTTATTTTTTCTAGTTGTGAAAAGGTCCTTTCCCCTTAAGATATTAAATAATGTGGTCCTCCCACCCATATTTTAGAGAATTTATATGGATTGGTGGGGACAACCTCAAGCTGGGATGGCCATGTTCAAACTAGTGTCAAAGCTGAAAAGAATAAATGAGAAAGTTTTGATTATATCAAAATGGGAAGGGCTTGTACCCATTACAAAATGGGCATAGATGCCTAATGAAGGGGCTCATGAGAAGTGAGCCACCTAGAAAAGAAACCACATCTAACAGACTAGCAAGAACAACAAATATAGAGTGCAAAAAAAAACCACCAAGGAACCTGACCAACTACTAGTCTCCTAGAAGTTGAAGGCCACTAATGGCATGCAACTCCTTAGCCAAGTTCGGTGTAGTTTCTCATCAGGATCTCCTCAACACTAGGTGGAGTAGGGATGCTCTACTTACCCTTTTTATTTGAATTCAACATCGTGATCAATCTCTTCCATCCTTTTACCTTAACTATTACATAGTTCTTCTTGAAACAATTGAATTATGACTATAGTATTCTTGACAGTCTCCTTACTGTAATCCATAATATATTGGAGACACTTCAATATTTTTTCTTGATTAAGGGAGTTGTACTTTCACATAATAATAAATTAAGTCACAATTCATCCGCAGAGACTCAAATGGGGAAGTCTTTGAAGATGACATATTAGTTGCGGCCCAACACCCATAAGTTATTGATTTTGTGGAAGAAGTAGTCTTAAATGACTCTTCTAGATTCCTAGCTATGCTCCTTGACCAAGGGGCTAAGTTACCAAAAGGATTTGATGTTAACACTCTTAGAGAAAAATATCCCTATCCCTCATTACACAATCCTTCCATGGGAACTTCTTCACAAAATGTAATCAACACCATCAATACTACCTCCCTTGGTCATACTACCACCACAACCAACATAACATCTATTGGGGGATCATCTTTCCAAACCAACACCACATCATAATCCATCTCCCAAAAAAAATCCACCATCCCTTCACAAACAATGGGTGCAACCACCTCAAACCTCTTTGGAACTTCATCTAGTTCCATGAGTGCATTATTAAACCTATTTTTTAGGTTCTTCAAATGCTATGGAAACCAACTCATCCAACCCTTTTGGGAGAAATAAATGAAGAGTTGTCATACAAGGCACCCAACCTACTTCCTCATAGGATAATACCAACATTCCTCATGGCCACAATCTCTTATTTGGCCAAGGAAATCAAGGCACTCAATCCTTCACTCCATTTGGGCATCAACAAGCTCAAAATCAACAAGGCCCTCAATCCTTCACTCCATTTGGGAACCAACAATCTCAAAATAAACAAGGCCCTCAATCATTCACTCCATTTGTACATCAACAAACTCAAAACCAACAAGGTCCTCAAATTTATTCCAACATGGTAGGATCTCACATCCCCACTTATACTTCTCAAGTCCATACACCAAAATATGCATCATCAAAACAATCATTTCCAACAACCGCATAGTCAAAACACTCATTTTTCTCACCGAAAACCAATTCCAAATCAACACATCTCATCACAACAGGTGGGCACTCAAGCCATCCCTATCACCAACATGTGTGATGCTACCAACAACCCAATTGTGGAAGCACTCACACTCCGACTTGATTCTCTTCAAACACAAGTGGAGACCTTGCAACAATCCAATAAAAAGTCTTACATGTCGCATGACTTGTGCCCGTATCTATTTAACACAACCTTGTATATGCCACCCTTTCCTCATGGATATGTGGTACCTCATTTTCCTAAATACAAAGGAAAAATGAACCCTATTGAACATATAAGAGAATTCACCACAAGTTGCATGGAAATTGCATTTGAGCAAACATATCTCATGAGACTTTTTTCTAGAAGTCTTTTAGGTCATGCACTAGAATGGTTCTCTCTATTTTCTAAAGGAATCAAAACATGGTATGAAATGGTAAACAAGTTTGTTGAGAAATATGCCTATAACATTGACACAGATATCAACATTGCCTCCTTATGCAGACTTACCCAAGAGGACGAAGGAGAGACTTTTATCCCATTTTTTCAAAAACGGAGAACCTTAGCAAGCAGATCTCTGATAGAAATACTTGAAAAGGAGAAAGTCACCATGTTTGTGAAAACTCTCCTAGGACCACTAAGGTATGGATTACAAGTCCATTGTTGCACCACCTTTGTTGACCTCATTGAAAAGGGTGTTCAACTTGAGAAAGCCTTGATCACCAAAGCAGAATTAAAATACGGTGGAAAAACCATCAATAACACCACAAATAATAACCCAAATAACTCAAATGACAAAACCAAATACTAGGTTAAGAACAAACACATCACCAATGACAGTGTGGTTGATGCCAAAACCGTAAATGCCATAGGTCATGTGCTCACAATCAAAGGAGTGAAAAATCAAAATGCACCTATTACTACACCATCACCAACTTCCAATGCTATTCAAAATAATCCTATTCAAGCTAATCAAAGGGAGTTGCGCCAACCCCAAAAATTCCAAAAACGCTCATACACCCCTTTGGGTGAACCTATTGAAATTGTCTTGAAGAAGCTTTTTCAAAACGTCGTCATAATGCTGGAAGAACCTAAACCATATGACCCTGGTTAGTTCAAGCCATCATGGTGGGATGACAACACAATTTGTGATTACCACCATGCCAAAGGGCACAAAACCTCCTCTTGTTGTCAGTTGTGAAATATGGTGCAAGATCTCATTGAAAATCACACCATTGAGTTGGGTGGTCAACCATTCACGTCTAATGCGAATCATACTATTCACAAGAACCCACTGTAAGATCATGGTAAACCTTCCTCATCTAGCACAAATAATACCAATAATCAAGCCAATCATTTCTATCCTGCCTACAATAACATCCTCCCTACTTACAATTATCTTGGTGGTACCATTATTAACAATATTTGTGTTGCTAATGAAGATGAGTGTGTTAATACCATCACCATTAAAAAGGCCCTAGAATGCAATGTCACCATGCATAAAGGAAAGGTCACCATCCTAGGTCCCTCTACACATCAACCTAAGATCATCATACCCGGTCCTTCTTCCAGATAGTCAAACCCTAAAACATAATTCAACTTTATTGAGTAGTTGAATAAAACACTCGCTCAAATATCCATTCTCGAATTGCTCCATATCTCACCCACACATAAATCCATCTTGGATAAAGTCTTGCAAGAGTCATTTGTCCCAACCAACATTGATGTCAACCACTTTGAGACTATGGTTCGATATCTAAATTCGGCTCATCACATCACCTTTTTAGACAGTGACTATTCCTCGCCCAAATCATCTCATAATGATCCCCTTAATATTGAGGTTTTTGTCCACAAACATAAGGTTAGATGAGTCTTAGTAGATGGCAGAGCAGGATTGAACATCTTCTCTTTAAAATTGGTTAAAGCTCTTGGCTTCTCTAATGCATGTGTAGATGCTAGCAAGAGAATTTTCATCAAGGCATATGATGATGAAGAGTGCGATTCTAAAGGTGTCATTACAATTCCACTTTGGGTGAGACTAGTTATCATAGATACAACATGCCAAGTCTTGGATCATGACATACATTATAATATCTTAATTGGTCGCCCCTAGATTCATGCTCTAATGGCCATTCCATCCACATACCACCAATGCCTGAAATTCCCTATCCTAGGAGATCCTGATCTATTTCAATACTGTACCAATCTGCGAGCTACTGCTGAGCACTAGGTACCCATCAATCGAGCAGCCTCAGCTTCAACTTTGTCCAAATATATTGACCTATCTGTACTCACCAAATCATCCATTCCATCATCTTCTGCTACACAATCTTCCTCGACCTCCATATCAAGTAAAGACTTTCAGATCTAGGACCTTGGTTATGGAGAATTCAAATTGAATACGGCTCACTGTATCACCACAATACCTAAGCCACCTAAAGTCTATGGTAGACCATGTTTTCCAGTCGAACCCAAAAAAAATTTCAAGGTTCCACCAAAAAGTGTTTTCACACTCTTGGGCGATATGGGTAATGAAGTCATTATCGACATAGATAGCTACCTCCACTACCAGTGCATCTCTATGGAAAAGGCTATGATATATGAAAATATGTAGGTTTTGATAGCACAAGCAGCCTTGGAAAGAACAATAATGGAAGGAGGGAACCTATCATCATGTCTCCAAGACCAAGGTACATAGGGCTAGGGTACGCCCAACTCAGAACTGATGATCAATGTACCTATTAAATTTCAAGTGAGGGTGTAATGGCTATAGAAAGTATCAAGACATGCAAATAATCCCTTACCAAAACTGACTCAAATGAATTGGAATGGGGATCTAAAAAAACCCTAAGTGACTATGATATTGACGAACTATTCCTAGATCTTAGTCAACTCCCCTTTGAAGAACGATTCTGACAAGAATATAACATTGACCCTATTGACTGACGTTCCAAAAATAAGGAATGGGTAAGCATTCCTTGGACTTCAGAAGAACATAAGGTGTCATCGACAACACTTGAATCATCCCACCTCATTCCTGAGCCCACCCATGAGCCTAACTTATCTAAGCCCACTGTCCATACTTCTGAAATGCCAACCACTAGTCATGATGCTAATGATTTCATCCCATATTACGAATTTGAATTCAACTCATCTGACTCAGAGTATAGTCCATCCATTGCATTTGAAAAAATTTCCTTTACACTTGAGGCATCAATTTGCACACTTTCCGCATCCTCCCCATCTTTTACCAACACTGATGATGGGATCCCCCTTGTTTACCCACAATTGATTGAGTCGGGCCAATAAGCTCCACCAGTGATGGAAATCTTTCAGAATGATGAGCCAATTGCATAATTCATGGGGCTCTGCAAAGGTATTATGTGAGGTGACCACAAAACAATGTTTTCCATTGATCTAGATTGTGCAACTTATTTCAAGGAGACTATGCAATCCTCCAGTCACAAAAATACAAAGAATAAAAAAGAAAAATAAATTTCTTTAGGTGAAAACCGCAAGGCACCTTCTGACAGTAAAATAGTAAAAACAAAGGATGTATCCAAAGGTGAAAATGTCTTTGAGGTGCCTAAGGATGGAGGATTGGACTTTCTTCCCATAACATAGGAAAAGTCAACTTTGCTCATTGAAGACACAATGGAAATTAACATAGCCACACCAGAGAATCCCAAAATGATTCTCTTGGCCGCATTATTGTTAGAGGAAGAAAAAGTTGAATTTCAACAATTCTTCACAGACAAGAAAGTTAACTTCGCATGGTCATATTCTGATATGCCAAGCTTGAACCTGAATTGGTATTACATCATCTTCCTCTAATCCCAGGAATCAAGCCAGTCAAACAAAATTTCTGCAAAATGCATCCACATATTGCACTACTTATAAAAGTTGTATTAAAGAAGTTACTAGATGTTGGGTTTATAAGGTCAATAGACTATACTAATTGGATATCCAACATTTTCCCTATT
Source organism: Sequoiadendron giganteum (assembly GCA_007115665.2). Classification (NCBI taxonomy): domain Eukaryota; kingdom Viridiplantae; phylum Streptophyta; class Pinopsida; order Cupressales; family Cupressaceae; genus Sequoiadendron; species Sequoiadendron giganteum. The sequence continues at coordinate 205,472,773 of CM021105.1, forward strand.
ACAAAGCCAAATAGACAAATTTTTATCTATATAGATTTTGAAGATTTGAGTAAGGCTTGCCCAAAGGATGATTTCCCCTTACCAAATATAGATATCATTATTGATCTTACAATAGGGTATGAGATGCTATCTCTCATGGATTGTTTCTCAGGGTACAACCAAATCCGAATTGCAACATAAAATTACATGCACCTGCCCATGGGGAACATACTATTGGAATTCCATGACTTTTGGCTTAAAGAATTCAGGTGCCACATACCAAAGAGCTATGAAAACAATATTTCATGACATGATGCATATCCTAATGGAATATTATGTGGATGACCTATTGGAAAAATATTGGACAAGGAAAGATCATCTCAAAGTCTTGGAAAACATCTTTAGATAGCTTGAGGATTACAAAATTCATTTGAACCCAAAAAAATGTGTCTTTGGAGTCACTTCAGGCAAGTTGTTCGGATACATAGTTTCACGACGATGAATTGAAGTTGATCCCGCAAAATTAAAAGCAATTCTGGACATGCCTCCACCAAAAGGAATTAGCGAGTTGTGAAAAATTTAGGGTAGACTGTAGTCTATCCACCACTTCATCACACAGTTGGCAGACAAGTGTCAACCATCTCAATATATGTTATGCAAAATCATTCCTTTTGTATGGACAGATAAGTGCTATATAGCCTTCGAAAAAATTAAGGAATATCTATTGACACCACGAGTCATAATGCTTCTTATTAAAGGCAAGCCATTGATTCTATATGTCTTCGTAACTAAAATGCACTAGGGTCATTATTGGCACAAAATGATAATGAAGAGAAAGCAAGAGTCATATACTACATTAGTCGCACACTAAAATGATATGAGCTCAACTATACAACCATTGAGTGTGCATGCCTTGCAGTTGTCTTTGTGGTGCAGAAATGAAGACATTATATGCTGATCCACCAAACACATTTGGTAGCGAAGATTAACCCACTAAAATATCTCTTCAGTCAAGCAGCATTGAAAGGTCACTTGGCGAAGTGGGTCATGATATTAAGTGAGTATGACATACAATATGTGGAGCGCAAGGCAATAAAAGGTCAAGTAATAGCAGATCAACTGGAAGATGGACCAATCCAAGCCACTCATCCACTGATAAATTATTTTCCTGATGATTCTATCTTTCACGCAGAACCAACTCTACCATGGAAACTATACTTTGACGGGTCCCACACTAGTCACAGCTCAGGAGCTGGTATATTATTTATCACACCACAAGGGGATTCAATTCCTAAATCATCTCAAATCGCCTTCCCTTTTTCAAATAATATTGTAAAATATGAGGCATTGGTCACAAGTCTCACGATAGCATTTAAATGGAAAATTAAGACATTGCTCGTATTCGGGGATTCTCAATTAGTCATCAACCAAGTGAATGATGATTATACCACAAAGCATGAAAATTTTCTTCCTTACAAATGAATGGTGAATATTTTCATGATGTATTTCAAAATTATTGCATTTGAACAAATCCCAAGGACACAAAATAAGGCAACCGATGCAATGGCTACCATTGGATCTCTCTTAGACATCCCTAAGAATGTGTCACAATTTGAATTCTTAGAGGGACAATTGTTGATGCCTGCATATGATATTCCAAAGTTAGAAATGGTGTGCAATTTTCTTGGTCCCAGTTCACCTTGGTATCAGGATATCTATGAGTATCTAAAATCCAAAACCTTCCCACCCAACCTTTCCAACATCCAAAGAAAGTCCTTTATTCAAAAAGAGGCTAGACAGACCATCATTAGTGACACTCTATACTTTCATGGCTTTGATAACACCCTTCTTCATTGTCTCGATACTGATGAATCCCAAACAACTTTACATGAAGTGCATGAGGGTATATGTGGATCTCATTCGAGTGGTCCAACATTAGCTCGAAAAGTCACCAGATTGGGATACTATTGGCCGACATTAGAGAAAGATGTTCTTTAGCTTGTTAGAACATGTCAGAAATGCCAGGTGCATAGTGACCTAATTCATGCACCTGCATAGGAGCTTAGACCAATCACTTCTTCATGGACTTTCGCACAATGGGGACTCAACCTCATGGGTAAGATCCATCCATCCTCTTCTAACAACCATAAATTCATAATCAATGCCATTGAGTCTTTTACTAAATTTATTGAAGCCATCCCTCTCAATTACATAACCGGTAAGAAAATATCAATGTTTATCCTAAATTACATCAGTTTCTGGTATGGTGTCCCACAATCCATCATCACAGATAATGGCAGTCAATTCAAAAATAAAGACGTTCATGAGCTCTATGATCGATTCCTCATCCAACATCATTTCTACACCCCATATCATCAAATAAAATAATTCTTCGCATACTCAAGAAGACCATCAACGACGCTGGCTGAGATTGGCACCTACATATTAATCCTACTTTATGGGCCTATAGTACTAGCATTTGTACCCCCACTGGAGCCACTCCATTTTCCCTGGTCTACGGATTAGAGGCCATATTGTCGATTGAGGTCAAAATTCCTTCTCTCTAAGTCTCCTTGAAATGAATGATTGATGATGAAGAATACAGATAGTCTCGCCTACATGAGCTAGAAATATTACAAGAAAGATGACAAAATGCCTTAAATTATTTGCAGGCATATCAAAATCATCTATGTTGAAGCTATAAAAAAAGAGTAATAGTGAGAAAATTTAAACTCGGTGACCTGGTCCTCATGTAGAACCCAAGAAATCAAGCGGATTGTGAAAAGAAAGGCAAGTTTGAGGCTAATTGGCTTGGTCCTTATATCATTACTACAAAATTTGGTTCTGAAGATTATTAGTTGGCCACACGTGATGGAGAACAGTTGATCGAACCCATCAACAACTTACATCTAAGAAAGTTCTACACATAGCATTAGAGAGCTGGGCTAAAAACCTAAAAGTACAAAAAAAATGAAAAATAGAAAAAATCATCCCTTGATGAAAACATGGAAAATAGGCGTCTTGGTGACATCCAAAAAAATAAAAAAATAAAAAAATATTAAAAAGAAAAGAATTCATCCAATAGTGAAAACCTGGCAAACATGCGCTTTGGATAGGTACCATGGTGAAAACCTGGCAAATAGGCACCATGGATAGTCGATCGTTGCTTCACCATCTACTGTTACTCAACTCGACCTTTACCCATTTTTCATAATTTCAAAGGCCTGACACATTCATGACCTTCATCCTAAGTCCTGTCAATTCCAACAATGGTTAACATTTGGTTGACATCATCCCTTCTATATCCTTGCCTTTTCCCTTTGTCTGCCTATCTCCATATCATTTGACTTGGGTAATCCCCAATCTGTCTAGGGGCAAGACGTTTATCATGTAACTACAGCGAGTTTCGCCCATGATCCCGCATTCTAAAAAAGTCTTGAAAAAACCCTAAAAATATGAAAAAGTCCTAGAAAAAGTCCTAAAAATCTTAAAAAGTTTTGAGAAAAGATCTAAAAATTTGAAAATGTCCTGATAAAATCCAAAAAAAGTGTCAAAATCAATGTTTGTTTGATCAATTCAATCGATCGTATCAGTCAATATTTTGACCATGGTTGAACTACATTGACTCTGCGCATTTTCTACGTAGGCAAGATTCATCTTTGAATCCCCGAGACATTAGGTCAGTATTTATAGGTTTGTCAAAATAAAATCATGATTCAAACTTTCATCCTTTGGACAAGGTCATTGGTCGTGTTGAACTACAAGGTCTTTGAGTGCACGGCATAGGCATGACCATCAATCGATGGGCCCCCAAGGCCGCACTAGGTCAGTCCATTAGGGTTCATGGCACTACACGTTCACACATGTGAAACTCTCTTCAGATCAATTATACCTTCTATCAAATCTCAAGCAAACATTCTAATATCAAATCTATTTCAACAATATTTTTAGTTAATTCAGCATGTCAGTAATGACATGTAGTCAAATTCTATCAAGACAATTCACCCTGGCAAAATTTTGGGTTTTTCTTTAGATGTGTCCTTCTGAAAAACAACTCTCATCATTTCTTTCTGATTTTGGATGTGTCCTTCCTAAGCATTGTCAACATCATCTGGCATCCTGATGGATTCTCCTACTTCTGATAATTGATCTCTTGGATATCACCATCATTTAGGATGTGTCCTTGAATTTGATATCGCTTGACATTTGGAACCACTTGACATTAAAACACTTGGAAAACACTTGGAAAAATTTATCTGTCTTTTGATCATTATTGTGATATTAGTTCCTTAAGTCCTAGGAATGATGACATATCATGATGATTATCCTTGTCTTCTTATCACTCTACTATTAGTTTATCCGAGATGTCCTGAATTCAAGATTTAGAGAAGCAATGCATAGTATGATGATTTTCATGTCTATTTTTGACTATCATGTGGCTAGTTTCTCAAGGATGTCCTAATGTCAAGATTTAGAGAAGCAATGACATCTAATGATTGGCCCAATTTTTTCGGCAGTTGGTCATGAAAAAAGGACTAGGGGCACTTATGTTCCTCGTATGAGTCATGATCATGTTTGTCTGGGACTGTTTATCTACGTGATGGTTTGACCTTGCACACTATTGATCTAGGTCATATCATATTATTTATCGGCCATCATAAAATTTTCACCCAATGATTATTAAAGAGCAACAACTCAGATAGCACTAGAAAAAAGCTTTGAAGGATTTTAATTTTTTCCCTAACATGCATATCTTTCTTCGCACTAACATCCATCTTCATCTTCTCTTCTCTCATTTTCTGATAATATCCTGTGACATACAAAAAAACAAAGTTGCATACATTATTGCACAAGCATTTCATATTCTCATCTCGCATGTGCATAAATCAAATACCATAATTAAGATCCATCCATATAACCATTATTTGCGTCCACATATAGGCATCATAAATCACATTTGCATTAGCATATAAGAATCACATCATCATCACATTACCCATTGCATACATACATAACCACATCCATAATTGCATTCATAAGCATTAACATAACATCCATGCATCTCATAGCATCATAAAAGCATCACATAGGATCTAATAAAGCATAAAATACCATAACACATACAATCATATAAACCACATCAAAAATGTAATGTCATAGGATAGAGTCATATGATATCCCAAAAATGGAGCTTGCAAGCTCAAATATCAAAATATTAAAGTGTCAAGAAACAAGTCCTATGATGTCCCTCCTCTATACCATGGAGGTGAACTGTGGGGTGGCTGTGGCTGACCAACCACATGAAAACTGACCTGGATGGGCATGTTGTTCTGACTCTAAATCTGAGAGCCTAAGGCCTCGATAACATGAGGCTAGCTCTGCTTTGTCTTGTGTCCTGATGACACTGACCTATGATCATGCTCTAACCTATAGCTATGGCCTGATGAGTGCCTATTAGAGCTGTGTGATCTATGGCCTAATGACTGACCTGATGCAGTAGACCCCCCCAGCATTCGTATGACTACTATTGTGTGACCTCCTTCTGCTATGTGTCTAGGTGCCACTGTCTATCCTATTGTAAGATCGGGACAATCCTGGGTCCCGTCTCTCTAAGGGAACCACCTGCTCTCTGCCATTCTGGCCAGCTCTCTAGCCATGTCCCCTATCAACCTCGAACACAACTTGGAAAACTCTATCACCCACCGATCTAACTCCTGTCATCGGAGGATGGCCTGATCCCTCTCCACCATATTAACCTCTAACTCTGTTGCCAAGGCCTTGTTCTGAGACAATGCCACATCGATTCTCTCTGAAGATTGGCGATCCTCTGATCAATGATTGCATCGGCAAGAAAAATCGATGATCTGTCACCCTCCTCATCCCTAGAAATCATCCATTCCTACAGTCTCTGGTCTACCTCATCTTCCTCCTCCTCCTCCTCCCCATCTCTCTCCTCATCCTACTCCTTTGCCCAGATCTCCTCCACATCTATATCAAGAGGTTGTCCTCAGACAAATGGATCCTCCTTTATGGGAATCTCCACCTCCTCTCCACCCCTTACCACCTTCTCAACCCTTACCTCTTCCTCCTCCTCACCCCCTCTCAGGTCCTCCCCTACCTCCTGCTCAGTTGGCATCTCTCTCTCCTCACCCTCCTCTCAGATAGGTGACAATGGTAGACCACCCATCCTGTGCCTAACTCTCCTAGGCTACATCCACCCTCCACCATCCCTCCTCCTAACACCTCTCCCACCTCCTCCATCCCCTCCTCCCCCACTACCCCCCATCATCTCCCACACCATGGCCTTTGGATCCTCTACCTTCATCTCCTCAACCTCCATCTCCTCTACCTCCATCTCCTCGGCCCCTATCTCCCCTGCCTCCATCTCTCCTCCCAACCCCTCTGCCATCTCTACCTCCATCCATCCCACCCTAGACTCTCTTAGGTACTCATGTGATAACTGACCTCCGATCTATGGGCTACAGACCATCTAGATCTGTTAAGGGGATAGGCTTATGAATTTTCCACCAGGTTTCAAACTCGCCAAACGTACCTACATCTACTAGGCCTCCCCTCCACATCCATGGAATTGCAACTAGGCCATCTACCTACTGCTCAACCGCTGTCACTAATATGGGCGGCCCCCATATGGTCTCCCTGGAAGACCGTGCATACACCATCATGCCTATTAGCACATCTTGTTGCTCTCCAAATTGTCGTAGCACCCATTGGGGTAGGTACATCTCTATGACACGCTAACTCTGCACTATATGGTTGATCAGGTATCTAAACTATTTACACAATGATAAATGGTCATCCTCATTTGGCCACTGACCACAATCTCTATAAGGCCTCCAAATAAAACTAATCATTGTGTCAATCTTGTGATGCTAGTATTTGGTATCTCCGACACAAGTCTCACTAACCAAACTAGCATACAGGTAGACATACAACATCCCATTGCCCAACTGTTGCATCTGTACTGGTGGCCAAAAGACGGGAATGCAATCCCATGCCCAGATCATGAGAAGGGTAGTCCCACAACTGATACTATGGCCCTGGTGATAAAAAACCTCATGCAACTGATGATATAGCATGGCCAACAAACAAGCCCCAAAGCAAAAATAGTCCTCTGTCATCGCGTATGGACTAAAACATCCCCCCATCCAATGGGAAATTGATGACCATGGTGATCTAGAATCAGTAATCCAGCAATCAATGTTATCAACATAGCATCCTACATAGGAAACCACTCAGCTACAACATCCCAGCCTATCTTATAACCATCCATACCCAACTAGGCACCACCGACATCCTCATACATATCTAGTAGGGCATGTCGCCCTTAGTGCGGGTCATATACAACCCTCTCTCCTTTGATCGATATGCGCAAAATACAATAAACATCCTCTAAGGTGACCGTTGCCTCTCATGTAAGCAGGTGAAAAGAGAAGGTCTCTGAGTGCCACCTCTCACAAAGCCCTGTTAGCAAACCCTTGTTTTCCGAAGAATGGGCATATAGGTGATGTAGTATAAACTCAATGACATCAGGCGCTACCTCTCCTTGTCACTCAAGCAGTCTCTAAATGCATATATCGTCAGCCTGAACTCTCGGGTATAGATCGGTAGTATTCAACTCTGTACACGCAAAGAGAAGAGCTAGCACACATGGGCAAGCATTACTAAAGTCAACATACATCAAAAATTAAGGTCAACACAAGTAAACTCTAGTTGACTACAATTGCATCGCATTGATCACAAATGTATCACCACTAGTCAATTGTGGCTCTACACATGGCATTTGCATCACAACATGTCAAATGAGTCACTTTATCTATCAATTGTGCAACCTAACAATGATTGCACCATTCCACATGGCATTTGCATCATGGTTTTTCAATCACAGCGTTTGACCTGGCAATTGCATCACAATAGTAAAAATGTGTCGCATATTGTCTCACTTGCATTACAATCTAGCGATTGTGTTGTTTCCCCTCACGAATGCATAAGTGAAAAAATAGCCTAGCTAACCCTTGCACTTGCATCATGAAGCAAATAAATGCGGTGAACGCGAAGGAAATTGTAGCTTACGTGACATCATTTGCGTCACAATGCATTTGTTCAACCGCCCTTAAACCCTTATAAATGAGTTAAATTTAAAAATTGACAAGTTGGATAGGGTACTTACCAGTGCCTCTATGCTCTCGAGTCATCGATAGGTCTAAACGTGGTATCCACGGTGGGTAGTCAGTGGAATCACCATCATCTCTCTAAGCGTTGATCTCTGAAATTGCTATATAGCAAATGAGTAAATGACACTTGTTTTTGCCTTTTCAACCTATTTATAGGCTGAAAATTAGGGTTTTGACTTGGTGGGTTTATACTGAAGACTCATTTGACTGCCTTTGACTGGCATTTTCACTTACTCAACATGCTCCATTCCCGAAACTGATTGCACCATTATTTGTTTGGTTATTAATTTGATTAGTCGGGACACTTTCCAAAATTTTCAGACCCCGGATCGAAATTCAAAAACTTTCCTGAGGGGGCATAGGCACTTCGTACCTTGGCTGGGGAATATTCTGGACTTGTTTTCTTTGCCACAATGTGACAAGCTACATTATGAAAAAGAGAGGCAAATGTAGAAACATAAAAATGACCAAAGCCTACAAGCAATATTTTACCACCTTTCATCCTAAGTGTAATAATGACATTTTAATTATGTTCCTAACCCACCTTCAACTATGAATTAGATAATTCATAATTATTTAATTAATTCATTATCTTCTATTCTTCATGATTGTTAAATAAATAAATCTTATAATGTGTCACTAATTATTAAAGTCATCTCATAATTAAATAAAGTCTCATTTATTTAATTAATCCTTATCATTAATGTCCTCCTGATTATTAAATTAATATATTTTAAATATATTCATTTAATATTTCACTAATCCCTAAATCCTCTTCATTAAATAGATTTGCTAATTTATTTAATTAATTAACTAATTTTTCTAAATTAAATAATTATTTTTAGTTATTTAACTGTTGTATGTGACTTCTTTATTTTTAAATAAAACAAATTTATTTAAAAATGTCTCACATGGTTAAATGATTCTTCTTTTAGTAATAAATTTTAAAAAAAAAGTTACTTGTTATCTCACAAAATCCATTTTTTGAATTAATTTAATTCAAAATGGAAAGATTCTTTTACAAATCAAGTAATTTCTAAAATTATTGATTTTCTAAAATCTCATTTCCTTATCTTTTGAGTTTTACTAATTTCATCTCAATGTCACATTTATTCTCCACCTTTGATTTAATTTCCTAAATTAAATCTTGTCCACACATTTGGGGATTTTTACCCTAACGCTAATTTAGAGTTGTCACTTTGAATCTTAACCATTGATTCTAGGGCATTTTTCCAGGCTCTCATCTTGTTCATCCATTCAAGATTGCATTTTCTATAAAATGACAATCTTGATCTCATTTTTCGACATCTCTTAACCTCTTATTAATATCTTAAATCTCTTAGTTTGTATCATTGTATTCTTGCATACTCATTTTTCATTTTAGAATTAATTTTCTTGTGCAACAATAACTTAAAGAAATCCTTCAAAGTCTTGTGTAAGTCTAGACATTTTAGAGTTTTTCTCACACAAAATCTTAGGGCACTCTTCATCATAGCAAGCCAAGGAGGTGCAATTGAAATCAGCCATGGAGGAGATAAATGGGTGAGACTGTTCTAGTTGCATTCATTTTCTCATTATTTCTCCTTTGCATTTGATTGTTTGAGGATTTTATTAATATGCATGTGTTACTAACCTAGTTATACCTTGCAAGAAAATATCCATCATTACAGAAACCACCTAGGATGTTTTAGTCCTCCTTGAGTCATTGTCAAGATTAAATTTCAAATTTAGGTGTGATTTAACCTACTCCATTTAATGGATTGATATGTGAGCTTGGTGTCTTACAATTTTAGGATATTAAGCATAAACACGTATAAATGTAAGGTTCATTCATTAATTTTCATCCTAGGCAATCTAAGTCTTTTGTGAGAGAATTTTTCATCGAATAATTGAGTTCACAAGAGAATTGAAGAGTAATTCATCAAGAATTTTGAGCCATCATCGAGATTCAATCATCATGTCAAAGGATATTCTTGCATCATGTGTGTTTTTTTCCTAACATCTATGATGTAGGGTCTTGAAGAAAGAAAGCAATTCAAGATCCATATCCATTGCAACCATTTTACATAGGTTCACATACTTTACAAGGGTTTGGTGATTTGTAGCATTGCATGTTGTTCATTCACCATTTCCTTCATCATTTCTATTTCATTTCCAAGTTTAATTACCAAGGGGTTTGACCAAGGAAAACCCCCATTCACTAAAAATCAAGAAGTTTTTCCCTTCATTCATATTTTTGTTTGCAAATTTAGGTTGAAGACTTGAAGATCACTTGGAGTGAAATTTTTTCAAAGTTTCAAAGTTGCATTGTAAATTGGTCATCTTTATCAAAACTCACCTACAGGTCGGATCCTGTTGTTTCATAACTTGAGATGTAAAAAGATGCAAGTGCAGATTTGGGAGCTCAGGAGCACATTCAAACTTTTCAAAAATTTGAAGCGAGACTAATACACCACTTTGGGCATCTTTTTCCTCCCAAGCATATCTTTTAGAGATTCCTTCAGATCCGGTTACAACATCTGAAGATTTTGTGTTTACCTCAACAAATAGTAGTGGGTTTAATATGCCATCTTGGGTGTTATAGTCCTCCAAGGAATATTCTGATAGCTTATCTTCATTTCCAAAGTCCCGATTACATCTCTAGACTTCCCAAGTACACATACCCTAACTTGGTGCTGCTTATTTTAAGTATTTGGATCTTTCATTTAGCTAATTTTAGGTTATATTGCATATCACATTGTGTTTTCCAACATTATCTTTTCCAAGCATTTGTTTGGTGGTGAACCCCTTAAAGATTAAACTAACACCCTACTAAGTCCTCCTAATTATGAATTAGCTCACCTTGTGAGGTTGATAGTCAATCCAATTAGGGCTCTTAGGACATAATTGAATGACTTGGCTAGAAAAGGAAGGTTATCCAAACCTCCCCTTATTTTACCTATGGTTCATTTTGGTGAACGTGACTTCTTTGAGAATTATTCCTTTATGATTTAGAGTCATTTAGAGTCTTAGATCTAGATTTTGTTCATTGTATTTTGCATTTTGGGTTTCTTACATCTTGCATTAGAGAAATTAAATTTAGGGTTTCCATTTTTTGCATTAGTGAAAGTGCATATAGGATGCATTTTTAATTTCTTGAATCATTTCATTTACTTGGAAAACTAAAAAGTGCATTGTTAATTCTCTTAAAATTACATTTAGAAACATTGTTATTGTGTTAAAATTAAAAAATTGCATTCAAATCTTGCATTCAATTTCTTGTTAGTCATTGCTTTTCTTTGCGTCTATTTGCAAATATTTCTATTTCCAAGAATTAGGTCCCTCAATAGGTAAATTGAGAAATTTTTTATCAAACCAAAATTTACTATTTTTCTTAGAGAAATATCTACTAGGACTAGAATGCCCTTCTTGGAATCTTAGTCCCTCTTAGGTTTTTTCTACTTAGAATCTTCTCTCTACTATTTTCTATCTATTTCAGCCTCTAGAACTTAAGAATCTCACTAGGAGGACTAAAATGCCCTTACTAGCATCTTATTCCTTGGTGAATTTGATTCTCTAGTTTTTAGGGTTTGAAATTTGTTTTTTGTGTTTTCGTGCGCTACTTCATTTTTTTGTTTCAGTTTTTAGAATTGTTGTTCTCATAGTTTCTTTCATTTTCAAGTACATTTTCTCAATTTTGCATCATGGATATGTGCTTCAGAGAGTTGTGGATGTCCCTAAAATCCTTAGTAGATGTCTCAAATTGTGCCTTTGGTAATTGATGGAACTCCTAAATTTTTTTTCCATCACCAAAATCGTGACGATTTTACTGAGCTATGGGTTTTGTCTCCTGGTATTGTATTAGAGGGATTTTAGGTTTACTTTCATCTCATTTGAAAAACCCTTGGATTCTATATTTTCACCTTTGTTTTATTTCTCGGTTGACACCTTTTGTCGTTCATCTATCCTTTAAGTCATGCTTTTCATCATCAAAACCTATTGAGTGACTGGCCCTCTTTTCTTGTTTTAATGACTGGTCCTATGTGATTATTATTTTTGAAGTTTTACGAAGTCGGGCCAAATATTTCTAACCAAAAATATTAAGGCTTTTATGTAATAGGTATGAACTCATCAACTTTGTTGGGTCCCTTTTAGGGTTAAATTTTTTTTACGTGTGTAGATATAAGGACCCTTGAATGTCATGCGATCAATGAAGAGAATCTAAGTCATTTCCCGCCTGCCCGTTCTATTTTTTCCTGAATTATTTTATTCATTTAGGATCATGGGTGAAGGAAATGTGTCCTTCGTGATTGGTGGGATAGAAATTTTTGGTAGGGTCTACAACTGGTCATTAAAAAGGATTAATGGTGAGAGAAGAATGAGGTGGCTTCATCTAGACTGTTCCCCACATGCCCATTTTATTTTTCTAATTATTAAAATAATCACATGGGATAGCGGGTGATTGCCACCTATCTTCACTAATGATGGAATGAAGGGTTATTATTGCAAAACTTAAACTAGCTAATAGTCAATTGTGGGTGAAATTGATTAATCTAGATCACTCCTCGCTATCCCATGTGGGTCCCATCCTTCCTATGAGTTTCCCAATGAGGAAGAGGGCATATACCATGTGGAATAATCCTGAGAGCCTAAAGGCACAAGTTTATCTATGAATATTTAATTAAAATATCGACAATGGACATCAGGGGTAACATGTGCATTGCTAATGTGCATATATTACACATTCTTTAAAGATCTTTTAATCTAAGTCATGGATTTTGTGTGAAAGATAAGGGTGTTGCTAGCTAAGGAGTTTGCATGATGAGGCTACGAGATCTAATCTCAACCACGTCCTGTCTCCCCATTGATGAAATTTTAACATGAGTTATGGCTCATAGGGGTAAGGGAAAAAAGACACATCAATCATGGTTCAAAAGATAAAGAGATGGTAGAACCCACACATTACAAACAAGTGTCTACATGTGGCTTCCTCTCATTTTGTAAGTATTGCAACTATGTATAGTTGGATATTTCATAATAAACTGATCAAATCTAGATTGTGAATCAATAAATTCTCCAAAAGAATCAACGGTTGGTATTCAAAACTTATTTGAAGAAAATAAGTCATTCTAGTTCGTGTGAGTGAGCCTTAATAATTGAAAGGACATTGAGCTACTGAAGTAAGGAATTGCATTTTATTAATGTTTTTCTTGAAGACATTACTCAGTATTACATGCATACTCAATACACTCAAGGAGCTCATGTTGTGGTTTTCTCAACAATTTCTCACATCAAAACCGAGGTTGTCAACCTACAAAAAATAGTAAGGAAATTATTTTATTTCTTCTATCATTATTGATAAGTTGAAAATTTATTGAGGTTAAGCCTATTAGGGTTTTCTTGGTTCAGATTTTTAAGGTTTGAATTTCATGAAAAAGGGATTCTATTAATTCTACATCTATTTAATTCATTTCAAACCCCCACAAAAGCCATAAGTCTTGTTCAGTTAAACCAAAAACCCATCCTTGTTGTACATCCTGTATTATGGCTCCCAAAGCAAAAGTAAATTTGTCTTAGGGGGAGGCTTATGTTCCCAAAAGACTTCTAAATAAAGATGTTATGGATAAATTACCACCCTCTACTAGTGACAAACCTAAAGGCCAATTGTTTCCCAGAGGTCCTTAAATAGTAGAGGGTATGTTCGATACAAGAGGTTCTATCAAATATGCTAAGTTGCCTTAGATTGGATGTGAATTGTTCTATGGTTGGTTCAAGAATATAAATATGGGTGACCCAATAGGAAACCCTAAGAATTATGATCTGGGAAAGTTAGTTATGCTAAATTTCTATATGGATGTTGACTTACTAAAGGAAATATCTACTAACTATGACCTAGTGATGAGAACCATTAGAACATATGATGGAAAAGAAATGGTTAAAATTACTAACGAGGAATATGATATTATTTGAAGCTTACTAAATGGAATGTATAAAATAAATGAATATTTTCTTAGGTAGGAGTATGAAAAGGGTATGTGCAAGATCATCATGGAAAAAATAGGCCCTTAAGTGGCAAAAAATTCAGAAAAATCAGAGTTAGGCAACTTGATGTAAAAATTAGAATAAGTTATCTATATTATTTCAAAAATATGTAAGAATAGAATCTATATAAAATTGAATTTAGTTTCTAAACTACTAGGTCTATTTTCAAAAAAAGAAATCTATTTGGTGAAAATTTCAAATTTCAATCCAGTAGTACTCAAATTTCAAGGAAAAAATAAGAAGTAGGTGTCTGTCTGACCACCCTAGCGACAATAAAATGATAAAAAAAAATTAGAAGATTTTAGATATAAGAAGAGGACTCATGTGCCGATGTTATGCGCATATTTTTGTAATTCAAATAGAAAATGAATAATAATAATTTATTAAAATCAAAGTAAAAAATAGTCTATATTGGTGGAAAGATGAGAATATTCTATAAAAACCCTTTTCCTTTCATCAATTTTGGTTTAAAAAGAGTCATCAGGCACATACCCAGCATATCACCGCTTTTTGGCTCATCATGATCCTGCACATACCCAAAAGACCAAGATTTCATTCAGATTCCACATCTTACCAAGATTTCTAGAAGAAGATATAGGAAATAATATTGTGATAGGATCACATGATAAGGAACCCTTCCTTGTTAACTACTTTGTTTCTTATTTTAGAAGGACCTTCTATTCCATTTTCCAAAGAACTTATTATGATCCTGTCTCTGGAATGCCAATGGCCTGGATGTATATGGCTGCCCATATCCAACATCCTGAGAATTGTGCAATATATGATTATGTAGGTTTTATTTCTTAAAAAATTCATGAAGGAATAGTAAGATTAAATAAAGGTGAATCTAGGGTAAGATGCAACTAGTACTCATTGCTAATGCATATATTATTATACAAAGATGCAATTTAATTTGGATAGAATATTGATTTGGAAAGAAAAGAGGGTGACTTGGATCTACCAATGCAATGTTGGACCACTGTCCTAGATAAAGATGGTAGGACATATGATTATGTTACATTCCATAATTTTTTTGCTTCTAAACTAAAGAAATCTTTGATTGTGAAGTTACCCAGAATTCCTATTGCTCTACATGAATTTTTCAGACCAAAGGAAAAAAGGCATGAGATAGGCATTGATCATAATTGGGGAGATATCATATCACTCCCTAATTACACTATCTTGAGAGTATATGGTTCCAAAGTATCACCTCACTTGTTGTTGAGCTTTGAGCCAGAAATAATTAGTTTCCTTGAAGTTATGTTGCAATTAGGAAATTTTGAGAATGATCATTTGTTGAATGAGGGAAAGGGAAATTTCTTTCCTTTATATAAATTTTTTTCTAATTTTTTAATGACCAAGGGAGGTTCGAATAACATCCTTGAGGTGCTCAAAATATACCATATGCAGACGACATTTGAGAGGGTTAGGTATGATCCTAAAGGTTTCATGGCCTACTTGAATGAGAGGAATAAGAGTTACAAATATTTCCACATTTTCCAATACCCAGAGGATGTGATAAGAAATATATCAGACATCTTGTAAAAGGAAAAGAATTTAGCAAGATGGATTGTATTCAATAAAATGCACAGTAAAATAAATCAATAAGAGCCTAGTTTCAAGATTCTCCTAGAGGAAAAGGATATAATACAAAAGGTGGAGCATGTAACAAGGAACTTTTATTCAATAGTAGGCCATCTTGAAACTACAAGGGTAATTAGTAAGGATAAAGGGAAGGCTCCAATTCCAAAAGAATAGAGTGGGGGAGATATCCTTACTATAGGAAGATAGTCCACATCAGAAACCCCTCCATCTTGAAACTAAAGGGGTAATTGGTAGTAGGCCATCTCCATCAAGGCTGACACAACCAAAAATCATGGATGTTGATTCTCCACCACCTAGAAAAATTCCATCCAGTGTTGCACCATTGAAAAAATATAAGATTGCGGCCACTAGTTTACTGGATTATGATGACGAATATTCTAATGATGATATTGGGGTGTTAGAAAATTAAATACTGGAAGGGGTGCCTACTGCATCTGTAGTGAGAGTGACAAGTCAATTAGGAAAAATATTGAGTAATGTTGATCTTAAACGAATCAATGGTAGTGATGATATGTGGGTTGAGGCATGTACAAATTTTTTGGATGATGACTTATTTGTAAAGACTCAAGATTTTATGGAGTTTCCCTACAGGGCTAAAAGAGATGAGTATGTAAAAATTTCGGCTATAGAGAGGAGCCTTCATATATATATGCCTAATTTCGGTAATGAAAAGAAGGTGTTAAATGAGATTAGAGCCATATTCCAAAACATGACTGGAAAGCAAGGTAGGGAATTGGTAAGAAATAGTGGTATCTTGTTGCTGCCAAAGTGGGATTTAGCTTCAGCTATAGCCTTTGACACAATCAAGAAGTGTGACAAACCCCTTTATGATACATAAGAGGAAGCTACATTTGCACTACACGAGTCTTATTTCAATGAGGAAAGATAAGCCTTGGCTATATGGGCCTTAGCTCCAAGCACAAGAAAGACATATATTGCTCAGAATGCACCTAATTATAGTGGAGGCCTAATAATTAAGAGTCAAAAAGCTCAGCCTTAGAATTTTTAAATTTGTCGGTTCATGTTGTGTAGTTGATAAGCAGAACTGTGGAGTCTATGACTACTAAAACCAATAAACTTAAAACATAATTGAATAATTTGTTAGTTTAGTATGGAGATCTTGAGAGAAATAATATGCAATTACATACAAAGATAACATTATTAGAGGATGTGTTGCAAAATTTACAACCTGGAAAGCTCAAGCAAGATAATGTTGACTCACCCAATACTATAGAAGAAAGTGTATCTCTTGAGTTTACTACTGATGTAAGCTCTTCATGGAAAATTGTGTCATTTTGTATGAGAAGTGCACCAATTTCAATGGTAGAACCCGGTATATAATAAGGGCCAAGGATGAAAGGGGAGATTAATAGAGAATAATTGCTCAGACAGTTATATGAATAAAAATAAAAATGTAAAAGTCATGATGCTGAGACTTTTAAGAGAAATATGAGGATTGTAACTTCAATACTAGAACATTTTAATACAAGAGTGAATAAAAAATTGAGTAGTATTCACTATAGTTATTCATACATGGTTGATGCTATCAAAAAAAATTTACTGACATAGAAAGATCCATTCCACTCATGGATTTTTGGATCCCTAGGAAGCATGAATTAATACTAATAGGAATTGTGGTTAAGCAGGACCCCAATCCACCTGAGAAGTTTAAGCCTATTTTGGTTCTTGTGAATAAGATTGAGGGATATAGAGGAAATGTTCAAACATTAGAGAAAAAAATAAAGGAATTAGTAAAATCCTTCCATGAATCTCATCATGGCCTTCTCCCCTCCATTTTAAGGGATGATGGTGGCATCAATGCTTTACAAGAATGGAGAAATGAAGTAAAGAATGTTATTTCAAATCAAGCTATGAAATTTTTTAAGAGGTTTAATATGGAGACATTAATAGTGAATATGGATATGTTAGTCCATACTGAAACTATCCTTCTATAGTTTGATAAGGAGGAAAATCCAATAGTCTCGAAGTATGCATCTTATATATAGAGGGTTGATGAAGTAATGAAATTTTAATAAATTAATGAGTAAGAGTTCCTAGCATGGGAAGGCATATACTTGGTGGGAGTGGAGGTCTAGCAATAAGGGTGGAAAACCAGTGATTTGAAATTTTAATGTTTGCAACCATGATGAGTACGAGACAGATGGGAATGAACTACATAGCCTAGGTTTATTACAGATTAGGCTTTTGTTAAAGTTGGAAAATATAGTGCATCTTATTCAAAGTGGAAGTGATGACAAGGTTGCAGAGGTGGTTTTCCTTTTATCTTTTCTATTTTCTTCATGCTTTTCGTTCTTTCCAATTTGTGTGTGTGGGTGAATATTTTGAGGTAATTGTTCGGTTGTACACATTTTGAAAATTGGACCTGATCTTTGACAACAAAAAATGGACTACATTCATTTCTTCACATGTCTTCCACCTCTTGGGAGTGCATTATAACTCAATGAGAGAATCTTTGATATAGCAGTTCAATAGGGTTTTGACATATGTAATTTATGGCTCGAGGAATTTTTTGCTCCTTCATTTCTATAAGAAGGAATTTAGGGCCAAAAAGTAGGGGTTCATTGTTTATGTAATTAACACTATGAATTGTAAGAGGAATATTGAAGTATGTGCTAGGGTTTTTTGATCTTAAATTTTAGGAGTTCATTGTTATGTATGTAATCTAGATAACAATATAACAAGATATATATATAGAGAAATATCAATTTGCATGGCTATTGTCTCTCCTTATGATCATTTTGTGAGTTATGAATAAAATTAATCCAAGATATCTTTTATTTTTCTCCATTGTTCATAAATGGATGTTTGATTTCATTCCTTCTTATTCATTCAAAGAATTAATCTAAACTCTTGGATGAGATTACTAACTCATAGAATCATGTACTAGGATATTGATAAGTAGTAATAGTTATGAATGTAATAGGGGAATGTTGTAATGTAGTATTTCTTGAGATTGTATGTTTCTATTGTTGAATATTTATCCCGTTATATAGGTTGGTTGTGACTTTGTGCTTAGGATAAAGACACTGGTTCATGCAAAGTACTTGTGGTTCAATTTTTGTGTTGATTCATCAACTAATCACTTTTAATTTACATGTTTTTGTGGTTACTGTTGAATTTTTTAAGTGTTGATATCTCATCTTCTCATGTACTAGATATAATGAATTTCTTAATAAGCAACAAACTTATTTAATGTACTAGGATCTTGGTAATTCTACGAGAATTATATGTTATTAACAATTTATTGGTTTATAATTTTTTAAGGTTCGTTAGTATACATTTTGGGATAACCATCCCAGGTTTCACAAAGCCCAAAGTGTAGGAGTAGAAGTTTTGCAACTTCCACTCATTCATTGGCCAATCCCATTGGAGTAGTGATTATTGGAAATGGTAAAATCCATAGGCATTTCTTGAGATAATTTTGGTTCTTAAAAAATAACGAGAAGATTGGTGACTATGTTGGGGATATAACATCCAAAGTCTCTAGTTCATATCTGGTATATTTAGAGTCAAATTTTTGTTCTGATATTCTTCACCATGTGAAAATTAATTTATCTAATTTTTGTTGCATCTATCACATCATCTTCAGTCTTATGCATCAAGTCTTGTGTCATTCGATCAACTTGTGTCGAGTTATGTTTAAAATTATTTCTGAAGTTACTTGTAAAAATTCAAGATCCAATTGCTCTCTATTTCCTAGCATCGTGGGTGGGGAATCTGAATTCTCTAACACTAGTGAAAAGTTATGTTATCAAAAAGAACATAAGAGAAAGGGTTTTGACATATTTTACATCATGAAGAAGACAAGAAGTTATGCAAAGAAACATCATGAGTAGAAGGAAGAATCTGAACCTGTTAAAGAGAAACAAACCACTTGAGTAAAGAAGGGATCTAAATCAAGTAAGTCCATTGACTTTCCTCCTGAGGCTTCTCCAACATTAAATCTTGAAATGAATAGTTCCATTATCCATGAGAAGGCATGTGAGGTTGAAGGGTCAAATGTAGACTAAGGACGTTTCCTGGTTGAGAAAGTTTTTGATCGTGAACTTCATATTTCAAGAGAGGAGGATAGGTGGGAGTTTTGGGAAATGATAAGTAATCTACAGAGCCTTTTACCCCTAGGGTTGGTACTATTTTTAATAAGAATAATTTTAATCCAAGAGTTGAGCCTCCTGGTATACAAGTGCATATTTCTCTTGAGGAAGATCTTATAGACTAGCCCTACTATACTCCTGCCCTAGGTAAGCATGGAGATGTCCTATAAAATGAGGAAGACATATATAGAGACATGAAATTTATGGAAGAAGAAGAGCTAAGGATCCAAGAAGAAGAAGATAATAGAATGAGAGAGATAAAGGAGAGGGAAGATATGATTATAACTAAGAAACTTGAGAGAGATGCTAGAAAGAAAAAAAATTAGAAAATGAGAGAAGATGGGGCTAGGAATAAAACGTTTGAGGAAAATTGTTTTAGGTTTACCTCTAAAATTACCAATGATATTCCTGAAGTAACAATCCCAATGGGAAATTATGCTACTAATACATACACCATATCTATCTCTACTACTAAATCCTCTAATCCTCTTGTTACTGCTAAGAATATGTCATTTGTAGATCATGGGAAAAGACACATTGATCAACCTAAGAAAAGCACCTTCAATGCCAGTACTAGTACAAATAATTCATCTACTGAGATCT
Source organism: Sequoiadendron giganteum (assembly GCA_007115665.2). Lineage (NCBI taxonomy): Eukaryota > Viridiplantae > Streptophyta > Pinopsida > Cupressales > Cupressaceae > Sequoiadendron > Sequoiadendron giganteum. The sequence goes on from CM021105.1 coordinate 205,493,288, forward strand.
TTACACACAATTCCAAAATCAACTCAATTCCATCTACTGCACCTCCAAATCCTGAGACACTGAGGCTACAATTAGAGAATGAAAAGCTACAGGAAAATCTCAAAAAATCTTAGATGGAAGCTTCAAATGCATAAATGGCTAGGAAGATTGCTTTCCTTAAAATGTCCACATCTACTCCAGAGTCTTCAAGCTATGGACATACCAATAGTGAGTCACAAAAGAAGAATCCTGATTGGTATACTCCTAAATTACGTGGTGGTGGTGACCAAGGTAGTGGAGGTGGAGGAGAGGACAAAAATAGTAATTCTTATTATGAAGATGATGAAGGAAATCAGAAAAACATTGGTGATGTTGAAAATAGGAAGGGTAAAGATAGCAGCCACTCAGATAACAATAAATATGGTGAGCAAAGATATATTCATATGAATCGACATACTAGGAGATTGCTCCAAGTAGATAGGTACCAACAGTTGTGTTTCATAGGAATACATGGTTACCCCAATCCATTCACTACGGATTTCAAACTTGCTTTCGTAAAATTATCTGGTAATAATTCCTTGAGTGGTGAAGACCATCTCAAATCATTTGCTAATGTTATGGATGATTTTGAGGTAGAGGTAGAAAATTTCATGATGAATTTTTTCATGCAGTCTCTCATTGAAGATGCTTGAGAGTGGTATAGAAGCTTTTATGCCGAGTGTATTGGCTCTTGGGAGGATTTCAAGAGAATTTTTAGAGAGCAATATGGTGACAAAATTGACTCAAGTTTTTTATTGAATCAATTCAATACTATTGCTAAAGGTTCAAATGAATTTTTTGTTGAGTTAAATACAAGGTTCCAAAAGGATAGGAAAAGGTTCCCTCCTCATTTTAAATTGAATGATCATGTATGTATGGTAAATTATTGCAATGCTTTTGATACAAAATTGAGTTATTTCTTGCTAGATATGAACCCCTAGACATTGAGGGAAGCGTTCAAGATGGTTGAGAATATTGAGAATATTAGCAAAGAAACTCGTAAATTTGGTAGGAGAGATGACCCAAAACTCTTTAGATGGTCAAAAAAATAAGATAAAGGTTGAGGTACTAAAGGAGGAACTATTGAAGACAAAATTGATAATTTTATGAAAACCATAAATGATAAGATTGTGAAACAAGATAAGGTGCAATAAAACAATTATCAAAGAAATGAAAGACTTCCTTAGTTATAGGACCACCCATATTGTGTTCCTAATAATCAAATAATTACCCAAAATAAAGTCCCTATGGACCCTCTATAGAAGAATTCAATAAATTTTGTTGAAGATACCCTCTAGTGCATGACTTGGCAAATGCCACATTCTTCTCAGCAATGTGTAGTTGCACACATGGTTGAAGTAGATGAAGAAATTCCTATTAATTCTTATCAAAAAAATGATGAGGATATGAATGTACTCATTGCTATGGGTAACTCTGATGTTTCCCATAGTGAATGTTCTTCTGATGAAGACTTTTGCAAAATAGTTATAGACAATTTAAGGAAAATTTCTAGTACATATCATCAACCAATATTTTTTGATGAGGATGTTGATATCGAAGTTGGAATTTACAATTTGGAATCCATTGAAGAAGGTTTTTCATTAAGAAGACCCTTAGAGGAGGATATTTCAACATACACTATAGCTTTGACCGCTCAGGCTAGAAGTTCCTATCATTTGACGAATAAAATAGTTGGTAATGAGGAAGGTAATCCTATTGTTATTTTAATTAAGGGGAAAAATTTCAAGAGAAAAAAACACAAACCTAATGGAAAGATGGATGCAGCCAATGCTAAATAAGGTAAGGGAGATACAATTTGGGCTATGAGAACATAAAAGCAAAAGTCTACTCAGGAATTCAAATCCTAAGCTACAAAGATAAAGACACAAAATGGAACTCCTGATGTCATAAGGAAACATGCTAAGCATAAAGCTGAGGCAATAGCAAACCAACATAAGGATATAAACAATGAACAAGGTATGCTCCCAATTGAATTAACCAAGTATACTATTGTTGATATCTTTATATTACTTAGCCAAGTGAAAGTATCTATGCTTTTTCTTGAAATGACGAGAATAAATGAACATAAGAGAAAGGTAGTGACCCTTATCAATGGTGCTACTATAGACTATAATGTCTTGGTGGAGCCCACTCCACCCAAACTTAGAGAGAAAGAAAAGAAAGACAAGGAGTTTGAGGGATTTATTACTGAGATTCCCCATATTTTCTTAGGAAATTGTGTAACTACTTGTCCTAACAAGATAAATCTATTCTTCCTCACCTTCGTGGTTAGTTGAAATTTTATAAAAAAATGTATTATCGGCTCTAGAGTGTCTAACAATATCATGCTAGATAAAACCATGGATGCACTAGGATTGAAAGTTAATTGTACACATAAAGTGCTATGTTATGGATGAAAGAGAAGTCCCTATCATTGGTGTAATAAATGAACTTCCCTACAAACTAGTAGCTTAGCCTGACAAAGAATTCAAAATGACTGTGGTAGTGGTGGATATCCCACCTAATTATGGAATGTTGTTATCTCAAAAATGGAGTGCATCTATAGGAGGAAGTATGAAATGTGATATGTATTATTCCACATTCGCATTGATGGTAAGGATGTTCAAGTGATGAGAGAACCAAGGGTGACACATATGTTGGAGCATTCTCTTGAGGATGATATGGTTCTTTTCATAGACATTGATATCAATGATTTCAAAATAGAAGAACCACCAAGAGAGGTTGATAGGTGTCCTACACCAAGATAAAATGAGATTTCAATTTTTTCTAATAAATATGGGCTTTTGGGTGATCCCACAATAGTGGTTTACAATTTTTGGCCAAACTAGACACTGAAATTATTATTTTTAACTAAATCTTCACATTCGGGCACCTATAGTGGCTAAACCATGAGGAATTTGAAGATGATGCAAACTAGAGTCTCATCAAATTTTATTTGTAGATTCTAAAAATATTTTTTTCAAAATTTTTGGAATAAGATTGCACTTATTCTTTCATCCCCCAGGAAAAATGGTTTTTTCAGAAAACAACATTTTAAAAAAGCGACGCTCATTGTATACAACATAAAAAAAAAATTTATGAAGGATAAAATTCTATTTTTTTTTAATTTATATTTGTAACTATGATATCCAGCACTTTCATTTGGTCTCATAGTTTTTTATTGAATATTTTTTTCTTAATAGAGTTTCGAAGTCAAACCAATTGCAATTCAAACATAGGCAGACTGTATACAACATAACTTTTTTTCTAAGTATCAGAATTCAATTTTATTTTTTTTAATGGATCATGGAAATCAATACCCATCATGAACATATTTTAAAAAAAATTATTTTGAAATGTTTTAATTTTTCCACATGTGCAAAACAAAGATCTTCATTTTCGGTGAAAAGCCATTGTTTAATAAAACTAAAAAAACACATACATATTAAAATTATATTCATGGGATAGCTCATTTTGAGGAATACCATAATCATTTGAAATAAATTTTAAATGAATTCATTTGATCCCCCAAAAGATAAATCAAAAGTGATTTTTAATCAGCATTTTGATAGGTGTAAAGAAGACTCATTTATAGGTATGGTTTAAAACTAGCGAGGTTATATCCAAGGAGGTTTGATCTAAGGTAGTTTGATAAAATCCTCTTCAATTGGAATCCTTAAAATGGAACTTTTGAAGGCCTAAATCATTATATTTTCTAAAAATATGTGATTTCAACAAAAATCAGTTCCTCTCAGAAATTGTAAACCAACTTTGTGGGATCACCCTTTGGAAAATGTATTTTGATGGTCCAAACTTAGAAGAGTCGATTGCAGGGATATTGCTAGTAGCCCCTAGTAGGAGTTCTTACAATTTTTCCTGCAGATTCTCTTTTGTCTATACGAATAATGTGGCAGAATATGAAGCTTTGTTACTAGGACAGAGACTAGCTGAGAAGCACAAAATAAGAAAAGTTGATGGTAATTGGTGATTATGACTTGGTAATTTCCTAGGTAAGCTTAATATGCCTATAAAAATAATAGACTTAAGCAATATAGAAATGTTGTATGGGATTCCATTGAGAAATTTCATGCCTTTGGAATTGATTGGATGGAAAGAGGAAAAAATAGAGTAGCTAATTTACTTGCTAAAATTGCATTAATATTTGATGACATAAATTTCATAGGAACTTCTAAGGTGGAGGTACAGAGAAGGCCTTCTATTCTTGACAATGTTTACAATTAACAAATATTCAATTATGATGAAGATATTCTCAGATTTTTTATTGTGTTGATAAATATGAAGGTCAAGAGATTGAATTTGGTGGATTTGTTGAAAATATTGATGGAAAGGATATGGTATTTAGAAAATAAAACATTTAGTTAAAAAAATAAAAAATCCCCAAAGGCCTTGTAGCTCTTGAGAGGGTCTTTGATGGTCAATATAAAAATAAGGTCAAAACAACTCCTACTCACCCAGAGGACCTGGACGAAGTGAATTTGGGGATTGGAAATGCTCCCAAGAAATTTTATGGAGGAAATAAGATGAAGCCAAAGGTAAAAAAAATGTTAATTGCTTTGCTCATTAAATACAAGCATGTATTTTCTTGGTCATATGATGACCTAAAATCTTATAGGGGGGAATTATTTTAGCATGAGATTCCTCTAAAATAAAATGCTAAGCCTTTTAGGAAAAATAAAAGACAAATTAATCCTACTGTAGCTCCCAAGATGTAAGAGCAGATGGTAAAGTTAAGAGATGGTGGCATCATAAAACCCATTAGACACTCTTCATGGGTATCTAATCTAGTGCCAGTGAGGAAAAAGAATGGTGACCTAAGACTGTGTGTTGATTTTAAGAACCTTATATCTTCATTAAAGGAAAATTATCCATTGTCGAATATAGAAGCCATGTTATATAAGTTGAGTGGATGTGAACTATTCTCAATGATTGATAGTTTTCAGGTGATAATCAAGTAAAGGTAAATGATTTTGAGCAATATAAGACTACTTTCACTACTCCTTGGGGCACCTATATTTATGTCAGAATGTCTTTTGGTTAAACAAATGCAAGTGCCACTTTTCAGAGAGCTATGGATGTAGCTTTCTCATATTTTATTGATTTTTTTATGGTTGTGTACCAAGATGACTTGACTGCTTACTCAAGAAAGGAAGAAGATCATTTTATGCATTTATACTTATTTTTTATTAGGTCACTTGAATATGGAATATCTCTAAATCCAAAGAAATGTGTTTTTGGGGTAACTAAGGGAAAATTTCTAGGAAATATTTTTTCTAAAGATGGAGTAAGGATAGATCCTTAAAGAGTAGCAACTATAGATAGAATCTCTCAACCAAAAAAATTTCAAGAGGATTCAATCATTTTTTGGGCAAACTAATTTTTAAGAAGGTTTGTGACTAACTTTTTAGAAATCACAAGACCTATTTCCAAGATGTTGAAGAAGGGAGATAAGGTGCTTTGGAGTGAGGATCCTAGTCAAGCATTCAAAAGGATTAAATAGGCTAGATCAAAGAATCTCATGTTTTAAATTCTCTAGACTTCTCTAAACCAATGCGTATTTTCTCTATTTCTTCCTTTCATACTATTATCATTGTGTTGTTACAGAAAAATGAAGATGTCTTTGAACAACCTATTGCATTTTTTAGTAAGTCTATGCAAGCCATAGAGTTGAAGTAGGACATGAATATGAAACAAATGTATGCTCTAGTTAAGGCTATAAATAATTTCAGGACTTACCTACAGGGAGCTACTATCATAGTATTTATACCAAGTGTTGCTATGAAAAATATTTTCACCCTGTAGGAAACTAGAGGTAGAAGGTGTAGATCGATCAGTAGGATCCAAGGATTTCATATTTATGTTAAAATTACCAAATTAGTAAGAGGTCAGAGCCTCACTAAATTAATTACATAAACTAATTTGGATTCAAATCATATCAACGGGATATAATTAATTGATGTTGCACCTATCTATGATATGCAAACATGTGGGTGGTACAAAAGAATTATCCAATACTTATAAACTCTACAATGTCCTGAAAACATGATTGAAAATGACAAGAGGACACTAAAATTGCATGCCATTAAGTATGTAATTATTGACAATGAGCTATGGTGGAGGAATGTATATGGTGTACTTCTTAAATGTTTTGATGGGAAGCAGGCATAAGAACTCTTGCAATAAATTCACAGTGGGGTGTGTGGTGGTCATTACATGGAAAATACCACTACACACAAGGTTTTAATACAATGATTCTAGTGGCCTACTATCTTCAAGGATGTTGAAAATTTTGTTAATTATTCTGATGCTTGTCAAAGGTTTGCTAGAAAGTCAAAGTTTTTGGTAAATTTACCACTTAGACCTATGATAGTTCAAGCCCCTTTCAAACAATGAGGGATTGATTTCATTGGAGAAATACTAGAAAAATCTAGTGGATTTCATTCATGGATCCTTTTTGCAACTGACTATTTAACAAAACGGGTAGAGGCAATACCCACAAAGAGAGAAAAAGCAAGGTGGTGGTATATTTCCTATTAAAAAACATTCTCATTAGGTTTGGACTTCCTAAGAAAATTATCTCAGATAATGCTATGTGTTTCAGGTCTGATGAATTCAAATAATTTTATGACAAACATGGGATACAAGTTTCTTATTCTTCACCTTACCATCCTAAAGGAAATGGTCAATCTGAATCTAGCAATAAGAGTTTGATGAATATTATCAAGAATAATGGAGAAGCATAGGAAATCTTGGGACTCCAAATTAAAATTGGCACTCTGGGTAGATAGAGTGATTGTGAAAAATTCTATGAGTTATTCACCATTTGGCTTAGTATATGGCCTAGATGCTATATTGCCACATAATAACCTTCTCAAGATGTATAAATTCATATAGGAATATTGTGAAGAGATATGCAATGATATTCAACACATAATAAAAAATTTGGTGCAATTGGATGAAACAAGGAGAGAAGCTCAGAGTAAAAATATGAAGATGCAGCTGCAAGTTAAGAATCTACATGATGAGAGAGCTTCTCCTAGAAATTTTGAAGTGAATAGTATTATGTTAGCCTAGAATGCAAGGGCTCAGGACAAGGGTAAACATAGAAATTTTGAAGCACTCTAGATGGGCCCTTATATGATAGCTAGTGCATACGGGGAGGATTCCTATTTCCTCTAGAGCTTGATAGGTGAAGTTTTCAAACTGCAAGTACATGGATAGTTCTCAAAACCATACTTATCTTAACTATGTTGTTATTCCATGTACACTATAAATTTGTACATTTTGTGTATAGGTGAATTTATTTTTGTTGTGTCTGGTTTGGTTGTACTACCTGGTCTAGGTAATCCCATGTTTGTTGGTTCCTTATGTTTTGGCTGGTTTGCTTCAACCATAGATTCTAGAATCTTGCCATATCTACAAGAGACATACATCCCTAATCAAATCCACTGATGGAACTCCTAAATTTTTATTCCATCTCCAAAATATTAATGAGTTTAGGGAGCTATAGGTTTTGTCTCTTGCTATTTTATTAGAGGGGTTTTAGGTTTACTCTGGTCTCATTTGAAAAACCCTTGGAGTCTATATTTTTGCCTTTGTTTTATTTCTCAATTCACTCCTTGTTTTGGCCATCTATCCTTTAAGTGATGCTTTTTTTCATCAAAAATCATTGAGTGACTTGCCCTGTGTTCTTGTTTTATCGATTGGTCCTTTGTGATTATTATTTTTGAAGTTTTACTAAGTCGGGCTGAATATTTCTCACTAAAAATCTTAAGCCTTTTATGTCGTAAGTATGTTCTCATCGACTTTTTCGGGTCCCTTTTAAGGTTAATAGTTTTTGATATGTGCAGATATATGGACCCCTAAATTTCATGCAATCAATGAAGAGAATCTGAGTCATTTCCCACCTACGTATTCCATTTTCTCTTGAATTATTTTATTCATTCAGGCTCACGGGTGAAGGACATGTGTCCCTAATGATTGGTGGGCCAAAAATTATTGGTAGGGTGTACAGTTGGTCATTAAAAATGATTAACGATGAGAGAAGAATGAGGTGGCTACATTTGGACCATTCCCCATGTGCCCTTTTTCTTTTATTGATTATTAAAATAATCACACAGGCCAGCAGGTGATTTCCATAGGTGTCTTCATTGATGATGGACCTAAGGGTTAGTATTTCCAAATTTCAACTAGCTAACGATTTATTGTGGGTGACGTGGGTTAATATAGATCACTCCCTACTATCTCGTGTGGGTCCCATCAATCCTTCTAGTTTCACAATAGGGAAGCATGCATCTACCATGTGGAGTAATATTGAGAGCCAAAAGGCATGGGTAGGTGTGTGAATATTTAATTAAAATCTCAAAAATGGACATGGGTGGGTAACATGTGCATTTTTAATGTGCATATATTACTTGTACTTAAATGATAGATTAATCTGAGTCGTAGATGCTATGTAAAAGATAAGGGTGATACTATCTAAGGAGCGTGTATGATGAGGTAGCAAGATTTAATATTATCTGCCTCCCATCTCCCTGTTGATGATGGTTACACATGAGTTATGGCTTATGGGGGTAAGGGAAAAAAGAGATGTGGATCATGGCTAAAAATACAAAGAGATGGTGGAGCCAACACATTACAAACAAGTGTCTCCATGTGGCCTCCTATCATTTGGTAAGTTATTTGGCTATGTACAATTGGATCTTTCGTAATAAGTTGATCAAATCTGGATCATGGATCAATTAACTCTCCAAAAGAATCAACAGGTTGTATTCAAAACTTATTTGAAGAAAATCAAGCCATTCTGCTTTGCTCGAGTGAGCCTTAATAACTTAAAGGAAATTGAGCTACCGAAGTAAGGAATTACATTTAATGAGTTTTTTTCTTAAAGGAATTACTCAACATTACATGCAAAATCAATACACTCAAGGAGCTCATGCTATGGTTTCTCAAAAATTTATCGCGTCGGAACTAGGGTTGTCAACCTACAAAAAATAGTAACTCAATTATTGCCTTTCTTCTAGCATTATTGATAATTTGAAACTCGCTCAAGCTCAAGCCTGTTAGGGTTTTCTTGGTTCCCATTTTTAAGGTTTGACATTCATGAAAAATGTATTCTATTAATTCTGCATTTGTATAACCCATGCCAAACTACCACAAAATTTGTAGGTCTTGTTTAGTTAAACAAAAAAACCCTGCAATGTTGTACATCCTACATTATGGCTCCCAAAGAAAAAGTATCTTCATCTAAGGGGGGGGCTTTTTTTTCAAAAATACCTCTAATTAATGACATTATTGATTAATTACCACCCTCCACTAGTGAAAAACCTAAAGTCCATTTGATTCCCAAAGGTCCTCAAATAGTAGATGGTGTGTTCGATAGAAGAGGTTATGTCAGAGATGCTAAATTGCCTTATACTAGATGGGAATTTTTTAATGGTTAGTTCAATAATGGAAATATGGGTGTCCTAGTAGGGAACCCTTGGAATTGTGATTTGGGAAAGTCAATTGTGCCAAATTTCTATATGTATGTTGCCTTACTGAAGGCAATATTTTCTATCTATGACCTAGTCACAAGAACCATTAGAACATATGATGGAAAATAAAAGGTTAAAATTAATAAGAAGGAATTGGGTCTTGTTTTCAAGATTACTAAATGGAATGTTGAAATGCATAAAATAAATAAAGATACTCTTAGGCCAGAGTATGAAACGACCAAGATTTCATTCAAAGTCCACATCTTACCAATATTTCTAGCATAAATTGTAGGACAAAAGATTGTGATAGGATCACATGATAAGGAACACTTCCTTGTTAACTACTTTGTTCCTTATTTCAGAAGGACCTTTTATCCCATTTTCCAAATAACTAGTTATGATCCTATCTCTAGAATGCCAATGGCCTGGATGTATATGGCTACCCATATCTAGCATCCCCAGTATTATGCAGTATATGATTATGTAGGTTTTCTTTTTGAAAAAATGCACAGAGTACTAGTAAGATTAAAGAAAGGTGAATCTGGGGTAAGATGGAGTTGGTACTCATTGCGAATGAATATACTTTTATACAAAGGTGCAATTTACTTTATACAAAATATTGACTTGGAAATAAAATTGGTTGACTTGGATCTTCTTGTGCAATGTTGGACGATAGTCTTGGATAAATATGATAGGACATATGATTATGTCACATTTCGAAAAAAAATTTCTTCTAAACTAAAGAAAGATTTGATTGTGAAATTACCTAGAAGTCTTATTTCTCTACATGACTTTTTGAGACCTAAAGAAAGAAGGCCTAAGATAGGCATTGATCATAATTGGGGAGATGTCATCTCACTCCATGATTACACTATCTTGAGAGTATATGGTTCCAAATTAGCACCTCACTTTTTGTCGAGGTTTGCGCCAGAAAAAATTGGTTTCCTTCAAGTTATGTGGCAATTAGGAAATATAGAGAATGAACATTTTTTGAATCAGGGAAAGGGAACTTTCTTTCTTTTATATACATGTTTTTATGATTTTTTAATGACCAAGGGAGGTTGGAATAACGTCCTTGAGGTTCTCAAAACATATTGTATGTAGAGGAAAGTTGAGAGGGTGAGGTATTATCCTAAATTTTTCATGGCTTGGTTGAATGAGAGGAATAAGAGTTACAAATATGTCCAAATTTTCCAATACCTCGAGGATGTGAAAGAAGTATATTAGAAATCTTGGAATAGGAAAACAAATTAGCAAGGTGGATTGTATTCAATAAAATTTAGAAGAAAATAGAGAAAGAAGAGCCTAGTTTAAGGATTCTCCTAGAGGTAGATGATATAATACAAAAGGTGGATCATGTAACAGGGAAGTTTGATTCAATATTAGGCCATCTTGAAACTAAAGGGGTAATTGGTGAGGATAAAGGTAAGGCTCCAATTGTAGAAGAATAGAGTGGGGGAGATATCCCTATTATAGGAAGAGAGTCCACATCACAAAACCCTGAGGAACAAAAAAATAATGTTTTTAAAAAGAAGAAAGAATAAGACAAAGAAATTTGATGAAGCCTATGATCCCACTCAACCAGAGGAATACAAACCTCCTTCCCCTATGTCAGGAGTAACACCCCCATCTCCACCAAGGCCAATAGAGCCTGGAATTGTGGATGTTGATTCTCCACCACCTAGAAAAATGCCATCCAATGAGCTACCATTGAAAAAAAAAAAGATTAAGACCACTAGCTTAGTTTACTATGATGATGAAGATTTTGATGATGATATTGGGGTGTCAGAACAAGAAATACAAGAAGGGGTGCCTACTAGATCTGTAGTGAGCAAGACAACTAAATTAGGAAAAATATTGAGTAATGTTGATCTTAGAGGAATCAATGTAAGTGATGATATGTGGGTTGAGGAATGTACTAAAATTTTGGATGATAAGTCATTTATAAAGACTCAAGCATTTATGGAGGTTTCCTACATGGCTAAAAGAGATGAGTATGTAAAATTTCTAGCTATAGAGATGAACCTTCATCCAAAAATGGCTAATGTTGTCATTCAATTGAAGTTTTTAAATGAGATGAGAGCCAGATTCGAAAACATGACTACAAAGGAAGGTAGGGAATTTGTAAGAACTAGTGGTATCTTGTTGCTGTCAGAGTGAGATTTAGCTTAAGCTATAGCCTTTGAAACAATCAAGAAGTTTGATAGACCCCTTTATGATACATAAGAGGAAGTTGCACTTGCACTATAGGGGTTTTCTTTCAGTGAGGAATGTGAAGCCTTGGCTATATGGTTCTTAGCTCCAAGAAAAAGAAAGCCAAAAATTGTTGAGTTTGCACCTAATTACTGTGGAGGCCTAATAATAAAAAGAGTATCAGAAACATCAACCTTAGAAATATCAAAAAAATTTAGTTCATGTTGCACAATTCACAAGGGAAACTGTGGAGTCCGTGACTGATGAAAAGGATAAACTTAGAACAAAAGTGAATAATTTTTTGGTTAAGTATGGAGATCTTGAGAGGAATAATATGAAATCACATACAAACATATAATTATTAGGGGATTTTTTATGAAATTTACAACTTGGAAAGCTCAAGCAAGATGATGTTCACTCTCTCACTTATGTACAAGAAAGTGTATCTATTAAGTTTACTACTAATGTAAGTTCTTCATGATCATTTGTGCCAAATAGTATGTGAAGTGCACCCATTTCAATAGTACAACCGAATATATCATAAGAGCCAAGGATGGAAGTGGAGATTAATAGGGAAGAATTGCTCGAACAGTTAAATGAATATAAAGAAAACTGTAAAAGTCGTATGAAGAGACTTTGAAGAGAAATATGAGGCTTTCCACTTCAGTACTAGAACATTTAAACAAAATAGTGAATAACAAATTGAATAGTATTCACTATAGTTATTCATCCATGGTTGATGCTATTAGAATACTTGATATTAACAGAGAAAGAGCCATTGCATTCATGGAATTATGGATCCCTAGGAAGCAGGAATTGATATTAATAGGAATTGGGGTTAAGCATGAACCCAATCCACCTGAGAAGTTTAAGCCTAATGTGGTTCTTTTGAATAATATTGAGGGATATAGAGGAAATGTTGAAACATTAGAGAACATAATAAAGGAATTGGTAAAATCCTTCCATGAATCCCATCATAGACTTCTGCCATCCATTTTTAGGGATGATGGTTGCATCAAGACTTTACAGGAATGGAGAAATGAAGTAAATAATGTTATTTTAGATAAAGATCTGAAAATTTGTTAGAATTTTGATATGGAGACATTAACAATGAATATGGATATGCTAGTCCATACTGAAACTATCCTGCTAGAGATTGGTAAGGAGGAAAACTAGATAGTCATGGAGTGTGCACCTTATAGGCAAGGGGATGATGAAGTAATGAAATTTAATTGGCCTATTAAGGAAGGGTAACTAGCATGGAAAGGAAGATACTTGGAGGGAATGGAGGTATAGAACAGAGGTTGGAAGACTAGTGATTTGAAATTTGAAATTTTGCAACCATGATGAGTAATAGATAGATTGGAATGCACTGCATAGCCTTGATTTAGTACATATTAGGATTTTGGTAAAGTAAGGAAAATATAGTGCATATTATTAAAAGTTAAAGTGATGACAAGGTTGCAGATGTGGTTTGACTTTTGTCTTTTATGTTTTCTTCATGTTTTTCCTTCTTTCCACTTTGTGTGCATGTGCACATGTTTTCAGGTAACTATTCGATTGTACCCATTTTGAAAATTGGACTTGATCTCTGACAACAAAAAAGGACAACATTCATTTCTTCACATGTCTCCCACCTCTTGGGAGTGAATTGTAGCTAAATGAAAGAATATTTGATATAGTGGTCCAATATGGTTTTGACATGTGTAATTTATGTCTTGAGGCTTGTTTTTCTCCTTTGTTTCTATAAGAATGAATTCAGGGCCAGAATGTAGGGGTTCATTGTTTATGCAATTAGCACTATGAATTGTAAGAGAAATACTAAATTATATTTTAGGGCTTTTTTATCTTAAGTTTTAGGAATTCATTGTTATGTATGTAATTTGGATAAGAATATAGCAAGATATATAGAGATAAATATCAATTTTCATTGCTATTTTCTCTCCTTGTGATCGTTTTGTGAGTTATGAATAAAAGTAATCTAGGATGTCTTTTATTTTTCTCCATTGTTCATAAATGGATGTTTGATTTCATTCCTTCTTATTGATTCAAATAATTAATGTAAATGCTTGGATGAGATTAATAAATAATAGAATCAAGTACTAGGATATTGATAAGTAGTATTAGTTATGAATTTAATAGGGGAATGTTGTAATATGCTATTTCTTGAGATTTTATGTTGCTATTGTTGAAATTTTATCTAGTTATATAGGTCGATTTTGACTCCATGCTTAGGATAAAGACATTGGTTCTTGAAAAGTACTTGTGGTTTAGTTTATCTGTTGATTCATCAACTAATCACTTTTAATTTACATGTTTTTATGGTTACTATTGAAGTTGTTAAGTGTTGATGTCTAATCTTCTCATGTACTGGATATAATGCATTGCTTAATAAGCTACCAACTTATTTAATATATTAGGATCTTGATAATTCTATGAGAAGTATTTTTTATTGAAAATGTATTGGATTATAATTGTGTAAGGTTCCTTAGGATACATTTTGGGATAACCCTCCCAAGTTTAATCAAGCCCAAAGTATAGGAGTAGAAGTCTTGCAACTTCCACTCGTTCATTGGCCAATCGCTTTGGAGTACAAATTATTGGAAATGGTAAAATCCATAGGTATTTCTAGAGATAAGTTTGGTTCTTAAAAAATAACCAACAATAATGACCCTAATGAAATTGAACTCACTCATGCTCACTTAAATCCTAATGCATGTCCTCCTTGTGATGTTAACATCATTGGAAAATATAATGAAAACATGAATAAGTTTCTAAATTATTTTCTTGATAACCTTGAATCTAACACATCCTTCTACCCATCCATGAAACAACCAAATCCTCCTACAATACAATCTCTTGAGATGTTTGGTTACTTACATCCTAAAACTAAAGCAATTGTTGACCCTAAGCTCCCTACAATAGGTGAACCTAGTTCTTCTAAGCTAGAAAACACTAAACCATTTTATGATAACCAAGTAAAAAACACTTCAATCAATCTTAAAGAAACATATGGAAAAGGATTCACAATATTTAGTAAACAAGGATGTGATACAACAAGTGAACATGAATTTCATCAAATCCTAGAGAAAGTTCCAAGTATTGAAAACACAAAAGGGTTAGGATATCAAGATCCCCCTCACAACACAAAATACCTAGAGAATACTTAAACCTTTGTAGTGATGGTATGGTGATTTTAGATACAAATATCCTGACTCCTAACAATGATGAGAATTTTGGTGAATCTAGAAAATGAAAAAGCCCTTACAAATTAAACAAATTTCAACCTCATCATCCACCACCTAAAATTGAAAGGAAGCTACACCTGTTTCTGAACAAAGGATTCATAACATTACCCCCTATGAAAAGATTAGTTCTTTATCCTAAAGATGGAAAAGTTCCACATTTCACATATCATCGAACTCTTGGACATAGTAATGATGAGTGTTGTGAATTCCATTTAATATTGAAAACATTTCACTTCAATGGCAATGATTGCCATCCAGCGATTAAATAAGCCTTATACCTCTTGTCATGTAATAGTTGTAGAATCTTGACATTCTCACTATTGCATGACCCTTATCATCACCTATATCTTCCCATTTTTGTCTTGCACTCAGTGGGGACAAGAAGTAGATGGCCTTGTCCTAGTCAGGTATTTGTTGTTTTCCCTTTGGTTTGTTATCTACCCTCCACTTATGCAAATTGTGACTGGGAGGTGGATAACCTACTTTAGGTTGACTCACCTCTACCTTACTAGTATTTTTCTTTCTCTTTTCACTTTCACTTGCATGAGAGTATCATGATCTCCCATGATGTCCTATTTCATGTTTCTCTCTCTTTGTGCATTCCTCTATTTGTAGCTTCATTCTTCTCTATGTCAAAATCCATTCACCTTTTCATTCATCTTTTCATTTTTGTCTTGTGTTTTCCTTTTGCGGATGATGCAAGGTGTCGAGACAACCTATGTCTCTTCCATGTTGACCCAAAAGGCTTTTCTTTTTTTTCACTCTATTTGTGTCATTCTTCATGTTTTGTGTGTATTTGGAGGATGACGATCACTTCAAGCTCTCTAATATTATTGCAGCAAAGACAAATATTGAATCTGAATCCATAGACCCCTTTTAAGTTTTTAGGGCCAACCCTCTTTTCCTTTGCATCTTTTGGCTACTTTAAACTAATTTATCACAACATGTTGTTAACAATTTCTTTAAAGCGGGGGTATACATTGGAATTATTTTGGCATGATTTCATCTGCACTCATTTTTCCATGTTCCTTGATGTGATTTTCTTACTTCATATGATGTGTTTTCCCTCTTTGTGGTGACATTGGGAGTAATTTCCTTCAAGAGTGTGACCTTTCTTAGCAAATTATATTCCCATTAGTGGTCATTTGATGCACTACACCCCTTAAGTGATGAATCTTTTATCCTTTGACTATTCCTCTCTTGGAGACATTAGGAATGATGTCCCCTAAGAGTAATTCTTTGCATGAACTAAGAAAAATACCTTCGAAAATCTCTCTTCCTTATTGAATTTTCCTTTTGTCCTTATTAAATTCATGGAGGCATGGATTTGATATGGACTTCCTGGGGCTCACCTAGTGAACAAATAGCTTCACTAGCCCATGTGAGCGTGTATTTTCCTTTCGTCATTATTAAATTCATGGAGCTATGGCTTTGATATTGATGTCTTGGGGCTCACCTAGTAAAAAATTGGGTTCACTAGCCCATGTGAGCATGTATTTTTGTACCTTATTAAACTAATGAAGGTATGGCTTTGATATGGTCCCTCTTCGAGCTCACCTAGTGAAAACATAGCTCCCACTAGCCCTCGTGAGCATGCATTTTGTTTGTGTAGTGGATAGAACATTCCATTTGTAAAAAATCTTCAAGCCTAGATCCTGTCCACCACATTGGATGACCAATCAAAGCTTGATTCGTTATAGTTATTTTCCTTTTTCCTTTTTCTTATCTTTGATGGTCTATATTTTTTATTTAATTTTGGCTTCATATATCATCCAAAAATGTGTTTCTTTTATTCACCATAGGATATTGATCCTTGGGGCTTGACCACCCTCTTGATTATTGCCATCCTATCTTGCAAACATTTTTACATTTGAACCCCTCTTGATTGTGTGGTTGGCTACTTTAGTGTGAATTTGAAGCAAGTTCATCCTCTCACTAAAGTGGGGACTAAATGTAGTGTAGTAAAATGCACACCCTTACATTTTCACACTTTTTGGGCCCTCCTTGCTTTATTTAACCTTCTTTATGGCTTAATTGGTCCTATTTTATGTCCACAAGCCCTAAGAATGGTATATTTTTCTGTTTAATCCTAACATTCTCCAATGCATAAATGATATCCTAATGATTTTGATTGGTATGTCCCTAATTTCTGGTGAGGACTAAAACACCACATAGGGAATCTTTGTCCCCTTGAGGTTTTGAGACCTTGATTTTGAGACATATTAATTGGGCCCCTTTTTGGTGTCTCTACCCCAAGTTTCATCACTTGGGACTAATATGCCACCTATGTTATCTTAGTCCTCATTGAGTCATTTTCAGGATTTAATTTCTAAATTTTCTTGGATTTAAACTCCTCCATTTAATTAATTCACATGTCAGCTTGGTGTGATAAAATTTTAGGAGATTAAGCATAGAAAAGTATAAATATAAGGTTCATTCATAATTTTCATCCTAAAAAGTCTAATGTTAGACTATTCATCATAGTATAATTGAGTTCAAAAGAGAATTCAAGAGAAATTCATCAAGAATTTGGAGCCATAGTCAAGATTCAAGCATCATGTCAAAGGCCATTCTTCCATCATGCATGTTGTTGTGTGAACATCTGTGATGTAGGGTTTTGAAGCAAACAAGAAATTCAAGATCTATCAAGCATTTGAAGATCCATATCCATTGCAACCATTTCACATAAGTTTTCAAACTTTAAAAGGGTTTAGTGAGTTGTAGAATTGCATGTTGTTCATTCACCATTTCCTTCACCATTTATATTTCATTTCAAGGTTTAATTACCAACAAGGGTTTTGACCAAGAAAAAGACCCATTCACTAACAATCAACATGTTTTTCCCTTCTTGAATATTTTGTGTTTGTAGATTTAGGTTGAAGAATTGAAGATCAGTTGGAGTGAAAATTTGTCAAAGTTGTCATCTTCATAGAAACTAACCTACAAGTTAGATTCCAACGTTTCAGAACCTGAGATTCAGAAAGAAGCAAGTGTAGATCTGGGAGCTCGAGACCACATTCATAATGTTTATAAATTCAAAGTAGGAATAATAAACCACTTTGTACATATTAGTCTTCCCAAGCATATCTTTTAGAGATTCCTTGAGATCTAGTTCTGATAGCCGAAGATTCTATGTTTTCCCTAAAAGCAACAGCAAATCTAATATGCCATCTTGGGAGTCTTTTTCCTACAAGACATATTTTCATAGATTATCTAAATTTCTATAATAATTATTACATCTCTAAAGTTCACAAGTACAAATAACCTAACTTGATGTTTCTTATTTTCAGTATTTGTATCTTTCATTTAGCTCATTTTAGGTTATTTTCCATATCACATTGTGTTTTCAAGCATTATATTTTCCAAGCTTTCGTTGGTGGTGAATCCATTAAAGTTGAAAAGAAGCCCCTCCCAAGTCCTCCTACTTATGAATTGGATCACCTTTTGAGGTTGATAGTCAATCCAAATATGGTTCTTAGGACATAATTGAATATTCTAAGTAGAATAGGAAGGTTACCCATACCTCCCCATATTTTACCCATGGTTCAGTTACCACTTGAAAAACTTGTATAAACCTTTCAATGGAGATCTTAGAATATCTACAAATTGCATGAAATGGATTCAATGGATGTGGATCTTGATGCTTGAGATAATTCTTTGAATACTCAAAGTTAGTCTTGAAACCCACATCACAATGTTAGCTCCAAAAAAATTCATGATGTAAGAAGACTCTAACATGATGATTCAATCTTGAATGTTCTAATAAATCTCTTATTATTCTACTCTTGAATGTATTTAATCAACCACTTCTCTATATGAAATTATTGCATGAAAATTGTAGCTTCGTAGGAGCTTCTTCTAGGATTTTAATTGATGAAATAACCATGTATTTATAGGTATGTATCCTTAATTTATTGGGATACAAATATTACAAGGAAACATTGAAATATGGGTTTAGGACCTTAAAATACCACCAAAAAAAATATTTTAAATTTTGTTTCAAAGGCCTAGGGAGGACCCATTTTCCCATGGTTGAATGGGTCCCAAGTCCCTATTCTTGGAACAAACACTTCTCAAGGTAAAGTGTTATGTATTGACATTAATTATTGTTGGGATTTCCTTTTAAAAAATGTAATTTATTATGAATTTAAATGAAAAATAGGTATTATTAAGGGAAAATTAATTCCATTTAATTAGGAGGGCTTGAAAAAAGTGTGAAAATGTGAGGGGATACATTTTCGTCACTATATTAAGGCAATATTAAGTCCATTTTAATTATGAGGACCCAAAAAAGTGTGAAAATGTAAAGGGATACATTTTTATACAATAGATCTAGACATTATTAAGTTTATTTTAATTGGAAGGTCCCAAGCCAAATGTGAAAATGTAAAGGGATACATTTTTATACACTAAATTTAATCCCCACTTTTACAAGAGGATGACCTTGCATCAAACTCACACTAAAGTAGACAATCAACACAGGTCTAATCATACAACTATTGGAAAGATAAAATGACAAAGGTCAAGCAAGATGATCAAGCTGACAACATCTAAGATATCTCTGAAAAATCAACAATGGAACAAGGAGACACATGCCTATGTAAAACATATATATGCAACAATGACAAGATACCCAATCATACAATGACAATGACTCAAAAAAATAAAGTAAAATAAAAAGAATAGTGGTGGATCAAGCCTCAACTATTTGTAAAACTTTTCCAATATTTCTTTTCAAGAGGTTTTCAAGCCTTCTTCAATGTAAATCTACAACACAAAAAGCAGAGGGAATTTTATATTTTTGGGTGAATGGAGGTTTCCCTTTATCAAACCTTGTTTTGGTAATCAAACCTTGAATTAAAATAAAGCATGAAAGAATCAATGATGAATGAACAATGATATGTTACCACTCAACAATAAATTGTATAGACCTTTGAATGGAGATCTTAAAAGGTCTACAACTTGCATGAAATGGATTCAATGGATATGGATCTTGATGCTTGAGATAATTCTTTGAGTGCTTGAACTTGATATTGAAACCCACATCAAAATGTTAGCTCCAAAAAAATGTGTGATGGAAGAACACTTTGACATGATGATTCGATATTGAATGCTGCAATAAATCTTTCATAGTTCTAATATTGAATTCTCTTGATCAAAAAAAAGTTCTATAAGAAATTCTTGCATAAAAAATATATCTTCTTATGAACTTCTTCTAGGATTTGAATTGATGAAATAGCCTTGTATTTATAGGTATGTATCCTTAATGTCTAAAAATTTAAATATTACAAGATGAAATTGAAATATGGATTTGGGGACCTTAAAGTACCACCAAATACACATTTTAAATTTAGGTTCAAAGTCCTAGGGAGGACCCATTCAACCTGTTGGTGTTTTTAAATACAACCCAACGAACTTCCTGAGAGCTTCTATGAATTTTCTGCATTCAATAATAAAAATTTTGGAAGCGATTGGCCAAATCGACGAGAAAAGTGATAATGCTAGTTCTCCTATGCTTCGAGCTCTATAATACCTATGGGGGTATTCCCTAAAATGTTATCTTCCAATACAACTTAAAAAATTTCCACTACACATGTATGAACAAAAAATAGATTCCCCATCCATGCTAAAAGGATGAAAACCTTCAAGAAATGGGCTATTCCTCGAAAAGGCTCGAATCCTATTAGTAGAGAATCACAAACACATCTAAAATAGGTTGATAGGAAATATTTGAATAAAATGTTTGAAAGTCATAACATAAGACATGAGAAACATAACCATGATCAGAATACCAATGCCATATCCTAAAGCACAAAGTCAAATGAGAAAACTGAACCACAGGGATAATTTCAACTTAGACAATTATGATCTATATGAATTGTGTTACAATCCACATATTTGTACCATAGTCTATGACTACTTTATGAATCCAGTTGCTAGCTTGCATGAAGTTACACATTAACTAAAGAATTTAGTGAATCCTTTGAACCAAAGCCATCATTAAAATGTAATTCATATTAAATAACAATGAAGATCAATGAAAACAATATTGGGCTAATATTTCATTAATAATTCACACAAGATATCACAACAGGAGAGAAAATAGACTCGATAGATTTTCATATTCAATACAAACATGCCTTAGAACCCCATAACTGACCAAGTTATTTTATCTAACTCAAAACCTTAAGAAAGGGACTTACATTCATACTCTTTGTATCACTAAACTCTTCTTTCTCAAATCTCATAATTAACAGCAAACCATGCACCATGACTCACAATTCCGTTTTATAAAACAACAGAGAAAAGAAAGCTTCAGGTTGGCAGGTACACATGTCCATTTTTCACTGGACCGCTAATTCCCAATTCAATTACATTTGCATCATACGATTGGAGGGAAAATCAATAAGGCAAGAATAATCATTGGTTACTATGGAGGAAGAGAAACTGGCTTTGAAAGGGCAACTCATTCATACCAAAGGAATATTTAACCATTATAACACTTTATTCCACCTCAGTAGCTTGTACTTGAAGTCAAGAGAAGAATGCATATTTTCAAATGTAACTTCTGAGGCCAGACCTATATTATACATGACCAAGTCACATTTGTCAACATTAGTACTCATATTTCAAAATCATTAGTCAACAACTTTTTCCATAATTCAAAATCTTCCTTAGACGACCACTTAAAATCAGTAACCTGATTAATCTTATCTCGATAGGGTGCATACTTTACCATTATAGACATGGCCTACTTATCAAATTATTCTAAGAAAATAATGACAAATAATAGTTTCTCAAGTGTATTCTCCAACATACCAATGTGAGCGTTTCTACATATCTCATGTGTTTGAGCTATCATTATATTATCCATTTGATCTTTCCAAACCTACAAAGGTTTTACCTCATCATGACTATGCATAATTTGTGGTCATGGAGTTAAGTCCATTCCATCATATTTGGCCTTTAACTCTTTGATATTTAATTAAATAGGGGCAAGATACCCCATTTGAGAGTTTCTACATATCTCATGTGTCTGAGCTATCATTATATTATCCATTTGATCTTTCCAAACCTGTAAAGGTTTTACCTCATCATGACTATGCATAATTTGTGGTCATGGAGTTAAGTCAATTCCATCATATTTGGCCTTTAACACTTTGATATTTAATTCCATAGGAGCAAGATACCCCTGAAACGTTTTCTCCACAACTTCTTTGATAAACTGATAAGTTCATATAACCATAGGATACTTATCCCCATGTTGTTTTTCTCCCACTGCCATGCATGCAAGTTTCTCAATTCTGGGGCTCCATCTGTCCAACAATGGGGTGGCCAACTCTCTATCTCTTGGGAGCATCTTAAGTTCTTGCAACATTAGAGCATAACTTATGTGAACACTATTTAATTTTCCCTGGACCCTCATGTTTAAGTGTCTCAACACAATATCCACAATCATCAAATTGCTCTTCCCTGTTGATTCCCAGATTTGTTGCACCATCTCCTTATACTCCTCAAATTGAAAAATTAATTTCTCCCTAGAGAGTCCTCCTAGGCTATTATCCCTTTCAATTTTAAAAGACACATGTTCCATATTATATGTAACAATGGCTAAGGATTGTCCTTTTGAAGAGGGTTGAGGTTGCCCCACTGGTGGGTTAGAGATAGTGCGGCTAGAGCTAGCATGCCCTTGAGACTTCATTGTCTCAATTTCCTGCTTTAGTAATGCTAATTAGTTTCTAGCTCTATCACCTTTTGTTGACTCTTATTATATTCAATAATAATGTCATTGCATTGGCCTCTCAAAGTATCTCGATCCTTGGTCAAATCCTCAACAGTTGCCCTACTGAACTTGGCAACATTCACTACCATATCTATAGCCTCCAATGTTGGGGTATTAGCAACTCTTCCTACAAAAAGGTGACCGCTGAAATCAAATGGTTCTGTGACTATTGGCTTTCTAGATCTAGTGGAAAAATACTAGATTGCAAAATCATCTCACTCCTCACTAAAGGCTAACCCTTTAAGTGCCAATGCAACTTCTTCATCGATTGCAAAAAGTGGTCTATTGGTCGTTCTTATTGTCTCAAACACCACAACATCAGCAATATCCCATTCAAGAAGTAACAATACTCCACTCTTATGTACCAATGCTAGACCTCGCTCTGGTGTTATTTCTTTGAATCTTTCGTTCATCTGCAAGCTGAAATTAGACTGAATTACTTGTTCTGGGAGCTTAGGGTGCAAACTTCTTTCTTGAGCCACTTCTCAGCATATAATGAAACATGTGAACTCCATAAAAAATCGTTAAAATAATTGATCTTGATAAAAGAGTCATCCATCATGAACTCTCTATAGGCTTCCATCCTCAGGTCACCATTGTTGGTTATCGCCCTTATTTTATCTTTTTCTAGCCTTAAAACAACCGCTCTAGAACTTGATGAAATGTCCATTGGAAAATATGGCATTCCGTGATGCATTTCATCAGGAGTTGCAATGATGTCTTCGTCATCATCATATTCAACCACCTTTTTTCTTTCAATTTTATGTCTCTTTGGTGATGATGGACATGTTTGGTCAGAAAGAATCAAAGGGGAATCCAAATCAACAATATTTGGCAATGACTACCTTCAAGATAATGATACAATGCCCTTCGCAACTTCTTTAGCCCTACTTCCCATTTTCCTAGAAAAAAACTTGATCTTCTTCGAGTGCTGATAAGTAGGTATTTCCTTCAACCTTACTTCAGGGTATTTCTCAATAGTTTGTGACTTTCCCCTTTCTTCCAAAACCTATTCATCCTTTAGAATCCCCACCAAAATTTCAAAATTTTCAATGACATACATAGCCTTATTCAACTCATCATTGATATTTGGTATGGGATTAGAAAAAGGTATCTTTTTTTTCTTCTTATTCACCATCTTGGTAAAGGTAATATACTTTTCCTTTCTCTCTTCTTGTATCTCTAAATAAAAAATGTTCTTGATAATGTCCTCAGGAAAATAGAAATTGTGGATGAAAGTTCTAGTCCTATGATTGGCCTTAATTTGAGAAATAAAACCCTCAGGGTCATGATTCGTAGGGCATGCATTCTTTAATCCATTAGGTCTAAAAAATCTGTAAAAATCTATCCATCCTCCCTTTGCAATAACAAAATCAGCAAACACCATATACTCAAGAAAGAAAAATCCCTTATTTTTTCTACTAAAAAATGTATATCTTGAGCACATCCCAATTGTCTCATGATTTCTAAAAACCCAATTCTCAAAGGCACATCTCTAGGTAAAACACATGGGTTGATATTAGTGCCATATACTCTCAAAAAATTTGTATTATGATAAGGGATAATATCTCCCCAATTATGTGCGAAATTTAAGTAAGGATTTCTTTCCATTGGCCTCAAGAAATCATTAATCTCCTTAGGAATCCTAGGTGGATTATGAACCAGAGCTCCTCTCAACTTGGACCCAAAGATATTATGGAATATTACATAATCAAATTTATAATCATGCATATCAAGGATCCTGGTCCAATATTGGACAGGCATGTCAACTTTATCATCCCTCTTCGTCAATTCCATATCCTTCCCAAACACTTCCTGATACCTATACAAAAACATGTGCATCAATAGGGAAAACCACCTCAACCTGAAACCAAACCAAGTCTTTCCTTCCTTAAGGGCCACCAGAAACCCATGCATTTTTTCTGCCAAGTAAGTGGAAAAATCATATAGAAGATTAAAACCTAGATGTTGGAGATTTACAACCATGCACATGATATCAGTAGGCAAAGTGGTCTTCAAACTATTTCCTAGAAACTAGCACAAGGCACAAACTATCTTCCTGAAATAGGTAGAAAATTTATTCACAAGAAAAAGGTTTTGACTCATTTTCACCAATCACTACCTACTTCTTATTCTTTCCCCTTCCCGAGGTTGCCAACTGAGGTATCAATAGAGATGTTCTGAAAAAAACCTTAGTATTTTTGTATTCTTCTCTAAAAACCTCAAGATTGATAGTAACCATATCTTGAGTCCATTCGTGCAGACCAAATATCTCTGTAATTTCCTCCCTGGTTATCTTCACCATTTCTATGCTAGAATGTGTTCGGACGACCCTAGTTACAAGGTCATACCTTGCAGCAACATCTTTCAAGAAATCTACATCCAAATAAACATTAGGTACCACCAAGTTACCAAGATACAACCTCCAAGGGTTACAAAGAGGAACACACAAATTCATGTTCCCAAACCAATTTGAGAACAACTGCCATCTAGTATACGATAGCTCAACTTCCTGAATCACAATTTGTTTATCAATTAACACTTCCAAGAGTAAGGGACCGTACAACAAATCCTTTCCCTCAATCTTTTTGCTAGTAGAGGGTTTTAATAAGTCTATAATATCCTAGGAAAAGGATCTAGTAGAGGTTTTAGAGCGAGAGTTGTGGGCCTTGGGTGCCATTTACACACGACAGAGAATAGTTTGAGCTAGGGTTTTCTAGTGTCCAAAAATTATAGCTTACACCCTATAGCCTTACACAAAATGTTTCATAATTCAAGAAGCTACAAAAATTATCAACACAAGCTTTAAAACATTTTAAAGAAAATTAACCCGAACAATCCTTCACGAACAAAACAAAATGCAGTCGATAATTGTTCTCAAACAACCATAAGACCTTCTGAAAAAATAGAATATGGTATATGTGTTACTTACAATTTCACTTACAAAATGTCAATGGCAGAGAGGCTGAATTTTCATGAAGATGGCTCGCTTCACTTGGTACCAAGAAATTCTTCTTTAGCATGGAAATATGCACAAAAATAGAAATTCACTGATATTTTAGCATTTAATTATGGGAGAACAATCCAAACTCAACCATTACTATTCACTCACACAAGATAAAATGGCTATAGTACAACAACAAACTATTTCAAATGCCAGTCATTGATCCAAATCAATGTAAGCTAGAAAGAATGACTTAGATTGAGTCAAAAGTGGTTTGAAAATGACACATTTGTTCACCAAAACTTAGGAAAATATAAATCCACCTACACAACACCACCTCAGAATGAATGGGTCCCACCTTGATCATTTCTCATACAACATTGGCATCCATGCGTCAAAAAATCACACACCTCACAACATTATTGAAACTAGTGCTTTAATTGCATGAGGTCAGTGACGAACAACCACGACGCATTGCTAAAAAATAGTTTTTAGCATCAATGTCCTTCATCAGTCAGTGAACAAGGACTGGGCCCCATGATCACAAGCGATATATGCCAGCATCTCGCATACCTCACAACATTATTTTGACATCATCAAAAATCTTGTGAGGCTAGTGGGGAACGGTTAGGATGCAGATCATTCCATTCAACGGTTATGAAACCTGCACATGAAAAAATGTTATTCATAAAAAGGGACTGACTAGGTGGATGGGGAAATGACCCTCGAGGCCGAATTTTTTAGAGATTAGTCAAAAAATTTAGTCGTTTATCAACTTGACACTAAGGAAAATAAAACACAGTCGAAACACAAAAGATCGAGAGGGCAGGTAAAGAGGGGTCAGTAATGCAATGACCAAAAAGGGTTCAAACCATACTTATGTGACCAACCTCCTACAATAACAAGTCAATGCTCGAATGGAACAACCATGGCCAAGATTTATGGGAAAACCCCAAAACCCAAAACCAAACCAATTAGAGCCAAGGACATAGTAAAAGAAAACTCATGGGGGGGGAGGAATTTAAAAGCTCCACCACACCCATGTGTGATTGGGTCCCAAGTCCCTATTCCTGGAACACACATTGCTCAAGTTAAAGTGTTATGTATTGGCATTAATTATTGTTAGGATTCACCTTCAAAAAATGTAATTATTAGGCTTGTAAATCTAAAAATGGCTTATAAAGGCACAATTAAGTCCATTATAATTAGGAGGGTGCAAACAAAGTGTGAAAATTTAAATGGATACACTTTTTAATAATTAAGGCATTTTTAAGTCCATTTTAATTAGGAGGGCCCAAACAAAGTGTGAAAATATAAAGGGATACATTTTTCTAAAGTATAGTTGGAAATCAACCAAGACATAGAAGAGGGAGAAAAACACGATAGAGTACCGTTCACAATATTTTTCTCAATATTGTGGCCAAGAACCTCAGCCATCAAGATAGCTAGAAAGTGAAATGAAAAATCATTTTGAAGTATCTTTGAGTAGAAAGATAGCTAGAATTAGAAATTCACATAATTATAGGATTAAATTAAAAAAGGTGATAATGATGAAAATCTACACAAAGAAGTTGTTGTGAGAGAGGAGTAGAAAAATATTGTGATTAAAGAATACATATTCTATAAGTAACAATCAATAATTATTTGGCTTAATCTAGGTGATAAGAACACTAGGTTCTTTTACAAATCTTCACTCAAACACAAAAAGAGGAACACAATTTCAAGCATAGCCATTGAAGATAGTATTCTAGTGAAATCGTAATAATATATGTTGAATATTTTCTCCCAATTCATTCAATATTTTAATAGGGCATATATTGAGGATATAAAATTTATGTTAGTTATGGAGATGCTGTAGGTTATCCCCTCAATATTGAGTAAATTTAACAACAAATGCATGAGAATACTTTTTTATTTGGAAGAAGTTAAAATAGTCGTGTTCTCCTTTGACCCCTTCAAAGCCCTAGGTCCTAATGGGGTTTCTTCTTCCTTATTCCAAGAATATTTTGAAATTTTAGGACAATAATTTTATCTTGATGCCAAGGACTTTATTAAATCTAGTTCCATATTGAAATAAATAAACAATACCTTTATTATTATGATCTAAAAATACCTAGACTTAAAGGAATGCAATACTACACTCATCTACCTCTTTGTTATAACATCTACAAAATCTTATCTAAAATTTTATCTAATTTAATATTAAACCTTAACTAGATAGCACGATCTCTCGTAACTAGAAAGGATGATGAGTGCGAGAAAAATATTATATTATTTGACCAAATAAGTAGAAATTATCCATTCTATCACATAAATTATTTTATGGCCTTGGAAATCCTAATAAGAAGCTATTTTACACTCTATAAAATATTACTATTATGAAACAATAGTCAAGAAAACATAAACCATTTGTTTCTACATTCCTCATTCTCCTCTATGGTTTAGGGAAATATATTGGATCATTTGTGGATTGATTTAGTTACCCTTGAAGAGTTTTTTTTTTTTTACCTTGTCTCCTTGTTATTTTTTTTAAGAACCTATGGAAATTCATCACACCTCATGTTCTATGGAATATATGTCCAAAGAAATAAAAAAGTGTCTCGAATAAGGAGTTGAAAACAAAATAACTTTGCCATGTTATTAGAAATTCAATATATGAAAATATAATAAATAAATAAATAATAATAATAAAAAAATAACAATATGTTGGTGGAAAGGATAGTAAGGGATTGAGGTCTCTCTGCAAGATCCTATCTTATATATGACAACTCTAAAACTAAGAGATCCCTATTTGGCTAGTGAAGGCCCAAAAATGGTTTGACCAAACTAAAATTTGATGAAACAACTAAGTGAAACCTAGGGATGAAAATGGTTGCGAGTGTCTTAAGACATGAGAAAGGAGATATAATTGAATTATATTCTAGCTAGGTAGGGAAGAAAAATATTATTGAAGAAGAAATGGAAGATACTTTATGGGGAGTTAAGAGGGCCCTCTACAACAATGTTAGAATGCTTCATGAAAAGTGATTAAAAATTTATAGTAATTATCCTAATCAAAGGTGTCACGGTTCAATCTTGGAGACTGTTTGATCATACAATATAAGTGATGAAATATATTAAATTTTTTTAATATTTCATAATTACCCACACATATATGGAAGGAAACAAGACCATAAATATTGTAGAAAATGTTGGAATATTATGTGTCCTAATGGAGCTCTTGGTCCACACATCAATAACTACCTTTGTCCATCCAAAATGAAGTTCAAAATGATAAAATATTAAAAATAAAATAAAATAAAATGCATGAAGGGAGAAAAGACATTCATGGCCCTTGGCATGTCAAAATATCCTAGTTGGAAAGAAACTACTAAAAATAGTAATTATAAAATAAATAATAATTTTGAGGATGCCATCACCGTAATTAGCCACATGAAGGAAATGATCGAAGAGACAAACCTAATCACCTTATAATATTATAATATTTTTTTATTACCTTAGAACACCCCTGATTTCCATTATTAAAATACTATGAAAAATAACAAAACTCAAAAGATATTTTTGAAAAATCTATTTTTTTCCTTTTAACATTTTGGGAAATACTATAATTTTTGAAATACCATAATTTTCTCAAAGTCTATGGGTGATGAAAATAAAAATGCTAAATTGGAGGAGAAAGGCTCATAGTGGAACCCTCCAACTATGAGGTGTTCATGAAGAGGAAATAAATTCAAAGGAATTATGAAAAAGGGGAGTCACCCACTGTAGACATGGAAAATTGACCAATGTACATGATCCCGATTACTAACATCATTTCTTCCTGAATCATACTCTCAGCTTATCATCACTTTTCATTTCTTAATTAGATAATAATTATTTTTTTAATTTGGTCTTTCTTCCTTGTTGATTAAATTAATCAATTTAATTTAATTAATCCTCTATCTCTGTTCATTTAAATAAGTCATTTTATTTAAATTAAATCCTCAAAGTCCTCTTATTCAATTGAATAAATTAAACCTTACTTGATTTAATCTAGCATTATCCCCTTTAGTTAAATAAATCAAAACATTTATTTAATTAAACCCTTCCTCTCAATTTGATTTAAATCAATTCATAAATTTAAGTCTAAATTGTCACATCTCCTAAATTCCTCATTAAATTAATTAAACTTTGATTAATTTAATCTTAATCTATGTCACATTCTCTAGAGAATGCAACTTGGACAATAAATAAATTACTTTGATTTATTAAATCTCTTATTTTCCCTCACACAGCATAAAAGAGGAGTATTCCATCAAATTTGAATTCAAATTCAAGTGGACTTAGTCCTTCCAACAAGGAATTTAAGACCTTTTACATATCCTTTGCATTGAGCCAAGTGAAATTAACACCATTTCCCTTCCCTCTAAACATGTCACATTCAAATTTCAAATTTTAATCTCATAGCATTTATCATGCACATTGACCAAAATGTGCTCATTCCTCCTCCAATCACATGTGGACAAGTGACCTTCTCTCATTTTTTGGTCTTTTGCTCCAAATTCACCCATATCCTTCAAACTTCCATTCATCAAATCTATAAATAGAGACCTCGTCTATTGCAATATCATCCACAATCTAGAGCAAAGTTACTCTCCCCACATTGAGAACTAGCTTTATCCATTATATACCAAGTGTTCATCATTTTCATGATTTCATAGCAAGGTTATTCCAAATTTACATCAAGGAGATTCAATCATCCACAAATTATCACAAAGCTTACAAAGTAGTTGGGAAAGAGCCAATTTGGACACACCAATTGGCACCAGCTCCCTCATGGGATCAAGAGTTTGCATTGCTTAATTAGGATTTCATTTATCTTTTCATACTTGTTCTTTGTTTTTTCTATTATTAATCATTGTAGATGGATTTCATGGGGAATCCTTGTTTTATCTTGCATATGAGCTTACTAATGTGTTTGTTTCTTGTATTTCTGCAAGTATAGGATTGGAGTTCACACCCACTAATTAAATGAAATACAAAGATATGATGTGCTTGCCTTTAAAAAATTTGTGGTTTCTTAAATCCTACATGAGGTTACTATAAGAGATTGGGACTACCCATGTTTAAGGCCCCAAGTTACAGAGAGACAAGAGTAGAAGGTTTCCCTACCTTACCTCACTCTAAGGGTATGTGTAGGATCATGATGAGCCAAAAAGTGGTGATATGTAAGTGATATAATGGTCCATGTGGCTAACGACTTTTTTTTACCCAAAATTGATGAAATGAAAAGGGTTTTTAAAGGATATTCTCAACTTTCCACCAATATAAATCATGATTTACTTTGAATTCAATAAATTATTATTATCCATTTTCTATTTGAATTACGACTAAAGTCTTAAGTAATAGATTGATTGAAAAACATCTATAGCTTTCAAATGGTATCACATTTTTCTAATCCTAAACATGCATCACATTCTATGATTTGGATAGTATAGGATTAAAAAATTATTTTTCATAAAGTTTTGACCAAGTTAAGGGGGTCAGACATACGAGTTTTTATATTTTTTAAAATTTGTAATAAAAAATTCATAATTAATTATTTACTTGGAACAAAATTACAAATAAATATTCATCATATCAAGACATGAGTCCTCTACTTCTATCTAAAATATTATAAACAAATATTATCATTTTATTGTGGTTACAGTGGTGAGACAAACACCTACTTCTTATTTTTTCTCTAAAATTTAAGTACTACTACACTGAAATTTCAAATTTTTACCAAACATAATTTTTTTTAAATCAACCTAGTAGTTTAGAAACTACATTCAATTTTCTACAATTTATATTCTTACATATTTTTGAAATAATATAGATAACTTATTCAAATTTTTATGTCAAGTTTCCTAACTCTAATTTTTGAATTTTCATCACCACTTAAGGGCCTATTTTTTTAATGATGATCCTACACATACCCCTAAAGAAATTTTTCAAATGAGGGATGAGAATGATGAGAACTATAAGGTCCTTCAATCACTCTATAGACCCAAAATTTAGAACAGGGCTAAGCAAGCCAGTTTTCGGGTTCAACACTACATCTTAGCTAACTCTATACCCGAGGACATAAGCATGATTCTAGGACGACAACACAACATAATGGCCTTCGTAAGACCAGATGGCCAGAAACATAGTAAGAATAATGAAAAAATATGTCGATGAGCTAGCTAGTGATTTCTAAGGGAACAAAACAAAACTATACAATAAGAGACATACAAATGAATATGATAAAGAAGATATATTAAAGCTAAGGTGACAAAGATAATATCTTAAAAGATTATGTATGCCAACTAGTTCCAAATGCACTTCCACCTACACACAAGAAGATGGAAATTTTTTGGGGGTTGTATAGGGGTCTACCTCAGTCAGACCCCTATTTAGGGGTTTTCACCTCCACGGACATCTAAGATAGAAATGATAGAGAAATATATGATAAAGGAGAAAATAAAGTAGAGAACATAATAAAAACTACAAAATAGTGAAATTCTACTCAGCCAAATCATAAAGGAGAGGAGTGAAAATGTTACCACCTCAATCAAGAGCTCACTAGTTAATGATCGAGAAAGAGAGCTTTAAAAATCACCACAACCTCAACTATGGTGAAGGAAGGTGTTGCAAAACCTCAAACCCCTGTTGTAATGGCTTGTTCCACACTTACTCTATGAAGTTGATGGAGTGTGGTTGCTATTGATATAAAGTGCCACATTTCTTCTTGAAGTGATGGAATTGAATTGAATGCTTAGAGAATCTCAAAAGAGATTCCCCTAAAAAGACCTGAGTTGCATGAGGAATGAGTGTTTTTAAAGGTGAATTGAGGAGAATAAGGCTTTTTTGGGTCAGTTGGTTGAAGAGGGACATTAAAATTTGTTCCCAATAGGAAGTGTAATGCCTCTGCCAAATTTAGACATGGGAATCTTTCAAGGACGTAAGTATACTACATAGACATTTGCATGCCATGTGGGCATGCCTGATAGTTATTCTTCTACCAACACAAAAGATGAACACCAAGTGGAATGAAGGTAGCTTGTTGATGTGGATTTTTTTCTTCAAATTTGGTTTTCTAAGGTGAGGAAGTGTAAAAAATGAATTTGCATAAGGGGTGCAAATTCATGGCAATATATTTTTCCCCCACTTTAGCAAGCATGAATACTGATGGGTGCTTTGGTAAAGTAGATAAGAAAGGTACTAGGGTTAGAAATGTATACCTGAACCATCAAGGAAGCAAACCACGATCTGAAAAGCTCAAAAGAATAAGATGGAACAAAATAATCCAAAATCCCACAAAACCATGGTAGAATGAAAGCATATTGTAGCCCCCCAAACCTATAAGGAGATGAACCCCAAGATCTCTCACATGTAGGAAGTCAAGAAGTAAGCACCTCACAAGCCCATAGACCTGTATGGAAGGTATATTTCAAGATATCTCACATGAAGTAAATTGAGAAAATAACCTTACAAACCCATAGACCTAAAATTAAGGGATACTACAAGATCTCTCACATTAAGGAAACTGAGAATAGTGCCTCATAGGCCCGCATACCTAGAAGGAAGGTATCCTCCAAGATCCCTCACATGAGGGAAACTAATAAATACACCCTATAGGCCTAGAGACCTATAGGGGAGTGACCCCTAAGATCTCTCATATGGAGGAAGCTCAAAGGAAGCACCTTACAGGCCTACACAACTGTAGGGAGGTATCACTCAAGATCTCTCACATGGAGAAAACAAAAGGAAGTGGAATCTGGAAATTCAAGAAGTGGTTTCACATGCGCACTTGCAAAGTGACATGTTTACCCACAAATAGAACATGTCAAAAAGTGACCACATAGGAAAGTATGTGGATAGTCATGTAGAGCATCAAAAATCTGGAAAAATTTCTAAGGGGTCCCTCGGGAACCCGACAAGAAGAGGACTTCCACTCAAGGAACACACACTTTGAAAGTATAAGAAGTATTGTCTTTCTCAAATTGATTCGTCATCAAGAAATCCTTTCGAAAGATGTTCAATACATTAAATCATTCAAAAGGAAGAAAAATGACCCCTCACAAGGGGAGGCTCAAACTGGTTCCAACCTCAGTGGAAGGTTTTCAAATTCTTTCTTTATGAACCCATGATGAAGGAAACATGTTCCATAAGGGTTCTAAGTCGTGAATACTATTTTGAAAAGAAACACTCATGAGGATTTTCGAGAAAAGAAGAAAAAAATGAAGGAAAAAGAATGAGAGAAAGAGATAAACACAAACAAAGGGCACATGGGTGATGTAATATTTTGGGGTTAGAGCTGGTCATAAATATATATATATATATATATATATATAATTATAGTAGTAGTATATAAATGAAATTTCATCAAGTCCTACTGTATCAGACCGTGTGAAGAATGCATGAGAAGATAAAGTAAAAATTAAAAAAAATGGGTCAACATGGAAGGGAAGCCTAAATGACCCCAACACTTTGCTTCATCCCCAATTTTCCAAAATTCAAGTCACAAACATGGAAGAATGATGATACATATAGAAGAAGGTTTAAACGACACAAAAATAACTCCTATATGCAAGCACAAAAAATGCTAACAAGGGTCATCTATGAACACATAGCACAACCATGGGGGAACACAACACAACACACACACATCTAATCTAAATATAAATAAGGGGCTTGCCCCTAACCCAAATTGACCAAGAGGTCATTTTCTTCCCACTTTAGATCATCATTGGGGGAAGGAGGATGACCCTGCAATGGTAGAATATTAAGGGTAGGAGCGTCCAACCATCTCGCAACAAGGGCTAAGGAAGAGGACCCCGAAAGGTACCCTCCACTAAGCTCCTATGGAGCTAGGGTCAACATGTGTGCGAAGATCGCTAACAAGGCTGGAAATTTATCTAGAGAGGTAAAAATTCAATTTATTGGAGTGCCATGTTGTACCTCAATGTATGGAGAGGGTTGTGCCCGAGGTTCACTGCTTGGTTCACCGAGTGATTTAGAAGTAGTGACAAACTCAATGGAAGTCAGGGTTTGTTCTATTACAAGGACGAAACAAGTTAGCACAAGACCACCCTTTGGAGAGGGTGGGCACCTCTTGCATCCTCCATTGTTGGAAGGACCAACCTGCACCTTCTTCTCCATTGGGGGGTGTGAAATCCCTATAGACAAGGGGAGAGGCATAGAGGAAGAGGACATCCTATGGATTTGTCATATCTATGGGTTTTGAAAAAGGTGGGACATCCAGAAGGGACATCAACAAGAGAGGCTCAACAGACGGAGCGATGAAAATCTACACTTTTTTGGGGTTAGGCACACTCATAGTGGGAGTCGAAGGCGAGACAAAACTAGGTTGAATGGAAGAAATAGAAAGGAGAGGGGAAGACACAACAAGATGCCCTAACACATGAGTGGCCATCTCCTCATCCTTCTTCTACAAAGTGGACTTCTCAACTACAAGAGCCTTTTAACAATGCTTACGATCGTGCACAAGGTGATTTCTTCGACTCCTCAAGCTAGATCTAGAGGCTGCGAAGGAACAAAAGGCTCTTGCTCAGCCATGGGAGTGTCCACGATAACTATTTCTGGTGGAGGAATGAAATCTTGAATGGGACCAGGAGGGATAGTTCGAGAAGTAGTAGGGGGAGTCAACTCCAGTACTTTAGTAGTGGGCCTCTTTTCATTTACAACTTTGGGAGAAAAAGTGGTGGGATGTTGTAGAAAGTTTTATTTTGAGAGCCTTTTATTCTATCTTTCAAATAGTATGAAGGCCCATGAGGATCATTAGGGAGATTTGATGTCCTGATCTTTAGTCTATACGAAGTAGGCACCAATAGACTCAACAAGTAAAGGCCAAGCTTACTCATCGAATACTCCTCCTAAGAAAGAGGAGTGGATGAGGTAGCTCAAGAAGGGGCAAGATTTTCCTTTCCCTTTTGATAAGAGGAGGCAGCTGGCTATTATGCTACATGAAGGGTCAATTTCAGTTGTCCCTTGCCCGCAGTCTTATACTTTATGTAATTATTTTAAAGAAGGTTTGTCCTTGGAGGAAGTGGACCAACCGGAGTAGGCCAAAATAGATCTAATGAATATCCCCAATGGGACACCACAGGCTAGTATCTAGTGCCATGCAGTACATGGGTATGTGCAGGTTCATGATGGACCAAAAAGTGGCAATATCTAAGTGATATGATGGCCCATGTGGCTGACAAATTTTTTTTTACCCAAAATTGATGAAACAAAAAAGGTTTTTAAAGGAGATTCTCATCTTTCCACCAATAAAAATTATGCTTTAATTTGAATTTAATAAATAATTATTATTCATTTTCTATTTCAATTATGACTAAAGTCCTGATTGATAAGTTGATTGAAAAAATCTATAGCTTCGAAACAGTATCACATTTTTTGAATCCAAAACATGCATCACATTCTATGTTTCACATACTATAGGATTAAAAGAAAAAATGAATTTCATGAAGTTTTGACCAAGTTAAGGTGGTCAGACATACAAGTTTTTATATTTTTAAAAATTTGTAATAAAAAAATCATAATTAATTATTTACTTGGAAAAAAATTACAAAAAAATATGCATCACATCAGGACATGAGTCCCCTAATTATATATGAAATATTATAAAAAAATATTATCATTTTATTGTGGTTAGGGTGGTTAGAGAGACACCTACTTCTTATTTTTTCCCTAAAATTTAAGTTCTACTCCATTGAAATTTCAAATTTTCACCAAATAGATTTAAAAACAAAAATAAACCTAGTAGTTTAGAAATTTAATTGAATTTTCTACAGATTCTATTCTTAAATATTTTTTAGATAACATAGATAACTTATTGAAATTTTTACGTCAAGTTGCCTAATTCTGATTTTTTGAATTTTATTGCCAGTTAAGGGCCTATTTTTTTCATGATGATCCTGCACATACCCACGTGCATGACACCTTCTTGGGGAACCTTTAAATATTTATGAATTATGGAGGTTATCCAAGTCATGGAAGCTAGCCAAGGTATGTCTAGCTTCAACCTAAAAAAATATGACTCTGAAATAACATTGAAAAACATGTCAAAACCCTAGTTCCAACAAGGATAGAAAAAGTTATCGAGCCATATGGTTTGAGACAAAGACCATCATGCATATGGATGGTGGATTTTGTTTCTTCATACTCCTCCCTCTTTAATGAATTCAATAACAATGTTTATTTTGTAATAACATTCACATGACTCGAAGGGTTGAACAAAACCCTCATTGCAATGTTTCCATTGAGGTGAGAGAGAATATAGATGAGAGAAGACTTATTATTCACAAGCATATCTTTTGAGGTGAATATCAAATTCAAAAAATCGATCATAGGCTACTTAGTGGGAGTAACCATTACCATCTTGAAATAGGCCTTGGGTTGAGTGATAGAGTTAGAGGGATCGATAATCATGTTGGTAGAATGTGACAAAAATGGATTTGTGCATATCTACAACTCACTATTCACATTCGCCACTGATTTATTTGTGTTTTTTTTACTTCCACGGAGACAAATAGTACCATCCTTGATGCAATCCTATATCTTGTGATGAAGTAAAATACAACATTCAGTATCATGTTTGTTGACCTGATGGTATTGATATTAGGTACTTGCATCGTACCAACTAGGGTAAGGTTCCTTAAGAGGCTTAGGATTTTGCAAGGTTATGATCTTATCTTTCACCAACATTTGCAAGATGGAAGAATAGGATTCTGCCAACTTTATTAACTTTTGGTTGTGTTTGAGTTCATTTTCATCCGCAACAACTACTACATTCGCAATAGCCTTACCTTTCCCAAATATTGATACAATGGATATTCCTTCAGAATGGGAGCCCGAGGAGGATCCCCCAAACTAAACTACTATTTGTTGATACTCCTATAGTGTTACACACAAATGTGTGAAAGAAGGGTACTTCATAAGGGAAAACTTATCTTGCCAAGCCCTTTGCAAAGTCGATATTTATACCTTTTGCACGTTTGAATCAGACAGTGGGTACAAAATAAATGAGAAGAGCACTTGATACCGCACAATGAATTCGGTAATCTTTTCACTATGTCCCTATTTTCAGTAGACAAGATTAGAAAAGGTCATCTTTGGTCTAATGTAGGCTTGAAACTATCCAAGAAACTGGTTCACCAACTAATCGAATGAGAAAATAAAATTATCGGGCAAGGAATATGATGACACCTTCACTTTTTGCAAATTTGAAGTGCCCGTATTGAAAAATTTAACTTTGCACACTCAGAACTTCCCCTGGAAAGTTTGTCCAAAACACCTACTTTGGAGGGTCCCAATTTGGAGTCGAATGATTTTCAAGATAAAAGGATTGTTTCTCTCTATTCTCTAGACATTTATGTACTCCCTAGTCTTATTTCAAAGCCTCATTACTAGATTTTCTAGTTTTACCAAGCCAAAAGCAAATGCAATTTGCTCTATTTTTACACCTCCATTTTCATAAATTTTCAAGGTGGTAAAGTTTAACCCTTAATATATGGTGAAGAATGGTGATTCAAATAAATCCCTATTGCACACGTATTAAGTGTACCCAAATGACCTAGTGTGTCCAGTGGCAGTTCTCAAAAAGATGATTTGATATTTTTTTAAATTGGCAACTTGGTGAGTTTTAATTGGTTTTAAATAGGAACAAGTGCATAAAAGTTTGAGTAAGCCACTTTGATGTTAAATATCTTTCACCATGTGACTTTATTTTGTAAGATGATTGTTGCACTTCATTCTTGGTTCAAATTTTTACATGCCTACTTAGTGTCAAGGTCTCAGGATAAGTGTTGATGGGCTATTTAATCATCTTCTGATTGTGACAGGGCAAAAAATGGTGCTCCAGAAATTCACATTTTGAAAATCTAAGGACGACCCATTTTTTTTGGCTTGAAACATCTTCAGCTCCATTTTCATCAAAATCAGAGATCATCTTATGCATTATTTTAATGCATATCAATTGCGGCAAAGATATCCGACATGGAAGTTTACAAAGGAGGTACCTGAAATATTTTGGTGATGCAAGTTTTGAGGAAATAGGTTTTCTCTAAAAAATTTATTATGTCCCAATGCAAATTTTTTGTGGCTCTAGGTGTCCCGGTTTTCTTGCAATAAATTTTCCCTAATCTCTAATGTTTTGATGCAATATATTTATAACATTTTATGTGTTTTAAATATTGATTAAGGAAAAATTGCACGGGAAAAAAGGATGAATTAGGGAAAATTGAATATTATATGAGTTTTATAAAGTTTAACTTTATAAAAAAGAAAAATTTAGCATGACATTGCTTCCCACTAGCCCGTGGAAGCTCATACTCGCGACAATAGTTTCTTGTGGGGAAGCGAGGAGAGGAGAAGAAGCCTGCATGGGAATTGAGGGGGATGAAAGCATTTTTTTATGACTTTGTTTAAACATTGGATGGCAATTAAATTCTATTTTTATTGTTTGCCTATGAGCCTACGAAGGCTTTTGCTCACAGTAAGAGAGTCACGAGGAGGTGTGGAGGATGTTGGGAGGATGTTAAGAGAAATTTTTCATCTCCAATCTCTATTGCAGTAAGGATTGAAGTATTACCTTCTCTATGGAGGTTCCTTTGATGTGTTTTGGTCAGATTCAAGTAGGAATTGGAGCAAATTACAAACTACAGTCACATTTTTTGGTTTGGGGCAAATTTTTAATGTTGTTTTTTAGTTGCAAGTTTTAGTTTTCACTTCCAAAAAAGTTTCCAAACCAATCCTCTTGCTTGGACAATGATTTTAATGATGTTTTATGCATTTTCTAGTTGCTTGCAAGCTCAAAAACGCCCATGCACTGTGAAAAACGACCTAATGAAGATAAAAATTTCAAGAGGAGGTTAAAATTTGTTCTTTGTCATTTTAAGAACATGCGAGCAATAAATGAAGGGATTCAATGGAGAAGATAGATTTGCAAATTGACTACTATATACATTTGCTTGATGTTGTCATAGCCAATGAGGAGCTTACAGATCAAGAATGAAGGTCACCCGCTTCCCCATGAAGGCAAGGGCTGATGTCAGTAGGAAGCAACAGGGGCATGGAGATTTGTTTCCCCAAAACAAATATTCTTATGTTTGAATGGTTTCCCATGAGCCTGAGCAGAATATTGATGTTGTGAGAAAATGCATCGGGGAAACAAGAATTCGAAGGTAAGCTTGTGGTGGGCCTAGAAAAATATTTTAAAAGGAATTCCTTACAAACATTAATGTTTCTCAGTGAAAATTAAATGAGACAAACCATTTGAAAAATTAAAGAGTGTCAATAAAGTGATTAAGTGATTTCACTTTTAAAAGAGGACAAGGATTTAAAATGTGAAGTGAAAAGTGAAGGCCCACAAGTTAAACATTTTGAAGCCTGATAAAATATTCGCTAAATGAAATATTTTTGCTAGAGAATTTTTATTTTATAGAGAGCATATTTTTCACAGAGCAAGTGAAAAATGAACAAACGGGTGCAATATTTTGCAAGGTAGAGATATTTTTCAACCGAAGAATAAGGGGAATGATGATTATTCAAGCTGGGGAATATTTTTTTGTTCAAGAGTAGAAGGTGCAAGAAGCGTGAATCAGATTGAAGATTAGGTATTTTCTTGAGATGGTGGGCAGTTATCCATCAATTATCTCAATTTTTTGAAGTGTCTTCTTTTGATGTAGATTTAGGGTTTCTTTCTCCTTAAGTACAATTTTTCGAATTTCTTGTAAGGAGTTAGTTGTTCTAGAATTGTTCATTGAGCATTGTAATACAAAAAATTTTAGAGTTAAGTCTTAGGTTTTGATTTTTTGTCAATATGCATGTAATTTTGATAGAAATATTTGCGTAATAATATTGAATGGTGGAGCCCGAATGGGTAGTCAAGTTGGCTTGGACCATGGGTTCTATCCCCATTTGTCTCAGGTTCGACTCCAATGCCCAAAATCACCCGATGCACCTATCTTATAGGTGGCTTGGTACATATCTAGTGATTAGTCTCACTTTAGCTCACCCTATAATGGGAGACCTGTGTCGTTGGGCTATGTCGTAGGGACACCCTCGACTACACAAAAAAAAAAAATGAATGGTGAAGATTCTAAACGATTTTCTCTCCTATGTACTAGTTTGATAAACTATGAATAACATAATCGAGAATTATTTAATTTGTCTCCCTTGAATTCTAGTGGATGTTTAGTTTTATTCTTGTTTATTGATTCAAGGAATTGATGTAAATGCTTGAGTGAGGCTACTGGTTTATGTTAAACTAAGTACTAGGATTCTGATAAGAATTTATGGTTTAGATGTTATGTTGAAATACTATAATGCAGTATCTTCAAAGATTAGATGATTTTGTTTATTAAATTTTTATCAGGTTGCACATGTATTGAAGTTGAATTTGTTCCAATGGATGAAGCATTGATCTAAGTTTTCTATTCTTGTTTCATTATGTTGATTAATTCAACAAAAAATCACAAATTTAAATCAAATTACCCATCAATCTCATTTTTTTTTGTGTTGAGCTCATTTTAGTACATCTCTCATGTTTGAGTTAGACACTACCATGAAGGTCAACCAAACCTTTAGGGTGTTGTGTCTCTTAAATAATTAGAAAAGAATTATCTATTTACAGTGCATCTGGTACTTTAACATACAAGTATCTATATATATACTATTGGGATTACCCTCCCTAGTTTAATAGAGCCAGAAGTGTAGAATATTTTAGTCTTTGATTAAATCTTGTTCATTGGTCAAATGAAATCTCTAAGTTTGAATATGAGAGAGTGGCTACTCTTTAGGAATCATTGCATTTGTTGATTTGGGCACCAAAAAATTGGTGAGTCTATTGGAGAGTAACTTGAGAAAATTCTAATTGAAGATCACCTCTCCTGAAGATTCAAAAGGAATGAATGACTGGTTTAGAATTTGAAGAAGTTGCAAATCTGTAAATTGATTTGTAGCAGCCTCAAATTCAAAATTCTATGAAGTGACTTTGCTAGAACTCATAGAATTTTTTTTTTTTGATGAACATGTCCTTGCTTCAAATGTTTTCCTCTTGTTGAAGAGGTGGTGACTCTACTCTACAATTTACGCACAAGAAGGGTTGTTGATTAATATTTTGACCTGAAAATGCTCTATTCAAAGTTGCAGCAACTAGAGATGTGAAGGTACATGGTTCTCTACATATTTTTATTTGTTGAACCTATCATATTGAATACAATTTCTATTCCTTTTATTGAATTTGTCTAAGTATTCACAAATTTTCTAGTATGGATGGTTAGAATGAATTTTTATATCCTAGGGATTTCTATCCATTTGCATTATCATATGTTTCAAGCCTAGATTATTGTCACATTAGAAATTATCTTAGCGATCTTTCATATTGTCATGGTTATATTTATGCATAATTAAGTTAAACCCAGATTTGCATACTTCTATGGATTACCAAAGGGAAATAACCATGCCATTAGATACTTTAATGCATATTGTCAAGAATCTTCAGGAGTCTAATAATCCTTAAACAGTTGATACCACAAATTATAGGAACCCAAGTGTGAACAAGCCTAGGTTTAGTCGAGAATGGAAGGTTGTGTTTGAGAATAAAATTAAAGATATAAAAAATGGCACCTGATGGATATACAAGCTCAATTAAGAGATAATCATACTAGGTCTAGTAGCCAAATTGTTGCTCCTTTTGTAAATCATTTTGATCCATTGTATGACCAACTAGACTTGTCACGAGTTTTTTACAAGGTTAAAAGTATGTCAGGCCGAGTCTATAAGCAGATGCCTAGATTTCATGGATACAATGTATGTGAAGGAAATACACATGTCCAAAGTTTTTATATATTCCTGGTGAAACATTCATTTGAATATTAGGATATGTGAATGATATTTTTTGTCAGATCTCTTGAAGTTGGAGCTAGGAACCTATACTTGAGTTTTCCAG
Source organism: Sequoiadendron giganteum (assembly GCA_007115665.2). Lineage (NCBI taxonomy): Eukaryota > Viridiplantae > Streptophyta > Pinopsida > Cupressales > Cupressaceae > Sequoiadendron > Sequoiadendron giganteum. Next base: position 205,535,949 of record CM021105.1, read on the forward strand.
TGAAGTTATTTCCTTGTTGGGATGAACTAATGGATGCTTATAGAAAATAATTTGAAAAAGAACCTTGTGACATTCTCACAAGGTTGAAGCAGCTTAAGAAACAAGATGAAGAGTCAATAATTTATTTTAGTCATAGCTTTGTTGTTTCTCTTTCATTAATCCCTAAGAATTCCAGATCGAGTACTTTAGATTGCATTCATATGTATTTTGAAGCTTTTGAGGAGGAATATAGTGTATTGTTGAAGAATTTTAGAGTATTGAGTATGTGGATGGCTTACACATGTTTAGATAATATGGAAAAAAAGAGGAATGAATATGTGCAAGGTCTATTGTCCTCAATTGTGGATAAACATGTTGATGAAATCAACAGCTGTGTAAAATCAAATGATCAAATGTTTTCAGTTTCAAATATAGACAAGTGCATGCTTGAGAAGGAAAAAGCTAAGAATGATGCAATTTATACCATTGATGATCATGACAGTGAAAATTTTGGTTTCTATCCTCCATATGATGTAAATGAGCAACTCAATGATGACACCCAGTCCAATGTTGAAATGCAAAAATATGTGGATTGTTGTTGTGACAATTAGTCCATTGAGTTTTCAGATTTTGATGTTGGTCATATCATGGTACATCTTGATTTACAACTAGATAATGCATATAGTTCTGGTGGAAGTCAAGAAGAGGAAGTGGTTGAAAGAATGGATCAGAACAATGGTCTATTAAGCAATGAACAAATTTCAATCCTGTTGACCACAAACTATCAAAAATATACACATGGGAGTAAACCTCAATTATTGTGTATTGACCATATTGATTTTGATAGTGATCTTCACTATGCAAGATATGAAGCATGTGTATCTGCTCTTCCTTCTAGTTATGAACTAGTTGGTTAGCATGATGATGATGTGGATAAAGACAAGCAACCATTTGATTTTAATGATTCATTGTATGATGAATGTGAAAGTGTGTAGGCTAATGCAAGTTCAAAAAATTATTTTGATGAGTTAGCAACAACAGATAACCATGAGGCTTATGTATCTGATAAGCCAAGTTTTAATAATTTTAATGTAGATTTGGACAAGTGTGTGATCCAAGATTTAGATGACCCTAGTTATGAGTCATTTCATGTGGATGAGGAGGTTGTTTTCAAAGAGAAATCAGATTATCTTTGTGAACCAGAATTGATCACGTTTGAAAAATATTTTGATGCTAAAGATGTTGATATGTTATGTTCAAAGGATATCACAGCGAGCAAGGTTGAGGATAGGCTAGAGATTCTTATTGTTTCTCTATACCATCATGTTCGGGAACATAAACAGTGTGTCAATGTATTAGTGTACCTCTTTACATACACTCGAAGATATTTTGCATGATGTAAATAATCTTTTGATTAGTTCTTATAACTGTTTCACCTTTGACATGCAAACTAACAATCAGATTGAACCTAATGGTACCAACCATGTGGTAGAATATGAGTGTTGCTATTTTTAGTTAGATGAAGCTTTAGTAAAGTGTGGCAATATGAAAAACATTGAAGAAGGTTGTTTTTAGCTTGAGAATATTTTAAATGATAAATATTATAAGTTGTTTCCACATAAAAATCAGTATTTTAAGGGTATGCCTGATTTTGAAATGCTTGGTATTTGTAAATTTGTTGATAATGTTGTAGATAATGGGTTGTTGGGAGATGTCATCATGTTTAATCAAGCGGATTGTAGTGGTATTTTCAGATTAGTTTCAGTGAAGTGTGATGAGAACGTTGTCTATGACATAGGTAAGAAGAGGCCTACAGTTGCTGGTGGCCTTGGGCCACCATATATGGTTTATCTTGTCAAAACAGAGCAATGGGGGGTAGAGATGATCTTTTGACTCTATCACCCAATGAAGTAGGCACCTGGTTTGCTTCTCTAGAGGATCTAAATTCTTGATATTCCCACAAGGGGCATACATCTCTAGTCGGAGCCACTGATGACAGCTTCAAATTTTGCAAATTTGAAGTGCCCATGTTGAAAAAATTTCCTTTGCACACTCAAAAGTGCCCCTAAAAAATTTGTCCAAGTGACCTACTTTGGAGGGTCCCAATTCATAGCTGAATAATTTTGAAGACAAAATGATTATTTCTCTCCACTCTCCCCATATTAATGTACTTTATGGTCTGATTTCAAAGCCTCATGATGAGATTTTCTATTTTTACCAAGCCAAAAGCAAATGCAATTTGCTTTGTTTTACACCTGCATTTTCATAACTTTTCAATGTGGTGAAGTTTGACCCTTAATATCTGGTGAATAATAATGATTCAAGGAAATCCCTCTTTCACACATATTTAGTGTACTCAAATGAGCTAGTGTGTCCAATGGAAATTCCCTAGAAGATGATTTCATAATTTTTCAAATTGACAACTTGGTGAGTTTTAATTGATTTTAAACAGGAACAACTACAAAAATGTTGAGTAGGCCGCTTTGATGTTGAATATCTTTCACCTCATGACTTTTTTTTGTCGAGCCTATTGTTGAAATTCATTCTTGGTTCAAATGTCTATATGTTTTCTTAGTGTCAAGGTCTTAGGATAAGTGTTGATGGGTTATTTAATCATCCTATGATTGCGATAGGGCCAAAAATGGTGTTCCAGAAAGAGTCATATTTTGCAAATATAAAAACAACCCATTTCCTGTTTTGGCTTGAAACATTTCCAGATCTATTTTCATCAAAATTGGAGATCATATGATGCATTATTTTAATAAATATCAGTTGTGGCAAAGGCATCTGATAGGCCAGTTTACAAAGGAGGTGCCTAAAATATTTCAATGATACAAGTTTTGAGGAAATGGTTTTTCTCTTGGCAATTGATTATGTCCCTATGTGAATTTTTGTCTCTCTAGGTGTCCGAGTTTTCCTGCAATAAATTTTCCCTATTTGAGTCGTAGCCGAAATTAAATTTTCCCTATTCTCAAATATTTTGATGCAATATATTTAAAACATTTTATGTGTTTTAAATATTAATAAAGGAAAAAAAATTATTTAAAACATTTTAAGTTTTTAAAATATTAATAAAGGTGAAAGTGCACAAGAAAAATGGAGGAATTAGGGACAATTGAATATTATATGAGTTTTATAAAGTTTAGCTTTATAAAATGATTTTTTTTTAAGCATGACGGTGCTTCCCACCAGCCTGTGGAAGCTCATCCTCGGAGCATTAGTTTCTTGTGGGGAAGTGGGGAGAGGAGAAGAATCCTACATAAGCATTGAGGGGGATTAAAACATTTTTCAATGACTTTGTTTAAACATTGGATGGCAGTTATATGTTATTTTTATTATTTTCCCATGAATGCTTTTTCTCATGGCAACAGAGAGTCATGAGGAGGTGGGGAGGATGCTAGGAGGATTTTAAGAGAATATTTTCATCTCCAATATCTATTGTAGCAAGGATTGAAGTATTTCCTTCTCCATGGAGATTCCCCTAAGGTGTTTTGGTCGGATTCAGGTAGGAATTGGAGCAGATTACAAACTGCAATCACGTTTTTTGGTTTGGGGCAAATTTTTAATGCTACTTTTGAGTTGCAGATCATGGTTTTCACTTCCAAAAAGGTGCCCCAATCAATCCTCTTTCTTGGACAGCAATTTTAATGAAGTGGTATGCATTTTCTTGTTGCTTGCAAGCTCAAAAACACCCATGCACTTTGAAAAACGACCTAGTGAAGATAAAAACTTAAAGAGGAGGCTGAAATTTGTTTTTTTTTATCTTAAAAACATGAGAGCAATCAAGGAAGGGATTCAATGGAGAAGATAGATATGCATATGGATTGTTGTATACATTTTCTTGATGTTGCCATAGATAATAAGGAACATGGAAATCATAAATGAAGGTCTCCCTGCTTGCCCATGAAGGCAAGGGCTAATGTCAACAAGAATCATCGAGGGCACGGGGATTGGTTTCCCCAAAACAAATATTTTAAGTTTTTAAAATATTTCATTCTATAGTTCGAATGGTTACCCATGAAATAAAATGCATTCGGGAAATGGGCATTTGAAGGGAAGTTTGTGGCGGGCACAACAAAAGATTCCAAAAGGCGTTAATTAAAAACATTAATTTTGCTCAATGAAAATTTAATGAGGAAAAACATTTGAAAAATTAAATAGTGTTGATAAAGTGATTAAGTGATTTCACTTTTAAAAGAGGACAAGGATTTTAAATGTGAAGTAAAAAGTGAAGGCCCACGAGGTATAATTTTTGAAGCCCAATAAAATATTCACTGAAGGAAATATTTTTATTGGAGAATTTTTTTTAAAAAGAGCATAGTTTTCACATAGCAGGTGAAAAATGAACAAAGGGGCAAAATATTTTGAAAGGCAGAGATATTTTTCAACTAGAGAATAAAGGGAATGATGATTATTCGAGATGGGGAATATTTTTTTGTTGAAGAGCAGTAGGTGCAAGAAGTGTGAATTAGATTGTAGATTAGTGCTTCTCTTCAGGCGATGGGTAGTTATCCATCAATAATCCTAAGTTTTCCAAGTGTCTTCTTGTGATGTGCATTTAGGGTTTATTTCTCCTTATGTGCAATTTTGGGGATTCATTGTAAGGAGTTATCTGTTCTGGAATTGTTCATAGTGGACATTGTAATACAAAACATTTCAAAGTTAAGTCTTGGGTTGTGAGTTTTTTTCAATATATATGCAATTTTGATAGCAATACTGGCATAATAATACTAAATTGTCGAGATTCTGAACCATTTTCCCTCCTATGTATTGGTTTGCTAAACTATGAATAACATAATCAAGAGTTATTTTATTTGTCTCCATTGAATTCAAATGGATGTTTAGTTTTATTCTTTCTTATTGATTCAAGGAATTGATGTAAATTCTTGAGTGAGGCTACTAGTTTATGTTAAACTGAATTCTAGGATTATGATAAGAAGTTATGGTTGAGATGTTATGTTGAGATACTATAATGCTATATCTTCAAAGCTTAGATGATCTTGTGTATTAAATTTTTATCAGGTTGCATAGGTATTGAAGTTGACTCTGTTCCAATAGATAAACCACTGATCTAAGTGTGTGATTCTTGTTTCATTTTGTTGATTAATTCAGCAGCAAATCATAAATTTAAATAAAATTACCTATAAATATTAGTTTTTTTGTGTGTTGAGCGCATTTTATTGCATCTCTCATGTTTGAGTTAGACACTTCCATGAAGTTCATCCAAACCTTTATGGTGTTGTGTCTCTTAAAAAATTAGAGGAGAATTATTTGTTTATAGTGTATTTGGTACTTTAACACACAAGTATCTATACATATATTGTTGGGATTACCCTCCCTAGTTTAACAGAGCCAGAAGTGCAAAATATTTTAGTCTTTGACTGAATCTTGTTCATTGGCCCAATCAATTCTCTAAGTCTAAATATGAGAGAGTGGCTACTCTTTAGGATTCATTGCATCTATTGATTTGGGCACCAATAAAATAATACCATTTAAGTGTTGTGTCCTTTAAAGATTGGGGAAATAGTTTTGTCATCAATTTTTTTTATGGAAAAAATTTGTGCATAGGGAATTAAAGGTGAAAACATGTGGGTCTGTGTAGGATCATCATGGAAAAAATAGGCCCTTAAGTGGCAATAAAATTCAGAAAATCAGAGTTAGGCAACTTGACATAAAAATTTGAATAATTTATGTATATTATTTCAAAAATATGTAAGAATAGAATCTATAGAAAATTGAATGTAGTTTATAAACTACTAGGTTTATTTTAAATTAAAATCTATTTGGTAACAATTTGAAATTTCAATGTAGTAGTACTTAAATTTCAGGGAAAAAATAAGAAGTAGGTGTCTGTCTAACCACCCTAACTACAATAAAATGATAAAAAAATAAAATTAATATTTTAGATATAAGTAGGGGACTCATGTCCTGATGTGATGCATATTTTTTTGTAATTTTTTTCCACGTAAATAATTATTTATGAATTTTTTATTACAACTTTTAAACAATATAAAAACTCGTATGTCTGACCGCCTTAACTTCCTCAAAACTTCATGAAATTCAATTTTATTTTTTTTAATCTTATAGTATGTGAAGCATAGAATGTGACGCATGTTTTGGATTCAAAAATGTCATACCGTTTGAAAGCTATAGATTTTTTCAATCAACCTATTAATCAGGACTTTAGTTGTAATTCAAATAGAAAATGAATAATAATAATTTATTAAATGCATAGTAAAGAATAATATTTATTGGTGGAAAGTTGTGAATCTCCTTTAAACACCCTTTTCATTTAATCAATTTTGGCTAAAAAAAAAGTTTTCAGCCACATGGGCCATCATATCACTTAGATATTGCCACTTTTTGGCCCATCATGATCCTGCACATATCCATGTGTTTGTCGATCCCTTTTTCTGCCATACTTTTCAAACATCAAAATTTCCATTCCTTGTGGGAAGGGAGTGTTTAAAATTTCTACAGATAGTGGGCTATGTTGAAAGAAGGGTTGGAAGATAGACTAGGTGGAGGCTTGGGAGAGACTCGCTAGTTGGCTCTACATCTTACCCATATTCTAAAGGAGATTATTTAGAATAGGCTTAATGGATGACATAGGACCAGCAGAACCTGCTCTAGAATTTCCACCAAAGACACCTTTGAAATCACTACCGTGGCCATCGCTAAAACCACTTTCGGAGGCACCACCATGAGTAGGGCCTCCACTGGATTCACCTCCTCTTTTGAAGCCACCACCATAACCTCCACTAGAACCACTTCCACCAATGCCACCCCATCATCAAAGCCACCACCACTACCAAATCCTCCACCACTAATCATGCCAAAAACTTCACTGCTAGAGGTGACATGAGGGGTGAAGTTGAAACCCAAGGGGATCTTGTTTGCTTTGATAATTTTAGATCTTTTAGTGGAAGAAGGGATGTTGTTCGAAGGGACCGAATCATTCATGTATATAGACATGGGAGGCATCAATACTCCCAACTATCACTCATGTTATTCAAATGTGGCCCCTTGTATAATGTTAGCATTATTCAAAAGGGAACATGCTTCAGTCATACTAAAGAGGCTAGCAAGGAGTTATATGCTTGTTTGATCTTTTCCCACAATATAATTTAATTCAGTATTACCCAAGTGGCCCTAGCCACCTTCAAGTTCCTTTCCAAGTGATTCTAAGTCACCGAACCCTTTTTCTAAGGGCAAAAACATATTTTGAAGGAATATGAATAGCATCATGCTCATATAATGATGAAGGTGTGTGAGATGCAAGAGGAGTGGGGATGTGATCGGTTTTATTATATATTCCTACCTTGCCCCTTGACAACTACTCCTAAGTCAAAAGACCCATCACAGATCTAGAGAAAAGGCCTATAGAGAAACTAGAGGTGACCCTCATCTTATCCAAGTGAAGGTGTCATATACTTATGTTGAAAACATACCTAGAGGTTGTGGACCAGCTTGTGATTCTCATAAACCTTCACAAAACTCAAGGAAATGACAATCACAAGGCACATAGGATAAGTTACAACATCAAAAAATGAATAGATGCAAGTTCATGTCAAGTTCACCAAAAATGTAAGAGAGGGGGACCAACCACGTTCAAGGCCCCAGATCATGGAGAGCCAAGATTTGAAGGTTTCCCTAACTTACCTCACTCTACATAAATGTTTCAAATGAAGGACAAGAATGATGAGGACTATAAGGCCCTTCAATCAGTCTGTAGACCCAAAATTCAAAATGAGGCTAGGCAAGTTGATTTTCGAGTTCAACACTACACCTCAGGTAGCTCTCCACTCGAGGATGTAAGTGCATTTCTAGGACAATAGCATGTCACACTATCATCTCTCAGGTGCATTGGCATCAATATGACTAGCAGACAAAAAACATAGTAAGAACCGTCAAGAAACAAGCTAATGGCCTAGCTAGTGATTTCAAAGGGAATAAAACAAAACTATAAAATAAGAGAGATACAAATGAATATGATAAAGCATATATATTAAAGGTAAGGTGAGAAAGATAATCTCATAAAAGATTATGTACACCAGCTAGCTCCAAATGCATGTCCACCTACACATAGGAAGAGGGAAAATTATTGGGGGTTGTATAGGGGTCTGCATCAGTTAGACCACTATTTTGGTGTTTCCACCTCCATGGATAGCCAAGATATTAATGATCGATAAATATATGATAAAGGATAAAATAAAGTAAAGAACACAATAAACATTACAAAATAGTGAAGTGCTACTAAACCAAATCATAAGGGAGATGAGTGAAAATGTTACCACCTCCACCAAGAGCTCACTAGCCAATGATGGAGAAAGAGAGCTTGAACAATCACCATATCCTCATCTGTAGTGAAGGGAGGTGCCACAAAACCTCAAACCCTTGCTACAATGTATTTTTCCATACTTTCTCTATGGAGTTGATGGAGTGTTGTTGCTACTGCTATCAAGTTCCAAAGTTCTTCTGGAAGTGATGGAATTGAAGTGAATTCTTAGAGATTTCCAAAATAGATGCCCCCAAAATGATCTAAGTTGCATGAAGAATAATTTTTTTTGAAGGTGAGGTAAGGAGAATAAGGCATTTTCGGGTCAGTTGGTCGAAGAGGGATGTTACAATTCATTCCCAATAGGAAGTGTAATGCCTTTGCCAACTCCAGACATGTGAATCCATCAAGGATGTATGCGCACCACATGGACATTTGCACGTCACGTGGGCATCCCCGACACTTATTTTTCTATTGACACAAAAGATGAACACCAAGCGGAATAAAGGAAGCTTACTGATGTGGAATTTTACCTTCGGATTTGGTTTTCTAAGGTGAGGAAGTTTAAAATGGGAATTTGCATAAGGGGTGCAAATTTGTGCCTATATAGTTATAATTGGTGGAGTGCAATTCATTACAAAGGAAATCAAGATCGGGTATAGTGGTGCAAGGTGAAAATATGTCTCAAATCCTAGGACAAGTAGTTCATATATGATTTCGATAGAAAACACAAGAAGTTAGTGAGATTTTAGAATCACTACAAGTAAGAGAATCTATTGTATTCTTGAGATAAGGTAGGATTGCACGTCATTAATCACTCAAACCTTGAGTGTTTCTTTGGTGTTGTTCACACTTATCATTTAATTTTGTTAGCTCATTTAAAGAATAATAAGTTTCTGATTTTACATTTTAACCTTATTGGAATCTTCCATAATTAATTGGGACATGTATCCCATAGATTAAGGCCTAATCCTCTTCTTGTACAAATTAAAATTGTATAAAACTCCTCCCCATGTGTTGAACTAACTTATAATTGAAGTTTTTTATCCTAAAGGTAAGGAAAAACTTTACCAAAGAGACTGTGCTATGATAAAAGAAAACCCTTTAAAAGAAACACCTTGGAAAACTTGTTAAATTAAAATCCTTTAGTAATTCCCAAAATTTAGGGACCCCACAGTGATTAGAAAGAAAGGGAAGGGCCCTTTAAAGGAATTGAGAATAGTGTCAAAGGAAGCTAACATGAATATAAAACAATATTTGGAAGTGCACTCCCTTTCAGAGGTTCATTCCAAAAGAGAGGGGAAGGGAGAAGAAGAAGAAGAAGGTTAAAAAACTATTTAGATTATGTTAGGATAGGAATAACACAACAAAAGCAAGAGAAAATAAAATAAGTAGTCTAGAGGTGATCTTAGATTCTAGAGAAAGTGGCAAAGAAGAAACTAAGCCAACCTATAAATACCCCATGGACTTATCCCTTGAAGATTATTTTGACTCGATTAATAATCTAATTGAGGAGAAGTTGGAGACCAAATTTGATTTTTTGGTCTTGGATTCCAACCTATCCTCTAAAACTTCTAAGAGGAAAAAAAGTTTTTAGAAAAAGGAAAATGAGGAATACATTGATTATCAATAGGAAGAGAAATAATTAGAGATAAGGAAAAAATAATAAAAAATAGGAAGAGAAATAATTAGAGATAAGGAAAAAATAATAAAAACTAAGTTACTATAGAGGAAAAAACTAATCTTAATGGGGAATAGAGTCACCCAACTTGAGGACTCAAAATTTAGGTTAGTTTTATAAACTAAGGACATTATGAAGTGCTCCACTAACTCTTTGTGTTTTTTTGTAGTAATATTACACTAAGTGGAAGAGAAATCCATAAACTAAAAGGTACAAAGAAATTGCAAGCTAATGAAAAATTGAGAGGCATTGAAAATAAAGGAAGAAAATTAGCTTGGAATGTGGAAGGAGAGACTAAAAAAAAATTCAAATGAGTGAAATACTCTTATGAGCTCCAAAAATGAATACCTCTTAGTTTTTGGTTGTTTTTTTTACTCTTTTTTTTTTATATCTTATTTCTTGATCGATTTGTTGATCTTTTGGTGAAGCTAGTTAAATTCCATTTTTATAAACTTATTTACTTAATATTTTTTTTTAATTATAATCGGGACACCCTCTTCCCATCTCATGTAATAAAAAAATCCTATATCCATATATTCTAGTTGACTATATAATCTAATTATGTTATTAATTATCCTAGAAGCCCAAATTCTAATGTAATCTCAAATTAATAGGAAAATCATCTCCCATTTATAAATAAAAATTAAAAATAAATGCAGGTCACAAATATAAAATGAAAGTAATATTCAATCCTAATAATAAATCAGCCAAAGTAGTCCTAGCTACCCAGTTCAGACTACCATACATCTAAATTCAAACCAGCTTTCAATCTGAACCATTAATTTACATAATTCAATCTTAATCCTCAATCCAACAACTCGTTAGATTTAATATTCTCCTCTCAAATTTAAATTTGAAATCCATATAATACATTCCTAGCTCTCCACTTAAATATATTTATCCTCTCTATAAACATGTTTTGAAAAAAATCATAAAATGAAGATGGTTTTTGTAGGTGGATTTCATCGTACTCTTGAAGTGCAAATATATGTAAAAGATTAATATTGCATTTCAAATCATTCTATAATTTTATTCTATATTATATTTAAATATTTTTTTGTAAATTAGGGGTAAATTTTTTTTACAAAATCTCTAAAAAAATGAGGCCAAAAATTTGGTACCTCATCCCTAAAAGGAATACTTGGAAATAAAAATCTAGTAGATTTTTGAAAATTATTAGTAAGAATCACAACATCACAACTTAACTATAACACTACACCATTAAAAACTTATTTACACATTCTTTAATTAAAAATAAATAAAAATTATTTAATTTTAGGTTAGGATTTAAGAGTATAATTCTAAGAAATCAACATGTTATTTACACCATGTTGAATATGCAATCCACTCATTAATGCTCTTCCATTTATTTTAGCATTTAGATATAAAAGATCATTTTATTTAGAATTATTTTCTATAAATAATATTTATTAACTCTAGAGATGTTTTATTTAAATGTTTCATCATCTATTTATTTATATATATCCTTAATTTTTTAATTACTCTTATTCTTTATAAATTCCAATTAATTGAATTACTAATTGACACTAAAATGATAAAAGATCTTATTTTTAATTATACATACAATGTTTTTCATGATACTAATTTTTTCTCCTAGGTGTCTTACCTTGAAGTTTATCTAATATATTGTTTTCAATTTTCATAAAAATAGTTTCAGATTTACTAATTGGATTATAGATTTCAATATCAATAAATTTTCCATATTTTTTTACATTAATAATTTTTTAACTAGTTAAACCGTTATAGAGGGGCAGCAACCAATATTGATTGTCCAAAAAAATACAAGTTTTACAGAGTACAAAATGATTTGTTGATGGACTAGTCTGACCAAATGGCCAATAAACTATCTATTTTTACATATACAAAAAGGCTTGAATTTGGATAGGATATACTATTATGAACCCGATACTGACTCAATATATTAAACCTTAATAGAAAATTGGAAATTAACGGAGGCCTAGGCACCTTCAACCTTCATATTCTTCCTCAAAGCGTTGTCCTTAGAATCTTCTAACTCCACCCATTTTTTGTATGCTAGGTAGCTCACAACCACCGGACAATCTACTCTACACTTTTGGTGAGTTGGTCCTTGTGCTTTTTCCTCAGGGTCCCTGTCATCCATTGGTATCCATTCTTCGTCAGTGCAAAAGTCCCAGACAGTGGCATCACTAGAGAGTAGATCTTTTGCAAGCCCTTCATTCTTCACATACCTCAAGACCCATCCACGAGGTTGATTGGTGGTTAGGTTCGCTACTCTGAGAATAAAGGTGATGCTCTGGTCTCTCTCATCACATAATTTTTTGAAGCCTTCCAGGTCAACTGACCTAATCAATGGTAATTTCATTACCTCTCGATCGTGCATGCTCAGCATGTTGTAGTGTTGAGGCATTGGGATGAGATTATTTTCATCCACATTGTCAAGAGCCACATCGATGTCTCCTAGCCATGCATGAATGAACACCATTTGGGTTAGCTTCTTTGCTAATATGTTAGGCACTCCCATGTGCAGGATGATCGCCAGAAAGATGGCTGGAATTTCCACGTTTGTCCTAAACCTATGGTACGCTTTCAGGAACTAAGGGCCAACCACCTTCTTTGTTTCCCAAAGCACAACTGGATGGGAGGAGGCCAGTAGCCCACTGAGCCTTTTGTCCATTATTTCCCCTCAAAATGCTTGTTGCTACTTGTTGGTATCCAGGGCCAACGACATTTCCATTTCTTACCAGTCGAGTTCTTCAAGCTTCTACAGATACCCACACTTTCTATTTTGTGAATGCATGACCCCTGATGGCTTTTTAAATAGCGACAATAGATAAATCTTCATGATTTTTTTACTTAAGGACGTGCCAAATTGCACGCGTGAGCTTCCTAGCACTTCACTGGAGTATCGGTCATGTTTTAATGTTAGGTAGTTTTGTGATCTGCTCAATCTACCCATTGCCTTGGGACTTGATCAACGAGACTGCATTTTTCCTTTCACTAATGGGCCTATCATTACCGAAAAGACCCATAGTTCATCCTTTCATCCTCGTGTGTTTTTTGTTGCCTTATTTTGGGTTTTGCGGTGCCATAAATTATTCTAGCACCAACACTTGGTGGAGCCTACGTGGGGAGCTCGGATTCTAATTTTTCCAACTCATCAACCATGTTGTTACATTCTCATTAGAAGTGGCTGATTTTGAAGGCTTCGAATTTGACGGCTAGGTTCTTGATGTGCTGTAGTAGATGGTTTAGTTACAACTTTGGGGTGGTTCCATGGCTAATTGTATTGATTGTTATCAGCTAGTCCCCTTCCAAATGTTTTTTTTGCACTCCCAAGTCAATTCCCAATTGTAGGCCTTGTGATGCAACCCTGAACTTAGCTTCATTATTTGTACAGATGCCTAGGTGCAAGGATTTTTCTACTATATGATTGCCTTGGTAGTCCCTTGCAACACAACCCATGCCTCTTAGACTTGGGTTGCCATGAGCCTCCCCATCAAAATTTATTTTGATCCATCCTGGCTCTGGAGCCTTCCAAGTTACCTCCGCTCTATTGATTTTTGTTGCCTTTGTTGACCCGTTGCTGATCATCAGTGGTGGTTTGAGGCCACTGAACTTTTTTGTTAAGAGATCATCCCATTTTGTGAAGATTCTCTGCTTGGATGAGTTAGTCCAGGTATCCTCATTTACTACTTCTACTATAGAATTTTTGATTTTATCCCATAATCTATCTTTGTTTAGTTCCTTGTCTTAGAAGATTCTTTTTTTATTTCCTTCCAGATTTCCCATATTACCAAGGAAGGGATGCTCTACCATATTCCTCTAAACACTATTTTGAAGCTTTTTTGTGGCCACAGTTTGAACCATGAGGATAGGTCTGCTATAATGGGGCATTGCAAGTCTATTTTATTCCTTACTGTGCTCCAACATTCATTAGATAGAGGGAAATGTAGGAGGAGATGGTTTTTTGTCTCCTCACTTGCTTTGCATAAAATGCATCTTCCCGAGCCTTGGATGCCAAAGGTGGCAAGGCTAGTTGTTGTGAGGATTCTTCCTTGGACTGCCAACCAAGTAAAGACCACTACCTTGGGGAGGCACTTCCTACCCTAGAACAATTTCAATGGCCATTCTTTATTTTTGCATGTTAGCTCCTCCAACTTGTAGCCAAGTCTCACCTTGTAGGTTCATGTTGGAGATCTGCACCAGTGGATCATGTCAAGTTCAATAGATGGGATGAAGAATCTATCTTTGAGGATTTTTGATAGTCTATCCTTCTGATCTTGGGGATCATTGAGGGTTTTTATTTCCTTCCAACACCATTTGATGGCACCTTGACTATATATCTTTTGTCCAAAATCTGCCACTTTGTCCCCCCATATTCTAATAGTTTCCTCCTCTATTGCTTCTAGATTAGGGGAGCTGCCTATGAGGGATTTCCCACACCGAGAGTCATTCTATAAGGATGCACTTTCGTTGTTTTAGATTTACCAAGTCACATGCTCAATAGTTATATCTCTGTTTTCTAGGATGAAGTCCCAGATAGATGAGCCTCTTAGGGGTTAGGTGTGGTGAGAATCTTGGTTGGGGCATCTATGTCTAGGTATTTTCTCCTTATTATTTTGACCCATTTTTTATCATCTTTAGTATGGATATCCCAAACCAGATTGGCACCCATGGTCTGGTTCATTATTGACAATTGTTTGAGACCTTCTCCCCCAACATCTTGGGGCCTACAAACCTTGTCCCAGGCTAGTAGGGGGAACTTGTTCTGATCGCCTATCCCAAACTAGAGGAATTTCCTGAAGATCTAGTTGAGATCATCTTCCACTTCTTTAGGTAGTTTTAAGTAGGATATTGAATAAATTGGGATGGCTGATAGTATTGTCTTGACCATTAATAATATTCATGCTAAAGATATCCATTTCTCTTTCCAAGTTCCCATTCTAGTTTTGCAACTATTAACTAGGGTTTCTCAGTAGTACTTTTCATTGATTCCTACAAACGGGGGCATTCCCAAGAATTGTCGAGGTAAAGAGACTAATTTTAAATTCAAGATTCTGTCTAAGATCCTTTGCATGCTTGGCTGAGTGTTTAGGAGGAAGATCTCTAATTTTCCCTAGTTGATGCTTTGTCCTGAAGCCCTACAGTATTCAACTAAGAATTTTTTGATCATTTTTTCTTCTCTTCTACTTGCCTCACCCATTAGGATTGTGTCATCTGCAAATTGGAGGTGTGATATTGGATCCAATCCATTTGCTACTTGGATGCCTTTCCACTTCTCTTCCCTGACCAGATTTGTATTCCTCTTCCCAAAACTTCTATCATGATTATAAACAAGAAAGGGGAGAGGGGGTCCCCTTTTCTCAGAACTCTTGAGGATGGGAAAAATCCTTGGGATGAGTCATTCACTAGTATAGATAATTTTTTTGTGGAGATGCAACTTTTGACCCAGGAAATCTAGTTTATCCCAAAGCCAAATTTCTTGAGGACTTCAAGAAGGAATTGTCTATCGACCATGTCATATGCTTTGAGAATATCTAGTTTTAAGATCATACAAGCCTTTTTGGTTTTCCTTGTAGTATGGATGGTTTCATGGTTGTGATTATTCATTGCACTATTGACCCACCTGGAGTAAAGCCAGTTTGTTCTTTTGAAATTATTTTGTCCAAAACAATTGAGTTTGTTCGCTATTATTTTAGTGACTACTTTATATACTATATTTCATAGGGCAATTGGCTTGAAATCACTCATTGATTGTGGATCCTTTCTCTTGGGGATTAAGGCTAGGAAGGTGTGGTTCATTGCTCCCAACATTGTTAGTTTTTTTCTTGATTCATCTATTGCTGCTCCTAGATCCTCACCCACTATGTTTCAGAATTTCTAAAAGAAGCTAGCAGGGGAACCATCCAGTCCAGGAGCTTTGTCTGGGTTCATCTGAAAGATTTCCTTTTTGACTTATTCCAAGGGGATCTTTTGAAATAAGTGTATGTTCTATTTTCATAAATTTTTGTATTTCACTCAACAACTTGTCTCTTGTTAACCTATTTTCAGGGCAATCCCTGTTTAGCATCTCCTCAAAGAATTTGGTCACTTCCTTGTTGACCTCTACAGTGGATTGTGTATCTTTGCCATTGGCCTTTTTAATTTCTGAAATTTTGTTCCTATTTCTGTTGGCAATCGTTGATTTTTGAAATAATTTGGTATTCCTATCTCCTTCCTTCAACCATGTTTCCCCTGATTTTTGCTTCCATTAGCATTCTTTTTTTTTTAAGTAATTATGATAGATCCTCCTTTAGGGATTTTTCATTTTCAAAGTCCTCTGCATCCATTCCATTTTCTATGACATTTTCATTTAGTGTTCTGATTTCCTGCTCCACTCTATTCTTCTCCTCAAATATATTTTTGAAATGTGATGTATTCCATTCTTTGAATTTGGCTTTTCTTTGGGCTAGTTTTTTGCTAATTTTAAGAAGATTGGTGTAGTCCCCTAATCTGATTTCATTCCACCATTTTTCAATTAGTTTTGGTAGCTTCTCATCTCTTAGCCACATTTTTCAAATTTCAATGGGCTCCCCAAAGGTGGTACGTCATGTCCAAGGGTAAGTGAGATGGGGAAATGATTTGATCCTGTAAGAGGAAGAATTTGGGCTTCAAGTGTGGTTGCCAAATCACCCCATTCTCCCAAAAGTAGGAATCTATCAAGCCATTATGCAATGTTGATAAAGCCTTTTCGCCTATTGGACCATATGAATGTTCCATTTTTGGTATTCACATCTTTTAGGTGGTTGTTGTCTATCAATTCTTGGAAATTTATCTGGATGGAAGTTATCCTTCCTAGCTCACCCTGTTTCTCCTCATTGCTCAAAGTTGCATTGAAGTCTCCAACTATTATTCTCATCTCCCCATTTCTATTTTCCAATTCATTTGTTATTTTGTCCTAGACTTGTCTCTTTTCTGTTGTGGCTATTGGTCCATATGTGTTGACACAAAAGAAAGAGGTGTTCTTTTTTAAGTCTCTAAACTTGAAAATTTGCTAGTTATCTTCTTCTTTCTCCACAATACCTTCTATTGATAGAGGATTCCACAGGAGTCCTAGACCACCTGCTGCACCTATCACATCCTTGAAATGACCTTTCCATTGTCTCCAAAAATCAAGTCTCCTCATACTTTCTTCCTTACTCCATTTTGTTTCCTGTATGATCACATTATCCACTTTTGATTGGTAAATTTAGCGCTTGACCATGCACCATTTTTCAAGGGCATTAACGCCTCTGAAATTCCAATTGCCTTACCTCTACCAATTCCCCTATCATGGTTTCTTCCCAGGGATCCAATTCTTCCTCTGAGTGAAGGTAACTCTCCTCATATTCTTATTGAGCAGTTACATCTTCAACTTCTTGTGGAGTGAAGATATTTGGCATTGGGGTAGGTTGCTCCAACTCTTTCACTACCCCTTCACATGATTGGGGTTTCCATTCTAGCAACCCTACTTATTTGGTAAGTTTCCATTATTGGGCCCCTTCTATTTGGGCATTGAGAGTTATCTCTGCATTACAGGGTCCCTCAACCTGGGCCTCCTTGGTTGGTGATTCGAGATTATGGGGATTCAGACTCACTTCTCTTGGTGTTTGTTTCTTTGAGCTGAGCTTGGCTTCCTTAGTTAGTGCTTCTGCTGATTTGAATCTTGTATCATGAGGGTTTAGACCTTCACCTCTATTCTCCTTTTTTGTGAAGTCTTTCTTTCCATCATTTAAGGGTCCCTCCATGCAAGAATCTCTAAAGAGACATTTTCTAGGCTCAACTCCTTCCCATATTTCTATTTCTTGTAGCCAGCTTTTGTACTTTGTCAAAATTTCCATTTTTTGTAGATCCCAACCCCTTCATCTATTTCCACCAAAATTCTTGTAATAGATCCTTCTAATCCATTTATGAAATCCTCATTCACATCTAGGCACACCGCTAGGGAATCCCTAATGTGTAGCAAGACATCTAAGTTCCTGAAATTTGATGGCAAGTCTATTAGCTTGATCCAGAAGAGAATTTGGTTTATTTTGCAATTCTAGGAATCAAAGATAACCCTCGAATTCAAGTAGTGAAATCTATGGCCGTTCATTAATAGGGGTTTTCCATTTACTATTTCAAACTTTAAATCTTGATCATTAAATTCTATGAGGAAAAAGGAGTTTCGTAGTTGACTTATGCTTACCCGATCTTTGATTTATTTTTTCCACCAATATTTGATCTCCTCGCTTGGGCACCCTTCTTGCATCCATTTCGTGAACATAGCTTTCTCCATCAATTGATCTACTCTTCATTCAATTGTTTTTTATGGCAATTGGAAAAGTTTTCTTGCCCGAGGGTGAAGCCCATGACCTTCATTTGGTTTGTTTTGAAAGTTCCTCATGTTGGCATTCTAATTGAGCAGATCCTGATCTCTCTGGTTCATCCTTCTTCGATGCTCCCCTAGATGTTGGTGTAGTTGTCCATTGTTGAAAAAATTAGGGTTTCCCAGATTCTTTCTTTTCCAAATTTTGTTGGTTCACAACGGGTTGATTTTGTCTTTATTGTGCCAATTCTGGTCCTAGGGTTTTTCCTGTTGACCATTTTCCTGGAACCACCCATGCCTCTACACATCTAAGGATTTCTTTTGTCTAATATTTTGATACATTATCTTATTCAAGTTTCTGAACTTGTTTCTTTTATGTTTGTAGTTTCTCGCTGATAATTCTCATGGCTGGTTGTGGGTCAGATTGCATTTGTCTACCCAATCGCTATTTTAAAATACCCATTGTGGGATGTGGCCTATGTTTTGGTGGAGGTCTTCATCCACTTCCTTCTTCCCAATCTATTCCTACATTACCAAGTCGTCCCATGCTTTATTTTTACTTCCTACGGTTTTTTCACTCCTGTTCCTGCTCTCTCGAGTGTGCCATTTAAATAATGTATTAATATGTAGATTATGGTCTAGATGTTCAATATTCTCTATATATCCACATTCCTTTGAAAAAATGGTATTCATTATCTCATTGTGTAAATGTGAAGACTCGTCTAGAGTTATTTCCATTATCATGCATAACATATTCTCCTCCTCCACATTCATCATATAATTAATCAGGTCATCCCCCAATGTGCTTTCATTTCGTTAGGTGTTAGTAAATTTCCTTTTTTGATCTCCATTTTTCCCCCTTTTTAATGTTTAAAATAAAGATACTCCTTGAGATCTATAAAATGGAGCTTCTACTTCACTATCCTCTAACAAATTATTCTTAAATTTACCTTTTAAAAATGGTTATTATTATTGATTCCTCTAAAATATGGTGTTTATACTTTGTTCATAATGCTAATTATGATTGAATATTTCTATACATTGTATCCTCTATGCTTCAATATTCCCTCTATAAATTGTGTTGAAGATAAAAACCCTCATGCTTGATTCCTCTAAGAAATTGATTCTTATGATGGAACCCTTTTAAAATATTATAATTTATTCTTTAATATTCCTTTTTTTTTATTGGATTAAGACAAGAAGGGCTAGTACCCATTACACAATGTCCATCAATGCCAACGAGGGGTTCACAAGAAATGAAACTCCAAGAAAATAAAAACAAAAACTTAAACTTGAATTTTCCAACCAGCAAAAATAAATATAGACAACACACAAACCAAATACTAGGAAGGGACCAAAAAACACCAACTCTCCTATCAACTTGTAACAACTGATAGCCTTCCACTCTAGAGCTAGGAAGTGGAGCTTCTCTTAGAAAGAAATGGGTTATTTCTAAACAGCCTTGTAGTGTAGAAAAATGTAGTCCTTTATATTTTTACACTTGTTTGGGCCCTCTTTAATAAAATTGGGCATCTTTGTGCCTTATTTGGCTATATTTGTCATCCACAAGCCTTAAGTAATGCATATTTATGAGGATAATCCCCAAATATATCAAGTAACCAATAAAAATTTAATGATTTCAGATTGTATGGCCCAAATTTAGTGATCTAGGACTCATATGCCACATTGGGCATATGGGTCCCACCTAGGTTTCGGGGCCTAGATGTGAATTTCACTTTAAACTAAGTTTTTCTTGAAAAATGTGTCCCAAGCTTAGCCTAATGGGACACATATGATCCAACTATATTATGAATCCTTCTTAGCTTAGACCTAATTTAAATTCAAATTCTTGGTGGGATTTTATTCTCCTACATCTGATGTCAACTTTTAGTGTTGTAATTTTAGGAAATTTGGCATAAACAAGTATAAATACAAGGTCTTTTCACATATTTTCTCCTAAAAATTTAAGTGAGATCATCATATAGCATTCAAGATAATTCAAGAGTGATTTTCAATAATTTTTGAGCATTATTCAAGTATCACATATCATGTCAAATTCACCATATATCATATTTATTTTTGAGCTAACATTTGTGATGTAGATTTTTATGATTCAAGCAAGCATTCATGTCAAGATATATATCATTCAAGTAGAGATTCAAGATCCACATTCATGCTATCCATTACATACAATATTTTATCCTTTTGGTCATGGTTTGGTGAGTTGTGTCATTGCATATTTGTTCATTCACCAATCCTTCATTATATTTCTATTCAT
Organism: Sequoiadendron giganteum; assembly: GCA_007115665.2. Classification (NCBI taxonomy): domain Eukaryota; kingdom Viridiplantae; phylum Streptophyta; class Pinopsida; order Cupressales; family Cupressaceae; genus Sequoiadendron; species Sequoiadendron giganteum. Next base: position 205,556,494 of record CM021105.1, read on the forward strand.
TTAATGTTTGATTACCAAAATAGGGTTTGACCAAGGAAAAGCCCCATCCACAAACAAACCAATATTTTTCCATATCTTTTATGTTTTATTTGTAGATATAGGTTGAAGATTCATTAAAGAGCAAGATTGGAGAAAAGTTGTCAAGTTGCAAAGTTGTAAAAGTTGTCTCCTTACAAGATTACAAAAATTCACCTACAAAGCATAATTCAATGTCTCAAAACTCAAGATTTGATAGGAAAGAAATTACGATAGATGATTAGAGGATTTTAGTTTTTTAGAGAAACCTTGATATTGAGACTAAATCATAACTTTTGGCGTATGATTCCTAGTATAACTATTTTGAGACTTTTTCTATAGACCTTGATTCAATAGTTCCAAATTCTGATGCCAGTCCAAAACCTTAAAATAGGAATAAATCACCCTACTAGTGTATGAGCTCCAATTTGCATCAAATTTTAGTATTTCTAGGATTTTAGGTCTTCATTCAGGCCTCTTCAATTTCCAGGTGCACTATTGTACTTTTCTAGTTTATTGTTATCATTTGAATCCATTTCTAGGTCATTTATTCAAGTCTTTCATATCATTTACATTTCTTGTCTTTCTAAACACTAGCTTGGTGAATAACCCCTCTTTATTATTTAATCATACCCTAGGACAACCTTTAGTAGATATATTTCCCTTATTTCATCCTTGTATTCAAATCTCTACAGTTTCCTTGAGTGAAACTTGTACAAATTCAGTGGTTGTGTGTCCTACAACATTACAACTACAATTTTTGAGGTTTAATTTTGGTTAATCTACCATTTAGAACATTTAATTTTCTGATTTGGAGTGCATCATAGTCCAAGATCAAACTTGCATTAACTTTACATTAAGTTGTTCATTAGTTAATCTCCATCTAGGGTTTCAAAATCTTGCATTAGTGAAAGTGCATATAGGTTGCATTTTTGCATCTTACATCATTGAATTTCATTTGAAATCTATAATTACACTTAGTCTAAACATCATATAAAATAGAAAAAATAACATGCACTAAGTTTTTTCTAAAATTTGTTCAAAAACCATAATTTGGGACTCATACACCCCTCTGGGAAATTTAGTCCTTGTACAAGTGGTTTTACCTGGCTTCTGGGTACTCTGTGTTGATTTTTTTATTAGAATTTAAACCTCTAAAAAACCTTGATTAGGACTTATATGCCCCTTTGGATGATTTAGTCTCATATCAGATCTTAAAATACATTTTACAACATTAAAAATTCTCTTTATGTGTTCCCATTTGTTGTCATCAGTTATATGTTCCAGTTTACAATTTTTTTGTTTCATTCATTTCATTGAATTTAGCTTTATTGGTTCATTTTTTTGATTTCTTAATTTATAAATCGCATTTAAACATTTCATTTTAGTCATCATGAATATGTGCTTCAAGGTAATCTTTGGATGTATTTGAAATCATTAGTGGATGTGTGAAGCTATGCTTTTGGAAATTACCCTAATGAAATTGAACTCACTCATGCTCACTCAAATCCTAATTCATGTCTTCCTAGTGATTTTGACATCATTGTAGAAGATGATGATAGCATGAAAAACTTCCTAAATTATTTCCTTAACAACCTTGAGAATAATTCATCATTTTATCCATCCATGAAACAACCAACACTCCTTACCATCCCACCACTTGAGATGTTTGGTTTTTTTCACCTTGAAATTGAAACACAAGTTGAGCCTAAGTCCCATATAGTAGGTGAACCTAGTTACTGTAATCAAACCAAAACTCAAAAATCCTATGTTAAAAAAGTGACCAACACTCCTATTAACTTAGAAGAGATATATGGAATAGGATTCATGATATTAAGAAAACAAGGATGTGACACAACAAGAAAACATGAAATTCACCACCTCTTAGAACAAATACTAACTGAAGATACCAAAGGGAAAGGATATCAAGATCCTCCTCATGACAAAAGTGTCCTCCTCCCTAAATTAAAAAATGACACCTCTTAATGATGATAGGGAGGATGGGACCATCTTAGGTCCTGTTCCTCAACATCTAACTCAGGGAATTGGTGAATCTAGAAAGAAATGAAAGCCTTACAAACTAAAGAAACTAAAATTCCTTTTTCCTCCATATGCCACTAAAAGAGCTTTACAAATACTTCTAAACCAAGGACTTATAGCATTACCACCCATGAGAGAAAATCCAAAACTATATCTTGAAGATGCAAATGTTCCACATTGTCGATATCATATAGTTCTTGGACATAAACTGATGACTGTTATGCTTTAAACAAAATATTTAAAAATTTAGATATCATAGAAATAATCTATTAAATCATTCTCTTTCTCTCCTTTCCACGTAATAGTTGTAGAATCATCATATTCTCACAATTACATATTATATTCTTTGCAAATCATTTCAAAGTACAAGGATCCCTTTCGCATCACCTACCCTAGCTCATTCTTGTCTTGCACACAATGGGGGTAAAAATTTGATAGCCTTGTCGTCATAGCACATTTTCATTGCCCCTTTGCCTAGTTGTCTTCCTTCCATATACAAAAAACATGATTGGGATATAGGCGACCTACTATAGGTTGACTCACTTGTGACTTACTAGTCTTTTACATTATTTAATTTTTCATGTTTTGTGTGTGATTACATGTGCATACTATGATCCCCCGTACTATTATGTTTGATGTATCTCTCTCTTTGTGATATTCCTCTATTTGTACTTAGATTCTTCTATATTTCATACCTTTTTCATTTGTCTTTTACTTTCCTTTTTGGAATGATGCAAGGTGTTGAGGCATCTATGTCTATTCCATATTGAACCAAAATATTTTCCTTTATCTTTTATTTGTGTTGTGTTTTCCTTTTGTGGCTGGTGCAAGGTGTAAATATATTTAGGTCTCTCCCATGTTGATTGAAAAAGTTTTTCTTTTTTTTCACTCTCTTTATGTCATTCTTCCTGTTCCATGAGTGTTTAGGGAATGATGACAGTTCCAAACTCTCTAAAAAAATTGTAGAAAAGACATACTGACCCTTAATCCATGGATCCTTTCTGTGTTATGGTATTTCATTTTTGGGGCAACCCCTCCCATTTTTCATGACGTAGCTTCATTTGGAAACATATGACCTAGTATAGGGCTTTCCAAGTAAGCTCTCATGTCCTTTTTTGTTAGCATTTATCATTTTCCACATTAAAGTAATTGTTCACAACATGGCGTTTAGCAATTTTTTTAAAGTGATGGCATACATTGGTATTATTATTTTGTGTTTCATGTTTCATTATGTAGTCTTCTTATTTCATGTCATGAATCTTTCACTTTGTGGTGACATTAGGTATGATATCCTTCCAGAGCATGATCTCTATTATCATATTATATTCCTTTTAATTGATTGATGTGACACATTGCATCCCCTATGTTGTGAATCTTATATTATTTTATTGGTCTTCTCTTGGATATATTAGGCACAATGTTAGCTAACTTAAGACCTTACATGAAATAAGGAAAAATACTTTGAACATACCTTATACTATTTTCCATTTATAATATATATTATATGGCCACCTTGCATAACATACTTTGCTTGCCTATGGAGCCATATTGTTCGTTAATGAATTTCAAGAATATGAAGATTTTCTTTCCTCATGACACTTGAAGTTTGTTGTTATGTAGCACGTTATCAAAGTTATCAAGAGGTATAGCTTTGGTATGGTTGTATGTATAGGAGCCAAACTTAGGTGTAAATACATAGCCATTTCCTTGTTTGTGTGAGTGCATACTGGTTGCATGCATATGTGTCTCATTGGAGGCTCACCTAGTGGATGACTTGAGGTTCCACTAGCCCTTGTGAGTGTGCATTTTTGGAAAAATAAATTAAATCAGATCCACAAAGTGCAAGAAAAATGGTTGAATCTTGATCCACCCCTATTTTTTTTTTCTTTCTTATTTTTTTCTTTCGCGATGTATGCTTGTCCCTTGTTGGTACTTCATATACATTATCATGTGTGTTCTTTTGTGCCTATGTTGGTTTTCCATAAGATCTTGATCATCCCTATTGATCATTGTCATCCTTGTTTAAATGCACAAGACATTTGAGAGGGGAGGTGAATCAATTGTATCTAATCACATTCACTTCTAATCTATTATTAAGTATAACCGTGAAATACAAATAACACAAAGAAAACACCAAAGACACTAGATTTACATGGAAAACCCAATAAGGGGAAAACCACAGTGAGGATTAACTCTCAATATAATAGTAATGCAAAACCAAATACAAATTATCACTACCCAAGAAGGACTCATTGTCCGGATACAAAGGCTCACTACCTACAAATAGGACTCGCTATCTAGATGGAGATTCACTGCCTATAGACAAAGAAATATAATAGAAAATCCACCACAACAAGCTCCATAGATTTTTAGCCTTGATCAAAGAATCATAGACACCATTAGATCACTACTTTTAGAAATCTAACACATTGAAGTGTTGTTGCCCTAATTCAAAATTTCACACACTTGTTTGCTTCTAGTTCATCATATCTTGACTTTTATTTATACCATCTTCAACCTTAAAAACTTTCTCCAAGGTTTTCTACACATTCTTTATTTTACAAATTCAAATTAGGTCGGTGACTCATCATTCCCATAGCAGATAAGAATAAGATTGGACAAAATACATACATAATCAAAACCCAAACAATTTCTTGGATCAATCATATGCTTCCTTAAGTGATGATTATCCTTCATGTAACATGTAGAAACCAGGTCAGCCAAACCTAATGAAAATACCAATAAAATTTGAAGTATGTGCATCCACAACAGGAGGATCAAATTTGGTTCACATAACACACTTCACAAGACATTGGAACACCTCTTAGATTCCTTCAAAACCATCCACAATAACTACAGCAATATTCATACAAAGAGCTTTTTCCAAAAGTCCAATCAGACCTTGTAGATACACATAGCAGCACTACAACAAGCCTTTCAGAGCACCAAACCATGAGCTCATTTTATAGAACATATATACCACCATTATCAAAATTATTCTAGATCTGAGAGATCTAAGACAAGTAATCAAAGGACTATAGAGCAGAAATTGTTCTCTCGATCACAAACAAATAGTTCTACCAAATGAGTTCACACACTAGTGAACACAACTTTCACTCTTCATTAGCCTAGAAGCTATTACTCAAGATATGTTATCCAAATAAGCTCCTAGAAAAAACTAAATATCTAAATAAACATAGGATCAACACAAAAGAAATGTAGAGAACATTACTAGAGCACATTCAAAACACACACAACTTTGTCTTCACGATATATTAATTTTCTCAAAATCACTTGACAACTCATCATATCAAAAAACTTGCAACACGATGAGGATAGCTCCATGTACCCACAAAATCTCTAAATTATTTCAACCATACATGTACAACCTACAATGCTTGATTCCTTTCTTTGCAACAACATGAACTATGTTGACATCAATGACAAAATTAATTACAAAACTACCATACTTGCAACAATCTCCCCCTTTGTCATTGGTGACAACACATGATGTGAAAAAACTATCAAAGGCATCATACACACTCTCCTGCTTTTTCTTCCTGTTTTTCCCATATTAGAAAACCTACACAAGATTTCTACACTCACTTCTTCTTACAAATATTTTGTCTCAATTCAGCTTTCTCAAAGATATAGATAGGATTTTTCACATGATTCTCTCTCCCCCTTCGAAATCAATGAAAGAGAAAAATTTTTCATGATTCTTCATCCATATAAAATTTTGATCACTTACCCTTACATGTCTACCCACATCTGATACTACAAAAATTATACTCTCTACTCCCCTTGAGGAGTAGACCTCAATCATTAGTCTATACAAATGAAGAATCTATTGATCGACTTCACTGATACACATCCATGTGCACCTAGTTCAAGGAAGAGAGGGGAGTAACCCCAAAATAATCCCTAAGATAATCAAACATATCATTTAGAAGAGCATTAGTAAATATATCTACATTTTGATCCTTTGTAGACACATACTCTAGTTTGAATTCATTCTCCAATACCTTGTCCCTCAAGAAGAGATATCTGGTAGATATATGAATAATTCTAAAATGAATTACTAGATTATTTTAAATATTTATTGCACACGTATTATTACAGAAGATAAGGATAGGCTCATCACACATCAAACCTATTTATTTCAATGTTTTCTTCATCCAAAGTACATGTGTACAACAAGATGATGTTGCAATATACTCAGCTTATGTAGTGGATAAAGAAACTAAATCTCATTTCTTTCTTAACCAAGAAACCAATATTCCTCCAATAAATAATGTGCCACTACTTGTACTCTTCTTTGCTTAACCATGAAACCAATATTCTTCCAAGAAATAATGTGCCACCACTTGTACTCTTCTTTTCATATACACAACCATCCCAATTTGCATCATAGTAGACATTCAAAGTGAAATCAGTATCCTTAGGCTACCACAGACAGTAATATAGAGTGCCCTTTAGATATATGAATATCCTCTTTACAACTATAACATGTGTTTCTTTAGGTTTTGCTTGAAATATGGAAATGGGGCCCCTTAGAATAGTAGGGCTATAGCGGGCTGCCTTCGGCAGGCAACCCAAGGATGAATGGGTTCATCGGTACCAACCCCACCATCCCATTCGCCCTTGGTACCGACCATGCCCCTTCGGGACCAACGCTATAGTAGTTGCGAGTATGGTCGGCATCGTAAGGTAGGCCCCCTTAGAATAGTAGGGTGGTCGGTGGGGTTTGCAAACATACTGCATGTATAATATCCAGTCTAGTAGTAGTAATACATAACAACCCACCAATCATAGATATGTCCATTCTATAATCAATTTTAGGAAAATCATCGTCCTTACTCAGTTTGCATCTAGTCACCATAGGGGTACAAATGGGTTATGAATCATCCATTCTAAACTTCTTCAACAATTATTTAACATACTTGGATTGTGAAATGAATATACCCTTATAAATTTGATTTACTTGGATTCCAAGAAATAAATTTAACTCACCAATCATAGACATCTCAAACTCTTTATGCATTTCATTTGAAAATTTAACGCACATACATTCGTTTCCTCCAAAGATAATATCATCAACATACACAACCACTATAAAAAATTTGTTTCCTTCATCTTTGAAATAGAGATTGTTGTATGTGGAGCCTTTGTTGCATCCTTATTGTGTCAAATATATGTCCAATCTTGCATATCATGCTCTAGGAGCCTATTTAAGTCTATATAGTGCCTATTTCAACTTGTTGACCATATCTAATCTATCTGATAACTAAAATCCTTTTGGTTGTTCCATGTACACATCTTCTTCGAATTCTCCATTGTGGAATGCAGACTTCACATCCATCTGGTATACCTTGAAATCTTTGTGAGCAGAAGATGCCAAAAACATTTGAATGAACTTCATTCTTTCCACCAAGGAAAATGTCTCCTCAAAGTATATCCCTTCAACCTGTGAGTAACCTTTGCATACAAGACTCGCTTTATTTCTTGCTACCTCACCATCTTCATTCAACTTATTCCCGAACACCCATTTTGTGCCAATTAAATTCTTTACAAGTCTAGGAACCAGTTCCCATGTGTGATTCTTCTCTATCTATTGCAATTCTTCTTTCATTCCTCTAACCCAACTCTCATATTTGCATGATTCACACACTATTTTTGGTTATATCTTGGAAAGTAAACAAAGGTTTACCTCAACTTCTATCACCTTTTTTCCTTGTCTTTACACATTCACTTTTATCCCCAGTTATCTATTCTTTCAGATGATTCTTCTATACATAATTAGGAGTCTTAGGAGAAGGTTTTAGAGTCTCTTCATCTTCAATCATTTATTTCTCTTCCTTATCCCCTTCTTGTACTTTTATGTAGATAGGATTATCTAGTTCAAATTCACTAATTTCAACTAGTTTGTGCATATCTTCATCAACTTTTACATTTTTACTTTTAACTATCTTCCTTAGTCTTTTATTGAAGCATCTATATGATTTTTTGTTACTTGAATATCCAAGGAAAATACCTTCATCACATCTTCCATAAAAAATTTCCAAGGTTCTCATCATCTCTTTTAATGTAACATCTACTTCCAAACACCTTAAAGTACTTAACAATAGGAGTATTACCATTCCATAGTTCATAAGGGGTCTTTGTGTTGTTACCTCTAATCTAAACATTTTTAAGAATATTAAAAGTGTGGGTTTCTTCTCTCCAATATAAATCACTTACATTTGTCTCTTTCATCATAATTATTGTAGCCTCTTGAATAGTTTGGTTCTTCCTTTCCACAACTCCATTTTTCTTAGGAGTTCTAGGAGTAGAGAGATGTCTTTATATACCATGCTCTTCATGAAAATCATTAAACTCACCAAAAGTGAATTATCCACCTCTATTAGAGAGTAAACATTTGATCCTTAGGTTCACTTAATTCTCTACCCTTACCTTGAACACTTTTTTTTTTTTTGATGAATTTTCAGTTATCTATATTAAAAGAGATAAATTTACAAAATTCACAAAAAAGGGGCGGGTGGTAAGAAAGCACACCCCAAAAGTCACATGGGCCTAGCCCATCAAAATGAACAGATTAAGAGTCACATGGGTCTAGCCCAGAAATTAAACAACATAAAGAAAACTAAGCAGCTAAAGTAGTGCCAGTAGACCCTGGGGGATCTTGACCATCCATATGTTTCCCCCATACATCAGCGGGGTTAGGAGTGACATCAGGAGGAGCACCCCAACCATCATCATTCCCCCAGCACCAGTGGAGGGCCAATGAAAACTAGAAATAGGAGGAGCATCTGAAGGCCACCCAGCTTCGCCACCACTAAAGTGCCAGCCCTGACCAGGATGCGGCGAAGGAGAACGAGCCCACTTGGGAGGCCGAGAATCCCTTCGAGCAGGAGGCTGGGAGCGAGCCCATGTGGAATCACTCTGCTTTTGGCCTCGAGAGGGTGACCAGCAGCGTGAGGAGGAGGGTGAGTCTGGAATTCAAGCCATAGTACAAGGGGCATTGCCCTAATGGTCTAGGAGAACCTATAGGTGAGCCATTTCTAGTGCAACCTTGTTGCCTTGCACTTGAATCTGTAACATAACATTAGAGCATATAACTACTTTAGCATAAAGAGACACATTAATATCTAAATGTGAATGAACAAAAATATAAGCATTTTTTTCTTTCTAGATATTGAAGAGGATTTCCACCCTGAAAGTGTGCCAAAGCTGGGTGAACTTAGCCGGGGTTCTAGGTGGGTCCCCCAGCAAAACTATATGCCACGAAAAGGGTTCAAGCCTAAAAGGCCAAAAGAAATCATGAATCCAAGTTCAGAATTGCTGAGCTCTGGGACAAAACCAAAAAAGGTGCTTGAAGCTTTTAGGCTGCCCACAAAATGGGCAGCGAGGGTTAGAGACCCCCAAATGAACCAGCCGAGAACCCATAAGCAAGCCTTAGAAAAGAATACACCAAGCAAAGTGGGCCAGCTTCGGATTAACAATTGCAGAACAAATGACATCAAACCTCCTATGCCAAGTAAAGGCCGAGGAGTTGAGAAGCCACCTCTGGTTCAAAGAACTGAGCATAGGGAAATGGGGTGAAAGCCACCTGTAACCAAGCCGCAGCTTGTAGCTCCTTAGAGGAGTATCTGGAAACCATTTCCAATCTTTCCACCAAGGCTTGTGCCCACGAATACCAACTTTGTGAAGAATTTCCGCGGGAATGGCATTCACCAGCCTGTCAAAAGTAGGGTGATCCTAGTTTTGAAGGCTATAATGGGCTTTAAAATCATCCCATTGCAAAATACTCATGGTAGGCCAGTGGAAGAACTGGTGCAAAGTCTGAATGCTCTTCTTATGAAATCAGAGAGCTTTGAGCCAAGGCGACTTGGCTAGGGGTTGACCATTTTGGGCCAGAAGGGGAGACCACCAGAGATTATGCTGGTTGATGGAAAACCCATCACGAAACCCATCCCCAGCCCAATGGAGCCAAGGCTTGATAGTTTCCCAAGAGCCCCAAATGCTTTTAGCCACAAAGGAGCCCATAATTTAAACTAGCTCCCTCATAACCAGAAGGGTTTGGAAGCCGATTCCTTTCCAGGCGGGTCTGTGAACAGAAAATCCAGACTGGATACAATGCCTAAGGAGAATTTTCTAGGCTTCATCCCCAATAAGTGCATGGATGATCCATTTGACATAGAGGGCAGTCCCTTGTCATTGAGTGGAAAGCAAGTCGAGCCCTCCCGACTCCTTGGGAAGACAACAAAATTCTCAAGTGACTTGATGAAAGCCCTTATGGGTCTCAGAAGAGGCCCAAAGAAAATCATGGAGCAACTTCTCAAGCCTGCTGTAGGCTGCTTTAGAAGGAGCCCAATAGGAGGAATAGTAGACGTGGGTGGCAGCCAAGATTTTAAAGCAAACCTAGAATTCACCAGCCAGCGAAAGAGGCTTGGTTACCCAATAGGCCAACTCCTATTCAACTCTGGAGAGCACAGCTTGCCAGAGCTCCTGAGGGGAAGCCTGGAAGGCAAAAGGAATGCATAAGAATCAAAAGATTTCACCCTGACCAATCCATTTCTAGTTATAGGGTTGAAGCCACGTAAGAGTGGGGAGCACTGATTGTCTATAGCACAAGGTTTTGTGCCGTTGAATAGCAGAACTAGACGAAAAACAAAAAGTATCAAGGCATTCAAGGGCAACAACGATCGAGCCTTCATCCTCTAAAAGAGTGAGAAAGGACTCATCAATGAAGTGCCCATTGACAAGCTGCTCTTGAGAGTCTGAGAGAGTGATTCCTTTAACACGTTGTTGGGAGATAGCATTGGCTAGGAGATATCCAAATCCCTTAGCTGCCAGAACATACAAAGCAGGGGCAAGAGGACATCCCTGGCGAATAGAATGAAAAAGGCCAAAAGTAGAGGACTGGTAGCCATTAATGGGATGCAAGCCGAGGCATCAGAAAAAAATATGCGAACAGACTGTAAAAAGTGGGGCCCAAAACCCAATGCCTATAACATTGCAAGAATGAAAGGCCATTCAATATGGTCATATGCTTTGGAAAAATCAATTTTAATGAACACAACATTCTGGTTTGAATGCCAGGCCCACTCCATGCCTTCCCAAACAACAATAATGTTGTCAGGAATGAACCTAGATTTAATGAATCCAGTCTGCTCGGGATGCACAATCTGAGGTAAGAGGTGGCGAATTTTTAGAGCCAAGGCTTTGGCAATAATTTTATAAGAAACATTAAGAAGCGTGATGGGCCGTCAGTTACAAATATCCTCCAAATCTCCAGATTTAGGTATGAATTTAATATTACCTTTATTTATTAAATTACCTAAAGAATTGTTGTGAAAGGCTTCAAGATAAACATGATGTAGGTCACTCCCAATATAGTCCTAGAGTGCTTTATAAAATTCACAAGGGAAACCATATATCCCAGAAGCCTTGTCATCGGCCATGGAGGAAATAGCTTCCTTGAGATCATCAATTGTTAATAATTGATCACAGAAATTAATCTGGGCTGAAGAAAGCCTATGTGGTACAACAACAAGGCAACTCTAAAGGGCTTGTTGGCACGCAGGCGTGGGGTCCTGAGCCATGAAAACATGCTTATAGTGACGCACAAAAGCCTTGAGAATGTCGGGTAACTCAGAGAGCACTTAATTTCCATCTTTGATAGCTTTAATGCCTAGGGAAGAGTGCCTAGCACGAAGAGCCAAAAAAAACTCTTTGGAGGCATAGTCACTAATTTTGAGCCAGTGGAGCTGAGCCTTGATTTGAGTACCCCTGATAGAATAGCTATCTGCCACTTGCTTCTGGTGTCTTAAGTCTGCCACCCAGACTTGATGTGACGGGGAGAAAGGACAAGCTGCTAAGTCCTCCGTAGCAGGATGCAAGTCAGCAGTGGTGGCCTCATAAGAGTGCTGGTGGAAGATAGCAAGCTATCACCCATAAATGTGCAGGAAGCGCACAATACGAATAATAGCATCATTCCACGAAACAATCCAGCCCATACTACCAGACGGATGACACTCTAAATTCCACACTCAAAGAATGTGGGCCAGGGTGGGCTTGTGACAGAGTAGAGACGTGTTCAAGAAGAATTGAGTCTTACATGTGTGAGGTTGAAAAGATGCCCACTCAATGCAAAATTGAATAGGGAAGTGATCCGAAAGGGTCACATCCACTAACGGCTTCATAGGCAAGGCAGAGCTCTTGAAAGAAAAAAAGGATTGTGCCAAGATCATGGCACGATCAAGGTGCTTAAAGACTCTATCAGAACCAGCCCTCTAATTACACCAAATGTGTCAGAGGGAATGAGAATGGCGGTAGCCCAGATTGGGATCAAAAAGCCCTAATTTATTGCACATATAAAACCATGCCTCCCTTTCACCCGCAGCCCATCGAAAAGGCACAGTGCCATTCTTATCGTATGCCATCTCAACCATGTTGAAATCCCCACAGAGCAACCAAGTGGCAACTGGCAAAGAGTCAGCAATCCAATGCCAAAGCAAACAATGCTCCATAGCATCATTAGAGGCATAAATATTAATAATCCCTAAGGAATGGTTCTTAATATTGAGAAGAATCTAGACACCTCACTGGGAGGGGTCCACCCCATGATCAACCACATAAGGAAGCAATCATGGAGCCAAAAGAGTAGTAGCTCCACCATGACCAGCCTCATGTAGGGTACAAAACATAGTACTAGCTAGCCAAATAGAGCGACAAGCCGAAGCAAGCAAAAAACCTAACATTTTAACTTCCTGGAGACAAAACACTTCAAATTCTAGATAATTTTTCAAAGTATTCCTAACAGAATACTTCCTTGGGAGGTCTGTGAGACCTCAAAATTTCCATGAGAGAAAATTCATGGAAAATATTCCATGCTTGAACAATCCCGGTCCTCTTCCCCTAGGGAAGAGAAGCTATTCTTCAAAAACTCTTGCGGAAATAAATCGAGTTGAATAGAAGGAGAAAATCACTGCTTTTCTGGCACATATTCACATTCTTTCGGTGGAGGAGACTGGCTGCGAGGACGTCGTTGGTTCCACATAGTGGCGGTCAAAGCTGGTTGAGCATATAAAATAGTAGTAGGCTGGGGCACGGCCTTCGGCCTAGGCTATAAAACAACAAAAGCCACTCCTGAGGGAGTAGCAGTCCCCTTCTCTGAAGGGTTTGAAACTTGTTGGGTCAGTTCCAGGGCTTTGGAGCCGACCCAGAACCAGATGACTTATTTTTTTGGTTGGTGACCATAGTCCACTTTGAGTCCACCTTAGCTGAGGGCTCTATCAGACGAGGCTTTTCAGCACCCCGTGGCTGAGAGATAGTATGGGAAACTGACAAAGGGTAGTCCCTGATCTTGTGATCAGATGATTGGCATCGGTAGCACATGTTGGGAAGGTTAAAATATGTGATTTTCTGGGAGTGGCAAATATCCCTGATTTGAATGTCAATAGACTCTTTCAAATCCTTGGATAAATCAACGTCCACACAAACCCTCTTTTGAGGACGGGTTTGAAATAACTTATCAAGTTCAATGCAAACAACCTTCCCCAAAGAGGAAACAATATGATGTAAGAAGGGCGCACATGGAAAAGGTAACCCGAGAAACTCAATCCAGACCAGAACACACATTTTGGTGCCCTCTGAGACAGCAAAATCTCGGGTCCAAGACTGGAAAACCAACAAAGAAGAATGAACATACCAGGGTCCATGACCCAGAATAGCTTGGACATGTTTGACTTCCGCAAAGCGAAACAAGAAAAAACCCTTGGTCAAATTTTGGACCATATCAAGGCGGACCCCATGAGGGACCCAGGCCTTATTAACCCAGTCTTTTAGCACACTTTCGGGGGGAGTCCTCCCAACAAAATAACCCACAAGGGTGTGTTGTTCCAGCCATTGGCATGCAGAATCAAAATCAGGTAAAGGTAAAACTACATCAGTAGGGGCATCAGAATGCTTACCTCATAAAAGACTTTCGGAACAAATTTTTGAGGGAATTTGTTCAGTGGGGGAGCCATTAAACTGCATTGATGAACCGCTAACACCAGCAAGAATTATCGGGTTAGAGACATTTGAAGGAATAATAAACCCCTAAACCATAGTAAATGCGGTCATACTCAATGAAGAAAACAATTTCCTACACAAGAAGTGCATTATGATGTAGGAGCGGCCACAAATGACCTCAGGAAGCACAAAACCCTAGCAGAGCTCATGCACTGCCAAAACTCTTACTCAAAATGTCCTTGTGTCGGATCAAAGATTACCTTGAACACTTTGAATCTATCTAGAGATTGAGATTTCTCCCTAAGAAAAATAACCCATTTCATTCTAGAGTAATCATAAATCAAAAGCATTAAATATCTATCACCTTTAAGGCTTCATGTTCTTGTGGGACCACAAAGATTTGTATGAATCAATTCCAACATTCCAGTAGATGATTTTTTTTCCCTTAAAGATGCATCTTATTGGTTTTCCGAATTGACAAATACTACAAATGGTATTGGTAGTCTTAGTGATTCTAGGAAGATCCCAAACAAATTCTCCTTAAATGATCCTAATTATATTATCAAAATTTACATTTCCCATCCTCAAGTGCCACAACCAACTTTCATTAACTTGAGAAATAAAACACTAACCATCACCACTCTTAAGTTGATAGATGTTTCCTTATGTTCTTCTTCCTATAGTTGCAACAATTTCAGACCCTTTTCTGATGTCATGGGTATTATCCTGAAACACACGCTTGAATACTTTGCTACACATTTTTCCAACACTCAAATGATTATGCCTTAAGCCGTTAACATAATAGACATCATTAGTCATGTGTTTTTCATCAAGGATAATTTTTTCTTTTCCAACAATCTTAGTTACAGAATCATCTCCAAACATGAATAATCCTCCATTAGACTTCTCAAGTTTAGTGAACTCACTTTTTTCTCTAGTCATATTATTTGAACATCCTTTGTCAATTACCTAATAGTCTTCATCTTGTCTAACATGAAAGGCAGTAACCAGAGTACCTTCCATCTTATCCTTCTTGTTCTCTAGACCACATTCCCTTGAACATCTCTCATGGTTAGTAGACACAGATTTATTCTCCAAGGCTAGAAGCAAGCATTCATCTCTATCATCCTCAAAGCCATACTCATCACTAGAAATTCTAGCATCTTCTCTAACATAATACAATTTCTTGAACATTCTATACTTTTTCTCTTTATTATGTCTATTCTTTTTGTGTACAACTCTATTGGACATGTTGAATCATAGTGAGCAATATTTCCACAACAGAAAAATTTAAAAGGTAACATACCTTTGTACTTACCAATATCTTTCTTCAACTTGTAAAGTTTTCTTCCAAATCTTTTGAACCATCACTATCAAGATCATCCTTTATGTTAGTTTCTTTCAAGTTTGTATCTATTTTATCATTCTCTTTTCAAAACTTCCTCATCTCAAATGCAGTCAAGGTGCTAACTAGTTGTTCTATAATAAATTTCTTTGGGTCATATATTTCCTCAATAGAAAAGACCTTGTCACTATAATTCTCTGGTAGGGTCATAAAGATCTTATTTATTACATCTTCATCTGCAAAAGTACCACCTTGATTATTGAATTCATTTTCTGCAAGTTCAACCCTCTGAAAGTAGCTTGCAATGTCTTAACCTTATTCCATTTTTAAGTTCTCATATCTGTGCTTTACTATTAGCTTCTTTCATAATTTAAATCTATCATTTCCTTCATATATAACTTTCAACTTTTCCCATACTTCATAAGTAGTTCCTAAAGAAATAACTTTTGTCTGCTCAGTCTTCGATAAAGTACTAAAGATATCATACCTTTCTTTTTCATTTTCCTCATAGGCATAAATCACATCTGTAGAAGGACCACTTTTTGGCTCAACATATTTTGTCTCAATAGATTTCCAAGTCTTTAAACCAAGAGAGATTAGGTAGCCTCTCATCTACTCTTTCTAGTCATTGTATCAGCTCCATCAAACACAAGGATTTGCAACTTGTGCGCCATTAGATCTGACTCAATTACTTAATCTCTTCTCCAAGGAACCAACGCTTTGATACCAATTGTTGAAATGCACAAAAAAATGAAAGGAGGGGTGAATTAGTTATATCTAATCACATTCACTTCTCATCTTAATCAATTCTACAATCACTTTAATATTTTATTAAGTATAAAGATGAAATGAAAATAATAGAAAGAAAACACCAGAGACACCAGATTTACATGGAAAACCCAAGGAGGGAAAGAAAATTGTGAGGATTAACTCACAATATAATAGTAATGCAAAACCAAATACAAAGGCTCACTACTAGAGAGCTCACTACCCAGAAAGGACTCACTATCTGGATACAAAGGCTCACTATCTACATGTAGGATGCAATGTCTAGAAGGAGGCTCACAACCTATATACAAATAAATGTAATAGAAAATCCACCACAACAATTTTCACACATTCGTAAACTTGATCAAATAATTGCAAACACCATCAACTCACTATTTTCAGATATATAACACATTGAAATACTACTTCCTTGATTCACAATTTCACACACTCTTCTCTTCACATTTTTTTCAAACACTTGTTTAGTTCTAGTTCATAACATCTTGACTTTTATTTATACCATCTTCAACATTAGAAACTTTCTCTAAGGTTGGATACACATTCTTTATTTTAAAAATTCAAATTTGGTCAGTGACTCAACATTCCCACAGTGGATAAGGATGAAAGTGGTCCAAATACATAAATAATGAAGACCCAAAAAATATCTTGGATCAATCACATGCTTCTTTAATTGATTCTTATCCTTCATGTAACGTGTAGACACTAGGCTAGCCAAACCTAATGAAAACACCAATGAAGTTTGAAGTATGCACATCCACAACAAGATGATCACACATGCATCATATAACACACCTAAAAAGACACTGGAACACCTCTTAGATGGCTTTAGAAACATTTGTAGCAACTTCAACAATCTTCATACATCAAAATATTTCTAACAATCCAATCAGACCATGCAAAGACACATAGTAGCTCTAGAACAATCCTTCTAGAGCACCAAACCATGAGCATGTTCTACATTAAATAGATAACAACATTATCATACGTCTTCTAGATCTGCAAGATATGAGACAAGTAATGAGAGGACTACAAACTAGAAACATTTATCCTAGTCTATAGACAAATAGTTTTGCCAAACCAATTCACACACCGATAAACACAAATTTCACTCTTCATCAACCCATAAGCTATAAATCAAGATATATTATCCAAATAAGCTCATAAACAACACTACATATCCACACAAGCATAGGATCAACTTAGAAGAAATTCAAAGAGCATTTAGAACACACACACAAACAACTCTATCTTCACTATATATTAATTTTCTCAAAAGCACTTGATAGCTCATCATATCAACACACATGCAATACCTTGAGGATAGCTCCTTATAATCACAACATCTCTATAGTATCTCAACCATACATGTACCACCTACAATTATTGATTCCTTTCTTTGCAACAACCTAAACTATGTTGACATCAATGACAACACTAATCACAACACCACCATACTTGCAATAGTCCTATCTTACTATCATTGGTACATTTGAATCCCTCTTGATCTGAGTTTTGTCTACTTTATTGTGAGTTTGCAGAAATTTCCTCTTGCCACTAAAATATGAGCTAAATGTTATGTAGAAAAATGTAGTCCTTTACATTTTCACAATTGCTTGGGCCCTTCTTGCTAAAATTGCACTTCTTTGTGCCTTATTTCACCTTAATTAATGCATCTTTTTGAGGATATTCTTATCATATATCAAGTAACCAATCAAAATTTATTAAGTTTAGATTGTATGGCCTAGATCTAGTGATATGGGACTCATATGCCACCTTGGCCATAAGGGTCCAACTGAGGTTTTGGGGCCTAGTTATGAATTTGGCATTAAACTAAGAATTTCTCAAAAAATGTGTCCCAAGCTTACCCTAATGCGACTCATATGCCGCATCTAGCATATCATTCCTACTTAGCCTAGACCTAATTTAAATTCAAATTATTTGTAGGATTTTATTCTCCTAGATCTGATGTCAGCTTGTACTATTGTAATTTCATGGAATTTGTCATAAACAATTATAAACACAAGGTCTTTTCACATATTTTATCCTAGCAGTTTAAGTGATCTAATGAGAATTCAAGTGAGAGAAGGGTGATCCCACAAAGTTGGTTTACAATTTCTGAGAGAAACTGATTTTTGTTGAAATCACATATTTTTAGAAAATATAATGATTCAAGCCTTTAAAATTTCCATTTTAAGGATTCCAATTGAAGAGGGTTTGATCAAACCACCTTACATCAAACCCCCTTGGATAGAACCTCGCTAGTTTTAAACCATACCTATAAATGAGTCTCCTTTACACCTATCAAAATGCTGATAAAAAATCACTTTTGATTTACCTTTTGGGAGATCAAATGAATTCATTTAAAATTTATTTGAAATTACTATGGTATTCCTTGAAATGATCTATCCCACAAATATAATTTTAATATGTTTTGGTTTTATTATGTATGTGTTTCTTTAGTTTTATTAAACATATGTTTTTCACCGAAAATCAAGCTCTCAGTTTTGCACATGTGGAAAAATAAAAAATTATCAAAATAAAGTTTTAAAAATTATGTTCGTGCTGGGTATTGATGTCCTTGATCCATTAAAAAAAAAAATGAATTTCGATACATACAAAAAAAGTTATGTTGTATATAGTCCGCCTATGTTTGAATTGCAATTTGTTTGACTTCGAAACTCTATTAAGGAAAAATATTCAATAAAAAAATATTAGACCAAATGAAAGTGATAGATATCATAGTTACAAATATAAATTCGAATAAATTAGAATTTTATCCTTCATACAAAAAAAGTTATGTTGTATACAATGAGCGTCACTTTTTAACAATGTTGTTTTCTGAAAAAAACTAGTTTTCGTGGGAGATGGAAAAAGAAGTGCAATATTATTCCAAAAAAATTGAAAAAAATATTTTTAGAATCTACAGAGAAAATGTGATGAGACTCTAGTTTTCATCATATTCAAATTCCTCATGGTTTAGCCACTATAGGTGCCTGAATGTGAAGATTTAGTTAAAAATAATAATTTCAGTTTCCAGTTTGGCCAAAATTGTAAACCACTATTGTGGGATCACCCAAAATCATAAAGAATTCAAGATAATTCAATAGTGATTTTCAAGAATTTTGGAGCAATATTCAAGTATCATGCATCATGTCAAAGTCATCATGAACCATGTTTGTTTTTTAGCTAACATTTGTGATGTAGGGTTTTATGATTCAAGCAAGCATTCAAGTAGAGATCCATATCATTCAAGAAAAGATTCCTAGGATACAAATTCATGATAGCCATTAAATACAATATTGTAGAATTTTACTCAAAGGTATCGTGACTTGAAACATTTCATATTTCTTCACTCATCATTCCTTTATTATATTTCTATTCATTTCAAGTTTTGATTACCGAAACAAGGTTTGACAAAGGAAACCCCCTATCCATTAACAAAAAAAAAAATTACCCTCTCTTTGATGTGTGATATTTTGATCTAGGTAGAAGATTCATTGAATAGAAATATTGGAAAAAAAAATCAATTTTAAAAGTTGCAAAAGTTGTCACCTTACTTGCAAGATTACGAAAAGTCACATACATAGCAAAATTCAATGTTTTAGAACTCAAGATTTAATAGGAAGCTACATCGGATCACTAGAGGATTGTAGAGTTTTGAAGCAACCCTGATATTGGGACTAAATCACCACTTGTGGCATATGATTACTAATATACATATTTTCACACTTTTTTTATAAGTCTTGATTCAGTAATTCAAAATTTTGGTTTCATTATGAATCCCTTAACTAGGACTAAATCACCCTTACTAGCATATGAGTCCCAATGTGCATTAAAAAGTAGCATTTCTAAGATTTTATGTCTTTATTCAAGCCTATTTAATTTCAAAGTGCACCTCTGTACTTTTCTAGTTCACTTTTTTTATTTGAATTCATTTCTAGGTCATTTATTCAAGTCTTGCATATCATTTACATTTCTTGTCTTTCCAAGCCCTAGCTCGCTGATGAACCCCTTTTTAGTATTTAATCACACACTAGGACAACCGTTAGTAGATATATTTCACTTATTCTATCCTTGGATTGGGATCTATTGGGTTTCCTTGAGTGAAACTTTTAGGAAATCAGTGGTTGTGTGTCCTAAATAAATTATAACTACCATTTTCGAGGTTTCAAGCCTGAGTATCCATCACAATGTCTAGAGTTGAGTTTTCCATCACTTTACCTTTCTTTTGTATGTGAATTTCATCATGACCATCCTTAGCCACCTGTTTTCCATGGATTTTCCTTATCTTTTGTTGAAATATATGAATGGTGAGAGTGGCATTCTTCACGGTCTCCTTTTTATAATCCATAAAAACCTAGAGGCACTATGTGGTTTTTTCCTAGTTCATGTGAATAATATCAATATCCATTTACTAATTATTTTTTCTTCTTCTATCTCCACAAGAGCTCATAGGCCCTCCATCTCCTTATACCAACTAGCCCAATGCTTGAACAACTTAGATAGTGAGGAAATCATCTCCCAATGGACAGTGTCCTCTAGCTCACCCAACCATAGAACCTACTACTACAACACCTTGTTTTCCAGAAGTTGGATTATCTCTTTGGTGTTAAAAATTTGACCTAGGAGCCAATTGAGGATATTGTTCTATACATTAACAATCTCCAAAATTTTATTCATTTTATTACAAATGGGGTTGCAAGTGGTACGATTTCCAAAACCCACCTTGGACTCAACATGGGTCCCATCTAAATTGATGTAGAATATAGGGTATTTTCAAAGTATAGGGTTTAGAATAGGGGGTTTTGGGGAGGTCAAAAACCTCTACATGAGTAGGGGAGTGTTCAGAATAATTAGTAGGGGTTGGATTCCATGAATCATCATTAGAGTTATCTAAATTATTATATCTAGAAGAAAAAATAGGAGTGGGCTCTAAAAAGGGAAAAAAATTAATTAGGTTTGGAGGGGTTTCATCATTAGTAGGAGTTATACCATGGGCATGGGTAATGTGATGAGTAGTGGGTGGATTTCCATCTAGGGTAATGGAGGGATTGGGGTCTATAATGGGTTTGTTGGGGTCATGAATGACCATTGCATTATTTCCAATAGTGGTAGGAGAGGGTAACAAAGAGTTCTACTAATGGCATTGACAAAAGATAAGACATTGGTGAATAGGTTAATTTTTATTTTACCATAGACATTTTTGATAGATTGTTCAAGAGAGGACAAAATAAAAAAGGAAAAGCTCATTTTTAAATTATAATGGAGATAATTAAGTATAGGATAAAAATGGGCATGAAAGTGATGGAGCCAGCCCTCAAGAGTTACATACCTCGTTGGGACTTCTGCAAACTTACTCCAAACACCAAGAAGATAAGCCTAATTGAATCCATTTTTGATTTTTCTCACCTTTTCACCCTCTTTGAAAAAGTGGTCCATATCCTTTTAATAATAACCCATAGGCTTATGGGGAGTGAAAACACCCTCCAATGGAAGCCTCATCACCTTAGTAATAAGCTCGATAGTCACCACAACAAAGCACCCCTAATGATGATAGTTTCATTCACCCAAGAGGTAGAAAACTCTAGAGAAATCTTGGGGCCATCTTGCCTCATTGAATGATGGGCCAAACATCCTTACCATCTTTTAAAATCTCAAAATTAGTAAGTTATTCCTATAAAAAATTAACCCCCATGGAAATTTTTTCAAACTCTAGAGCAAGGAAACATAGTCTGTAGAAATGACAAGAAAAAAATCAGAGCCACATGAAAATTCATTTATGAAAAGACTCCTTAAAGGGATTAATTTTCCATATAAGTGAAAGTTGTCACAAATATCAAAGAGAGCTGAATTAGGGGTGAAGGCACCAAAGTTAGTAAATGCATCCAAAACTTCATTGCATTTATAAAAACATGATTAAGATCTACAATTTCCAAGGGAAATCATGAAATTATGAGTTGATGACATGAGGTCTCAAAGTGACCAACAAGGATCAGCCTTCCCTCTTAGTGTTTCTAGAATCTCCCTCAATGAACAAGTTGGAAATCCTAGCTCCTGTGGCAATCTAGATGCCATGAAAACCTATTGTCACCTTAGAAAATCTAGATGATTGCACCATCAAGTTCTTTGCATAAGCCAAAACCAATTTACCCTTATGATCATGAATGAACCCACCCCTATCTGCCCAACCCGAGTTAGGTTTTATTGAGTTGTCAAAGTTAATTTAATATTCCTTCCTTAAATGGTATTGAATAAATAAAATATTGAAAATTAATTGAATAATGTTTGATAAATAATACAAGAGACATGTGAATAAAAAATTGAATATTTAGTCATTATCCCCTTCTTGTTAAAAAGAAATAACTTTCAATATTATACCCACATTCTTCTAATTATATAAATGGATACCAATTATATAAATAGGCATACATTACTAATAGTTTCTTATTGGTAATGGATGCAGGCTTACATAATAAATACATAAGTATAAAAGTCAATGAGTGTCAATTTATAGTGGGTACTAATTATGTTCAAATTAAAATATATACCCACCTATGATTTTAAAATAATTTTATTCTTGAAATCTTACCCTAAGCCTTTTAGTTCCAAGTACAACATTATGGTTGCAGCCACTAATAAAATTAACTTCAATAATATTGTTGATGACTTTATTTTGGATGTTTTTTGACAAAATAGAAAACCATTAATAAATTAGAGTTTTCAAATATGTAATTTTAATTCTTAACCTATTTAATTATTTATTTATTAATTTTTAAAATTAATATCTCATGAACTTGAAAGGACCTACATTAATTTTTTATAACTAATTTTGATTTATTTAATTTAATTTTGGACTATGTGTGACCATTCCAGACATCATTTTCTTCACACTATAAAATTTTCTTGTCAAATTTACTTTAATTCAAACTGTGTGTGTAGTATATGAGGGATTTTAAATTTGTTTCTTAATCCCAATAAATAATTATATATTTATTAAAAAAATAAGTGTAGTGTTGAAAAATGTCATTCATGACATTTTCACACTTGTTTGGGCCCTCCTTATAAAATTGAGCTTAATGATGCATTGAATTAGTGTTGTAATGTGTTTAATAGTCACATTAGGTCTTGGGCCCTTGTGAACTAAATGAGCCTAAGTGTACCTTATTTTAGGTGTTGTAAAGTTTTGTACCACACTTTCACACTTTTCTAGGGTTGTCACTATTAATTGGGCTTCTTTATGCCTTATTTGGCCTTATTTTGCATCCAAAACCCTTAACTAATGCATCTTTATGAAGATAATCTTGACATAAACTAACATCCAATCATGATTCATGTCTTTTTAGGTTATTTGGCCCAGATTTAGTGATTTGAGACTCATACGCCACCTTGGGTATATGGGTCCCACCTAGGTTTCGAGGTCCCAATCCTGATTTCACATCAATCTAAGCATTCTTGATAAATGTGTCCCATAGTAAGGCCTAATGGGATTCATACACCACTTCTTGTGTATGAGTCACGTGTGGCCCACAATTAAATTTAATTCAAATTGTTGGTAGGATTTTATCCTCCTAGATCAAATGTCAGCTTATAGTGTTGTAATTTTGAGACATTTGGAATAAAAAAGTATAAATACACATTTATTTCACTCATTTTCATCCAATACTTTCATGCGAGCCTTCCTTATATAAAATTAGAGTTCACAAGAGCATTCAAGGGCTGATTATCAAGTTTTTTAGAGCATTATTCAAGTATCAAGCATCATGTCGAATTCATCATGCATCATGTTTGTTTTTTTGCTAATAATTATGATGTAGGGTTTTATGATTCAATCTATCCTTATATTGAATATTTATCACGTTCAATAAAGAGTTAAGATCTACATCCATTTGAGCCATATCATGCATGTTTGTAGCACTTTATTGCTAGGGTTTGGTGAGTTGTAACATCAAATGTTGTGCATTCATCATTCCTTCATTTCATTTCATTACAAGGTTTGACTACCAAAATGGGGTTTGACTAAGGAAAACCACTTTCCAATAAAAAACAAAAAAATTCCCTCTCTTTAGTGTGTGATTTGTACATTTAGGTTGAAGACCTTCTAAGGAGAAACATTAGAAAGAATTTGTTGAAGTTGTAAATTCATTAAAGTTTTCACCTTACATACAAGATCATTGGAGAACATTTACAGATCCAAAAACCAAGTCAAGAGGATAGAGTAGAGATTGAAGGGCTGATTCAAAGTTTGAATTTTCATAAAAGCCTAACTTGAATGATACACCACTTCTGATGTATGAGTCTCAATACACTGAAAGTTATGATTTTTTAGGATTTCTTAACATATCTCTACTAGATTTATGTTTCTACCCAAAAACCCTAGTTTGTGACTAAATCACCTAGACTAGCGTATGACTCCCAACAAGAATTAATCTTAATATTTTCATCATTTCAAGTCTTCATCTAGGCCTCTACATATTTCCAGATGTATACCTCTGATCTCCTAGTTTTTTATTCTATTTTACATGCATTTTTAGATCATTTAGTGAAATTTTCCATTGCACTAGGTTTCAACATTAGTTCCTAGATTTCATTAGTCTTTCCAAGCCCTAACTTGGTGCTGAACCCCTCTTTAGCTTCTAATTAGACACTAGGAAACCCTATTGCAATATCTCTTTCTCCTACTTCATCTTTGGATTGAGATCTCTAAGGTTTCCTTGAATGATTGTGAAGAAGATTGTTGATCTATGTCCTAAACCATATCTAATGACAATTTTCCTCCTTTCAATAAGAAAATATAATCTACAATTTAACTTTGTATGAATATATCCATAATACTATTTTTTATAGGTCATACTTGTACATGTTTGGCATCCATCATACTATTTTGAAAATAACCCTTTTGTACACCATTCATTTTACACAATTTTATCCTTAGGCCATTTTAATAAATTACAAATATTTAAATAGAAATATAATCATATATTTCATAATTTTATAGTATATTGATATTCATCTAGATGTAATTCAAATATTTAGCACTATTATGATAAACTCTAATAATTTAGGATTAAATTTTCCACCTTTTGGTGGAAAAGTGGATCCATTATCTTGTGCTTGGTATAATAAATCTATAATATTAAATCAATTGCAAATAATTTAGGATTTTTCCTTATTTTTTTAACATGATCAATACTTCCAATGGGTTTTAAAAAATATAAGGTTGAAAATGAAAGAAAGACCCACGATTAGTGGACCTATTTCAAATCAAATTCTAAGAATATTTTTTATTTTTGTAGTGGGAATTGTTAGTGTTAATTTTAACTTAGGATAATTAAGGATAATTAGTTTTTCCCGTTGTTTAGGATGAAAAATGGGTTTTGCATAAAAATGAATTGATCAAGCTGATGAACCACTAATTCTCACCCTAAAACCTACAATTTTGTGTATGATATGATGCAAATAATAATCATAAATCAATCCTTACTATTATAGAAATCATGAGGGAAGTTTTGAGATGCTAGGATAATGTGTAACTTGCTGCAAGAAGGCTATTTTTAGGTAACAAAGGACTCATTCACCTTTACTAGAAAATGGGTCCCTATTAGGGTTTCTGAAAACTAAGATATGGCTTTTGTTCTTTAAGATTTGCACTCTCAACTCCTCAGTGATCAACTCCATAAAAATTGAAACAAATTCTACAACATTATTTCCATGTTCTTGCAATATAGTTGACAACTTTCCAACATGATAACTTTGAAAAAAATTCTCCAATCTTGTTCTCCACTTGATCTACAACCTATAAATCTGCAAACACAGATTCAAGAGGAGAAAAACTGTTGATTTTTAGAGGATAGGGATTCTCTTAAGTCAAACCTATTTTAGGTAATTAAACCTTGTGATGAAATAATGAAGTTGAAGCATGGAACATGAAATATGAAATGATAATATCTTGGAAGTTTTCTTGGAATGTAAATATGAAAACTAACATGAAGTGGCCATGAAGAATGTAGATCTTGATCTCAAATTAGATGTGAAACAATGCTTGCCAGTAGATATTTAATGCTACATCAAAAATCTTAGCTCAAGAACATGCTTGAATGAACCACATCTTTCATACAATGATATGAAATTGAATTGATATAATAAACTCTTGATAATCTACCATTGAATGTCTTCAAAATACTCTATAATGATCTTGTGAAATCTTGTGTAAGTGTTCTTGATTTCTTATGAATTTCTAGGATGAAAATATATGAGTTAACCTTATATTTATATAAAATAGAATGATTAACCCTGAAATTCAAATAATCGAAGCCGACGTCAGTTCTAGAATTGAAAATCATTAAAAATATCACAATAAATAAATTCAAAAAGGGGTGTTCTATGTGAGGAGGACCCATTCATCACCTTGGGTGAATGGGTCCTAGCATAAATTTTGTGGACCATGATTTGGGGGGATGAAATAACATGCAAAACCTATTTTAAATATGTCAAGAAAGGGATGTACTATTGGAGGAGGACCCATTCACCATTAAAGGAAAATGTGTCCTGACACAGATTTCTAGGACATCAATTATTCCAAGTTAAATGTCATGCAATATCATTAATGGGTGTCAAGATAGATACTTGAAAAATAAAATAATAAGGTTTAGATTTGAATTAAAGGGGTCCATTAAACACAATTAATTAATGAAACCCTAGATAAGTGTGAAATTGTAATACAACACTTTACAACACCCTAAATAAGGAAAAGTTAAGTCCATTCTATTAAAAAGGGCCCTAGATTCACTATTAATGTGTACACCACATTACAACACTAAATCAAGGAAACATTAGGTTCATTTATCATTGATTATCTCCAACTATAAGAACAAGGGATAATTTTTATATTAATAAACCTATATCAAGTAGTTTTTGACCCATTAAATTTCTCATGCCTTTAAAATGATTGTACATTACGTAATATATCATCTCATTTGTTGAATATCAATCATCTTGATATTTGGAAAAATAACCTTGTGTTTCTCTTGTGTATCTATGAGGGTGGTTTGTTGTTGCAAGTTGAGGATATTGGGAAGGAGCTACATCTCCTACACGGTATCAAAGTTCCTCCTTCTACTCACCTTCTTGGAGAATTTATGTCAAGGAGATTCGGGAAAACAAATTTCTTGCATTTTGTTTGTAATTTGAATTTTTTCTTAATATTTCTATTTCACCTTGGAGTTTTTTTGAGTCTTCTAATTAATTCATCATTTTTTGGATGTTGTTGAGGGGCCTTCAAACCGGATGTGATATATTATTCATAAGTTTTTATTGTTTTCCCCAACATTGAAATAAAGTAATTGGAGGCCTAATTCTTTGTTAAAGGGGTTTGATTATTCCCATCAGAAGCCCCAAATTACTAGGCCAATGGTGCAATTAGGCAAGTTTATTTATTGAGAAATGTTGTAAGCCTAATAATAGGCATTCAAACCTACACTAGGGAGATTCAGTGGAGGCATCTGATTCAAACTAGGCATGATTGATTATTCTCTAGTTGCAAGTTTATGTAGACCTTCAACTTCCACTTTCCTCATCACCTTTATGGAGGAATTTGTGTGAAATTTAGTCTCCACATTCTAGTCAATTCTTCATCCATCATAGATTTATTCACCTAAAATTGCAACCTACTCTATTCAGGTTGTGGTGTTGGACCTGCACAGGGCATGCAGAAGATTGATAAACATTGGAGGGTACAAATATTAGTGTTGAATGGACATTCCTTTCCTCAAGAATCAAATGAAAATATACAAAAGGTCGCTTTAATTTGTTGTCTTTTTCATTGGTGTGCCCAAGCCAAAAATAGGAGAAAAGAGAGGTCAGCCATGCCTTCACAACCCATGAATTCATTCAACTAACTACATCTTGAAAATACATCACCTTTTTGGAAGGTGTGTTTTTGTTATCTTGGGCGTAAGCAAGCAGATAAATGTGATTTGATAGGGCATTGTAAGACCAGGATACTACCATAGAGGCATGATTTTGCTAAAGAGGCATGATTTTCTCTTGAAGAGGCCTCAATTTTAAACAAAATGCCCCATTCTAGCTTGATTCCCTTGTGCATTAATCAATTGTTGTGTTGATCTTCCTTTTTTTTTGGGCACGATTTTATGCTTGAAAGTATTTGATTTGTTGTTGTAGAAAAATTTGGGCATTTTTCTTAACTTTTCCCTAAATATTTATGGTTTCAAAGTTATGTTGAAGTGGAGGTGGGCTGTCTTGAAAGAATTGTTGGAACATTTATCCCATATTTGTTGTGAAGGTTTCCTTTTCGCCTTTATTTTCTCTAGCATTTTCACTAGACATGTGAATTGGCATGGGAACCACCAAAAAATTCCCAGTAAAGTGTTTAATGTTTTGCTCATGTTTTTTAGATTCTCAGTCCTTTTTTGAAATATTTCTTCATAGGGTATTTTGGGAAGGGTTCATTTGCAGTATATATCATATTTGGGAGTTTCTAATTGTTGTTGAAGGTTAATTTCTATGTATTCTTGGAGATTTATCATAATTAATTATGGGGTTTTCATTTCATCCTACTATGATTATGTTGAAAAGGGGAAACTATAAACAATAGAGAGATGGTATCATAAAACATCTCAGATGGCTTCATTTGTTTCCACATTTGTATAATATTGTTCCCCTCTTAATATTGATAGTAAGAAATTTTCATGGAATTACAAAAGGGATCATGTCTTAGGATTTATTGTAATGCATATTGATGATGCCACTTTGAATTCTATTCATCATTTTGAGTGTCCTCATATTCTTTAGTCTATAATTTGGGAGATACATGGAGATCCTGATACTCAACTATTCCTAGATGATCATGTTTCAGATTGTCTTCTACTTCTTCACTTTTCAAACAAGATACCCTATGATCATGTTACTATGTAGGAGTTTGAAGTGCTCGAATACTTTGAATTTTCATATGAGGATGATGACCGTTTTTTAAATGCTCCTTCATGTCGATCAGGAATAGTTGATGTACCTTAACCTTCAATGATTTATTGTCCACAACCATTGATTGAGTTCCTATCATTCCTGTGAAACAAGACCATTCATCTTATGTTGATACATCCAATGATTCATTACAACAAGTATCTCATTGTCTTCCTGATTGGGATTCCTATCTATCAAACATTGCATTTTGTTTTGTGGAAGTCTCACATTTTAGATTTGGAGGATACATTTGAGGGGTTATCTCTAGTCTTTTCTCCCATAGGTTTTTTCCCCTTTTCTTCAATTGTGAGAGATTTATTTTTTGAATTGTAGGTGTGTATGGGTAACTGACATAGCCTTGTATCCAAGACCCATCTTGAATTCCATTTTGCATAACAATCTCCCTAAGTTAGCACTTAAGGGGTTGTTAGTGTTATGTTTATGTAATAAACATTCCTAAATTATTATCTAATTAATTTTATTGTAAATTACACATGAATATATTTCATATTTAAAAAGACATAACTAGTACTTACAGTCAATCATAGCAACACATTTCCATTTTAAATGAGTCAAAGATTCATAGATTAAATTCAAAAGTCAATTACAATATTAGGTTTGACTTGGCTCATAAGGCAACATAGTAGCTATAGTGTGTAGAAAAATACATACCTTTGCATTTTCACACTTAATTTGGACCTATTTTACCACTCTTTGCATTAAATTTTCTTTAGGTCACTTATTATGGGATCCTATGACCCCTTTTTGTGCATCCCAAGGCATATTTCATTCAAAAATGTGATCAAAATCCATAAGCAACCCTAATCTTGGTAACGCACCTTTTAAAATTGAAAATTAACCCTTGCGGGACAAAAGACACCCTTGGTAGTGTCTTAGTCCCACCTAGTGGGACCAAGAAGACACCTAGGGAATCTGAGTCTCAAGGGCTTTATTTTTAAGGAATTAAGAGCGAGAAATAAAAATCCTTGATTCAAATTAGTATTTTGTTGGCCTTTGGGATCTAATAACAAGGTTATTAGATAGGAATGCCTATAAAATTAAGTTTCACACCCCATTTTCACCTAAGAAAGTGATTTGAATAAATATGAAGCCAATTTGAAACAAGTTTTGAAGGAGAGTTTCAAGAAGTAGGGAATTGAAGTCTTGGAGTAGACTTCTATTGTGTTTTTGTAGTTTTTCAAGTCAAGATCTAGTATTGTAAAAGATTTATTTTGGATGCCTATGGAGAATCGTGAGAGATTCTAGGTTGGAGATGCAACTAGCCATTCTTCCAAGCCTAAGGACTCGTTTCTTCATTGATTCCATTTTCCATTATTGTTCTATTTTCTACCTAAGGAAAGTTATTTTATAGGTTTAGACTTAAAAATTTAGTGAAGAAGGAAGTATAGACCTCGGATCTCAGGACCACATTCAAAAATTACAAAAATTCAAAACAAGACTAAGTCACCACCTAGGGTGTCTTAGTCCTCCTTAGATCATTTTTTAGAAATTATTTCAGATATGGTTCCAACATCTGAAGGCTTTGCATTTTCCCCAAAAAATAGTTGCGGGACTAAGACAACAATAAGGGCTTCTTAGTTCTCCATAACAATTTTTGACAGCTTCTCTCCATTTATAGAATCGTCATTAAATTTCCATAACTTCCAAGTACACATACCCTAACTTTTTGTTGCATAATTTTATTGTTTTCATCATTCATTGAGATACTATTATTAGGTTTTGTGAGTTGAATGTTTATTTGTCTTTTCCAAGATTTTTCTTGGTGGTGAACCCCTTAAAGCTTAAAATAACCCGTCCTAGGTCTTCCTTTCTGAGAATTGAATCACCTTTGAGGTTGATAATCAATATAATTAGGGTTCCTAAGACAATATTGAATGAACTAAAGAGAATAGGTGAAAAAAGACCTGTTTTTATTTTACAGTTAATTTTTTATCCAAAAGTGCTATGGAGGACTAAAATACCCTTACTATTGTCTTTTTCTCACTACTATTTTTTGAGAAAAATGTGGGGTCTTCATATGTTGGAATTACTCTGAAATAATTTTTGAAAAATGATCTAAGAAGGACTAAGATGCCCTAGGTAGTGACTTAGTCTCATTCTGAATTTTTGAATTTTTTTAATGTGATCTTGAGGTTCAAAGTCTACACTTCCTTATTCCCAGATCTTAGGTTCTAATTCTTCCAATTCTAGCCTATAGGTGAGCTTTTGTGAAGATGAAAACTTTGTGATGTAACTTTACACCTCAAATCATCTTCAATTCAAGTTCACCAAAATGAACCATAAAATAAAACTGGGTATTTTTTCACCTATTTTATTTAGTTCATTCAATATTGTCCTAGGAACCCTGATTGGATTGACTATCAACCTCAAAGGTGAGTCAATTCTCAACAAGGAAGACCTAGGTTGGGTTCTGTTAAGCTTCGAGGGGTTCAACACCAAGAAAAATCTTGTAAAAGACAAATAAACATTCAAATCACAAAACCTAATAATGCAAGCTAAATGAATGATGCAAACAATGAAATTATGCAAAATCAAGTTATGGTATGTGTACCTTGAAGTTCTAGAAATTTAATGATGATTCTAGAAATTCAAAGAAGCTATCAAAACATGTTATGGATGAATAATACACCCTTACTATTGTCTTAGTCTCATTGTTTTTCGGGGAAACTACGGAGTCTTCGGATGTCAGAATGAGAACTGAAAGAATTTCTTAAAAATGATATAAGGAGGACTAAGATGCTCTAGGTGGTAACTTAGTCATGTTTTTAATTTCTATAATTTTTTAATGTGATCTCAAGATCCAAGGTCTATACTTCCTTCTTCACTAGATCTCTAGGTCTAAACTTGTAAAATAACCTACAAAACAAAGGAAGTTTGTTTGATTGTTTATCGATTTTTTCCTTTTTCAAACCCCTAGTTTTATAATTAAACCTTGATGAAAAAGAATAGATCTGAAAATGGAAATTTGGGTGCCCTAATCTTAAGTGTGTCTAGGACAATGCAAGCTAAAACATGGAGAAACCCTATTCAAGTGTGTTAGAATATAGATCCTAAGATGAGAATACTAATTTGAATCAAGGATTTTCATTTCCCGCTCTTAATTCTTGAAAATAAATCCCTTAGGACTAAGACGCCCTCGGTGGCATCTTGGTCCTACTAGGTGGTACTAAGATGACACTAAGGGCATATTGGTCCCACAAGGCTTAATTTTTTTATTTTAAAATGTGGGTTACCAAGATTAGCGGTTTCTTATGGATTTTGGTCAGGTTTACAGATGCAATATATCTTGAGATGCACAAAAAGGGGTCTTAAGGGCCAATAATAAGTGACCTAATGGGAATTTAATGTGAAAAGTGTAAATTAGGTCCAAATTAAATGTGAAAATTCAAAGGTATGCATTTCTCTACACTATATTTAAAAAGGCATAACTACTATCTATAGTTAATCACAGAAACACATGCCCATATAAAAATGAGTAAAAGATATGTATATTAAATTAAAAATTCAATTACAATATCAGGTTTTACATGGCTCATAAGGTCGCATAGTCACTACATTTTTCAACTTTACATCAAGTACATAAAGTATTACATCAAGGTTACACCATAGACTAAAATTATTGTGTACATCTAAGGTTCCTCTTGACGCTTGTCTCCACTGGTGCATGAGAGAATGGTTGAAGCACTTTACCTCCCAACCATGAAGCTTACACTCCCTCGATATTCTTCCAACTATAAGAATACTTGACCCTAGACAAAAATTTTAGCAAGAGAATAATTTTCAAGGTGGAATTTGGTGTGTTCTCATACATCAACATGCAAATTCTATCTACAAGTTAGAAAAGAAAATACAAGATCTATGCTAGGAATGGTAGAGAGTGATATCACAAAGTTCATACATAAAAAATTAACTGTATTGAATGGCCAAGCATATAAATGTGTTGCAACAACAACAAACAATAGGTATTGGTAAAGAAAAACTATACTCTCTCAAGAACATTTTAACACCCATTCTAGAAGGTAACTTTCTATAATACAAAATTTCAGAATAACTATCTACCCTCTAGCAACATCTACCTTGAGGTGCCCTAGTCTACTTATGTATCACTATTATATTCAAGTAAAAGAATATTATTTTCACATATGTCTATGAAAAAGAAGAATTGGATTACTAATTTCCTCTCTAAATAGAAATGAGACTCATGATTCAATAGAATAATACAATACTCAGTAATATCATTCACTTGACTCATGCTTAGTTTCAATATAAGTATTATCCATTTAAAAATGAATTAAGTAGAAATTAAAAAAGATGGTATGTCACAAGTATGTGTATGTACATAAACAAACTCTATGTGCATAGACATACATGTTCCTACTTAAGTTATTGGTTTGTGCATAAATTTTGAAATAAACCATTAAATCAAATTACAATCATTAAATAATATTCCATTTGATGTTTCTTTTATGAAAATAAAGAATCTAGAACAAGTCTATATTAACATTTTCTCACATACTATTGCTTCTTTGGAATTCTCACAAAACTGTGATACTCTAACATTGTTTTTTACATATGAACATTCCCTATTTTTAATAGAACTAGTAATTTTTACTACTAGACAACTATAAAACAAGTTATTTCATGTAGAACATTAAAAATTTGAAACTAATCAATGTTGTTTCAGCTATACAATTTAATGAATAAGGTTATTTCCAACTAAAAAATTTAATGAACAAGACTGTTTTTAGCTACACATATAACTTTACAACAAATCAATGTCATTTGCAATAGAACATTCACTATTTACATCAATACAATGTTGTTTCAAACTAAATAGTTACAATTTATGAAAAAACAATATCATTTCCAATAGAACATTCACTATTAATATCAATACAATGTTGTTTCAAGTTAAACAATTTTAGTTTATGACAAAAAAATGTTGCTTCCAATAGAAAATTCACTGTTTACATCAATACACTGTTGTTTTTGGCTAAACAGTTATAGTTTATGACAAACAATGTGGTTTCCAATAGAACATTCATTTTTTACATCAATACAATATTTATTTATGCTAAACAATTACAAGTTATGATAAACAATATCATTTTGAACATATCATTCTCTATTTACAATGGTTTTATCTTGTTTCTAGCTAAATAGTTGAATTTTATGACAAGACAATGTCATTTCCAATAGTGGTTTATGGTGCAACTTCAAGTTCCATTGCCTTTTTTTTTAGGCTTAACTATTCTAAACACTAGCATATAAGATTTCTTGTAAGAATAGAAAAAAATGAGCATAATACCATATTTTGGAAAGAATTTAAAGGTACTAAATGCTATGCTAATCATTTATCGATATCAATGAAATAATCAAAACAAAAAAAACATACTTAACCAATTTCAGGTTGAGACCCTTATACTTACTTTTATATTTATTTACATCTATGTTTGTTAATCATTCTAGAGTCATTGACTATTACAAAAAACATAGGGTCAAGGTCATGCCTTAGGCCTACCCCCGGCTTGGTAAAATTTCCCTAATATGATATGGGTATCATTCAATCAAAATTTTCTTGCATTCAAAAAGGGAAGAAAGCATCTTAGTGTTTGGCCTATGCCTTTATGGATTAGGCAATGATGACTACACAAGTCTCTGTGACCTAACAATATTCTTGCATCTATAAGAATCAACAGTAACATATATATATGAATAAAAATGCAATATAGGCATTATAGCCCTTCGTAACCTTTGGGGACAAGAAAAAATAGCATTGGAGATCTCTTCGATGTGAGTTTGAAAATTATCGCTTCCGCCCAAATGGGCATCCATCATACTGACAAGATATTAAGAATGGAATTGTTATACTTCAAATATCTTTGTATTGGCTTTGACCTACCGCAAATGGGTGGTCGCAACATATCTCACATCGCCCCCAATCACAAGCCTATCAAGATTTCTTGATAGACCTATAATGGGCTCATCAAACATTAAAATTTACATGCAATCTTAACACAAGGTCGGTGACACTACCCTTACAAGAAATACATACACAGTCAACCACGTGAAGTCATAGGCTTTACATGATTGACAAAACCAAAAGTAAGGAATAATAAAAATAAAAAAACGATCCACGCATTTTGTGTCATAACAACAACATAAGGGTTCAATAGCATAGTTTATAAAATAAAAAAGAATGCAAAAATTTGGTGGAGCATAGTAAAGAAAATGTGAGTTGTAAACATCAATAGAAAAGCCACTTTGAATGAAAAATAATTGTTTACCTCTACAACAAGGAAATTTTCTTTAGAACTTTTCCCACAAGATTCACTCCACCCCAGTTCACTACTTGATGGAGTTGATATCCCCTTTCAGAATAGTATATTTCCTATATTTTTACCATGCCTCTACTAAAGGCTCTTATTTTCAAAAATGATAATGGGAATTAAATGTATCTCCACTCAATACTAAATTATAATTATCTCTATTATGTCAATGGAAAATCATGTCCATCATGGGATTTCTTTATAGTATCGATTTAAATTTTATCTATTCGATAATGATATTTATTGATTTTTCAAACTTACCATATATGTCTATATATGTGTGTGTATGTGTGTGTATTTATATATATGTAGACATATATATATATGTATATATATATATATATATATATATATATATACATAAACATATATATATCTACACATATAGATATATATATATACATATATGTATATACATAAATACATACATACATACATACATATGTGTGTGTACATATATAAATATAAATATATATACACATATATTTGGTATTCACATATAATTACTTCTCATGAGCATATATATCATTTATATAGAGAGGATCTTTTATTTTCATTTAAAAAATGATGCAAAAATGCATAATTGAGATTTAAAAATTCGTTCACATACCAAATCATACTTTCATTTTCCTCTAAATTAAAAACAAAAGCTCAAGATTGATTTTTTTTTTCAAATATAAGTTTCCACAAAAAAAAATATCATAATGCATCTTTTCAATCATTGATTCATTCTTATATGAATTTTCAAATTTTTATATCATGCCAATTGTGGTGTATGCACCCAGATTCCATTTGGCTTATCCTTCAATCTAGTTAAACAATCCTACTTCAACTATGCTCTCATCCTTCAATATGTCACCATGCAACTGCACACACTTACACTTGAAAAATTTATCAGTAATGTTCAATTCTTGATAACATATAAGATAATTTCAAAACATCCCACAGTTAACATTAGTCAACATTTTTTAATATATTTTCAAAAATTCAAAAAATTCCATTTAATATTTATCAAATTTCTTCAATAATTCAATTTACCATATTATAATAAATATGCAATAAAATTGGGTTATGAAAGTTTAACTTCTAGGATAATTAGGGATAATTAGTTTTTCCCATATCGAGTAGTTTTCACCCATCACATTTCTCATTCCTTTAAAAGTCTCGTACATTATGTAATATATCATCTCATTTTATAAATATCAATAATCTTGATATTTTGTACAATAACCTTGTATTTATCTCTTTTATCTATTAGGGTAAAAGCACAAAGTTGTGTCACACTTTCAGCCAACATATCAGCACAACTGAATTTAAGTATTTCTAACTAAAAATTAAGTTTGGTCAAACATA
Source organism: Sequoiadendron giganteum (assembly GCA_007115665.2). Taxonomy (NCBI): domain Eukaryota; kingdom Viridiplantae; phylum Streptophyta; class Pinopsida; order Cupressales; family Cupressaceae; genus Sequoiadendron; species Sequoiadendron giganteum. The sequence goes on from CM021105.1 coordinate 205,593,379, forward strand.
TGACTTAGTAAGATTCATTCTAGCTAAGTTAGATACTTCCACAATTTATTCAACTAAAATTGTTGGCTAAAAATATATGGAGCACCACTTTGAGTCCAATTTACGAAAAAAAAATTATTTGAAAAGCTTCAAGTTTTAATAACTCCTCATGGAAATAACATATTTTTTTAAATGCAAAAATACCCTTTTGTAGATCCATAAGTGTAGTTTTCAAAAATATATTTATTTTAATAGTTTTATTATTTATATTATTATTTTTATTTATACTAAAAGTAGGTTATCAGCAAAAAATATTAAGTTGATTACCATGCCAAGGAAAAATACTAAAACTTATTAAAAAATTTTGAAAAAGATATGATGCACTAGATAAAAGAATCTAGTTCAATATGGTATAATTTTTTTTCCATTTTAGATAAATATTTAATATGAATGTTGACGTTCGATGGAAACAATTTCTTTGTATTCACGCAAATTTATATATATATATATATATATTTATCAAAATTGGAAAAAAATATATCCATGCACTAAATTTTTAAGTTATAAATACACACAAACAATTTGAAAGAAAAAAAATTAAAATTTACTATAAAATGTTTGGCATCCCGTGCAACTTCATTTTTCAACATTTTATCAGCAACTAAATTATAGTGTTAATTTATGAAAAACTAGTTTAAAATAATTTTTTAATTTCTTATAAAAAATAGAAACATAAAATATACTAAAAAATACATATTTTACTAGTTTACATCATTTAAAAATTCAAAACATATATGCTACTTTTTAATGATTCAAGTTTAAAAGTTGGATCAACATTGGTCGTTTCCTTTATAAAGTGTGACACAACTTTGTGCTTTTACCCATTGGGGTGGGTTTTTGTTGTAGGTTGAGGATCCTAGGAAGGATTTGTCATCTCCTATAGGAATACAAAGGTAAATTTATTTGATTAAATATGATCCCACTATATTTTTTATTAAATCAATAGATGGTATGATTTTAAGAGAAAAATAAAAGATAAGAATGATAACCTCTCACGTTGACCAACAACTTGGGGATTCAAGTAAAACTGAGTGTTTGAAGAAACAAAATATCCCATTGGGCCAAAAAATTTTGAGTAGGAAGAATAACTATTATTTTAATATGTAGATGAAAATTTATAGGAGCCTTTGTTATTTTAAACTCCTTCACCACTCTTAAAATTTATATTTTAAATCCCACAAGGAGATCCCAGACCTACAAATATGCCCCTTAAATACATAAAGAAGAATAATTTAAATTATTCAATCATTTGAGGGTACAAATTTAAAAATGTTTTGAACTATTAGAGCCAAATAGTGTAAACATATTTACTATGATAGGTGAATAAAATGGAATATGGGAAATATGTATTATTGTCAAATATTAAATGGTTAGTATTTAAAACAAAAATTTACAATATGTAATAAGGTCAAAAGTTGTAAAAGAATAGGTGAAAGGTTTCAACCTAAAGGTTAAAAAGATAAAAAAATAATAATAATGTTGAGATCAAATGTGAAAATATAAGATTAAATAAAGCTATAATAATTTCACAATAGTTGAAATATTCAAAAGGGAGAAGGGTAAAGTATTAATATATATATAATTCCACTAGAAAATTAATAAAGAACTATTTCAAAGGATAATCAAGAACATAAAACAATTTAAAATTTACATTTGAAATGAATAATTAATCATGAATTAAGTGAATTCATTTATTGGGTATGTGAAATACAAAATTAAGAGAATTTAATTTTATGAATATTGTATCAAGCTTAATGCATAGATTTTTTCATGTTGTGGGAAAGTGTTATCATAGAATGAGAAATGTTAGGGATTCTAAATTATTTAAATTTAGGTTTAATTTTCTAAACTATTAACTTTGAACCATTCATGCTTCATCAAATTGAATGAGTATTGTAGAGAATGCAAGTCAAATGAAATTGTATTGAATTAGAAATTTAGAGTGGTAGATGAAGACATAATTGTAGCTTTAGTAGGCTCATTATTTTTAAAGTTTAATAGAGGTCACATGTAAAATATATCTTTTAGAAAAATATTATCATTCATTTCCTACTCTCTACTTTTATATATATGCAAAATATTTATAATTCATATACCTCAAGTATTACAATAAATATAATCCAAAGGATTCAATAATAAGCTAAAAATTGGAAGGTTGTATCTATAAATAGGTAAGTGTATCTTCAACAAGTTGGTGGATTTCAAGTTTTATTATAGGAAATGTTTACTATAATGATTCATTTTCCCTATTTTTCTTCTTTCTTTCTAGGTTCTCTCCCCTCTTCTTTCTCTCTTACTATGTGTATGTGTTTGTGCATGTATATATTTGAACATTAGAATAAAAAAAATTATTCATCACTATAATGGTTTATTATTAGCTTATTTTCCCTTTTATTTTTTGGTTTTAGGGGAGCCTGACTATTTTATCCTTCCAGTTGATTCTCCACATATAAGTAGTTATAAATTGGTTGCTCAAATTATGCAATGTATGAAACATTAATTTATAGTTTTAATTTATTGTTTTGTACAATTTGGATTACTTGATGTGTTGTGTGAATTTTTCTTATTGATTACTATAGGGTGTGCTACAGAGACCTAAATAATTATCTTTAGGATGCTTATTAGTATCTTATAACCTTATTTTTTCAATATTTTAAGTTCAAGAATTTTTGTCTTCCATTTCCTTTTTAGATAGGTTTTCCTTAAGATGGGCATGGAGTAAGGCTATGATCTAAAGATTTTCTTGTAAGTTTTTCCTTTGGAGATGTACTGAAGTAAAATGTATCCGTTTACATTTTTTCACTTGTTTGGACCCTCCTATTTAAATTGGACTTAATGGTGCCTTAATTTAGTGTTGCAAGGTGTATCCCTTTATACTTTCAAAAATATTTATCAATTAATTAATTGGGCTTAATTATTACTTAATTGGCACTTTAATTCATTTTCCAAGCCTATTTAATTATATTTTCTGAAGAGGAAACCCAACATTGAGTAATGCCTTAACATAACACTTCACATTTAGCAATGGGTGTCCTAGGTTTATGGATCTAAATTTAAATTAAGTCTTTGGTTTTATTTTATCGGCTTGTGATATTTGAATTTCAAGAAATTAAGGATACATATCTATAAATACAAGAGTATGTGGAACAATATCTCCCCCAGAGATAGGAGGAATACATTCTAATTTCTCCTTAGGACATTCGCTCCTCTTAGTCCTCTGATAACCTTTAGTTTTTCCTGCCTTCCTTTTCTTTGAAACTTGAGCTTGTGGCTCCTTGATTCTCAACACCACCCATTGGATAATCCTATCCATTATTGTCCTAGAAATTTGATTAATCTTCATCCCAATTGATGGGGGCCAGGTCTTTGGTACCAATCCTCTTTGCTTCATATTCTAGATCTAGAGTTACACCATCATCTGATTTTGTGTCAGGGATATATTATTTTACACCATACTCAATTATTTTAGGAATATTCAGTCTTTCATAATTCCTCCTGCTAACATAATAATCATCTTGCAGGTCAATCCAAAATTCATCTAATAAATTATAATGATTATGAAAAAAAAGGATTTATAGAATTCATCTTGCTCTCTAGGTCAAAAAAAAATCAGGATGCATACAATCCCAACTTTATATAGCTCAACTCTTAACATATTGCCTTTGTAGCTATATTGTGAAGACACCAATATTCTCCAAACTTCATAGGGAACTTATGACATCCAGGCTTATGTTTGATGGAAATATTTGTATTGAATCCAAAGACTTGATATATAAACTCCATAAGGACTATTCTATCACTGCAACACATTGGGAGTAGATGGGGATGACCATCAAATCCTGCCAGTCTAAAATATGAAAAATTAGGATAATGAATATACCAATGTCCCCATTGAGATATGAAGGCCATGAAATATCTTCTTAACCTAAATCTAGAATCCCTTGTTAATCAATTGATTATGGCATAGATGAATGCATCATTAACCCTCCTATGATGTAACTTTGATGTTTGCAAAGTTAATTGATCATAATGATTCAAAACCTTTTGTTGCCCTAGAGCCTCTCTCAACACCCCCACTCTATTCAACTAGGTAAATATGCCCAAACTTGCAGTAGTATATATGACATAAGAAGACATAAATTATTAGGTATTTGTTTCCCTTACATTTAACATTTGATTGTGTAAATTTTCACATAGGATTATGCTCCAATCAAATTGTTTCCTGCCATAAAAAATAACTTCTATATATGGGAACATCCATAATTTGAAGCATGCAAAGTCCCTCTTACCAAACACCCTAGAAATAATTTGAATCGAATCATCCACCTCCTTCTTGAGGTCACCTCTCTTAGGCTATTCAGACATCTTAAATAAAAACATCTTCTCAGTCCTTAACCATTTCTTGTTTACATGGGATCTATTGAATTATTTGTTCTTGTTGAATATTTGTAATGCCTCTACTATATTCAATTGTTTGGGGTTCCTTGGAGTAGGTGCATTAAACATGAAACTCATAATTTATTGGGATAGATCAATTATGACATTCCCTTGCTGGTCCATGCACTACCTTGACACTAAATTATAAGCCTCTACTTTAGCCAAAATGAGGTTTGGGCATTGAATTGACAAAGGGAAGAGTGTGAGATGTGTTATCCTAGCTTGGAATATCCTTTTTGTCCTCCTAGTTACTTCCTCTACAAAGGTTTCTATAGTCAACTTCTCACAATTGAAGGATCCCAAGTTGGTATCTATTATATCTCACCATCCTGAATATAATTTTCTAGATGTGGGAGGGGTACTTTGATGTTTATATCTTAAAGTATAAGGTAGTTGTTCTACCTTTATCTTATTTTTCTTCACCTTCCTTGAAATTTTTGCAACTTGGCCTTCCATTTGTGATAGTTCACTGGATGCTCCTTACATTGCTTATTCTTGCAGGATAACCCAGGATTACATCCATATAAAGTATAAAAATTAGTATTAGAGGACTTACCCTTTTTACTATCTTGTCTTTCACAAGGTAGCCTTTTGCACTTAGTGAAATTTATGACTCATTGGAAGTGGGACCAAGGAAGGAATCAATATATAAAAGTTTTAGTTTAGCGAGATCAGGGTCGAGATCACCATCAGAACTAGGACTCGCATCAGACTAAATGTCAAGATCGGGACCGGGACCAGAATGAAAAATCAAACTCGATAAATTACTAAGTTCCAAATCTCACCTCCATTTTGGTTTTGGTTCCGTCAAAGTAAAGGAGGTTTGATAGCCAAAAGGTCATTGAGAGTGAGCTCATAACTAGAATGAACTACCAAAGGAACACCTATGATTTGAACCCATTCTTTGGCTCTAATTTTTCCCATTATCATTAAACATATCAAAATTTGATCAAACACTCATAGTATTCAAAAATGAGGTCCTATTGTAAGCTAAGAGGGGTTAAAATAACAAGGTATATTAATCCATCATGTGACCGAGGGAAGACCACCAGCTAGGGCACAAAAATAGAAATAAAGTGTAAAACCCTAGTTCTTATAAATGATCCACAAAGGAATTTTAAGGACATCAAACCCAACATGGAAATATGCAACTAACGCAGAGAAAACTAGTCAACAAATTTGAGACTCCAAAAGCCCTCAAAATCTATTGAAGATGAAACCCTAAAAGCTAAGGCTCGACAAAATGAAAACTACCAAACACAAAAGTGACAACAACGAATGAAACAAATAGGGAAAAAGACAAAAAAAAACAAAAAGGGAAAGAAAACCAAAAAAGTAAAATAAAGGAAAACACCACAAAAATGAGTGAAGATTCACAAGCAACCTCTCGCAAATGCACGAAGAACACAAGACATGAACAAAAAAAAATTACAAACAAACAAAGTGGGAGAAAAGCCCACCTACCTCAAACTCTACCCAACAGGTTGAAACTTGATCTAATTGGAGCTCAAAATGCTTGCTTCTTGACTAAATTGTGATCCTCCTTCTTGATCTCGGCTCAAGTTTTCTATTACAGTTTAAACAACAATAAACGTGAGAAAATTAACCTTAATTAAGTTTATGAATTTGATTTCATGTGTGTGGAGAGTCTACAATTAATGGAATTAATATGGTTGGTCAAATGCAAAATCACAATAGGAACAAGCACACAAACTACTACATAGCTAAAGTAAATTTGAGAAAAACAAAAGAGTGGGGTGGCATCAAGATCAGAACTGGTCAAAGAAATTTTGAAAAATTCTTAGTTTGGATCCAGTTCTAGTTCTAGAACTAGCAAAGACAAAGAAATTCCAAGAATGAAGAAAAATAAGTGAAGAAAAAGAGGAAAGGGATTGGAACCAAAGGAATCGAGCCCAAACAAAATAGACAAGAAAAACACAAAGGCAGGGGCAGGATCAAAATGGGAACAAAATTGGGAATTAGTCAAAGTCCGAAGTTCAGGTTCCACAAAAGACAAAGAACAAGACAAACAAACAACAAAAAACAAAGGAATCAAGACGAAATTAGGACATGGAGCCTATGCAAGTTCCAAATTCAGATTTCATTTCAGTTTCGGTTATGCCAGAACAAAAGAAAAGACAAAAAGAGTTAGGAGAAAAAACCAACTCCTAAGTCACAAACAAAAAAACCAAGGACAAGAAACAAGGGGGACCCATTTCGACCAAAGTTAAGATGGGGTGGTTATGCAAGGCATAACAATACTGTGATCTTGATATGAAATGATATGATAAATTATTATAAACTATGAGTCAAATGATATGAAATTCCTGATTATGAATGCTAATATGATTGCTATATGATGCTAAATTAGTGATGACTCAAATGTTGTATGCTAAATTCCTCTAATATGATTCCTACAAAGAAGAGTTTCATTAAAAATGGGATCCATTTCCTATAGGAAGAGGTTGCTTTTGTTGATTTTCAAAGGAAAAATATGATGTGGCAACATGAAATGGTTCATATTTGATTTGGATAAACCAATGGTAGAAGATGAATAAATTGGAGAAGAAGAAGGATGATGCATTCTCTCAGCTTGAAACATTGTGCTAAGTGATCAGGAAGAAATTGTGGATCCATAAAGCCAACTATTTCCAACTGTTTAAAGTTTGTTCTAGAATTGGCTGGAAAGATAAAGTAAAATTGAATGCAACTTGAAGCTTTCAACTTTATTGAGAGAAAATTTTTGGACATGTGCTCAATTGGAAATTTGAGTTATTCAATTTTGGAGGGAAGATATATTATTAAATAAAACAATTAAAATTTGATTATTTAGTAAACGGGGATGGCAATTAAACAAACTATGTGATTTTTTTAATTTAATTAAGATAGAAGAATTAGATAATTAAATAAAATAAACTATTTAATTTGTTTATTTAATTAAGATAGAAGAATTAGATAATTAAGTAAAACAAACTATTGAATTTGTTTATTTAATTAAGATAGAATAATTACATGATTAAGTAAAACAAACAATTGAATTTATTTATTTAATTAAGGTAGAAGAATTACAATATGAATTATATAAATAAATAGAAATATAAGTAGATGCAATATAGGTTAATTAATCAAATAATTGTATTTAATTAATTAGATTTATCTAGACCATTTTTAGGTGTATATATTTTTCCCTTCTTTGAAGTGATGTGTTTACATATTGCTTCAAAGAATCAATTTTTATGCTAGTATTGAAAAAAAAATTATGATGTGCCCTAGACACTGATTTTTGAGTGATAACAAATATATTCCCACTCGGGAGATAAATCGATGATTTTTTGAATTTTAAATTTTTCATGATTTTATGTGAGTTGATGATGATTTGTTATTGATGCAATTTATCTCCCAGCAAATGATGTTGAAATTGCCCCATTGATAAAATAATGAATTTATCTCTTTTGAAAAATAAAATAAATCAATCTCATAAAAATCCCACGTAATTAGCCTTTAAAAGGTTAAAAATGTGATTTTGAATTTCATTTGTGCATTTGCAGTTTGAAGTTTGATAGTGATTGAGCAACTTAGAAAATTATGAGAAAGATTGTGATTCCCTACCACACACACTGATTCGAGTGTGTGTGAAATCACAACCTCCCAACAACGTATGGGCCTCCAGTCCGTACCCCAATAAACCTTCTCGTAATCTACGAAATTATTTTTTCCCTCCTTTTTCACATTTTAATTCTTCTTTACTAGTTTTCAAAGTATTTAATGCTCGATGTAGCACATTAAATGTATATTTTAGTGTATACTATGTTTTACCCATAGACATATAATTTTAGCACCTTGACTACCTAAAATAGTGCATTGATTGAATTAGTGCATAGATATGAATAGTGCATTGATATGCTAGATTAACACATTTACTTAATGAAATAGTGCATCTAGGAAAATAACGGATTGATAACCTATATTAGTGCATTGATCGCCTGAAATGGCACATCCATCATATTGGCACATTGATGAACTATTTTGGCACTTTGATGAATTTTAATGGCGCATTGACTTTTTTAGCACTTTGATAGACTATTTTAGCTCATCCAATTCAGGAAAATGTAATTTGCAATAAACTTCTTGATTTTGATGTTCTTTGATCACATCAACCTTTGATGTGAGTTTGATTGATGATCTTGTTAGATTTAGATGATTATGGATCTCATGATAGGTGAGATTCAATGATTGATTGATGATAATTGACCTCATGATAGGTGAGGAATAATTATTATTTTATTGATTAACCTCATGATAGGCGAGGTTGAATGATTGATAAACCTCATGGTAGGCGAGGTTGAGTGATAGATTGATTGATTGACTAAACTCATGATAGGCGAGGTTGAATGATAGCTTGATGCTCACAAGATTTGATAAAACTCTCACTAGACTTGATTAGATTGATAGGCTGATTGATTTCAATTGATTGAAAATATTATTGATTTGCAATATTTTGTGATGCTAGGAGCCTTTGGCGAATTTGCAGATTCGTGAGTATTTTCGTAGGACTTGGGATTTGATACCTCATTTGACCTAGCTTGAGACAATTGCTATTTCATGTTGTAAATTATCTTCCTTGTTATACATATCCCTAATTAGGATTAATGAGGGACTCTTGAAAACCCTAGTAGAGAGGTGGCATAATGAGAGTAACACTTTTAACCTTCCTACCAGTACGATGACAGTGACCTCAGAGGATGTGTACCACATCTTGAGGATACTTGTTGTTGGTGAGCTTCTATTATATGATAAAACTGAGTAGGGATAGACTGATTCCTTATGTAGACTATTGGAGGATGACTGGGTATGTGGTTATGATATTCCCAAGAGAGAGTTGGTTGATGCATATGTGACACTATCATCTATACTTGGTAGATTCATTGGTGGTTTCTTATGTCTCGACCATAGGTTGAAGGGAATTTTAGTCAGATGGGGTTGGATCTTGGAGCAGATGATTTTACAGGGTACCAAATATGTATGGGGTTGTTGCATGTTAGCCCATTTATACCAAAATTTACATCAGGTAGTTTATCTCAAAGGATAGAGTTTGTTGGTTGTTATTAAATTATTACAAATATGGGCATGGGAGCATATAGCCATCATGCTTTCCATTGTAGATAGATAGTGGCCCATTGGGAGGCCTTATGTTCATGGCTACATAGGTCTATTTTTTGAGCATAGGGTGGGAAAACTGGAGTACTCGAGACGTATGTTGGATGATCTTGAGGTCGTTGTATGGAGGTTCTACATTGGTTGTGAGCCTTGTGTAGAGGATGATACAAAGATGTCATATTTGTGCTAGTCTATGTACCTGACTGGGAGGAATCAATTTTTCATTGAGATATTTTTGTTGAGGTGGGTGATGTGATGGTATGGAAGATTATAGGGTATGACATAGGGTGTCACACATTATACATGCTGACAAATGGATGCACTAGAGTGGGGGCACACTCCATCATTTGATGTAGCAGTTGAGGAGTACCAAGGTTTATAGATGATCATTTGGGATTATAATCCAAAGGTTGTTGAGGCTAGGATGTCCAAGGAGTAAGCATAGTACCCCTTTTTACATCCATTCCCATGGATCTCCAATCTAGATGAGTCGGTGCCCCTATTAGATGATGAGGAGAGGGCATTTGTACATGGTCGCATATGGAGGAAGAGAGATGGAGGAGATATGGAGGAGGAGATGGCGGATGAGGAGATGGAAGAGGAGGAGATGGAAAAGGAGGAGGTGGAGAGTAGTGATGATGATGGAGATGGGGGTGGTGGAAATAGAAGTGGTGGCACAATATAATTTTCTATTAGTGGTGTCATGGTGCCTTGGTGGAGGAGATCTTTGGTGGCCACATCTCAATAGCATGTACACATTGGAATACCATTACAATAGTAGTAGAGACATTTTTTTTCTGTATAGGTGTAGGTTCAAACATTGCAGGGTTAGTTAGCATAGGTATAGGCCTTTTTAGATCATGCATAGACTAAGTACTATATGGGTCAATATCATCAATTTGTGCCTATAGAGAAGAGATTCAGTTATATAGAGACTAGATCAGCACGAGCAACTCTCAGACCACCAGTTTGGGTGTGTCATAGCCACCACATCAAGATCTCGGTCTAGACCTAGGTACAGGTACAAGAGGTCTAACAAGACCAAAAAGGTTTGGGGGGAGGACCTCACTTCCATGATCCTACTTGATGTATTTTGACACATTTGATGATATAGACTCCGATTTTGACTCATTTCCATGATATTGTATCTGTTGACATTTATTCGAATATTATTGTATACTTGAAATTATGATTTTTGAGTTTATATGATATGTGGTGGATTATTGATCTATATGCATTCTATATGATTCATGATGGTTTTTTATGATATATGTAATGTGATGCTAATATGACGATGATGTTATGGATATGCACTGATGAAATTATGATGTATGGATGAAGCTAATATGAATATACCATGAGATGAATGTGATAATGTGAATGTTATGTGATGCTTAGATAATCATTTATATGTGCTATGAAGTATGTAAACCCAAAATTAAATGGACTTATGATGATGAAAATGATATGTAATTCATTTTTATTTTTATTTTCTGATGCAAATATGTATTATCCACTAAATGTATGATATGATAATGTCGATGATAATAACACTATATGCATGATTTGTTTTTAGGATTTTTCTAATGCAAATATATGACGTGATTTATAAATGAATGAATGATATGATAAAATATGTGATGAATTGTATATTGCATTCCAATATGTGTAATGCAAATGATTACGCAACTATATAAGAATGATAATGTTTTATTTATGTCAATTATACTCAATCCATTAAAGGCTAGAGATAACATTTTAAAAAAAAAAATCTTTGCCAACCTCGAAACAATCTATTCTGTAGATGTAAGGCTATTATGAATGCAATCTAATTTAATTATGCAAATCTATATATGAAGAATTTTTCATCTTAACAATCTATTTATCATGATTTTTATCATCATTGAGCCTTTAAAATGTGTAAATTGAGTACAAGCATCGATGGTATAAGTTAGACCATGATGACCTGAGTACTTCTTTCACAATTTTTTATATTGAGAGTTAACACAAGCATCTTGGTATAATTAAACCATGATGAACTAAGCATTTCTTATGTTAAATAGACAAGAATCAATCAATTTCATATGCAAATTTTTAATGTCATCAAAGATATTGGTAGAGCACATCTTGCAAAAATTCACATAGTAATAATGATCAATTCATAGAAAGAGGACAAAGATAATCATACTTCTTCCTCACTTCTCTAGTTTAATACATCATCAGGTTGCTCTGAAGATATAATTTTTTTCAAAGTACAAAACTTTAACACTCAAGCTAATGTAGTAAAATTGTAGTTCAAAAGAATGTCATCCATTTAGATTTGATTTGGATGCTTTGATCTGCTAATGATTGTTGATTGTTCGATGTTAGGTTTTCCTATGATAAATCATGTTTGTTGTGTTGTCATACTATTTTTTGTTTGTTTAATCCCAAATTTTATTTCCCCTAGTGAGTTTAGGATTTTGGCCCTAAGCTAGGGTGAGTCACGACCACATTGCCAAGATATTTATATGAGGTTCTTTGATGATAAACAAAATGATGGTAAAAATGACCGATTAATATGTGCTAAAATAGATGGAAGAGCTTAGTCCATTGATCACAAATAGTGTTTTTTTCTTGGTTTTCACCACCTTTTTTTATTGCACTATTTTAGATCTTATGATTTTTTGCTATTACCATGGCACCTGTTTGCTAGGTTTTCATCAAGGTGATAATTTTTTAGGACTTTATTTTTATTTTTTTTATTTTTGCATAAAAAATTTCATGCACTCGATATGACAAGTATATAACTTTCTAATATGTATACTAATGATAGGTTCATCAAGCGAATCCCATTCAGGTGTGGACAATTGATAATCTCTTGATCCATAGATTGATATGATGACAAAGGGACCTAGCCAATCTGGTTCAAACTTACCCTTATTTTCATGATCTTGTTGATTGTGAGGGTTTTACTTTAATACAAAATCACCAACCTGAAATTACCTTGGTTTGACTCTATCATTATAGATTCTCGACATCTTTTATTGATATGCTTTCAAGTGATCCACAACTTGTTGATGACGTTCATCTAATAGTTCCAACTCCTAAAGTCTAGACACTTGGTAGTCCTCATCTAAAATGATCCATTTTAGTGACACATGTAGTGATAGTATTTCAACCTCACTAGGTAGAATGGCCTTTGATCCCTGTACCAAGGCATATGGTGTATCTTTTTTAGGTTTTCTGATACTAGTTCGATATTCCCACAAAGCAGGATGCAGTTGAACATGCCAATCACGTTCAACATCGTTGACCATTTTCTTTAAGATTTTTAGAATAGTTTTGTTTGAGGCCTCTTCCTAGCCATTTCCCTAAGGATGGTATGGTGTTGAAAAGTGATGTTGGATATGAAAATGGTCACACAGTTCTTGGACATCCTGATTCTTAAAAGGTCTTCCATTCTCTATAATAATGCACTGAGGAACACCATACTGACAGATAAGGTAACTTAAGATTAAAAAAAATAAAAATCTTGTGACGGTGGTTAGGGGTGCAAATTCAATCCACTTTGTAAAGTACTCCATGGTTGGAATGGTAAATTTATGTCCATTGGATGAAGAAGGATGAATTTTACCTAACAGATCTAATCCCTGCTGACAAAAAGGCAATGTTGATGTAAAAGGTTGTAGTGTTTGTGCTGGTGCATGCATAAGGTTGCCATGGATTTGACATTTGTTGCATTTATTTACATACAAAAAATATCCCTTCTCCATAGTTGGCCAGTAATACCCCAAATAGAGGAGTTTCTTCACTAAGGTTAGATCACTCAAGTGAGTCCCATAGATACCTTCATGCATCTCATGGAAGGTTGTTTTAGATTTGTTATTTTCTACAAATTAGAGAAGAGTACCATCAATACCTCGATGGTGAAGTATGTCAACAATCAAAGAATGTTGTGTGGCTTGGCAAATGAAGTTTCATTTTTGGTTTGCAGAAAGATCAGGAGGAAGGGTATTGTCCTTCAAGTAGGTGTAGATCTTCCCGTAGATGCATATTTTAGGATCAACAATATGGCATATTACTTGGGATTCAGGATTTTCATAGGTGGGATTAGACATTTGTTCCACCATAAAATCATAATGTCTTTTCTTTTCTGGTATCTACAAGAGAGAAGGAATTCTTGTCATTACATCAACAACTTTGTTATCCATCCTTGGTGTTTGTTCAATTTTTATTTGGAAAAAATACTTTTTGAAATAATCCATAATTTTCTTATATGGAAGAAAATTGTCATCATTTGTCTGATAATTCTCATTTACCTAATTAATGACTAGTTGTGAGTCTCCATAGAACAACAAATCTGTGATATTCCATTCAACTGCTACTTTGATGCCAATGATTAATGCCTCGTATTCAGCTACATTATTTTTACAAGGAAATTTTAGGCTGTAAGGCTTTAGAGTGGTATGTCCTTGAGGAGTGTTAAATAAGATTCCAACACCTAATCCATGTTGTGTGTAAGATCCATTAAAATATAGTATCCATTTTTGTGGTGTGATGGTAAGAATATTTACATCAGGAAATTCAATGCTCATTGGATGATCATCTTGTAGAGGTTCTTCAACTAGTTGATCATCTATAACCTATCCCTTGATATATTTTTGATCTACATATTGGATATCAAACTCACTCAATATCATGACCTACTTGGGTAGCCTTCGTGTTAAAGTAGCTTTGCTGAGTAAGTATTTTAGTGGATCGATCTTAGCTATGACTTTAATTGTGTGAGTTAGCATATAATGGCGCAACTATTGTGTAGAAAATACCACCGTCAAAATATATTTCTCAATGAAGGTGTAATTGATCTCATAACCATTCAAATTTTTGTTGATATAATAAATATCATGTTCCTTTCCTACTAGGTCTTCTTGTGCCAATAGAGCACCTAAGGAAATCTTAGTTGTTGCTATATAAAGTATAGATGGCTTTCCTTTTGTAGGCGGTACTAGTATTGGCAAAGACATAAAATATTTCTTTAGTTGATTGAAAGTAGCTTCACATTCATCATCCCATTTGAAAGAGACATTTCTATGTATCAAGTGATTGAATGAATGACTCTTGTCTACTAGTTGAGAAATGAACCTTCAAATTAACATAAGCCTTCCCTATAGAGACCGTAGCTAATAGATGTTTCTAGGTGGCGACATCTCCATAATAGCTTTGAATTTTGTAGGATCCACTTCAATTACTTTCTTTGAAACTATATATCCTAGAAGATTCACCAATGTTACACCAAACACACATTTCTTAGGATTTAATTTGACGTTGAACTTTTCTAGAAGAGTGAAAATTTTGTGTAGGATATCAAGATGTCTAGTATATTATTTTTCCAATAAATAATCCACATAATCCTCCATAAAATTATGCATCATGTGGTGGAAGATGGTGGTCATTTATCTCTAATATGCAGCCCTTGCATTTTTCAAACCAAAAGGCATCACGATCCTACAAAATGTTCCCCATGGACATGAGAATGTTGTTTTCTCTTGATCCTCTGATGCTATCTTGATTTGATTATAACCTGAGAAGCTATACATAATTGATAGCATGGTGTGTCCAGTTGTCAAGTCCACAATAATGTTAATGTTTGGTAAAGGAAATTTTTCTTTTGGACATGCCTTTTCTGAGCTCCTTGAAGTTGGTGCATATCCTAATAGGGCTATCTAGTTTAGAAATAGGTACAATATTAGAGATCCACTCAACATAATCAATATATTGAATGAATCGAGTGTTTAATAATTTCTTGAGTTTTTCCTTCACCAACAAGGCGATATGCATATACATTTTCCTTATCTTTTATTTAACTCATTTCCCCCTAGGAGGTAGAGATAGATGACACATGAAGAGATTTGGATCTAAACCTGACATATCAAAGTAAGACCAAGCAAATTTAATTTGTCATTCTTCAAAGAACTTGATGAATGTCATCTTTTCATATTCAGTCATTGATGTTGTCAGATGTAATGTATTTACTTTGTATGTTGTGCCCACATTGATAGACTAAGTTGGCTCAACCAACACTAATGATCTCTCATGATAATTTTTAGGAAGAGTGTCAAATACCCCATATTTCAGTGCCTCAGAGAGGTTTTCACTTTCATATGTGCTCTTTATTTTTACTTTTTCTAGATATAACACTGTCATTAAATGCTTTTCACCATTAGATATTTAATTTTTATTTTTATTTTTGCAGCTAGAAGATTTGACACCCCCCTGACTTGAAGCTTCGTTATGAGTTTCATGGTTGGAACTTGTGTCAAGATTGTTGGAACAAATATAGTTAATGATGGAATCATAATTTTCAAAGATAGGAACATTAGAAGGCTCGATTTGGTCACAATAAATATGATTAGGGTTTAGTAAGGGTAACAGATCATCGGATTTATGAAGGTAAACTGCAGTGAAAGTCTAAATAGTGATGTTGTCAAAGTTTTGGATAGGAATTTCAAGGGTTATTATGTTACTCTCCTCCAAGTATATCTCGCTCAAATTATGTTCATCCTCATTTGAGTCATCAATATTTTTTGATCCAAACACAAGGGGTCTAGTCCCTGAGCTTTCTCCCTCACATGTAGGTTCATACCTTTGTATTACATCCATTTTTTTGTCTTCAAAGAATACGCCAGACAATGAATCCAACTCATACTCATTTGAGTTTGTCTCATAGGTATCACTAGCTTGCAGTTGTATCATTATTTCAACAAACTTCTAGGTGGTTTCCTCTTTTGTCTCCTCTTTATATCCCAATCTAGTTTTGTCTTTTTCTTCAAGTGTTAGAGGTTGAATAGATTCTACAATTCCTTTTTTCCTTTTACTAATAGGTCCTTGTCCTTCATACCCCATATTTTCTAGGATTGTCTTTCCTTTCCCATATTTATGTGTTTGTATGTTGGGGGTTGCTGATTTAGATGCTTCCTCATCTTTGTAGAGCCAATTCAAGAAAACCTTATCTTCCAAATCATCAATCAAAGAGCCAACCTTTACAAATCTGCCATCAAAAACTATGATAGTTTGTGATAATTGTTGCATTGATGTTCATGGTTGTCCATAAATTATTGGTGAAGGAAGAAATTATAAAAGACATACAATTTTTTGAATGGAATACTCTCCCATGCCTTTGTTGTCTATTAACTGGATCTTTTCTTTGAATTTATTTGATAAAGAGTTTTCATTGTTTGATGTAGTGGAGTTAGCAAATCATTTATCCTTTGAGTAGCACTTCATCTCAATCCATTTTGATACAAAATTTAATTGCTTCTCATAGTTTGATGAATTTGGAGTGTTAGCTTCCTTGTTATGAGGGATAAAAGTATCTTGAGTTACTTTAAGCAATTTACATTTTTGGGGATTATTTGAATCAGTTGAGATGGTTATTTCTTGTCCATTGACAAGAAATTTCAAGCATTGATGATAGGTGGATGATACTACTTGCATCTAATGAATCCATGGACGTCCCAAGAGTATTCAGTATTTTGATTGTAAGCCCCACCACGCAACCCTAGAGGAAGTTGCATTTATCTACTTAAACGGAATAATTTTTCTTTTTTCAAAGTATAATTTAATAAGCAAGTTCACTAACTAATGCCAACAACCTCTAAGGTTACAAGAAAGATGTTATAAAGAACCTAAAAAAAAAATATGATTTAAACCATGTCATTTATTACTAAATAAATTAAGCACATCCATTCCATATAAGATAATTTAAATCAAGCATAAGAGATAATCATCGATTTCATTAATCCATAAATTAAACCATAAGGTTACAACACTCATTCCCCGAATGAGACTAGCCGTCAATAATATTACAATTACAACATTCCACCTCGATAACAAAGAGGGTTAAAATAATACAAGATCAACTGTAATGAAATAAAGCAAGAACTGATACTGAAACCAATGAGCTCTCCAACTGGAAGTCTCATCCACATGAACATGAAGATAGCCCAACGGATTTAGGTGCACACCACCCAGCCAAGTGGAACCCAAAGGCCCACCCCCGTGTGCTAGGAGATAGTAACCAGGAATCCTAGCCAGGACCATCTACCTCTAGACATAGGCTAACATAAACTAAACCAAACTGAAAAAACCAAACACATGAACCACACAAGTACATCCCAAGGTACAACTCAAATCCAACATAAGAACAACATAAAATCAACTCAAATACCATGCAAGTACAATACAAGGAAAACTCAACATGGTCACAATGCTTTCATAAGTAAAGCAGAACAAGTATGTTAAAAGAACCATACACACAATAATCAAATACCAACTATGGTCACATCAGGTATGTTAAGGAAACCATACCAACCAGAAACAAGAACCAACTGCTGTCTTAGATAGAGTGTCATCACACAACTCGTCATGGGTTATCATTGGGAATCTTCATAGGCTCCGGCCCCCACAAGAAAAGGTTATCCTGGTGACCTTTACTGAATCCCAACCCCCATACTCACTCATGCAGAGCCAATTACCTTTCGTATAGACAAGATAGATGACCTTTCCATTACAAGCCTTCCCATCTCATCCCAAGCCTAAACAAGCACTTGAGTCTATGAGTGAGGCATTAAAATATTGATTAGCGAGAAGTTAGTCCTAAACTTCTACGTATTGTTTTAGTTATCACTTGATTAAATAACTTAAAACGAGTTATCCTAGCACCACTTCATGTGCTAGCCCTCGTTACAAGCCACTCTTCTACTTGACAATGACATACGAAACAAACATCTATGGTACAAGGTACATCATACAAGCTAACATGTCTACTCCTTTCTTAGGAGGCGACAAAGATAAAACCATCTCCAAACACTGGAGATAACAACAATAACAAAATGGCTCCTGACCGCTCCTGACAAGGAGACACAGATTCCATAATCCACTCCTAAACCAAGGAGGTACAAACATCCCCATTCATGGAAACCAGGTACTAGCATAGACACAACCTCCTACACTACCAAGAGAATTCACAACAAGTTGACATGACAAAATGACAGCCCACAGAACTGAAAACCCTATCTGGAAGACCTGTTAACCTCGACTGAACAAATTTCCCCAAGGTGATAACAAGAGACTCATATTCAAACAGACAATTAATCCCGAATTAAAACTACTTCGTATTTCCTAAATCCAATTCTCTTAACAAAATTTCATAGGTTATTGCTATAATAAAACTAATTTAATAATGTCTCTTCTAGACATAAGCATAAATTTAAAACACAACATTCAATTGCCTAATTGTTTTTAATAAATATAAAATAACATTCATTTCAATTATTCAAAAAATAACATTTTAAATAAATAAATGCCTCCTCTCTTCGACAAAATCATTCCAAAAACAAATAACTTAACTTGAACAAAACAAATTATATAACATTAAATTTAATTTTTCATCCAATTTGTTATTCTAAAATTACGATCAATGGTTTGATTCAGAGTGCAACATTTTTGTTTTCACAATCACATTTAAGTCATGCAATTAATTTAAATCAATATTTAATTACTTCGATTAAACTTAAAGCATACCTTTGAAGAAAAACATCAATTTCGTATGCAATTAAAATTTACCTCACAAATACAAGTATCAATATATATTTTAAAATAATATATATACCCATATAACAATACTATATATATATATTAATATATTAATATTATATATTAATATATTAATATTATATATTAATATATTAATATTATATAAGTATAATATTATATATTAAAATATATATTACTTTATTTATTTATTTATTTTATTTTATTTTTTATAATTTGAAAAGGGCAACCTCGGCCTCGGGTCGCACACCACACAATGTCATGGAGCAGTTGTGCGAGTTTCAAGGTAGTTGTTTAGGGTTAGCGGTCGTGGTTTTCCCGGCCAAGGTTTCCTTGGCCGCTTATTTCCACAGACCACGGTTTAAGGTGGGTGCTGGTGGTTTGAGGGTGGAGGCATCCGTAGGGTTTACCAAGTCGCGCAGGGTCGGCGGAGAAGGACATGCCAGGTACGGAGGTGGAGGCTGTGGATGGGAGGAGGCGGCGGCGGTCTATACTAGGCGGTGTCAGCAAGGATGGTCAGGCGTGGACGGAGTGGAGGCCAGGGATAGACGCTGGCGGAGTTGGCAGCGCCAGCCACCCATAGTGGTGGCACAGCCTGCACAGCCTGTGTGGCAGCAGGAAGAGGAGGTGGGGGAGCGCGTTAGGTGTGGCTCCCTCCACCCACCTCCCAAGGGAGGTGCGGTGGGGGTTGAGCCCCCAGCCCCCCCACAGGAAATTTTTTTTCTTTTTAAATTTTATTTTTGTAAAGGCATGGCCTGCGGATTTTTATCCGAAGTTGTTTTTTTTATTATTATTACTTTTTTTATTTGAAAAAAACCCAGGGTTAGAATTTATAAAAACAGTTTGATAGAACCCCAATAAAATAGGCAAAATACATATAAATATATAAATATATATGCATATTCACATATGTATATATATTATATATTTTAAAAAGGGGATTTTTAAAACAGATTCGGAAAACCCACACCAAAATAGCCATTTTCATTCAAGAACATTAGTTTTTGAAAGGTCAAATATAAATCAAGGATTTCAATTTGAAGCAAACTTTAACATGATTATTTCTTGCAACCACAAATAGAATTCAAACATTTCTAAATAGAAAAACATATATAAATATAAATTTCAAAATATTTAAAATCCAAAGACATGAACCTGATAATCCAAGAACTTGAGAAGATCCAGATGATGATCGACTCCTTCCTTTGATTTCCTCCCCAAATCAGTAAATTTCACCACTCCAATAGAAAACCCACAAAATTGATAGATTCTTTCTCACACCATTTCAATCTTTTCCAAAAACCCAAATCCAAAAATTGAGAGCAAAATCCAAACATAAGGATTTCCCCTAAATATTCAACAACCACCCTAATAAATTCTAGAAAACATAAATTGCCAAAATATCTCATTTTTCAACTCTTTGAATTCAAACTTTTATAAAATTGAAATTTTAATCATTTTTCTAATTTTTTTTTCAATTCAAAATTTCACAATTGACTTTCAATTCAATTTTCCATTTAAACAAATATGCAATAATTTCCAAAATGAATTTGCTTAAATCAAATTAATTAATTTAATTAATTCAATAAAATAAATCTAATCCAAGATTAAATTATTTTATTAATTAAATTAAATTAACTTAATAAGTTTAAATAACATTTTCCACATAATAACCAATTAATTCAATCAACAACTTAAATACTAAAACCCATTTAATTCCTTTTTCCAACTTACAACTAAACAACGAAGAGAGGGCACAAAATTCAAAGCAACACATCCTAACAAACAACTAATGACATACAAGCACTAGGGTGATGACTTGGCATGCAAACCTAGCTACTATCTCCCAATCGAATACCGTTGGGTATTGAACATGTTCTCACCTGTGGAACCAGGGGGAGTCGATGTCCTGTACTTGTCAACCTGCAAATCAAGTAACCACAACATATAATATATGCAGCATAAACTACACATCGTGAAGAGGAAATCATAGGATCGTAGGGCACTCGCAAGTGAGTGATACAATACCGTCCCCTTCACCAATACACTACAAATAACTGACAATCTAACCTACTAGTATAATCCAAAGCATAACCATCTTTAATTCGAATATCCATAAATGCTAATTAAAACATGTCATAAAGATACATCATATTAAAATACCAACACATCAAAATATAACATTAACGTCGCTTTATATATAGCGATCAAATATAGCCGAGTACCATAGTCAAGGTACTAATAGAAAATTACAACATAAAAAAGGTATCTGAATATCTATAAATACATCAAAGCAACATAACCACGCAAGGACACACTGTCCAACTAGAAGGAAAAATGGAGGGGTATTACATCCTCCCCCCCTAGGGTTAGGCTTACTCCTGGAAGCCTACAAACACATAGGGATATAACTCCCTCAACCAAACTGCAAACAAAACAAAACCTCAACCCCCTACAGGTGAGTATGCTGCACTAGAAGTGTTCAGTCACGGACAAACCCTAGCAAGGTGGCCTTGTTGGCCACAAGAGTAACACCTCATGTTACCACCAATCCCTCTACCTCCTAAAGGTGTAGTAGGTTGCTACCCACTACCCCTGCCAACCACAGATTGAGAGCCTTGGGCTGGCTGTTCTTGACGATTGCGTTGGTTGCACCACTAGTTTCGGTTCCTTCTAGGAGAAGAACCACCAACATCCTGATGACACTGAGCATCCTTACACTTCCCAAGTGCACTCTACTACTGCCGACCACTCTGAGGTGGTCCTCGCTAATATCTAGAAGGTGCACCTCCCTGAGGCTGACTTCCTTGAGCACTAGACTCTGCTGCTAAGCCACTGCCATGCTGCACCTCGATGTGATCTCCTAGTGTCCTGGCCAAGTTTTCTACTAATAAAGCCTTCTGGCTCAAGGCATGATACTCATCGCCTCGATGGTGATGCTAGTGGTCGGATAAGAAACGACCTCTAAACTGCTCTAGGAAGGTCTCCCATGACACTGAGTGAATATTGGTATGGAGCCTCTACTCCTCTAGTGTCCACCATGTGGACGCGAATCCCAACAAATATACAATAGCGCACCATGCTTTGGTATTACTACCAAATGGGTGCAAAGTAAAACATCTGTCAAGGTCAATGAGCCATGTCTCAGCCTCTAAACAACCTCTAGCTCCATCAAATAAGGGTGGGCATGCCTAGAGAAAATCCATCAAATGCATTGAGTCTACTATCTCAGCTTGAGCCAGTAATACTCTCTCACCAGGACTAACCTGATCCTCTACCTGACTCGGACCAAGGAGTGCCAAAGCATCCTCAAATGCTCTACGCATAGCCTCAATCTCTGCTGGATTCAACTGACGATCACCAATCCTTGGGGCATTCTGTGATGCCCGGTGTTCCTCCTGAACTGGCATAACTGATACACAAGGAAGAGAGTCGTGCTGACTCCCACCACGATCGCCTACACGGCCAAGAACATGCCCTCTACCTCTTCCGCATCTGGGAGGCATAATCTTGCACAAACAGTTCAAGGTATTAGGCAAGGTACACAACTTAAAACCTACACAACTGAAAGCTTAATAGTCCCAACATAATCCCAGAGTACCCAGTGTCTAAACCTAGGCTTTGATACCATGTGTAACACCCCGCCACACAACCCTAGAGGAAGTTGCATTTATCTACTTAAACAAAATAATTTTTATTTTTTTTAAAGTATAATTTAATAAGCAAGTTCACTAACTAATGCCAACAACCTCTAAGGTTACGAGATAGCGGTTATAAAAAACCTAAACAAAAAACATGATTTAAACAATATCATTTAATTACTAAATAAATTAAGCACATACATTCCATATAAGATAATTTAAATCAAGCATAAGAGATAATCATCAATTTCATTAATCCATAAATTAAACCATAAGTTTACAACACTCATTCCTCGAATCAGGCTAGCCATCAATAATATTACAATTACAACATTCCACCTCGATAACAAAGAGGGGTAAAATAATACAAGATCAACTCAAACGAAATAAAGAAAGAACTGATACTGAAACCAACGAGCTCTCCAACTGGAAGTCTCATCCACACGAACATGAAGAGAGCCCAATGGATTTAGGTGCACGCCACCCAACCAAGTGGAACCCAGAGGCCCACCCCCTGTGCTAGGAGATAGTAACTAGGAATCCTAGCCAAGACCATCTACCTCTAGACATAGGCTAACATAAACTGAACCAAACACATGAATTACACAAGTACATCCCAAGGTACAACTCAAATCCAGCATAAGAACAACATAAGATCAAATCAAATACCATGCAAGTACAATACACGGACAACTCAACATGGTCACAATGCTTCCAGAAGTAAAGCAAAACAAGTATGTTAAAAGAACCATACACAAAATAATCGAATACCAACTATGGTCACATCAGGTATGTTAAGGAAACCATACCAACCAGAAACAAGAACCAACTATTGTCTTAGATAGAGTGTCATCAGATAGCTCGTCATGGGTTATCCTTGGGAATCTTCATAGGCTCTGGGCCCCACAAGAAAAGGTTATCCTAGTGACCTTTACCAAATCTCGGCCCCCATGCTCACTCATGCGGAGCCAAATACCTTTCGTACAGACAAGATAGATGACCTTACCATTACAAGCCTTTCCATCTCATCCCAAGCCTAAACGAGCACTTGAATCTATGAGTGAGGCATTAAAATCTTGATTAGTGAGAAGTTAGTCCTAAACTTCTAACTATTGTTTTAGTTATCACTTGATTAAATAACTTACAACGAGTTATCCTTGCACCACTTCATGTGCTGGCCCTCATTACAAGACACTTTTCTACTTGAAAATGACATACCAAACAAACATCTATGGTACAAGGTACTTCATACAAGCTAACACGTCTACTCCTTTCTTAGGAGGCGACAAAGATAAAACCATCTCCAAACACTGGAGATAACAACAATAACAAAATGGCTCCTGACCGCTCTTAAGAAGGAGACATGGATTCCATAATCCGCTCCTAAACCAAGGAGCTACAAACATCCCCATTCGTGGAAACCGGGTACTAGCATAGACACAACCTCTTGCACTACCAAGATAATTCACAACAGGTTGACATCACAAAATGATGGCCCACAGAACTGAAAACCCTATCTAGAAGACTTGTTAACCCCAATTGAACAAACTTCCCCAAGGTGATAACAAGAGACTCATATTCAAACAGACAATTAATCCCGAATTAAAAACACTTCGTATTTCCTAAATCCAATTCTCTTAACAAAATTGAATAGGTTATTGCCATAATAAAACTAATTTAATAATGTCTCTTCTAGACATAAGCATAAATTTAAAACACAACATTCAATTCCTTAATTGTTTTTAATAAATATAAAATAATGCTTATTTCAACTATTCAAAAAATAACATTTTAAATAATTAAATGCTTCCTCTCCTCGACAAATTCATTCCAAAAACAAATAACTTAACTTGAACAAAACAAATTATATAACATTAAATATAATTTTTCATCCAATTTATTATTCTAAAATTACGATCAACGGTTTGATTCAGAGTGCAATGTTTTCATTTTCACAATCACATTTAAGTCATGCGATTAATTTAAATAAATATTTAATTACCTCGGTTAAACTTAAAGCATACCTTTGAAGAAAAACATCAATTTTGTATGTAATTAAAATTTACATCACAAATATAAGTATCAATATATATTTTAAAATAATATATATACCCATATAACAATATTATATATATATATATATATATATTAATATATTAATATTATATAAGTATAATATTATATATTAAAGTATATATTACTTTATTACTTTATTTATTTTATTTTATTTTATTTTTTATAATTTGAAAAGGGCAACCTCGGCCTCGGGTCGTGCGCCATGCAAAGTCATGGAGCGGCTGCACGAGTTTCGAGGTGGCTATTTAGGGTTAGCGGTCGTGGTTTTCCCGACTGCAGTTTCCTTGGCCGCGAATTTCCATAGATCACGGTTTAAGGTGGGCGTCGGTGGTTTGAGGGTGGAGGTGGCCGTAGGGTTTACCAAGTCACACAAGGTCGGTGGAGAAGGAGACATTGGGCGCAAAGGCGGAGGCTGTGGACGGGAGGAGGCGGCGACGGTTTGTATTGGGCGATGCCGGCAGGGATGGCCGAGCGTGGACGGAGCGGAGGCGGGGGGTAGACGGTGGCAGAGCTGGCAGTGCCGGCCACCCATGTGGCCGCAGGCAGAGGAGGTAGGGGAGCATGCTAGGCGTGGCTCCCTCCACCCGCCTCCCAAGGGATGTGCGGTGGGGGTTGAGCCCCCAACCCCCCCACAAGAAATTTTTTTTTTTAATTTTATTTTCGTAAAGGTATGGCCTACAAATTTTTATCCGAAGTTTTCTTCTTTTTTTTTTAATTATTTAAAAAAACCTAGGGTTAGAATTTATAAAAACAGTTTCATAGAACCCCAATAAAATAGGCAAAACACATATAAATTTATAAATATATATGCATATTCACATATGTATATATATTATATATTTTAAAAAGGGGATTTTTAAAAAAGATTGGGAAAACCCACACCAAAATAGCCATTTTCATTCAAGAACATCATTTTTTGAAAGGTCAAATATAAATCAAGGATTTCAATTTGAAGCAAACTTTAACATGATTATTTTTTGCAACCACAAATAAAATTCAAACATTTCTAAATAGAAAAACATATATAAATATAAATTTCAAAATATTTAAAATCCAAAGACATGAACTTGATAATCCAAGAACTTGAGAAGATCCAGATGATGATCGACTCCTTCCTTTGATTTCCTCCTCAAATCACCAAATTTCACCACTCCAATAGAAAACCCACAAAATTGATAGATTCTTTCTCACACCATTTCAATCTTTTCCAAAAACCCAGATCCAAAAATTGAGAGCAAAATCCAAACATAAGGATTTCCCCTAAATATTCAACAACCACCCTAATAAATTCTAGAAAATAGAAATTGCCAAAATATCTCATTTTTCAACTCTTTGAATTCAATTTTTTCTAAAATTGAAATTTTAATCATTTTTCTAATTTTTTTTTCAATTCCAAATTTCACAATTGACTTTTAATTCAATTTTCCATTTCAACAAATATGCAATAATTTCCAAAATGAATTTTCTTAACTCAAATTAATTAATTTAATTAATTCAATAAAATAAATCTAATCCAAGATTAAATTATTTTATTAATTAAACTAAATTAACTTAATAACTTTAAATAACATTTTCCACATAATAACCAATTAATTCAATCAACAACTTAAATACTAAAAACCATTTAATTCCTTTTTCCAACTTGCAATTAAACAATGAAGAGAGGGCACAAAATTCAAAGCAACACATCCTGACAAACAACTGATGACATACAAGGACTAGGGTGATGACTTGGCACATAAACCTAGCTACTATCTCTGAATCAAATACCATTGGGTATCGAACATGCTCTCACCCGTGGAACTAGGTGGAGTCGATGTCCTGTACCTGTCAACCTGCAAATCAAATAACCACAACATATAATATATCCAACATAAAATACACACCGTGAAGAGGAAATCACGGGATCGTAGGGCACTCGCAAGCGAGTGATACAATACCATCCCCTTCACCAATACACTGCAAATAACTGACAATCTAACCTACTAGTATAATCCAAAGCATAAACATCTTTAATTTGACTATCCATAAATGCTAATTAAAATATGTCATAAAGATACATCATATTAAAATACCAACACATCAAAATATAACATTAACGTCACTTTATAGATAGTGATCAAATACAGTCGAGTACCATAGTCAAGTTACTAACAGGAAATTACAACATAAAAAAGGTATCTGAATATCCAGAAATACATCAAAGCAACATAACCACACAAGGACACACTGTCCAACCAGAAGGAAAAATGGAGGGGTATTACATTGACAGTCTATTTTTGTTTTTGTTTCAAACAATGGATTTGTTTGTTTTCCAGGGTATAAAATTTTAATTGACAACCTTCTATCTGATTTGTTTGTTGTAGGCTATGGAAATTTGATTTCTTTGATTGGATTTTTTCTCTTTTGAAAATGATTTACACACATAGTAGCAAGTTTGTAAATATTTTTTTCAATTCTATGCATTAAACATATAGTGTTTGTTCTAGAATCAGGTCTTACTCTTTTAATTTCCACTGTTATAAGACAATAAATATAGTTCAAACACTTTTCTAATATCTAAAGGTAACTAAAAATACCACAACCTACATATTGAAACTATGTTATCTCACACAACTGTGTCACCCCCTAGAAGGCGCCTGGTTTTTTGCCTTTTTGGTGTCTTAACCAAAAGTTGAATCCTCCACTTTTTTTAAGGTCTCTAATATCTATATGGTGAGTTTCTTGGGGGAAGATTCTTCCCTCCCCTTGGACTCTGATATAAAAAGTGTTCAGAAATTTACACAGTTGGATTCTAACTTAAAGTTTGTAGATAAGGTTTATGTGCAATGTGGCAATAGATAAAATCCCTTAGGGGACCTCCCAACCTTTAGAAAAAAGGCTTTGGGGATTGTTATCTTTAATACTTCCATCAAATTTTGGACTTTCCGCTAATTCGCTTTTGATTATAGTGGGTTGGAAAACCTATCTTTGGTTGTTCCCACTTAGGTCGTTCCCATAGGGTGAGTACTTTTTTCCACTACGACATGCCTTATAAGGGTGTTAATAAAATAATAAAAAAGTGAATCTAGAATTTTGATCACCTAGTGAAGGGGAGAGCATAGGCCAATCACTTCAACCAAAGTAAGCAAGGGGTTCAATTATCCTTTTACTTTAGCTAGGTGCCTATATTAAATAAAGGAAAGAAATAATAAATCATAAACCCTGCAAACACCATTAGTAATTTTTTTAATTTTCATCTTTGACCAGCGTAAGTGTTTTCAAAAAACTATCTTTGACAAGCATACTTCTTACCTACAACATAGAAAATAGTGATTAATATTAAAAAATATTAATTTTTCTATAAAATTAGTCATATGTGCTAAAATGTTAAGCAAATGCGCTGAAATTCAAATGTGCTAAAATAACTGATGTACGCGCTAAAATAATAAATGAATGCTCTGAAATAATTATCAAATGGGTGATCCCACAAAGTTGGTTTACAATTTGTGAGAGGAACTATTTTTTGCTGAAATCACAGATTTCTAGAAAATATAATGATTTAAGCCTTAAATTTTTTTATTTTAAGGATTCCAATTGAAGAGGATTTGATCAAACCACCATAGATCAAACCCCCTTGGATAGAATCTCACTAGTTTCAAACCATACCTATAAATGAGTCTCCTTTACACCTATCAAAATATTGATAAAAAAACACTTTTGATTTACCTTTTGGGGGATCAAATGAATTCATTTAAAATTTATTTGAAATGATTATGTTAGTCCTTGGAATCAGCTATCCAATGAATATGATTTTAATATGTTTTGGTATTATTATGTATTTATTTTTTTAGTTTTATTAAACATAGGTTTTTCATCAAAAATGAATATCTATGTTCTGAACATGTGGAAAAATAGTAGATTATCAAAAAAAAAAATTAAAAATATGAGTTCACCATATATTGAAGTCCTTGATCCAACGAAAAAAATAAATTGTGATATATGCAAAAAAAGTTACACGTTATACGGTCATGCTATGTTTGAATTGTAATTGGTTTGAATTTGAAACTTGACTAAATGAAAAATATTTAATAAAAATATATCTAACCAAGTGGAAGCACTAGATATCAGCATTAGAAATATAAATTCGAAAGAATTATAATTTTCTCCTTAATGGAAAAAAAAATTATGTGTTATATGGTGTGCGTCACTTTTTTAAAAATGTTGTTTTCTGAAAAAAAGCCAGTTTTCGTGGGAGATTGAAAAGGAAGTGCAATCTGATTCTAAAATTTTGGAAAAAAATATTTTTAGAATCTACAGACAAAATTTGATGAGACTCTAGTTTGCATCATCTTCAAATTCCTCACGGTTTAGCCACTATAGGTGCCTGAATATGAAGATTTAGTTAAAAATAATAATTTCAGTGTCCAGTTTGGCCAAACATTGTAAACCACTATTGTGGGATCACCCAAATGTGCTATAACAATAACTGAATGCACTAAATTCTTGATTGTATAAGCTAGACTGTTCTTTTGATGCATTTTAACAGTAATCAAATGTGATATGATTTTTGTTGAATGCATTAAAATATCTGTCAGATACCTTGTAAAAACTCTCGGTCACACTAAAACAAAATCATAGTTCGTTATCAATTTTTTATTTCACCCTACTTTGATCATGTTGAAATGGGGAAACTATACCCAATGGAGAAATGGTATCATCACACATCTCTGATGGCTTTATTTGTTGCTGCATTTGTATAATCTTGTTCCCCCTCCTAGTACTAACAGTAAGAAATTTTCTTGGAATTGCAAAAGGGATCATGTCTTAGGATGCATTAGAATACATATTGATGTTTCCACTTTGATAAGTATTGATCATTGTGATTTCCATCTCACTCTTTGGACTAAAATTTGGGAGATACATGCATATCATGTTACTCAGCCATTCCTAGATGATCTTGTTTTATATTTTCTTATGCTTCTTCATCTTTCTGATAGGATACCCTATGATGCAGATGCTATACAAGAGTTTGAATATTTAGATGAGGATGAAGAGGATTCTTCAAATGATCCTACTTCTCCATCAGAGACAGTTGATGTACCTTCACCTTCAATCATTCCTTGTGTAGAGTCATTAACTAAGGCTCCTATCATTTCTATTCAATAGGAACATTCTCATGGTATTGATTCATTGAGAACATCTAGTGATTCATTACAATCAATATCTCATTGTATTCCTAATTAGGATTCCTATCTATCAAACATTTCATCCTTGTTTGTGGAGTCTCACATTTAAGATTTGGAGGACAAATTTGAGGGGATATATCTCCTCTTTGATGGCAGGCATTGCACACCTATTATCAAACCATCATGGTCTTTGGATATTGTTCAACATAAGTTTCCACATCGTCTTGGTTTGTCACCTTCTTCATTGATTGGGCATGCACCTGATTTGATTGTGGCATCTTCATATTGATCAGGCAAGGAGACACATGAGAAACTTTCAAAGACATCATCAAAATCCATATTCTTCCATCCTTCAATTCCTATCCAGAATGGGAAGAATCCCTACCTTTGTACATGGTTTAGTTTCTTTCGAAAGGGAGACAAGGTGTTTTTGACAATGGATCATGTTTTGACCTCAAGAACTTACCATTTTTTTATGTGATCTCATATTTTGGGGGGTTATATAGTATCTCTTTTTCCCTTCTATGGGGGGCTATTGATTGTATTATATCTATGTGACATATGGTGTACTTTGGGGGTATCATGGAGTCCTCCATCCTTCCTCACTTTTATGCATTTATCCTTTTTTGAGAAGAGTTTTCTTCCCATTGGGTTTTCCCCTTTTATTCGTTTGTGCGAGATTCGTTGTATTTTCATTATAATTTGTAAATGGGTACCTAATATGGCCATCATGTAGCTAGCACCCATCATCATCATTGCATAATCATTGCATTTTTCATTTCCTCCCTAAGTTGCACTAATGGGGGGTATTATTGTAATTAATAATTTATTACACTAGCATAAGTTAAGTTAGGTCATTTATTTATTTAATCTAGTCCTAGGTTGCATCATTAAAAAATCATTAATAATGGGGTCATTACCTTTTCCATGTATTTAGGAGATAGGATTCCTTCTAGAAGATGAGTTGTATTTTATAGAACTTATCTCTATCACTTCAGCATTCCCTAGGTAGGTTATTAGGGTTTACATGTTGTCACATGTTATTAGATCATGACACATGGCAACATCAAAATGCATCTTGCATCTCAACCTTTCCTATATAAAGAGGGTTATTGTATCATTTGTAAATAAATTTATCATACTTCATACCAAATCATTTGAGAGGTATTAATATCAAGCAAGATCATTCATGCATATCCTCTTGTGGAATGTTTATCATTGCTTTTGCAGGTTTTCCTGAGTGACGAGCTAATTTATTAGGGTTTACATGTTATCAAATGTTATTAGATCATGACACATGGAAAAATCATAATGCATCTTTCATCTCAACCTTTCCTATATAAGGAGGGTTATTGTATCATTTGTAAATACATTTATCATACTGCATACCTCATCATTTGAGAGGTATTAATATCAAGAAATCTCATTCATGCATATCCTCTTGTGGAAGGTTTATCATTGCTTTTGTAGGTGTTCCTGAGTGTTGAGCTAATATATTTATCTCTTACACAAGATCCACATCCATTGAAGATATTTCATGTAAGTTGTAGACCTTCATTTAAGGACTTATCCAAGGTTTTTTTGAGTGGCAACATAGCATTGTTCATTCTTCATTCCCTCCTCCACACCTTTATTCATTTCAAGGTTTAATTACCAAAATAGAGTTTGACTAAGGAAACCACCCATTCACCAAAAATAAAAAAAATTTCCCTCTCATGTTTTGTTTGCATATCTAGGTTGAAGAAATATTGAATATCTCTTGAGAAAATTTGAATAAGTTGACAAAGTTGTAAAAGTTGTCATGATTGTTGTCATCTCATGGAAACACACCTATAGGATTTATTTTTGACATTTTGACACTGGCAGTTGGACAAATTGGAATATTCAAATATATGTCATAGGCTCCCAAAAATTGCAAAAAAACCATGAAAATGGACCCATTCACCCTTGGGTAAATGTGTCTGAGTAAGCCTTTGAAAAATCACTTTTGGTGACTGGTAAACACAGTTCTACCCTTGTCAGACGTACAATTTAATTTTTATTTCTTATTTTGAGTTTAATATTGTTATTTCAAGTATAATTTGGAATTATTGGGTTAGCTTTCTATTTTTAGTATCTGGGTATGTGGAGGATCATCATGGAAAAACAGGACCTTAAGTGGCAATAAATAGACAAAAAATCAGAGTTAGACAACTTGATGTAAAAATTTGAATATTATTTCAAAAAAATGTAAAAATAGAATCTGTAGAAAATTGAATGTAGTTTTTAAACTACTAGACCTTTATTTAAAAAAATAAATCTATTTGGTGAAAATTTGAAATTTCAATGCAGTAGTATTTAAATTTCAGGGTAAAAATAAGGAGTAGGTGTCTATCTAACCACCCTAACTACAATAAAATGATAATATTTTTTTATAAGATTCTATATACAAGTAGAGGACTCATGTCCAGATGTGATGCATATTTTTTTATAATTTCTTTCCAAGTAAATAATTAATTATTATTTTTTTATTAAAATTTTTAAAAAATATAAAAGCTCATCTGTCTAACCACCTTAACTTGGTCAAAAATTCATGAAATTCAATTTTTATTTTTTAATCCTATAGTATGCAAAGTATAGAATGTGACGCATGTTTTGAATTCAAAAAATGTGATACCATTTGAAAGTTATAGATGTTTTTCAATTAGCGTATCAATCAGGACTTTATTCATAATTCTAATAAAAAATGAATAATAATTATTTATTAAATTCAAAGTAAAGCATAACTTATATTAGTGGAAAGTTGAGAATATCCTCTAAAATCCCTTTTCATTTCAGCAATTTTGGGTAAAAAAAAGGTTGACAGGCACATGGACCATCATATGGCATACATATCACCACTTTTTGGCCCATCATGATCCTACACATACCCATCTCCCAAAAGTATCTGGTGAGCCTGCCCCCATCCTTCAGTCATAAGGAAATCTAAATATTCCCTCACTTAGTTTACTTTCCTAAGGTTTCTAAGTAAATTCTTTGTGTTGATCTAATTTCCTAATGAAATAGTGAGAAATAGGTCTGACAACAAAGGAAATAGGGTGATCCACCTTTTAGGAGATGAGACACTAGGGATAGGGCCTATTTCAATCAAGTTTCACTCAAGGAAACCCTAGAGATCTTAATCTAATGATAGAATGATAGAGATATTTGCTAAAGTTTGTCCTAGGGTATGATCAAAGACTAAAAGGGAGTTGACCACCAAGCTAGGGTTTGGAAAGACTAGTCACATGCAAAAACTAGTGACAAAACCTAATGATGTGTAAAAATTAAGTAAATAACCTAGAAATAACAATCTGAGAATGACTAGAGGTATACCTAGAAGATAGATGAAGCCAAAACAATATTTTAAACCCTAAAATCTTGTTGTTTGATGCCCATTAGGACTCATATGCCAGTCTAGGATATTTAATCCTATACTAGGGTTTTGGTACCAAAATTGGAATCTCACATTGGTTGATCTGAATTCACTAAAAATTGGAAAACATTTTGTATTGGGACTCATACCATACAAGTGGTATATCAATCCCACTATTCTTTTTCCAACGGCGAAGAACTGAATCTACTCTCATATGTCTATTCTTCCTTCACAACCTAATTTTTGGATCTGAAATGAAAAATTCTTCTCTGTAGGTTTCTTTTAGTGACCTTGTAAATAGGGTGACAACTTTGCACACTTGACAACTTCTTCTAATATTTCTCTTTAATGTGTTTTCAACCTAGATCTACAAATCACACACTAAAGAGAAGACAAAACTTGTTGATTTCTAGGAAATGGGGGTTCACCTTGGTCAAACCCCATTTAGGTAATTAAACCTTATGATAAAAAAATAGAATATGAACATGAAACATTAAATATGAAGAATTAAAAATGATAACGTGAATGATGTCTTGAGATGTAAATCAACAATCTAACATGAAGTAACCATGTAAAATATAGATCTTGATCTTGAATTGGATATGAAGTAATTTTCGCAAATGGATATTGAATACTACATCACAACACTAGCTCAATAACATGCTTGATGCCTTATTCCCTTGACATGATGATAGATCTATAATTTTTGCAAAAAAATGATGAATAAATATACCCTTGAAAGCCTTAGAAATGCTCATGTAAACTCTCTTTATGCTCTTGTGACTTATTTGAATGCTTGACTCTTAATTTCATAGGTGAAATAA
Source organism: Sequoiadendron giganteum (assembly GCA_007115665.2). Lineage (NCBI taxonomy): Eukaryota > Viridiplantae > Streptophyta > Pinopsida > Cupressales > Cupressaceae > Sequoiadendron > Sequoiadendron giganteum. The sequence continues at coordinate 205,627,709 of CM021105.1, forward strand.
TGATTTGAAACCTTTTTTATATAGGCATTCCATCAAACTTACCATTTATTAGATCCCAAATGCTGACATTCATGAAATTTGAATTCAAAACGTTGATTTCATGCTCAAAACCCCAAAAAGGGGCCAAATGGGACTCAAACTCCACTTGTGGCATATAGGTCCCATATGGGTGAGACTCATATGCTCAAGGTTGTGTATGGGTTCCATCAGGACTTTTTGGATAGAGGAAATGTTAGGGAGTTGAGATATTAAGTATATTTATTGATTGTGTTGGGATATAAATTGAAATAAGCCTTTGGATGCATAATAAAGGTTCTTAGAGGCCTATTGATGATGAAATGAAGGCAATAAATGCATGAGGGCCCAAAAGCTAATGTGAAGGTTTAAATAAATGGACTTTACAACATGAAATTAAGGAAAAATTAGGTCAATTTAGCTTAAAAGGGGCCTAAACCTAATGTGAATGTGTAAAACACATTGCAACACTAGATAAAGGAAACATTCAGTTCATTTTAATGTTAATCATCACCAAATTAACTATGAAAATATAAAGGAAGACATTTTTATTCTCCACATTTAGCCCCCACTTTAGTGAGAGGAGTAACTTGCTTCAAACTCACACTAAAGTAGACATTAAAGAGGGGTCCATGTGTACCGATGTGGATGGTCTAGGATGAAAAAGATCAACGGGGGCGGTCAAGCCCCTAAGATCCAATATCCTACATCAAACCAACATAAGTAGAAAGGAATAGACACAAGGTGTATGATATGTAGAAAAAACAAGATACACAAACATGTAATGTGAAAGACATAAAGATGAAAGGAAAAGAAAAGAAAGGTGGATCAAGCTTTGACTGTTTGTCCTGGACAATGTGGATTAGATATAAGTTGTTTTTCCAAAAATTTATGCTCACTTTGAGGCAAAAAAACTTCAACTTGTCCATTGGGTGAGTATCCAGAAAGGGTGGCACACAAGTGGAACATGATGTCCACTATGCAAACCAAATGCACGATCACGAGGGCTACTAGAACCTCGAGTCATCCACTAGGTGAGCCCCTAGACAGGTTAGACACATACACAAGAAAGTGGCTATGGGAAATTCATGCCTAAGTTTAACTCACATACATACAACCAGACCAAAGCTATACCTCTTGATAACTTTGATAAGGTTCCACACAATAGTGAAATTTCAGCTTAACGAGGCAAGAAAAGCTTCATATTCTTGAGACTCATGAACAAAAAAGATGGCACCATAGACAAGAAAAGTGTTTTATGCAAGGTGGCCATATAAAAAAAGTTTTAAATGAAAATAGTGTAAGGTATATTCAAAAGGATTTTTCTTAGTTCATGTAAGGTTTCTTCTTAGGGAACATCATGTATAATGTCTCCAAGAGGGGAAAGGTAAAAGAAATATCATGCTCTCGGAGAAAATCAAACCCAATCACACCACCAAGAAGAGAACACATTGCAAGAATAAAGAAAACCACACAGTGAAACATGAGTGTTTTTGTATGCTCCCACTTTAAAGTGATTGCTAACACCATTGTTGTGATAAATTTATTTAATTTAGAAGAATACATGATAGGTTATTGTGAATAACCTATTCCAAGTCATATGTTTCTGAATGAAACTACATCATGGATGAGGGGTTGCCCTTAGAATGTAGCAACTAAAGATAACTCAGTATATCACACACAAGCCAACTTAAGGTATGTCATCCACATCCCAAGCTTTATCTTATATGTATATGTAAGGTAGTGAACTAGCCAAAAGAGAAAACAACAAGTAACATATAAGGACAAGGCTATCTAACCCCTTTCCCCCACTTAGTGCAAGACAAGGATGAGCCGAGATGATGATGAAAATAAGTATCAATTAGAGGAACTAGGTTCTTATACGCAAGGAATCTCACCACAATCCTTAAGATGTTGAATTTAATTTCTCAAAGCCTTGCATTCATTAGTAGAGTGATTATGAACTTTATGATATGAAAAAAATGAATTCTTGTAGTAAAATTTCTTTCGTGTTCTTGGAGGGAGAGATATCAAATGATCTACGAGGATTCTAAACAAGATAACCTCTTGATCAATGGTAGAAAATGTACCTTTATTTTATGACAAAGATATCTCTTGCTTACTATTAGGTATAATACTTACAAAAGATTCTTTAAATTGTGAGATCTTGTACTCTCCTATACAAGAGGGTGTATAATCTATCAAATTCAAATCATTAGTGTTTTGCATGATGACATTGATATTAAGAGAATATTTCTTTCTTTCTTTCATTTCTTGCAAAGGATAATAACCAAGACCACTAGTATCTATGAGTTCTTGATGCCCTAATGTCAAATTTTTCTTAGAGTAATCTTTTGTAAGATTGTTGATATTGAGTGAAGGTTGGTTTGTTTCATTCGAGGGACAATAACCAAAACCATTAGTTTTTCCTTGTGTATTAGGCTCTATAGGGACACAAATACCTTGTTCTCTATTATCACATCCTTTTCCACTATACCCAAGTTATTTCATAGGTTCATAACCTCTTCCATAAAGATTTTTCATTTCTTTAGGATTCAATAGTTGTCCATAATTAACTTCGTCAAAATTTGTTGTGTAATTTTCTTGATCTTATAGAGTGTTTGAGGTGGATGGTTTCAAAGGGTCTTCCAAATTTTGTGTTGAAATTAGTGATTTTCCTTTACCCTTTTTAGAGTCTTTTTTTATGATCTTGTATTCTCCCATGAATGTAGGTGAAATCCAATGATCCCATGTCATCTACAGATATCGTTGTGAAGGGTTTAGGACATCTATATTTGGTTCTTCTTGCACAGATTCCACTTTTGTATTTAGTGTTAATATTTTCAAAGGATTTTCCTTGCCTTTCTCAATGTTCAAAAAACTATTTGGTTTAGGATCACCTTCAAGTGTGTACACTTTGTTGTTGTAGACATACTTCATTACATGATGAAGAGTAGAAGGAATCCTATTCATTGCATGAATCCATGGTCTTCCTAAAAGAAGATTATATGAAATATTGTGAGGCATAACATGGATGGGTGTTTCTAATGTGGATATAAACATTGAAAATTGTTCTAGGTCTCTGACGACACTTTTCACTAATTTTTCATCTAAAACTGATTAAATAATTTATTATTTGATTAGTGCTAATATTCTTCTTCTAATTCCCTATAATTAAATAATTTATTATTATTTAATTATTTTTCTTCTAAAACATTAATTAAATAATTTTTATTATTTAATTATTTTTTATCACTATTTCCTCCTAACTATTCCTCTTAGAATAAATAATTATTTAATTATTTGATCCCTTACTCAATATTTCCTCTCAAATTAAATAATTCCCCTTATTTAATTAATTTAGCCCCCCCCATATCCTAGTCTGATAAATCAATAAAATTTATTTATTTATTCCCTTTTCTCTTCTTTGTAAATAAAAAAATTCATTTTATTTAATTACCTAATATGGCCTCATAAATTAATAAATTATATTTATTCATTTATTGATTGATGATTTTGAAAGGTGAGGATAATTCATCTTATTAAATTATAAAATATTTAATCATCCTCATCTAAATTTCATTCCCACTTATCTCTCCCTCTTTCTATCACTTCACTTCTGCTTTTCTCTTCCACTTTCCAATTTTAATTCCCACTTATCTCTCCCACTTTCTCTTGCTTAACTCTTTCTCCTTTTCCACTGATGAATCTTATTTTACAAATCCACTCCCCACTTTCGAAATGGAAAATTTTATTTGAAAATAAATAGTTCCCTTATTAGTCGATAGGCTATTTTGTTTGAAGTTTCCATTGGGATTTTCGTCAGTCCAACCATGAATTGGATTTTTCGGTGCTGGGTATTTCTCGAACGACAAAGACTTGAACATGATTTTTTGTGATGAAATGGATCTTCATAATTATGTGGGTTGGAGGTGGTGGAGTTGGTGTCCTCAATACAAAAAATCTAAGTGGTATGTGTTTGCTCGTAGGAGTGTTAATGCATTATGTCATTGTTTTATGATTGGGCCAAAATAAGTAAATGTGGGTGGATGAAGTAAATGAAAAATTGAGTGTTGGAGTGTGGGAGAGTATACTCTCATTAAGTTGTATTGTTGAAACAATGATTTTGGTGCTGGTTTGATAGAAAACTATTGTAAAATTCAGCTTTGTCAGTTGTTTGATAGCAGACTATTGTGCTATTTGTCAAAACCGTTTTCTGCTAGATTGAAAACTGTTTTTCTCCAAAATCTATAATTCCTTTTACATGAAGATTTTGCATAGATGATTAAATTTTTGTTCATTTCTTCTTGTTATATGTTTCTATGTTTGGCGTTACAACCATTTATGGATAAATTGTAGTTAAATATTCTTTCTTTCATCAAAAAACATGGTTAGGGTTAGTAATTTTCTCACCATTGTTTTATTGTTTTAGTTATCTCTATGAATCTATATGGTAAGTCATTTCATATGGGTATTCTGCATAGGTCATTAATTTATTGTTCATTTCTTCTCTCTTTATGTTTCTATCTTTGACGTTATACCCATTTTGGAGACTTCAAAGAGAATATCACTTTGTATGGATGGAGACATTACAATTAAATCTTCTTTCTTTCATCAAAAAACATGGGTAGGGTTAGTAATTTTTTTGTCATTGGTTTATTGTTCTAGTTATCTGTGTGCATCTGTATGGTAATTTCATATGGGTATTTTTCATAGGCGATTGATTTATTGTTCATGTCTTCTTGTTATATGTTTCTATCTTTGGAATTATACCTATTTTGGATATTTGAAAGAGATTATCGCTCTATATGGATGGAGAAATTATAGTTAGACCTTCTTTCTTTCGTAAGAAAATATGTTTAGGGTTAGTAAAAAAATTTGTTGTTGGTTTATCATTTCAGTTATCTTTGTGCATCTTTGGTGTTATACTAATTAACATAGGAGTAATTGCTGATTAATATATAAGCAATTTATTTGTTTTCACTTAGTTTATTGTTTTAGTTATCTCTATGCATCTTTCATTTATTTTTTGTAGTTATCTTTGTAGATCATTCATTCATTCTTTGGCACCAAGCCCAAATTAAATAAAATTGGTAAAACCAATGAGTTGCAATAGCTTGTAAAAAATACCTGTAACACGACAGGCTTAATCGATAAAATTTGAGTTGCATTAGCTCACACTAAAAATTCTAGACAAATAGAGAAATTGTAAAAGTGCTATTACATGACAAAACCTATTCATGGTTGGGCTGACGAAAATGCCATCAAAAACTTCAAACAAATAAATGGAAGAGATAAAAGAGATGTTAGAATGTAGTTCCTAGTGATGTAGTTGGAATTTTCAATGAAGCTTGTGGGGTTATACTCATTATTCCATGGTTGTTTGTGTTTTTTCATGAGAGTTTTAATGCATTATGATGTTTTTGTACGATGGGGCCGGATGAAGTAAATGCAATATTTAGTGTTGCATTGTGCGAAACTATACTTTGATTAATTTTTATTATCGAAAAAACCATTGTGGTGTTTTTTTCATAGCATATTGGAGGGTTTTAAAACTGTTGTTCTCCACAATCTGTAAGTCATTTTCCATGGGTGTTTTGCATAAATGATTTATTTATTGCTTTTGTTAAAACTGTTGTTCTTCAGAATTTGTGAGTCATTGTACATGGATGTTGGTTTCATAGAATATTGAAGGGTTTTACAACTATTATTTTCCACAATCTATAAGACATTTTACATGGGTGTTTTGCATAAATGATTTATTTATTGTTTATATTAAAATTGTCGTTCTTCAAAATCTGTAATTCATTTTACATGGGTGTTGCAGTGTGAGAAAGTATACTCTAAAGTGTGTCAGAAAATAAATATAAAGTTGAACAAATAAAACAACTATTGGAATAACACTAGAAATCTAACAAAGTATTAAATTCTCCAGGCTTATACATATATCGTATCAACTTGCAAAATCAATTATGTAGACCTAGTTCTTTATGGCAATACCTATTTTCTTTAGGCTATCACAACAATTATATGATGCCACAATCCTTGGAAAATTATTATAATGTCATAGGCTTAATTGTAAATTTGAATTGCATTGATTGGTATTAAATATTATACAATAAACAATTATGCAAAATACTGATGTAAGATGTGTTAATGTAGGTGATGGAACTTGTTAATAATGTGGGATGGTAGTGTATTATATGAATATGTTTCATTATGTTCTTTTTCACTCATTTGTTTCATGTTACTCACAACAAACTATTCTTGATTATATTCTTTTTTTTCAGTTCCCCATAACAAATTGTTGATTATCGTATTTTCCCTCTTCTATTCTCCATATCTAAAATTTATATTTACTATGGTTTTGATAACATATGTGACTTTCCTATGATTCTTATGTGTATTTGTAATAGGTGTTTTCCAATTTTTCTTTTTTCTTCTTGTTGTATCAATATGTTTCATGGTATTGTTTTTCCCTCAACTGTTTGAACTTACCCTTAACAAAGTGTTCTTCATGATATTCTTATTTCAAGTTCTCCATACTAAACTTCTCATTATCATACTTTTTCTATTCTATTCTCCATATTTTAACATTTTAATTAATGTGGGTTTCGAAAAATCTCTCATTGCCCTTTGATTGTTAAGTTTTTCTCTAATATGTCAGTGAAATGCATGTATAGATTTCAAAACCATAGGTAGCACCAAAGATGTCTCATCTGACAAGATAATATTTTTTTTTTGTTGACTGTTTGAACTTCTTATCAACAAAGTGTTCTTCATGGTATTCTTATTTCATGTTCCCCATACCAAACTATTCATTACCATAGTTTTCCTATTCTATTGTCCATGTTATAGAGTTTTTTTTAATGTGGGTTTTGAAACATCTCTCATTTTTCTTTGATTATTAAGGGTATGTGTTGGATCATCATGGAAAAAATAGGCCCTTGAGTGGCAAAAAAATTAGAAAAATTAGAGTTAGGTAACTTGACATAAAAATTTGAATAAGTTATCTATATTATTTCATTAATATGTAAGAATAGAATTTGTAGAAAATTGAATGTACTTTCTAAATTACAGGTTTATTTACAAAAAAATAAAATCTATTTGGTGAAAATTTGAAATTTCAATACATTAGTACTTAAATTTTAGGGAAAAAATAAGAATTAGGTGTCTGTGTGACCACCCTAACAACATTAAAATGATAATATTTTCTTATAAGATTTCAGATATAAGTAGAGGACTCATTTACAAATGTGATGCATATTTTTTTGTAATTTGTTTCTAGGTAAATAACTAATTATAATTTTTTTATGACAAATTTAAAAAAATATAAAGACTCATATGTCTGACCACCTTAACTTGGTCAAAAATTCATGAAATTCATTTTTTTATTTTTTAATCTGATATTATGTGAAGCATAGAATGTGACGCATGTTTTTTATTCAAAAAATATGATACCATTTGAAAGCTATAGATGTTTTTTAATCAACCTAAAAATTAGGAATTTAGTTGTAATTCAATATTATAATAATTATTTATTAAATTAAAATTAAAGAATAATTCATATTGGTGGAAATTTGAGAATCTCCTTTAAAAACCCTTTTCGATTCATCAATTTTGGGTAAAAACAAAGTCGTCGGCCACATACCCATCATATTGCCATGTTTTTGCCCATCATGATCCTAGACATACCCTTAAGTGTTTTTATAATAGGTCAGTGAAATTCATGTATAGATAATTTGAGCTTGCAACATATTCCTACTTACCATAAATTCTATCGATTTCTTCGCATTCTGTAGCAACAAATCCTATGTGCCTTGAATTCTATCACTATCTAGACAAGGTGTAAGATCAAATTCTATGTGACATTTGGTCTGTCAATTCAAAATTCAAGCTATATTATTTCCTAGTAAATATTATAGGCATAATAGGGAAATTATAAAACAACTATTAGAAAAACACTTAAGAATCATAGGTAGCGCCAGAGATGTCCTGTCTGGTAGGAAGGTATTGTTTATTGCATCACTATTTGAACTCCCCATTAACAAAGTGTGTTTTATGATATTATTATTGCTAGTTTTCCATACCAAATTGTTCATTTTCATACTCTTCTTGTTCTATTGTCCATATTTTAATGTTCTATTTAATGTTGGTTTTGAAACATCCCTCATTTTCCTCTCATTCTTAAGTGTTTTTCTATAATAACCCTCCATTTTGTCCTTTTGATTGAACAATGTTATGCTCAATTACGTTGTACTTTTTGTTAGTACCTTGACAATGATACTCGGTTTCTATTTGATCGCTATCTATAAAGCGATGTTAATGTTTTCTTTTGATGGGATGGTATTTTAATATAATGTTATCTTTATGTCATATTTTGAATTAACATTATGGATGTTTGAATTAAAGATGTTTTATGATTTCAATTATATTAGTGTGTTAGATTTGTCAGTTAGTACTATTGTATTGGTGAAGAGGACGGTATTGCATCACTTGCTTGCAAGTGCCCTACGATTCTGAGATTTCCTCTTCACGGTGTGCCTTATTTGTGACATATTATTGCATGTGGATATACTCTTTGTTCGCAGGTTCATAGGTACAAGACATCGACTCCACCTGGTTTCACATGTTTGAGCATGTCCAATGCCAAACAGTATTTGATTGGGTGATAGTAGTTAGGTTTTTCGTGCCAAGTCTTCACCCTAGTCCAAGTATGTCATCAGGTGTTTGTCGAATTGTATTGCTTTGAATATTGTTTCCTCTCTCTGATTATTTAATTGCAGTTGAAAGGGTAATTAAATGGCTTTATGTATTTAAGACGTTGATTTAAATTAATCTCGTTATAATGTGGAAAATGTTATTTAAAGTTATTAATAAAATAGTTTAATCTTGGATTAGATTTATTTTATTGAATTAATTAAATTAATTAATTTGAATTAAGCAATTCATTTTGGAAATTATTAGATATTTTGTTGAAATTGAAAAATAAGAAAAATGATTTAAAAGTCAAATTAGGAAATTTGAATTAAAAAAAAAATGAAATTAGAGATATTTTACATTTCTTTTTTCTGAAATTGATGAGGGTGGTTGCACTGATATTTTGGAGATATTTTGGGATTTTTCATTATTATGGAATTTTTCTTCACAATTTTGGAGGATGGAAATTTTGGAAAATTGAAAAAATAGAGGGAGGAAGAATTGTTGCATTTTTGTGGGTTTTGGATTGAAGCTGCAAAAATTTGTGGAACTGGATTTGTAAGCAAGGTTGGAAGCTAAGCATCTTCTGGACCTCCCCAAATTCAAAATACCAAGTTCATGTTATTTAATTGTTTATTGAATTTGAAAAGATTAGTGTTTTGAAATTGTTGTTTGCAAAATTCATTGTTTGAAAACTCAAATGAAATTATGTTTAAAAATAGAAAACCCATGTTGAAATTTTGAGTTTCTTTGCAAAAATCCCTTATTTGGAAAAATATTTTTGCAAGAAAAAACTTGGTGTTCTTGGCTAGAAATTATAATTTGAGTGTTATTTCCTTAATTAATTTTGTTAATTCCTTGTGAATATATAAATATATATCCATATGTATATATATATATATATATATATATATATATATATCTTATGGTTTGGATTGTGAAGCAAAAGGCTCTATTTTTTTTATTTTTTTTAAAAAGGAAAATTGGATTTTAGAAAAGAATCCACAAGGATAAATACATTATAAAAAAAATTTAAAAAAAATTAATAAAAATGAAGTTTGGGAGGTCACTAGGGGCTTGACCCCCACCACGCCCCATGAGAGGTGAGTGGAGGGTGCTATGTCCAGCATGCTCCCCACACACCTTGCGGTCAGCGCTTATGCAGCCACCACCGCCGGTAGTGGTTAGCTGTGCTAACCATAGCCGCGCCACCCGCAAGGGTGGACGACTATGCTTGGCAGAGTCACCACCGCCGGGGGCGGAGGGGAGGGGGCTGTGTAAGCCACAGATGCCCTACAAAAAACTCTCGCCCTTGTTTCAATGCCGCCCCTGCAACAGATCCATGCGACCATGGGAAAAACCACATCCACACATTCCAAAAGAAACATCGTCGCTAAGTGCGGCCAACCCTAAAAGAGGCACGCAACCTGAGGCATACTTTTGGGTTTTTATTTAAAAAGAAAAAAATCAAAGAAATAAATAAAATATGTTTAATATTTTTATATTATATTTATATAATATTAAATATTAATATATATTAAAAATGATAAAATATATATCAATGTTTAATATTTTATTATATAATATTGAATATTATTATATATAGGATTTAATTGATTTAATATGTATAGTTTTAAAATATACATATATTATAGCATTGAGTAAATAATTTGATTTAATATAATGGAGTAAATTTAAATGTTGTGCTTTTAGTCGAATTGATAAAAAAAATTTAAAGAAAATTTGTATTGAAAAAGATAAATATTATATTTGAAGGTATTATGTTTTTATAACGAGACTAGTTGACTTTAAATTATTTTAATTTGCAAATGAGATATGATGACTTTAAAACGTTATTTTCTGAATGGTGGAAATAAATTGTTATTTTATATTTATTAAAATCAATTAGAGTATGTGATAGTGGATTCAAATTTCATTCTTGTCCAATGGAGTTGTTATTCTATTATGTTGCATTAAGGCAATAAAGTACTAAAGGTTTATTTTATTTTAATTACAAGCAATTAAAGATGGAACATTTGATTCAAAATTTATGCTTATGTCTGCAAGAGACATTATTATATTAATTTTATTATGAAAATAATCTATGGAATTTTATCAAAAGATTTGGATTTAGGAAATCCGAAGCAGGTTAATTCTTGATTGATCGCTTGTTTGAATCTAAGTCTTTGGTATCGCCTTGGGGAAATTTGTTCAGTCCAAGTTAACAAGTCTTTGAGATGGAGTTTTCCATTATGTGGGTTGTCATTGTGATGTCAACCTATTGTGAATTCTCTTGGGTAGTGCATGAGGTTATGTCTATGTTAGTACCCGGTTTTCACGAACAGGAATGTTGTGCCTCCTTGGTTTGGGAGAGGATTTCGTGAGTCATGCCTCCTTGTCACGAATGACTTTCTTACCTTGTTACCTCTAGTGTTTGGAGAGGGTTTGAACTTAGGTTGCCTCCTATGAAAGGAGTGGTCATGGTATCTTGTTGTTGCACTTTGTTACCCTTGGAGTTTGGATGGTATGTGTGTTGTCAAGAAGAAGAGTGGCTTCCATAGGAGTCAGAGCCCAAAGAGGTAAACTGGGAAACCTTTAGAGGTGGTTTAATCAAGTGATAACTAAAACAAAACTTAGAAGATTAGATGGTACTTCAGACTAATCAACATAATTATGCCTCACTCATAGACAGAAGGGCTTGTTTAGACTTGGGATGAGTGGGAAGGCCTGGAATGGCAAGGTCATCTATCTTGTCTGTACGAAAGGTATTTGATTCCACATGAGTGAGTATGGGGGTCGAGATTTCGTTGAGGCCACCAGGATAATGCTTAGTGGGTGTCGGAGCCTATGCAGAATCGTAGAGGATAACCCATGATGAGTTGTGTGATGACACTCTGTCTAAGACAATTATCGGTATTTGATTTTGTGGGTATGGTTTCCTTAACATACCTAATGTGACCATATGTTGTATTGGTTCTATGTGTATGGTTCCCATAACATACTTTATCCATTTTTTTCTTGGAAGCAATGTGGGCATGTAGAGTTGTATTAGTGTTGTACTTGCATGGTATATGAGTTGTACTTGTGTTGTACATGTATTTGGTTGTCCCAGTTGGTTTAGTTATGTCTTAGCTTATGTCTAGAGGTATATGGTCTTGGCTATGATTCCTTGTTACTATTTCCTAGCACGGGGGGTGGCCCTTTGGTTTCCACTTAGTTGGGTGGCGTGCACCTAAATCCATTAGGCTTTCTTCATGTTCATGTGGATGAGACTTCCAGTTGGAGAACTTGTTGGATTCAGTATCAGTTCTTGCTTTGTTCATTTCTGATGATCTTGTATTATTTTACCCCTCTATTGTTATCGAGGTGGAAGTTGTAATTGTAATTATGTTTATTGGATTTGCCTCATTCAGGGAATGAGTTTTGTAACCTTATTGAGTAATGAATAGTTTAATGAAATGGAAAGTTATCTTTATGCTTGTTATAAATTATCTTAATTGGAATGTATGTGTTTAATTATTATCTAAATATTTGACATGGTTTAAATTCATTTTTTTTGTTGAGGTTCTATTTAACCTCTGTCTCATAACCTTAGAGGTTGTTGGCAATGGGTAGTGAACTTGCTTAATTGTTCTTAATCAAAAAAAAAATTAGTATGTTTAAGTAGTTGTTTGCAACTTCCTCTAGGGTTGCGTGGTGGGGCATTACACATGGTATCAAAGCCTAGGTTTAAACACTAGGTACTCTAGGATTATGATGGAGCCATTAAGCTTTTAGTTGTGTAGGCTTTTAATTTGTGTACCTTGCCTAATACTTTGGAGTGTCTGTGCAGAATAATGCCTCCCAGACATGGAAGAGGTAGAGGGCATGGATGTGGTTGTATAGGTGATCATGGTGGGAGTCAACATGACTCTCCTTCTCATGTATCAGTTGTTCTTGACCATGAAGAAGCTCAGGCATCTCAGAATGCACCAAGGGTTAGGGATTTTCAACAGGATCCACCAAGGATTGAGGCTATGTGTAGAGTGCTTGAGGATGCTTTGGAACTCCTTGGCCTGAGGCAAGTAGAGGTTTAGATTAACCCTGTGGTGATGGAAGCTCCACCCCAGTCTGAGTCACACATGAGGGACCTGCTTAGGGGGCACCCTCCATTATATGATGGATCTGGTATGGGTTTAGAGGCTAAGACCTCACTTATAGACCTGGATAGGTGTTTTTCCATGCATCCGTGTGGCAGTAACACAAGAGCCTGTTTTTCCATTATGTAGCTGAGGGGGTTTGCATCCACTTGGTAGAGGCTAGAGGAGTAGAAGCTCCATATCAACATTCACACAGCATCTTGGGATATCTTCTTAGAGAGATTCAAAGCTCAGTTCTTATCTGAGCATTGGCATCAACGTCAAGGTGACAAGTTCCATGCTTTGTGTCAGATGGCATTATTTGTTGAGCAATATGAGTGACACTTTTATGAGCTCAAACAATATGCAGGTATTGGTGACAATAAGAGCATGTTAGTGCACCATTTTTTCAGGGGCTTAAATTCCCGTCTCAGTGGTGGTGTGAGGGTTTTCAAACCCAAGACCATGGATATCGCAGTAGAGAAAGCACGCATTATTAAGGAGAATCTGAGTATGGAACTTGGAGGTCACATAGGAGTGTAGGTTGGTAGTAGTGTAACAGTAGGATCTAGTGCTAGAGGAGGGTAGCCTTAGGAAGGTGCACCTTCTCGATCTCTGCAAGGACCATCTTAGAGTGGTCAGCAGTAGGAGAGTGCACTTGGGAAGTGTAAGGACTCTCAGCCTTGTGACGATGATGGTGGTTCTTCACATAGGAGGAACAGGAACTGGAGGCATGTCAAACATTTCAGCTATGATCAGTTAGCTCAGGGTTCATAGTCTACCTTCAGAGATAGTGCACAATAGTCTAGTGCACCATCTGGAGGTAGAGGTTATGGTAGAGGTACAAGATGTTTTTCTTGTGGCCAATAGGGACACATAGCTAGAATGTGTCCCAATAGGGGCACATCTGAGTTTTCTTAGGGACCAACAACATCTAAGCCGACAGTTGGTGATACAGGTACATCTCATCGAGCTTATGTTGCGGTTGATAGCTATTAGCCTAGGTATCAAGGATTTGTCGTTGAGACTTTTGGGATTGGTCATCCAGTGCAGGATGCTCGGCCTCAAGGGTCGAGGTTTTGATTTGGTGCATTATGTGTGAGGGAGTTATATCCCTACTTGTTTGTAGGCTTCCAAGAGTAAGCCTAACACTAAGCGGGGAGGATGTAATACCCCTCCGTTTTGTCCTTTTGATTGAACAGTGTTATGCTCTGTTATGTTGTACTTTTTGTTAGTACCTTGACTATGGTACTCGGCTTCTATTTGATCACTATCTATAAAGCTATGTTAATGTTATCTTTTGATGGAATGGTATTTTAATATGATGTTATCATTATGTCATGTTTTGAATTAACATTATGGATGTTCGAATTAAAGATGTTTTATGCTTTGCATTATATTAGTATGTTAGATTTGTCAGTTAGTACTACTGTATTGGTGAAGAGGATGGTGTCGCATCACTTGCTTGCGAGTGCCCTACGATGCTGAGATTTCCTCTTCATGGTGTGTCTTATTTGTGACATATATTTGCATGTGGATATACTCTTTGTTTGTAGGTTGACAAGTACAAGACATTGACTCCACCTGGTTTCATAGGTTTGAGCATGTCCAATGCCCAATGATATTCGATTAGGAGATAGTAGCTAGGTTTTCCATGCCAAGTTGACACCCTAGTCCAAGTATGTCGTCAGGTGTTTGTTGGGTTACGTTGCTTTGAATATTGTTCCCTCTCTCTGATTATTTAATTGCAATTGAAAGGGTAAATAAATGGCTTTATGTATTTAAGAGGTTGATTTAAATTAATCTAGTTATAATGTGGATAATGTTATTTAAAGTTATTAATTAATTTAATTTAATTAATAAAATAGTTTAATCTTGGATTAGATTTCTTTTATTGAATTAATTAAATCAATTAATTTGAATTAAGCAATTCATTTTGGAAATTATTGGATATTTTGTTGAAATTGAAAAGTAAGAAAAATGATTTAAAAGTCAAATTAGGAAATTTGAATTCAAAAAAAATTAAAATTAGAGATATTTTACATTTCTGTTTTCTGAAATTGATGAGGGTGGTTCCACTGATATTTTGGGATTTTCATTATTATGGAATTTTTCTTCACAATTTTGGAGGATGAAAATTTTGGAAAATTGAAAAAATAGAGGGAGGAAGAATTGTTTCATTTTTGTGGGTTTTGGATTGAAGCTGCAAAAATTTTTGAAACTGGATTTGGAAGCAAGGTTGGAAGCTAAGCATCTTTTGGACCTCCTCAAATTCAAAATACCAAGTTCATGTTATTTAATTGTTTATTGAATTTGAAAAGATTCATGTTTTGAAATTGTTGTTTGCAAAATTTATTGTTTGAAAACTCAAATGAAATTATGTTTAAAAATAGAAAACCTATCTCGAAATCTGAGTTTGTTTGCAAAAATCCCTTCTTTGGAAAAATATTTCTTCAAGAAAAAACTTGGTGTTCTTGGCTGAAAATTATAATTTTTGTGTTATTTCCTCAATTAATTATGTTAATTCCTTGTGAATATATAAATATATATATATATATATATATATATATATATATATATATATATATATATATATATTAAAAAAGGAAAATCGAATTTTAGAAAAAAATCCACAAGGATAAAAATACTATAAAAAAAATAAAAAGTTAATGAAAATGAAATTGGGGAGGTCCCTAGGGGCTCGACACCCACCGTGCCCCATGAGAGGCGGGTGTAGGGAGCCGCGCCGAGTGAAATCCCCACACACCCCATGACTGGCACTTACATAGCCACCACCGTTGGGCCGCGCCACCCGCAAGGGTGGATGGTTGTGCTTGGCACAGTCGTCGTTGTCGAGGGGGCCGGTAGTGTAAGCCACCAACGCCCTGCAAAAGACCCCCGCCCTTGTTTAAACTCCATCCCTACAATAGATCCACATGACCATGGGAAAAATCACAGTTGCACATTCCAAAAGAAACACCGACCCTAAGCGCGACCAAACCTAAAAGAGGCGTGCGGCTCAAGGCATACTTTTGGGTTTTTATTTAAAAAGAAAAAAATCAAAGAAATAACTAAAATATGTTCAATATTTTTATATTATATTTGTATAATATTAAATATTAATATATATTAAAAAATGATAAAATATATATTAATGTTTAATATTTTATTATTTAATATTAAATATTATTATATATAGGATTTAATTGATTTAATATGTATAGTTTTAAAATATACATATATTATAGCATTGAGTAAATAATTTGATTTAATATAATGTAGTAAATTTAAATGTTTTGCTTTTAGTCAAATTGATGAAATTTTTGTATAGAAAATTTGTTTTGAAAAAGATAAATATTATATTTTAAGGTATTATGTTTTTATAACGAGACTAGTTGACTTTCAATTATTTTCATTTGCAAATGATATATGATGACTTTAAAATGTTATTTTCTGAATGGTGGAAATAAATTGTTATTTAATATTTATTAGAATCAGTTAGAGTATGTGATAGTGGATTCAAATTCCGTTCTTGTCCAATGGAGTCATTATTCTATTATGTTGCATTAAGGCAATAAAGTACTAAAGGTTTATTCTATTTTAATTACAAGCAATTAAAGATCGAACATTTGATTCAAAATTTATGCTTATGTTTGCAAGAGACATTATTATATTAATTTTATTATGGCAATAATCTATGGAATTTTATCAAAAGAATTGGATTTAGGAAATCCAAAACAGGTTAATTCCTAATTGATTGCTTGTTTGAATCTGAGTCTTTGTTAGCACCTTGGGGAAATTTGTTCAGTCGGGGTTAACAAGTCTTCCAGATGGGGTTTTTCGTTATGTGGGTTGTCGTTGTGATGTCAACCTATTGTGAATTCTCTTGGGTAGTGCATGAGGTTATGTCTATGTTAGTACCCAGTTTTCATGAATGGGAATGTTGTGCCTCCTTGGTTTGGGAGTGGATTTCGTGAGTGGTGCCTTCTTGTTAGGCGTGACTTTGTTACCTTGTTACCTCTACTGTTTGGAGAGGGTTTGAACTTAGGTTGCCTCCTGTGAAAGGATTGGTTGTGGTAACTTGTCTTTTAACTTTGTTACCCTTGGAGTTTCGATGGTATGTGTGTTGTCAAGTAGAAGAGTGGCTTTCGTAGGAGCAAGAGCCCAAAGAGGTAAACCTGGAAACCTTCGGAGGTGGTTTAATCAAGTGATAACTAAAACAAAACTTAGAAGATTAGGTGGTACTTCACACTAATGTCAAGGTCATCTATCTTGTCTGTATGAAAGGTATTTGATTCCGCATAAGTGAGTATGGGGGCCGAGATTTCGTTGAGGCCACCAAGATAACCCTTAGTGGGGGCCATAGCCTATGAAGAATCCCAGAGGACAACCCATGATGAGTTGTGTGATGACACTCAATCTAAGACAACTGTCAGTATTTGATTTTGTAGGTATGGTTTTCTTAACATACCTTATGTGACCATAGTTGGTACTGGTTCTATGTGTATGGTTCTCGTAACATACTTGATCCACTTTATTTCTGGAAGCAATGTGGCCATGTAGAGTTGTACTGGTGTTGTAATTGCATGGTATATGAGTTGTACTTGTGTTTTACATTTATTTGGTTGTGCTAGTTGGTTCAATTATGTTTTAGCCTATGTCTAGAGGTAGATGGTCTTGGCTAGGATTCCTTGTTACTATCTCCTAGCACAAGGGGTGGGGCTTTGGGTTCCACTTGGTTGGGTGGCGTGCACCTAAACCTGTTGGGATTTCTTCATGTTCATGTGGATGAGATTTATAGTTGGAGAGCATGTTGGATTAAGTATCAGTTCTTGCTTTAGTTCATTTCTAATGATCTTGTAATATTTTACCCCTCACTTGTTATCCAAGTGGAAGTTGTAATTGTAATTATGTTTATTGGATTTGCCTCATTTAGGGAATGAATGTTGTAACCTTATTGATTAATGAATGGTTTAATGAAATGGAAAGTTATCTTTATGCTTCTTATAAATTATCTTAATTGGAATGTATGTGTTTAATTATTATCTAAATATTTGACATGGTTTCAATTCATTTTTTTTTTTTTTGAGGTTCAATTTAACCTATGTCTCGTAACCTTAGAGGTTGTTGGCAATGGGTAGTGAACTTTCTTAATTGTTCTTAATCAAAAAAAAAAATAGTTTGTTTAAGTAGTTGTTTGCAACTTCCTCTAGGGTTGCGTGGTGGTGCGTTACACATGGTATCAAAGCTTAGGTTTAAACACTAGGTACTCTAGGATTATGATGGAGCCATTAAGCTTTTAGTTGTGTAGGCTTTTAATTTGTGTACCTTGCCTAATACTTTGGAGTGTCTGTGCAGAATAATGCCTCCCAGACATGGAAGAGGTAGAGGGCATGGATGTGGTTGTATAGGTGATCATGGTGGGAGTCAACATGACTCTCCTTGTCGTATATCAGTTGTTCTTGACCAGGAAGAATCTCAAACATCTCAGAATGCACGAGGGGTCAGGGATCGTTAGTAGGATCTAGCAAGGATTGAGGCTATGCGTAGAGCACTTGAGGATGCTTTGGCACTCCTTGGCCCGAGGTGGGTAGAGGTTTAGGTTAACCTTGTGGTGAGGGAAGCTCCACCCTAGTCTGAGTCACACATGAGGGACCTGCTTAGGGGGCACCCTCCATTATATGATGGATTTGGTACAGTTTTAGAGGCCGAGACCTGGCTTATAGACCTGGATAGGTGTTTTTCCGTGCATCCATATGGCAGTAACACTAGACTAGAGCTCGTTATGCCATTATGTAGTTGAGAGGGTTTGCATCCACTTAGTGGAGGCTAGAGGAGAAAAATTTTTCAGCTATGATCAGTCAGCTCAGGGTTCACAGTCTACCTTCAGGGATAGTGCACAATAGTCTAGCGCACCATCTGGAAGTAGAGGTTATGGCAGAGGTACATGATGTTTTACTTGTGGCCAATAGGGTCACATAGTTAGAATGTGTCCCAAGAGGGGAAAGTCTGAGTTTTCTCAAGGACCAGCAACATCTGAGCCGACAATCGGTGATGCAGGTAGATCTCATCGAGCTTATGTTGCAGTTGATAATCGCCAACCTGGGTATCAACGAGCTATCGTTGAGACTTTTGGGGTTGGTCGTCCAGTGCAAGATGCTCGACCTCAGGGGTCGAGGTTTTGATTTGGTGCATTATGTGTGAGGGTGGTATATCCCTACTTGTTTGTAGGCTTCCAGGAGTAAGTCTAACCCTAGGAGGGAAGATGTAATATCCCTCTGTTTTGTCCTTTTGATTGAACAGTGTTATGGTCTATTATGTTGTACTTTTTGTTAGTATCTTTACTATGGTACTCGGCTTCTATTTGATCACTATCTATAAAGCGACGTTAATATTATCTTTTGATGGGATTGTATTTTAATATGATGTTATCTTTATGACATGTTTTGAATTAACTTTATGGATGTTTGAACTAGAGATGTTTTATGCTTTAAATTATATTAGTATGTTAGATTTGTCAATTAGTACTAGTGTATTGGTGAAAAGGATGGTATCACATCACTCACTTGCAAGTGCCCTAGGATGCTATGATGTGACGTATTTTTGCATGTGGATATACTCTTTGTTCGCAGGTTGACAGTTACAAGACATCGATTCCACCTAGTTTCACAGGTTTGAGCATGTCCAATGCCCAATGGTATTCGATTGGGAGATAGTAGCTAGGTTTTCCATGCCAAGTTGTCACCCTAGTCCAAGTATGTCATCAGGTGTTTGTTAGGTTGTGTTGCTTTGAATATTGTTCCCTCTCTCTGATTATTTAATTGCAATTGAATGGGTAATTAAATGGCTTTATGTATTTAAGAGGTTGATTTAAATTAATTTGGTTATAATGTGGAAAATGTTATTTAAAGTTATTAATTAATTTAATTTAATTAATAAAATAGTTTAATCTTAGATTAGATTTATTTTATTGAATTAATTAAATTAATTAATTCAAATTGAGCAATTCATTTCGGAAATTATTGGATATTTTGTTGAAATTGAAAAATAAGAAAAATAATTTAAAAGTCAAATTAGGAAATTTGAATTCAAAAAAAATTGAAATTAGAGATATTGTACATTTTTGTTTTCTGAAATTGATGAAGGTGGTTGCACTGATATTTTGGAGATATTTTGGGATTTTCATTATTATGGAATTTTTCTTCACAATTTTGGAGGATGAAAATTTTGGAAAATTGAAAAAATAGAGGGAGGAAAAATTGTTTCATTTTTGTGGGTTTTGGATTGAAGCTACAAAAATTTGTGGAACTGGATTTGGAAGCAAGGTTGGAAGCTAAGCATCTTCTAGACCTCCTCAAATTCAAAATACCAGGTTCATGTTATTTAATTGTTTATTGAATTTGAAAAGATTCATGTTTTGAAATTGTTGTTTGCAAAATTCATTGTTTGAAAACTCAAATGAAATTATGTTTAAAAATAGAAAACCCATTTTGAAATCTGAGTTTGTTTGCAAAAATCACTTCTTTGGAAAAATATTTTTTCAAGAAAAAACTTGGTGTTCTTGGCTGGAAATTATAATTTGAGTGTTATTTCCTCAATTAATAATGTTAATTCCTTGTGAATATATATATATATATATGTGTATATATATACATATATATATGTGTGTATATATATATATATATGTGTATATATATATATATATATATATGTGTATATATATATATATATATTATCTATCTCTTCTATTTTGGATTGTGAAGCAAAAGCCTCTATTTTTTTTTTTAAAAAGAAAAGAAAGGAAAATCAGATTTTAGAAAAAATCCACAGGGATAAAAATATTATCAAAAAATAAAATAAAAAATAATAAAAATAAAGTTGGGGTGGTCATTAGGGGCTTGACCCCCACCGCGCCCCATGAGAGGCGAGTGAAGGGAGCCGCGCCCAGTGTGCTCCCACACTCGCCGCGGTCGGCGCTTACGTAGCCGCCACCACCGTCGGTGGTCGGCTGTCCTAAGCACAGTCGTGCCACCCGCAAGGGTGGATGGATGTGATTGGCACACTCGTCGCCACCGATGCCCTCTAGAAAACCCCCAGCTTTTTTTAAATGCTGCCATTGTAATAGATCTGCATGGCCCTAGGAAAAACCGTGATCGTCTATTCCAAAAGACACGTCAGCCCTAAGCGTGACCAACCCTAAAAGAGGCATGCAGCCCGAGGCATACTTTTGGGTTTTTATTTAAAAAGAAAAAAATCAAATAAATAAATAAAATATGTTTAATATTTTAATATTATATTTGTATAATATTAAAAATGATAAAATATATATTAATGTTTAATATTTATTATATAATATTAAATATTATTATATATAGGATTTAATTGATTAAATATGTATAGTTTTAAAATATACATATATTATAGCATTGATTAAATAATTTGATTTAATATAATGGAGTAAACTTAAATGTTGTGCTTTTAGTCTAATTGATGAAAATTTTTTATAGAGAATTTGTATTGAAAAAGATAAATATTATATTTGAAGGTATTATGTTTTTATAATGAGACTAGTTGAATTTAAATTATTTTAATTTGCAAATGAGATATGATGACTTTAAAACATTATTTTCTGAATGGTGGAAATGAATTGTTATTTTATATTTATTTAAATCAGTTAGAGTATGTGATAGTGGATTCAAATTTCGTTCTTGTCCAATGGAGTCGTTATTCTTTTATTTTGCATTAAGGAAATAAAGTACTAAAGGTTTATTTTATTTTAATTACAAGCAATTAAAGATGGAACATTTGATTCAAAATTTATGCTTATGTCTGCAAGAGATATTATTATATATTAATTTTATTATGTAAATAATCTATGGAATTTTATCAAAAGAATTCGATTTAGGAAATCCGAAGCAGGTTAATTCTTGATTGATTGCTTGTTTGAATCTGATTCTTTGTTATCGCCTTGGGGAAATTTGTTTAGTCGGGGTTAACAAGTCTTTGAGATGGGGTTTTCTGTTATGTGGGTTGTTGTTGTGATGTCAACCTGTTGTGAATTCTCTTGGGTAGTGCATAAGGTTATGTCTATGTTAGTACCCGGTTTTCACGAACAGGAATGTTGTGCCTCCTTGGTTTGGGAGTGGATTTCATGAGTGGTGCCTCCTTGTTAGGCATGAATTTATTACCTTGTTACCTCCAGTGTTTGGAGAGGGTTTAAACTTAGGTTGCCTCCTCTAAAAAGAGGGTCATCGTATCTGGTTGTTTCACTTTTTTACCCTTGGAGTTTGGATGGTATGTTTGTTGCCAAGTAGAAGAGTGGCTTCCGTAGGAGCCAGAGCCCAAAGAGGTAAAATGGGAAACATTTGGAGGGCTTTTAATCAAGTGATAACTAAAATAAAACTTAGAAGATTAGGTGGTACTTCACACTAATCAAGATAATTATGCCTCACTCATAGACACAAGGGCTCGTTTAGACTTAGGATGAGTGGGAAGGCCTGGAATGGCAAGGTCATCTATCTTGTCTATATGAAAGGTATTTGATTCTGCATGAGTGAGTATGGGGGCCGGGATTCATTTAAGGCCACCAGGATAATCCTTAGGGGGGGCCGAAGCCTATGAAGAATCCCAGAGGACAACCCATGACAAGCTATGTGATGACACTCTGTCTAAGACAACTGTCTGTATTTGATTTTGTGGGTATGGTTTCTTAACATACCTGATGTGACCATAGTTGGTATTGGTTCAATGTGTATGGTTATCGTAACATACTTGATCTGCTTTATTTATGGAAGCAATGTGGCCATGTAGAGTTGTACTGGTGTTGTACTTGTGTGGTATGTGAGTTGTACTTGTGTTGTACATGTCTTTGGTTGTGCCAGTTGGTTCAGTTATGTTTTAGCCTGTGTCTAGAGGTAGATGGTCTTGGCTAGGATTCCTTGTTACTATCTCCTAGCACGGGGGGTGGGGCTTTGGGTTCCACTTGGCTGGGTGGCGTGTACCTAAATCCGTTGGGATTTATTCATGTTCATGTGGACGAGACTTCCAATTGTAGAGCTCATTGGATTTAGTATCAGTTCTTTCTTTAGTTCATTTCTAATGATCTTGTATTATTTTACCCCTCAGTTGTTATCGAGGTGGAAGTTGTAATTGTAATTATGTTTATTGGATTTGCCTCATTCAGGGAATGAGTGTTGTAACCTTATTGAGTAATGAATGGTTTAATGAAATGGAAAGTTATCATTATGCTTGTTATAAATTATCTTAATTGGAATGTATGTGTTTAATTATTATCAAAATATTTGACATGGTTTAAATTCATGTTTGAGGTTCTATTCAACCTCTGTCTCGTAAACTTAGAGGTTGTTGGCAATGGGTAGTGAACTTGCTTAATTGTTCTTAATCAAAAAAAAAAATAGTCTTTTTAAGTAGTTGTTTTGCAACTTCCTCTAGGGTTGTGTGGCGAGGCAGTACATTTTCTAACAAGTTAGTGAAATGCATGTATAGGTTTGAGTTTGTAGCATATTTTTTCTTACCAATAATTCTATGGATGTCTCGACAAGGTGTAACAACAAGTTCTATGTAATGGTTGGCTTGTCAATTAAAAATTCAAGCTACATTATTGCCCCTGAAATATTATAGAAAAAATAGGGAAATTGTAAAATAGTTATTAGAAAAACACTTAAAAATCATAGGTAATGTAGGAGATGTCTCGGCTAGCGGGCTACTTGTTTCAAGTTTCCATTAGGATCTCATCCAACTCAACTGTTAATTTGATTTTCCTATGTCGGAGATGTCCCAACCAGTGGTTCCTTGAATGGGTTTTGGGGTGGTGATGTGGAGCTTGGTAATTAGATGGGTTGTTGGTGGTGGAGTCGGTGTCCCTGATACACATAAGCTCAATGGATAAAATTGAGATGTTTAGAACACAAATTTAATTGTTCAATGTGTATACAATATTCATAGTTCCATAATGAATCTCTTGGTAGTACAACTGAATCTATATATTTTTTGTCGTATATTGTGGACTATACTTTCCCACATTGAAAAATTGAATATTGCATTTAGTTGTTGGTGTGACAAATTGGAAGGTTTTAAAATTGTGTTTCTCTAAAATTTGTATCTCATTTTACATGGATGTTTTGCATAAATGATATATATATATATATATACACACACATATATATGCATATATCAAAAATTTGAGCTCCATTATTTAACACAAAATATCGTAGAGAAATAGGAAAATTGTAAAAGATCTATTACCAAAACACTGAAGAATCACATACGTCTTATTCTTAAGTATTATTGTAATACCTCTTACAACTATTACATAGACTGCTTGAAGCTTCTTATAATAAATTTAAATGTTATTATAATAAAGTGTTTAACTGTTGTGGTTATTATGTTTGTATGGAACATGTTATATGTCTTATATCAGTATGTTTCACGATATTTGTACTTGTGAATCTATTTGAATTTTACCATAAAAAACTATTCTTCATGTTATTCTTTTACCCAGTTCTTGATAAAAAAACTCTAGATATTGTAAGACCCCTCCGTTTTGCTCTTTTGATCGAACAGTGTTCTATTTGATTATGTGGTACTTTCTGTTTGCACTTTGATTTAGAAATCAATTGTTATTTGATCGTTATATGTAAAGTTATGCGAATGGTATATTTTAGTGTGATGGTGTATTCTTCTGATGTTATCATTATGTCATGCTTTGGATTAGCATAGTGGATAATTGAATTGATGATGTTTATGCTTTTGATCATATTAATGATGTTAGATTCGTCAGTCAGTGATACTATATTGGTGAAGGGGAAGGATAGCATCACTCACTTGTGAGCGCCCTACAATCGTATGATTTCCTCTTCACGGTGTCTATTTTATGTTCATATTATATGTTGCTAGTTACTTGATTTGCAGGTTGATAGGTATAGGACATCGACTCCACCTAGTTTCACAGGTGAGAGCATGTTCAATACCCAATGGTATTCGATTGGGAGATAGTAGCTAGGTTTACATGCCAAGTTGTCACCCTAGTCCTTGTATGTTGTCAGTTGTTTGTCAGGTTGTGTTGCTTTGGTTTTTGTGCTCTCTCTTCGTTATTTAAATGGGTGATTTAAATGGCTTAATGTATTTAAGTTGTGGATTAATGTATTCTAGGATTATGTTGAAATGTAATTGATTTTATTATTAATTTAATTTAATTAATAAATAATTTAATCATTGATTAAATCTATTTATTAATTAATTAAATTTATGATGTTGAAAGGATCTAATTTATGTATGTTGAGTTATTGTGTTATTCGTTGAATTTGAAAATTGGTATTTAAACAAATTAGAAAAAGGATTTAAAAGTCAATTTGAAAGTTTGAAATTCAAAATTAAAGAAATTAGATATTTATCTTATTTTCTGTTTTGAAGAAGTTATGAGGGGGTTGTTGGATTTTTTAGGATTTTTCATCTTTATGGTTGAATTTGGTTTTCAATTTTTGGATCTTGGAGTTTTTGGAAAACATTGAATTTGTGTGAGAAATAATCTTTCAATTTTGTGGGTTTTGGGTTGGAATTGTGAAATTTGCTGATCTGAGGAGGGAATCAGAGGAAGGAGTTGAGCATCGTCTGGATCATCTCAAACACAAGTAACTAGGTTCATGTTATTAAATTAATTTTGATTTTGAAAGGGTTTATAGATTTGATTATGTTGGTTGCAAAAAAAAAAAAAAAAATCTCTATTTGAAAATGTAATTTTTTGTGTTCTTGGCTAGAATTGGAGTTTTGAATAATTTCTTTCTCATTTTATTATGCAAACACCTTTGAAAATTGTAAACAATTATATATATATATATATATATATATATATATATATATATATATATATATATATATGTATCTATGCTGATAAACACACACACACACACATATATATATATAAAAAATATAAATATTTATTTAAATGCATGTGTTTATGTTGGTTAAAAATAAATATTGTTATTAAAAAAAAAAAACGGATTTAAAAATCTGCAGTCAAAAAGGCGGATTCGCATTTTTTTTTGTTTAGGGATTTTTTTTTTTAAAATAAAATTAAAAAAATGTGTTTGGGAGGCCGCATGGGGCTCAACCCCCACCGCGTCCCCATGGGAGGTGGGTGGAGGTAGCCACGCCCAGCGTGCCCCTCCCCACTCCCCACACCCTTCCGCCACCACCGCCCAACCAGGGTCGTCTATGTTAAACAAAGTTGTGCCCACAGTGTGGGTCGGCTATGGTTAACACAGCCCACCCACAGTGGGTTGACTGTGGTTAACACAGCCCACCCGAGGGATGGCTACCACAATCAACCCTTCCCCACAAAAATCTGTGCGCGCCTCCCTAGAAACGTGGCCTGTGCTTTGTGAATTCGGGTTTTTTTTTTTATAAATATAAAAATAATTAATATATTGTAATATTCATTATTATATTTTTATAATATTTAAATATTAATATATATTAATATTTAATATTATATTTATATAATAGTAAAATATTAATATATATATTAATTGTTTTTAAATTGTTAATTTGATTTATAATTATGATATATATACATGATTATGTATATATATATAATAGATGAGTTTCTTTTTTTAATTTTACATATATATATATATATATTAAAGTGTTTAATTTAAGTGATTGTATGAATTAAATTTAATCGAAAAAAATGAAGTATAAGTAATGATGGTAAATATTAAAATATTATATTTGGAGAAGAGATAGAATTGATTCTAAATAATATGTTTTTATTATAAGGCAAATTAACTATTTTTATATGGTTATATTGAAATAAGGAAACGATAATTACTTTATATCATTTTATTTTGATTAGTGGAATCAATCGGTTATTTTATTTTTATTTAAATGTAAGTAGGGAAATTAAGTATTTTGTATTAATTTACCCCTGATTTGAAAGACGTGTTTAGATTCAATTTATTTAATGCGATGAATTACTGAACATTAATGAAGAAATGGATTTAGTGAATCCAAAGTAGAATTTAATTCACATCTTCTTGTTCGTCATGATTGTGAACGGTTTTACGTCTTGTTTGGGGGAATTGCATTATAAGTTTAATAAGTCTTCCAGATAGGGTTTTCAGCTATGTGGTTGTCATTTGTGATGTCAACCTGTTGTGAATTCTCTTGGATAGTGCATGAGGATTGTGTCTATGTTACTACCCAGTTTTCACGATCGGAGACGTTTGTGCCTCCTGAGAAAGGAGTGAATTTTCTAATGTATACCTCCTTGTCGGGAGCAATTTTGTTATTGTTGTTCCTCCAGTGTTTGCAGATGGTTTTATGTTTGTTGCTCCTGAGAAAGGAGTGGATTCTGTAAAGTGTGCCTCCTTGTCGGGAGCGGTCTTGTTATTGATGTTTCCTCCAGTGTTTAGAGATGGCTTCATCTTTGTCGCCTCCTGAGAAAGGAGTAGACATGTTATCTTGTTTATTGCACCTTGGTTCCATTGATGTTTGGATGGTATGTGTGTGTTGTCCAGTAGAAGAGTGGCTTGCAATGGAAGTCGGCACCCAAAGTGGTGTCAAGGATAACTCATTGTAAGTTATTTAATCGAGTGATAACTAAGACAATACTTAGAAGTTTAGGACTAAGTTCTCACTAATCAAGATTTTAATGCCTCACTCATGGACCCAGGTGCTCGGTTAGGCTTGGGATGAGATGGGAAAGCTTGTAATGGCAAGGTCATCTATCTTGTCTGTACGAAAGGTATTTGGCTCCACATGAGTGAGTTTGGGTGCCAGGATTCCATAAAGGTCATGAGGATAACCTTTTCTTGTGGAGGTCGGAGCCTAGGAAGATTCCCAAGGATAACCCATGACGAGCAATGTGATGACACTCTATCTAGGACAACAGTCGACCATAGTTGGTATTCAATTTTGTGGGTATGGTTTCCTTAACATACCTAGTGTGACCTTAGTTGGTATTCAATTTTGTGGGTATGGTTTCCTTAACATACCTAGTGTGACCATAGTTGGTATTAGATTTTGTGGGTATGGTTTCCTTAACATACCTAGTGTGACCTTAGTTGGCATTCAATTTTGTGCGTATAGTTTCCTTAACATACCTAGTGTGACAATAGTCGGTATTCGATTATTATGTGTATGATTATCTTAACATGCTTGTTCTGCTTTATTCTGGAAGCATTGTGACCATGTTGAGTTGTACTTGAGTTGTACTTGTATGGTATTTAAGTTGTACTTGTGTTGTACTTGCATGGTATCTGAGTTGTTCTTAAGTTGTTCATGTGTTGATCTTGTGATGTAATTGTGTGCTACTCGTAATGCTCTTGAGTTGTACTTTTGTTGTACTTATGTTGTACTTGAGTTGTACCTTGGGATGTACTTGTGAGGTTCATGTGATTGGTTGTTTTAGTTTGGTTCAGTTATGTTAGCCTGTGTCTAGAGATAGATGGTCTTGACTAGGATTCTTGGTTACTATCTCCTAGCACGGGGGGTGGGCCTTTGGGTTCCACTTGGTTGGGTGGC
This sequence comes from Sequoiadendron giganteum, assembly GCA_007115665.2. Taxonomy (NCBI): domain Eukaryota; kingdom Viridiplantae; phylum Streptophyta; class Pinopsida; order Cupressales; family Cupressaceae; genus Sequoiadendron; species Sequoiadendron giganteum. The sequence goes on from CM021105.1 coordinate 205,656,085, forward strand.
GTGCACCTAAATCCGTTGGCCTATCTTCATGTACGTGTGGATGAGACTTCGAGTTGGAGAGCTTGTGGGTTTCAGTATTAGTTCTTGTTGTATATCATTTCTGTTGATCTTGTTTTATTTACCCCTCTTGTTATCGAGGTGGATCTTGTAAACTTTAACCATATTTATTGGACTTGCCTCTTTCGGGGAATGAGAGTTGTAATTTTAATATTTAATTATGGATAAATGAGTTTGAATGTTATCTATTATGTTTGGATGTAATTTATCTTGTATGGAATGTATGCATACTTATTATCTTGAGTAGATAAATGTTGTGGATTCTTTTATGTTGTTGTTGTTGTGGGTTATTAAGTAATCTTAGTCTCGTAACCCTAGGTGATGTTTGCATTGGGAAGCGAACTTATATATTAATTGTACTTAAACAAAAAAAAAAATTAACCTGTTTAAGTAGTTGTTTGCATCATCCTCGAGGGTTGCATGGTGGGGCGTTACACATGGTATCGAAGCCTAGGTTTAAACACTAGGTTCTCTGGGTACATTTGTGCCCACTGTGTTGTCCTTGCAAATTGTTAGTAGAGTGGTTAAGTGATCACGTGTTCATGGCTCCTACTTCAGCATGATGTACTCTATGGAAAAGAGTAGCATGAAAGAAACGTGATAAAAGGTTTTGGTTGGGAAGTTTTGATACATATCCCATGAGTTTTGAATTGAATTTTCCTATGGGATTATGTAGGTAGTAGTACCCTAGTAAATGTAAGAGACCAGCCTTTGTCTCTTGTTTGAGAGTCGTGGATACACTCTGGGTCATGTGGATTGAGTGCTCATTCTGCACCACCTAAGGGCTATTATCATTCTAGTCAGATGTCGTTTCCTCCTTCCTCGTTTTGGTGGCTAGTAACTAGTCACACAGTTGTTGTATAGTGAAATTTTGAAGATTGTGAACTTTCTTTCGATTATTGATCATTCTTTTCGCTTGATTGTGAGGGCCGACACCTATTCTATATTTGATTGTGGAGATTTATCCACGACTTGTGATCTTGTTTTCTTATAACCCTAGTGGTTATATATTTGATTCAGTGTTGAAATTGTGCACATTTATTGCCTTATTGTTGCAATTGGACCTTAATTTTATCTTCTTTGTGAACTTGGTGGCTAAGCTAGTTATCTTTGTTGTTTTCAATGTTGGCTATGTGTTGTGTTGTTATTCCTTTTCAAGGACATATGAAATGGACCTAGTGAGTGTGTACGAGGAAGTAGATGCAGGAAACGTTGAGGATGGGGTATGTGAGGTTGTGTTGCAGCTAGGACCCACTACTCACCTTTGTTGTGATGACTATCTCTTGGAGGCTAATCACCTTATACAGCAAGAGATAGGTCATTGTGGGCTTGTTGGATTCATTTGAGTTGGCTAGTTGTTCTTGGTGCATGGATTCTTCTATCATGAGTTGGTATGCCACTTTTCTGAGTGATGTGTATTGGTACATATGTGTATTATGTGTGATAATCCTTGGTTATGTGTTTGGAGACTTGGTTGGTGGTTGCTCCACCATAGTATATGTTGTTTACTTGAATTGCAGGTTGACAGGTACAGGACATCAACTCCACCTAGTTTAACACGTGAGAGCATGTTCAATACCCAATGGTATTCGATTGGGAGATAGTAGCTAGGTTTCGGTGCCAGGTCGTCACCCTAGTGCTTGTATGTTGTCAGTTGTTTGTCAGGTTGTGTTGCTTTGGTTTCTGTGCTCTCTCTTCATTATTTCATTGGGTGATTTAAATAGCTTAATGCATTTAAGTTGTGGATTAATGTATTCTAGGATTATGTTGAAATGTAATTGATTTTATTATTAATTTAATTTAATTAATAAATAATTTAATCGTTGATTAAATCTATTTATTAATTCATTAAATTTATGATGTTGAAAGGATCTAATTTATGTATGTTGAGTTATTGTGTTATTTGTTGAATTTGAAAATAAAGAAAATGCAAGAAAGTCAATTTGAAAATTAGAATTCAAAAAAAATAGAAAAAGGATTTAAAAGCGAATTTGAAAGTTTGAAATTCAAAATTAAAGAAATTAGATATTTATCTTATTTTCTATTTTGAAGAAGTTATGAGGGGGTTGTTGGATTTTTTAGGGTTTTTCATCCTTATGGTTGAATTTGGTTTTCAATTTTTGGATCTTGGAGTTTTTGGAAAAGATTAAATTTGTGTGAGAAATAATCTTTCAATTTTGTGGGTTTTGGGTTGGAGTTGTGAAATTTGCTGATCTGAGGAGGGAATCAGAGGAAGGAGTTGAGCATCGTCTAGATCATCTCAAACACAAGAAACCAAGTTCATGTTATTAAATTAATTTTGAGTTTGAAAGGGTTTATAGATTTGATTATGTTGGTTGCAAGAAAAAAAAAATAAAGTCTCTATTTGAAAATGTAATTTTTTGTGTTCTTGGCTAGAATTAGAGTTTGGTATAATTTCTTTCTCATTTTATTATGCAGATACCTTTGAAAATTTTAAATAATTTTATATATATATATATATATATATGTATATATGCTGATATATACATATATATATATATATATATATATATATATATATATATATATATAATATAAATATTTCTTTATGCATGTATTTATGCTGGTTAAAAATAGATATTGTTATTAAAAAAAAAAACTGATTTAAAAATCTGTAGTCAAAAAGGAGGATTCGCGTTTTTTTTGTTTAGGGCTTTTCAAAAAATTAAAAATTAAAAAAATGTGTTTGGGAGCCCGCTGGGGGCTCAACCCCCACCACGCCTCCATGGGAGGCTAGTGGAGGGAGCGGCGCCCAGCGCACCCCTCCCCACTCCCCACAGCCTTCTGTCGTCGCCACCCAACCAGGGTCGGCTGTGTTAAACATAGTCGCGCCCACAGTGTGGGTCGGCTGTGGTTAACATAGCCCGCCCATAGTGGGTCGGCTATGGTTAACACAGCCCGCCCGAGGGACGGCTATGGTTAACCACAATCAACCCTTCCCCACAAAAATCCATGCGTGTCTCCCTAGAAACACGGCCTATGCTTTGTGAATTCAGGTTTTTTTTTAATAAATATAAAAAAATTTAATATATTTTAATGTTCATTATTATATTTCTATAATATTTAAATATTAATATATATTAATTGTTTTTAAATTGTTAATTTGATTTATAATTATGATATATATACATGATTATGTGTATATATATATATATAATAGATGAGTTTCTTTTTTTAATTATATATATATATATTTGGAATATATATCTATATTAAAGTGTTTAAATTAAGTGATGGTATGAATTAAATTTAATCAAAAAAAATGAAGTATAAGTAATGATGGTTAATTTTAAAATATTATATTTGGAGGAGAGATAGATTTGATTCTAAATAATATGTTTTTCTTATAAGGAATATTAACTATTTTTATATCGTTATATTCAAATAAGGAAACGATAATTACTTTGTATCATTGTATTTTGATTAGTGGAATCAATTGGTTATTTTATTATTATTTAAATGTAAGTAGGGAAATTAAGTATTTTGTATTAATTTATCCTTGATTTGAAAGACGTCTTTAGCTTCAGTTTATTTAATGCGATGAATTACTGAACGTTAATGAAGAAATGGATTTAGTGAATCCAAAGTAGAATTTAATTCACATCTTCTTATTCGTCGTGATTGTGAACAGTTTCCATCTTGTTTGGGGGAATTGCATTATAAGTTTAATAAGTCTTCCAGATGGGGTTTTCAGCTATGTGGTTGTCATTTGTGATGTCAACCTATTGTGAATTCTCTTGGATAGTGCATGAGGATTGTGTCTACATTAGTACCCGGATTTCACAATCGGAGACGTTTCTGCCCCCTAAGAAAGGAGTGGATTTTGTAATGTATGCCTCCTTGTCAGGAGCGGTCAGGAGCAGTTTTGTTATTGTTGTTCCTCGAGTGTTTGGAGATGGTTTTATGTTTGTTGCTCCTAAGAAAGGACTGGATTCTATAATATGTGCCTCCTTGTTGGGAGCGGTCTTGTTATTGATGTTTCCTCCAGTGTTTGGAGATGGGTTCATCTTTGTCGCCTCTTGAGAAAGGAGTAGATGTGTTATCTTGTTTGTTGCACCCTAGTTCCATTGATGTTTGGATGGTGTGTGCATGTTTTCCAGTAGAAGAGTGGCTTGCAACGGGCATCGGCACCTGAAGTGGTGTCAAGGATAACTCGTTGTAAGTTATTTAATCAAGTGATAACTAAAACAATACTTAGAAGTTTAGGACTAACTTCTTAGTAATCAAGATTTTTATGCCTCACTCATGGACCCAGGTGCTCGGTTAGGCTTGGGATGAGATTGAAAGGCTTGTAATGGCAAGGTCATCTACCTTGTCTGTACGAAAGGTATTTGGCTCCGCATGAGTGAGTTTGGGGGCCGAGAATCGGTAAAGGTCACCAGGATAACCTTTTCTTGTGGGGGCCGGAGCCTAGGAAGATTCCCAAGGATAACCCATGGCGAGCTGTGTGATGACACTCTATCTAGGACAACAGTCAACCATAGTTGGTATTCGATTTTGTGGGTATGGTTTCCTTAACATACCTAGTGTGACCTTAGTTGGTATTCAATTTTGTGGGTATGGTTTCCTTAACATACCTAGTGTGACCACAGTTGGTATTCGATTTTGTGGGTATGGTTTCCTTAACATACCTAGTGTGACCACAGTTGGTATTCGATTTTGTGGGTATGGTTTCCTTAACATACCTAGTGTGACCTTAGTTGGTATTCGATTTTGTGGGTATGGTTTCCTTAACATACCTATTGTGACAATAGTTGGTATTCGATTTTGTGGTATGGTTTCCTTAACATACCTTGTGTGAGCGTAGTTGGTATTTGATTTTGTGGGTATGGTTTCCTTAACATACCTAGTGTGACCATAGTTGGTGTTCGGTGATTATGTGTATGGTTCTCTTAACATACTTGTTCTGCTTTATTCTAGAAACATTGTGACCATGTTGAGTTGTACTTGAGTTGTACTTGCATGGTATTTGAGTTGTACTTGCATTGTACTTGCATGGTATCTGAGTTGTTCTTGAGTTGTTCATGTGTTGATCTTATGATGTACTTGTGTGGTACTCGTAATGCTCTTGATTTGTACTTTTATTATACTTATGTTGTACTTGAATTGTACCTTGGGATGTACTTGTGAGGTTCATGTGATTGGTTGTTTCAGTTTGGTTCAGTTATGTTAGCCTGTCTCTAGAGCTAGATGGTCCTGACTAGGATTCTTGGTTACTATCTCCTAGCATGGGGGGTGGGGCTTTGGGTTCCACTTGGTTGGGTGGCATGCACCTAAATCCATTGGGCTATCCTCATGTACGTGTGGATGAGACTTCCAGTTGGAGAGCTCATGGGTTTTAGTATCAGTTCTTGTTGTATATCATTTCTATTGATCTTGTATTATTTACCCCTCTAGTTATTGAGGTGGATCTTGTAAACTTTAACCTTATTTAATGGACTTGCCTCATTTCGGGAATGAGAGTTGTAATTGTAATATTTAATTATGAATAAATGAGTTTGAAAGTTATCTATTATGTTTGGATGTAATTTATCTTGTATGGAATGTATGCGTACTTATTATCTTGAGTAGATAAATGTTGTGGATTCTTTTATGTTGTTGTTGTTGTGGGTTATTAGGTAATCTCAGTCTCGTAACCCTAGGGGATGTTTGCATTGGGAAGCGAACTTTTATATTAATTGTACTTAAACAAAAAAAAAAAATTAACCTATTTAAGTAGTTGTTTGCATCATCCTCTAAGGTTGTGTGGTAGGGCGTTACAGATCTCCCCATTCTACTACACAACCCTCAGGCACCAACCTCATAGGTATGTTGTTTGTGTCTATATGTACATGTATATGTATATGTAATATACATAATATATATATATGTTCTTTATGTTTTTTATTTCTCCAATTTCCTGATAACGAACTCTAGCTCTCCCAACTCTACTACATAGCCCCTAGGTACCAACCCCGTAGGTGTGTTGTTTGTTTGAAGTTTCCATCGAGATTTTCATCAGACCAACCATGAATGGGATTTTTCAGTGTCTGGTATTTTCCGTTCGGCGGGGACATGAACAGTTTTTTTTGTGGTGATGTGGAGCTTCGTAATTACGTGGGCTGGCAGTGGTGGAGTTGGTGTCCTCGATATGTAGAATTTGAATGGTATATATTTTCTCATGGGAGTGTTAATGCATTTTTTCATTGTTGTACGGTGGGGGAAGAAGAAGTAAATGTGGGCGGATGAAGTAAATATAATATTGAGTGTTGAGTGTGGGAAAGTATACTTTGATTAGTTGTATTGTGGAAATAGTGATTTTGGTGTTGGTTTGATAGTAGACTATTGTAAAAATCATCTTCGTCGATGGTTTGATAGAAAACTATTGTGGTACTGATCAATATATATACACATATACTTATAGATATAGAAACAGGAAACACACATATGGGGTTGGTGCTTGAGGGTTGTGTAGTAGAGTGGGAAGAACTAGAGTTTGTTATCAAGAATTGGGAAAAACAATAACATTAAGAACAATTTGTTATGGAAAACTTCAAATAGATACGCAAGTACAAATATCATGAAACATACTGATATAAGACATATAACATGTTCCATACAAACAAAATAACCAAAAAAATTCACACTTTATTATAAGAAGCTTTAATCACTCTATGTAACAATTTTATATATATGTATGTATATATATGTATATATATATGTATGTATATATATGTATATATGTATGTATTTATATATATATATATATATTTATATGTGGCCACCTTGATTTTTGTCAACCCAGATGTGAATTGGATTTTTTGGTGTCGGGGGATTATCGGCCAGTGTGGACTTTCCCGGGCTTATTGTGGTGCCATGGAGCTTCATAATAACACGGGTTGGCAGTGGTGGGCTTGGTCTCCTCGATATGAAAAAGATGAATGGTATGTGTTTGATTGCAGGAATGTTAATGCATTCTGATAGATTCATTGGGTTGCATTGTCGAAAGAGTCATTGTGGTGTTGGTTTGATAGCAGACAAATGGAAAAAATATTTTATTCGCCTCTCTTTCAAGTAATTTTCTTGTGGTTCTTTAGTACTTTCCTAATAGCTCTTTTAAAAATTGTATGTCTACCAATAATATTTAGCACAAACTAATGGTATCAAATCTAGAATATATGTATGTATAAATGTATATATATTTACATATATATATGCATATATGTGTATATGTGTATATGTATATATATATATGTATATATATATATATGTATGTATATATGTATATATATATGTATGTATATATAGATGTATTTATATGTTATAAATGTAAAAATGTATATATATTTGTATATATGTATATATATGTATATATATGTGTATATATGTATATATATGTGTATATATGTATATGTATATATGTATATGTATACATATATATCTATACTTATTTATACATATGTGTATACTGTGAGATATGTGAGAAAATATATTGATTAGGTGAGCCATTGTGGTGTTGGTTTGATAGCAGGCTATTGTAAAAATTATTTCCTCTACCTCTCTTCCATGTACCCAATAACAAAATGTTCTTCATGGTACTCTTCTATCGGTGCCCCATAGAGGACTATCTATTATTATATTTTTCATAGGAATCAGAGGTTAGTGATAGATATTTGAGATCCCACATCAAACATATTCATACAAGTCAAGCAGTGTATGTGGGAGTTGTCTTGTGAATTGAAGATTTGAACTGCATTCTTTGGTAGTCAACCCACATTAAAAAGTTGTAAAAATTATGAATTTAGAATTGATAACACAACTGTTACATAGATTGGTTTTTTTCTATCAATATCTTTCATTATTTTTTTTTTCCCTCATTTGTTTCAGTATCAATATGTTTCATGGTATTCTTTTGCACTCATGAGTTTGAAGCTTCATGTGCCAAATTGTTTTATTGTTCTTGAAACAAGAATATTTTCAATTTTTAAAACTATGGAATTATTGTCGTGGCCATTTTTTCTAGATGGAACATGTTATATGTCTTCTATCAATATGTTTCATAATGTTCCTTTTTACTCGACTATTTGAAGATCGTAATAAAAAAGTACTCTTCATGATATTGTTTTTCTTAGATCCTAATAGCAAGTTGATCATTATCGTAGTTTTCCTTTTCCTATACTCCATATTTTAAAGTTGGATTTTCCAATAACTATTATCTTCCTATTCATACAAGTCAAGCAGTCTATGTAAGAGTTGGCTTGTCAGTTCAAAATTTGAGCTACATTCTTTGTTGGTAAACCCACATTAAATAGAAATTGTAAATGTAATGGGTGCCAATAATCTATGTTGAATCGCTTTAAGGCCACAGTTTTAATTGTCAATTTGAGCTACATTGCTTGGTATAAAATTTATAGAGAAATAGAGAAGACTTTCTTGGGGTTTATATTGATGATGTGGAGCTTACCTCTCCATCAAAGGGTGTTCCTAAATGTTTCTTAATGGCCAATAACGATTGCAAATAAATTATGAATTTAGAATTCAGAAAGAAAATTTTATATAGATTGGTTGTCTTCTATGAATGTGTTTCATGATATTATTTTCCCCTCATCTATAACCGATTATTCTATTGTTCTTGTAACACAAATTGTTTTCAATTTTTAAAAGTCTGAAATCTTTCATGTGATTGTTTTGTTTCAATGGAACATGGTTAAATGTCTTGTATCAATATCTTTAATGATGTTATTTTTTACTCAACTATTTGAAGTTTTTGATAACAAATTTTTCTTCAAAAGAAAGTGTTCTTTGCCATGGTTCAGCTTTTGTAAATTATGAAATTTTGTAAATTGCTACAAATTGCAATCATGGTGTTGATCTGTACCTTTGGGTTGGTTATAACTTTTACATAGAAAGATATATAAACAAACACACACACACATATATATGTATGTATTGAATAACATGTTTTATATTTAAAAATGTACATATAGGAACATATATATCCATGTATATAGACCAAGACCATTGTGGCTTGTTTGACAATCCAACAATAATTTTTGTATTCACATGTATATCAAAATAAATGTGTATGGTATATTTTTTCGTATTTATGTAGACTTTGATTTGGAAAGAGTAGAAAATACCAAAGGATCACAGATCCTCTTTCAAAAATGCAAATTAATCGCTATAATTTCTAGCATATTTTTTAGTATACTTTCCCATACTGCAACATTGAATATTCCATTGAATTCCTCCAACACTATGGTGTAACAATGCTAGGATGCATTAACACTCATGTGAGCAAACACTTACCATTCTAATTCTAATTTTTTTTATTGATGCAACCAACTCCACCACCACCAAGCCACATAATTAGTGAACTACATGTTGCTATAAATAGCCCATAGAAACCCCCCCACCGGAAGTACATATGGATACATATATCTAGTGATATATGTTTTTTTAAATGTGTAGGCAAAGGAAAAATTCAATGCATATATGTACTTAATAATTTTCATTCTTGATGTTGTATATTCTATTGTTTGCATCAAAAGAGATGAAGGTAGTATAAACAAGTATTAGAAAAATAGTTAAGAATGATACATAAATCATAGATGATCGAATATCCAGACTAAACATATTCATATAACACAAGCATTATGTGTAAGAGTTGGATTGTCAATTCAAAATTCTAGATAGATTCTTTGCCACCAAACCCACATTGAATAGTACTTGTAAAGGTAATGAGTACTAGTAACCTATACTTGGCTTCATGGTTGCTTTTATAGTAGATTAAAGGGTTTTAAAACTATTGTTCTCTGCAATCTATGTGTTGTTTTACATGGCTTTTTTCTATATGTTCTTTATTTATTGTTATGTGAAAACTATTGTCATGCAAAATCTATAAGTCGTTTTACATTGGTGTTGCAGTGGAAAAAATTAAAATGGTTGGTATATTATCAATATTTCTAACTTGTGTACTAATTTCCATTGTATGTTGGAATACATTAAATATTTAGTTTTATTTTGAAATAGAGGTACCAATCATCCAACTATAATTGTAACCTTTCCTCCCTCTAAAAGGTTCCAGAATTATGTCTACTGGATTGAGCTTTGTCGATGGCTCTCCAGAGCCCCCCAAAATTGATTTGATGATTGATTTGGTGACACCTCCCATAGGTGTTGTTGTGGAGCCCAGCTCTAAGGGTTGCATCCACGAACCTCTTGATCTTGATTCCATAAGTTTTTATTTCCTTTTCCTTATACCTGCTGGAATTTTTTTGTTATTGTTTCCTTTCTTTCTTGTAATAAACTGGAAAATTGCCTTTAAGTTTCTTTTCTTTTAGGATGCTCAAATAAAAAAAGTTACACTACATATGCTTTTCTATTTATGTTTCCAATTTTATTGGCCTTTAAGTGTATACACAGATGGTTGGATGTAGTAAAGCATATAGATGTGGAAGTATATATGCATTCATCATTTAGAACACATAAAAATATATCTTTGCAACCCTTTTTTCCCTTATTCATTTTATCCATTTGGTGTGATGATGTGAATTTTCCTTGACTGCACTTGTCTTTGTAGGATGCAAAAAAAAAACAAACTTTGACCTCATTTACAATTCATTCAATCAATGTTGGAGATGTTGTTACCTCTTTGGTCCTTCAACTTTTGTCCTTCAAAACATTTGGCGGTGATGAAGGGCAGGTTGAGCGATGCAAGGCTATGTTCTTTGATGGACACCATATACAAATAGGAACCCTACCTTCCAAATGTAAATATTTTTTATTTTCAGGTGCCTTGAAAATAGGATACTTTGTATGTTTAAAAGACTACGTCTATAGGAATGTCCAAGATTCAAGGTGGGTTGCATATTTTTTTCCCTATTTTTAAAAATTCTCTTTGTGATTTGTATGTGTCTAATATAATGTGTCCAATATATTATTTTTCTTCTTCTCTAGGGCCTTAATCATATTCAACTTAGTTGTGATTAAGTTTGATTGTGAAATCATCGACACACCTAGGTATTTGTTCAAGCAGTAAGAAGAGAAAATTTTAAGCTAGACTCACCTTCTCCTTCTAAACGGCCCCCTAGATTTAGTTTGCAACAGTCCCCTAAAAAACAAAGTATCCCTCCAAATTTCAGCCATGTTAAAGCTTTGAACATTTATCATAATGTTTGGATAGTGAAAGGCCATGTAACACATATTAGAGATATGAACCATTTCCATAAACAAAGGGGTGAAGGGAATTTTTTTAGTTTTAACATTATAGATGTGGAGGGGACAAAAATACATGTTACTTTTTGTGATGATATTGTTGAGATGCATTACAGTCGAGTTGAGGTGGGTGCAAATTACATAATATCAAGAGGATCGGTCAAGGAAGAAAAATAAAATCAATAAATTAAATATTAACCTTGAAATTATTTTGATGAAAAATCAACAATAAAACAGTGTGTAGATCAAATTTCCATGCCACAAAAACCTTTGAATTTTTTCATGTTAGTGACATAGGAAATTATACTGATAATAGTTTGGTTGATATTATTGGCATTGTAGTAAATTTTGGTTACACATCAATTTTTCATGGGAAAAATGGATCTGAAACAATCCAGAAAAGTATTAAATTATATGATATCCTTACTTCTTTCATTGAAGTTAATTTGTGGGGCCCAAGTTGGCAAGAAAAAGATGATTCCTTGGAGTGGATGTACGTTTCTAGTGATATAGTCATAGTTTTTATAAGGGGTGGTCATGTAGGCTACCTTAATGGTAGATTTATCAACACATCAACAACAACAGTCCTTGACATGAACCCTCTTATTCTTGAGGAAAACAATCTTAGATCCAAGGGCCCAATCAAAGTATAACAAATGGTTTCATTTTATTCTACACCTTGTAGGTTGCATCCTTTAAATGACAGATTTACTATTGCATTCATTTTGAACAACTTTCTTGGCTTGCCAGAAACTGTTGAAGCCATTTTTAAAGCAAGCATTCAAATTGCGAAAACGAAGTTTTTTTTTTATCTTGCTTGCCCTTTGTTGGTTAATGGGAAATAATGCAAAATAAAATGCACATGGCCCCATGCTAATGTTTGGTTTTGTGATCATTTCTAGATGGAAATCGAGGAATAAAATTATCAATATCTTCTACAATTAAAGGTGCAAGACCATTCAACCAACCTTTGGTCTATTACTTTTGTTGAAGCTACCACTAGTTTATTAAAAATTCCAAAAAAATATCTCTACATGTTGCAGAACAACACTAAGTCTACAAAAAAATCTCGTTGTTGCTATTAAAGGCCTTTGTTTTGTAAACCCTTCATCTTTACTATCTTCATTAGAACATAGACTTACAATTCTGAGGACCGGCTTAAGACAACGATAGTGAAAACAACAAAAAATGATTTTGAAGCAGAGTGTAAACTATTGCTTTCAGACATAGTAAAGATATCTATCCCTGCTCCAAAAAATGGCTCCACTAGTGAGTCTACGCTTTGAGTGTTGTTTCGCACTTTCAAAATTTCCTTGTACTCTTTTGTTTTTAATGCTCAGTATGGGATGTTAAGACTTTTTTTTTACAAATATCAACATAATTTATCTCTATGTTTTCATATATATATTTACACATTTACTGAACTACCATCCTTTTGATTTTAGCATGTTGCCCACATTGTTTCTTCGATGCATTGTCACTATGATTCTTGATTCCTAGTATATGGTGAAATTTTTACTTATTGTATGTGTACTCTAAATTAATTTCTTCCACTTATAATCATTGAATAAGAGTTTTGTCTTCAATGGAAAACATATAACAATAGTCAAATACTAAAATATGGTTAACAGAGAAATTTGTACAGTACTTGTATATATATTTTTATGTATTTGAATTCTGAAACCATGTTATTTAGACTTATTTTTTACAAATATGAACATAATTTATTCCTATGTTTACATATATATATATTCACATTCATTGACCTACCATCCTTTTGATTTTAGCATGCTACCTAGATTGTTTTTACTTTGCATTGTCACTATGATTCTTCATTCCTGGTATATGGTGGAACTTTTACTTCTTGTATGCATACTCTAAATTCCTTTATTTCACTTATAATCATTGAATAGTAGTATTGTCTTCAATTAAAAACATATAACAATACTCAAATACTAAAAATGGTTAACAAACAAATCTGTATAGTACTTGTATATATATTTTTATATATTGGAATATTCAAACAAAGTCATTCCTCTTGTGATCATCCATACATATAGATTTATATCCACGTGGATACATATATATATTTTGTTATATGTTTCTATGTAATTACTTTCACCATCATAACTGATATTGAAAAAAAAAAATGAAAATAAATAACATCAAAGTAATAAATTATCTACTAAAATAGATAAGCATTGAGACCCATATGCCATACCTAAAATTATGGACTTTTTTTTTTTTTAAGAATAGTTTTTAATTGAATATTATTAAGTAAAGATATGACTAGTAACTCTTTAAGAAAGGAAAATCCTTTAGTCTTCCATATTTTCCATAAATATTATTTAATCCATAACTTCAAGTCTACGATGTATTTCCATGCATGTGTATCTTGAAATAGTTAGATAGTAATCTACCAATTGATTGATTAGCCAAAAGAAAAAGGTCAAATATAGATGTGCATTAGCTAAAATAAATATTAAATTAAGAAAAACCTAAAATTATATCGTAACTGAAGCAATCTATATAATAGTTCACTTGTTGATTCAAAATTGAAGCTACATTATTTGGCACTATATATTATAGACAAATAGGAAAACTATAAAAGAGCTACTAAAAAAAGAATGTCTATGTAACAATTCCCTTGTCAATTATGAACTCATAATATTTTTGCAATCATTTTTCACCAATGAGCAACATTTAGGAACATCCTTTCTTGAAAAGGTAAGCTCCACATCATCATTAAAAAATTTGGGCAAATCTTCGCTATTTGTCTATAATATTTAGTGCCAAGTAAATCAAGAATAGAAAAGGTGAATAAAATTACTAAGGCTAGCCATATTTTTGTGATGAAACAAAGAATATTTAACTGCAATTGTTCATACATGGTAATGAGTATAACACCAATGATGCATAAAGATAACTACAAACAATAAATAAAGGGCAAAAAGTATATGTATATGTATATGTGTATGTATGTATTTATATATATGTATGTGTATGTGTATATGTATATGCATATGTATATGTATATATATGTATATGTATGTGTATGTATATGTATATGTATATGTATATGTATATGTATAATGTTGATCTATAAAATTCTCTTTTAAGAATTTTACTTTTTTTCTCTTCTTGTATATTGCTTTTGCAAATATATAGTGTTTTGTACATTGCATTTTTTTCTCAGTATATTATAAAACTCTATGTAATTTTTGAGGTCTTTTCCAAGCCCCTTCACAAAAACGGTGGAGTTTCTTGAGGACAAGGGAACTGGTAGTAGTGGACTTGGTTTTCTCACTGAACATGTACATAATGGTGAAAACCTGCCATGCACTTCTACTGGTTGGCATGTTGGATGGTTTAACAAGTGTTGTGTTCTAAAATCTACATTGTGTTGTCCCCCCTACTGCCATTGTAATTCATTTTTCGACTATCTTTCTACCCATTCTATAGACATCTAACCACTGATATACATTTTGATAGATTGAAATAAAATCTTGCTTTGTAGTTATATTATTTTTTCCTTAAAGGAAGGATATAAGGGAAAGGAGTACGAAGCCCATCTATGGAAAAATCCATGCCTAAAATATTCCCACAACTGTAACCATAACCAAGGTTTGTCTTATACATTTATATTTTTCTAACTTATACATTCTCCCCTTTTCTTTCTACAAGGCTACATATGCTCCAGTACATACCAAAGTTATGCGTTCCACTTTTTTGTTTCTAGAAGGCTAGATACATTCCAATACATACCAACATCAAGTATGTTTATAAAGTTATTTGTATACATTGTATGCTTTGAAGAAAAACCTTTGCTATTTCTTTTATGTCTTCCTTTTAATGATATTTGTGTATTTCATCTATAGAATCCATTCTACTTTGAAACAAAACCTCTTGTATATTTTTCTTTTCCTATATTTATCAACATTACAGACAAATTTGATCTTTCATAGTTCTTTATCAACATTCTATTTTTTGAAAAAGTTATTGCAGCAAAAAAAGCACTAGGAAAAGAAATCCATAAATTGGACCACATAGTTTTTATGCAACCTTTTCATTATGTGATATATGATGGAACTGAATCAAATTTTTCATTAGTGTTTCATGCTTTTCTAGTTTCACATTTTTCCATGAGCCGATAAGGCTTGATGATTCCAATGTAGTGGGGAGAACAACAACCATGTGATTTGCGTTTTTTCCTTTCACTGTCATATTATATATATATATATATATATATATATATATACATATACACTATGAACTGTATGTGAAAATAAATCCTTTGAAATGTAGAAAGATACATATACGCATATATATTAAAGAAAAATAGAGTATTTGTGTGATAGGTATTGGAATAATAGTTATTTGTTACTAAATACTATACACAACCATTTAGCTTTCCTATAGCAAGGGTGCCAACTCCACCATCACCAACCCATGTAATTACCAAGCTTGATGTCGCCTCACAAAAAAACACCGGCCAAGTTCCCAACATTCGGGGCATCTACGACACCGACAAATGCAATTCATGTCTTGGCTGAGAAAAAAAAGGGAGGAAACTTGAAGAAAATTCTTAAGCAATGTCTATAACTACAATACAACTTAATAAAAGTATACTTTCCCACAATGTGATGCTGAAAATTCAATTTAGTGTGGTCTACTACATTTGAATCATTCGTCGCCATCGTACAAAAACAACATAATGCAATAACACTCTCATGAGAAAGAACTTACCATTCAAAAAACCTTTATAGTGGCATCTTTGGTGCTAGTGAATATAAATACTAGTCGGGCTAAGAGAAAAACCCAGTGGAAACTCGAAAAAAAAATTGTTGGGTTGTGGTTGTTCATATAATGTAACTTAATCAAAGTATAGTTTCCCACACTGCAACACTCAATAATTGATTTAATTTGTCTTCCCACATTTAATTTTCATGCTCCCATCATACAACAATGATAGAATGCATTAACACTATCGTGAGCACATAGTTAACCTCCTGATTCTGTGTATCAAGGACACTAGCTCCACTGTGAATAATCCACATAATTAAAAAATATGCCCAGTTGGCTTTCTATCACCATTCCATCTTTTTGAAGTTGTTGCACCAACAAAATACCCACAAGTAAAGAAATCATATATGAAAACACCAAAATTTTCACTATTCTTGTGTTGCATGATATATGAAAACCCACACTAAAAGTATTCATACAAGACAACTAGTATGTACAAGACTTGGATTGTCGATTCAAAATTTTACATAAATTATTTGGCACCAAACCCACATTAAATAGAAATTGCAACAAAAATAAGTAGAAATAACCTGTACAAAATACCTATAACACCATAGAGCTAATTGACACAATTGTAGCTACATTATGTGGCACGAAATATTCTAGACAAATAGAGAATTTGTAAAAGAGATAATACACGACAAATGCTATTCATGGCTGGGCTAATGAAAATTCTATCGGAAACTTCAAACAAATAAATTGAACAAATAAAAGATATATTAGAAATAATAACACTTAATCCCCACCAAACTAATTTTACCTCCAACATGTTTCTTCTTTCATACTAACCCTCTACATATATATATATATATATACAATTCCTCCTATGTTAATTTTTAATTGGTCCTATGTTAATGGTTGTAACAACAAAGATGCAGAGAGACAACTAAAAAAGTAAACGAAGGCTACTAAAACTACTAACCCAAACAATATATTTTGAGAAAAGAAACAACATTTAGCTACAATTGTTCCTATTCTAATGGGTATAAGGTCACACATGCACAAAGATAACTACAAACAATAAATGAGGGATGGGAAAAATACTAACCCTAACCACATTTTTTGACGAAAGAAAGAAGATTTAACTGTAATTTTTCCATCCATACAAAACCATCATGTGAAACACCTTTGTAAGATGACTTCTAGATTCCAGACAACAATAAATTTAACATAAACAATAAATAAACCATTTATTCAAAAGACCCATGTATAACAACTTACGGATTGCAAAGATTTGTTGTGCCAAAAAAATTCATTAGACTAGTCAACACTTACACAAACTTCTTGTCTTGTATCAATATGTTTTAGATGGGTTTCGATTATCTTCCCTTTATCTCTAGTTATTAAAGTTTTTCCCTAGTAGTTCTTTTACAATTGCTCTATTTTATCTAGTAGCTTGAATTTTCAATTGAGAAGCCAATTGTTACATATGATGCAATAATCTATCCAAAACATGTATAACACCACATACTTAATTGTAAATTTGAGCTACATTGCTTACTATTCAATATTATGGACAAATCATTTATGCACAATACCCATGTAAAATGACCTACAAATTATGGAGGACAACAATTTTAAGACCCTAGAATCTCCTATAGAATAGACCTAGGGCTGATGATTCTAAGAATAGTCTAATACCAAACCAACACCACAATGGCTCTTTCGACAATGCAACTGAACCAATATATTTGTTTGCCATACAAACAAAAAACAATAACAACTAACATTTTTTTATAAGGCGCTTGAAACACATGAGGGAAAAAAAATATAATGCAACATATTCATACAAGACAAGAAGTCTATGTAAAACTTGTAAGAAGTATTAGGATAATACTTAAGAATCAGGCGTGTGTGGTTTTTTAGTCTTTTGGTAATAGCTCTTTTACAATCTACTTATTTCTCTATGATATTTAGTGTCAAATAATGTAGCTCAAATTTACAATATATGCATATGTGTGTGTGTGTGTGTGTGTGTGTGTGTGTGTTTGTGTGTGTATGTATATATATATATATATATTAGTTATGAAAAACACCCATGTAAAATGACTTACAGATTCTGGAGAACAACAGTTTTAAAACCATGCAAATTTCCTCACCAGCAAGTAAATGCAATATTCAATGTTGTAGTGTGGGAAAGTGTAGTGAAAAATATGGAAGAAAAAAAACATAAATTCAGTTGTACTGTCAAGAGAGACATTGTGGCATTATTAATATTGTGCACACATTCAACAATTAAATGTTGTATTCTTAACATTGCAATGCTATATCATTCAATGTTGTGGTTGTATTGTACTGAATTTTCTGATAGCGTAGATAATACTTATACATGCTATTTGAAACTCTATTTAAAATCACACTCTACATAAATACAAATAAACATAGTGTACAAATTTGTTTAGATATATATATGTATCTATACATTTTTATTGCATTATCAAAACAATCCACAATGTTTTTTCTCTACATGTATCAAAATGTATATTTGCCTGTATGTATATTTTTATACATTAATCAGGGAATTGAGTATATATATATATATATATATATATATATATGTGAATATGTATCTATGTATCTGTGTATGTTGTAGGAAACTCAATACAATCTTCCTTATTGTGTATAATATTTAGTAGCAAAAAAGTGTTATTCTAATACCTATTATAAAATTCCTCTATTTGTCTTTAATGTCTACTACCAAAGAATGTAGCTCAAATCTTATATTCATATGTTTCATGATATTATTTTTCCCTCATCTATTTCAACCCCCGTGGAAAAAATTACTCATAGCTCCTTATGGTAGTTGCACAACTTCCTACGCGCATATGGTTGGGGTGGTACACTTCATTTCCTCGATACACAAAAGAAAAAGGAAAGCATTTGGGCATGCCAACGATTTTCATTAGCCAAGCTAGCACTTACACAGATTTCTTTTCTTGTATTAATATGTTTCATATGGGTTTCGATTATCTACCATTTATTTTTAGTTGTTAAAGTGTTTCTCTACTAGTTCTTTTACAATTGCTCTATTTTATCGAGTAGCTTGAATTCGCAATTGAGAAGCCAAGTATTACATAGATTGATTTTTTTTGTATCAATATCTCTTATGATTTTCTTTTTCCCCACTCTCCCAAATAAAAATGTGCATTATGTTCCCATATGCAGTCTATATAACAATTGGCCTGTCAATTTGATGACGATTTTTACTATATTCTTCCTAAGCTTGCAGTTGTATTTTTAATATAGGTAGATTTTAACTTGAATTGTTAGGTTAGATGGATCTTTATACTTAATATACATTATTCTATATATTTCATCTATCCATCTTCTTCTACCCATCCTAAACCCCAATATGTTAATTCTTTACTAGGGTGTCTTTACCCCGTGAACTTGCCATGTGAGAAAAAACCACTCCAATATTGCAGTACTTTTTTCAGAACACCCACACTTCCCCAGGTTTTTTATAATGTGTTGTATAGTAAGAGTCCATGAGATTTTCCATGGCCGTTACCTATTTTTTTGCTCGGGGGTTTGGCTAGAGCCCATGAGGCTTCATGATGCCAATATGGTTGGGAGGACAATGAATGTAGGTTTATGCGATTATGGGCAACAACTGGACACCACTTCCATGTGCTTCTAAGAGGAAATCTTTTTTTTTTCCCAGAAGCACATGGAAATGGTGTTTTTTTCTCCATTCAACTAACCCATTTACAATGTCATGGTTGGCCTGGTTTTCTTTTCTTGCATCTGTACATTTTATGTTTTCCTAGTTATTGGTTCTTATATGTGTCCATGTTCCACAAAAAAAATCCTATTGACAACAAATAGTCCTAACCTATTTTAATGTATATGTATATATTGTTTCTTTTAAATTGTTGTACAAATATAATAGGCATTCAACAGAATTAGCATATTGTACAGTATTCATTTCAATTTATTTCAAGCTCCTAGTACTCAAGCCAATGTAGCTCATCCTTGTTAAACATGATAAAAAATGTATGCAAGTACAAAACTTTCACACTGTTAGTAGACACATTTCATTAGCTAGTTATACAAATTATTGTTTTTTTTCAGGTTCACATTCTATATATTAATATTACCCATATAGTTAATTCTAATCATTTTGTTTGTAATTTTCTTTCTTATGCATTAGCATACCCTTGCATTTCATTTGCAGGAACTAGGTATAAGGATGCACAAGGATTCACAAACCAAGATACCTTTTTCCCTTCAAGTTGCCACATCAAAGAAAAGACAATAATATCATATATTATATATGAAAACAATAGAGTTTCTCGAAGTTTTTTATTATGTAATGTATGATGAAACTCCACAAAATCTCTCATGGCCATTTCATCCTTTCATTGCTTGGGGGTTTTGCTAGAGTCCATGGGGCTTCATGATGCCAATATGGTAGGGGGGAAATGAACGTGGGTTTTGTAGTTTTACTTTTAATGCCACATTTTGTTTTTCTGTACATTTATTTGTACATAAATCCTTATATAGACTTAGCTTGACAAATATACTCTATAGTAACATGCTTTCCATGTCATAGTAGGTTGTATCGAAGAAAAATTACGTTTCCCAATGTCATTATTTTTAGCTTCACATTGTATATATTAGCTCTACCCATATACTTACTCACTCTTTATTGTTCCTTTTTTATTTTTCTTCCATTTTTATTTTGCTTCTCGTTTACTTTACTTTATGCTATGTTTTGTTGCAGTTACTTTGAGACTGGATACATTTTGTTATGATGTTTTGATCGCTACTATTGAGCGAAAACTATTATTGTGGGATGTAGTTATCTGATTATTGTTTCACATCCATTATGGATTAATGATGTTGTAGAGTTAACATGAGATGTTATTATGAGATTCCTGGATTATGATGGCAGTGTCAGTTTCAATGAGTGTGTTGGTGAAGAGGACGATTTCACATCACTTGCTTGCGAGCGCCCTACGAATCCGTAATTTCTTCTTCACGGTGTGTATTATATGCTGGATATATTGTATGATGTTGTTTACTTGGTTGCAGGATTGCAGGTACATGACATCGACTCCACCTGGTTTCACAGGTTTGAGCATGTCGATCCAACGGTTAAGTTGAACGGGAGATAGTAGCTAGGTAACATGTGTCAAGTTTACACCCTAGCCTTAGTGTGTCATCAGTTGTGTGTGTCGAGTCATTTTTTGTCTTGCTTTGATGTTATTTAATTCTGAATAATTCTTGATTTGGAAATAGATATTTAGAATAATTGCATTTAAATCATGTTGATGGTTATTTAATTTAAATAATGCAATGTGGATAAAAGTTTATATTTAAATTAATTAATTATATTTAATTTATTTAGTTAATTAAATTTAATCCAAGGGGGTTGAATTTAGTTATTAAATAATTAAATTAATTAATTAAATGTGATGCAAGAGAATGAAAGGAAATAAAAGAATTAAAATTTAAGTTGGAATTTAATTTCAACATGTGGGAATTAAATTAGAAATTGCAGTTAAATTTTTATTTGGAAATTAGTTGCAACTTTGAAAATTAATTTATTATTTCAAATTGCATTTTAAATTGAAACTGGGTTTTTGAAAAGTGAAATTGAAATTGGAATTTGAATTTGAAATTGAAATTGAACTTGAAATATCTAATTTGCATGCAATGTGAATTAGGGTTGTAAAAATTGAAATTGAAATATCTAATTTGCATGTAATGTGAATTAGGGTTGAATTAGGTATTTTTGATTTATAAGAATATATGTTTTAATTTTAGGGCAGCAGAAAGAGTTTTAGAAAAAAAAATACATTTTTACAGCAGGGAAGAAATTTTGGAAAATTTGCACAAGGGTTTGAAAAAAGTTTGATTGTAGAATTGATTGAATGAAAGATTGTTTGCATTTGTTGGATTTTGAATTGGATTCATTGGATGATTGAAGAAAATTTAGAAAATCCTTAGAGGAGGCTTGTATCAGAAATTCATCTCTTCCTCTAGCTTCTTGTACTAGGTTTTCCTCTTTGTATTTTATTGTTCTTGATTTTTTTTTTTAAATTAGTAGTGATTAAATATTTGTTTGTTAAATCTATTTTAGAAAAAGAAATTGATATTAGAAGAAAAGAATTAGATAAATTTGCAGCCTTTGCTTGTGAAAATTCTTGAGTGAAAATTGTGAAAACCTCAGTTGAATTTAAATTATTTGGGGATATCGATTTTGTTGTTATTGAAATCAAATATAGAGATTGAACAATGCATTTAAAAAGTTTTTATAAAATAAAACCCTCTGTTTATTATTAAAAAACGGATTTTAAAATCTGCAGTATAGTTATATTTTTCATGGTAAAATGGTCTGGTTGTGTCACCTATAACTTCACTTTCACAAACTGGGTTGTCAAGAAATTTAAAGGGTTCTTGCATTTTGAAATTTTCTTATTCTTGTCAAAATATCGCAAATACTCAGATTGTAGTTTTTGAGTTATGCTTGAAACATGAGACTATTGTTAAGTTATTTTCCCATGGTTGTTCTGAAAATAAAATAATAATAAATTGATATTTATAAATATTAATATTTTAGGTATTGTTATTATAATATTAAAATATTATTTAATAATATTTTATATTATAATTTATAATACTAAAGTATTATATTTATTTATATTATTTTAAATAAAATTTGTATATTAGATTAGTGGAATTAAAATTATAAACGTATGGAGAAATTATTGTTTATTTTAAAATGGCATGTTAAAGTTTAATTGAAGGAGTTAAATATTTGATTTAAAGAACCCATAATTAAAAATTTAATTGTGAAATTTAAATTCATGTGTAAAAGTTCCAATTATTAATTTGATTTAATTGGAAAATATATATATATTTTGGAAAATTAATGATAAGGCATATTTTATTTTGAATTAAACAATTTGATAATCTATAAAGAATAGAAGATATGTTAATGATTAAATATATTTAAATATATTAATTTATATTTAGTATATATATATTGAGGGTATATATCCATTTGAGAGAATAAATAATATTTTATATTATTTTATTCTGTTGTTTGCAAATTGGGTATTATTAGTGTTCTAAAAGAAATGACTAGTATGTGTAGAAAATGTATAGAGAAATATATTTTTTTAATAGAAGTAATTATTTGATTTAAAAGAAAATATTTATTTTGTTAATATGATTGAAGAAAATATATTGAAATGTATATATATCCATGAGTATTTTCAATCAGTATTTACCTTGTTTTATTTAAGTGCATGTAATTTAGCTTTGCATGAAAAATTTAATAGATAAGTTTTGAATGTATGGTCAAAATTGATAAGGAAAAATATATTTAAATATATTGAAGAATTATAGAAATATTTATATTTCAATGTTTGTTTTAATTAATGAGATTTAATTAGAAACAATATGAATGTGTGGTCAAATAGATAAGCCAAAAGATATTTTTATACATTGATGAAATTGCATGTTTTTAAATGGATAGTTGAAGAGACATAGACTCCGGAGAGAAAATTGAAAATATTGTTTGCAATAGTGTGAGGTTGCATTAGAAGTAAATTTAGGAACTAACTATATTGAAAAAGGCAAATAGTTATTATGTTTTATTTAGTTCCATAGAGTAATCTAGTCATTGTGAATGGAATATTAAAGAATATATGTAATTAAATTTATTAATATATATATTTGGTGTCTATATAATATGAAACATATATATATATTAAATGTAAAATTCATTATCATATTTTATTTTAATGAGATGCATGCAATATATTATTGGATAGAGATTTAAAAAATGGATTGACTAGTGTATATGGAAAATGGATAGAGAAACAATATGTTATTATATTAAAGTGATTGAATGTTTCAAATAGAAAATTGAATAGACGTAAGATTTGGTTAGGAAATGGAAAGAGTTTACTTGCATGGATTTGTGTCGATTTAAAAGTAAATTAAGAAATTGTTTTATTGATGAGGCAATCAATTATTTTATTTATTAATTTCTATTTAGATTAATTCAATCATTGTGATTGGATTATGAAAGAGATATGGATTTAGTATATCCAAAAGTAGTATCTTCCTCATGCTTATCTTAAAGGATTTAATTCGTTGTAGTCAGTAAAGGAAAGTAAGTTTAATTTTTTAGATTTCCAATAATGAAAGGAGAAATAGGGGTTATGATTATTTTAGATGATCTAGTTATTGTGTCTTTGAATTTGTCAACACTACCTATTGAATGAGTATGGATTTAGGAAATCCAAATATTATATTTGATTAATGACTTGAATGCTTTGGTTGCTATGTCATCAAGTTGCATTGTTGGTTTTGGGATTTAGTGTTAGTCTTAAATTATAAGCCTTTCAGAAGATCTTAGATGATAAGGGTTGTTGAATCTTTATCTCATCCAGTTGTTTTTCTTGGGTAGTGCATGGTGTCTTTTCAATTTTACCCGGTTTTTTGGAACGGGGATGTTTGCACCTCCTTGGTTTAGAAGCAGATTATGGGATGTATGTCTCCTTGTATGGAGTGACCTTGTAATGTGGTTTCATCTTGTTGCCTCCTATGAAAGGAGTGGACTATGTGATTGTTGCCTCCAAGATGTTTGGAGTGAGTTTCTATTATTTCTATCCTCCTTGTGTTAGAGTGGATTATGATGCCTAGTTGGTATGTACTTGTGGTTCCCTTGGTGGATTGTTTGGGTGTGTGTTGTCAAATAGATGAGTGGCTTTTGTTAGGGGTCGGAGCCCAAAGTGGTAAATCGGGTAACCTTCAAAAGTGAGTTAATCAAGTGATAATTAAATTAATGTACTTAGATGATTAGGATGCATTCACATTAATCAAGATAATTTAATCCTCACTCATAGACACAAGGGCTTGTTTAGACTTGGGATGAGTGAGAAGGCCTAGAATGGCAAGATCAACTATCTTGTCCTTGCGAGAGGTAGTTGATTCCGTATGAGTGAGTATGAGTGTCGGGATTCAGTTGAGGCCACCAGAATTACTTGTGTCGGAGCCTATGAAGAATGCCCAGAGGAGATCTCATGACAAACCTTGCGATGACACTCTATCTAGGACAACTGTTATTAATTGTTTTATATGTATAGTTCTGTGAACATACTTGATCTACTTATTATCTAGAAGTAATGTGACCTATGTTAGTGATGTTGGAGTTGTACTTGATTTGTACTTGTATTGTACTTGATTTGTACTTATATTGTACTTGAGTTGTACTTGATTCATACTTGTATGGTGAATGAGTTGTACTTGTTAATTCATTTGGTTGGTTATAATAGTATGAGTCAGTTTGAGTCTGCCTTTGGTTAGAGGTAGTAGAATCTTTGTCCATGTTACTTTGTTACTATCTCCTAGCATGGGGGGTGGGCCTTCGAATACCACATTGGTAGGGTGGAACATGCACCAAAACCGTTGGGTCCCCATCTATCTTCAATACTTGGTGGCGAGACATCGAGATGGACAGCTCGCAGTTCTTGTTGTAATTACTTGCATTGTAATATTTTAACTTGTATAAGTTATTTTATCCATCTTATGTTTATGAGGTGGAAGTTTGTAACTGTAACATTGAGTACTATTGCCTCATTTTGGGAATGAGTGATGTAACTACTGGTTTAAGATAATGTTTATGAGATTGTATCTTGGTTGATTATCTTATTATGTTATGTGGTAGTTTTTATGATGTATGATGTGTATTTCATATAATGTTATGGTTATATGTAATATGTATGTGTGGGTTTAAGTAATCCTAACCTTGTAGCCTTAGAGGTTGTTGTTAACTAGTAAGTGAATGTGTATGTTAAATGTACTTTATAAAAAAATTTAGTTCGCTTAAGATGTTAATTACAACTTCCTTTAAGGTTACTCGACGGGGCATTACATTTTCTGTACATTTATCTGTACATAAATCCTTATATAGACTTAGCTTGACAAATATACTCTATAGTAACATGCTTTCCATGTCATAGCAGGTTGTATCGAAGAAAAATTATGTTTCCCAATGTCATTATTTTTAGCTTCACATTGTATATATTAGTTCTACCCATATACTTACTCACTCTTTATTGTTCCTTTTTTATTTTTCTTCCTTGTGTATTAACATACCCTTGTATTCTATTTGAAGGAACTAGGTATAATCATGCAAAAGGATTTGAAAAATAGGGTACCTTTTTCCCCTCAAGTTGTGACATCAAAGAAAAGACAACACTATTAAATATTATATATGGAAACACCAAAGTTTGCCCAAGTTTTCTATTATGTAATGTATGACGAAACTTCACAAAATATCTCATGTCTGTTTCATCCTTATATTTCTTGGGGGTTTGGCTAGAGTCCATGGGACTTCATGATGCCAATATGGTAGGGAGGGAAAAAAGAATGGGTTTTGTGGTTTTACTTTTAGCGTTGCATATTTCTTGTTGTATAGATTTATGTTTACACAAATCCTCATATAAGTTTTCTTTAGAGAACAATGCTCTATAATAACATGTTTTCCATGTCATGGAAATTTTTATTGAAGAAAAAATACGTTTCTCATTGTCATACTCTATAATAACATGTCTCTCATGTTCCCTATGAACAAAGCGTTCCTTTTAATTTAATTATTCTAACAGTGAAAATATGTGTTTCATTTCATTCCATTCCTCTTCTAGCCAATTAATCAGAAGCACAAAAATGGTTTTATTCCTAAAATTATGAGTAACTATTGCTTATAACATATTTCTTTTTTGAAAAGGTCATTTTTTAAGACCATTATAACTAATATTCAAATAAAAAATGGGGTTTCTGAAGAATAATTTTTTACTCAATATTAGCAATATAAGAGATGACTATAGTAATCAAATAAATTTTTTTAAATAATGGTTTTCAATTCTACGTTGGTAATAAAAGAAATGCCTAATAAGTCTTTAAAAAAGGAGAATCCTTTAATGTCAAGCATACTTTTCCTGGATATGTATCTTAAAATAATTAAATAATAATCAATCAATTCATAGATTAATCTGTGCAAAAAGGCTAAATATAGATATGCATCTAGGTCTACTGTATGTAAACCTAAAACAAAGTTAAAATTATATTGTCTCTATAAATTTGAACATATTACTATTATTTAAAAAATTAATTATTTAAAATTTAAGTTTGTAATGCCCCGCCAAATAACTTTAAAAGGAAGTTGCAATTAACGTCATAAGCGAACCAATTTTTTTTTTATAAAGTGCATTTAACATACACATTCACTTACTAATTAACAACAACCTCTAAGGTTACAAGGTTAGGATTACTTAAACCCACACATACATATTACATATAACCATAGCATTATGAACCTTATGATATAAACATCATACATCACAAGAATACCACATAACAAAATAAGATAATCAACCATGATATAATCTCATAAACATTATCTTAAACCAATAGTTACATCACTCATTCCCAGAATGAGGCAATAGTACATAAGATTACAATTACAAAATTCCACCTCATAAACATAAGAGGGATAAAATACCTTATACAAGTTAAAATATTACAATGCAAGATAATACAACAAGAACCGCGAGCTATCCATCTCGATGTCTCGCCACCAAGTACTGAAGATCAATGGGGACCCAACGGTTTTGGTGTATGTTCCACCCTACCAATGTGGTACCCGAAGGCCCACCCCCCATGCTAGGAGATAGTAACCAAGTAACATGGACAAAGATTCTACTACCTCTAACCAAAGGCAGACTCATACTATTATAACCAACCAAATGAATTAACAAGTACAACTCATTCACTATACAAGTACGAATCAAATACAATACATGTACACATCAAGTATAATGCAAGTACAACTCCAACATCACTGACATAGGTCACATTACTTCCAGACATAAAGTAGATCAAGTATGTTCAAATAACCATACACATAAAATAATTAACAATAGTTGTCATAGATAGAGTGTCATCGCAAGGTTTGTCATGAGATCTCCTCTAGGAATTCTTCATAGGCTCTGGCATAAGTAATCCTGGTGGCCTCAACCGAATCCCGGCACTCATACTCACTCATGCGGAATCAACTACCTCTCGCAAAAACTAGATAGTTGATCTTGCCATTCCAGGCCTTCTCACTCATCCCAAGTCTAAACAAGCCCTTGTGTCTATGAGTGAGGATTAAATTATCTTGATTAATGTGAGAAGTTAGGCCTAATCTTCTAAGTACATTATTTAAATTATCACTTGATTAAATCACTCCTGAAGGTTATCCAGTTTACCTCTTTGGGCTCTGGCGCCTAACAAAAGCCACTCTTCTATTCGACAACACACACTCAAACAATCCACCAAGGGAAACACAAGTGCATACCAACTAGGCATAATAATCCACTCCAACACAAGGAGGATACAAATTAAAGGACTCACTCCAAACATCTTGGAGGCAACAAACACATAGTCCACTCCTTTCACAGGAGGTACAAAAGATCTCACTCCAAACATCTTAGAGGCAACAACACATAGTCCACTCCTTTCACAGGAGGCAACAAGATGAAACCACATAACAAGGTCACTCCATACAAGGAGACACGGATCTCATAATCCGCTCCTAAACCAAGGAGGTGCAAACATCCCCGTTCGTGAAAACTGGGTAAAACTGAAAAGACGCCATGCACTACCCAAGGGAAGACAACTGGATGGCATAAAGATTCAACAACCCTCATCCTCTAAGTTCTTCTGGAAGACTTATAATTTAGGACTAACGCTAAATCCCAAAACCAACAATGCAACTTGACGACATTGCAACAAAAGCATTCAAGTCATTAATCAAATCTAATATTTGGATTTCCTAAATCCATACTCATTCAATAGGTAGTGTTGACAAAGTCAAAGACATGATAATTAGATCATCTAAAATAATCATAACCCCTATTTCCCTTTTCATTATTGGAAATCTAAAACAATTAAACTTACTTTCCTTTACTGAATATAAAGAATTAAATCCTTTAAGATAATCATGAGGAAGAAACTACTTTTGGATATACTAAATCCATATCTCTTTCATAATCCAATCACAATTATTCAATTAATCTAAATAAAAATTAATAAATAACATAATTGATTGTCTCATCAATAAAACAACTTCTTAATTTACTTTTAAATCGACACAAATCCATGCAAGTAAATTTTTCCATTTCCTAACCAAATCTTACATCTCATTCAATTTTCTATTTAACACATTCAATCACTTTAATGTAATAACATATTGTTTCTCTGTCCATTTTCCATATACACTAATCAATCCATTTTTAAATCTCTATTCAATAATACATTGCATACATCTTATAAAAACGAAATACGATAATGAATTTACCCTTAACATATTTTAAATGCTCCATATTATATATATACACCAAACATATATATTAATAAACTCAATTATATAGATTCTTTAATATTCCAATCACAACGATTAATTTGTTCTATGGAAATAAAACCTAATAACCCTTTGCCTTTTTCAATAGAGATAGTTCCTAAATTTACTTCTAATGCAACCTAACACTATTGCAACCAATCTTTTCCAATTTTCTATCCGAAGTCCATGTCTCATCAACTATCCATTTAAAAACATGCAATTTCTTCAATGTATAAAAATATATTTTGGCTTGTCTATTTCGCCACGCATTCATATTGTTTCTAATTACATCTCATTAATTAAAACAAACATTTAAATATAAATATTTCTATAATTATTCAATATATTTAAATATCTTTCTCCTTATCAATTTTGACCATACATTCAAAACTTATCTTTTAAACTCTTCATGCAAAGCTAAATTACACGCACTTAAATAAAACAAGGTAAATACTGATTGAAAATACTCATGGATATATATATATATACATTTCAATATATTTTCTTCAATCATATTAACAAAATAAATGTTTTATTTTAAATCAAGTAATTACTTCTATTAAAAAAATATCTTTCTCTATTCATTTTCTACGCATACTAATCATTTCTTTTAGAACACTAATAATACCCAATTTGCAAACAACAAAATAAAATAAGATGAAATATTATTTATTCTCTCAAATGGATATATACCTTCACTATATATATACTAAATATAAATTAATATATTTAAATATATTTAATCATTAATATATCTTCTATCCTTTGTAGAATATCAAATTGATTAATTCAAAATAAAATATCCTTTATCATCAATATTTCAAAATATAAATATATTTTTCCAATTAAATCAAATTAATAATTGGACCTTTTACATATGGATTTAAATTCTACGATTCAATTTTAAATTATGCATTCTTTAAATCAAATATTTAACTCCTTCAATTAAACTTTAATATGCCATTTAAAATAAACAATAATTTTCCCATATGTTTATAATTTTAATTCCACTAATCTAATATACAAATTTTATTTAAAATAATATAAATAAATATAATACTTTAGTATTATAAATTAAATATAAAATATTATTAAATAATATTTTAATATTATAATAACAATACATAAAATATTAATATTTATAAATATCAATTTATTATTATTTTATTTTCAGAACAGCCATGGGAAAATAATTTAACAGTAGTCTCATGTTTCAATCTTAACTCAAAAACTGCTATCTGGGTATTTATGATTTTTGGGCAGGGTTAAGAAAATTTCAAAATGCAAAAACCCTTTAAATTTCTTGAAAACCCAGTTTGTAAAAGTGAAGTTATAGGCAACGTAATCAGACCATTTTACCATAAAAATATAACTATACTGCAGATTTTAAAATCCGTTTTTTTGATAATAAACAGAAAGTTTCATTTTTTAAAAACATTCTAAATGCATTGTTCAATCTCTATATTTGATTTCAATAACAACAACATCTATTTCCCCAAATAATTTAAATTCAACTAAGGTTTTCACAATTTTCACCCAAGAATTTTCACAAGCAAAGGCTGTAAATTTGTGTAATTCTTTTCTTCTAATATCAAATTTATTTTCTAAAACAGATTTAACAAATAAATCTTTAATCACTACTATTTAAAAAAAAACAATCAAGAACAATAAAATACAAAGAGGAAAACCTGGTACAAGAAGCTACAGGAAGAGATGAATTTTTGATGCAAGCCTCCTCCAAAGATTTCCTAAATTTTCTTCAATCTTCCAATGAATCCAATCCAAAATCCAACAAATGCAAACAATCTTTCCTTCAATCAATTCTACAATCAAACTTTCTTCAAACTCTTGTGCAAATTTTCCAAAATTTCTTCCCTGCTGTAAAAATATATTTTTTCTAAAAAACTTTCTGCCCTAAAATTAAAACATGTATTCTTTATAAATCAAAAATACCTAATTCAACCCTAATTCACATTACATGCAAATTAGATATTTCAATTTCAATTTCAATCTGAATATTTACAACTCTAATTCACATTACATGCAAATTAGATATTTCTATTTCAATTTCAATTTCAATTTCAATTTTTAATTTCAATTTCACTTTCCAATTTCAAATTTCAATTTCAATTTCAATTTCACTTTTCAAAAACCCACTTTCAATTTAAAATGCAATTTCAAATAATAGATTAATTTCGAAAGTTGCAACCAATTTCCCAAATAAATATTTAATTACAATTTCTAATTTAATTCCCACATGTTGAGATTAAATTCCAAAATTAATTCTAATTATTTTATTTCCTTTCATTCTCTTGCATCACGTTTAATTAATTAATTTAATTATTTAATAACTAAATTCAACCCCTTGGATCAAATTTAATTAATTAAATAAACTAAATATAATTAATTAATTTAAGTATAAACTTTTATCCACATTGTATTATTTAAATTAAATAACCATCAACATGATTTAAATGCAATTATTCTAAATATCTATTTTCAAATCAAGAATGCTTCAGAATTAAATAACATTAAAGCAAGACAGACAATGACTCGACACACACAACTGATGACACACTAAGGCTAGGGTATAGACTTGACACATGTTACCTAGCTACTAACTCCCGTTCAACTTAACCGTTGGATCGACACGCTCAAACCTGTGAAACCAGGTGGAGTCAATGTCATGTACCTGCAATCCTGCAACCAAGTAAACAACATCATACAATATATCCAACATATAATACACACCGTGAAGAAAGAATTACGGATTCGCAGGGCGCTCGCAAGCGAGTGATGCGAACTCATCCTCTTCACCAATACACTCATCGAAACTGACACTTCCATCATAATCCAGTAATCTCATAATAACATCTCATGTTAACTCTACAACAACATTAATCTATAATGCATGTGAAACAATAATCAGATAACTAAATGCCACAATAATATTTGTCACTGAATAGTAATGATCAAAACATCATAACAAAATGTATCCAGTATCAAAGTAATTGCAACCAAACATAGCATAAAGCAACTTGAACAAGAAACAAAATGAAGGGGTATTACAAAGTTTTACTTAAATTTTTAATTTTCTTTTTATAGAGAAGTTTTATTTTTCATACCTAAAATAATTCATCAAAGTGAATTTTATAGATCTATTCTACCTACAATTATTAAATTTTAAATATTAATAAAAAAAAGGTTATTAATGATTAATTACTTCAAATTAAAATTAATAGATAAATTGAAAATAAGAACATTCGTTCAAGATAATGTACATAATTTTATTCTAAAATTTCATAGCTAGTTTTCCACTGATAGGTGTTCATTGCAAAACGCAAATACCATTTTACCATTTCCTATCCAAATGGTTCTAAACCTGACATTATAGGAATGAAAACGTGGACTATAGCATCAGGCTTATAATTCTTTACAATGTTCATATTAAATGAATATATATACAATATTTTTTGTGTCAAAAATATTTGACTTATTATATTTTTAGGTTAGGATATTCAAATTTAATTTTCAATTCTACATAAAGTCCAAAATCCTAAGAACCACCTCTTACTATGAAGTAATGTCACATTATTTCATATTTAATTTATTAGCATGCTCTCCCTTCCTTCCACAAATCATACAATTACAAATATTCCAATAGTTTTTCCATTTCTCATTGCACTCAGGAGAAACATCTCTACCTCACAATGCACATTTACCAACAAATAGTGGTGCGCCCTATCAACCGATCGCTACATTCCTATGCATGCAACTAATATTTTATTTTCAATTAACTCTTCTCTTGCTCAATTTAACTCATTCTTCACTATTTCATTCCTCCACTTTCGAAAAAGAATATTTTGCTGAAAATAAATACTTTATTTATTTTCAATTAACTCATTTTTTCCTCCACTTTTAAATGCAAGTTTCCTTTCTAAATTATCCTCACATTCAATATTTTCCATTGATTATCATTGAACCTTTTCCATTCAATTATATTTTCAAAAGCTATAAATTGAGGAATTATTTCTCAATTTAGAGAGACCACATCTTCGATTTCCTTGTAATCATTCCATAAAATTGCTTTCAATATTTAGTGAATTTGATCACATTTGAGAGCTACACATCAAATCTATTGAAGGAATAAGAAGGACAACAAGATGGAGTGAGAGAAGGACATAAAGAGGTTTTTCATTTCCATTTCCTTTTTATGCATTTTTTCTCACAATTTTGTTGATCTGTTGGGGTTTTATTTCATGATATTTTCTTTGTGGTCTTAGATTTTTGATATCATGTATCATTTAACCATTTTCCCTAGATACAGTGGCCTTTCTAGCTATAATAGGAAAAGTGATCACACCAAACAGCTATTTTTATACATTGTAAAATCCCTTAATAGATAAAGAGTCAGGGATAATTTTTAATTTATCCATGCCAAATCTATCCAAAAGGGTCACACTACACACATTATGGGTGGAGCCATTGTCAATGAGGGTTCCTTTTATTCCCAACCTATTATAAATAGTTAATATCATGAAAGTGTCATTTTTTTTTTTGTACTTCCAAAGGAGGGGGCTCATTTTGGTGGAAAATAATGTCATCATTCATTTATTGAATCATGGATGCTATGTCATTTGGTTGAATAATAGAAGGAATAGGAAATTGGTGTAAAGAAATTTGAATCCTATTATGACAATGAGGTGAGGCTTGAATAAGGTCCCATAATGATATCTTAGTAGGAGTATTCTTTAGTTGTTCAAGAAGATTGTACTCATTTTTATTATGTGAAGGAAAATAAGGGGCACTAATAAAGATATGGTAATGAAATGGGAGGGATGTTGAAGGTGTTTTTCTTGGTTACAAATTGTTTCTAGTGTTATATGTATGACCAATGGTATTATAACTTGGCTGCTTCAGAAGATTATTCTTAGGTGGATAAAGGATAAGTTTGTGTTTATTTTGAGTTTTTGGTCATTTTTAGGGTGGATAAAGAATTAGAGGATTCTTAGGATGTCCCACAGCGTATGTAGGAGGTCCAATAATCGATGGGGATTTAACGAACACTTGTGAATTCAGTACCTAAACAATTTTGGTTTGATATATTTCTAATGAAGAGAATCTAGTGTCATATTTTCACCATCACCTAATGAAGAAAAATTATTGTTGTTAATGTTGTTATTTTCTTGCACCATGATATCCTCCATAGGAGTACGTCTTTTAGGAGAACTAAAAACTAGATGTTCATGACATTCAAAAGTTGGGTCTTCTAAAATTTCTTCATCACAATTAAGTGAGTTATCTATGGTTGTATTGTCCTGATTATCAATGATGACATTCTCTTGGTCAATAATGTTTTCCCTAGGGGAAGAGAGAAAATTAAGCTTCCAATAACTTTCATCAATTGTATTTTCTAACGTCAAAGTATCTTCTTCGCAACTAGGAGAGATACTAGGAGAAGAACCAATGTGATTTTCATGATTTTCCATACTTTCATTCCTTTGTCCCATAATTTTTTCTAAAATATGATAGGTAGGGGAAGAAACATAAAGAGTATTTTCATCAATCTTAAATATTTGATCATTTAACACTAATATATTCTCCTCACTTATAATTTCATCTTCTAAAACATTATCACAAGCAAGGAAGGTGTTAGGAGATGAATGTAGACTAGTTGAAGTTTCAATGGTCTCTAGTTGTGTTATGTGATCATCATGATTACCTATGATTGTGTCCTCTTGTTTGGAAATTTCTTCTCCAATAAGGTAGGTAGGAGGAGAGAAACAATGAGGACTCTCAAAACTCTCATTGATTGGTTCTTCTAACACCAAAATATCTTCTTCATGAATAGGAGATATACTAGGAGAAGAATGAATATGATTGTTATGATTGCCCAAGATTTTACTCTCTTTCACTAAATCATTCTCATAGGGAGGGGATATGAACAATTTCTTAGCATCCCTAGATAGGTAATAAACTACATTGTTTGGTGAAGAATGAAAATTACTTCTAATCATCTCATGCAATTATGCAATAATCTAAACAATGTATATCCAAAGATGAAAAATACTTTTATCCAATGTATGAAAATCTTTATGAATTCAAAAATTGTGTATAGAAAAATGAAAAGAAATTTTATCAAACTTATGCAAATCTTTATGAATGTAAATATTGTTTATGCAAAAGTGCAAAGTACTTTTATCCATATTATACAAGTTTCAAAAATGTGAATATTTTCAGATTTGATGATGTTTTCTACTGCATTTATTTAGGAAGTGTTGTTCCTATAGCCCACATGCCCCATTTGAAATGGGGGGCCTTTCTTTTTCACCTTCGCCAGGTTTCTTTTTTCCCTCGCCTCTCTTTGTGTGCCCCTTTTTTCAGGTGTCAAGGTGGTCAAGCATCCTAAATTCATTATCTCTAGGTGACCAAGTTAATCACCCAAAGAAATTTCTAAGTCCTTAGCTTTTGCGGACTTCCCTTGGTAGTTTTCCTTTGCCTTTCAGATTGACGTCCTTCGCCTTCTACGGGTCCATAGCAGTGAGTAGCCCTCCATGAGTTTCTGTGTTGCTTTCGCTGATGTGAAAATAGCCGACTCAGGACATCCGCCTACATGGAAAGCCTCGGGTCTTCTATCACCGTCCCCCTTTGAAATTCTAGCAGAGATCTCTTTACCTTCATTATCCTTGCAAACCCTATTGTTCCCACAACCATTGCATCAAATCCCGCACCTAGCGACCCCAACTACCACTGTACTTGCCATAAATGTGTGTCATAAATGCACAAAATCCTATAAATATTTCCTCTGACTTGTAATTTTACTTCTTTCCAGTTGGAAATTTGTCAAAGCTTTGTCGTTGCTACTACCTTTGCACCCACAAAATCTCTTGGAATTTTCAAGCATTGAACTTCACCAATTTTTCTTTAGGTTTCTTAGGTGAGTTCATTGCTACCCAACTTGTGTGTCCTTTTGAGTTAGGTTTCTAAAATGTTAAAATATTAAAGGGAAAAACTCTAAAATTTATAAACAACTAAAAGACCTAAAGTTTTCACATAAAAACCATGATTACAAAACTTAAAAACTATTAGATTTGGCATCTAAATTGCCTTGCAAAACTTCATCCCTCTGTGGTTGTTCTTCACTAGGCTCATGAACCCTTTGTGACCCACACCCTTCTGTTCCCCACCAGAAAATGAACCAAAAATTAGATAGAAAATCTGACTTTTGGTCATCAACCCTTGTGGGTCCACATTTACCAATAGCCCTTACCTCACCGCCATTCCATGAATGGCCATCATGCACCACCCTCCGATGTTGCAGATCATGTTGAGCATTTCACTGCCAAAGAAAATAAATTCCAAGCTACGTCTTTTGTAGGTCATTTCCCCTGGACCTTCATCTTCCCTTCATCATTGTTGATAGTGCCTACCCTTAAATGGTGAATCTCTACCTTCTTCCCAACCTACAAACCTTCTCGCCAACCTTTGTTGCCACCCCAAAAAATTGCTAGGTGTAAATCCACAAGCCGCTTTGCTATTGTCGCTATTCAAAAAATGGCCAAGGAGGATCATTCTCCCACACTGCCGATCTCGCCCTCTTCGTCTCTGTCAGACCTCCAGATCAATAACTGATTAAGTCTTCGTGTTGCGGGCATATTCTTGTGGGCTTCCATCTATGGTTCATCATTTGGTGATCATCATTTCCAATGGTTTTTCCATGTGATCCTTCTGCATGGTAGAACCTACACCCTTCTTTGTTTTCTAGCATGAAATGATCGATACCAAACCTCCCTACATGCCTGAAATTGTAGACTGCCTTCACCACCATCCCCAAACATCTAACTCTTGGTTTCTTCATGCAACTGCCCACCTGTAAACCTTCAGATGGCCAGTACTTATGCAAGTGATCTTGAACTATTTGTGCTTCCTGCAAGCCCCGCATGGCTGAATTCTATCTATGAGTTTTCACCTCATGGCCTCCATTTTCCAATGATAGAGTTTTAAGCATCCTTGGTGCCTCCTGCCTCCATATGCCTTGAACCCACATTAGAAAAATACCTAACTAAACATCTCAAAAGGTCTCCTAATTGATTTTTGCATGTGGTTAGTGCCTTTAGACATTGACTGATCACCAATCCTCCTATGCAAAGATCTAGGAGAGGGTGGTGCTCTGCAAGCCATCGTGCTCCCAACGTAATTCCATTCTAAGTCATCCCAAATAGTTTCCAGCCCATGGAAACCCGCATCCCTAGGCCTACATTTCCCTAATTGATCCGAAAAACCATCGAACGATGAACTTTAATGCATTTAGTGAGCTTCAAATGATATATTGATGGATCTAACCTCTATTTTCCAATATTTAGCTAATGCTTCCTGATTATTTATGAATGTTCTTGTTGCATCCTTTTGTGCGGGATTTATGGAATCAGTTGTGGGACAATTAGGAGTGTCCATAGAGAAAGAGAAAGAAAATAAACCCGCTAAAGTACCAAGGGGTAAAGAAGATAAGGATCAAATGAAGTACTAGTTCCATATGGTTGAGATCACTTCTAAGGTCACCTCAGACTAGGGCACCATATCTGATACACTAACCTTGGACATGTGAACATGGATGAGTTCAAACAGAGGGTGACCATTAGCTTGAAAATAGAAAATTACCTTAAGATGAGAAAGACCACCCTCACCAAGGTGGTTGTCTTCCCTTCTACACTCATTGCCCCATAATTGGTAATGGCGTGTAGGGAATTTTACGATAATAACATTAAGATTATAGACCAAAGGGTAGAGTATTGGTAGGTCTATCTGCTAGATCCATAGGTCATGCCTTCCACATCCCCACATTCAAAAAAATGGAAGAAACGAAGAAGGAGGATGTTGAGAATATGTGGAAAATAGATCCCCTAGTGTGCAAGAAATTGATCAACTAGCATTGGTTTAAGGACAGGAGGGGAAGCACAACTAAAGTCCCACAAGAGCTCTTAAAGAGTGATTTTCATGAGGAGTACAATGACTTTTTTACTCTACTCAGTAGGGTAATGGGACTCCCCACTGCCACCTATTTCGAAGAATGAATTTTTTAATTTATTGAAGAGATCATCTGAGGTAAGACTAAATTTCATTGGTCAAATATTATTAGTGACAAAATCCATAGCTAGTTGGCTATAAAGAAGACTTCCTAGTTTTACATGACTTCATACTTGGTTTATATTCTTATCGAGATATTTCCCTACAAATTTCTTGTTGTTGCACACAATCCAGATCCTAGCTAAGACCTCAAAATGTATGATAGATACCGTCAACTGTAGTATAGGAATTTCAAGAATGACTATCTGAGGGTGAATGATTCCTTTATTGGGCATATTATGAGGCTTATGAGGGGTGACTTTGAAAGAAGAGTCACACACAATGCCAAGGAATTTATCCAAAGGTTCAAGCATCTCTTCATACCATTCTCAAAATTCACATACATCAGAAAAAAAAATTTCTCTGATAAACCTTACAAGTTGCCGCACTACCCCAACAACTGGATGATTCTACTAGAGGTCACTAGAAAACTAAAGAATTCTTATGATTTGTTGATCGATAGGCATTGAGTGGCCATACCATATCCTCTCACTTTCAGACAAGGAATGTATTCTTGTCCCATTTCCCAATGTGCAGACTAATCAGAGAAGGAGATAGTGGAGAATAATATGGAACTCCACACAACTCGACTGGGGATGGATACCTATGAAAAATTGAAGAAGTATGTTTGAAAGCAGTATGCCCACCTATCACACCTTGAGGAATTTTGGGCCAATTTTCAGGATGACAAAGAAGTCAAAATGAAATGCTACATGTTGATGATGACCCAATTCGTCAAATCAATCAATTTGTTTCTAGTGCCTAATCAGGTAGTCGAGGACAATGATATTTTCCTTGATCCAAGGTTTAATGTTGTGGATAAATCTCCACTACCACTAATAGACTGGAACAAGTTAGAGGTAAATGACCTCCATGCAGTTCCACAACCAATCATAGGCAACACTAAGTAATGGGTAGATGCCTAGGTTGCACAACTCAAGGTGTAGGGCACAACATTAACCTATGTTGAGCTCAAATATGAGCTCTCAAGCCAAACTGATAGTCGATTTGTTTCCACCTCTTCAAAAGAAGCACCTAAATCCCCTTCAGCCACGATTTCAAAGAAAAGGAAGGATGCACGAGAATTCCATTGTAAACATAAGATCTACTCACGAAAGGCTATAGAGGGAGAACCCTCCAAAAAAGGAAAGAATATGAGGGATTCACCACCGAAATGCCAACTATTATGGAAGACCCTCAACATGAGGGAGAGGAAGAATAAGTCAAGAAGCCGCACTCACCATTGGTCACCTCTACTCTTATCGTTGCCATTTCCATTTCCGCCACACCACCACCTATCACTTCATGGGAATTTCTTTTTTCATATCCACCTTTTGTGGATATTTCAGTCCACCTCTCCTCCACCCCATTGGTGGCTCCTGTGGTAGTGCTTTATTCTTCCTCAACCACAACATCCCTATGTTTACTTCCTCGATGCCCCCTTTGCTTCTTATTCTCTCTACTTCGGTGCATGCAACAACCACTACTATCCCCTAGTTCACCTTGCCAAAAGATTTCACGAGATATATGTAGGGTGTGCCTTCCGAGATTTTAGGGGTAATCATGAAACCTACCATTCAGGCTCCAATGGTTCAAATTTTTGTTGGCTTGCCCATTCCTCCACTACCTCTAGAGCCATCGACTATGGAATCCATAATGAGAATATCCAAGGAAATAGAGAGATAGCAGAAATAAGTTGGAAAGAGCATAATGGAGGAGCTTGAGAATCCTTACTTCAAACATCCATAGGGTGGGATAATTATTAATCTTTATAGAGAAGTGACTCATGATGAGGAGTCACAATCTTTAGAGGAGGGTGCAAAATCTCTCAACATAAAGTACATAATTGAAACCTCATACCATTAACTTGAAGAGGAGTTGTACCAATAGCTTGAGGACATAGGTGAGAAGGTTTAACTGGAGAGACCTTCTTCCAAAGGAAAGGGAGAAATAGAAGAGAATATGGAGTTATCTAAAGAGCCTTCATAGATTGGCCTAGCTAAGGGCCCAGTCCAAGAAGAAAGATTATTTCATGAGGAGAAGAAAGAAGAGAAATAAATAGAAAATAATGAAGACAATCCAGAGGAGGTACCACAATAGACTCCTGAGCTAGAGCTTTGTGAGCTTGATCAATAAGAATATGTTTCCAAAGAAAGTATAGACACTACCGAGATGGAGAAAGAAAAGGCTATCCAAATTGAGGATTCTAACAAAGAAGAGAAAATGGACCATGAAGAAAGTCAACTCCAAGAGGAGGTCGGTGATCGAGAATCACCAAAAGGAGAGGCTCAGATTCTAGATTGGTTGGAGAAGCAACTGCAAAGGAAGATCCCCATTCGTATGGAACCCAAGGCCAAACTCGAGGCAATATTTTCTCTAGCATAGATGAAAATGAAGAAATAAAAGATGTTAAGAGTCCCCTCTCTTATTACAGTTAATTCTTCATGGTCAAGAACACTATAGGTCACTACCAAGTAACAAACAAAGATGAGGGGGTTAGCTATACCATCTCCACCATCATCTTGGGTACTACTACGAGAGAAAAAAAATGATGAATTCAAGGGATCTGTAGCCACAATTGTTGAACAAATGAACAAATGTAAATCCTCTAAGGAGGAATTAAAGGTACAAGTGGCAGATCTTAGCGCTTACATCCAACAATGGATGTCCCTAGAAGAGGAAGCCCCTACTACATCCTCTATGCCTTCTCTCATCTCTAAAGAAGAGCTAACCTGAATGGAAAATATGAAGATTTAGACCAAGGCTACTGTCAATTGGTTCAAACAGATGCTCTAGAATGGTGATATGGGCATAAACCATGCTTTTTGGATGATCAATAAGTTTCGAGAAGTGTAGAAGCAATTCAAAGGCATAGAGAAAATATTTCATCGCTTCACCGAGTTGTATAGGATTACACATCCTAACATCGATACTATTCTCAAGATGTCTAAAAAGACATGGGAAAAGGAGCTAGCCCTTGCAAAGAGTGATCAATGGCTAATAGAAACATGGAAAATGGGCTTGGATCATAAAAAATATGTCTTTGAAAGAGTGTTGCACAAATTCAATCTTGACCTCGAATGGGCCAATGAACACAAGGTAGATGCTAGAGATTACCTCAAATTAATGATTGATTATGAGATATCGACCCTTGAGCTCAATCTAGAGAATATTAGGTTGCACTTCCACAAAAAATTGGAGCAAGGGGTAGTAGAATCACTAACACTGGACTTCATGGATTTTGGTACCAAAGCCTTCATCCAATATGAGCAAATGGTCAAAGCCATGCCCAAGTGTACCAAGAACTAGGAGTAGATCACATATCGATCGAATAAACTATCCTTCCAAGTGCTCCAATTCGATATTATGGAGTTGGGAAAGCTTTTGGAATTGATTGGAAAATTCATGGAATATGCCACTGTTCAAAAGGAGGTTGGAAAGCCTGTAATTGATGCGTTTTTTATAGTGTAGTTGAAGGAAGGGCAATCCACTAGAGGATAAAATGCTATAGCTATAGTACCAAGGAAACACTACAGGACAAAATAGGAATAAGACAAAGTTGTATTTTAAATTCCTATATATTTGAGGGTAGGTGAAACCCTAATGTAAATGAATCTTGGCCACACAATGAAGTTAAATCCTAGCCATTCATTTTTATTTTTGAAAACTATAAATAGGGGTCCCTTCTCTCATTTCAAAAGAGAGTTGAGTTTTTGTAAGGACATGTTGCTGAAATTTCAATAGTAATCTCATTACTTTTTGGTGGATTATTAATTTTTTCTCATGTTGCATGATTCTTCTCGTCATAGTTGATAGATTTAGTTACATTTACATTTCTATTCTTAGTATTTTCAAGTAGCTTTAGTGATTTAGTTAATTTTGTTCATTGATGCTGAATAATTCTATTGTGTTGATGCTTTCCATGTTCATGCTTTTTGTTGTTTGTTGAGATGAAAAACTACGTAAATATAGTCTAAAAATTAGCTCTTCTTTTCAATCAGACTTAATCTTTTATTCATTCTTTATGGTGAATGAATAATTGAAAATCTGCAAACCTTAGAAGATAACACTAGTTTCATGATACTGTGTGTTTTGGTTAAGTAGAACTTAGTTTTAGGAGGTTTTTCCACAATATCATCCTCCATTATCATTGTTTCTTAGTAACTGCAGGTCTAGGAACTCTCACCTTCCTTTTCCCTTTTGACGGTTCTTTGAAATATAAGTTAGAACA
The DNA here is from genome assembly GCA_007115665.2 of Sequoiadendron giganteum. Lineage (NCBI taxonomy): Eukaryota > Viridiplantae > Streptophyta > Pinopsida > Cupressales > Cupressaceae > Sequoiadendron > Sequoiadendron giganteum. Next base: position 205,698,921 of record CM021105.1, read on the forward strand.
AAATTCAAGCATCATTGTAAAGCCAATTCTGATATTGAGAATGAAGTTTTAGATTGTTGTTTTGAATCTACAACAAGTGCATTTCATTTTCAAAATAATAGGAAAATCCATTTGAAGAACCGATTCCTTCCAACTTAGTGAGCCATAAATTCCCTTTTTGGTTACCAACAAATCACATAAATCAACTGAGCTATTTTTCCAAGTCATGACTTGACACCCGAGAGACCTTGGGATGATTTTCTACAACTTGCTCATAGGAAGTTACTTTTCAAGAGAGGTAGTGTACTTGTGTGTGGCCTGTGTTGAGAAATTGCAGAAACACCCATCAACAGGAAGAATTCAAAAAATTACTACCCTAAATTGGTGTGTTTGACCTAGATGCATAAAACATAAGTTACTAAAACTTTCCAGACTGATACTATAGGTTACCAAGAAGCTTAAGAAGTATAGAAACAAGGTTTTTAATTTTGTAAAAGGTAATTTGAGGCCTGATCTGGGACTAAATCACCCAGAGGGGCATATGAGTCCTAGTTGGGTTTTTTTTAGGGGTTTAAACAATGAATAACAGTCACCATAGAATTCCCAGAATCTAGGAAAAACTACATGTCCTAGGACTAAATTTCCTAAAGGGGCATATGGGTCCCAGATTAGGGTTTTTGTACCAATTCCAACAAATTCTAAGTGAATTTTATGTTTTCTATTTTGAATGATATCTAGATAATATGAAATTATAGATTTCAAGTAAAATTCAATGATGCAAGAGGCAAAAATAAACCTATAAGCACTTTCACTAATGCAAGATTAAGAAACCCTAGATGCAATATTAACTAATGAAAGACCTAATGCAAAGTTTACACAAGCTAGATCTAGGATTAGGATACACTCCATATGATAAATAAAGGTATTCTAAATGTAGGTTAACTAAAATGAAATGAAGGAAATAGGGTGCTCCACCTTTTAGGAGATGGAACACTAGGGTTAGGGAGTATTTCACTCAAATTTCACTCAAGGAAACGTTAGAGATCTCAATCCAATGATAGAATGAGAGATATTTTATAAAGGTTTTCTTAGGGTATCATGAAAAACTAAAAGGGAGTTCACCACCAAGCTAGGGCTTAGAAAGACTAGTCACATGTAAAACCTAATGATAAAGCCTAATGATAAAACCTAATGATGTGCACAAATTAAGTAAATCACCTAGAAATAATAATTTGAGAATGAGAAAAGATGTACTTGGAAGATAGATGAAGCCAAAAAGAAGATCTAAAACCCTAAAATCTTGTTGTTTGATTCCCATTGGGACTCATACACGAATCTAGGTGATTTAGTCCCAGACTAGGGTATATGTGCCAAAACTGGAATCTAATAGTGGTTCATCTAAATTTACTAAAAACTAGAAAGTGTGTTGTACTAGGACTCATATGCCACAAGTGGTGTATCAGTCCCACTATGATTTTTTTGAGGGTCAGGACTTGAATCTTCTCTCCTATCTCTGTTCTTCCTTCTCAACCTAATTTTTGGATCTGAACTAGTAAATTCTACTTTGTATGTGTCTTTTAGTGATCTTGTCAATAGGGTTACAATTTTGACAACTTTACACAATTCACAACTTCTTCCAATACTTTTCTTCAATGTGTCTTCAACCTAGGTCTGCAAATAACACACTAAAGAGAGGGAAAAACTTGTTGATTGTTAGAAAATGGGGGTTTTCCTTGATCAAACCCAATTTAGGTAATTAAACCTTGTGATGAAACAATAGAATATTAACATGAAAAATGAATAATGATACCTTGAATGTTGTCTTGATATGTAAATGAACAATCTAAGATGAAGTGGCCATGTAAAATCTAAATCTTGATCTTGAATTTAATATGAAGCAATTCTTGCAAGATGATCTTTAATACTAAATCACAACACTAGCTCAACAACAAGCTTGAGGCTTTATGCCCTTGAAACGATGATAGATCTTGAATTGATGCAATAAATGATGAAAAAATCTACCCTTGAATACCTTAGAAATGCTCTTGTAGACTCTCTTGACATTGTTGTGAACTCTTGGACTACTTCAGTCTTGATTTATTAGTTGATATTATGATTTGTTAGATGAAATAATGATTTGAAACCTTCTTTATATAGGAATTACATCAAAATTACTATTTATTAGATCCCAAATGTTGATCTTCATGAAATTTGAATTCAAGACACTAATTTCTCACTCAAAACCCTAAAAAGGGGCCAAATGGGATGCATACGCCACTTGTGGCATATTAGTCCCATGTAGGTGGGACTCATACACCACTTATCCCATATAGGTTCCATCTTGGTGGGACTCATATTCCCAAGGTGACATATGGGTCCCATAAGGACTTTTTGGATAGAGGAAATGTTGAGGAGTTGAGATATTAAGTATATTTATTGATTGTGTGGGGATATTAGTTTAAATAAGCCTTTGGATGCATAATAAAGGGTCTTAGGTGCCTATTAATGATGATATGAAGGTCATAAATGCAATAGGGCCCAAAACGTAATATGAAAGTGTAAATAAATATAGTTTACAACATTAAATGAAGGAAAAATTAGGTCAATTTAGCTTGAAAGGGCCCTAAACCTAACAAGAATGTGTAAAACACATTACAATACTAGATCAAGGTAACATTAGGTTCATTTGAATGTTAACCATTGCCAAATTAAGTGTGAAAATGTAAAGGATGACATTTTTCTACACTACAGGTCCATCAAAACCCCATTTTGATAACCCCGCCTAAATTTGTCGATCGGTTCACGTGATACACCTTTCCACATACTCATAAGTGTAATAAATATAATATATCTATGAAGGTGTATGGATAAGTGTAATAAATGTAGGGGTTAGGTGAATATTTTGGAGTGTGCTTGGATGTGAATAAGGTGGGGCAGAGTTTGTGGGAATATATATGAATAAACATAGGTAAAAGATAGGGAAATGAACCCAACTTTGAATAAAATTGTGCTATTTCTCAATTTATACATCTATCTAAGATATTTCCTCAAAATGCATATTAAATAAAATGGAAAATGATATGGATATAAAAATTTCACCATTACAAGTGTATTGTTCAAAAATTTCAAAATAATTAGCCTAGAATAAGTATTTTAGAGTCTATCAAAATTAATGCATTTAAAAATCATGTATCAAAATATATAAGATAACCTCTCATCAATTTAAAGTGTAATAGTGCTTTACATAAATATCAAGATCTTCAATAGTCGAAATAAATAATTATTTGACATCTTATTTATATGTAAAACTAAGTAATAATTATTGTCTTGTTATTAAAAATAAAATATTTTAAACACTAAAGAATGTGATAATTACATCGAAGGTGTGTCCTTATATGAACTTTCCAAGTTCATTTTCTCCTTCAAGGGTTGAAACGTAACAAGAGGTCCTGGTTGAAAGTGAAACAAATCTCAGTCGTCCATCATTTTTCGCCATTTTTCGATTGTTTTTCACTGTTTTTTTTTTCACTGCTGCTACTATTTTTCGGTTGAATCTTAGCCATTCATCATTTTTTGCCATTTTTTTAGCTCTTTGCCGCCAATTTTTGTTGCTTTCCACATTGCTCCTGCATCTCCAATTTTGCGAGTTCCAACCTGAAAATAAGGCTTTGACGAGGGTTCTAGAGTATGTTTATTAAAATAAAAATTATAGCTTAGATCCTCATATTAAATTTCGTCGAGTCTCATTCGGTTCTCCATGTTGTTAAACTATAGTTTTTTGTAGGAAAAGCGTGAAGAAAACTATGGAACTTAACTCCTTTCTAATATATTGATTCTATTGAAACTAGCTAAGCTCAAGGCTTTTTTTGTTAAATAAAGTATAATATTTAATGGGATATACTCCAATGTTTTAATAAGAATCATCAATTAAAAAATCATTTTGTAGAGGAAGTAGAAGCTTTCAAACAAAGAAATGAGTATTCTCACGAGCATATTAATTACTCACGAACATGTTGGGGTCTAACATGGGAATGCACTAACGTGTATGTAGTAAAGTTATTGTAACTATTAGCCTCCATGATGTTGTTTTAATGGTTTTTACAAAGTTAAAATTTTAACAAATATTGTTGATGTGTAAGTCGTTGATTTAAGGGTTATAAGGGGAGTGCTTTCGCTACCGCTCCTCCATCTGAAATTTGGCGAGCTGCAGCCTGAAAATAAGGTTTTGACAAGGGTTTTAGAGTATTTTTATTAAAATGAAAATTATGGCTTAGATCCTAATAATGATAAGATTTAGGTTTTAGAATTATGGTATCTTTTATTTTACATAGCTAGTTATAAATTAGCATAAATTATAGGCCTAATAATGAGCACATTTAGGTTTTCACATTACAACATAATTAATTAGTTTTATACAATAAATAATTTGGTTTATAATATATAATGTTGTATTATATAACAATATAATAGTTAATACAATAGTTAATACATAAATAGTAAATATAATAGATTAATATAATAATGACATAAATAATACATATTTATATAAAAATATAATAGTTAATACATAAATTTTCTTAAAAATATATAATAATATTATTGTATAATTAAAAAATAAATAAAAATAATAATAATATTAAAATCATTTTCTAAATGATCTACCAATTGATCTCATTTATTATACAAATGTGTGCAAAAAATAAACCTCTTTTTTCCTTATTGACCTTCCACACCTCTTTGACGTACCCATTGCACAACGTGCCATAACTAGTTAAGAATAATTGTAAACTACAATCAAATTTTAAAAGAAGAAAAAATAAAAGATATAGACTCTCAATCTTCAAGGTAATCCATACCTTTCAATTTGATACAAAAAAGACATGTACCACTTGTCAAGAGTGACTATTCTCCCCACAAAATGCGCTTTCTATTATAAAGAGGCATATCATAAATGATCACTTAAAAAGATTAAATTTATTGTTCTAAATTATTGAATAATATTACTATCTGTAACAAATGCTTATTTGATATATACAGTAATAAAATAGAGATAACATATTTGAATCAGAATTTAATTACATAATAGTATTTCTTACTAACACTATGGATATATATGTCAACTATTTCTAAATTAAAACTCTGTAAATTTTTTTGTATCAACATTTATTTATCATTAACTGTGAAAACTTATGCTTTTAATTATGGATATAACTGGTAAGAAAAGCTGGTTTTTACTAGTGCCAATAATGGTGAGCTCATTATTTGACTAAGAATAAATTTACACCGGCTTCGTCATTAGTCAAGTTACGAACCAACCTAAGTGATGCCATGCCAAGTGAAGCCAATGTTTTTAGACGATTCTATTATCTTTCCCTGCCGACACAAGTAGAAAAAGCTCCCATAGGCAGGTAAGGAACAAATTTGCAACTGTGTCAATTGTCTTGAGATATTGGCTTATCTGTAACGCTGACATAACAAGATCGTCGTAAACGTATCCATCCATAGGTCCTATCCTCATAGATGTTCTTACACCACTAATATAAAAAAGAGCGGAGAGGGGTACCGATGACATATCGCGCAGCAAGATCAAATCAGTTTTGTCTCGTTTGAGCAGTCAGGATTCAGGAGTCGGCGGATGATTGAAAATATAACATAAATATGCTGTGCTGTGTTGAATGTTTCTTGCACTGGGGACAAGATTACGTAGGCAACATCAAAAGCTAGGGTTTGAAAATTTCCATGACTTACCTCATGGAGTCATAATACATATGTAATAGGCACGTTATAATATATGAACTTTCGTGTCTCAAATGAATTCCAAGCAGTCTGGAAGGTACTCCAAGCTGTCGGAAATGAATCCTACATCTTACACAGTTCGTTCTTTAAGCTCCTTTAGTGAAGAGTCCCCACATAGATTTGATGATCCCTCTAATGAGACCGCTTGTTGTCGCCGAGACGTGGTAATCCATGACTCTGCTCATAGCTGTACACATTGTACTTATTCATCCATTTTTGTAAGCCCTCAGTCCCACCACAAGTTTGACATTTCACTCTCGTCTTGTTACAGTATTACGTGGGGGGGGTTATTATTTAGTGCATAAGCTCAATTGATATGAAAGCCCTACGCAAGAAGATGGATATAGCCCAACACTTTCAAACTAATACCTATTTTGATGGGCTCATTATTTGACTAAAAATCAATTCGTACCGGCTTTGTTTTAGTCAAGTTACGGACCAACCTAAACGATGGCGCCCTAACCAGAGCCCATGTTTTCAGAGGAATCGTTCCCTCCCGACAGTGGTAGGTAAAACTCGCGGGGTAGGTAATGAATTCCTTCAAATTTGCAATTATGTCAATTGTTTTGACAGATTTGGTAGCCTGTAAGTAAAACATGACGTAGCAATGGCTACAAACAATAGAGATTGAATAATGATTTATTTTTGGGTGATTGCCTTCATTAATTGGTAGTACTTGAAGTCAAGTTTCTGATGGGATAAGCGATTAATTTAGTAAAACAAGCTATTTATCTCTGTTCAATATTGTACGTAGAGATTCAGTACATCGGTCATCTCTTACCACATATTGTCAAAACTGGGGTGAGACAAACAATAATATTGTAATATCGTTTATTTTTTCAGGGGTATTTTATAGCAGTCTTGTTACATTATTCTTGCACGGCTTATCTCTCAACAATTCTTTCCACATCGGGAATGGGAAATTTCGGTGAAGAAAGTAGAGAATATATCATGCCTCAGATCTGAGATGCCTCTCCGAGTCTTGGATTCATTTGGTTGTTATTAAAAAATTTGTCTTTTTGTTCTTTTTTACTTATAACATTATAATTCCTCTACTGTAAAAAACATTCTGCATAGGTCATAAGTTTTTTATATATAATAAATTTTACCCAAAAATGCGATAGCAGAACTAATTCTATATTGTATAAGATATTTATTTATAAGGTTGTGACCCTTTTGGTTTGGTGAGTTCAAGATGATGTCTTGAATAGGCTATGGACATATTGATTTTTTTTTGTAATTGTAGAGATGAGATTAGTTGTGGGTGTTAATAGTAGAATATTAACATATTATGTAGAATGCGTAGAGTTCAAACTATTGCTGCAATGTGGTAATCATTTTTTATATTATGATAGAGGATGGCCATTACAAGAGTAAGCATCTAATCATGTAGTTTGAAAATATTATTATTTATTTTTGAAAAAGTAAAAGATTATCAAAAATCTCTCTTTAGTATTAAACTATTTTATGTTAAAAAAGTAATTTTAGTAAGAATTCAAGCTATAACTTATTTTATTAATAATACATAAATGAAGTGACAACTTAATTAAATTTCTTGTTCGAGGTAGATAGATCGGATTAAATAGAGACAAATAAATATATAAAAATTATTAAAGGTATTAAAATCGATTTAGATGAACTATCAAAATGCAATTCGGATTTGGCTACTTATTAATTTTGTGATCAAAGATTTAAATGTTAATTTTTTCTAAGTGGTTCTTAATTTTTCGAAAATGCCACTGATAATTTGAAAAAAAGTTCAACTCCTTTATTAGGATTACAAACTACCACTTGTCTAGGGTATAAAGAAATTATTTGCTAGAAACGAATGCTATTTGCAAATTAGAAATAAAAATTAGTGCTACAAGAATTCTTGTTAGGGACACCAATGTAAGACTCTTATTTAATATCCCTTTTATGAAAGACTAGACTAAGTTAATGTTTAGTGATTAAAAATATTGTTTATGATTTTGATTTCATGGCTTATAGCATGCAGGGAGTAAGTTCATTTTGATCAAATAATTATATTTAATCAAGTTTAAGTTGTTTGGCTAATTTTTCTATCAATATATGTACTATGGAGTAACTTTTACTAATTTATGTTGAGGTTCAAATAATAGGTGTTTCATATGTCAATAAATGAGGTTCTCATAGCTAGATACAATAACTAGCATAATTCTATTTGGTCCAAAGAATTGCAGTCACTCAAATGGGTTTTATTCCATGTTTAGAATTAAAATTTAATGCATCTTATGCTCATAGGAACACCAAGGAAGGGTATATTTCAAATGTAAAATACAATTTTTAGGACAAAAGGGCATTAAAATGATGAAATACTCATTGTGCAATAGTCACCTTTATAACAAGGATAGAGGAGGTGAAAGAGCAGTTGATGAAAATAGTTAAACTATACACCTCCGCTATAATTAACTATCATTAACAATGTAATATGCTAAAAAGGAAAAACTTCAAGCTTGAGAAATTAACTCTTTTCAATATTTTTAATGAGGTATTTTAACATATGATAGAGAGAAGGGCATATAATAAAAATAAATGTAAATGTCAAAAAAGACTTACCTAAGTAAACAACCAAAGGCCATTGATTAGATGAGGTCACTTCTTCCATTTTTTCAGTGTGCATAGTATTAGGGACTTGGGCATTATTAAAGATAAAAAATAAATATTATAATGTGTAATGCATGAGGATGAAATCATCACAAATTTTATATATTATTTATTTTGTATGGAATAATTTAATATTATAGACTCACCAGAATCTCTCTAAACACATGGAGGCTACTATAAGGACCTACCTTCTATGAAATCGATATAACCCTAATTTACTATTTGTATTCAATTGATTACTAGTGAACAACATTGAAGATGATGAATGAATTACTTGTCATTATTGTATTACATCAGTAAATCTTAGGGTAGACTTGCACTCTCTAATACAAAAAAATATGAACATGTTAAATTAAAATATCAATTTGATTATTGTATTATGAAGTGCTTTAAGTAGGGGATAATTAATCCATGTGTCTTATAGTGTGTTTTATAAGTGATGATTGGTATCTAGCGTAAATGGTTGTTCTTCAAATTTTTAGCTTCTTAAATTTATATCTTATAGAATTATGTTGATTTATTTGGTGATACATAAATTAAAAAAATGAACATCTGGTCCAGTTAGGGCTATTGTGTTATGGAAAAGAGGATTATGATTTATGAGTCACATTTCAATGAACTAGTTTATTTAATACAAATTTATGAGGGATATTTGAGTTAGATATTACTTAATGAGTACTAATGAGTTTTATGTCTACTAAGGTGGATGTTGGTAGTTAGTCTGACTACAATATTGATACCTTACAAATGATGCCACATGAAGGTTGTTTGACTACAACTTGGTATACATGGATGAAACATCGATCAAGTATGGTAAGACCACAATCTTGTGGAAGAGATGAGTAGAACATATTATATATCTAATTGATTAGTAATCAATAATAATGATTAATTAGATAAATGTAAATTAGTTGGCTAGATAAAGGATACTTTATAATTGTAATATTTAACTAATGAAAGATCGATTTTGATTGATATGCTTAATAGACATGAATGGTATATGGAATTGGGAGGTCGAACTAAGATAGAGTTTTATATTTTCATGGACTAACCTTATTAATATGCTGGATATAAATGGTGTGAGATAATGTACAATGATAAAAATTATGTCAAGCAAAAAAGGAGGACCATATAAACTTGTTAATACCCCTTAAATGTAAAATCAATTATTGTGAACCCATATAACCAAAAGGGTAAGTGGTGTTAGCATTTAATGTTGGATTGGTTGAGTTTGAAACCTAAAAATTAATTTGGGATCTCTTTTCGCTTCGAAGGTTTTGGACCTAAAAGGAAAGAGTTTATTTTCTTTATTTCACTCAAGAACAACCCTTGAGATTCCAATGCTAAGGAGATCGAAATTTGATAAAGGGTGTGTTCTAGGGGATTGAATGATGCAAATGAGGGGTTCACCACCAAGTTTAATCTTGGAGAGACAATGGAATGAATGATGAAATGCAAAAATCCTAATTTGATGCAATGCTTCAAAGAATGATCTAGAAATACAAGCAAACGATAATAGAATATTGTAAAACTTGAGATGTGTACTTGGGAAACTAGAGAAGGTTGGATGAAGGTTTGAAACCTTGGAAAATTCACTGTTAAAGCCAAATAGAACTCATTCACCAAGTTGGGTGAATCATTCCAATATCAGGAAAACTATGTTGAAACATGTTTCAGACAAAAGGGTACTTAGATCTGCAAAAACATCTGACAGATAGCAGTAGTGGGACTCATTCGCCAATAGTGGCAAATAAATCTACTTCCATATTTTTGGAAATTCAAAGTTGGATTTTGTAGCTCTCGGTCTATTATGTTGTTCTCGATTCAGATCCAGGTCTGAAACTACTAAATTAAACTTGTAGGTCTTCTCCAAGCTCTTCCAAGGTTTTTTCACAATCTTAAAAACTTTGACTTGCTTTAAAAACTTCATGAAAACTTTCCCAAACTTTCTCTTTGATAAATTTGTAATCTATACCTAAAAATCACATGCAAAGAGAGCAAAAAATGGTTGTGAGGTTAGAGAATCGGGGTTTGCCTTGGTCAAACCCCTTCCTGGTAATTAAACCTTGAAATAGAAAGAAAATGTAAAGGAGAATGATGAATGAACAAAAGCTGATGTTGCAAATCACCAAACCCTTGCAATGAAGTGTTACAATTATGCTTAAAATGGCCATAATGGATGTGGTTCTTGATTCTTGCTTGAAGGAGATAGATATTGAATGAAAACCTTGCTTGGATCATGAAATCTACACCACAATTGTAAGCACAATAATAAACATGAATAATGTGATCTTTGACATGATGATTGATGCTCTTTAATTCTCTTGAATGCTTGATAATCTTCCATTGAAAGCCTTTAATTCTCTTGCTCAAATTCTTAATGAATGATTGAATGCATAGGAGTGTTAGGATGATATATTTGTTAGGTGGGATTGAAATGAGTGAAAGAAACATATATTTATATTGAATTATGAAAGAATTCTTGAAATTACAACTCTACAAGCTGAAATTGGATCTTGGAGAATAAAATCTCACCAAATATTTAAATTTAATTTGATTTTTGAGTTAAGGGGGACTCATTTGCTACTATGGGTGAATGAGTCCCCCCTAAGGGGACTCATTTTCCCAAAATGACGAATAAGTATCACCTTAGGAACTTGAGGTGGGTTTTCAAGGATTTGATGTTTTAAATGACATTTTCCAAGATTATCCTTAAGAATACACCAAAATAAAGCTTGTGGATGCAAAAAGAGGCCTATTAAAGCATAAGAGAGGCCATATATTATCAAAAAGCCTAGAGGAATGTGAAAGTGTGTTACAATAATTTACAACACACCAAATAAGGCAAGGCTAAGAGAAATTATGATTTAAATAAAGTTAATTATGCTTAGAAATCCTAGAAAGATGTGAAAGTGTGTTGCAACACTTTACACCACCTTTACAAGGAATCATTAAAGTACACTAGTTCACAAGGGCCCAAGACCTAATGTGAATGTTTTATCCACATTACAACACTAAATCAAGGCAAAATTGAGCCAAAATCCACAAGAAGGATCTAAACAAGCATGAAAAAATGCTAAGGACCCTTTTTTAGATGTTACATTTAACCCCCGATTTAGTGAGAGGATGAACCTACTTCAAACTCACACTAAAGTAGACAAACATGCATCAAATAAGGGTTCCAATGTATTAATGCTAGCAAGATGATACAACAATGGTCAAGATCTCATGAAAAACCAGCATAAACACAAGAGAACACACATGGAAATGATATAAATACTATCAACAAGGTCGACCATACAATGCCAAAGATAAGAAATAAATAAAGGAGAAAGTTGGAACAAGCTTTGACTGTTTGTCCAACATGATGTGGACCAAATATAGGCAGATTATTTAAGAAAAATGTATACTCACTCTAAAGTGATGGAAATCATGATTGTGCACCGGTTAGAAGTCCTAAAAGGGTGAGACACATACACTCATTGTTAGTATGTACTCACACACACACGCAAGTGCCTAAGGAGAAATTCATGTCATTGGCTAGTCTTCCTTCTCAAACTATACCAAAGTTATACCTCCTAACAACTTTAATATGGTGCCACAAAAAAGAAGTGATTTGGTTTTGAAGCTTCATGAGACAAGAAAAACATTGTATTCTTGGAGCTCATGAAAAAAAAGGATGGGTCCATAGGAATACAAGATATGTTATGCAAGGTGTTCATAGATTCAACATAGGAAATGTTCAAAGGAGTCTTGCTTAGTTCATGTGAGTTCTTTAACTTAGGGAACATTGTGTCTAATGTCTCCAAGAGAGGACCAATCAAAGAATATAAAATTCACAACTTGGGGGATGCAATGTGTCGCATCAAGCCACTAAGAGGAATGCAATATGCTAAGAGAGATCATTCTCATGAAGGAAAACACACTCAATGTCATTCAAAAATAAAAATAAAAATCATTTGAAGCAAGAAAGCTGCACTAAGAAGCATGAAAATGAAAAATGCAAAAGAAATAATACCAATTTATTCCCCCACTTTAAAGAAATTGCTACACACCATGCTGTGAGAAATTACTTTAAAGTCGCAAATGAAAAATGATAACAAGAAGAAAGACATGAGATCCAACTTGGAAATCCCTATGCCAAGTCATGTGTTTCTCAATAAGGCTATGTCATGCAAGAGAAAAGGAAAAGAGATGGGCTTCCCCCAAAATGAAAATAGGAAAAACTTACGGGATCTATGGATTTGGGGTCATTATATTATTTACTGCAACGATTTGTAAGGAAAGCTTGGAACTGTCATCATCCGCCAAATATACATAGAACTAGAATAATGACACAACGAGAGCAAAAAAAAGGAAGAAAAACCTCTTAGGTGAAAATGGAAGAGAAATGGTGTGTCTCAACACCTTGCATCACCCGCAAAAGGAAAATACAAGAAAAAGAAGGATAAAGATGAAATGAAATGCAGAAAGGAAAATAAATCCTTTTGGGTCAACATGAAGTAGACATGAGTGTCTCAATGCCTTGCATCATCCCCAAAAATAAAACACAAGAAAAAGAAGGATAAAGATGAAATGAAAAGGAAGAAATAAAAATAAAGTCTTTTGGGTCAGCATGAATGTCTCGATTTTCCTTGCATCATACCCAAAAGGAAAATATAAGAAAATGATAAAGAAGTGAAAGTTGTGCCCAACATAGAGAAGAATAAAGGTACAAATAGAGGAATGTCACAAACAGAGAAAATAGAACATCACGAGGGATCACATTACACACATGCAATCACACAAAAAATAAAAATGAAAAAGAAATAAAGCAAAATACTAGTAAGTAAAATGCAAGTCAAACTATGAGAAATTCATCTGCATCCCAATCATGTTCTGTGTATATCGAAGGAAAGTGACTAGCCAAAGAGACAAGAGCAAGTGTCGAACTAGGAAAAGCATCAGGTTCAGAAGATTTGTCATTTAATCTCATGGAAGACAAAAACAATGTGTTCAGTTCATTATGCACCTCTTCATCAATTTTGGCATCCTCATCATCATCATCTGAATTGATCATAATAGGAAGTTGAAGGATAATATCCATAGAATATTTCAACTCTTGTTGTGAGGGATGCATGTAATTTTTTTTCTATGACAGGGGAGGAAGAACGTCATGCGTTGCTTTAGTCAAGTTTGGATCTTGATTTTATTTTAACTCACCATGGAAATTGTGAGCAGGTGGATGAATTCTATGTCTACGCTCCCTAGCACTTCTATTTCATTTACTTTTGTTTTCAAGCTGCATAGGAATGGGTTCATCAACCATAGGTTTCTTTTCTTCCCTGAGGAGTGGAATGAAAGGAACCACAGGGGGGTTGTTCAACCTCTTTTTCTTTGAATTTGTAAACTTGTTTTATTCTTTGAGGTGTGGTGGGGTTGATTTTAGTGTTTCCTGGTCACTTGTAAGAGGTAGGTAAGGTTTTAGGTTTAGGTTGTGTTGGTTGTTTTTATTTTAACCAAGTTTATCTCCTAATCTACCTATGGAATTGCCAATCCCAATTAGGGGCAGCTCGAAGGATTTTGACCAACTGACGAGGGTTTTAAAAGACCTCCTACACGTTGGGTTCTACAAAACCCGGAAGGGTAATCCCCTTAATGTTTTTATAATCTCTGGACCAAAGTTATAAATAATCATTAACAATAGCAAATAATATCATTTAATTGCTCAACAGAATAGGATAATACTTAATTGAATTGGCTTTTCATCAATAGTACCAACTACTTGGAGCATGAGATGATTATAACAATACTTCACAACTTAAGATAGTCATTTGATATTAAATTTGTAGCAATCTCTAAGAAAATACAAGTAGATATAAAACCTCACAAACAGATACAATTTAGACCAGTGCAATATACCATTGGGGATTCGAATTCACAAACATTTAAAAATTCATGATAAATTCAAACACATAGCATATAAGATCTCTGACAATATTTCCTTACAATTCCATCAATTTATATCCTAGCCCAATCCTTCTTACCAAATCCCTTTATAAACACATCCACCTATAACTCCATTCAAGAATTTTAATTAATTCTTTGAGTTAAATCCAAAAAGAGAATCATACACACCACAACAGTGAGATGAATGCAATAACCCTTGATTATATTATTCAAGATTATGATATGCTTATACAAAGGAGAGACATGAGCTCAGAATGAATCATTCTAACTCAAATGCCAGTACTATCATAGAACATCAAAAATTTATAAATTCAAAACCCTACTACAAAATGACACAAAAACATAAATCACATTTACACTGAATCAACAGGCTTTACATCTTGCTCTGCAACTATGATTAGACTCGACCTCAACAAATATCTAACTTGCTAACTCATATTTTTAGCCTTGAAATCCTTCTTATAGAGAATGACGGAGCAAACAAGCATCGGGCCAGAAATACACATGTCACTGGTCAATTGGACCACCGTAAGACATCATCCTGACCTATAGGACTCACTTTAGACACTGGCTTTTCCCCTTTATCAAAAAATTATCGTATAACAAGACCTTCCTCTTTTGGCTCAGGTCTACTTTGGTTCAGGAGTTTGATAGTTGCCAATTGTCAAATTAATCTATCCCTCTCAATTACAACATGCATTAGTTATGTTTCTTTCTCCTTGTCCTTTTTCATCCTAAGTCCAATGTTTTTTTGGATCTCTCATCTTAAAGAGTCAATATCTCCAAAAACATCATCAGGATTAGGCAAGGTCATATAAGAACTTGATGTCTCACTTAAGTCTATCAGGTTTACTTCTTCATGCCTAGATAATAAAGGAGGAGGAGGCACATCACTAGTGCATTCTCTGTGATGGATTCAACTTATACTCCTACTTCTTCTTTTAGTATATTGGACACTAACAGGCCCTTTATTATGACATGCTACATCGTCTTGAACAGGTGTATTAAATAATGCATCAAAAAGTCCATAGCTATCTGACTCTGAATATCTAGAAACTTGTTCAAAAGTCTCATGGATAGGATGTAGAGGCTTACTTGTACCTTGGTGTATAGGATTATGTGATGTAGGAGAAACACTATTGGGTTTTGGCTTCTTCTTTCTCCAATCCTTCTTCTTCATCTTAAGAATTTCACCTTCCAATTTTTATTCCAAGTGATTCTTCACAAATGACCTCGTGTTCTTCATTTCTATGTTCTTGTCCAAATATCTTTTAATTGGTATTAAAATTTCAAATAAAATGCACACTAGTGTAGAGACTTCAGAGTCACCACCCAATTATCTTGGGAATACCAACTATTGAGAAACACTTTATGGAATTTTAAAAGACCTTTAGAACTTCTTGTATTGACAATGTACACAAATATTTTATGGGATAACACAAACCTTTTGGAATGACCAAAGAAATGAAAATACAAAGGACAAAAACCATGGGCTCAACCTTCAAATCACAGAAATACGATAATAACTCTATGCAAAATGGATAATCGACCCACTGACAAGAAATATTCAAACTAAGTCCCCAACAGAGTTGCCATTTTGTTGGTTGTTTTTATTGTAACCAAGTGTATCTCCTAATCTACCTATGGAATTTCCAATCCCAATTAGGCATAGCTCGAAGGATTTGGACCAACTGACGAGGGTTTTAAAAGACCTCCTACACTTCGGGCTCTGCAAAAACCAAGAGGGTAATCCCCTTAATGTGTTTATAATCTCTGGACCAAACTTATAAACAATCATTAAAAATAACATATAATCTCATTTAATAGCTCAATAGAATAGGATAATATTGAATTGAATTGGATTTTCATCAATAGAACCAACTACTTGGAGAATGAGATGATTATAAGAATACTTTACAAATTAAGACAGTCATTTGATTTGCAATTTGTAGGAAGCTCTAAGAAAAGACAATCAGATATAGAACTTCACAAACATTTACAATTTAGACCAGTGTCATATACCATTGGGGAGCCGAATTCACATATAGTTAAAAATCCATGATAGATTCAAACACATAGCATATAAGATCTCTAACAATATTGCCTTACAATTCCACCAATTTATATCCTAGCCCAATACTTCTTACCAAATCCCTTTATAAAAACATCGACCTATAACTCCATTCAAGCATTTTAAGTAATTCTTTGAATTAAAGCCAAAATGAGAATATACACACCACAACAGTGAGATGAACACAATAACCCTTGATTATATTATTCCAGATTATGATATTCTTATACAAAGGAGAGACATGAGCTCAGAATGAATCATTATAACTCAAGTGCTAGTACTGTCATGGAAAATCAAACCTTTATAAATTCAAAACCCTACTACAAAATCACACAAAAACATAAATCACATTTACACTGAATCAATAGGCTTTACGACTTGCTCTGCAACTAAGCTTAGACTCGACCTCAAAAAATATCTAACTTGCTAACTCATGTTTCTGGCCTTGAAATCCTTCTTATAGAGAATGAAGGAGCAAACAAGCATCGGGCCAGAAATACACATGTCATTGGTCAATTGGACCACCCTAGGACACTTCACAAAAATGATTACAACCAACGAGTCCCCGAAGCATCTTCTTGTTAATCCCACTCATTAGAGAATAGCTGATGCATTAGCCAAACCTCAAAACCTGCACCAAAAACCACCATGGAGATAAAACCACAATTGGTTATAACCATAACTGTTGAGCTGTTAACTGTAGGGTATGTGCAAAATCATGATGGGCCAAAAAGTGGCGATATGTAAGTGATATGATGGCCCATGTGGCTGATGACTTTTTTTTAACCCAAAATTCATGAAATGAAAAGGGTTTATAAATTATATTCTTAGCTTTCCACCAATATAAATTATTCTTTACTTTCAATTTAAAAACTAATTATTATTCATTTTCTATTTGAATTATGACTAAAGTCCTGATTGATAGGCTGATTGAAAAAAGTCTATAGCTTTCAAAGGGTATCACATTTTTTGAATCTGAAACATGTGTCACATTCTATGCTTGACATAACATAGGATTAAAACAAAAAAAAATGAATTTCATGAATTTTTGACCAAGTTGAGGTGGTCAGACGTATGAGTTTTTATATTTTAAAAAAAAATTAATTAAAAAATCATAATTAATTAGTTACTTGGAAAACAATTACAAAAAATAATGCATCATATTGGGACATGAGTCTTCTACTTATGTATAAAATATTGTAAAAAAACATTATCATTTTACTGTGGTTAAGGTGGTCAGACAAACACCTACTTCTTATTTTTTCCCTAAAATTTGAGTACTACTGCATTGAAATTTCAAATTTTCACCAAATAGATTTTTTTTAAATAAAAATAAAACTAGTAGTTTAGAAACTACATTAAATTTTCAATATATTCTATTCTTATATATTTTTCAAATAATATAGTTAACTTATTCAAATTTTTATGTCAAGTTGCCTAACTCTGATTTTTCTGAATTTTATTCCCACTTAAGGGCCTGTTTTTTCCATGATGATCCTGCACAAGCCCTATCGGTAGTAGGAAATTTATTACTCCTCTTCAGTTAAATATTTTTCCACCCACCTCTGATACTCTTCATGTTTTCGCGAATCAAAATTCACCACTTCATAATCATTCTTTTGCTCAGACCTATCAGGCCTTGATTCTCTCCTCCTCTTGTGTTTGTCTTGGTATTCTTCTAGCTTCATCCTCCACACAAGTTGTGAGAATACAAGAGCCTTCAAAAATGCATCATCATTCAAGAATTCCTTGCAAGCCTCCATTCTAGCATCTTGTACACATTGTCCTTTTACATCCATATCAGATAACACCAACTGTGTTGATCTAGGTGGGGAAGGAATACCAACCTGCATGTCTTGATCTGTATCAATTATTTCATCCATCAGAGTCTCTTGTGATTCCTCAACTCTCTGCCTCTTAGGGCTTGGCTCTGATGGTAGTAATCTAGGATCACTCCTCGGTGGTGAATCCAAATCAATAATTTTAATCCCTCCAGGTGCTCTGATCTTTAGACCTAGTTGTGATGATGTCTTCATTATATGTTTTCCTTTCTTATCGCCCTCTTCCTCATCACTACTATCATTCATCTTTCTCTTGTAAAGAGGTTCATTCACTGAGGGCTGATAAGTTGGCCTTGTTTCTTCAGGCTTCACCTCTGGTCTTTGTATACCAAAACCTAATTCCAAATTGACCCTCTTGCTCATCAAGGTTCCCATGATCTCCTTGAAATTATCCATCAAGAATTCAATTCTCTTGTGGAATGGATTGAACTCCATTAATGTATCATATTTTGGATCCATTTTATGTTCCATGGCCAACAACTTCTCGTATGCAATCCAATTTTCCTTATTCGATTCCTGCCTATTCAAATCAAACTCATTTCTGATTAGGTCTTTAGGAAAATTGAATTCATGTACAAACATGCCACCTTTAATTCATTGCCTAAACAAGGCAAAGAAACCCTCAGGGTCATGCTGCCAGCTAGGACCACTGCTCAAATGAAATTCATCAAATAATCTTCCAAAGTGGACCCATCCTCCCTTGGAACAAAAAAAATCTAAAACAACAGTGTAGTCAGGGAACAAATTCCCTTTTCCCCTCCTTGTTAGGTTGTCCTCGTGAATACAACCTATTTTGCACATGACCTCGACAAACCCCATTCTTGATGGTACATTAAATGGGAGGATATCTGGGGCTCCTTGGAAACCATATACTCTTAGAAAAAAAATTTTAGGGTGCAAGATGATGTCACCCAAATTATGGCAGATTTTCAAGTCAGGCTTCCTCACCTTTGGTCTGAGGAAGTCATGTAGGTCCTGAGGGACTCTGGGCACATTCACTACCAATTGAGCCCTAATTCTAGAGGCAAATCAACTATCAAATTGCACAAACCTGGCACCTTCCCCTGTTGTAAGATAAGTCACCACTCCAAACCTGTACTGGTAATCTTTCATTGAGAATAAGTCGAAATTCTTATAAAGGAACATGTGCATTAATAGGGTATACCAAAAGAAAGGTGTTCTAGTATCACCCACCTGCAACTTTAGCAACCCCTCATGTATCTTTTCTACTAGAAAATATGCAAAGTCATACACCACAGAGAAATTGGGATGTTGAATTTGGGCCCCCATGAACATGTATGAAATTGGAATTACGGTATTAGGGCTAAATCCCAAAATCTAGCACAATGAATAAAATGTAGCCAAAAAGTGATTCATCTTGAAAAGCTCCTAATCACTTGGTCTGATATGAATTATTGAACTGCCTACCCTAGGCAGATGAGGAGGAAGGAACTTCAATCTAAAGAGAGGCTTCGATCTTGTGTACTCCTACTTCATTTGCTCAAGATCAATTGGAACAAAAAATGAGCTAGAATCACTCAATTCAAACACTTGTTGAATCTCATCTACACTTATACTCACTAAAATCCCACCATCATTATTTTTTATTACTCTTGTAACAGGGTCATATCGTGTTGCCACAGCTCTGACTAGGTCCACATCTGGAAACACATTTGGCACTACTAGCTTCCCCATGTCGTATCTCCAGCCATTAGAAAAGGAGTGAAGTAAATTTTGTTGTCCATACCGTAGCCTAAACATTTCCAGACCAGTCATAGGAAACCTAACATCTGCAATATTACAACTCTTGCACACTAGTCCTTCGCCCAGGGTTCTTCCACTCATCAAAACTAAACCCCTGTTCCTATCATTTATTGATAACGGGAGTTGATCCAAAAAATCATCATATAAATTCCTCTGCAAATAATCAATATGGTCGGCATGCTTCTTTGGTGGTGCCATCTCAAACGAACTAGGGCTTCTTTAAATAATTCAAATCCTTGAAAAAACTAGGGTTACCTAGAAAATGAAATTACAGAAAGACCTTGTGATTTCCCTCAATTTAAACAAAAAAGTAACCCTACGACAATAATCACAAATTCCTTTGACAAGCACAATACAATCCTTCACAAAATCACAATCAAATTAACCAAGGAGTACAGAAAACAACTCATGGATTTCACACCTTGTAGAAAACCAAACTCCTGGTGTGATTGCTCGAAAACTTTGTCTTTGGCTCTAAAATTGCTTCGCCAATGTGCTTGAATGCAATGTGGTGAAATAGAATGAAAGAAGATACTTTATGTCCATTGAATTGAGCCAGTAAACATCTCATCTACCATTAAAGCACACTTGCATGCTGCACCAATGGCTCCAATCGCATTTGATGCGAATTTAAATTCTAACCATCAATCCTTTGTCTTCTTTAGATCATCGAATGACCACCTTCAAAAAGGCTGATGTAATCTACATCTCAGCATTGAGGGCCCACCACAATATGTAGCACCAAAGGAGTACACATTACGTTCGCCCGTGATATCACAATCACTAAACATCTTGCATATTTGGATCACGTGATGGCGGGAAATGATTGATTCCCACCATTGAAAATCGTGTTCATTCACAGTAGTCACCAACACTGAACATAACCATTGAGCAACTTTTCATCAAGATTATAACACCACCATCGATCTTGAGAACAAGAATCTCGCAGTCGTTTTAGTAACCCACTATTTAATGTATTAAAAACTGACACAAAATTAAAGCACTTTATAAATCCTTTTCGGCATCACTAGCTGAGACACGTGGTGCCCGCTCATGATTTTACAATCAGTTGAAACCCAGTGGTGAAGCCATCATGAGATCATGGGGAACGGTCAAGATCAACTATTGGATGATTGACGGTTACTAAAATATGTTACCTACAAAATATGAAACGATTATTAAAGGGACAAGGGGACATCGCCTAGGCCAACGACAAATAATGGCTCAACGTTGTTCATAAAATGGGGCACAGTCCAACCTAGACTTAGGAAATAATAAATTTTAGCCAAAATATTTAACACTGATTATTAAAAGGGCCCGGCCTAGATGAGTCAATGGGACATAAGTCATTTTAAAAGAATCTTTGAAAAGGTAACAACAAAATAGATCATACCCAAGGTATTAGATAGAACATTAGGACATTTATGAAGGAAAAAATAAAACCTCCAACCTTAGGTTTCTTCCGAATAGTATGATAGACCAATACAGAGCCAATCTAATAATGGAACTCAAAGAATAAAATTTGAAGCTCCATCAGTGGCTCTAGGTGGGGACGCTCATTCCACTAGAATTAAGCAAGAATAATAGAATCTCAGGTAGAGTAGACTAGTTGCAGAGCCAACCAAAAAGGACTGTCGGTACAAGATAATCCAACAAGAAGGAAACCTACACCTAACATATGTACACACCTAAGCTACTTCTCATGGAAAACAATACTTCAACTGAAGTATAACTTCAAGAATTGTCCATGAACTCAAAATTCAAGAATATCACCCATCATTTCTTTAAGGAAATATGAATCTTCCCCCCAATTACTATTTACCAAGAATGGACCCAACCAGATTGCATCAAATTTTCCATGTTTTCCTTTATCTTCCAACCTGACATTCCACATTAGGACCATATCTCCATCTTGGAAACTCCTTCCAGTTTTCTTTTTGTCATACATTTTTTTTATTTGCAATTGCAATTTGGCATTTTTCATTTCAGCTTCCCTCCTGGCCTCATCCAGTTCTATAAGAGCTTCCACTCTCAACTTCATTTCATCTTCTATTTCATTATCATACATCTGGACAAACTTATACATCTCCATCAGATTATTTTGGGCCAACCTTGCATTTATCCCATAAACTAAGTCAAATGGGGCACAACCTATTGCTTTCTTCATTGTCACCCTATCTGACCAGACTACTAATCTCAACTTAGAATCCCATGCCTTCTTATTTTGATCTAGAATTATTTTGATAATCTTCATCAAGCTTTTATTGCTTGATTCTGCTTTTCCATTTCCTTGTGGGTGGTAAGGTGATGAGTAAGAGACTTGGATACCATGCTTCTCAGAAAACTCCATGTATTCTTCAGATCTGAAACACGTTGCATTGTCTGACACAATCCTCTCTGGACAGCCAAATCTAGTCACTATGCTACTCATTAAGAAATCAATTACCAGCTTACTATTTTCTTTCTTCATTAGAATTGCTTCCACACACTTGGTAAAGTAATTAGTGGCCACCAATATCCATGAATGGCCTCCACTCAACTTAAATTATACATCTCCTATAAAATCAATACCCCATTGCTGAAAAGGAGATTGCACTACTATTGGTTTTAAAGGTAAGTTACTAGAGAATTTCAACTTACCAGAGAAATGTTGACAAGCATCACATGTCTTCACCAATTAGTGTGCATCCTTAAAAATGGTAGACCACCAAAACCCAACCCTCATTACTATGTGTGCAGTTATTTTGGCACTATAATTCCCTCCACAAATTCCACTATGCATTTCATTCAAGAGTTCTTGTGCTTGATCTTGGTCTACACATTTCAACATAAAACCTTCTCCATTTCTCCATGAGAACTTCCCTATTATGATAACATATTTGATTGCATGTAACTTCAATTTCCTCTTTTCATTTTTATTTAAATTATCAGGATATTTCATCTTTCGTAAATAATAGATCACACCTTTGTACCAATCAAAATGTTCCATGTCACATATGTCTGATCTGTTCTCTTCTTCAAGAAAATATATATGATTTGCTTCCAGAATACTTTAGGCCATAAGCTTGGCCAGTTCTTGTCCTCTTACTATCTTGGTAGTCTGAATTTCAATGTTGAATTCTTGGATCCTATTAATCCATCTAGATATTCTTCCTGACACTTCCTGTTGTGTAAAAATGTCCTTCATAACAACACTGGGTACATAGGTAACTATAGTAGCTCCCATCAAATATGTCCTGAAAGATTTTACTGCCTTTACTAATGTATATGCCTATTTTTCATTTATGTTGTATGTGAGTTTTGCAGCTTGCAAGGACTTCCTGAAAAAAGCTATAGGATGTTCAAAACCCTCAGCATTCTTTTGTAACAACAAAACTGCAATTGTATGGAATGAAGCAAATGAAAAAAATTGTAAGGGCTTGGAAAAATTAGGGGTCCTTAACATAGGAGCTTCCTTTATAGCTTGCTTAATGGCCTAGAAATCTTGTACTGACTCTTCTTCCCACTCAACCTTGGCCCCTTTCATAAGCATCTTAGAAATAGGGCAAACTATCTCAACAAAATTTGTTATGAATCTCCTTAGGAAATTAATTTGTCCAAAGATAGATTGTATTCCTTTGAAATTTTGGGGTTGTGGAACCTTATCTATTGCAATTACCCTTTTTGGATCAATTTTGACCCCATCTTTAGAAACAATATGTCCCAACAACTTTCCTTCCTTTACTCCAAAAACACACTTCTTTGGATTTAAGGAAATACCATATTCCAATGCCCTACTGAATACCTTTTCTAGAAGTTCTTAATGGACATTTTCTTTCTTGGAATATGTTGTTAGATCATCCTAATAAGTTACCAAAAATAATTTAATGAAATATGAGAATGCCACATCCATGGCTCTCTGTAAAGTAGCCCCTACATTTGTTAGACCAAAAGACATTCTCACATATACATAAGTTCCCCAAGGTGTAGTGAAAGTTGTCTTAAACTGTTCAGACTCCTTAACAATGACCTGGTTATAGCAAGAAAACCCATCCATCATAGACATTAGCTCACAACTTCCCACTCTCTCCAACATGACTTCCATATTTGGTAATGGGTAATTATCCTTCAATGAAGACACATTTAAATTTCTGAAATCCACACATAAGCTAATGTCTCCATTTTTCATTCTCACATGCACTAAATTTGATACCCAAGATGAATGTCTAATTGGTTTGATGATCCCTGTATCTCTTAACGTCACTAGTTCTTCTTGCATTTTTGGGTCCAAGGTAGGATTAATAGGTCTTTGTTTTTCCTAAATGGCTTAGCATCATCACTCAAAGGAATTTCATGTTGAAATAAATCCTCTCTATAAGCCTTGAGATCATCATAAGACCAAGAAAACCCATGTCTGAATTTCCTTAGCAAATCAATTAACATCCATTTCACCTTTGGTGATAATTTATTTCCAATATACACCCTTTTTTGTGATGATTCTATTCCAAGGTTTATTTCCTCCAAGTCATCAGGATGGGAAGTAACACAATTAGCCTTCATCCTATCCTGTTTGTCAAAAACTCTTTCAAGAACAACTAAACCTTTAGGAATTTTATTAGTCTTTAACTGAATAACTTCATTCCCAAACACAGTATCCTTACCATCAATCTTTTCAACAGAAGCTCCAAAGTCCATTTCTTGACTTTCATACTCATCCACACAATTTAAAAATCTCAATATATCATCATCACTGTCAAAAAATTGCCATTTTTTTACATTATCATGAACAGATGGTCTAGTTTTCACTTCAACCTTTGAAATCCCAACATAAGTCATGTCATCTAATTTTAATGCAATATTTGCTAGCAAATATGCCACTTTATTATGGCCTCTCTCCATGCACTTTATACCAAAAGCATCAAAGTTTCCCAATTCATCCCAAACAACATTTCTATACTGTTTCAGCCTTTTATTCTTTGACACATATCTAGATCTGACCTGGGAAATCATAAGCTTGGAATCTCGAATCACTTTGAGCTTCTTGATCCCATATTTTTGAGCCAATCTCAGCCCTAATAACAAGGCTTCATATTTGGCCACATGGTTGGTGCATTCAAATAACAAAGTGAAAGAGAATTTGAATGTCTTTCCACTCAGAGATCTTAGCAACACACTTGCACAAGACCCTTCCTTTGAACTCACACCATCAAAATACATAGTCCACAAGTCATTAGATTCTGACAAATTTTTTACTTTGTTATCAGTCGGTGCAATAGGTTTATCACAATTACTAGGGGATTCCTCAACCCTAAATTCATTTATGCCACAATCAATAAAACATGTCAAATTCTTAGTCGGATCATGCTCAATCATATGAGGCACTTTAGACTCTCTCTCAATCTTGAAATCCTTCCCATCGATGTAGAAGGTAGAAAATTATAAATCACATTGCATGTTACCTCCAATTGATGCACTCCACTTCCTTGACAAGAGCATCCCAAAATAAGGGGCAATGTCTACAACTAGAACAGTCACGGCCAAAACCTTGTCAGGGTATTGGGTCAATTTAGAAGGAAATGCTTTAATAGTCCCAATTACTCACACTTATCTCAAATCTAATGCATAGTATTTACCTTGAGTAGTGTCTACTATTAAGCCCATTACTTCCATGATCTTGACTGGCATAACATTATTTGACGTGCCTGAGTCTATCATACAATTTATCAGATTCTTCTCATTTATATCAACACTCAAGAAAAATGGGTTTATATTCTGAAGACACATATTGATAGAACTCCCTAGATATACAGGGGGAATATGTGTCACAATTTCCTCTTCTTCTTTCTCTTTTATTTCTTCTTTGTCCTTTGCTTCTTTACACTTTCCTTGTTCAATTTTACTACTAGTAACTCCTGAAATCAAGGCTATTGTTTTTTCCTTATGCTCAACTATTCTCATCATTTCCAACAAAAGGTACAGTAACTTTAACTTGGGACAACACTTGAAACATGTTTAAGGGTGTGTATTTAGGCAAGTCAAGAGTCATACCTTCATTTTTTTCTTTCTTCTCTAGTTGTTGATTTCCTTCAAGTTTCTTTTGCTTCTCTTCTAGAGTAGATTCATCAGACTTGGTAATCATTTTGGTCTTTACTAATAAAGGAGTATCATCTTCATGAGGCTTTGGGATTTTAATCCTTTTTGCCCATATCTTGTCATTCTTGACCTCCTTGATTTTGACAACATCATTTTTTCTATCTGCTTTAACACCCTTGCTTTTATCTTTTTGTTCCTTAACAAAAAGGCCAGTAGGTTTCCCCTGCTCGCCACCCATAGTTCTATTTCTTAGCTACAGTGTACTTCTCATCCAAGCAGCCACCTCTTCAGTCATCCAGGAAATCTCATCTTTTGATGGTCTCCTTAGAGACACTGAATCTTCAGCCTACTCCATATTGCAGGCATGATTGCCAAAATCACCTTCCTCATCAGAAAAGACCTGTTGATGATACATTTCACTTATTTATAATTGATTATTCACATCAACTTCTTGCAATTCCTCATGAGAAGAATATTCATCTTCATCAATATATGACCTGGCCATACAAACATTCACATCATTCTACTCAAAATTAGGATTCTGCTCATGAGTATCATCTCATTTTCCTTCAGCAACTAGTAGTTGGGCAATGCCACAATGATTTTGAACATGTGGATGTTCAAACACCTCACATCATGGTCTATCCTATGCCAAATTTACATAATGCTTTTGCAAAGGATCTAGTGTCTGCTGATCAATTTTAGGCTTCTGGGCTGGTAGTATTGGTTTTCCATCCTTCCAATTTGTATTGTAAGGATAGTTTTGCAGTCTAGGAGGTCTGTCACTTTTATTATACTATTGCTTATCATTTCCAAGACCCTTCTCTTTCTTAGCCAAAATATACTTTTTTGTCCTTCAAATTTTTGAGGACCTTATCCCACTTCTCATCGTCGTTAGGGCTTGCAGTAGAGACTTTCTTAGTCTTATCCCTAGGATTTTTCAAAAGAGTAGGTTCCTCCCTCCTATGATATTTTATAGAATCTTTCCTATTAATTTCAATATTTATGGCCATTCTGAAAGAATCCCTCATGGTTTGGGGGTCCTTATCTCTGAGGAGATATGCCATTTTGGCATCAAAAGCATTGAAATAAGTTTTAAACAAACATTTTCATCAAGTCGCATCACCTGAAACAACTTATACATTGCCTTTTAAAATCTAAGGTTAAATTATGTTGCACGCTCATTCTCTAAATTCTTGATGTTGTTGAATTCATTAGCATGAAACTAGCATTAGTCTCATATTGTTCTTTGAAACATTTTCCAAATTCTTCCCATGAACCAATAGTAGCATTCGGTAGACCTCTGTACCAATCCCTTGTGTCCTCTATCAAATATGTATAAATAATTTAATTACTACATCTTCATGCTCTACCTCATAGTCATTTCACATATCCATGAAGACTTTCAAATATTCCTCTACAGAAAAAGCATTGTTCTCAGCAAACTTATTCATCTTTTCTCTTAGTTCATGAGGGAAGGGATTTGGGTAACCCAGAATACGATCAAAGAACAATTTCCTATATCGTTCCAATTATATATGTTTCCTTTGAAATATTCCATCAGTCTTTTGAGAATTGTCACTAGACCGTGTATTCTGAGTCTTAGGAGCATCTTGATGTAGGTTTATAAACTTGGTCACTTGAATCTTTGGGCCATAATTATTTGTGGAATTCTCTAGACTATTTTTAGGATAAGTTTTCAAAACATCTTAATGACCTGATGAAGTTGTAGCTTGGGCAAACTTCATCCACACTTGAAATTCTTAGGAAACTTATTTTCCTTCTCTTTTTTACATTTGCAGCCACAATTTCTGTACTCTCTAGCTCTTATGCTAGAGCTTTCCCTTCCATCCTAACCTTTTCCAAGGCATTTTCTACTTGTGATGACAAATGTGGAAGGGGATCTTGTTTAGGATGGTGAGAAGCCACCCTCTCATTTATCTTGATTCCTTCAGCCTTCTATTTTTCCTTGTCTAGAACAGGTTTAGGGTCTCGGTTACTTGGTTGGGGCTTAACATGGTTGAAAGGTTTTGGGCCTACAGGCTTTGGTTGGACATCAGCCTGACCTATAGGACTCACTTTAGACACTGACTTTTCCCTTTTATCAATTTTTTTCCATATAACATGACCTCCCTCTTCTGGATCAGGTCTACTTTGGTTCAGGAGTTTCATTGTTGCCAATTGTCTAATTAATCTATACCTCTCAATTACATGATGCATCAATTATGTTTCTTTCTCCTTGTCCTTTTTCATCTTAAGTCCACCTTTCTTTTTGATCTCTCATCTTAAAGAGTCAATATCTCCAAAAACATCATCAGGGTTAGGCAAGGTCATATCAGAACTTGATGTCTCACTTAAGTCTATCAGGTTTACTTCTTCATACCTAGATAATAAAGGATTTCCATTATGTTTAGCAGGACGAGGAGGCACATCACTAGTGCATTCTTTGTGATGGATTTGAATTCTACTCCTACTTCTTGTTTTAGTATATTGGACACTAACAAGCCCTTTATTATGACATGCTACATCCTCTTGAATAGGTGTATTAAAAAATGCATCAAAAAATCCACATCTATTTGACTCTAAATGTCTAGACACTTGTTCAAAAGTCTCATAGATAGGATGTAGAGGCTTACTTGTACCTTGGTGTATAGGATTATGCGATGCAAAAGCAACACTACTAGGTTATGTCTTCTTCTTCCTTCTTCTTCATCTTAGGAAGTTCACCTTCCAATTTTTGTTCTGGGTGATTCTTCATGAATGAGCTGGTGTTCTTCATTTCTCTGTGCTTGTCCAAAGATCTTTTAATTGGTATTAAAATTTCAAATAAAATGCACACTAGTTCAAAGACTTTAGATTCGCACCCAATTATCTTGGGAATACCAACTATTCAAAAACACTTGGTGGAATTTTAAAAGACCTTTAGACCTTCTTCTATTGACAATGTACACAGATATTTCACAAGATAACACAAACCTTTTGGAACGACTGAAGAAATCAAAATACAAATCACAAAAACCATAGGCTCGACCTTCAAATCATAGATATACGATAATAACTCTATCCAAAATGGATAATCGACCCACTTACAAGAAAAATTCAAACTAAGTCCCTAGCAGAGTCACCATTTTTTTGGTTGTTTTTATTGTAACCAAGTTTATCTCCTAATCTACCTATGCAAAATCCCAATTAGGGGCAGCTCAAAGGACTTGTACCAACTAATGTGGGTTTTCAAAGACGTCCTACACTTTGGGCTTTGCAAAACCTGAGAGGGTAATCCCCTTAATGTGTTTATAATCTTTGTACCAAACTTAAAAACAATCATTAACAATAACAAATAGTCTCATTTAATAGCTCAATAGAATAGGATAATATTGAATTGAATTGGCTTTTCATCAATAGTACCAACTACTTGGAGCATGAGATGATTATAATAATACTTCACAACTTATGATAGTCATTTGATTTGCAATTTTTAGAAAACTCTAAGCAAAGACAAGCATATACAGAACCTCACAAACAAATATGATTTAGACTAGTGCCATATACCATTGGGGAGTCGAATTCACAAACATTTAAAAATCTGTGACAGATTCAAACACATAGCATATAAGATCTCTGACAATATTGCCTAACAATTCCATCAATTTATATACTAACCCAATACTTCTTACCAAATACCTTTATAAACACATCTACCTATAACTCCATTCAAGCATTTTAATTAGTTCTTTGAATTAAAGCCAAAATGAGAATCATACACACCACAACAGTGAGATGAATGCAATAACCCTTGATTATATTATTGAAGATTATGATATTCTTATAAAAAGGAGAGACATGAGCTCAGAATGAATCATTCTAACTCAAAAGCTAGTACTGTCATGGAACATCAAACCTTTATCAATTCAAAACCCTACTATAGAATGACACAAAAAATCAAATTAAATTTATACTGAATCAACAGGCTTTACAACTTGCTCTGCAACTATGCTTAGACTCGACCTCAAAAAATATCTAACTTGATAACTCATATATCTGGCCTTGAAATCCTTCTTATAGAGAAAGAAGGAGCAAACAAGCATCAGACCAAAAATAAACATGTCATTGGTCAATTGGACCACCCTAAGACACTTCACAAAAATTATTACAACCAACGAGTCCTTGGAGCATCTTCTTATTAATCCCACTCATTAGAGAATAGTCGTTGCATTGGCCAAACCTCAAAACCTACGCCAAAAACTCCCATGGAGACAAAACCACAATCTATTATAACCATAACCGTTGAGTTGTTAACTTCCGATAGTAGGCATTTTCTTACTCCTCTTTAGTTAAATATTTGTTCACCCACCTATGATACTCTTCATCTATTGGCCAATCAAAATTCACCACCTCATCATCATTCTCCTACTCAGACCTATTAGGCCTTGATTCTCTCCTCTTGCATTTGTCGTGGTATTCTTCTAGCATTATCCTCCACACTAGCTGCAAGAATACAAGAGTCTTCACAAATGCATCATCATCCAAGAATGCATTTCAAGCCTCCATACTGGCATCTTGTACACATTGTCCTTTTACATCCATATCAAATAACACCAACTGTCTTGATCTAGGAGGGGAATGAATACCAACCTACATGTCTTGATCTGTAACAATTATTTTATCCACCAGATTGTCTTGTGCTTCCTCAACTCTCTGCCTCTTAGGGCTTGGCTATCATGGTAGTAATGCAAGATCACTCCTTGGTGGTGAATCCAAATCAATAATTTTTATCCCTCTAGGTGCTCTGATCTTTGGACCTGGCTTTGATGATGTCTTCATTATATGTTTTCCTTTCTTATCCCCCTCCTCCTCATCACTACTAACATTTCTCTTTCTCTTTTAAAGGGGTCGATTCACTGAGGTCTGATAAGTTGGCCTTGTTTCTTCAGGCCTCACCTCTAGTCTTTGTATACCAAAATCTAATTCCAAATTGACCCTCTTGGTCATCAAGGTGCCCATGATCTCCTTGAAATTATCCATCAAGAATTCAATTCTCTTGTCGAATGGAGTGAACTCCATTAATGGATCATATTTTCAATCCATTTTATGTACCATGGCCAACAACTTCTCGTATGCAATCCACTTTTACTTATTCAATTCTTGCCTATTCAAATCAAACTCATTTGAGATTAGTTCTTCAGGAAAATTGAATTCATGTACAAACCTGCCACATTTAATTTGTTTCCCAAACAAGGAAAATAAACTGTGAGGGTCATGCTGCCTCCTAGGACCACTACTCTAATGAAATTCATCAAATAATATTCCAAAGTGGACCCATCCTCCCTTGGAACAAACAAAATCTGAAACAATAGTGTAGTCAGGGAACAAAGTCCATTTTTCGCTCCCTAACAAGTTGTCCTCGTGAATATAACCTATTTACCACATGACCTTGGCAAACCCCATTCTTGATGGTACATTAAATGGGAGGATATGTGGGGCTCCCTAGAAACCATATACTCTTGGAATAATACTTACTAGGTACAAGATGATGTCATCCCAATTATGGTAGATTGTCAAGTCAAGCTTTCTCACCTTTGGTCTGAGGAAGTCATGTAGGTCCTTAGGGACTTTAAGCACATTCACTACCAACTGAGCACTGAGTCTAGAGGCAAAGCAATTATCAAATTGCATAAAATTGGGACCTTCCCTTGTTGTCAGATAAGTCAACACTCCAAACTTGTGTTGGTAATCCTTCTCCATTCACATCTCGCCTCAACTCCATATTCTCTAAGAAGAAGTTGACATTCTTATAAAAGAACATGTGCATTAATAGGGAATACCAAAACAATGGTTT
This sequence comes from Sequoiadendron giganteum, assembly GCA_007115665.2. Taxonomy (NCBI): domain Eukaryota; kingdom Viridiplantae; phylum Streptophyta; class Pinopsida; order Cupressales; family Cupressaceae; genus Sequoiadendron; species Sequoiadendron giganteum. Next base: position 205,730,854 of record CM021105.1, read on the forward strand.
GCCAGTATCACCCACCTGCAACTTCAACAACCCCTCACCCACCTACAACTTCAGCAACCCCTCATGTATCGTTTCTACCAGAAAAGATGCAAAGTCATACACCACAGAGAAATTAGGATGTTGAATTTGGGCCCGCATGAACATGTATGCAATTTGCATTATGGTATTAGGGTTGAATCCCAAAATATTGAACAGTGAATAAAATGTAACCAAAAAGTGATTGGAAAAAAATTTCAACCTGAAAGGCTCCTGGTCACTTGGGCTGATATGAATCGTTGAACTATCTATCCTAGCCAGATAAGGAGGAAGCAAATTCAATCTGAAGAGAGGCTTTGATCTTGCGTACTCCTGCTTCATCCCCTCAAGATCAATTGGAACAAAAATTGAGCTAGACTCACTCAAGTTAAACACTTGTTGAATCTCATCTACACTTATACTCAGCAAAATCCCACCATCATTATCCCTTATTACTCTTGTAACAGGGTCATATGGTGTTGTCACGGCTCTGAGTAGGTCCACATCTGTGAACACATTTGGCACTGCTAGCTTCCCGATGTCGTATCTCCAACCATTAGAAAAGGGGTAAGGTAAATTTCATTGTCCATACCACAACCTAAACATTTAAAAACCAGTCATAGGAGCCCCAACATCTACAATATTATCTCTTGCACACTAGTCCTTCGCCCAGGGTTCTTCCACTCATCAAAACTAAACCCATCTTCCTGTCATTTTTTGATAACGAGAGTTGATCCAAAAAAAATTATATAGATTCCTCTACAAATAATCAATATGGGCAGAATGTTTAATTGGTGGTGTCATCTCAAACAAACTAGGGCTTCTTTAAATAATTCAAATCCTTGAATAAACTAGGGTTACCTAGAAAATGAATTTATAGCAAGACCTTGCGATTTCCCTCAATTTAAAAAAATCAGTAACCCTACGAAAATAATCAAAAACCCCTCTGAGAAGCACACTACAATCCTCAAATTAACTAAGCAGTACAAAAAAAAAGTCATGGATTTTGCGCCTTGTAGTAAACCAAACTCCTGATGTGATTACTTGAAAACTTTGTCTCTAGCTCTGAAAATGGTTTTCCAATGTGCTTGAATGCTTTGTGGTGATATAGAATGAAGGAAAATACTTTATGTTGATCTAATTGAGCCAGTAAATGTCTCATTTTCCATTAAAGCACACTTGCATGCCGTGCCAACGACTCCAATCATATTTAATGCGAAATTAAATTCTAACTGTCAATCCTTTGTCTTCGTCAGATCATCAAATGACCACCTTCAAAAAGGCTAATGTAATCTCCATCTCAGCATCGAGGTCCCACCATAGTATGTAGCACCAAAGGAGTACACTTGGCGCATGCCCGTGATGTCACAATCACTAAACATCCCGCATCTTTGGATCACGTGATGGAAGGCAACCATTGATTCCCACCATCGGCAATCGTTTTAATTCACAATAGTCACCAGCACTGAACATAACCGGTGAGAAAATTTTCATCAAGATTATAACACCACCGTCGATCTCAGAACGTGCATCTCGTAGCTATTTTAGTAACCCATTATTTAATGTATTGAAACCTGGCACAAAATTAAAACACTTTATAAATCCTTTTCAGTGTCGGCAGCTGAGACATGTGGTGCTTGCCCATGATTTCACAATCAATTGAAACCTAGCGGTGAAGCCATCACGAGAACTCGGGAAATGGTCAGTATCAATTGTTGGATGATCAACGGTTACTAAAATATGTTCCCTGCAAAATATAAAACCATTATTAAAGGGACAAGGGGACATCGCCTAGGCCAACGATAAATGATGGCTCAATGTTGTCCTTAAAATGGGGCACGGGCCAACCTACATTTATGAAATAATAAAGTTTAGGCAAAATATTTAACACTATTTATTAAAAGGGGCCCGACCTAGACGAGTCAATGGGACATAAGTCATTTTAAAAGAACCTTCAAAAAGGTAACGACAGAATAGATCCTACCCAAGGTATTAGATAGAACATTAGGACATTTATGAAGGGAAAAATAAAACCTCCAACCTTAGGTTTCTTTTGAATAGTATGACAAACCAATACAAAGGCAAAATAATAATGGAACTTAAAGAACAAAATTTAAAGCTCCATCAGGTTGGTCTTTATTTTTTTGATCTTGTTTAGGTTCAATCATGGTTTCATCAAGGATGGTAGGCTCAAAGGTGTATGGGGACATGTTTTGCAGAGATAGCTCCATTATCTTCTTTTCCTTGAACTTTTGGTACGAAAAGAAAAAAAAGTATTCTTTTGGCTTGATAGGTTCCATGGGCTCAACCAAAAGGACTCTAGGGAAAATTTTCCTTTAGATGACAAGGGGTTAAAGCCACTAACGTGAACAATAAATATCTCATTGTCAAAGAGAAATTTCAAGCATTTATGCACAAACGAAGGGATGAATTTGATGGAGGGAAGCCATCAGTGGCCAAGCTTCACACAAAATTTGTCCAACTCCGAGATAATGGAGAATATAGAATCTAATTTTTTTGGTCCTATTTGTAATGGTAGGGTGATTGATCCCGTCATAGGGCATGCAAAACCATTATGTGTCTTGATGCATGCTCTCGGTTTGTCATAATCATCTTGATAGAGCTCATGGAAGAGTAAGAATATCTCGATGATCATGTTCTCTCCACATGTGGGATCTATTAATATCCCATTAGTGGGCTTATCATAGATACAACTAGATATGTAAAGAGGACCATTGGGAAAATGTTTAAGTATATCCTTAGAGTAGAAAGAAATATTAAGAGGACTCTCTTAGTTTGTCCCTTACGAGGGATGACATCTATCACCCCTATCATTTCAGAAATAGGATTGACATTAATAGCATTATTCAGAACGAAATCAGTGTGTTCATCATCTATATCAACATTCATCAGATCATTCTTAGATGTGTCACTAGCTTTAAGAAATGAGCCATTATGTTTTGGCATGGGATTAGTAAAAATCTGCAAATTTTGGTTTAGAGGGGCAATGGAGTTGTTTCCTTGATCATTAGTACCTACAAAAAATAGATGGTTGGAATCAATGAGGTCTTGTACAAGATGTTTAGGATGCTTACAATATTCCATGTCATGTCCATTTTGTCAATGAAAGTGGCAATAAGCATTTGTTTAAAATTTTTGAGGGAAAGGCTTATTAGGGTAAACTTGTTTAATAGAAGGTAAGGTAGTCATTTGTTGGTTTATAAATTGGGACATGTTATTATGAAGGTTTTCATGTAGGGGAGTCAATTGTCTCTTCGGATATCCCTAACTAAAGGGCACTATAGCTTTGACAACAACAACTTGGTTATGGACATTTTGAGTTTGTTGTTGAGGAGGGTTGAACTGAAGGAACCCTTTATTTGTTTTTCTAAAGGGTTGGGAATTTTTTTGGTGCATTCTCAAATATTTAAACTCAGATAGAAGTGGACTTTGTATCATGACAAGAAACTAAATTTTGGTAATCATGCAGAGCAATACACAAGTGCATTAAGGATGGGAATTTCATCATTGTCAATTTGTCTTGGATTTTCTTTTGCAAGTTTTCTATAAAAATATTTTGAAGGTTTGGGTCAGGAATCTCGACATCAACTTGGGAATAAACTGATTGATAGCAGGGTATAAAGTCAGTTATCTTTTCTTCCTCTTTTTTCTTACATCTCATCAAGTCAGCCAAGGTCAACTTAGGTGTCATTTCCACTTGGAAATGATTTATAAATGCCTCAACAAGTTCATCATCTCCAAGGCAATGTCTTCCAAAGTCCTAGGAAAGAGCTTTGTTGAAAGTTTATCATCAAGGACAAAGTCACTACATAGGGTAGTGTATGCATTAACATGGCTAGAAAGATCTCCCTTCTCTCCATATTTCTTGAATCTAGGCATCTCTACACCATGTGGCATTGGTGTATGTAATATCAACAATCTAAGATAAAGTGGCCATGTAAAATGTAGATCTTGATCTTGAACTAGATCTAAAGATTTGCTTGCAAATGGATCTTTAATACTACATCACAACACTAGCTCAACAACATGCATGATGCCTTATGCCTTTGACATGATGATACATCTTGAAATGCTGCAACCAATGATGAAAAAAGCTACCCTTGAATACCTTATGAATTCTCTTGTAAACTCTATTGACGCTCTTGTGAAGTCTTGGAATGCTTGACTCTTGATTGCTTAGTTTATATTATGATTAGTTAGGTGAAATAATGATTTGAAACCTTGTTTTTATAGGCATTCCATCAAACTTACCATTTATTAGATCCCAAATGCTGATATTCTTGAAATTTGAATTCAAAACCCTAAAAAGGGGCTAAATGAGACTCATACAACACCTGTGGCATATAGGTCCAATCTAGGTGGGACTCACATGCCACTTATGGCATATAAATCCCATCTGGGTGGAACTCATATGCCCAAAGTGGCATATGGGTCCCATTAGGCCTTTCTAGATAGAGGAAATGTTTAGCAGTTGAGATATTAAGTATATTTATTGATTGTATGAGGATCTTAGTTGAAATAAGCCTCGAGATGTATAATAAAGGGTCTTAGGTTCCTATTAATGATAATATGAAGGTCATAAATGCAAGAGGACCCAAAAATTAATGTGAAGGTATAAAGAAATACACTTTACAACATTAAATTAAGGTAAAATTAGGACAATTTAGGGTAAAAAGACCTTAAACCTAATGAAAATGTGTAAAAAACATTACAACACTAAATCAAGGCAACATTACATTAATTTGAATTTAACCATTGCTAAATTAATTGTTAAAATGTAAAGGATGAATTTTTTCTACACTACAGGTCCATCAAAACCCCATTTTGATAACCCCACCTAAATTTTTCACTCGTTTCAGACGATACACCTTTCCACATACTCATAAGTGTAATAAATGTAATATATCTATGAAGGTGTATGGATAAGTGTAACAAATGTAGGGGTTAGGTGAATATTTTTTAGTATGTTTGGATGAGAATAAGGTGGGGCTGAGTTTGTGGGAATATATATGAACAAACATAGGTAAAAGATAGGGCAATGAACCCAAATTTGAATAAAATTATGCTATTTCTCAATTTATACATCTATCTAAGATATTTCCTCAAAATACGAATAAAAGAAAATGGAAAATTCTATGGATATAAAAATCTCACCCTTACAAGTGTATTGTTCAAAAACTTCAAAATAATTAACCTAGAATAAGTATTTTAGAGTCTATCAAAATTAATGCATTTAAAAATCATGTATCAAAATATATAAGATAACCTCTCATCAATTTAAAGTGTAATAGTGCTCTACATAAATATCAAGATCTTCAATAGTCAAAATCAATAATTTTTCACCTCTTATTTATATGTAAAACTAACTAATAATTATTCTCTTCTTATTAAAAGTAAAATATTTTAAATATTAAAGTATTTGATAATTAAGAATAATTGTAAACTACAATGAAATTTGAAAAAAAAGAAAAAGATATAGGCTATCAATCTTCAAGGTAATCTATACCTTTAAATTTGATACAAGAAAACAGGTGCCACTTGTCAAGAGTGACTATTCTCCCCACAAAATGCGCTATGTCCATTATAAACAGAGCGATATCATAAATGATTAGTTAAAAAGATTAAACTTATTGTTCTAAATCATTGAATAAAATTACTACCCGTACCAAATGCTTAGTTGATATATACAATAACAAAATCGGGATAACATATTTGAATCAGAACTTAATTACATAATAGTATTTCTCACTAACATTAGAGATATATAAATGTTAACTATTTCTGGATTGAAATTATGTCAAGTTTTTTGTATCAACATTTCAGGAGAGAGAGAGGGACTCTCTTTAATGCTTGCTTGTCTTCCTCATGATAGATCATTGAATATGATCCGAAACATTGATACAAACAACTTGACACAGTTTCAATTTAGAAATAGTTGACATTTATTTATTATGGACTATGGAAACTTGATGTTTTTAATTATATATATAACCCACAAAAAGAGCTGGTTCTTACTAGTGCCGATTATGATGGGCTCATTATTTGACTAAGAATAAATTTACACCGGCTTCGTCATTAGTCAAGTTACGAACCAACCTAAGTGATGCCATGCCAAGTGAAGCCAATGTTTTTAGACGATTCTATTATCTTTCCCTGCCGACACAAGTAGAAAAAGCTCCCATAGGCAGATAAGGAACAAATTTGCAATTGTGTCAATTGTCTTGAGATATTGGCTTATCTGTAACGCTGACATAACAAGATCGTCGTAAACGTATCCATCCATAGGTTCTATCCTCATAGATGTTCTTACACCACTAATATAAAAAAGAGCGGAGAGGGGTACCGATGACATATCGCGCAGCAAGATCAAATCAGTTTTGTCTCGTTTGAGCAGTCAGGATTCAGGAGTCGGCGGAAGGTTGAAAATATAACATAAATACACTGTGCTGTGTTGAATGTTTCTTGCGCTGGGGACATGATTACGTAGGCAACATCGAAAGCTAGTGTTTGAAATATCTCTTGTACGGGACGGTGTAATGGATTCCAAGCACTCCGGAAGGTACTCCAACCTGTTGGAAATGAATCCTACATCTTACACAGTTCGTTATTTGAGCTCCTTCAGTGAAGAATCCCCACAGAGATTTGATGATCCCTCAAATGAGACCGCCTGTTGTCGCCGAGACGTGGTAATCCATGACTCTCCTGATAGCGGTCCACGTTGTACTTATTCATCCACCTTTGTAAGCCCTCAGTCCGACCACAAGTTTGACATTTCGCTCTCGTCTTGTTACAGTATTACGAGGGGGGCTATTATTTAGTGCATTAGCTCAGTTGATATGAAAGCCCTACGCGAGAAGATGGATATAGCCCAACACTTTCAAACTAATCCCTATTTTGATGGGCTCATTATTTGACTAAAAATCAATTCGCACGGGCTTTGTTTTAGTCAAGTTACGCACCAACCTAAACGATGGCGCCCTAACCAAAGCCCATGTTTTCAGAGGAATCCTTCCCTCCCGACAGCGGTATAAAAAACTCGGAGGGTAGGTAATGAATTCCTTCAAATTTGCAATTATGTCAATTGTTTTGAGATATTTGGTAGGCCTAGACTATAATACTAACGTAGCAATGGCTACGAACAATAGAGATTGAATGTTGATTTCTTTTTGGGTGATTGTCTTCATTAATTGGTAGTACTTGAAGTCAAGTTTCTGATGGGATAAGCTATTAATTTAGTAAACAAGCCATTTATCTCTGTTCATTATTTTATGTAGAGATTTAGTACATTGATCATCTCTTAACGTATATTGTCAAAACTGAGGTGAGACAAACTGTAATATTGCAATATCGTTTATTTTTTCAACGGTATTTTATAGAAGTCTTATTAGTACTTGTCATAGGCATAGTATTATTGTAATGAGTTAGGCTTTTTTTTTGTTATGAATAGGCACTAATCTATATTGATTATAAAGATTAAAATACATATTCACATAAAAAGGTGGGTGGTAAGAAGGCACACCCCAAGAGTCATATGGGTCTAGCCCAGAAGTCCATGATTACAACTATTAAAAAAAAAGGTCATTAAGTGACCAAAGTAGTACCAGCATAGTCAGGAGGGTTTTTTTCATCCATTTTTTGCCCCCATACATCAGCGGGGTCTATAGTGACATCAAGAGGAGGACCTCGACGATCATCAACTTCTTTATTTTTATCTTCCTTTTCCTTGCGTTAGGGCGAGATTGGAAGCACCAAATACAACAAACATTTACCAGGGTCTGGTCAACTAGAGCCGCTACTAGGAGTATTAGAGGGCCAACCATAACCGCCACTGCTGCTCCTCACCATTCTTCCAGAGGACCACCCCTAGCCAGTCCGCGAAGGAGGAGAACGATACCGTTGAGGAGGGTGGGAACCACGCCAAAGAGGAGGCTACTAGTGGGGGCAAGCAGAGCCACTTCGCTACTGACCCTGAGAGGGCGATCGGCTGCGAGAGGAAGCAAGCAAAGTGGGCACTCGAGCCACAGTACATGGGGCATCGCCCCAATGATCTAGAAGCAACTGAACGTGAGCCACCTCAAATGCAACTTTGTTTGCTTGTACTTGAATTTGCAAAATCATGTTAGAGAAAATAATAGCTTTAGAATACAAAGAAACATTTTTATCCATTTGGGTGAGCAAATATGTAGGCATTTCTATCTTTTTAGATATTGAAGAGGATTTCCACCTTGAAAGTGTGTCGAAGCTGGGTATGTTTAGCAAGAAATCTGGGCGAATTTCCCAATAGAACTATATGCCAAGAGAAGGGCTCCATTCTGAAAGACCAAAATAATTTAGGAATCTATTTTCAAAACTGATGAGCTTTGGTACAAAACCAGAAGAGATGCTTAACATACTCGGCTTTCCCACAAAAAGGGCATCGAGGGTCCTGAACCCCCAAGCGAACAAGCTGAGACCCCATAGGTAAGCTTTGGAAAAGAATACACCAAACCAAGTGGGAAATTTTTGATTCAACGCTTGCAGACCAAGTGGCAGAGAATATTTTTCACCAAAAATGGATGGAATATTAAAGAAGCCACCTCTAGTTCAGAGTTTCAATCATTGGAAAATGCAGTGAAAGCCACATATAACCAAGCCTAGGCTTGTGATTCCTAAAAGAGGTGTTTGTGTACCACTTCCAATCCTTCCACTAGGGCTTGGACCCACAAATTCCCACCTTATGAAGCATATATGTAGGAATAGTATTCATGAGACCATCATAAGTATCACAGTCCTAGTTTTGAAGACTATAGAGAGCACACAAATCTTTCCATGACATAATGTGCATTGTGGGTTTGTGAAACACATGTTGCAAAGTTTGAATGCCTTTCTTGTGGAACCTTAATGCCTTAAGCCAAGGTGATTTGGCCAATGACTTACCATTACTAGCAAAGAGGGCCGACCACTAAATATTTCGTTGATTGAGTGAAAGCCCATCACAGTAACTAGAGTCAGACCAACAAAGCCAATGCTTAATCATTTCCTAGGCTCTCCAAATTATTTTCACTATGAAAGTTCCCACAATTTGGACTGGTTCCTTCATAACCAAAAGAGTTTGAAACCCAATCCCCTTCTAGGAAGGTTTGTGAATAGGAAATTCGGATTGGATGCAATGCTTAAGGAGGATTTTCTTGGCTTCATCTCTAGTAAAGGCTCTAATTATCCATTTCACACACAAAGAAGTCCCTTATCATTGAGTGGAGAGAAGACCAAGTCCTCTAGAGTCTCTGGCTAGGCAGAAAAACTCCCAAGCAATGCAGTGAAACCCTCTATAGAACTTTGCAAAGGCCCAAAGAAAGTACCGAAGTATTTTTTCAAGCTTGGCATAGGTAGCTTTCGAAGGAGACAAACAAAAGGAGTAATAAACATGTGTAGCAAGGAAGATATTAGAGCATACTTGGAATTTCCCTACAATAAAAAGAGGCTTGGTAATCCAAAAAACCAGCTTTTTCTCAATCCTAGAGAGAACAGTTTGCCACAACTCAACTGGAGAAGCCTGGAAGGCGAAGGGAATGCTAAAAAACAAATATTTCCCTTGGACCAATCCATTTCAAACCATACTACTGAAACTAGTGAGGAGTGGGTAGAATAGACTACATATAGGGAAAAACTTTAAGCCATCGAATGGTGGAGCTAGACACAAGAAAAAAAATGTTAAGACATTCAAGAGTTGCCTTAGTATTATTCTCTTCCTCTAGAAGGGTGAGGAAAGATTTGTCACCAAAATGGCCATTAACAAGTTGCCCTTGGGAGTTAGGTAGGGAAATGACTCTAACACACTATTGAGAAAATGTATTGGTCAACAGATAGCCAAATCCTCCAGTAGCAAGTATATAAAGAGAAGGAGCAAGCAAACAACATTACCAAATGGAGCAGAATAAACCAAAGGCAAAGGATTGGCAACCATTCATGGTGATACAAGAAAAGGCATCTGAGAAAAGTATTTGGATAGCCTGAATGAAGTTAGGCCCAAACCCTAAGGATTTCAACATGGAAAGAATGAAAGGTCACTCAATGTGATCATAGGCTTTAGCAAAATTAATTTTGAAAAAAAGAACTTTTTGGTCCGAATGCCTAGCCCACTCCATACCTTCTCACACAGCAATAATTTTATCCAAAATAAATATGGATTTAATAAAACCATTTTTCTCTAGATGCACAGCCACAACTTTAGTTGTGATTTTGTAAGAGACATTAAGGAGTGTGATAGGCTACCAATTGCAAATATCCTCAGGATCTCAAGGCTTAGGTATGAATATAATATTAACTTTATTAATTATATTAGATAGACTTTATGTAACTCTTTCCTAACATAGTCTCAAAGGGCCTTGTAAAGTTCACAAGGGAAGCCATCAACACTCGGGATCTTTTCATGCACCATGGTATGAATAGCTTCCTTCAAAACTTAAACAATTAACAATTTCTCAGAAAAAAAAAATTAGGTAGAAGATAGCCTATTTGGCACAACAAAAAGGCAGTCCTAAAGGGCTTGTTGTTTCTCTGGTGTATACTCCTAGGCATTGAAAACTTGTTCATAATTCCGAACAAAGGCTTGGAAAATGTCAGGTAGCTTAAAAAAAACATGGGTTCCTTCTTTAATTTGTTTGATTCCAAGAGAAGAGTGTTTGGCATGTAGGGCAAGAAAAAACTCCTTGGAGGCATAGTCGCCAATTTTTAACTAATGCAATCTGGTTTTGATGTGTGCACCTCTAGTGACATAATTGTCTGCAACTTTCTTTTTGTGTCTTAAATTTGCCACTAGGTGAACCCATAATAGTGGTTTACAATTTTGTTGAGGAAGCAAAATTGTAAAACGCCCCCACAATCAAAAATTTCAATTTTAATGGGTTTGCATTAACTAGGGAGTTTGCAAAAACCCATAAAAGGGTTCGCTTGAACCCCTAGTTCGAGTGAACCCCCTTTTCCATGATGGGTTCACTCGAACAATAAAAAATACACATTTAAAAAAAAAACAAAGGGGAAAAGGGGAGTTTGATCGAACCCCCCTTCAAGTGAACCCCCATTCGCTCGAATGGGTCAAGGGGGGTTTGCTTGTAGGGGGGTTTACTCAAACCCCTCTTTTACCCCCTTTTCCCCCTTCTCCCCCTCTGGCACCAAAAAAATTGCAATTTTTTTCCCTTCGAAGCTTAGGTTGAGGATGAAAATGGAGGAGAATTTACATATCCAACTAGAATTGGGTAGTCCTCGAAATGAGCTATCCAATGACTATAATTTTAATATGCTTTTGTTTTATTATGTATTTGGTTTTTTAGTTTTACTAAACATAGGTTTTTCATCAAAAATCAAGCTCTTTGTTCTGCACATGTGGGAAAATAGCATATTATCAAAAAAAAATGAGAGCACTAGATATTGAAATCGTTGATCGAACAATTTTTTTTTTTAATTTCGATATATACAAAAAACGTTATGCGTTATACGGTCACGCTATGTCTGAATTGTAATTGGTTTGACTTTGAAACTTGATTAGAGAAAAAATATTGAATTAAAAACTATCTAACCAAGTGAAAGCACTAGATATCGGAGTTACAAATCTAAATTCGAAAGAATTAGAATTCTATCCTTCATGGAAAAAATGTTATGCGTTATACGATGTGCATCACTTTTTAAAAATATTATTTTCTGATAAAAAACTAGTTTTCGTGGGAGATAGAAAAAGAAGTGAAATTTTGATTCCAAAAATTTTGAAAAAATATTTTTAGAATCTATAGAAAAAATGTGACGAGACTCTAGTTTGCATCATCTTCAAATTCCTCATAGTTTAGGCGCTATAGGTGCCCGAATGTGAAGATTTAGTTAAAAATAATAATTTCAGTGTCCAGTTTTGTAATGCCCCACCAAGCAACCCTAAAGGAAGTTGTAATTAACGACTTAAGCAAACTAATTTTTTTTTAATAAAGTGTAATTAACATACACATTCACTTACTAATTAACAACAACCTCTAAGGCTACAAGGTTGGGATTACTTAAACCCACACATACATATTACATATAACCATAACATTAAATTACTTTATGAAATGAGCATCATACAACACGAGGATACCACATAACATAATGATAAAAATCCAATATTCAATTTCATAATAATCTTAATCAAATAGTTACATCACTCATTCCTAGAATGAGGCAATAGTATAAATAAGTTACAATTAGAGAATTCCACCTCATAAACATAAGAGGGATAAAATAACTTTTACAATCTGAAATAATACAATGCTAGAATTTTAAACAAGAATCTGCGAGCTATCCATCTGGATGTCTCGTCACCACATACTGAAGATAAGTAGGGACCCAACGATGTACGGTGCATGTTCCAACAGCCTCACATACCCCCATCCTCAACGTTTCCTGCGTCTACTTCCTGGTACACTCTCACCAAGTCTGCTTCATACGTCCTTGGAGAGGAATCACAATACGACACATAACCGACATGAAAAAAAAAAAAGATAATTAGCCTAGCCACCAAGTTCATAAAGAATAGCAAATTAAAGTTCAATTTCAACAATAATGCAATAAATATGCACAGTTTCAACACTGAATCAAATATATAACCACTAGGGTTATAAAAAGATAAGATCACAAGTTGTGGCTAAACCCTCACAATAAGGTATAAACAAAGTGTCAGCCCTCACAAACAACTGAAAAAAAAAATCATCAATAATCAAAAGAATGTTCACAATCTTTAAAATTGCACTGTACATCACTATGTGACTAAATACTAGCCACCAAAGAGGAAGGAGGAAACAATGTCCAGCTAGAATGATAACAAACCTCATGTGATGCAGAGTGAGAACGCAATTCACATGACCCAAAGTGTATCCACGAATCACAAACAAGATAAAATCACTGGTTTCTTTCATTTATAGGGGTACAACTACACACATAATCCCATAGGAACATCAAATTCCATGACCCATGGAATACGTATCATAACTTTCCAATCATAACCTTTTATCAGGTTACTTTCATGCTACTCTTTTCCATAGAGTACATCATGCTAAAGTAAAAGCCATTAACACATGATTAATTTATTAATTGGAATTAATAAATTGCATGCAAATTGGATCTGGTTGTTGAGGATATTTTTGATTTATGCCACAAGTGCATGTTTAATTAATGAGAAGAGTTGGTTGCAAATGGATTCACGAAGAGACTTTTGGAGGAAAAAACTTTTTCAGGTTGGAGAGGATATTTTTGGAAAAATTGCACAGAGAATGGTTTGAAGAATTTTTTGGCTATGGGATTGAAATTGGAAAATTTTGTTGATGTTGGTTGTGCTTTTGGATTGTTTCCTTGGTTGGATTTACTGCACGATTGAAGAGAAATTGAGAGATCCTTGGAGGAGGCTCTGCATCAAAAATATTATTTTCTTGTAGCTTCAACACCAGGTTTTATTATGTGGTTTATTGTTCTTGAATTGTTTAAATTAAATTGGTATTGATTAAAAAATTGGTTGAAATATTTAGTTTTAAACCTCTGTGGATTTTGGATTGATCTTTGGTAAATTTCTTATTTTCACCTTTGGGTGAGTGTTTCAAAATAATTCCTTCAATTTTCCCTTTGAGTTGAAATTATGTTTTTATTTATACATATTATATATTCATACATATGTATATATATATTTTGTTATTTATATATATACATATGAACATATATATATAATATGTATATTTATTGTTTAATTGGAAATTTTATTAAATATGTGTAAATGAGAAATCGTCGTACGATGATACCTATATTTTTTTATTGGGAGGCGAGTTTCTTATTCGTTGTTTATAGCGGATTTTAGTTGTTGTGTATGCGAATTTCAATTCACAGCTTTCTTTGTATTAAAGGTTGGGGGCTGGGGAGGATTTACCTCCCCACTACCACCCCATATGGGAGTGGCTATGTGGAGGGAGACCCCCTCCACAGTCCCCTCTTAGTTGTTGTCGCCACCGCCCAATGTATTTGGGAAGAGGGTCGGTTGGGTTTACTCAGTCGCCCCTCCCCCAAATACATTGGAGCTGGCCCTTGATTGTTACCATGGCAAGAGTGCGATCCTTGGCCGATTTCGTCCACTGTAATTTAGGTTTTTAAGGGTTTCGTTAATGGTAAATAATTCAATACGAAAATATGTTTATATGATATTTATATATAATATAATTATATCATATTTTGGTTTTATTAAATTTGGATTAACATAATTTGGTTATTAGGTAATAGATGACATTATATATAATTAATATATATATTTAAAGTGATATATATAAATAAATATATATAAGAATATATGTGAGTTTATATTGCTGGAATATTTATATTAGAATGTTTATTTTATGATCGTGAATAGTTGGGTGCATGCAATTTAATATTAAATGAAATTTATGTTTTAAAAGACTTGCATGCATGGATAAATTGATGGTGTAAGGTATATTTGATAAAAATAGAAGAAATTAAATGTTTTAAATGGGAAGTTAAAAAGATTTACTTGCATGGATTTATGTTATTTTAAAAGTAAAGTTAGGAATTGATTATATTGAAGAGGCAATTAGTTACTTTAATTTATTTATTTTCTATTAGGGCAATTATTTTATTGTAAATGAAGTATGAAAGAGATATGGATTTAGAATATCCAAAAATAGTAATTTCTTCGTATTTCGCAAAGGGATGTGAGTTTAAATTGTTTAAGACTTACTATAATGAAAATGGAAAAAGGGTTATATGGTTATTTGAGTTAACCTAGTTATTATGTCTTTGACTCTATCAATGTTATCTATTGATTGAGGATGGATTTAGGAAATCCAAATATTAGATTTGAATTATGACATGAATGCTTTTTGTAGCTATGTCATCAAGTTGCATTGTGAGATATGGGATTAAGTGTTAGTCCAAAATTGCAAGTCTTCCAGAGGATCTTAGAGGTTAAGGGTTGTCAATTCCTTATGTCAACCAATTGTTTTTCCCTTGGGTAGTGCATGGTTTCTTTTCAGTAACTTACTCAATTTCCATGAACGGGGATGTTTTGTACCTCTTGTGAAAGGAGTGGACTATGTACTTGTTTCCTCCAAGATTTTTGGAGTGAGTTCTATTATTTGTTTCCTCCTTGAGATGGAGTGGTTATGATGCCTAGGTTGTATGCACTTGTGATTCCCTTGGTGGATTGTTTGGGTGTGTGTTGTCGAATAGAAGAGTGGCTTATGTTAGGTGTCATAGCCCAAAGAGGTAAATCGGGTAACATTCAGAAGTGAGTTAATCAAGTGATAATTAAATTAGTGTACTTAGATGATTAGGATGCATTTCACACTAATCAAGATAATTTATCCTCACTCATAGACACAAGGGCTCGTTTAGACTTGGGATGAGTGAGAAGGCTTGAAATGGCATGGTCATCTATCTTGTCCTTACGAGAGGTATTTGATGTTGCATGAATGAGCATGAGGGTTGGGGTTCGGTTGAGGTCACCAAGATTTCTGGAGTCTATGAAGAATGCCCATAGGAGATCTCATGACTAACTATGCGATGACACTCTATTTAGGATAACAATTTTTATTTGTTTCATGTGTATGGTTCCCTGAATGTACTTGATCTATTTTATGTCTGGAAGCAATGTGACCTATGTTAGTGATTTGAGAGTTGTTCTTGTTTACTTCATTTTTTTGGTTATGTCAATATGAGTCAGCCTTTGGTTAGTGGTTGTAGATCTTTTTCCATGTTAGTTTACTACTATCTCATAGCATGGGGGGTGGAACATGCACCATACACCGTTGGGTCCCCATTTATCTTCAGTAAGTGCTGGTGAGACATCCAGATGGATAGCTCACGGATTCTTATTTAAAATTCTAGCATTGTATTATTTCAGATTGTAAAAGTTATTTTATCCCTCTTATGTTTATGAGGTGGAATTTTGTAATTGTAACTTATTTGTACTATTGCCTCATTCTAGTAATGAGTGATGTAACTTTTGATTAAGATGATTATGAAATTGAATATTGGATGTTTATCATTATGTTATGTGGTATCCTTATGTTGTATGATGCTCATTTCATAAAGTAATTTAATGTTATGGTTATATGTAATATGTATGTGTGGGTTTTGAAGGGAAAAGAATGCGGATCTAATGACCCAACAGTGTGGAATACATTCCCTTAACACCTTTACTATAGGGGAGAGAAGCAAAAATGAAAAACTAACAGTTTCTAAAACTTATAGAGATGCATACAACCATGGCAATGAGAAACCAGAAAGATAAGCAAACAAAGATGACACAGTATTTATGTGGGAAAACCCTTTCAGGCAAAAAGCCCAGCACACAAAGTCAAATCAATTGTATTACAGTAATTAATCGATTACATACAATATCCAGACTTCTTTGCTCAGCTCACAATCACCTAGAGAGATTCAAATCCACTGTTACAATGTTTTCACAACATATAGTTCAAAACCCTCTTTAAGAACTCACGTCCTTCTTGTTCTTCAGCTAGTGACTTCAACTTGCTCTACAACTTCATGACTCAACTCAACTTGTCTAACTTATGAGAAATAACACATCTCTCATCCAAATGTAACTGACTCAGAAGAGCAATGAAGTCCACCCTCAAATCACGGATCTGGTCGGATCTGACAGATCTCCTGCAACAAGCCGTCATTGCATTCAAAGACATTACTCAAAACGGTTGAGCTCGCCACCCTTTGTTGACAAATGCAACTACCACAATAACTATCTTGGTATCTGTCCAATCACTATTTAACTAGGTGCCATGCGTCCAAGACCCATCAGCAATCGCAACTGACAGAGCAACCGAAATGGTCAAACAGACATCGGGCACGACCAAGACTTCAAGTCATAAATAGCACTGCCGGAGTCGGAGTCGGAACAAGAGTCAAAACAGGACTCCACCAAAAAATACACACTACCAGAGTCGGAGTCAGAACTAGAGTCAAAACATGACCCTACTGAAATTTCAGGTTCAGGAACCATTTCGGTTCTGCGTCCGCCCATGGCAAAGGGGAACTCATCAGAAACAATTCTGACTGGGTAAAGTCAACCCGGGGTCAAACCAAGATGGGAACACAAAAGACCAGAGTCAAAGTCGGGGATGGAATAGGAACAGAAATAGGACTTTACGAAAAGTCCAAGATCAGGAACCAATCTGGTTCTTATTCCGCCTCCGCCAACTATAAGAAACAACAATCCATAACCAGGACAATGCGGAGGAAAACACCCCGAGTAGAATCCAAACATCTAGAAGAACCAGATCACAAAAGCAGGAGTCAGATCCAGAGTTGGAACAGAAACTAAAATAGGAACCTGGAAAATAGACATTGCCAACTTCAAAATTGGTTCCGCCTTCGCCAGAACCTGTGAAGCGAAACAGACAGTAGGAAGCAGAGTCGGAGCAGGAACGAGAACCGAAACCTGGAACTTAGGCAAATAGAACAATGCCAAGTTCAGTCTCGGTTCCGCCTCTGCCAGAGACTCGAAACTTAGGCAAACAGAACAATGCCAAGTTCCATCCTGGCTCCGCTTTCGCCAGAACTTTTTAAACAACACAAAATCACCAAGGCATGAAAATGAGGACTTCAAGCTGGAAGTTGAGACATAATTTCTCAACAATCTCCCACTTGGTGAACACTTCTAGCTTCCTCAAAACATCATACCTTATTGTCTATCATAGCCCCCAAGGCCCATCAATTCTGTGCACCTTCTGAACTTGTTTGTGCTAACCGGCTTTGTCAAGGCATCTACAACATTCTTCAAGGTGTCAACCTCCATACTGACCTTACCATCTTCAACCATATCCCTCACAAAGTGATATTGCACATCTATGTGCTTGGTCCTGGCATGAAAGGTCGGATTCTTTGCCAAATAAATGGCACTTTGACTGTCACAACAGATTGAAATCTGCTCAGCATTAAATCCAATGTCTGAACACAAATGCCTCAGCCACACTGCCTCCTTGCAAGCATGATTTGCTGCCATGTACTCTGCCTCTGTCATGGATAAAGCAACTATAGCTTGTCACTTGCTCATCCAACTGATTGCTCCACCATTAAGCATGAAAGTGTATCCACTAGTGGATCTTCTACTGTCAATGTCCCCTGCCCAATCAGAATCAACATATCCCTGAATGCTAAAAGTCTTTTGTGATGCAACCATACTGCCATGGTAACACAAAGAATAATCTGAAGTACCCTTCAAATACCTAAACACTCTCTTTGCAACATCCCAATGTGATCTCCCTGGATTTTCCATGAAACGGCTTAGAACTCCCATTGCTTGGGCAATGTCTGGTCTTGTATAGACCATAGCATACATAAAACTGCCTACTACACTTGCATAAGGCACACTGGTCATGTCCTCCATCTCAGTAGCAGACTTTGGACAGTCTTCAACAGATAGTTTCAATCCTTGCATGATTGGAACAACTAGTTGCTTGCAATCAGTCATGCTAAACCTCTCTAGAACAGTTTTCACATACTTACTCTGACTGAGCCAAAGCTTTTTGCTTGTTCTATCCCTGGTTATCTCCATCCCAAGAATGTACCTTACTACTCCAAGATCTTTTATTTCGAACTTAGCAGACAACTGAGTTTTAAGATCAGAAATCATTGCCTTGCTATTACCAATGAATAACATGTCATCCACATACAGAGTAATAACAAGCACATGATCATTCTCACATTTATAATAGATGCAATGATCAGATTTTGATCTAACAACCCAATTGACAACACAAATGTGTCAAATTTCTAGTACCACATTCTAGGAGATTGCTTTGGACCATAGAGAGATTTATTTAACTTGCAAATTAGATTTTGTTTACCTCTTTCAACAAAATGCTTAGGCTGAGACATGTAGATTTCTTCTTCCAGCTCACCATGGAGAAATGCTATCTTCACATCCATCTGCTCAATTTCACAGTCATACACAGCTGCCAATGACAACAAAAATCTGATGGATGTCAACTTTGCTATAGGGGAAAAGATCTCTCCATAACCAATTCCTTCAACTTGAGAAAATCCCTTTGCAACTAGTCGTACCTTATACTTCTCCACAATGCCATCAAGGCTTGTCTTCCTTTTGAATATCCACTTGTAGCCAACAGGCTTTCGCCCTTTAGGCAGTGGTACCAATTTCCAGGTATCATTCTTTTTCAAGGAATCCATCTCCTCATTCATGGCTTCTAGCCAAGACTTTGAATCAGCCATGTTGATTGCTTCTTTCACAGTCCTAGGCTCATCAGTGCTGGTAATTAAGGCATAAGCACAATTTGAATCTAACATAGAGAAATCATACCTTTTTGGTTGCCTTCTTTCTCGTGTAGATCTCCTTAGAGGTTGAGGTTGTTCTTCATCATCAGAACTTCTAGAGTTGCTTGAGCTCTCCTCAATCTTAGGTACACCATGCAGCTCTTCCCTTTCTAGAGTTTGGGGAATCTCAACTGCATCCTTCTTCTTATCACTCTGATTTGTCTCAAGTTGTTGATCACTTACTAGAGGTTTCAACTCATGAAATATCACGCTTCTGCTATAAAAAGCCTTCTCAGTAATAGGGTTCCAAAGCTTGTATCCTTTCACACCAACTCCATAGTCAATGAGAATACATTTCACAGCCTTGTTATCCAAATTTGATCTCTTTTCATTTGGCACATGAACATATGCCTCACAGCCAAAGACCCGAACATGCCTTAATGAGGGTTTCTTACCTGACCATGCTTCCAAAGGTGTCATGTCAACAAGAGCTGAACAAGGAGATCTATTTATCAAATAACATGTTGTAGCAATAGCCTCAGCCCAGAACTTCTGCTCCAGACCAGCACCACTCAGCATACTCCTTGCCTTTTCCATCAATGTCCTGTCCAACCTTTCAGCAACTCCATTTTGCTGTGGAGTGTAGGGGGTTATCTTATGCCTTTTAATTCCATGATCAGTGCCGTACCTTTCAAAATCTGTAGAAAAAAACTCATCTCCATTGTCTGTCCTTAAACACTTTATTTTCCTTCCAGTCTGATTTTCTACCAAAGATTTGAACTCTTTAAACCGACTGAACACTTCTGATTTAATTTTAAGACAGTATACAAATGCCCTTCTCGAACAGTCATCAATAAAAGAAACATAATATCTAGACTTTGATAACGAAGGAACATCAACTAGACCAAACACATCAGAATGAATATAATCCAGTATACCAGAAGATTTGTGAGGACTAGAGGAGAAAGAAACACGGTGTTGCTTTCCATAGATACAATGTTCACAAAAATCAAACTCAAGGTTACAATCATCAAGCCCTTCTACAAGGTTTTTGTTCTTAAAGGTTTTTAAACTTTTCTCACCAATGTGACCAAGTCTATGATGCCATAACATAGTCTTCTCTACTGGGAGTTTTACCTCCAAAGCATTTGCAGATAGTGAAGAGTCTTCATCTTTCTCTAAAAGTGCAAAATTACATGACTTTATAGAGGCACTGTTACAAAGAACAGGTCATGCATCTAGCTTGTACAGAGTGCCAATACAAACACCCTTAGCTAACACCATTGCACCTCTAGCCATTTTACATCCCTTACTAGAAAAAGAAACTTCTACACCAGCATCATTTAACTTACTAAAAGAAAGAAGATTTCGAGCCAAACCTGGGATGTGAAGAACACCACTAATTCCTTTGACTCTCCTGTCAGGAAACTGAATTTTGACCCTTCCTCTATCAACAATCTCTAGTGTTGAATCACTTGCCAAGTATACCTTTCCACCATTATACTTCTCATACTTTGATAACCAATCTCTATTGGATGTCATGTGAAAAGAGACACCTGAATCAACTAACCAAACATCATCTGATGTCTGAATTGTCAGGGTTACTGCAATGAAGGCATCTGCATCACTTTCAGAAGATTCGTTATCAGAAGCATTCTTCTTCTTCTTCTCCTTGCAGTCCTTCCTGATATGACCAGGTTGCCCACAGTTCCAGCACTTTACCTTAGACTTTTTACCAGGAGACTTTGATCTCCCTTTAGACTTGGATTTCGACTTGTTGTCTTTCTTCTTGCCTTTCTCCTTTGTTCTACCTCGAACAGAAAGAGCATCTTTGGCCATCTCAGAAGATTTCTTTTACATTTCTTCAGACAGAAACAAAGCAACCACATCATTAGTCTTGAAAGCAGTGGTTGTGCTTCCAATAGCCATCACAAGATGATCCCAACTATCAGGTAATGAACACAACAGGAGCATGCAACGATCCTCCTCCTCAATCTTTACACCTACAGATGCCAGCTAAGTAACACTCATATTATATGAGTTCAGATGATCTGCAATAGATGCACCTTCATCCATCTTCAAGGAGTACAACTTATTTCTCAGGAATAACTTGTTTACCAAAGATTTTCCTTGGTAAATATCACCAAGCTTCTTCCACAAAGCAGCTGCAGATGTCTCCTCATGAACATTCAAGAGCACGAAATCAGCTAGACTCAGTATTATCAATCCTCTTGCTTTTCTATCAGCAAGATCCCAAGATTCTTGGGTCATAGTTTGTAGCTTAGTTCTAGATACTACGATCTAGAGGTCTCTATCCACAAGAAAGTCTTCTATCTTGAGTTTCCATAACTCAAAGTTGCTGCCATTAAAATTCTCAATATCTATTCTACCAGATGTACTCGCCATCTCACAACAGAAACAAGTTTAACAATGCAAGTCTCCCACTAAAACAGTATTAGTGCAAAAAACTAATTTTCCCTAACAAGGATAACACGAACTGGCCAAGCTCTGATACCACTTTGAAGGGAAAATAATGTGGATCTAATGACCCAACAATGCAAAATACATTCCCTTAACACCTTTACTACAGGGGAGAGAAGTAAAAACGAAAAACTAACAGTTTCTAAAACTTATAGAAATGCATACAACCATGGCAATGAGAAACCAGAAAGATAAGCAAATAAAGATGACACAATATTTATGTGGGAAAACCCTTTCAGGAAAAAACCCACCACACAAAGTCAAATCAATTGTATTATAGTAATGAATCGATTACATACAATATCCAGACTTCTTTACTCAGCTCACAATCACCCAGAGAGATTCAGATCCACTGTTACAATTTTTTCACAACATATAGTTCAAAACCCTCTTCAAGAACTCACGTCCTTCTTGTTCTTCAGCTCGCAACTTCAACTTGCTCTGCAACTTCACGACTCAACTCAACTTGTCTAACTTATGAGAAATAACACATCTCTCATCCAAATGTAATAGACTCAGAAGAGCAATGAAGTCCATCCTCAAATCACGCATTTGGTCGGATCTGACAGATCTCCTGCAACAAGCTGTCATTGCATTCAAAGCCATTACTCAAAACGGTTGAGCTCGCCACCCTTCATTGACAAATGCAACTTCCACAATAACTATCTTGGTATCCGTCCAAACACTATTCAACCAGGTGCCACGCGTCCAAGACCCATCAGCAATCACAGCTGACAGAGCAACCAAAATGGTCAAACAGACATCAGGTGCAACCAAGACTTCAAGTCATAAATAACACTGCTGGAGTCGAAGTCGGAATAGGAGTTGAAACAGGACTCCACCGAAAATACACACTGCCGGAGTCGGAGTCGGAGTTGGAGTTGGAACTGGAGTGAAAACATGACCCTACTGAAATTTCAGGTTCAGGAACCATTTCGGTTCCACGTCCGCCCACAGCAAAGGGGAACTCATCAGAAATAGTTATGACTAGGTAAAGTCAACTCGGGGTCAAACCAAGACGGGAACACAAAAGACTGGAGTCAGAGTCGGGGACGGAATAGGAACAAAAACAGGACTTTACCAAAAGTCCAAGATCAGGAACCAATCCGGTTCTGGTTCCACCTCCGCCAACTGCAAGAAACAACAATCCAGAACCAAGACAAGGCAGAGGAAAACACCCCGAGTAGAATCCAAACACCTAGAAGAACCAGATCACAAAAGCAGGAGTTGGACCCAGAATCAAAACAGAAACTGAAACAGGAACCTGGCAAACGGACATTGCCAACTTCCAAAACTGGTTCCGCCTCCGCCAAAACCTGCGAAGCGAAACAGATGGTAGGAAGCGGAGTCAGAGCAGGAACGAGAACCGAAACCCGGAACTTAGGAAAACAGAACAATGCCAAGTTCCATCTCGGTTCTGCCTTCGCCAGAGACTCGAAACTTAGGCAAACAGAATAATGCCAAGTTCCATCCTGGCTCCGCCTCCGCCAGAACTTTGTAAACAACACAAAATCACCAAGGCATGAAAACGAGGACTTCAAGCTGGAAGTTGAGACATAATTTCTCAATAGGTTTAAGTAATCCCAACCTTGTAGCCTTAGAGGTTGTTAATTTGTAAGTGAATGTGTATGTTAATTACACTTTATTAAAAAAAAATTGGTTCGCTTAAGTCGTTAATTACAACTTCCTTTAGGGTTATTTGGTGAGGCATTACAAGTTTGGCCAAAAATTGTAAACCACTATTATGGGATCACCCCACCTGAACTTGTAATGATGGGGAGAAAGGGTTGGGCTGATGCAAGAAGTTGGGTCCACAAAAAGCTCAAAAAGTGGGTGTTTTTGCTCTTTTTCAAAATTTGTCACACTTGGACTAAAAATTTGAGGGAGTTACACAATGAATTTTTTAAAAAGTCAGTAATATGAAAGTTTTAATTTTGAATCTAGTTTCTAAATATGTAAATTATTCAAATACCCAGATTGTATAAATTAAATTTTGATAAGGATCTATAAAAACCACTTTTTAAAAGTTCTTGTTTTTTTACCATACCATGCATGTGTACGGACAACATTTTTTGACTCAAATAAAATTATTTTGCTAATTATTTTTGGGGAAAGAGAGCTAACAATAGAAAGATTTGTGAGGAATTTTTTTTGTAATTTTTTGTTGAATATGTTTTTTTTTATTAAATTTTTATTTGCCTTAATTGTTGTTTTTAAAAATCAATGTGTACGGACATCATAATTTGACCTAAACTAAACTTTTTTTGAAATTTTTTTCTTTCATTGTGTAGAGAATTGTCTGAAGATTGATGTCATATAACTTTTTTTACAAAAAACTTAACCAAAAAAAAGTGATTAAAAAACAAAAAAAGTTTGATATTTCAAGTTTAAGGACTAGTTTGCTTTGAAATTAGTTAAAAAATAGAAAATATAACCCAATCTTAATAAAAATTATATATTTAAAAACTAGACATCATGTTCTGTAATGGGTTTTAATTTTATAGATTGATTCAAACAAAAAATTCATTAGCCATATTGTCAATGTTGAACATTCTTCTTCAATCTGCCTTAGTTTTTTAGTTGCAAGTCAAAGGCTAAGGCTTGGATTGCCAAACCTTTCCCGACCCTAAAACCAAAGCTGCAAGTGGGTTGGGAAACTAGTTTTTAAATAATGCGTACGCGTTACTAAAATGAGTACGTGTTTCATAGTGCGAACGCGAACGCGTACGCGTTATGTTTTTACCCATTGGGTAAAGATAGCGCGTAGGTGTTTCTGTTATAACCATTTTTCCCCGATTTGAAATATTTTGGTACAACACATTTTTCTTGCAACATTTTTTTTCTGCATTATGGTCTGAAAGCTCCATTTTCTACATTTTTTTTTGCAAATTTGTCTTGTGCAAGGCATATTCTATTGCAAATTGGTTGAAAAGTCAATTGCAGGTTGAATTTTCTGAACTAGAATCAAGTACAAGAGTAATTTACAAGAAGATTAAAAAAAAAGAGTTTTTGGATGTATTCATGATGTTTTTGTACTTCAAAGTTCAAAGAAGAAAGGATTTTCATAGTACAAAGTGTTATTTGAATATTTGAAGGAGATGAAAATTTAAAAATTGGTTACAAGTAAATCATTTGTTTTTTCATCAAAGCGGGTTTGGTAACCATGGGATCAAAGCAAAGACAAAGGAAAAAGTGTAGAAAGTCAATGACACCCGAAGAAATTCAAGCAAATAAAGATATGGAGGCAAAAGGACAAAATGATAGAAGAGAAATAATTCATCAAATGAAAAATTTGGAAGCATCTAGTTCAATGAATGTTGAAGAGAAAGTCATGAATGATGAAATGAATGTAGATGATGCAAATGTGGAGATGGTGAATATAGAAGAAAATGAAATTATGGAGACAAACTCAACTATGTCTTCAACTTCAACTTTGAATGATATGGAAATAGTACCTATGCAAACAACTTCGGGTATGTCTTCAAATCCACCTCCTAATGATATGGAAAATGCACCTTTTCAAAGAATCTCTCTAGGTATTTTTTCAAACCCAAGTCTTGATAATATTGATTTTTCTTGTTTAGATGAAATTGGATACACCATTGATGATATTAATAATTCTAGGGTTGAAAGAATGCAAAAACAAAAAAATGATGAAAATATATCTTATGAGAATTCAAATGTTAATCAAATCCCTCATATTGATGAAAATGAGAATGGAATCCTTTTTACATTTGAAAATGAAAATGGAACCCCTTGTGTGAATTAAAATGAAACCCCTTGTATGGATGAAGGTGAAAATGTTTTTTTTACAATTGAAAAAGATGTGTTAGATAACCTTCGTGGTAAATTTTCTTGGAGATAAATTAGAAATTATGGAAATAAAATATATAAAATATTTTTTTATAGAAAGAAATTAGGATTCCAATGTCCACTCATGGTGCAATTGATGAGAATGTGGAAAATGAGAAAAGTGATGAAAAAATTAGGTATTTTTGTAAAACCAAAAAAGAAAGATGATTCAATAGAACAAGTCATTTCTAGTGTTGCTAATGCTATTGATTTTATAGGTAAGAAAATTTGATCTAAAGATAAAAATGTGGCTCATCATGCAATAACAACTGCATTAGTTGATAAAGCAACTTCAAATAAAAGAATGTTAAGTAAGATTAGTAAATGTATAAAAGTAAATCTTAAAACTTTGATTAGAGCTGCCAAAAGAAGAGAAAATATTGAAAAAGGATCCAATTAATGAATGTTGGAGTTTTAGTGGTAGACTCCCAAGATCTGACATGAAATTAAATAATGAAATTAAATCTTTAATCGATAAATTTTGGCATGATAATACAAGAGTATCACCTAACATTAGAGATGTCTTAAAATTAAGGGTGGTTTCCAAAATTCGTGTACCTCATCCAAAGCATCTCTTAGATATGACTCAAACTGAATTATATAAAAAAAATTTAGATGATTCAATCTTACCATTGAATATTAAAATAAGTCAAAGATGATTTGAAAAGTGTAAACCTTGGTATGTTAGAATTAATAAGCAATTAATCTCTTGTTGTTGTAAGACTCATGTACAATTTCATTATTATTATGATACTTTTCAATATATACGATGCACTTTGCATGTTAACCAAATTATGCAGGACATTTGTGGTATTAATATGCCACCTAAAAGAATCAAATATTTTATATCAGGTTTGTTTTGTGAACCCTCTAACAAAAACTTATTTCATTTAAAATCATGTATTTCTAGAGAATGTGATAGATGTGCTAACTTTTCATTATTAGGAGAATGTATGCATGAAAGTAGTTTAAATGAATTTGGACAACAATTAGTAGATGTAAGAAAATTTAAAAATGTTGAGTATTCTTTAAAAGATGGAAAAATTGGAAAACGTTGTGAGCTAATTATGGAAAAATTTATTGTGCATTTAGTTATTAAAGAATTTAAAGATAAGATTGCACCTAAATATGTTCAACACTCTCAGTATGCTCATTGGCTTGATAATCAATTTCGT
Organism: Sequoiadendron giganteum; assembly: GCA_007115665.2. Lineage (NCBI taxonomy): Eukaryota > Viridiplantae > Streptophyta > Pinopsida > Cupressales > Cupressaceae > Sequoiadendron > Sequoiadendron giganteum. Next base: position 205,757,688 of record CM021105.1, read on the forward strand.
TTATGTAAAAACACACTTCCAATTGGAACTATATTGTCAGTTGTTGATTTTGCTGAAAATTATACTCTTGCTCCACAAGAAGAAATTCAATCATAGTATTATAATTCAGTGCAAGTAGTTATTTTTGTTCATATTGTTTATACGAATGCAGATAATAGTAGATAAGATAATATAATTTTTTTGAGAGAGTACCATTTTTATGTAAGTGATAATCGATTACATTCATCCGAGTTTGTTCAATATTTTTTTGATATATTTTACAAAAATTTAAAAGAAAGAGGAATTCAATTGCTAGAACATCTCATATGGTTAGATAATTGCACGGGTCAATTCAAAAATACTAGGATATTTTATTAGTTATGTAGAGTTCATAAGAAAAATAATATCCAACACATATGGATCTTTTTTGAAGCCAGTCATGGTAAGGGAGAACACGATGGAGTAGGTGCATGTGTGAAAAGAGCTCTTGCTAGATAGCAACTAAAATTTGAGGATGCTGCAAAATTTAGAGATGCACATGCAATTGTAGATTGGTGCAATACCAAATTATCTACAAGAATAAGTGAGAGCTCAATAATTCACCGCTTCTTTTGGTTAGTTGAAGAAAATAATATTTGTTCTCGACAAGATTTTGAAACAATTAATGGATCTACAAAATGGAATTCATTTAAGATTTCAAATGCAAACACGTGGACAATATGGACAAGGGAGTTGGCATGCTTTTTCCAATTTTGTATTGCAGGTGACTGGGAGGCTTGTGAAAATATGGAATGGGTCGAACAATGGCAACAAAGAGCCTTAACACCTACATCGACACATGTTCAACATGGAACAATAATTGAAGATAATCAAGCATTCACATCAGATGATTATGATCATGTTTCTGATCCTGTACAAGAAGGTACATTATTTATTGAGATGAATTTTATATGTATGAATGTTTATATACATGAATTAAATATAAGTCATGCTCTTTATTGAATTTTTTATCTATTTTTTTAGGACATGTGTATGATGTTGTTGCACCCGAGGGGAATGAAGAGGAGACACGATACTGGTTGGCTAGATGTACATACATGTGTACAATGATGCTCATAATATAGTAAATCCATAAATGACTCTATCTCACATGCATGTGGGTCATCTAAAGTGTATGCCTGAGTATTCCTATTGCTCAAGCCTCCATGCTCTCTATTGACTACTTCAGCCACTGCATGTGAAGTCAGATGAGTGAGATGTCCTGAAAGTGAACTCAATGCTCCTAATGTCAATAGCATGGTCTATTGCTGAAATGTAGTGGGAACACTAGGAGAAGGAGGAGGAACAATAGGAGAAATTGGAGCATGTCGCTGAGGATCAACATTTTCTCCTAATCTATGTTGGGGCATGCCACGCCCAACTCCTTGAAATGACCTCATATCAAAATAGTTGGGTTTTAAACCCAACTCAAACTTTGCCCATAAATTTCTCAAAAAGTATAGGGGCACCTCAGAATTGCCATGTGGTGGAGTATCAAACACCATCCATCATCTATTCCAAAAATGTGTAGCTATCTGGGGGTGCTTACACCATAAAATTGAAATTTGTTTTTTGGTGGGTGGAATTGGTTGCCTAGTTTGGGGGTTAAAAAAATACTGGCACATGGCTTGTTTGGTAATTTTAAGGTAATTAATTTCTTTATAAGACAATCCATATGCATAGAATTGTCTCTTCTCTTCTCTCCATTGATGGAACCTATCTAGGTCCACATCAATAGATCGAACAAAATCAACAATAGTTTGCATCATAAATGCAAACTGTGCGAGATTGGGGGGAATTCTAGGCTCATTTAATTAGATCTATATTTTCTTGAATCACCATAAGATTTTCCCTAATGCTCTCTCTCAACTGATCCTAGTTATGAGGTGGAGGGTTTGGAGGCATGGAGTTTTATTATGGTGGTGGGTTTGGATCTATGGGATCTATAGGAATTTGTGGTTCAGGCATAAAATCCTCTATGCTAAATAGTGGATCCATGTAAATGTGTAAACATATTAAGGATACATTTAAAAATATAATAATAGAAACATAGGAATCAAGGTATTTGAAAAGGGGAAATGATGATATGAGTTAGCATAGAACACAAAATATTGTTCATATGAGAGACATAAAAGGTATGAGAATTATATTATTTTAAAAATAAAATTATTAAACAATAGTATAGTATGAAACTAAAGGATGCAAATAAATTAAAATTATAGTGATTAAAAGTAATAATTATGCAAGAAATAAGGAAGCCAAACTACCAATTCAGTAGGGTCAAATCCAGGAACTTGCAACCCAATCCTTCACCAATTATAGAATTTAGATTTATACATTTTAATTTCTTGATTTTTTTTTAATTTTGAGTCATAATAATGAAGAAAAATCTATAAGTTGATGTTCTAGGACCCCCTTTGACAAAATGGTAATAATCGACCTAGATTATGTTGAATCAAGAGTGAAGGAAATGAAAATTCAATATGTTATGACTAAAACTCTATATGGTTGTTATAACAAATTGAGGGAAATGCATTGTCTTCTGATACCTCACAATTATCACTACTAAAAATAAACTTTGTTCATCACACCTAAAGACCCCATTGTTATATAAGTTTGTAAATAAACTCTTTGAAAACTAAGATTTTGAGAAACATAAATTGAAGAAATAAGACTAAAATCCTATGTGTTTTAAAAATTTCCACTAGTATTCATGATTTTTAAATCCTTATGAAACCATCAAAAACCTTAGGTACCTAAGTACGGGGATATTGGATCAAATACATAGTTTCAAAACTAAAAAACTACTAGAGTATGGATTTTAATGACAACAAAACCCTAGAATAGAACAACCTTTACAAACATCATAAAAAAATTGAGGGAAATTCTCTATGATTTAGGGTGTAATGGGCCCAATATATATGCACATGATATATTTTTTTCAAGGATTTTTTAATGTATATTGATTTAAATTGTATGCATGTGTGCATATGTATTTGTAAATGAATTTGTTGCATCCTCTTAAGTTGTGTTCTAGTTTAAGAACAAGTTGAACATATTGAATATGTTGATCTAAAAAACTTGAATATGTTTAAGAAAAAATTCAAGAACACATAGAAGAACAAGTTGGACAAGAACATGTTAAATAATAGATTAGAAAACCAATTTTTAGAGATGCAAAATCAGAGAATTCAGTTCAAGAAGACATTGCTAATAGATTTATTTTTCAAGTTTAAGATAAAAAATTTAATGGATATAGATGAGGAATTTTTTTAAATATAATTTCATCTAGGGATATGTTGCCTTATATTAGAATTTCTATCACAGTAATTCTAACTTGAATCATAGACGGGCTAATTATAACTTGAACCATAGACCCTAATTATAACTTGAACCCTAATTGTAATTAAATCGGGTATCATAACCTTCGTTGAACACTAACCCTAAATACATATAAACCTTTTAATCATAACCCTCATTAAATATTGATTGAATGTTTAACTCCCACCAAAACTACAACCATAACCCTAGACTCTTAATCTAATTTTGACCTCAACCCTAGAACCCTACACTAATTGAACCCTAATTCTAACTCCAACCCTAACCTTGATCTTAAATTTTAATTCATAATTTCATAATCGTAACCCTAATCCTAATAAAATATAACCCTAACTCTTAACCTAGTTGAATACAAACCCTAACCTCAACCCTTACCCGAATATTTATCTTAGAAACCTAACCCTAGAATGAAATTTAACCCTAATTGAAATCCAACTTTAATTGAACCCTAGAAGTAGGTAATTGAATTACTTAATATTAAACAAGTAAACCTAATCATAACCCTAATTGTAATTTTCAAATCTAACTATAATATATATTAAATTTTAACCCAAACCCTAATTCTACCCTAGCTGTAACCTAATTTTAACCTACAAATAGGGTTTTAGTTTACGTTTTCTAGGGTTTAGGTCCAAGGATTAACGGTCTGGGTAAATTAGTTTTTTAGGACCAATGTTTTTAAGAACCTACGGTTTAAGGTTTTCAAATTTCAAAATTAAATGTGTCGAATTTAGGTTTTTTTTTTTTGGTTTTCGATTTAGAATTTTATGTTGTTTGTTTCGTTGATGTTTTCGGTTAATTAAATGCAGTTTAAAAACTATTAAATATTAAATTGAAACAAACTAAATAAAAATAACAAAATAGCAATTATAAAACAAAAATAACTAAATAGCAATTATAATGCAAAAATATTGTAGAATTCAACCAACCTGGAGGTCGCTGAGGTCAAGTGTGTCGGGAGGAGGTGGCAGTGAAAATTTGGAGAAATCCGGCCCTCCAAAACACGTACATGATCTGCTTCTCCCTCTGGCCCAAAAAACTCGACTGTGAAAATGATTTTCATGGTCACTTATTTAAAGAATTAAATAGTTTTTAGAAACACGTATGCGTTATGAACACATACGCGTTTTATAACTCGTACACGTTTTGAACGCGTACGTGTTTCATAACGCATATGTGCTTTAGGTTTGTGTACTCAAATTGTAACGCGTACACATTATGGATTTAGGATCGAGTATTCGATCCATAATGCATATGCATTTTTTGAAAACGCGTATGCATTTCATGCGAGAAATTTTTTTGGGGCCGAAACTTCCCCTCTTCGTGGACCTAACTACTTGCACTTAGCAGGCTAGCTGCTAGAGCCTCAGTAGCTAAGTGAAGGTCAGCTGTGGTAGCCTCATAAGATCGCTGACAAAAAATGGCCAACTAACATCCAAAAATATAGAGAAATCTAGTCATGCGAGTGATAGCATCATTCCACCAATTAATCCAACTTGTATTATGAGGTGGCCTACACTCTAAATTCTAGACCCTATGTATGTGGGCCAATGTGGGCTAATGAAAAAGAAAAGACGTGTTAAAAAAATTGTCTTGTAGGTCTCAAGTTGTCTTGTCTCCCATTCAATGCGAAAAGAAATGGGGAAATGATCTAGTAATGTCACATCAACTAACAACTTAATTGGGAGCGAAGAGCTCTCAAAAGAGAAGAAAGATTTAGTCGAGATCATGGCACGTTCAAGGTGCTTAAACATCTTGTCAAAGCCAACTCAATAATTACACCTTGTGTTAGAGGGAATGAGAATGAAGACAACCAATATTGGGATCAGAGAGCCCCTATTTATTATGCATGTAAAATGACTCCCATTCAATAACCACCCATTTGAATGGAAAAGTGTCATCTTTATCATATGCCATTTCAACCAAATTGATATCCCTTCACAAAATCCAAGTAGCAACTAGCAGTGAATCAGTAATCCAACACCAGAGAAAAGAGCATTCCACAACATCATTAGAAGCATAAACATTAATATTCCCAAAGCAATGTTATCAATGGTAAGAAGGATCCAGATGAGCCGATGTGTGGGGTCAGACCCATGGTCAACCACACAAGTGTGCCACCATGGGGACAAAAGGGTGATAACTTTGCCATGTCTAGATTCATGATCAATACAAAATATTTGACTACCAGGCCAAATAGAATGACAATCTAACACGAGCAAAAACCCAAATATTTTAACTTCTTAGAGATAAAGAACTTCAATACCAGTATACTTTTGCAAAGTATCCGTAATAGAATACATCTCAGAGAGGTCTATTAGACCTCAAACATTCCATGATGAAATTTATGAGTGAAACTCCTCGATATCATCAGAGTCTAGCTCCTCATTTAGAGTAGAGAAGGGATTCTACAAAAATTATGGTAAAATTGACCTAATTTGAATATTCGAAGAAGAAAGTCTCCATTTCTCCTCCACATATTCTCCTTCTAAAGGAAAAGAAGGACTAGGAGATGGTTTTTGAGCTCCCACCATGTGAGGAGATGCATTTGGCTGTGTCATCATAATATGAACAAGTTGAGGCGTAGCCTTCAGCCTGTGCCATGCCAGAATATTGTCAGACCTAACCAAGGCCTCTTTCCCCTTCACCGAAGGGTTTGAAACATTTTTAGCTGGCTCAAGGACTTTGGAAACCATCGTAGAGCTATTGGAATTATGTTTATAGTTCATAACCATGGTCCATTTCTCATCAAGTTTGGCAACAGAATTATCCACCTGACGGGGCTTTTCAGACTCCCACAATGGAGGAGTACACAATACTACCAAAGGGCAGTCCTTGATCTTGTGGTCTGTGGACTGATATCTATAACACATGTTCAATAGATTAAAATAAGTGACCTTCCAAGTATGTTAGAGAGCTCCAATTTGAATATCAATGGAATCCTTCAAATCCTATGAAAGGTCCACTTCAACACAAACCCATTTCGAGGGTCAGGCCTGGAAAAACCTATCTAGCTCAATACAAATGACCTTCCCCAGAGAGGACATAATATGAATCAGAAAAGGTGCACAAGGAAAATGAAAACCTAGAAAATCAATCTAGATCAGGACCCACAACTTGGTGTCATTCGAGACAGTGAAGTCCTAGGTCCATGACTAGAAAACCAACAGAGAAGACTTGACATACCAAGGACCATGATTCAGGATTTCTTGAACATGACAGACTTCTGCAAAGCTAAAAAGAAAAAAAAAAAACAATTTAGTTAACTCGTTATAAATAATTTAGTTTTTAACCAATCAAAAACAATATTTAAAAAAATTAAAATAAAATTTAAGTTTGCAAAGTCAACTTGTAAAATATTTAAATTTATAAATTATAAAAATTATTTCTTGTGCATATGATTGGTTATAAAGTTATGAGTGTTATTGGCGGATTTGTAGGGAAAGCAAAGTAAATATTTTTTAAAAGAATTATTTTTCATTTTTGACTTTATAAAATCATTTCATTAAATATGTCTAAAATAAACAGATCTTACTTATTTGGATTATTTTTAAGAATGATTTTTTTGTATGTAATTTTTTTTTTTTATTAAAGAAAATCTTACAAAAATCAATTAGCTATTTTATAGAAATTTGGATACACACTATTTAAAAAAATAAAATTGTAGTATTCTTTCCATTAGACTAATATCTTTACTATCTATGTTTTTAATTTTATGGTACAATTTGATTATTATATGATCTCGTTCTTCTTTTCATTAATAATTTTTATTTGTCATGTATATTTTTTATATTAATTTATATACATATATATAGGCTCTCTAAAAAAACTATTACATCTAATAAATCAGTATATAAGATAAACTATATTATTTTAGGTCTTTATTATATATACTATATAACCTATTTCAGTGTAGGTAATATACATATATATATACATATATATAATCTATATTAATGTAGAGTTTTATATATTATTTTTATTTATATCTTATATTATTGCAGGTAATATTTTGTAAGCAAATAATTTAACCTAATATATTAATTTATCTTAATTTATATTGTATATTTATTTTAATATATATTATAGGTTATTTTTTTGATACATAAGAGTTTAAGTATGTTCATTTCAGAAAAAGATTTACATATCATTTGCAAAGCAAGAGAAAATTTGTAGGATAATCTACATAAGACAGACCCAAGCATATACAACTTTCACTGACCACGCAGACACTAAAAACACTAACATCAACCCAAACATTCGAAATTATTTAGTAGAACATATATAACCCAAGCCATACAAACTGCACCCAAAAAAAATGACTAACAGGAAGATTGGTAACTGAAACAAACCAAAAAAGAGAACCCATTAAGCTGAAACCTTGGCTCGCAAATTAGGAAGGCCTTGCGATGCTGAGGAAACCATCAGCTAAGGCAGAGGACTTGAAATTCAGAACCCATCGATCATCGAATGAGGAGCTGAGATTGAGTGACCTTTGAAGAAAGTTTGTGCCTAGCATCGTAATTTTCTTATGCTCCACCAATGCCATACCCTTCAAGTCCTATATGAATGGGTAATATTTCACAACCTCCCCAACCTTGTAGAATTGTGAAAAAATCATTTGGATGCGGAATTCCTATGCTAGTGATGGCAATCTTGAGAACCTCCTCTAAACCCACCAAGTAGTATGTTGGGAAGAGCCTTTTAACCAAATCCTCTGCATCATTCTTGGCCATACAAATTTCAAGTAGGACCACCAAAAAATGAGAAGTAATGGACGTGTCCACCCTAAATGGCTCCTTATTCTTCAGAAATCCCTTCCCTAGCACCATTTTAATCATGGCCAACATGAGTGGGTCGTACTTTTTCTTTAGCAGGCATTTGAGTCGATGATCTGTAATCACCCCACGAAAGGCCATTCGTCTTACCACAAAATCTAGCATTATAGGTTTCCACCCCAATGCTTGTTAGGGTCTCCATAGACATTTGAACAATGAACTTCAAGCACTCACCCATTGAATTATATAGACCAAAGCAAAAGGCTAGCAAGAGTTTTGAAAAGGATGAAAAAACCAGAGACCAACCGTCAATATATTGATGTTTGTCACACCTGGTTTCGAAGCCTTAACACACCATCATTAATCCATATGAATGTTAGGAATGATATGAAATGAAATATGATGCAAGCTGCCCAATTCACCTATGGGAAACCACATTCTTGATTTTGGAAGGACATACTGAATTACCAAATTGCATGCTTTGTAATAACCCTCACACGAAGTAGTACTTGTGACAAGACCACTAATTAATACCATGTCGCCATTCCAACTAAGCTCATTCACATTGAGCATATGATCATACCCAACCACCATGTAGCCACAATGCTACTCTGGCACTCGAAACATACACCAGTCCCATGTTTGCCACCTCAAGCTACTATGAATAACCCACCAGCTAACATGTCGTAGAGGTTTGCCAGCAATGATGCCCAGTCATCCAGTGTAACTTGTCTGATTGTAATCTCATGATTACCGCCTCTCCACAACTACTAATGTGGAGATCCACCCACATTAGCACCCACATATATTATAGGTTATTTTATTTTGTAGGTTCTCCATTAATATATATTTTTATATATTAATATAAATAGATTTATCTATATATATTCATATATATTATAGGTTATATATAGATTATAACTTTTTTAATTTTAACCATCTATTTTTTGAGTAATTAAATCATTTATTTATTTTTTCAATTTATATTTTTTATATAATCTCATCCTTTTTCTTTTTTCTTTGGTTAATTTTTTATTATCTCAAGTTGTAGTATATCTTCCTTCACTTATTTTAAAATTTTTTGTAATTGTTCCTCAATCATTTCATTATATAATTCATCTTTATAATTCTTTTATAGTTATTTATTAATTGTTTGAAACATTTAACCTTTAACCTTTTTTATCCATTTATTTGTGTTATATCATATTACTATGTTATTATTTCTTTGTTATGTTTTCATCATTTGTTTCTTCAGTTTTACTTCATTTTCCATCTCCTCCTTCCCTAACCCCTCCCACCACTTAACTCTTCTTAAGGTCATTTCTATAATCATGTTATTCATTATCCTATTCCTATGATGAATAATTGAATGTGGTTTGAAACATCGATTTAGAATAGCATACACAGTTTAATCCAGAAGTGTTTACTCTATCACTAATGGACTTTGGAAAAATCATACCATCTATAATCACTAGTTTGTTAATATTTAACAATCATTGATTTGAATGAAGAGATTCAGTTGCACTTCTAATAAATAAACATTAAATAATATATAATAATTTTATATTAATAATAAGATAAGAAACATTACCAACATGTATTATCTAACTTTTAATTAATTTTACTATATATTTTATTTATTAAATTTATTTAATATATAATAATTCATATTATAATGTTTATTAGATATATTATTTATATAAAAGTTAGTGATTAAAATTAGGTTTATGGTTAATGTTAGTGTTATGATCATAGTTAGGGTTAGAGTTAGAGTTAGAGTTAGGGTTAGGGTTAGGGTTAGGGTTAGGGTTAGGGTTAGATCATGCAAATAACTAATTAACAATACTAAAACATTATAATTAACAAAATTTACATTTATTTTTATTCACATTAATAGAACTTAAATTTGTTTTTTATCAAATCTAAAAAAGAATAACTACAATACTATAAAGGAAAGTACTAGCCACTACATGGCACTTGTTAGAATATTCTTGTAAGGCTTATCTCTCAACAATTCTTTCCATGTCAAGAATGGGAAATTTCAGTGAACAAAGTAGAGAATATATCATGCCTTAGATCTAAGATGCCTCTTAGAGTCTTGGATTCATTTTTATGGTTATTAAATTTTTTGGCTTTCTTTCTTTTTTACTTATAACATTACAATTCCTCTAGCGTAAAAAAAATTCTACATGTAGGTCATAATTTTTATATATATAATAAAGTTTACACAAACATTGGATAGCATAGCTAATTCTATATTGTATAGGATATTTATTTATAAGGTTGTGACCCTTTTGGTTTGGTTAATTCAAGATGTTGTCTTGGATATGTTGTGGACATATTGATTTTTTATTTTATTTTTGTAATTTTAGAGATGATATTAGTTTTGAGTGTTAATAGTAGAATTCTCATGTATCATGTAGAATGTATAGAGTTCAAACTATTACTGCAATGTGGTAATCATTTTTTATATTATGGTAGAGGATGGCCATTTACAAGAGAAAGCATCTAACTATGTAGTTTTAAAATATTATATTTATTTTTGAAAAAGTAAAAGATTATAAAATATCTCTCTTTAGTATAAACTATTTTACGTTTAAAAAGTTATTTTAGTAAGAATTCAAGCTATAACTTATTTTATTAATAATATATAAATGAAGTGATAAATTTTTATTAAATTTCTTATTCAAGGTAGATAGATTACCTTAACTAAAGAAAAAGTAAATAAATAAAAAATATTAAAGGTATTAAAATCAATTTAAATGAAGCATCCAAGTGCAATTTAGATTTGGCTAGTTATTAATTTTATGATTAAAGATTTGTATGCTAATTTTTTTTGTGGTTCTTAATTTTCAGAAAATGCCACTAATAATTTGAAAAAAAGTTCAAATCCTCTACTAGGCTTATGAACTACCACTTGTGTAGGGTATAAGAAAATTAAATTTGGTGGAAACAAACATTATTTGCATATTAGAAATCAAAATTAGTGCTACAAGAATTCTTGTTAGGGGCACCAATGTAAGATTAGACTAAATTAATGTATAGTGATTAAAAATATTATTTATGATTTGGATTTCATGGCTATAGTGTGCATGGAGTAAGTTCATGTTGATCAAAAAATTATATTTAATTAAGTTTAACTTGTTTTTCTAATGTTTCTATCAATATATGTACCAAGGAGTAACTTTTACTAATGTATGTTGAGGTTCAAATAATACACATTTCATATATCAATAAATGTGGTTCCCATCGCTAGATAAATAACTAGCAGAATTTTATGAGGTTCAAAGAATTATAGTCATTCAAATGGTTTTTATTCCATGTTTAGAATTAAAATTTTATGCATCCTATGTGAATGGGAACACCAAGTAAGGGAAAATTTCAAATATGAAATACAATTTGTAGGACTAAAGGGCATAAAAACATGGTGAATTATTCATTGTACAATAGTCACCTTTATAACAAGAATAGAGTGCTTGAAAGAGAGGTTGATGAAAATAGCTAAACTACACACCTCTGGTATCATTAACAATCAGTAACAATGTAATATGCTAACAAGGACAACCTTCAAGCTTGAGAAGTTAACTCTTTTCAATATTTTTAATGATGTCTTTTAACACATGATAAAGAGAAGGGGATAATGATAACTTCAAAAAATACTAACCTAAGTAAACAACCAAAGGCCATTAATTAGATGAGGTCACTACTTCCATATTTTCAATCTACATAGTATTACGGACTTAGGAATTCTTAAAAATAAAAAATAAATATTATAATGTGTAATGCATGAGGAGGAAATCATCACAAATTTTATATATTATTTACTTTGTATGGCGTAATTTAATATTATAGACTCGGGTCAAAATCTCTCCAAACACATAGAGGCTACTGTAAGGTCCTACCTTGTATGTGATCGATATAACCCTAATTTACTATGTGTATTCAATTGATTACTAGTGAACCACATTGAATATGATGAATGAATTATTTGTTGTAATTATTGTATTACATTAGTATATCTTAGGGTAGACTTGCAATCTCTAATACAACAAAATATGAACATGTTTAAATAACAAAATGGACTTGACTATTGTATTATGAAGTTCTTTAAGTAGGGAATACTTAATTCTTATTTCCTATAGTGTGTTTTATAAATGATGATTGGTATCTAGTGTAAATGGTTGTTCTTTAAATTTCTAGTTTCTTAAATTTGTATCTTATACAATTAAGATGATTTATTTGGTGATATGCAAATTAAAAAAATGAATGTCTAGTCTAGTTAGGGCTATTGTGTTATGGAAAAGAGGATTATGATTTATGAGTCACATTTCAAAATGTGTCAAGAATTTTCAAAATGGTATGCAAAGCAAATATAGGATACCACCTAGTTTTTTGAAAGTATGAGAATGAGATAAATTTAAGGTAAAGAATGATCATTGTTACATGTAAGTAGTAGAACCCAAAACCTCATGAATTCTTGAGTTATTTTATAAGGCTAAACATAAATTTGTACAAGGTTTTATAGATATTTTTTTGTCAACACCTAAGGATCCCACACCAAAAGATTTGGAACTATTTAATGGGGAAAAGTAGGGCTCACCAAAATGAATGAACAAGATGATGAGCCACTAATTCTCACCACTAAACACGCAATTATGTGTAAGATATGATGTAAATAATAATAAAAAATCAATCCTAAATATTATAGAAACTATGAGGGAAATTTTTAGAGCTTAAAACAATGTGTACCTTGTTGCAAGAAGGTTGTTTTTAGGCCACAAAGGACTCTTTCGCCTTTAGTGGGGAATGGGTCCCTATTAGGGTTTCTAAAACTGAGATCTAGGTTTTCTTCCTTGATTTTTGCACTCTTAAATCCTCAGTAATCAGCTCCCAAAAACCTAAAACAAATTTTGTAGCCTTATTTATGTTTTCTTGTAATATGAATGACAACTTTGCAACTTCGACAACTTTGACAATTTTGATCCAAACTTGTTCTCCACTTGATCTTCAACCTATATATCTACCAACATACATTCAAGGGGAGAAAAAAATGTTGATTGTTAAATAATATGGGTTTGCCTAAGTCAAACACATTTTAGGTAATTCAACCAAATGATGAAATAATGAAATTGAAGCATGAACATCAAAAATAATGCAATGTTGATACCTTGGAAGTTGTCTTGGAATGTGAATCTGCAAACTAACATGAAGTGGTAATGAGGAATGTAGATATTTATCTCAAATTAGATATTAATCAATGCTTGCAAATGATCTTGAATGCTACATCAACATTCTTAGCTCAACAACATGTTTAAATGTACTATGTGGTTGACATGATGAAATGACTTTGAATTGCTCCAATAAACTTAACTAATCTACCTTTGAATACCTTTGAAATGATCTTTTAAACACTATAATTTTCTTTCTCTTGATCTCATAAAGTCACATAATTTATTCTAGTATAAAAAATGTGAATTAACCCCACATTTATACTAAATCTAGAGATTAACCCTGAAATTCTAATAATTCAAGCCAACATCAGATCTAGGATTGAAAAATATTAGTTCATCCCACCACAATTAAATTCAAAAAGGGGTGTCCTATGTGAGGAGAACCCATTCACCACTAAAATTCAATGGGTCATAGCACAACTTTCTAGGAAAATGGTTTGGGGAGGATGAAATAACAAAAACCCATTTCAAAAATGCTAAGAAAGGGGTGTCCTATGTGGAGGGGACCCATTTGTGACTAAAGGCGAATGGGTCCTAACACCATTTTCTAGGACCTTAATTTCTCCAAATCAAATGTCATACAATATCATTATTCAGTGTCAAGATAGATCCTTTAGAAAATGTAATTAAGAGGGATTGAATTTGAATTAAAGGGCCAATTAAGCTCTAATTAACCAAAATTAATTAATGAAACCCTAGACAAGTATGAAAGTGTAATAAAACACTTTACAACATCCCAAATTATGAAATGTTAAGTACATTATGTTAAAAAGGGCCCTAGAATCAATGTGAATGTGTAAAACACATTACAACATTGAATAAAGGCATAATTACGTTAATTTTATATCAATTATTCGCAAATTAAGTGTTAAGAAGGGCTAATTTTGTTGGATGTTGTGTTTGATTTGCTGATATGTGGTCGTCATTAATGTCAACACTATTAGCATTGGTGTCTTGAAGGTTTTATATGTTGAGGATATTGAGTAAATTATAATAAATATGTTGAAAGTTGTTTGTGAAGCTGTGAAGTTCAGCGTATTAGAAAGTTTAGCATGTTGGTATTTAGAAGTTGTGGATTAAAGGGTTTGTTTCTAAGCCTATCTAGTGTATCTACCAGAAGTTTCAGAGGTGCGCATCAAGATTTGAGCAAGTTGTGAGTTTATGTGTTTCTATAGTTATTTTGTTACTATAGCTGATGTTTCTAGAAGAAGAGAATGTGACTCTAGTAATTTTACTTGTTGTGTATGCTCCTATGATGATCATTGATGTTTCTAGATCATGCTTTATATTTGTTGCACATCTATATTGATCGGTGTGCTTGTGATCAAAGATTTTTTCTTGGCATGTTTGGGTTTTCATGTTCTTGGCCGACATGGTGATTGTAGCATGTTATGGATCCTTGTGCATTAATTTTTGAATGTTTGGCATGTTTGAGGATGTTTTTCTAGGTCTTAATTATGTCATGAATGACTTCGATTGGTGCACATTAAGATTTTTCATGAATTGGGCAATTAGTTTTTATTCATTATCATTTTATTTTTGGCAGACAAAGTTGATGTAATTCCATGTAACAGATATATAAGAGAGATTGTCTTCTTCATTTGAGATGTATGTGTGTGTAATGCGAATTATACAAGCTCCATGTGCGAATAAATATTAGTTCATTCGATTGTAGAGCAAAGTGTGAAGAAGATTGGGCGAAGTGTGAAGAAGTGTTTTTGTGCTCAATTAGAATTGTAATCAGGCTTTTGAAGAAGTTAATTTCTCCATCCAAATCATTTAGATGGTTTTAATCTGAATATTTTTGTAAGATAGTGTGTCTTCTTTGAGTAGTGTGCCTGAATGCATGTGCATTCTCATTATTCATCTCTATACTTTTAATAGGGTATAATATTGTGGACTGACATCCATCATGGTTTTTCCCCTAATAGGGTTTCCATGTATAAAATCTTGGTGTTCTTTTTGTTTCTTATGTGATGATTGTTTATGCTTAATTTTCTTTCATTATATCTGAGAATAAGTTGAGTAAGGTTTAATAAGTTTGAATAATCTATCACAACTAATTCACCCCCCCTCTAAGTTGGCTATCCTTGTTTTTCGAAAAATTGGTATCAGAGCAAGTTCCTCTGAAGAATTTTAATAGCTTGAGATGATCCAAGATGGAATCATACAAGAAGGATAGTCCTATATTTGATGGAACAAAATACTCTATGTGGAAGGATAGAATGGAGTGTCACTTGAAGTGCATTGGTGAACCCTTTTAGAAGATTACAAACAACAAATATGTTATTCCTCAATATGGTCCCTCTACTCCTGATGAGATCAAAGAAGATGAAACAAATATCAGGGCTATAGAAGCATTGTTGAGTGCTTTAAGAGATTCAAAGATGAAAAATGTGATGGATTTGAAAAAAACACATGAGATCTGGAAGAAGGTAGAAACATTATATGAAGGAGATACGTACAAGTGAAAGTTTCTAAGCTACACAGTCTGAAAGGAAAGTGGGAAAACATGAAAATGGGCGAAGATGAAAACATTATTTCTTTCATGCAAAAAGTAAATGAACTAGTGATGGGTATTAGATGTGTCAGTTGAATCTTGGATGAACAAGAGATTATAGCTAAAGTGCTCAGATCATTGCCTACTTCTTATGAATTGAAAGCTCATGCTATTAAAGAGCTCAGGACAGTAACAAATGTGACAAGGGATATGCTGATTGGTAAGCTTGTTTCCTTTGAGTTGAGTGAATTTGGTGACTCTATCCCTAAGATAGAATCTACATTTAAAGCTACTATATCTAGAAGAAATAAATAGAGATATGATTCGAGAGAAAGTTCTAGAAATATATTCAACTATGAAGATGAAATGAAACAAATTGAAGATGGAGAAAGAGAGGTAGAAGAGTTGAAAGCACTGATTATGAAAACAAAAGCGAGAGGAAAAGGTAAGTACAAAGGAAAGTTTCCTATTAAATGTTCCTCTTGCAATAATATAGGTCATTTTTCTTCAAGATGTCCTAAAAGAGTTCCTAGCTTCAAACTAGACAAGCCTAGATTTCAAAAGAAATGTTATTATGTTGAAGAAGGTGTTATTGATGAATAATTTGATAAAGAAAATGGAAATGAGGATGGATGGGTATTCATTGCTATCAAGGAAAATGGTCCAGTGTCTAATGAATCTACTAGTAATAAGAATGTTGAGAAATTTTTTGCAACCAGAATTGAAGAAAACGATGAGTGGGTGATTGACAGTGGATGCTCACATCATATGACTGGTGACAAAAGCAAGTTTGTAAGCTTGGAGAAGTATGATGGTAGTGTTGTAAGATTTGGAGATAACAATGTTGGTGTGATTTGTGGCAGAGGCACTATTTTTCTTGGTGGTAAACATAATACTGATGATGTCCTTTATGTAGAAGGCTTGAAGCATAATTTGTTGAGTGTTGGATAGATGGTCGATAAAGGATACAATCTTCAGTTCAAAGATGGAAAGTGTGGGATACTGGGAAGTTTTAGAAATGTAATTGCTTCAAGTACAAAGACAAGAGGTAATATTTTTCACCTAAGTGAGCTGCTAGTGAAAGTTATTTTATTTCTCAAGTTGATGAAAGCTTGTTATGGAATAGAAGGCTATGTCATGTGAATTTTGATAACATTGTCAAGATAAGGTCCACTCAAGTAGTAAGAGATCTTCCTAAGCTAGTGAAGCCTACTAACACCATATGTAAGGAATGTCAGATGGGAAAGCATACTAGAGTTTCTTTTTCGAGAAAACAACATCATTCTAATGGAGTACTGGAGTTGATGCATACTGATCTATGTGGTCCCTCCAGAATCAGAAGTCTATAAGGAGAAAGGTAATTTATGTTGCTTATTGATGATTACTCTAGGATGATATGAGTTTCTTTCTTGAGAGAAAAAGATGAAGAATTAGAGAAGTTCAAAAATTTCAAAGCTATGGCTAAGAATGAGATTGGTTTGAAGACTAAATGCTTAAGTTCACACAGAGGTGGTGAGTTCACTTCTCGAGAGTTCAACTCTTTTTGTGAAGAGCATGGAATCAAAAGACAGTTATCTTCTCCCCAGACTCCTCAATAGAATGAAGTTGTAGAGAGAAAGAATAGAACAATTTGAAATGTTGCTAGAACTATGATGTTGGAAGGTAATGTACCTCATATTTATTGGAGAGAAGTTGTAAGCACTATTGTGTATACTCTTAACCGGGTAAATGTCAATGGTAATTTTGGTAAGACTCCTTTTGAGTTGTGGTTTATTTATAAGCCTACTATTAAATATTTCAAAATATTTGGAAGTAGATGTTATATCAAGAGAGATGAAGATATAGGAAATTTTGATGCTAAGAGTGATGAAGGAATATTTCTAGGTTATCTACTAAAATTGAGGCCTACTAGGGCTATAATAGAAGATTGAGGAAAATGGTTGAAAGTGCAAATGTCAAGGTTGATGAAGACATTGCTAGATCATCTAGATACTATGGATATGATTCAAATGACCAACTTGATAGTACTAATAAAAGAAAAAATGCTCAGACACAAAATCAAGTCCAAATTGTTCTGGTGAATCAAGAGAATCAAGAAGGAGAGGCTAGTGGAAGTGCAAAAGAGAGAACAAAAGAACCAGAAGTTAGAGAGAATCCTAAAGTTCCAAGGTATGTAAAGCTAAAGCATTCTGAAGATCAGATTATAGGAGATAAGAACAAAGGTGTGCAGACTAGAAGAATAATTGTAGAAGAGTATTGTCTGATTCCCAAGACTGAGCCCAACAATGTCAATGAAGCATGTAAAGATGAACATTGGATGGAAGCAATGAAGGAAGAATTGATGTAGATAGAGAAAATTGATACATGGATTCTTGTTCCTAGACCTCAAGACAAAAATGTGATTGGAACTAAATGGGTCTTTTGGAATAAGTTAAATGAACACAGTGAAGTGGTCAGGAATAAAGCAATACTGGTATGTAAAGGGTACTCACAGATGAAAGGTATTGATTTCGAAGAAACCTTGGTTCTTGTTGATAGAATTGAAGCTGTAAGACTGTTTCTTTCTTATCCTTATTTTAAGAACTAAAAATTCTATCAAATGGATGTAAAGTCAACATTTCTGAATGGTGAGCTAGAAGAAGAAGTATATGTTGAGTAACCAAATGGATTTCAACTAACTGATAAGAGAGATATGGTTTCTCGATTGAAGAAAGAATTGTATGGACTCAAGCAAGCCCCTCAATCCTTGTATGCCAGACTGGTTGAATACTTATTGAAGCATGGATTTAATAAAGGTATTGTTGACAATAATCTGTATTTAAGATGGATCATGATAAAGAATTGATTATTGAAGTCTTTGTTGATGACATCATTTTTGGAGGTGATGATGATTTGTGTATGAAGTTTGTTGATGAAATGAAGAGTGAATTTGAAATGGCTATGATTGGAGAGATGAAGTTATTTTTTGGATTGCAAATCACTTAGTTAGATAATGGAATTTTTATATCTTAGTCCAAATATGTAAGAGAGATATTGAAAATTTTTGGCATGGAAGACTCAAAGCCGGTTGGTACACCCATGGTAACTAGATGCAAGTTAACATAGAATGATGGTTCTCCTAAGGAAAATCAGACAAGATACAGGTCAATGATCAGTGGATTTATTTATTTGACTTAGACCAGACTTGACATCATGAATTTTGTATGTATGGTTGCTAGTGTCAAGCTAATCCAAAGGAATCCCATGTGATTGCTCTAAAGAGAATTTTCAAATACTTGAAAGGGACAGTTGATTTTGGCCTTTGGTATCCTAAAGATGATGATCTTACTTTGAGTGGCTTTACTGATGCAGATTAGGCAGGTGATGTCGATGACAAGAAAAGTACTAGTGGTGGTTCCTTCTTCTTGGGGAAGAAGTTGGTGTCTTGGTTAAGTAAAAAGTAGAATTCCATTTCCTTATCTACTGTTGAGGCTGAATATATTGTTGCTGCAAACAATTAAACTCAAGTAATATGGATGAAGTAGATACTAAGAGATACCAAAATTGAGTATGATGAGCATGTTGCTATATTTTGTGATAATTTAAGTTCAATAAATAATTCTAAGAATATGGTGTTGCATTCAAATACAAAGCATATATCTATCAAATATCACTTTTTGAGAGACAAAGTGAGTGAAAAAGAAGTTAGACTGGAGTATGTGTCTACCAAGGAACAGATTATAGAAATCTCTACTAAGCCTTTGCCTAAAGATACTTTTGAGTATCTTAGAGATAATTTAGGGGTAATTATCCCTCCTAATCAGAACTAAGATGCATAGTCTTTGCATCATTTTGTGCATTCATATAGTCGTATCTTGATCCAGATTGATGTTGTGGTGGTTGCTACTCAGGGAGGGTAGTCAGATGATTCAAATATGTGTTTTAGAGCATGTGTACCTTTGCCATTGATGTCAAAGGAGGAGAAGAGTAATGTGAAAACTATGGAACAACTAAAAGTAAGGGAGAGAAGAACAGTATGAGAAGAGCAATGTGTAAAGGGGAGATTTTTGGAAGAAGAGTTAGTTGCATTGATGGTGTATTTTTCACATCATATGTTGCCATCAATGCCGAAGGGGGAGATTTTTGGATGTTGTGGTTGAGTTTCTGATACGTGATTGCCATTGATGTCAGCACTATTAGCATTAGTGTCTTGAAGGTTGTATATGTCGAGGATATTGAGAAAATTATAATAAATATGTTGAAAGTTGTATGTGAAGCTGTGAAGTTCAGCGTATTAGAAAGTTCAGCATGTTCATATTCAGAAGTTGTAGATTAAATGGTTTGTTTCTGAGCCTATCTAGTGTATCTACCAGAAGTTTCAGAGGTGCACATCAAGATTTGAGCAAGTTTTGAGTTTTTGTTTTCCTATAGTTATTTTGTTACTGTAGCTAGTGTTTCTAGAATAAGAGAATGTGACTCTGGTAATTTGAGGTATTGTGTATGCTCCTATGATGATTTTTAATTTTTCTAGATTGTGCACTATCTTTTTTGCACGTCTGCATTCATCAGTGTGCTCGTGATCAGATATTTTTTCTTTGCATGTTCAGGTTTTCATGTTCTTGGCCGACATGGTGATTGTAGTGTGTTGTGGATCCTTGTCGATTAATTTTTAAATATTTGGCATGTTTGAGGATGTTTTTTTAGGTCGTCATTATGTCATGACCAACTTTGGTTGGTGCACATTAAGATTTTTGCATGAATTGGGCTGAAATTTTGTATTCATTTATCATTTTAATTTTGGCCGACAAAGTTCTTGATGTAATTCCATGTAGGGGATATATAATTGAGTGATTGTCTTCTTCATTTGAGATGTATTTTTGTGTAATGTGAAGTATGTAGGTGCTATGGGTGAATAAATATCATATCATTTGATTACATAGTAGAGTGTCAAGAAGATTGAGCGAAGTGTGAAAAAATATTTTTGTGCTTAATCGGAATTGTAATCAGGCTTTTGAAGAAGCTAATTTCTCAGTTCAAATCCTTCATATGGTTTTAATCTGAATATATCTATAAGACAACATGTCTTCTTTGAGAAATGATCTCTAGGTAGTGTGCCTAAATGCATGTGCATTCTCATTATTCATCTTTATACTTTTAACAGGGTGTAATATTGTGGATTGACATCCATTGTGGTTTTTCCCCTAACAGGGTTTCCATGCATAAAATCTTGGTGTTCTTTGTTTTTTTGATGTGATGATTTTTTATGCTTAATGTTCTTTCATCAGATATGAGAATGACTTGAGTAAGGTTTAATAATTTTGAATAATTTGTGACAACTGATTCACCCCCCCTCTCAGTTGTTTATCCTTGTTTTTCCAACAACTTTTTTCTACACTATAAAAACAAAAAGAGAAATCATGGATGCAAATTAATATAAGGAGAGAGATGAGGCCAATGAAAATAAAGTAGAAAGTGTGCTTAAGGAGATAGGTGATCCACAATATTCAAAGATAAAAGATAAAGTTAAGCTTCACAGGATTTTGGGCGCTTCTTCAATGACTATCAAATATCCCTACATAAGTATCCATAGCCAAATCTATTCATTTGGAACTTATTCAAGGTCCAAGGAGATCAAATAGATCTTCCTCATTTGTTCCATCTTCTCTACAACCCTCTGAGTTGACATAAACATCTATTAGTAAAAGAAAAGCTATATCTACAAATCCACCAAAGAAAAATGACACTAAAGCTAGGTATTCTAGGCCTAAATTAAAGGAAAGGAGAGAAGACAAATGAAGAAGAATCACATGTTGTTGAGGAATTTGAAGAGGAAAATATCTCCTTGGAAAAGAGAATGTTGAGAAAAACCCTCCGATTACACATTGACCTCTTGATTTTATGACCATCTTGAATGGAATTATTGAATAAATTTTACTAGATAGTAAAATGGAGCTACATCCAAAACTCTCTTTAGAAGACAATCAGATAATTGAGAAGGTTCTCATTGAATATATTCTCATGCAGAACATTCCCTTTTGTGAAATTATTTACAAATATTTGGATAGCCTTGCTGAGGTTTTGAGAAAATGGAGAGAAGAAGCCATCAAGTCTAATGAAGAAATCAAACATCAAGCAATTGGCAAGTTTGGGATCTATATATCCCAAGAAGAAAATAAAATATTTTTCAAAGAAAAGCCAAGGAGCTCTGCACTAGATCAACTAATGAGCATGGATAAATATGTTAAAAGGAACATCCAAAATTAGATTGAAGATAATTTATTCAAGGATCATTAATCCATTGCACACTGAAGTTGATATTGATATAAAAGTTCCTAATTTGAAAGATACAAATCAAAAAAACTATGTGCTTAGAAAGAAGTACAAGGAACCCTCAGATTACAATAAGGACAAGGTATCTCTTATGTGCATGAAATGAAAATAGTCTCTTGTATGGAGATACAAAAAGAAGGGAAAGAGTCAGATGAAAAGAAAGACAAGATTCTTGAACAGATGAAGATGGGTGAGATGTCTTCTAAGGATCAAGGTCCTTTAGATGAATTTATCCTATAAGATATACCTCATGTTTCTACCTAATACATAGATCTATCAATTTTTGAGGGAAATGTGATTGATGGTGATGTAAAGAAAAACAAGGAGACTACTCCTCTAATGAATATCAATGCACAAGGGTAGAAATTCAAGGTGAAGTTGGTGTCCCTCCTCTAGAACATAATGTTGTACCTCTGGAGAATTCAAGGAATAATGAGAAGATAAGATAAGATAATGTTGAGATATTTTAGGATACAAAAGAGAAGATAGCTAAGAATCAATATGCCTCTATAGGACAAGTTTATTCTTTATCAAATTCTTGCAATGGCCTACCTGGGATGAAAATGCACTTTTAACCTGTGGTAACACCCCACCTTCTACAAATTCCCACTCATGAGGGATATGTTGATTTGTCAAAAAACATTCCCCTCCCTAAACTACAACTCTTTGATATCCTGCATACTTTTGCAAGAAAGGGGATTCTACTAGAACACATGAAGAAGACTAGTCTAATTGATTATGTAGTGAAATTTTTTTATGAATGTTTACTAGAAGTAAATATAGAGTCCTCCTTTCCTTTCAAACACAAGTTAAAGCTATTAATGGATTATTTTAAGGATCATTATTCACACACTATGTAAAATGCAAAGCAAGAGGCTTTGAGAAAGGTAACTGATAAAAGAATGGCAGAGGTATTTGTAGAGGGGGACCAACCACACCAAGGCTATAGGTCATAGATAGTTGAGATTAGAAGGATGCCATGTTCTTCTTCAAGTTGGAAAAGTGTTTGATGTCAAGGATAGAGAATGAAGGGAACTCTCATTGCTTCTCTCATTCTACTAACCTGAGAACTAGGTCTAGACTAAGCGAGAAGATTTCAAATACCTAGACTGTACCTCAGACAGTTCTCTACTAGAGGAAAGTAGTGTAAGAAAGGGATGAAAATGCGACATGTTTGTGTCTCATAGGTGTGTTGGAATTCATACAGATAGAAAGTGTAAAAGGACAGTGAAGGGTACTAAAATCTCTTGATAGCTTAGTTGAAAATATTTTAAATGATAACCAAGACACTAAATGATAGAATAGATAAAATAATGAGAGGAATACTATGACAACGATAAGGACAAAAAAAGGGAGAGTTCAACTCATGAATAATCTAGTTCACCAACAAGATCCACATGAGCGAGTACCTATGCACAATAAAGAAGGGAAAAATGTTGGGGCTATTTCAGGGCTTGTCACAGTGAAACACTCATTTTGGTGTTTCCGCCTTCACAAATAGATAGATAGAGAGAGAGATAGAAATATGATAAATAAATAATGATAGAAAGTAAAAATTACCAAACAATATGAGAGACACTATGTTACTCAAATAAATAAATTTTTTTTAATAGTAATAAAGAAATACCACCCTCGACCAAAGGCACTCAAGGCCAATGAGAGAGGAATGCAAGT
Source organism: Sequoiadendron giganteum (assembly GCA_007115665.2). NCBI lineage: Eukaryota > Viridiplantae > Streptophyta > Pinopsida > Cupressales > Cupressaceae > Sequoiadendron > Sequoiadendron giganteum. The sequence continues at coordinate 205,781,537 of CM021105.1, forward strand.
ATACAACTATGTCAAAGTCAACATAGCCACAACGATGTCGAAATTAGTCTCACAAGACATCAAGTTGTAGCTTCTATGGTAGATGTGAAGAATGTTGTGATTATTGAAAGAGTCGATAGTGCGAGTAGTAGCTTGAAATTGCAAGAATATGGAGCAATAATGCAAAGAATGTGAAGCAATATTGAATGAGTGTGTAGAGGTGCACAAAGAAGATGGAATAAAAGTGAAGCATATCCATTTGAAGATAAATTAGGAGGGAATTATTCATTGAAAGGTTGGTAGGAAGGTGTAGGGGCATTGTGTTTCATGACTAATGGAGAACATAAAGCCTCTACAGATTCTAGAGGTACGAATCCTATCAGGATTGTATTGTGGTGCATAGATATTCATGTGCCGCAGATGCATCCCTGATAGAAATTCCCCAACTAACACTAAAAACAAGCACCAAGTTGATGGATCTTGGATGGGTGATATGGATTTACATGGTCAAATTTGATTCTTCTAATGTGAAGGATGTAAAAGGGTAATTTTCAAGGGGGTGAAAATTCACTCCTATATATTTTTCCCCCACTTTAGCAAACATGAGTGCCAATGAGGGTTTGGTAAAGTACATCAAAAAAGTTCTAAGAAAATTTACCTGAAGCGTCAAGGAAGAAGACCGCAATTTGGCATACTCAAAGGTTTAAGGTAGGAAAATGGATCCATAGGTACTCTCTCCTGAGGAGGATTGAAAAAATCACACCAAAGGCCCATAGTCCAACAATGGACAGATCCTGTAGGATGTTAGTGCTTCATAGTTTCTTGAACCTGCAAAGAAGGAACCCTTAATTATTCTCTCATAAAGGAATCCCAATGTAGGGGACTCCACAAAGTCAGATTGGAAAGCAACTTCATAGGTGCACCTACAAAGCAACATATTAATTCATAGATAAAACATGTTAGAAGACAAAAAGCGATGCATGAAAGCAAGAAGACTGTAAAAAGTTGAAGGAAAAGCTTGTTGGTTATTTTTTTAGAATCAGACTTAATCTCATTCCTTACATATAAATTTCCTAGAACTCAGTTATTAGCAAGGTTGAAGATTGGCCAATGAATGAGTAAAATTTGCAAGACTTACTCCTACACTTTGGGCTATGTTAGACCTAGGAGGGTAATCCCACAATGTACACTTAGGAATTCATAGGGCTACACTTGAACACAATTCTAATAACAAATTATTCTCATAAAATCGCCCAATAACATAATACATCAAATAAGTTGGCAACTGATTTATTAATGTACTATATTAGGAGCATGAGAAGACAAAACTCAATACAAAACAACTACAGTGGTATCTATTTGAAATTATATAAAATTAGAGTGATTAGTTGTTGAATCAACCATGAACACTTTGCATGGACCAGTGCCCTTGTCCAAATACAGAGTCAGTATCAACTTATGTAACCCGATAAAAACTTAAACAATAACACATACAGTTCTAAGAAACTCTACATTACAACATTCCTTTATAAAATTCATGATTATTACTTCTTATAACTATCCTAGCACCCAATTCTTACAAGTTATTAATCTCACTTGAGAACTTATATTAATTGATTGAACTAATAAGAAGGAATGAAATTAAACATCTATTGAGAAACAACAGAGACAAACAAAAGAATCCTTGATTTCTTTCATTCATAACTAATAAAAAAAGCACATGGAGAGATGATAGTCATGAAATTGGTATTACTCTATATTGTATTATCTATACTGTTATCAAAATTACATACATGACAATAAAATTTGAACTTAAGACAAAATGCAAAACATGCTATGTATTGCTATTACAGTTTTCTATGTTAACTCAAATTTCAACTAACACTTGCTTTTGGCGCTGAATTCTTTCTTATAGATATGAAAGAGAAAACAAGCCTAAGCCTAGGAAGCACACCTATTAAAGCCTCATTGGACCATTATAAAAAATATTTCTTTTTCAGTTACACTCGAGCATTTAGGTGGGGAGAATAAACATGAGGGAAAATTAACCCCAATCATTGTAGAAATCAGGTCCCACCTCAAAAAGGTAGCGTTTGTTTGTTGTAATAGCTTCAAAATATTCCCGACACACTGAAAATGTTTTCCACATGGTAAAAAAAATTAGAAAAAATTACGAAGAAAGGAAAGCAGATAAAGAAACAAAGTTGACTAATGCATATAAGCACTTGTGCCACGAATCGTCATGTTGAGGTGAAGACAATCTTTTGTAATACTTTATCAAAAGCCTAATCTGCACTATTTTCAAGCTATGTATTATTTTATTCCCCTTATCCGTTATTCATCACATCAAATATCATTGCTTTACAAAATTAGTATATTTTTCCAACCAAGTAGTATACTCCTCCTTAGTGGTCCACTTAACATCCAACAAACTTTGTACCTTTTCATTGTGTTGAGTGTACCTCACATCAATTAATGCTTTGGCCTCATTAACAAAGATATCCATTCTTGTTTTAATCTCTATCAACATATTAATATGTGGATTCAATAGAGTATAGTCAATCATAGTCAAAGGCATTTTAGTTGACATGAGCAGATCTCCCAATTCCTCTCTCCATTTTTCAAACTGATATAACTCACCTTTGTGATCAAATATTGGAGGCATACTACACCTCACCACATAATTGAATATTTTTAGCTTATTTTTGAACTACATACCTAGATTTCAATGAAAGGGTTATTTCATTAATCAAATATATATTTTGAAAAATCCCAGGGATGTTAGTAGGTGCCTCGGGATCCTCCTACATTCTAGGCATCATTTCTCTTAAAGCACCCACCCTAATACTCCAGTTACTCCATTCATTATTTAAAGCATCTTGTACCTCAAGATACTTTATGTTTGCTTCATGATTATTCTTATAGGTAGCACAAACATCATTAGCTTTGTTGACCAACTTGGTCACCCTATTCTTTAACACATCCTCAAAAATCTCATTTTCCACCTTAATAGTTTCAAACTTAGCCTTCTTGACATTTTCCTTTTCAATATTCAGTTGATCATTATAATCTTTAGTTCTCAAGGCTAAGATTTCCCTATCTTGTGTAGACATGTCTAAGGAAGAAGAGGATGGTAGGGATATTGTCATTATTGACTGAGTAGCATGAATAGTGGCCCTCATCTTATTTATCTCATCCAAGGCCTTATTGTATTCCTTCACTAAAGAATCATACTTTTTTCTAAGAAATCTATGCATTGTCCACACTAAGCATTGTAGCATGAGTAGTTAATTTAGCTGCTTGGACAAGACTTATATATGTGTCTCTTTTGACCACGAAGGAACCAATAACCTCTTCAATTAGCCTAGCAACCTCATGTTTTGTAGTATTACGTTAAATAGACCAAAGTGCAAGAGTATGTAACTTTGGACTATATCTAGATCCAAAGACCTTATCCTCAAACTACTATTCAGATATTAAAGTCTGAGGGTCTCTTCTCACTAGATCATATGCTATAGCAGAGGTGATAGTGCATCCTAGTAAAAACATGATTCCACTATCTCGAACAATTTACCAAATCCTCAGTGGTAGTAATAGTTGCAATTTTGGCCTTGATATTTTCTTCCTTTACTCTCTCAGTTTCTTCCTGATGAGAAGGCTCAACACTAGCCCGAGCTAGTTCAATTCTTTCCTTTATCTCTTTACTCCATTGTTGAATCATAAATTCCTAAAATTCCTTAGATTGCACAAACTCAACATCTACAAGGAATTCATCACATTCCTTAATCCTAGGATCATCATCACTTTCCTTATCATACTACGATTTGACAATTCTATCAGGGGGAACATCTAAACTAAGGGTTTCCTCGATATTAGGATTAGTGAATTTCTTCAGCTCCTCATTTCCTAGCACCTGTTCTACCATTTATTCCTCCCTTAGTTCTTGGAAATCTGTAGGATGCTCTGGGATATCTTTAGCTTGTGGTTGTTGTTCTAGGAGAGCCTGTTCTTTATCAGTAGCCTCCTTCACCTTCACCTTAAAATTACCACTTTGATAATCCCTTAGCTTAGTGAAAGCTCTTTCAAAAGGGTCAACAATTACATCATATGGACTTACATAAAAAAAAATCCTCCTTATGATACTTTTTTTAATGTCCATTATGGATGCCCATTGCCTCTTTCTAGTTATGAATGCCTCATCACTTGTCCGTATCCTTAACACATCATCTATGTATAAGAACTCATGACATATCACTAATAAGTTTTTATCTCTCTTTTTCCCACCTAGAAATCCTTCCCGATCAAAAATCCTAACCTCACCTAAAAGAATTGGGTAAGTGCAAGAATTTGAGTCCACGAAACATGGAAGTTTTTGCCTTAGCCAAAAAAATGAAATCGGCATTGCAAAAAAGGGATCTCGTTTTTAATAAACGGGATCTCGTTTAGGCTCGGGATCCCGAGCCACAAATCAAAAAATGGGATCTCGTTTAAAACGGGATCCCGTTTTGAAAAAATCTATTTTTGAAAAAATTTCAAAATGGGATCCCGTTTGAAAACTTTCCAAAAATGGAAATTTCCATTTTGGTAACTTTTAAAATGGGATCCCATTTTGTAAAGTTTCCATTTTTGAAAATTTTCCAAAAAAAATGGCAATTTTCAACAATTTTCAAAATGGGATCCTGTTTTTTAAAATTTCAAATGTAGGTCCGGTTTTTGCTTTGTTTATAGGTTCGGGAAATGGTTTGGGGATCCGAACCTAAGCCATGGACCTAGTTTGACCTGCAAGTTGAAGGTCCTAGCAATGTCATGAAAACTTATTGACTTTGGGCATACGTCTAAAGGCTTTATTTGTAGACTTTTTTGATGAAATTAAAACCCATTATACATTAGACAGTGTAGATTCCAAATATGTATTTTTTTTTACAATTGGATTAATTTTTTTATTTTTCATTTAATTTCTAATTAAACAGGTCCATAAACTTGAATTATCAGTGTTTTTTAGTATTTTAATAACCTTTTATCAACATAACATTTTTATGAATGGATTGCACGAGGGAAAAATTCAGACAATTATTTTCAATTAAAAAAAAAAATCAAAAAATGATAAGTTTAGGTCATCTTATGCGTGTCGTACATGATGATTTTTCAAAACGACAAATATGCCTACTAAAAATTTAACAAAAAAAAAATATTCAATAAAAAATTACAAAAAAATATCAAAGACAAGCTTCAATGAGTCGCAAATCGTTTCCCAAAAGGATTTAGAAAAATACAATCATGTAGGTCAAAATATGGATGTCGTACAATGCATGGTATGGTAAAAAACAATGACTTTTAAATAGTAGTTTTTAGAAATGCCTATTGAAACTCAATTTGTACAATTTGGGTATTGAAATAGATTACATATTTGGAAACTAGACTCGGAGTACTATATTTTATGATTAGTGACTTTTTTGAAGATTCCATCTCTAAGTGCTTCAAATTTTAAGGTCAAAGTGTCAAATTCTAAAAATCAGGGAAAACACTTCCACTTTTTGGCCAAAAAGTGGACTCAACTTCTTGCCAGCACCCAATTCTGAGGTTATTCACCATGATTCCAAACTTTTCATACCCCTCAGGGGTAGTAACTTTGAAGTAAGAAAAAGTGCATTAGGGATTCACCACAGTACCCTTCCTAGGCTTCCAGTACATTTCATAATCCATAACATCAATTGGCTACATGAGCTCCATAAAGCCCAATTTGTCGAAGACATATAGGGGTAAACAATGTGGTGCCACCTTAGCCCCATAGGATATGATCAAAGTATATTCTAAATGAATAAACCAATCTTCCCAATTATGTGTTGCTTTAGATCCTGGGGTATCCTTTTGGCGCATAATACTTTCGATTGCTAGAGAAATCTCATGAATAGGTGCTACACCCAACACTTCTAGGATACCATACCTTATGATATTAGAAAACATGACATAATTGGAACGGAGACAATCCTGATCATAAATGTGTGTCCACATTTGTACTAGGAAAACATTATTTCATTGTGTCTTAATCTCAATTTAAACTTTCTTTATCAACCATAATCACCCTCAAATAAGAGCATATGCATTAGCAGAGAATAATGAGGGAAATGTAAAGGGATCACCTCTTTATTTAGATTGAGGAAATTCTCATGCATTTGTTCAACAACATAATTAGAATAATCATAACCAATGTTCCTATTATGACCCTGTATATCTGCCACCATTACGAATAAGTCATGGGCTATCCTTACCTCAAAATTTTGGGCCAACACTTGATTCAGGCAGTAATAAGTGTTCTTGAAATAATCCACAAATTCCTCACACTCAAAGGCTCAACATCCTTAGGAATAAATCTCTCCTTTCTCCTTCTATGTCAAACAAGTAGTCTATCTTTATATGCAAATCCGTTACGCTCATATTCAACATATAGCTTGAGATGCCTAAAATTCACAGTATAATTGGGGTTTAACCCGAATACCTCCACAATCTTGTCCTTTGTCCCTTATAGGATCACATCACCATTTTCATTCATTATTGTTCTGTCAATAGGATGATAGTGCATGGTCAGTTCTATCATCAATTCGACTTCTACAAACATATTTGGTACCACAAGCTTTCCAAGGTTCAACCCATATAAGTAACATGTAGGCTTACTAGAATACTGCCTATTAAAAGTGTGAATGGTGAATCTATACCTGCACAAACACAAAGAAAAAACACAATATTAGATCCAAATGCAAGATAGAAGCAACATTCCCCATGAAATTAGATTGAAGCATCAAAATAGGAAAAGAAATGAAGAACAACATAATGAGAGCAATTGAATCATATTCTAATGAGAAAAATGTCAATCCCATGGGGGAATCGCTTCCATTTATGTGTAGAAAATGGCCCTTTCCTAACTGTTTGATGTGATTTGATGATCTTTGATGATGATTCTTGATTCCTTAATGCAATTTCTCAATAACCTTGATAATACTATGAAACTTGAATGAAAGTGGATGAAGTTGAAGATGAAATTGAGTATAGTAAGTTTGCATGGATTGTGGATGATCAATTCAATAGGAGAATCCCTCTATTTATAGATTTGAAGAATGGAAGATTGAAGGATTTGGATGAATGTGGGACAAAAGACCAACCAATGAGAGAAGGCCACTTGTCCACATGTGATTGGAGGAGGAATGAGCACATTTGGATGAATGTGTACATAAGTATGGTTAGGTGGAATTTGAAAATGTTGAGATGACAAGTTTAGAGGGAAGAAGAAATGGAGTAAATTCCACTTGGCTCAAGGAAAAGGACATGTAAGAGGCCTTTAATGCCTTGTTGGAAGTACTCATCACTTTTGGAGGGATTTTTGAATTGGAAGAATATTCCACAAAAGATGCTCTTTTGAATGGAAATTGATGAATTTATATATCAAATAAATTGATTTACTGTGCAAGTTGCAAAATCTAGAGGATTTGAGTGATTAGGATTAGGATTAATCATGATTTGAACAATTTAAGTAGAAATTAGGTGATTTGACAATTTTGACTTAGATTTTAGGATTTAAATAAATCAAAGTTGAGAGAAAAGAAGGATTTAGATTTAATTAAATAAAGATTCAATTTATTTAATTAATGGAAGAGAATAACTTAATCAGATAAATTTGATTTATTTAATTAAGAGAGGAAATGTGATGATTACAAAGAGATGATTCAGGATGAACTAATTTTAGTAAGATCAAGATTGGATCTATAGGATGAATTTGTATATTTTTTGTGTCTAGAAAAAGCATACTGGAATAGTTGCCACCCGCTCTAAGGCTAGGGTTTTTTGCCAATTTCACTAGCGCTATCAATCAACTTGGTGGTCACGACAACTTGACTTGTAGGTCTCTTGCCAATTCGTGACCCTCCTTTTATATCTCTAGAGGTCTCTTGCATAAACCTTTATATTTCCTTCTTTGCACTTCTTGTCCTAGTAGAAATTGTAGGAGTACTTGGTGTAGGGTTAGCAACTGCAAGGGGTTTCAGCTTAACCTTTGATGAAACATTCTAATTTTTAAGTCATTTAACTCTTTTTTGTTTTGGTTTCCTCTCTGGTCTAATGTTGGATTCATTGGGCTCTTTTTCACTCGGGTTTGAAATGTAGGAGAACTAGGGTTTATGATTTCTTGCAATCAAAAAGACCCTCCCAAGTATGAAAACACACAACACTACTTGCGAAACATAACTATTTTCCCAAATTTTGACCCAACACTTATCACAAAATTGAAGCTACCACTAATGGACAACCAAATAATCTTCCCAATCCCCTATCAACTTTCTAAAATAATTCACTTCAATATTTTGGCTAGGAGGAGATATACATTTTTCTTACCCTAGTGAATGATTTACACACTTGTTATTATATTAGTTCATCGGAGCTTCTTGCACAACTTCTTCAACTTTTGGTAATCTTTTTTCCTTCCAAGAAACTCCAAATTCATAATTAACCAAGTATCTACCTTCTTTTATGGCTAAGAGGCGGGCATGCTACCATTAATGTGTGATAGTAAGTTTGCATGAGCGAACCAACATTTATTCATTCACATTCAAACCCTGGTCGTTGATCTTTATGTTTTAAAAACACATCAATGGTTATCAACTCACCTCACTACTTTCTTTCTTGATTTATACAATGCCCTTAGGATTCTGCCACATTTTCCTTTCATTTAATGGTCATTTCTTATTGTTGGCATATGTCCTCCTTCACCAACTCCATCAGTGATGTAAGCATCCACATGATGAAACCTTACCACTTGGATCAATGGCCCATCCTCAATCACATTCATTTTCTCATTGCACATTGCTAATGTAACTTCACACTTTGGATCCTATTACCAATGGGAGATACAACAAAGAGACAATGTTAAAACATGTATAGCTGAATGAGAATAAATGATACAAAATACATCACACATAAGATCTATTCAAATTAGCGAAAGAAACTTGAACAAAGAATTCCATTGCTCATCGCTCTTTTGGAACTTAAGTGTTGGAATGAATCCACGATGAGTGATAAAATAAAATAAAAAAGCACCAGGCCATCACTCATCACTAATCCTCCTCATACATTTTGCAAGCAATTAGCGATGAGAGATCCGCACAATGACATTGAGTACTTGTATCGTGTATTGGTAATGTATAACTTATCATTGAAAACCTATCCGTGATATTTGAAGCTTGGGAGATCCATCATATCGCTCATTGCTATTTGAAATTTACCTTTTCAAAACCATTTACGATGAGTGATGAAGAGAAGAACATAAGATCTGAGGCCATCGCTTATCGCTATTAAAAATTTAAAGCTCAAAAGCCATTAGCAATAAGCGATAAATCAATGATACAAGGAGAAACAAAGAGCATATTGCACCACTCATTGAGATCAGGAGCTCCATAAGCTATCCACAATGAGTGACAAAAGGAGATACTTCTCATCACCTATCACCAGCTCAAAACATATACTCCAGAAGTAATTTGTGATATGTGATAAAGAGAGATGGCTGACAGAATTTAAGTGAAAACTTTCAAGCACATGCTCATAAGTTGTTCTAATGAAGGGGACCCTCTAGGATGACATAAGGGAAGCGATCAAAATCTTCTAAGTCATTAAATGCAAAGGATGTAAAGGCCAAAAAGGCCCTTTCCTTAACCTTATAAAATAAAATAAACTTAGACCTAGGTGTGGCGGACTGGTTACCCTACGACGGTGAATGGCATAAGATGTTTTATTGTGACCAGCAAGAGGCAACAAGAAGTTAACAGAAAAATAGAAAATTGGCTTAAACAAATAACCTTGAAGGTATTATAAGGGTTGATTCAAAATATTACAGAACCCTACAACAGTGATGACAAGCAAAACTCAAAGCCCTTAGATACCAACCCAATATTCAAAATGTGATAATATTTTGAGATGGAACACCAAATTTTGCAGGTTCCATCAGTGGATCCAACTAGAGACACATGCCTCTTGTAGGCATAGCAAGATCCTAAAATTTCAGGTCAAAGTAGACCGACCAGACATAGTAGATCTAAAACAAAGGGACTACCTAGACAAGGCAGCAAGACAAAAACAAACACAACCAAAGAAAACACACCTATATACACAATGTACAAAACCTACAATGTACATGAAAAAATAAGATAATTAGAAGTATGGCTTTAAGAATTGTCCATGTACTGGCAATTCAAAAATTTCACCTCTTAAACTTTGGAGGAAATAAGAATCCTCCCCATGTGTGTTGGCTATCAAATAAGGGCCTACCTATAGTGCTTCAAGTTTTCCATGTTTACCCTTCTCTTCAGTCTTTGCGCTCTAGGCTAACATCATACTATCTACCTCAATTTTTTTGGGAGAAGCTCTTTTATCATGTAAATGCTTAACTTGCAACTGCATCTTCATATTCTTAGCATGAGCTTCTCTTCTAGTCTCATCCAATTGTACCATATTATGTATTATATTTTGCATATCATCACATATCTCTTCATCATACTCCACAAATTTATACATCTTTAGTAGGTTACTCTGTCGCCATCTAGCATCTAGACCATATACTAAGCCAAATGGTAAATAACTAGTAGCCTTTTTCATAGTCACTCTATCTGCCCATAGTGCCAATTTCAGCTTTGAGTCCCAAGCGTTTTTGTTCTTCTCCACCACTCTCTTGATGATTTTCATCAAGCTCTTATTACTAGACTCAACCTGACCATGATTTCCTTGAGGATGGTAAGGTAAAGAATAAGAAACTTGTATACCATGTTTCTCAAAAAATTCTTTGAGTTCCTCAGACCTAAATTACATAGCTTTATTTGAGATGATTTTTTCTAGGACTCCAAATCTAATGAGAATATTATTTGAGATAAAATATACCACCACCTTGCTTGTTGCTTTCTTAGTGGGTATTGCTTCTACCCACTTCGTGAAGTATTCAGTGGCAACAAGGATCCATGAGTATCCTCCACTAGACTTTTCTAGTAGCTCTCCAATGTCAAAATCAATTCCCCATTGTTGGGAAGGGGATTACATAATTATAGCCCTGACTGGTAGACTTCAAAAAAATTTCAACTTTCCTTAAAATGTTTGATAGGCATTACAAATCTTAACAAACTTATGAGCATACCTATACATAGTAGGCCACCAGAAACCTACTCTTAGAATCTTGTGTGTAGTGGTCTTTGCCATATAATTACCACCATACACTCCATTATGCAGCTCATGCAAAAGTTCTAATTATTGCTTTCCATCTACACATTTAAGAAATATACCATCAAGGTTCCTCCACCATAGCACATTATCAATTATCACATATTTGATGGCATGCAGCTTTAATTTCCTCTTGTCATTGTTAGCCATATTTGCAAGACATTGTAGACTTTGTAAGTACTAGACAATTCTTCTATACCATCCACATGTTTGCATATAATAGATAGGTGCAACATCAATCACTTATTTTTGATTTATCTGATTAGCCTCCAAATTAGCTTCTTCCATTAATTTAGCTAGTCCTTTGCCTCTTACTAATTTGGTGATATGAACATGAATATTAAATTCTTGGATCCTATTGATCCATTTGCACCTTCTTCCTATATTCTCCTATTGAGTTAAAATATCTTTCACAACAACACTTGGTACAAAAGCTATGAAAGTAGCTCCTTGCAAGTAAGTCCTGAAGTTCTTTACTACCTTAACCATAGCATAAAATTGCTTCTCAGTTGAGTCATATTTCAGCTTTGTAACTTGTAAAGAATTGCTAAAAAATGCAATGGGTTGTTGACATCCCTCCTCATTTTTATGTAATAGAACTGCAGCAATGGTATGAAAAGAAACAAAAGAGATAATGTGCATCATCTTAGAGAAGTTAGGAGATTTCAAAACTAGAGCCTCCTTAATATCTTGTTTAATCTTATTGAATGCATGACTAGGATCCTCACTCCAAAGCACATTTTCCCTTATTTAGCATCTTAGAAATAGGTCTTGTGATTTATGCAAAGTTAGACACAAACCTTCTCAAAAAAATTATTTGTCCAAAAAATGACTGAATGCCCTTGACATTTTTTGGCTAAGGGATCTTGTCTATGGATGCCACTCTTTCAGGGTTTATCCTTACTCCTTCTTTAGACACAATATTCCCTAGCAATTCTCCCCCAGTGACCCCAAAAGCACATTTCTTTAGATTCAGAGATATTCCACATTCTAAAGCTCTAAAAAAAACTCTTTCTAAGTGCATACAATGGTCTTCCTCCTTTTTGGAATAGGTTGTTAGGTCATCTTGGTATATGGCCATAGATACACCAATAAAATTAGAAAAGGCCACATCCATAGCCCTTTGGAAAGTGGTACCCCCATTTGTTAAACCAAACAACATCCTTACATATACATAGGTGCCCCATGGAGTGGTGAATGCAGTCTTATACTACTCAGCCTCCTTTACCTTTACTTGGTTATATCCTAAGAAACCATCCATCATTCATAGCAGCTCATGGCCAATCACCTTTTTTAACATGGCTTCCATGTTTGGCAATGGGTAATTTACCTTTAATGAGGATACATTCAGGTTTCTAAAATCAACATAGAATCTTATGTCACCATTCTTTTTTCTTATTGGTACTTGATTGGATACCCATGAGGAATGTCTAATGGGTTTTATAATACCAACATCTCTCAACTTTACCAAATCCTCATTCATATTCGGAGCTAAATTAGGATTAATTGGTATTTACTTTTTCCTAAAATGTTTAGCATTCTCCTTCAGAGGAATCTCATGCTAAAAATGTTCCTCCCTGTAAGCTTTCAAGTCATCATACGACCAAGCAAAGATATGTCTGTATTTTATAAGGAAATTAACATTTCCTTTACCTTTGGCTTCATCTTTTTCCCTACATATACTTTCTTAGGGGCATTTTTTGTTCCCAAATTTACTTCCTTCAGGTCCTCTAAATGAGCAATAGTTTTCTTAACCTTTATTTTATCTTGACTATCAAAGACCCTTTCAAGTGCTACAAGGCCTTTGGGGATTTTGTTTGTCTTTAATGGGATGATCACTTTTCCAAATACCATGTTCTTTCCATCAATATTTTCAACAAATCCACCAAATTCAATCTTCTAACCTTCATATCTATCAACATAGTTTAATAATTTTAGGATATCCTCATCATCATTGAAAATATACTAGTTGTACACATTGTCAGGAATAGAAGGCCTTGTCTATACCTCAACCTTAGAAATACCTATAGAATTTATGTCATTTGGTCTTAGTCCAATGTTTGCAAGTAAGTCATATACTTTATTTTTTCCTCTTTCCATCCAATCAATTCCAAAAGTATCAAACTACTCAATGGAAACTGGAATCCCAGACAACATTTTTGTATTACTTCAGTCTATTATTTTTGTAGGCATATTTGGCCCTTACTTCACATATCACAAGCTCAGAATAACCAATTACCATTAAATTTTTTATTCCATGCTTCTTAGCCAATCTCAATCCCAATAACAAATCTTCATACTCGGCCACATTATTTGTATAGACAAAAGACAATGTGAAAGATAATTTATAAGTACTACCATTAGGTGATACTAATAATATCCCTGCACTAGACCCTTCTTTGGAACTGACACCATCAAAGTACATTTTCCAAAGTCCATTATTGTCTACTAATCCTAAAACCTCATTTTCTATAGGTGCATGACACATATCAACCTCTCTTGGTACTTCTTCTATCTTTAAATCACTGATATCAATGTCTATGAAAAGAATTATGTCATCTTCAGGAGCATGTTCCAACATATGTGGTGCCTTTGGTTCTCTCATTACTTGAACATCCACACCATCAATGGGAAATGTGGCATAAGACATGTCATATTGCATACTGCCTCCCACAAATGCACTCCATTTTTGAGATAGTAGCATCCCATAATTAGGTGAGATATCCACTACCATCACACTCATTTTGAATTATTTTTCAAGATAGGCTGCTAGTTTGTAGAGAGGTTCATTTATCACATCGATGACATGGACTTCTCTTTCATCCATGGAATAGCACTTCCCATGAGTGCTATAAAATTTTAGTCCTAGTGCATCCATGATTTTTGTTGGCATGATGTTGTTGGATGCTCTAGAGTCAATAATACATTTCTTTTATAAAATTTCCCCCAACCACCAGGGTGAGGAAAAATGGATCTATCTTATCAGGACAAGTAGTCACTAAATTTCGTAGGAAGATATGGGGAATCTCAGTAATGATTACCTCAACTTCCTTGTATTTCTTATCCTTTTCACTTAGTTTGGGTGGAGTGAGCACCACTAAATCATTACAGGCCATAGCAGCACCATTGATAAGGGCTACTACCTTTTTCTTATGTTCATCTATTCTCATCATTTTAAGAAAAGGCACGGATACTTTTACTTGGATAAGTAATTGAAACATATCAACATGAGAATACTTGGGTAATTCAATTGGGATCATACCTTATTCATTACTGCTCTCCTTTTGTTGATTTTTTGTTCCCTTAGTCCTATGCTTAGCATCCTTCCTCATGCCTTCAGGATTTTACCTTTGTGCCTTTATCTTCTTAGTAGGAGATTTAAATTCTTGAGTAACTTTTGGATTTTTTGCTCTCTTCGCCCAAATTTTATCTCCCATGCATGCTTTAGCCTTACCTACTTCCATTTTTCCATCAATCTTGTGCTCTTTATTCTTGGCATCCTGCTCCTTGATGAAAATACCAATAGGACTACCTTGTTCACCACCAACCATTTTGTTCGTCAAATGGTAGGAACTTCTAGCTTAGGTAGACAAGGCTATAGTATATTTAGAATTATCCTCCTCTAAGGGCCTCCTTAGTGACACACTATCCTCCATTTCTTCCAAATTATACACTTCAACATCACTATCAGCATCCTCATCAAAGAGAACTTTTTGATGATATGTAGTAGTTATTTGCCTTTGATTATCTACATAGACTTAATAGGAGTCCACATCAGAAGAGAATTCACTATCTGCAACATCAGAATCACCCATAGTCATAATCACATCAACATCCTCCTTATTTTTTTGATCAGATTCTTCAGGCATATCTACATCTGCTTCAACCATCTATGCAACTGTGCATTGCTAAGAAGAATGCAGAATTTTTTCAAGTCATGCACCAAGGGGTATCTTCAACAAAATTTCTTGAATTCTTTTGCAGAGGATTCAGAGGGAATTTGTTTTGTGTGTTTCTTTGATTATTCAGAATGGGTTTTCCATTATACCAATTGGTATTATATGGGTGGTCTTGCAACCGAGGAGGTCTTTCATTTATTTGATAAATTTTTGGTTGAACCTTTTCTTGTTCCATAATTTAAGCATTTATAGTTTTCATAAAATTATCAATCTTGTCCTCAAGAGTTCCTCCTTTAGCACCTGAACTCTTATCTTCCTTTTTTGAACTTCTGAAGAGTTTTGAATCATCTCTTCTACCAACTTTACCAATTGCTCTACTAATATTCTCAATATGCTCTGCCATCTTGAAGGCTTCCCTCAATGTTTGAGGGTTCTTATCTTGTAGGTGATAACTCATTTTTGTATCAATATTATTGAATTAATTTACCAAGCATACATGGTCATTCAATTATAAACAAGGAAGAAACCTCTTCCTAGCCTTTTGGAATCTTGTATTGAACTTGTTGGTGATTTTTCTAGGAGAACCCAAAAAATCTCTAAAGAGTTGTCAATTCTTATAATGAAGAAAGTGTAAGGTTAGTGACCAACACAACAAGCCTAGGATTTTGTGATCCTTACTCCTTCACTTCTAAATTTGTTAAACCAAGGAGGGTAATTCTAAATATGTCTTCATGAAATGTATCCAGTTAATAACATATTTATACATAGATTGATTCCTAATTAAATGCAAATAAAACCCACCCCACTAAAGATTTGGTAGTTCCCTTAAGTGAGTGACTACTTACATGCTACGAATCAAAGATACTTCCATCCCACACAATTCTTTGAAAAACTTATTTTAAATTAATATTGTTCTTATTTTAAGTTCATGGCTCGGTATGCTATTTACTCATTCTTTATGCAAGATTTTCTAATAAATTGACTAGTGTCTCATCGATTCGAGCAACAGAGTCAGGTCTGTAAGAATTTGTAATATATGAACTACTCATTTTTAGAGATAGGTGAACTATCTTCAAACTACTTTGCATGTTATGAAAATTCAAAATTCCTAAAAGAAACACTTACTTCTTACCAATCCTAAGTAATTTCTTACAAAATTCTATACCCTCTTCAAGAATTTTAATCAACTCTTTGAGTTAAAGCTGAGAACAAAATCATACATTCAAATGGAACCATTTGAAGATAAATGATAATGCCATTATTATTTTCATTCATAACTCGTGATAAATATACATAGGAGAGTATTTGTTTCTAGACAAAGATTTGTTTCTATATCAATAGTTTATATAAAACTAATTTTAAGATTGTTACATACAAAACTTCATACCCAAGAAAATATACTAGCCTATTTATCCATATTCTATTCAAAATTCCTTTCCTGAGTTTAGCATTCACCCTAAAACCTTACTGAGACTTAAAAGTCTAACCCCTGTAATGAGCCTAGAAATCCCTTTTATAAAATAAGGGAGCAATAAGCATCAGGCTAAATTGCATTTACATCTCATTTCATTTAAAGATCATTTGCACTAGAATTTGAGATGTCCAAAGTTAGTTACATGCAATCATTATGGAAAATGGAAGAGTAAAAGACCACATTCCACATCTCCTGCATGTAGACAGGTCAGCTCCTCAAAAGGCATAGTCGGTTGTAGCAGCAATGTTGAATCCTCGTCCTTGCCAAGAAAATAACATTCTCCACTTGCAACCCTAGCAAAAAATTGCATACGACCCAATGCTAGGAAGGCTAACACCTCTCCTATACACCAGCCCAAAAATTTTCCACATCAACACTAGAAACAAGAAATCACATGAATTTTGAATAGGACAATCCTCACAATAGGGCCATGGTGTCATCAAAAACAAAAATGGGGAAAATTCATCACTCTAAGTCATCAACCCCAGAGGATACTATCCCATGCCTTGCTAATGGTGGAACTTGAGGAACCATCACCACCACCTTATTTGAATCATCAGATGATATTAGGTAGAGGGCATAATAATCACCCTAATTGTATGGAGGGCTATCAGAAAACTCACCAGAAGAATTAAGTCCCCCTAGATAAGCCTTACGATACTTGCATATTTTATTTGTCTTCTTTTCATACTCTACTAGCTCTTTCCCTTTGAACTTGACTAATTCTTTTGAAATAGTTCGGTTCCTCAGGTAGTAGTTACTCCTAACACCATACTTTATAAATTTCTTGCATCTCCTTCTATTCTTTGGTGTATCAGGATCTCCTTGTGTATCAACCTCATCCTCTACGACATTGTTCTTAGAGTCAAGCAAAATCAATCTCCTAGACCTCTAGATTGCTCTAATAGACTCTCTTGACTTACTCATCCTTCTAGTGATGAGAACCAAAAGACACCTACCAATTTTTCTCTCAAACTCAAACACAATGCAATTTCTGAATGAGAAATATGGCAATCAGTCCTTCTTATAATGAGCCTTGCAAGTGTTCCAACCATTAATTCTTCAAAGAAAGCTTGTTCCCATGAGCTGACAATAGTCCATCTCGATCCCTTTAATCTCAACCATTGATCATGTTTTAAGAGATAGGCCAGCGGGTAGATTACAATGCAACCACTTACAATTAAGTTTTAATTGTGCTTTTAATGCTACTTTAAATCAAAATATTTGTGAGTAGATAAACATCTAATGTATAGATAGCATCAATTAAAACTTTTCTTGCTATAATTACCTACTCATCTTTAGGAATTATTTCACTTATATTTCTTCTTGTCAAAACAGTGAGGATTGATCTTGATCTGATCTCAAAATATCAGTTCATACATTTCCATGTTTTTTTTCACCTTTTCCACACATATCATTAGCTATTAGAACTGATGGCCGAAATCTAAAGCATGCACCTTAAAGAACAAGGTTAAAAATAGCGCAGTTCAGAAATAATATCTTCTTGGCCAAATTTGGAAGTATTGCAACTTTATTAGAGCCCACCAGAGCCTTTTTAGAAAGTCCACATGGTAGTTTCTCACTTTCTTGTTAGAAGATACAAGACATGGGAAAGGCCCTTACAGGATGGTGGGGAGTGGTCAGTATTGAGCTGGATCACCCACCATCGACCATCAAATTGATTCCTTAGAAAACAAGCCTTTGTCCTCAAAGCTTAGTGGGTCCCATAAAAATGAGAGGTGTCACACCGCTTGCAAACCTATGTGACCATCTTTCCTTACTACTTTAGACAGATGGGAGGATGGGAAACATCCCTGATGAGAATAGGTGTTATGATGTTTACCATTGATTTTCCATCAGACAACATCTACTGCCCTATGGAGATACTTGTCCCACCATCAAGCAGTACCAAATGGCCATCACCCGCTAGCTAGTGTCTTTAAAATAATATGAAATAAGTCAAGATGATCGTGCGAGGACTGGTAGAGATGTGGCCACATCTTCAATTTCTTAGTCATTGATCTTCTTTGAAAAGTGCCAGTTTTCTACACTAAGAAGATCGAGCACACCAACATACCAGACATGTGGTCGAAGCCCGCCAACCCATGTGAATCAAATAAGAAGAAATAAAACAACCCGAGCATACAAGGTATGGCTGGGATTAATTCCCATGATCAGACAACCAAAATGAATCTTTATTTTTGCACATGCCGCAAAAATTAATCATAAAAATGGGCCATATCTAGGTAAACGAGATACTAACCCACAACAACAAAGGCTAAAGATTTAAATCTTAAATATCAAGCCTTAGATCATAGGAAAATTAAAACCAAGAAGAAACTAAGCAACTAAAAAACCTAAGATCACGGGTTGGTAAGACAGTGAGTATGATGGCACAAGTGACAACTTAAGTGACCAGGAATAGGGAAAATAGGTCAATTCATTTTTGAAACAACCAAGGGCTTTTTGATTTACAGGCCAATTTTGAGATGTTTTATGAATATAAAACCCTGTCATACTGATGATATTATGACCTAAAATTATAAACAAGGGTCCAAGCTAGACCTTGTAGAAATTTTAGAGTGAAACCAAGAAATTTTTTGAGGGGTTCCATTAGTGGCTCCTATTGGGGACACATGCCTCTCACAAGCATGGTGAGATCCTAAAATCATTGGGTGAAGCAGACTAGGCAAAAATGGCAAAAAATAAAACAAACAAAAATAGACAGAAAGAAACAAATTATTTACAAAATCTTACGTAGGCCAAAAGATCGGAAATGGGAGATCCAATCTCCACTCTACCAAAAACATTCTTTTGAGGTTCAAATTTTAATATGTACCCTACAATATAACCCAAGTTTCATTTCCCTATTGGTGGCACCAGGCCACAGAAACTTAGGGCCAATTCCTACCCCTATGAAAAACCAACCTTTTGAAAGAACTGTTATCCTTCCATCCAAATTTTCCTCTATCATACCATTGCATCAAACATAGCCTTATTCCTATAATTAGAAAACTATGGTTAATATTAAAGTTCATTTGATTACAGATACTACCATTGACATCTATCACAACCATTCTGAGTAGATTGTTGCCAGTGAAATCTTTGTCATTCCTCTCTATATATTCAGGCATAAATTGAAACCTTTCATCATTATATGACGCATGTGTGTTATGTTCATCACATGAAACATGTTCATAATAAAAATAACATTTATTTCTCTTCATCTCATTGTCATGTTGCATCAAAATATCTTCCATCTGAAATGGAAACTGAAAGTACGCATACTCCTTCAAGTAGTTGGCATCATGATACTCAACCTTTTTAGCAACATTTGTATCAAATGTAAAACATTCAAAGGCAATGCCATATAGGATTTCATAAACATGTTGAGTTTCTTTCTCAATACCACACTCTAACCCTGTATCAGATGCATCATCAGAATTCTCAACAAAGAGTGGATAACCATGTTTATCAACTGATGAAAATGGAAGCTCATAAAAGAAGGGGCTTTCCATTGCATTTATTGTTGTCATAAAAAATAATCCTCCTCATCATGAAGGTCATTATTGTATTCAAAATCATTAAAATCACTAAAAGAGCATACATACAGATTTTCAACTTCATTCTCATCATTAGTGGTTAACATCTCTTACTCATATTCTGAAAATTCCTCATAGGAAAAACATTGTTCCTTTTCGATAATACATGTGTTCTTATCATTATCAGCATATTTCTTATTTGCATCAAAAGGTTCCATCTCTACCTCATGAGGATAATCACAATCAATAGAAAATTTACTGTACTCAATGTCGTCATCATTACTACAGCAAGAGGACTCATCAATATTGCAACTATGTTCAAAATTTTCAAATTCATTGCATATTGTTATGTCTTCCATAGGAAAAAAGTTGTTGGAATCTTCAAAAGAATTGAAATCACACATTTCACTTGCTTCAATTAGGTGTACATTTTCAACCTTTGCTCTACTCCCTTATTCTTCAAGTGATATCTCACTACTTGACTCATATGGAGCAGCAGAGTCATTATCATTAGAGTTTGAAAACATGATAGCTCCTTGATGATCATCTCTAACCATTTCTAAAAGAGAAAATTATTCACATACTTGGTCAATCCTAATTAGCTTCAATTCGTTTGGCATAGCACTTAAACTTGGTTCATAAGATTCATAAAATAAATCAATGCACACTGAATTTTCAGTTTTGTGACACTTAGGAATTGTAGAGAGAGTATCCATAAATATTGCATAGAGATCATGGGATGTTCTTTTTCAATTTTTGACTTACACCTTTCATCAATATCTGAAATCTTAGGGTGGAAAACACTATTATTCAAATGACCTTTGTGCATTCCATATTTTTGATTGTTTTCAATGTTTATGGCCATATCATAGGCTTGATGTACGGTTTTAGGATCCTTATCTCTCAAAAGATAGCTCATCTTATTATCTAAAGCTCCTAAATAGATAACCAAACATACTGCATCATTTAGTCTCAAGAATTCAGGAATATCCTTCAATGTTTTCAAAAATCTCTAATTAAAAGCTAGAACCAGCTCATTCTCTTCTTTCTCAATGCTCATAAATTTACTGATAAAAGAACTAGTATTGATTCTTTCATCAAATTGCTCTATGAACACTATCATAAACTCATCCCAAGAACAAATAGAGCATGTTGGTAAATTAGAGAACCAATCTCTTGCATCTCCTTTCAAAGACTGAAAAAATAACCTCATAATCATCCATTACATTGTTGAATTCTTGCAAATGCTTACTTGTTGATTCACACTTTGTACCACTAAAATTTGGTATCTTATCTCTTATTTCAGATGGAATGACATTTGGGAAACCAGAAATGCCATCAAAATTTATGGCTCTATATCTCTCAATGCTGAAACTTCTTTTATTATATGACAGGGGTTGCACACTATGCATTGTTGCACTAGGGTGTACACAAGGATGCATAGGTCGATGATAAACTTAATTATACTTCTACAAACCTTGTCATATTAGCTTTGCAATTACACAAGGTATTTCAAGATTCTTTTACAACATGATCTTAATCTTTTACAATGACAATTTCCATCTCAACTTGCTTAAGACCCTCTAAATGAGTTTTCTTCAAAGGCATTTCATACTTTACTTCATAATAGATACTTCAACTAAGTAATAAAGAAGTATGCAAGCTTATCACTACTATTCCCTCTCTTGGTGATTATTTTCAATTAATAGGGAATCAAGTTTTTTCAAGGCTTTCAAGTATGGTTTTCATTTACAAATTTATCCTTCTTGAAAATAAAAATACGAAGAATACCATGATATGTTGCAACTACTGCAAATTATTTTTTCTGACTGGAGATATTTGTATATTTCAAATTCTCTTCACATCTTTATCAAGTTCATTTGATAGAGTCACCACCTCTCTTCACAAAGGATTGAACTTCAAGCAATATGAATCTCTTTAAAGATGAATTTCTTTGTGGGTCTTCTCTCACAACAAAGTCACACATAAATTCCTTGAAAGTTGTTGCAACACAACCACTTCTAGGTCTAAAAAAATCTCAATATCTGAATTAGATGTTCAGATTCACCAAATTCTTGACTCTATGATATCATAGTCTACAACTAGGGATTCAAAGTTGTCCCCAGTAGAATCACCATTTCTATTGGCAATTTTTCTAGAAGAACCCAACCATTCTCTAAAGAGTTTCCAGCTCTTATAATGAAGAAACTATAAGGTTAGTGGCCAACACAACGAGCCTAGGATTTTGTGATACTTAATCCTTCACTTCTGGCTCTTTTAAACCAGGGAGGGTAATCCTAACTATGTCTTCATGAAATGTATCCAATTAATAACATATTTATACATAGATTGATTCCTAATTAATTTCAAATAAAACCCACCCAACTGAAGATTTGGAAAATCCCTTGAGTGAGTGACTACTTACTTGCTACAAATCAAAGATTCTTTCATCCCACACAATTTTTTGAAAAAAATATTTTAAATTAATATTGTTCCTATTTTAAGTTTAGGGTTTGGTATGCTATTTACTCTTTCTTTATCCAGTATTTTCTAATAAACTGACCAGTTTCTCATCGATCAGAGAAACGAAGTCAAATCTGTAAGAATTTGTAATACATGAACTACTCGGTTTTAGAGATAGGTGAGTTGTTTTCATACTGATTTGCATATGAAAACTCAAAATGCATAAAAGAAACACTCACTCCTTACCAATCCTAAGCAATTTCTTACAAAAGGTTGTACTCTTTTCAAGCATTTTAATCAAGTCTTTGAGTTAAAGTTGAGAACATAATCATAAATTTAAATGGAACCATTTGAAGATAAATGTAAACACCATTGGTATTTTCATTCATAACTCATGAGAAATATACATAGGAGAGTATTTGTTTCCAGACAAAGATTTATTTCTATGAGTGGTTTATATAAAACTGATTTTAATATTGTTACATACAAAAATTCATACCCAAGACAATGTACTAACCTATTTATCAATATTCTATTCAAAATTTCTTTCCTGAGTTTAGCATTCACCCTAAAACCCTATTGAGACTTAAAAGTCCAACCCTTGTAATGAGCCCATAAATTTCTTTTATAGAATAAGGGAGCAACAAGAATCAAGGTCAATTACATTTACATTTCATTTCATTTCAAGATCATTTGCACCAGAATTTGAGACATCCAAAGTTAGTAACATGCAATCATTATGGAAAATGGAAGAGTAAAAGACCACATTCCACATCGCCTACATGTAGGCACTCTAGCTCCTCAAAAGGCAGAGTCAGTTGTAGCAGCAACGTTGAATCCCCGTCCTTGCCAACCAAAGAAGATTCTCCACTTGCAGCCCCAACAAAAACTCACATACAACCCAATGCTAGGAAGTCTGGCATGTTTCCTATACACCGGCCTGAAAATTTTCCACATCAGTGCTAGAAACAAGAAATCACATGAGTGTTGAATAGAACAATCCTAACAATAGGGCCATGGTGTCATCAAAAAAAAAATGGGGCATAGTCATCACTCTGAGTCATTAGCCTCAAAGGATACTAGCCCATGCCTTGCTCATGGTGGAAATGGAAGAACCGTCACCACCACCTCATCAGAATCATTAGATGGTACCAAGGAGATGGGATAATAATCACCCTTCGAGTTAGTGTCACCCTCATTATCTGGAGGACTATCAGAAAAATCAACAAAAAAATTAAGTCCTCCTACATAAGCCTTATGATACTTGCACCTTTTCTTTGTCTTCTTTTCATACTCCACCAGCTCTTTCGCTTTGAACTTCACAAATTCTTCTGAAATAGTTTGGTTCCTCAGGAAATAGTTACTCCTAACACTATAATTTTAAAATATTTTTTGTCCCCTTCTATTCTTTGGTGTATCAGGAGATCCTTGTGTATCAACCACATCCTCTGGGGCATTCTTCTCAGATTCAAGCAAACTCAATCTCCTAGACCTTCAAACTAGTCTAATAGACTCTCCTAACTTACTCATCCTTCTAGTGATGAGAACTAGAAGACACCTACCAATTTTGATCTCAAACTCAAACACGATGCAATTTTTGAATGAGAAATATGGAAATCGTTCCTTCTTATAATGAGCCATGCAAGTGTGCCAACCATTAATTCTTGAAATAAAGCTTGTGCATGTGAGTTGACATCAGTCTACCTTGATCCCTTTAATCTCAACCATTGATCATGTTTTAAGAGATAGATCGATGGGTAGATTAAAATTGAACCACTTATAATTATGTTTTAATTGTTCTTTTAATGCTCCTTTAAATCAAAAAATCTCTAAGTAGATAAACATCTACTCTGTACATAGTACAATTAAAATTTTTCTTCTTATAATTATCTATTCACCTATAGGAATTATTTCACTTGTATTTCTTCTTATCAAAACAACGGGTATTGATCTTGATCTAATCTCAAAATATCGGTTCATACATCCCCATGCTTTGTTTTCACCTTTTCCACAAGTATCATTAGCTGTCAAAAGTGATGGCTGAAATCTCAAGCATAGGCCTTAAAGAAAACGGTTGAAAATAGCGCAGTTTAGAAATAGTATCTTCTCAGCCAAATTTGGAAGTATTCCAACTTTATTAGAGCCCACCGGAGCCTTTTAGAAAGTCCACATGGTCCCATTTTCCCATTAGAAGATACAGAACATGGGCGGGGCCCTTAGGGGATGGACGGGAGTGGTTAGTATTGAGCGACATCACATTTCATCAGCCATCGAATTCATTCCTCACGAAACAAGTCTTCATCCTCAAATCTTAGTGGGTCCCATAAAAATGACAAGTGTCACACCATGCGCTAACCCGTGTGACCATCTTTCCTTACTACTATAGATAGATGGGAGCATGAGGAACAACCCTAATGAGAACAGGTGTTATGAAATTTACCATTGATTTTCCCTCAGACAAAATCCATTGCCCTATGGAGATACTAGTGCCCCCATCAAGTAGTACCACATGGCCATCGCCCGCTAGCCCGTGTCTTTAAAATAATATGAAATAAATCAAGATGAGCATGCAGGGAGTGATAGAGATGTGGGCACGTCTTCAATTTCTCATTTGTTGATCTTCTTTGAAAAGTGTCAGTCATCTTCATGAAGGAGACCGGGCCCACCAATATACTAGACACGTGCTTGATGCTCACCATCCCATGTGAATAAAATAAGAAGAAATAAAATAGCTTGGGTATATGAGGTACAACTGGGATTAATTCCCATGATCATATGCCAACATGAATCTTTATATCTGCACATGCCACAAATTTAATTAGAAAAAGGGGTCATCTCTATGTAAACGAGATATTGTCCCACAACAACAAAGGCTAAGGATTTAAATCTTAAAGATCAATCCTTCGATCACAGGAAAATTAAGACCAAGAAGAACATATGGTGATCAATAAACCTAAGATCACAGGTCAATAAGACAATGAGGACGATGGCACAATTGATAACTTAAGTGATTGGGAACAGGGAAAACAGGTCAATGTATTTTTAAAACAACCACAAATTTTTTGATTTACATGACAATTTTGAGATGTCTTATGAATATAAAACTCTATCATAGTGATGACAATATGACCTAAAATCATAAACAAGGGTCCAAGCCAGACCTTGCAAAATGTTTAGAGTGGAACCAAGAATTTTTTTGAGGGTTTCCATCAGAACTCAACCACAAATGCATTAGAACCCTTAGAAATAGTATTAAATTGATTCAATAAAAAAATTGAATCAGTCTTGTCACCACATTTCTCTCTAAAAACCCTCTTGAATTATTCCCAAGAGCCAATGCTTTTGGCAAGCTAACTTCTATACCACTCTCAAGCATCTTTAATGCATAAAAAAATTCATCATGACATCTTCTACATCTACCTCGTAATCATCCATAACATTAGTAAATTATTTGAGATGATCTTGACCATTTAAGGCATTATTACTAGAGAATTTGACCATAGCAAGTCTGAAATCCCTAGGGAATGGGTTAGGGTAGCCAAGTGCTCTGGTGGAATAAAACTACTAGTATCTATCTACTTGGAGTGGCCTCCTAGTATGTTGATCCACATGAATATATTTTTTCTAATCATTTATTTTATTATCAAATTGATTTCTATCCTTACCCTTTCCACTTTCATCATTACCACCTCCCTTCTTGCTTCATTGATCATCTTTAGAATTCTTATTCTTATTCTTATTATTTCCTCCACCACCACCTCCACTAGGAGTATGTCCTTCTGGCTTCTTATTTTGTGACTTAGTACTATTATGTCCAGAGCTTGAAGCTTATGGTGTAGGTGTTGACATCTTAAGGAAATAAATCTTCATAGCTATCTCCGCATAAGAAGATGCCATCTTAGATTTCTTCAAATATTCTTGTAGATTTTAATTTCCCAACTGTAATCTCAACATCTCAAGATTTGGAGGTGTAGTAGACGAAGTTGGATTGATTTTTGGACTTATGTGTGGAGATTTCAGAAGATGAAGTATTGGTAGTGGTACTAGTGTTAAAGTTCTTTTTCTTAGGTTGATCAATGGGTCTCTTCCCATGATCTATAAATGATGTCTTTTTAGCAGTAACTAGAGGATATAAGGCTTTAGTAGTTGAGATAGATGTAGTATAGGTATCAGTAGCAAAGATTCCCATTGAGACTGTTACTTTAGGGATGTCATTAGTCATTCTAGAAGCAAATTCAAAAATATTTTCCTCAAAGATTTTATGCCTAGCAACATCTTCTCCCATTTTCTCCAATCTTTGTTTTCTAGCATCTCTCTCAAGTTGCTTAGCTCTAATCCTACTCTCTCCCTCTCTCCTTTAACTCCCTAATTCTATTATCTTCTTCTTCTTGAAGCCTTAGTTCTTCCTCTTCTATAACTATCATGTCTCTATCTATATCTTCCTCATTTTCTAGAATATCTCCACGCTCACTTGGGGTAGGAATATAGTAGGGATGGTCAATAAGATCTTCCTCAAGAGAAAGGCACACTTGTACCTCAAGAGATTCACCTCTTGGATTAAAATTTTTACATTAAAAATAGAACCAACTCGAAGGGTTAAAGGCTCTAAAAACTTCTTATTCTTACCCCAAAATTCCTACCTATCCTCCTCTCTTTAAATATTAATCTCAGTGTCAAACACTTTCTCAAGAGGAAAAATTATTTGGCCTATGTTAGACCCTTCAACTTCATGTACCTCTTCATGCATACTAGCACTAATCATATCAATATTTAAAGTAGGAGATGCATCATCAAGGGAATCGACAGATTTACTTGATTTAGAGCTTTTCTTTACCCAGGTGGGTTGCTTCTCTTTTGCAGGTTTAGATTTTTCCTTCTACTCAAGGTGCTTATTTGCATAATTTATGGTATTTTTTTAAGAACCAAACTTAATCTCATTCCTTTCCTATGAATTTTCCATAACTCAGTTATTAGCAAGGTTGAGGATTGGCTAACAAACAAGTAAAAGCTGCAAGACTCTTACTCCTACACTTTGGGATCTATTAGACCCAAGAGGGTAATCCAACAATGTAAACTTAGGAATTCACATGACTACACTTGAACACATTGCCAATAATAAATGCTTCTCGTAAAATTTATTAATAACACAATACATCAAATAAGTTGGCATCTCATTTATTAATGTCTTATATTAGGAGCATGAGAAGATAGAACTCAATACAAAACAACAATAGTGGTATCCATTTGAAAGTATATAAAATTAGACTGATTACTTGTTGTATCAACCAGGAAACTGAACCATGAACATTTTGCACGAACCAATGCCCTTATCCAAATATGGAGTTAGTATCAACTTATGTAACCCAATAACAACTTAAAAAATAGCACATACAATTCTAAGAAAATATGGATTACAACATTCCTCTATAACATTCATGATTATTACTACTTATAACTATCCTAGCACCCAATTCTTACAAGTTATTAATCTCACCCGAGCACTTATATTAATTCATTGACTAATAAGAATGAATGAAATTAAACATCTATTGAGAAACAACAGAGATAAACAAAAGAATCCTTCATTTCTTTCATTCATAACTTATAAATTGAGCACGAGGAGAGATAGTAGCCCTGAAATTGGTATTACTTTGTGTTGGATTTTCTATACTGTTATCAAAATTACATACATGACAATAAACTCTAAAATTTTAATACAAAACACAAAACATGTTATGTATTTCTATTACAATTTTTTGTGTTAACCCAATTTTCAACCAACGCCTACTTCTCGCCCTAAATTATTTCTTATAGAAATGAAAGAGAAAATAAGCCTCAGGATAGGAAGAATTCCTATCAAAGCCTCATTGGACCATTGTAACAAATATTCCTTTTTCAGTTACACTCAAGCCTTCAGGTGACAAGAATAAACATGAGGTGAAATTAACCCCAATCATTGTAGAAATCAGGTCCCACCTCAAAAGGGTAGAATTTATTTGTTGTAATAGCTTCAAAATATTCCCCACGTGCTCAAAATATTTTCCATTGAGACATTGAAACATTGAGATTTTTGTCCTTTACAAAGCTATGTACATCTCTTCCTAATTACGAAAATTCAACTTGTGGTCATGATGTTAAAAATCCCCATAGTCATCCTAAAAATTCTAAATCCACAACTCAAAATAGTTATCAACCTTTCAATAAGTAGAATAAGGGCTTTCTATAAATGAATTTCCCTCAAACAAGTCAACAAAATAATAATCAAGTGGTTGTTATATAAATGACAAATTATTTTGGGGATAAGGAAGAGAGTTCACTCAATTACCCAATACCCTTCATTTAATATCATGTTGCATCTTATTGAAAATAACATGCTTACATTATCTCCTATTAGAGAGAATGATCCTAATATACCATTGCCCAAAGGTTTTCAATGAAAATCTTATTTCCATTATCACCAAAAAAATGGACATGGTATGGAATATTGTAAGCATCTTAAACATCTTGTGCAAGACCTTATTGATAATAATCAACTTGAAATCGGAGGTGTGAATGATCAAGGTAATAAGTTTGTAGCTCCTCCTAACCAAAACTTACAAATCTTTATGAACCCCATGCCTAAGCACACTATTTCATTTATCAAAGCTAGTGAAACAAAGAATGTTGTGATGAATATTGGCATAGATGATGAAAACATAAAAGATATCGAAGAAGAGAAAATGATTAAAATGGTAGGATTTATTGAAGCTAGACCTCATAAGGGCTCAACCAAAAATCCTCCTGATATTTTTTTCTCACAAAATTTCATACTTAAACATCTACCTGATGGTCCTCTTTACATAGTTGTCTGAATCAATGATAAGCGCACTAATGGGATATTAATTGATCACGTCTGTGGAGAGAATGTGATCACCAAAGAATTCCTATTTGTTCATGAACTCTATCAACTTACATATTATTTTAATTGAAAGCATGGATCAAGATGCATAATGGTTTTGCTTGTCCTACAATGGGATTGAAAAATATCCCTTTAAAAGTTGGACCAAAAACGTTAAATGTCCCATTTACCATCATCCTAAAATCATACTAATTTCATGTGAAGTTAGGTTGTCTATGGCTTCACTCCATGAAGGGCATCCCTTCGGTTGTGCATAATTCTCTAAAATTTCCATTTGGCAATGATATCTTTATTGTGCATCATAGTGAATTTAATCCTGCATCAGCCTAAGGGAACTTTTACTGAGATTCATTTTGGACCAAGCCTATGGAACCTATTAAGCCTCAAGAGGACTCATTTTTTAAATCATATAAAAAGTTCAAGGTAAAGAAAATAGCAGAATTATCCCTTCGAAACATGCCTCAACCTATGACTGAAACACCTATCCTTGATGAAGCAATGATTGAACTGAAAAACATCCAAGAGAAACCTATAACAACTCCTACAATTTCCTACAAGAGACCACGAGATAATGAAAGTAATCCCATTGTCCCTCCTAAAATCGAACAAATTTATGAACCTAAAGAGAAAGCAGTTAAACAACCTCTTGTTGTTTCTTCCATTCCTCCCAAGAAAGAGAAGGAACCTATGATTGACAAACCTAATCTTACACAAACACAAATTCACAATAGATTGAAATTTAATTGAACTGCTAGACAGTGTAGGCATAGACATCATGCTATTGCTCATATGTTCCAAACTAAAGAAGACAACAACAACATAGAAAATCAAAATCAAAAGTTACCTAAAGCTATACATGATGATCCTATACCCTCACTGTAACATAAACAAGAACCCTCCATGGACATTGTCATTTGACCTCCTATTGTGATTAATCTAGATGATGACGTTTATACTGACCAAGATTGGGATGCAAACGAACTAATTTAGCTTCAATCGCATGTGCCTTACTAGTATTTTTATTTTTTATGACTCTTTATGTGATTGTATATGTGTAATGTGAGCCCCTATGATGTCCATTTGATGTATCTTTCTCTTTTTGTGTCTTCCTTTATATGTACCTACATTCTTCTCTATGTCATAAAAATTGTCCTTTTCATTTGTCTTGTGTTTTCCTTTTGGGGATGACACAAGGCACCGAGACATTTAGGTCTCTTCCATGTTGACCCGAAACGATTTTTCTTTGTTTTCACTCTCTTTGTGTTATCATTCAAGTTCTATTATTATTTCAAGAATGATGAAAATTTCAAGCTCTGAAAAACAACATTGTAGGAAATACATACTAACCTTGAATCCATAGATCCCTTATGTATTTTTTGGGGCAACCCTTCCTATTGCTAAACAAAACAACTAAGAGGGGGGTGAATCGATTGTCACAGATTTAAACCTTAATTCATTCACTATAAATAATCCTTAACACTACCTAAATGATTCAATATTAAATGCAAGTGCAGAAATTGAAAACCATCAAAAAAATATAGCAAGACTCGATTTACATGCAAAACCCAATAAGGAAAAAATCAAGGTGAGGATTAACTCACACTATAGAGAATATCAAAATTGATTACAAGAGGCTCACTACCTAAGAAATAATGCTCACTGCCAAAAAAAGGACTCACTGTCTAGATCAAGACTCATTTTCCAATAGGGCTAACAACTCAAAGGGCTCACTTCCACACAAATACAAAGAATATAGAAGAAATATAATATAGAGAGAAGATAATCTCAATGCAATAGATAAATCCACCACAATTTTCTCAACCACCTGCAAACATGCATGAATGATAGAGTACACCTTCTACACATTGTATTTGAAAACTCAACAATTAGAATTCAAACTAATCTTCCACACTTACATCACACACACTCACTAATTAGGAGTAATCTTAGATCTACCTACTCTATTTATATGCACTTATCTCTCCTCCACTTGGATTCCTCTTTTCACCACTAACCCATTATGTATTTATACCATTTTCAACTTTGAAACATATCAAAAGTCAGCCATCCACCATTAAATTCAAATTAGATTGGCACCAAAGCATCCTAGGGTGGAATTAGAATGAGGGAAACCCAAAAACATGCTTGATAAGGACCCAAATAGAACCAACATGTTTGAAAAGGACCCAAATAGATCCAACATGCTTCATCAACTCCAAAGATAGTGTTCAACACAAGGTTGGCTAAACTAGTATAAAACACATAGAACAATTAAGTACGAACATTCCATATACCAAAATTATCTTCAATACAGTCAACACAAATCAGCTCTATAATTGCAAGTCATAATACTTTACCAAAGAGAAATACAAACCAGAAACATTTATCTCGGATATCAATCAGAAACATAGAAAACCATAGTTCACAACTAGTGAACATAACTCACACTGTATAATGAATCAATAGCCAAAAATATAGACATAGAAGCTTCAAAAAATAATGATCAACATATTTGAACCACAAAAGCATAGGAGAAAAACCCGGAGCAACCACTGAACACCTGCAACCTTCCTTCAATACATTAATGACAAGGACAACCAATTGAAACCATGACAACACCTCAATCCTTCCCATTCTTGCAACAATCCCCTCCTTTGTCATTGATTGCAACACATGTTGTGAAAACCCATCAAAGATAACATACTCGATTTGAATACACTTCTCAAGATTTTTTCTTTGTTTTCCCTACCTTAGTAGATAATCTTTTATATTTGTTTTGTTCTTGTTTATTTTATCCTTCTTTCTTCCTCTTCTTTTTTTGTTTTTTTTGTTTTTTTTCACATTCTTCCTCTCCCCCTTTGACATCAATGTGAAAGGAAAAATATATTTTACATGGATTTCCCCTTTGACATTAAAAACATAATACTTCACAATGGAAACACCTAGCACTACTTGCTCCCCCTGAGAGGTAGCCACCAATATATCAATTTAGAAGAAAGATAGGTCAATAGATCCACCAATATGATACATCTCCATATAGATCTAGTTCAAGGAAGGAGGGGCAATGAACCCTAACTTCTCCCAGAGATGCTCAAAAGTATATTAAGGAAGAGCCTTTGTAAATATATCAACAATCTGATCCTTCATCGAAACATATACAAGTTTTACTTCATTCTCCATGACCTTCTCTCTCAAGAAATGATACCTAATAGATTTATGCTTCATCCTTGAGTGCATCCTTGGATTCTTTGAAATGTTAATTTCACTTGTATTATCATAGAAGATAGAAATAGGATCATCATATGCCAATGTGATATCTTTCAATGTCTAGTTCATGCTTAGAAATTGTGTAGATCAAGATGCAACAACAATATACTTAGCTTCAGTGATAGAAAAGGAGACTAAATCTTGCTTTTTACTCAACCATGCCACCAATCTACAACCAAGAAAGAATGCACCACCATTGGTACTCTTTCTATCATCTACACATCCAGCCCAATCTGCATCTATATAGGCATTTAGAGTAAAGTTAGTATCTTTAGGATACCATAACCCATAATATGGAGTACCATTGAAATATCTGAATATTATTTTAACAACAACATCTGTCTCCTTAGGATCTTCTTGAAATCTATCCACAAGATAGAAAACATGCATAATATTTGGTCTACTAGTAGTCAAATACAATATTCCACCAATCATATATCTATACTTACTCTAATCAGTCTTAGGCGAATCATCATCTTTACCCAATTTGTAACTTTTCACCATAGAAGTATATACCGGTTTGGAACCATCCATCCCAAACTTCCTTAACATCTCTTTCACATACTTAGAATACGAAATAAAATTCCTATCTTTGTTTGATTAATCTGTAGCCCAAGAAAGAAAATCATCTCTCCAAACATGGACATTTTAAACTCTTTCTACATCTATTTCACTAACAACTTACACATTTTCATTTCCTCCAAAAATAATGTCATCAACATATACAACTACAATCAAGATTTTATCATACTCAATCTTAAAATACAAATTACTATCTATCATACCTTTGTTGAAACCTTTCTTAATCATATACCTATCTAACCTCACATACCAATCTCTAGGATCTTGTTTCAATCCGTATAAATATTTCTTTAGTTTTCACACCATATCTGGTTGATCTAACAACTAAAATCCTTCTATTGTTCCATGTAGACCTCTTCTTCTAGCTCACCATTCAAAAATGAAAACTTGACATCCATTTGATAGACCTTGAAATCTTTATGACAAGAAAATTCTAAGAACGTCCTTATAGCTTCCATTCTTTCTACCAGAGAAAAATTATCCTAGAAATCTATGCCTTCTACTTCTGAGTAACCTTTACATACAAGCCTTTCTTTTTTTCTAACAACTTGTCCATTCTCATTCAACTTGTTTCTGCATACCCAGTTTGATCAAATAATGTTTTTATCTATCGGTCTTGGGACCAATTTCAAAGTTTGATTCTTCTCAATCTGCATAAGTTCTTTAATAGCTTCCATCCAATGTTCATATTTACATGCGTCACTTACAATTTTTGGTTCAATCTCAAAAAATAAACACAAATTTACTTCACCAACAACTTTGCTTCTAGTCAATACTCCTTTATTCGTATCTCTAATAATCTAAATTTTTGAATGATTCCTCTACACATATCTAGGTGTCTTAGGGGACACCATCGAAGCTTCTTCTTCTCTTTCATTTTTTCATTCCACATCTCTTGCTCATCCTTTGATTTTTCTTCCATAATCTCTTCAATTATTAAACAATTAGGTTCATCGGATACATATTCATCAATGTCAATTGAATTCCTCATTGTTTCATCAACTTTGAGGGTAAGTGCAAGAAGTTGGGTCCACGAAGAGGGGAAGTTTCGGCCAAAAAAAAAAATCTCGCAAAAAACGCGTACGCATTATGCATTGGGTACCCGAGCCTAAAAAAATGCGTACGCGTTATAAAACACGTATGCGTTATAAAACGCATACATGTTTTTGAATGCATACAAGTCATTTATTTTTAAAAAATACTTTTTAGAAACACATACGCATTTTAAAACGCGTACGCATTTTTGTTTTCAAAACGCGTATGCGTCTCTAAAAAGTTTTTTTTTTTTTTAAATAATCAAACAAATAAAGAGCGCTTTTGCGTTTTGTAACGCGTATGCATTTTTAAAAACGCATACGCTTTATTAAAAACTTGAATCTCCAACCCACTTGCAGCCTTGGTTTTAGGCTCAGGAAAGGCTTGGCAATCCGAGCCTTAGCCTTTGACCTGCAACTAAAAAACTAAGGCAGATTGAAGAAGAATGTCCATCTTTGACAGTATGGTTGATGGATTTTTTTTTTAATCAATCTATAAAATTAAAACCAATTACAGAACACGATTTCTAGTTTTTAAATATATAATTTTTATTAATATTGGATTATATTTGATATTTTTAAATTAATTTCAAAGCAAACTAGTCCTTAAACATGAAATATCAGACTTTTTTGGTTTTTTAATAACTTTTTTTTGGTGAAGTTTCTTGTAAAAAAAATTATATGACATCAATCTTTAGACAATTCTTTACAGAATGAAAAAAAAAAGTTTCAAAAAATGTTTAGTTTAGGTCAAATTATGTTGTCCGTACACGTTGATTTTTAAAAACAACAATTAAGGCCAATAAAAATTTAATAAAAAAAAAAATATTCAACAAAAAATTACAAAAAAAATTCCTCATCAATCTTCATGTTGTTAGCTCTCTTTCCTCAAAAGGAATTAGCAAAATACTTTTATTTGGGTCAAAAAGTGGTGTCCGTACACGTGCATGGTATGGTAAAAAAACAGGGACTTTTAAAAAGTGGTTTTTATAGATCCCTATCAAAATTTAATTTCTACAATTTGGGTATTTGAATAATTTACATATTTAGAAACTAGATTCAAAATTCAAATTTTCATATTACTGATTTTTTTAAAAATTCATTGTGTAAGTGCCTCAAATTTTAAGTCCAAGTGTGACAAATTATGAAAAACAACAAAAACACTTCCACTTTTTGAACTTTTTGTGGACCCAACTTCTTGCATCAGCCCTTGACATTTTCACTTTCTACAATCTTTGTTGTTATTTTATTGAAACATTTGTATGATTTTCCTTTAGTAGAATATTCAAGAAAAATAGCTTCATCACTTCTTGCATCAAAAATTCCTAAATTTTCTTTAGCTCTTCTGATATAATATTTTCTTTTCAATACCTTGAAATACTTACCGGTAGGAATTCTTCCATGCCATAGCTCGTAGGGGGTCTTTTTACTATTTGATCTTTCTTGAACTTGATTGAATAAATAAATGGTAGTATGAATAGCTTCTCTCAAGTAAACTTCCAGAAAACCTACCTCAGTAATCATTGATCTAGCAGCCTCTAGAACTTTTTCTTTCTTTCAACAACTCCATTCTACAAAGGAGTTCTCAGAGAAGATAATTGTCTCTTAATTCCATTCACTTGATAAAACATATGAAACTCATAAGAGGTGAATTATCCACCTCTATTATACCTTAAGCATTTTATCCTCAAATTCACTTCATTTTCAACCATTGCTTTGAATATCTTGAATCTATCTAATGTATCTATTTTTTCTCTAAGAAATGTAACCCATGTATATCTAGAGTATTCATCAATTAAAAGCATAAAGTACCTTTCACCTTGTAGACTTATCACTCTTGTAGGACCACAAAGATCTATAAGAATTAAATCTAGTAATCTAGTAGTAGATTGTTCCTTTGATATGTAATGACTTCTTTCTTGCTTTCGAAACTGACAATTTCTGCAAATAGCATTTACAGGCTTTGTAATATTTTTTAAATCTCTCATGGCCTAAACATCACTAATCCTCACCAAGTTATCAAAATTAATGTGACACATTTTCTGATGCCACAACCAACTATCATTAATCTATGTCATAAAGCATTGTCCATGAGCACCCTTAAGTTGATAGATATTTCCTTCAAATTTCTTTCCTACAACAATCAATGTTGCAAATCCTTTCCATATTTCACATCTCGCATCCTTAAACACAAGATCATATAGCTTACTGCACATATGTCCCACACTCTAAATTTTATTCCTTAAACACTTAACATAGTAGACATCATTGGTATTATGCTTGCAATCAAAACTTACTGAACCTATCCCACAAATTTTAGCACCAGTATCATCTCCAAACATAACCAAGCTTCCATCATATTTTTCAATTTTTAAAAAATTACCTTTATCACCAGTCATGTGGTGTGAACAACCACTATCAACAGAAAAAAAGTTATTTTCTTATTTAGCATGTAGGGAAGAGATAACGGTACCTTCATTTTTCTCCTTTTCTAAAGGGCTTTCCTTCACTTATTTTTCAGAATCAACAAAAGTAGGTTCATCCTTTATAGCCAACAACAAGAATTCATACTCATCAAGTTCTTCATAATCAAAATCTTCATCAGATATACAAGCATTCTCATTCACATAATAATCTCTTTTGATCTTATTTCCTTTATTTTCTTTCTCATATCTTTGTTTATTCCTCTTAGCTTTTGTTGGACATTTTGCAACATAATGACCTATTTCTCCACAACTAAAGCATTTAAAGGGTAACTTACCTTCATACTTACCAAAGTCTTTCCTCATCCTTCTCACAAATTTAGCTTCTATTTCATCAAGATTTTCTTCATCTAAATCTTCAACATTTGTAGCTTTAAAAGTTGTCTCTGATTTGCATCCATCCCTCAAATTCAACTTCCTCATCCCATAAGATGTCATAAATCCCAACAAGAGATCTTTAGTACAGGTCTTATAATATATACTCTCTTCAATAACACACACCTTCTCACTATAAGCATTAGGGAGAGTTCAAAGAATATTCTTTATAATTCAAGTTTCATCTACAGTAGCACCAAGTCATTGCATTTTGGCTACTATGTCATCTAATCTATATACATAAGTTTTACCATTCTCATCTCCAGACATATGTAGAAGCTCAAACTGTATCTCCATATTCTACAATTTTTCTTCTTTGAATCTTTCATCACCTTCATGTTCCCTTTCTAAAGCATCCTAGACGTCCTTAATAGTCTTTAGATTTTGAACCGTAATCAACTTGGAATGTACCAGACTATTCTTCAAAATGTACTTCACCTTATTATTATTTTCATGTGCTTTGATCTCATCAAATGTACTTGAACCATTAGTAGGATGAGTGTAAGGATTCGTGTAAGCTTTCTCCAAATCATATGTACAATATGTTAGGGTAAATGTTTTAACTTAATTGTGTTAATTAAGTTACCATTATTCCCTTCTTAAGATTTCACTTTAGTTTGTATAAAGTGACATTTAGTAATTATATTAATTATTAAATGTTTTCCTATTAGGGCTTCTTTTTGGTTTTTTCTATTAGGGTTTTCTTTAGGGTTTACATGATCTCCTTGTATAAGAATTGATCCATTGTATATTTCATAATTCTTTTTTGTTCTCATAAGATAATTTCTCCATTTTTCAGAGCTTCAAACTCTTGTTTGTTTTTTTCATCCATTCTCTTCCTTGTGGCAAGTATCCTTTTGCATGTAGGTGTTCTTGGAGTCTGAATTTGGTTTTGACAAATTCTATATGGTATCAGAGCTTTCATGTTGCATGCATGTTCTTGTTTGAAGAATTTAGAGCTACAAGGGTTTGTTACAAGCGGTTTTTGATTGGAGCCCTCATCATTTTTGCTTTAAAAATCTAGTTTTCACTTATTTGCAGGAAAAACGATTTCTGGGTTTTGTAGCCAGTGTTGAAATATGAATTGGGTATCTTTTAGATTTTGCATATCTTGCACAAATCTAGAGAAAAACGCAGTACAAAAACTGTTAGGCATCATTTTTCTCCTAGCTGAAGGTCAATTTTTTTTTTAATTTTTTAATCTTTTGCTTGTTCGATCAAAAAACAATTTATGGGTTTTGTTTCTAGCATCAAAATATTTCTGGGTTTTTATTTTTGTCTACAAACAATGAGTAGATCGTCCAGAAATCAAATTAGAAATAAATGTTTTTTTCTAAAAAACCCATTTCCTGCAAGCTAAATTCAGTATTTGAAAAATTCATAACTTTTGGCCACGATGTCCGTTTTTGGCAAATGAGATATCGACAGAAAGCTAATTTGGAGCACTTCATAGTGGTGTAGGCAATTTTTTGAGATTTTGTCATCTACACAAATTTTAAGTTATTTTCCATCATGGAGGTAGATGTGAACATTTATTAGTGCATGCATTATTTTCTTTTTTGTATGCACTAGATTTCCCTCTAGGTATATTTTATTCATTTTTTTATGTTTTCACACTCTCATGAATTACCTGGACATATTTTCTCTTGGAAACTTTTTGTTTGCATGGGATGCTTCGTTTTTGGCTGTTCTTCATGTATTTCTAGTTTTTTGTCCTTTGTGGGCATTTTGAGCATCATTTGTAAGCAATATCTTTTATGTAAGCACACTGAGATAAAGTGCCACACTATTGTACTTTGGGGATTTTGCACATAATCTTGTGTCATATTTTGTACTCTCATTGTTTTATAAAGTGTCATGGGGGGTTGTGTAGTGCCTTTCTTTTGCCATCACACCTTTGTTTGGTGAGTGTCCCTCCACGATGACAGTGGATCCATATGATTCCAGCCTCATGCATGTGTTCTTTGTTTTCCACTCCACTTTTTCAGTTGAAGGTGCTTTCTTGCGCACTTTCAGATGT
The DNA here is from genome assembly GCA_007115665.2 of Sequoiadendron giganteum. Lineage (NCBI taxonomy): Eukaryota > Viridiplantae > Streptophyta > Pinopsida > Cupressales > Cupressaceae > Sequoiadendron > Sequoiadendron giganteum. Next base: position 205,820,800 of record CM021105.1, read on the forward strand.
TGTATCTTCTCCTTCATGCACTATAGGGTGTTACACACCATTTCAGTGGATCTGTCAGGCTCTCCTAGTTCAACATTATGGGGGTGTTATTATACTATTCGTGTTAACGCTTCCTTGGTTTCACCTTGGAAGGAATCTTCCATTCTCAGTTGATCAGTATTTTTCAGACTACTGGTACTTGTGTCATATGTATCTTCATTCCAGGTGTTTGCCTTTGTTTGTCATCTGATTTGAGTAGTGTCATTTGGGGCACTCATGTAGATTGTTGTCTTCTTGACAGACTATTGGTACTTATATCATATGTATCTTTGTTCCAGGTGTTTGTCTTTGTTTGTCATCTGATTCGAGTAGTGTCGTTTGGGGTACTCATGCAGATTGTTGTCTTCTTGATCCTGATCATCTTATCTTCAGCAGAGGTTCTTCAGCACCATAGTAGTCATCTTTCGATAGTTGTTTGTAGCTTCTTCCGCTTCAGTGATGTTCTTCATGGCTTTCTGCATCTCTTGTTGGAGTAGAGTTTTTCCCATGAGGTTTTCTTTATTTCTCCTCTTTATAGAGATTTGGTTGTATTTGGGTACCTAATCTAGCCTAGTTGTCGGGACCCATGTTTTCTTTCTTGCACATGTTTGTAGCTGCACTTTTGCTCATGTTAAGGGGGGTGTTAAGGTAAAGGTTTTAACTTAATTTTGTTAATTAAGTTACCTTTATTTCCTTCTTAATAATTTTCTAGATAGCATAATTATTTTCATTGAACCTCAGATAATCATAAGCCATTTTCATAGCAATCCCAAACCTTCCTCAAATGGTTAATCTCTTCACTAAGGAACCAATCTCTGATACGAATTATCAAACAAGACAATTGAGAGGGGATGGGGGTGAATCAATTGTCATGGATTTAAACCTTAATTCATTCATTGGAACTAATCCTTAAAACTACTTAAATAATTAAACATTAAATGGAAGTGCAGAGATTGAAAACAATCACAAAAACATAGCAACACAGAATTTACATGGAAAACCCAATAAGGGATAAACCATGAAAATTATTAACTCACACTATAGAGAATATCAAAATTGATTACAAGAGGCTCACTACTTGAGAAATAAGGGTCACTGCCAAAACAAGGACTCACTGTCTAGATCAAGATTCACTATCCAATAGGGCTAACAAATCAAAGGGCTCATTTCCACAAAGATAGAAAGAAGATAGAAGAGATATGTTATAGAGAGAAGACAATCTCAATGCAATAGAGAAATCCACCATAATTTTCTCAACCACTTGCAAGCATTCATGAATGATAGATTACACCTTTTGCTCACTACATTTGAAAACTCAAAAGTTAGGCTTCACACTGATCTACCACACTCACATAACACACACTCATTGATTAAAATCAATCTCACATCTATCATCTATATTTCATTATACTTATCTCACTTTTTCTTGCCTTCCTCTTTTCACCACTAACCCATTTTATATATTTTATACCATCTTCAACTTTGGTACATATCCAAAGTTGACCATCCAACATTAAATTAAAATTAGGTTGAAAGAAAAGCATATTAGGGTTGAATTAGAATGAGGGAGACCCAAGCACATGCCTGATAAGGACCCAAATAAATCCAACATGCTTCACAAACTCTAAGGATAGTGTTCAACACAAGGTAAGCCAAACCAATGTAAAACACATAGAAATATTAAGCATGAACCTTCCAAATGCTAAAATTATCTTCTATACATATAAAATAATTGAACTCCAGAATTGCAAGTCATAATACTTTACCAAAGAGAAATCTTGACCAACAACATTTCTCTCGAACCTCAACCAGAAACACAAAAAAATACAGTTCACAACTGGTGAGTATAACTCACACTCTATAATGAATAAACAACCAAAAATCTAGATATAGTAGCTTCTAACAATCATGATCGACATATCTGAACCGCACAAGCATAGGAGAAAATCCCAGAGCAAAACCCGAAGCAACCACTGAACACCTACAATATTCCTTCAATACAATTTTATCAATATCTTTGACATATACAATCAATAACCTGTAACCATGAAATTAATGACAAAATCAACCAGTTGACATCAATGAAAACACCTTCATTCTTCCCATTCTTACAACACCTAGTTCATAGCATAACTTTATTTTTGAAACATATGACTTGGCATAGGGTTTTTTGAGGAAATATCTCATGTCTTAGGACAAAACAATAGCTACTTTAAAGGAATTGCTCACAGTAATGGTGTTAGCAATCGATTTAAAGTGGGGGCATACATCAATGCCATCTTTTGACATAATTCATGGTGAAATTCTATTTTTTCTTGTGATGTGTCCTTTTCTTGGAGGTGTCAATGGTTTGATGTCCTCCAAGAGTGTGATATTTCTAAGAATACAATTTACCTTAGTGGTATATGTGAAGTTAGAGGCATCCAATAAGTGGCGATCTGATATTTTGGACTTGTCCTCTCTCAAAGAGATTTGACATGATGTTCCCTAAGAAGACCTTACATGAACAAAGAAAAAACCCTTTAACAAAAACTTATAGAAGTGACATTCAAAAGCATACAAAAAGAATTACATTATGGTTCTTTATCAAAATTTTTAGGAGGATAACTTCAATATGGTTCTCTACCTCATTGGGATAACTCACCTAGTGGATAGACTAAGGCTCCACTACCCCAAAGTGAGCACACATGATTTAGTCAACTCAACTAGTGGACAGACTGAGGTTCCACTACCCTAGAGTGAGTAGTGTATGTTACAAACAAACAACCGCATTCCACATCATGTTGGAACGGTTGTGCTTAATCTTTTTTTTTCTTTGTTTTTCTTGGACTTTGATAGTGTATGACTAGGTGTCTTTGTTATTGTTGCATACTTATTGTAGACACCTAAATTTGGACACTTCATTTGTCCAAATTTACCCCTTTTTCATCTAAATATCCCCTTATCCGCATTAATTAAGTAATTTAACTATTATTTAATTAATACCTCTAAATTTATTCTAATCCCTAAGGCATCTCGTTAAATAATTAAATATCTTACCCTTTTAATTCCCCTCTCATCAAATGAATTAAATAAATATGACATTTATTTAATTTTTCACATGTCACATCACTTTCACTTAATCTTAATCAACCTCTTAATCTCTTTATTAGGGATGTACACATGCCTAATCCTTGATTAGGATGTGTCACATCCTCAAACTTTTGAAAGTTGGCTTCTAATTCTTATTTACCACTAACGATCTTCTAATTACTAATTAGTTGATCCTAATTAGTACCTTAGTCAACTCTCCCCATCCCCTAAGGAATTTTTAATTCATTTTCATTCATCCAAGGCTCCTCTCTTCCCCATGTGAATTTTTAATTCACTTTTATTCCTCCAAGAACCTTTGACTTGTCACTTCACATGTGTCAAAGACTTCTAGAAAATTTGATTTGTCACATCACTCACATGTGGCAAATTCCCACCTTTTTGGGAACCTTGTCTTATCCACTAGATTCTTCTAATCATTTTAAATTTTAAATTCACTATTATTCCTCCAAGGATTATTTTCTTCCCTATGTGATTATTGAGAGGTCACATCATCCTTTTTCCAAGGTACTTGTCCTTCCTCCACATCATCACATCCTAGGCCATCTCACATTCCACATGTCAAGATGTGAGGGCTTGTGAGTCCTCAACTCATCATAGCCCCCCATATTGGCCTTGTTGGTTTAATCTCAACCATTGAATTCTCTAGAGAATTCAAATCATTCTATAAATACCCCCTCTTTTCTCTCATTTAGGGACCTCATGCATTTAATACCAAACTCTTTCCATTTTGTTGTTTTAAAACTTAGTCATTTACACCCTTATGCTATCAATTTGATTACTCAACTTGCAAGAATTTTCTCTCATCATCTAATCAAGTCATTTAGCTATTAGCCTTTGCATTTTTATCATGTTGTTCATCTTGCATCTAGCCATCTCCATAGCCATCCAAGGAGCACACTAGCTTTCAAACATTAAGGGCCAACCAAGGGATTCAACAACACAAATGTATAATCATTTGAAATCTTTATTTTATCTTATTTCTTTGTGTTATCATTCCTTAGGCTAATCTTGAGGTGTACCTTTTTTGTTCTTTCATTATTGCATAATAGGTGTTTTGCATCTTTAGAATAGAATAGACATTAAGGGATAACATTTCTCGCATGCCCGGTGGGACCCACAAATAGGTCCCTTCATTTCACGTTTGTTGTTGTTGAGTTTATTTGCAGGAACACGTCGCAAAGGGGTGAATTTTCCTTGTAGAGCGGTGGATACATTGTCTAGTTTACTGTAGAGAGGCAGATATGCCCTAGTTTACATTATGTTTTCTAGCTGTTTACTACAGAAGGGCGGATATACCCTAGTTTACATACTATTTCTAACATTTGACTATAGAGGGGCAGATTTTCCTTGATCATGAACACTATTTTCTAACAGTTTACTGCAGAAGGGCAGATACGCCCTAGTTTACATATTGTTTCTGACATTTGACTGCAGAGGAGTAGATTTGCCATGTTCTTCACATTGTTTTCTTACATTTGACTGCAGAGGGGTAGATTTACCCTATTTTTCACACTATGTTATGACATTTGACTATAGAGGGGTGGATTTTCCCTATTTTTCACACTATTTTCTGATATTTGATTGCAGAGGGGTGAAGTTTCCCTGTTTTTCACACTATTTTTGATATTTGATTGCAGAGAGGTAGATTTTCCTTGTTCTTCCCACTATTTTCTTATATTTGACTACTGAAGGGCGGATTTTCCCTATTCTTCACACCTTTTTCTGATATTTGACTACAGAGGGGCAAATTTTCCCTATTTTTCCCATTATTTTCTGATATTTGACTGCAAAGGGGTGGATTTTCCCTATTGTTCACACTATTTTCTGATATTTGACTGTAGAGGGGTATATTTACCCTATTGTTCATAGGGTATGTGAAGTATCATCATGGAAAAAATTGGCCCCTTATGTGGCGATGAAAATTTAGAAAATCAGAGTTAGGCAACTTGATGTAAAAATTTGAATAAGTTATCTATATTATTTGAAAAATATGTAAAAATAGAATTTGTAGCAAATTGAATGTAGTTTATAAAAAATTAGGTTTATTTTAAAAAAAAAAAAATCTATTTGGTGAAAATTTGAAATTTTAATGCAATAGTACTTAAATTTTAGGGGAAAAATAAGAACTAGGTGTCTGTCTAACCACCCTAACCATAATAAAATGATAATATTTTTTTATAAGATACTAGATATAAGTAGATGACTCATGTACTGATGTGATGCATATTTTTTTATAATTTTTGTCGAAGTAAATAATTAATTATGAATTTTTTATTAAATTTTTTTTAAAATATAAAAATTGTATGTTTGACCACCTTAACTTGGTAAAAACTTCATGAAATTCATTTTTTATTTTTCTAATCCTATATTATGTGAAGCATAGAATGTGATGTATATTTTGGATTGAAAAAATGTGATACCATTTCAAAGCTAAAGATGTTTTTCAATCAGCCTATCAATCAAAACTTTAGTCGTAATTCAAATAGAAAATGAATAATAATTACTTATTAAATTCAAAGTAAATGATAATTTATATTGATGGAAAGTTGAGAATCTCCTTTAAAAACTCTTTTCATTTCATCAATTTTGGGTAGAAAAATGGTCATCAGCCACAAGGGCCATCATATCACTTACATATCGCCACTTTTTGGCCCATCATGATCCTGCACATACCCCACACTATTTTCTATTGTTCACACTTTTTTCTGATATTTCACTACAGAGGGGCGGATTTGCCCTATTGTTCACACTATTTTCTGATATTTGACTACAAAGCGGCAGATTTTCCCTATTGTTCACACTGTTTTATGATATTTGACTGCAGAGGGGTGGATTTTCCCTATTTTTCACACTATTTTATGATACTTGACTATAGAGGGGTGGATTTTCGCTATTGTTCACACTGTTTTTGATATTTGACTATAGAGGGGCGAATTTTCCTTGTTCTTCAAGTTGTTTTATAACATTTTATTGTAGAGGGGCAAATTTTCTCTGATAGTTTTTGATAGTTTACTGTAGAGAGGCGGATTTTCCCTAAACAACATGTTTTGGAAGGTAAAAATAGTCATTTTAGCTTCATTTTTGTCTCAATTTTTGTTGTTTTGAGGTTCTAACCCCCTAACCTTTTTTTTTGTGGGCATAGTTGGATTTCTTGCTAATATTTTGTAGCATACTTTTGTAATTAACAAAGAATGGAGGATAAAAAAACTAACATTTTCTTACAGGGCCATTCATTTGTTCAAATTTTAAAAAATTTCCTTGTTGTTTTCATCTAGGCACATAGTTTAATTAGGGGGAAGTACAATTTACTACTTGTTGTCTTTGTTTTTGTGTCACCCAGGGAGCACTAGTTTGTTTTCGCTTTCCTGTTGCACTTCGTGTGAGCCTGAAGAGTAGCTAGAAATGATTAGTGTCTTCTTTTTAGAGGGACCTTCTTGGGGATTTCATCACCCCAAGGGACGATCCCAACCATGCGAACCAACGGGTATAGAAAGGCGGGAGAGCCAAAGTTGTTCCCCAATCTAGTCATGTCATGTCTGGTAGAGCATCAAAGCTAGGGTGATACCTAGATAAAAATGAAGAGTTGGTTCAAGCCCTTCAATATCTTGTTGGGGTTCCTGACTCACGCTTGTGATAGGCCGATGTTCACAATCTAGGCCTCACATACCGAGAGTATATTGAGGACTCCATATAAACCTTGTGCATCCTAGATTAAGACCTTTGTGGGCCATACCCTTAACACTAATCATAGGATTGTGCTTGTTCAAAGTGTCTTCTTGTGAGAAACTAATAAATCTTTTGATAAGTTAGCCTCATTGGTGTCATTTTAAACCTTTACCATAGTCATTTCCATCCAAAGCAAGTCTTTGTTTCTTGTAGTGGGGCAGACCTTCCCTATAGAGTTGAAACTCCACCCCTCTATCCCTTGCAGTGGGGTGGACCTACCTTGCATAAGGGAAAATCCACCCCTCTATGAGGGAAAATCCACCTCGAAAGGGAAAGTTCACCCCTCTACAACAAAAATCTGGCAAACAGACAATAAACAAATCTAGTTCCCAAATCTGATCGATGAAATCAATCCCATCATATTCTTCAATCTAATTCTAACTTGATCCTTGATCACATCATCCAAATCTGAGCTTAACCTAAATCCCAACATAAGATCCAATCCACCTATATCTTCTTCCATCTTCTTCCAATCCACCCTATTCAACTTTTCACCATCTATTCTTTCATTTTATCCATATCCATTCCATCTAGCATCATGAATCTTTATCCCCCTCTCGTGCAACCAAAAAAAGTATTCAAGGGGAATCCTAACTATGTTGATGATGATAATGAAATTCTTATTGATCCCGAAGAGTTTTATATAGATCCCCTTGACACTATCATTGCTATCAAGCTCTCTCCAATCGCCCCCCAAAATCCAACTACTTCTCTGAACTATCCCCCATTCCTTCATCTACATCTAATAATAGTCCTTATTCTACCCTTAACAAGGTATATATAGTACCCTCACAATCCACATATTCATCATGTCCTCCCTCTACATCTCTCTCCTATCTAACATCCACATCCTCTTATAGTAACCCCCCATCCCCATACTCCTATCCTTATCATCATCAACCATCACAATATCCCTATCTAAAAATTCCAACATCCACATATTGCTATCCTAACCCTCCATCCATGTCCTCCTAAGCAAATCCACCCACATCCTCTTATGCTAATCCACCATCCCAATCTTCCCATCCTAATCCAACCTTCACATCCCCCTATCCTAATCCCACATCCACATATTCCCACCTTAATCCAACATCCACATCCTCCTATCCTAATCCACCATCCCAATCTTCTCATCCTAATCCAGCATCCACACCTTCCTATCACAATCCACCATCCCAATATCCCTACCTTAATCTGACCTCCACATATTGCTATCCTAATCCTCCATCCATGTCCCCCTACAAGAATCTGCCACCCACATCTCCCCATCCTAACCCATTATCCACATCTTCCCACTATTATCCATCATCTGAATCTTCTCATCCTAATCCATCATCCATATATTCCTACTATTATCCATCACCCTAATCTTCTCATCCTAATCTATCATCCACATTTTCCTACGTTCCTCCATCATCCCAATCTTTCCATCCCAATCCCTCATCGAAATCTTCCTACTATTACCCACCATCCCAACCTAATCCATCATCTAGATCCTCCTATCTTAATTCATCATCCACATCCTCCTACATCACTCCCCCTTTCACCACATTATATCTTAATCCTCTAGCTAATCATAACCAACCTAGTCCTCCAACCACTCCTAGTCCTCCATCTAGTCCCATTCATTCCTCTAATCCTAATCTTAATCAACCCATCCACTCATCTAATCCTCCAATCCCTAACCCTAATTCTCCATCTCCTCCTAGTCCTCCATCCAATCCCATCCACTCATCTAATCATAATCCTCCATCTCCTTATAGTTCCACATCTAATCCTAGTCCGCCCATGCACTCATATAATCCCCCAATCTCTAATCCTAGTCCTCCAACCATCCCTAAACCTCCATCCATTCCCATCACCCACCTAATCCTACATCCCTTCCAAATGTCATCCAAGGACTCATGAAAAAGAAGACATTCCCCACTCCACCTTTTGAAGTTGTGGAACCATGCCATCCCAATCCATCATCCATGGTCACTAGTGATGAGACCCCTCTCCAGCTCACACCTATCATTGATGCTACCACCCCTAGCACCAAGAAAACCATCAAAACCATCAAAACCATCAAAACCATCAAAACCATCACATCCTCTGAATCCACTGAGCCCTCATCTCCTACTCTGAGATCTTTCAATCCCATCAAAGATAACCAAATCCGATCCACTCCTCCTACACCTAGATCCTCCCAATCCATCACAAATCTGCAAGTCCAGCCCACTCTTCCCACTCCTAGTGATGACACACAAGTCCCATCCATTCCTTCCACTCCTAGTATCACTTATATCTCTTCCCTTGACCTTCATGAATCCTCCATCCTCCCATCTCCCCCACCTAAGGATTCCCTCCAACAATCCTCTATCATTGTGCCTCCCACACATGCTGAGCCATGCCAAGGGCTTGATCCAAAGCACACAAAAATAGATCCCTCCATCTCATCCACTTCATTCGAAGATCATATTCCCCCATCCATCCCATATCATGATTCCTTTCCTCACCCGAATCTTGATCTCATTATCCTATCTACCCCATCTCAAGATCACACTAGCTCACCTACTCCACCCCATGATCCCCTTCGCACTCAAGATCCAATCACTCCATCTCACGAGCCTTATCACCCACTACCATAAATTTGGATCATGACATACCATCTAATACCTCCCTCGATCCCTTATCACTCATTCCTCTTGATCAGGATGTTGCTATCCCCTCATCTCCATCACATGATCCTCCATCACCGCCTAGCCCTGTCACCCCGACACCACTTTTATATCACCTCGATAACGTTACACTCATCCATGGTGGTCTCCTTACAAAAGAACAAAAAAGTATATGCACCACCTATCCTCTTTCACCTAATAATGCACTCACATCATTCTTCAAAAATCATAAGCATCCTACCATAGATCACATGCTCAAGAACATGGACTATCAAGGAAAAGGCTTAGGCCTTCATGAGAAAGGTACTTTAGAGCCCGTCCAGGTCAAAGAACATCCAAGCACACATGGTCTTGGATATATCTCCTAGAACTTGCACTCCAAAGATGTTGGTACAACCTCTATACATCCTAAAAAATCCTCTTCTAAAGGTATAGGAGGTACTTCTCATCATTCTACCAAATCATTTGCTACCATCCCCCATCCTCCATCATATCACCTCAAAACAACCGTCCATATTCCTCCTTCATGTGCTCCATCCATTTTGGGTCCTTATATCCCTCCATCCACCGCAACATCCATTTTGGGCCCTTATATCCCAAAATCACCCCCTCCATCTTATCCTATTCATCCTTTCATTCATCCACCACCTATCCCTCATACACAACATAAAAAATTTAACTTCATAACTCCTAATTAGGATCAACAATGACACCCCTTCATGCAGGCTATCTCACATCCTCCATCCACACTTCCTTATCAAACACCTACTTCTATCACTCCATCCATGTCCTCTCCACATCATCCATCTCCCCATACCCATCCCATTGCTACTAAAAGGACTTTCGATGGAAAAGAAAAAATTTATAAATCCAAACATCCACATGAATCTACAGCTCCTCATGTCCCCTCCAAAAGACATGTTGACACAAAGAAAAATCGAATCCAAACAGCCACAAAGACCCACAAAAGCAAAACTCAACACCATCTTGATCCAAAAGAAAAAATATCCAATGCCTTCAAATGAAAAATATGTTACGGCATCTAAATTTGCTAATCCCAAAACTAATCATTCACATCCTCCATCTCCTAAATTTTTTTTGGGTCCTTATGTCCCATTCACTATCCCAATGCCTCCAGTATCGCCACATTCTCCATCCATCAACCCTCCTCTCATTTCACATCCACCGCATGTTCCAATTTTGGTCTTGAACACCTTCCCCTATCACACATCCACTCCATCATTCCATCCATACACTTTCCAACACCCCCTCCACTATCCCCCTATCTCCCCCATCCAATCCCTTTGATTCATCCTCTTGCATAATCCATCCATCCTAATAAGGTTGCACCATCATCCAATGGTCACTTTACACATGGGCTCTTATTAACTCCTAGGTAACTTGATGCTTGAGTCCTTCATCCATCCGCTTTATCATATGTCTTCTAAATCCATATCCTCCTCCATCTCCATCCGTATTTCTGTCTGAAAAGTCCTGACAGTTAGAAAAATAAAAAAAATTAAAATCAAAAAAAGAGAAAAAGAAAAAAACAAAGAAAAAAGAAAATAGTAAAAAGAAAATCATTCATCCAATGGTGAAACTTGGAAAACAAGCACCTTGGATAATTACCATGATGAAAACCTGGTGAACATGCATCATGCGTAAATCCCCCATCCAGTCTACTTCCATGATTGGGGGCAACATCCACTTACACATTCCTTTCCTCCATCTCATACATCTTCCTATCTTCCACATCCTCTCCATCTTATCCCATTTATCCCAGTCCCTCCATCTTCCTTGAGATCTTGATAAAGATAGAGGCAACCCTCTATACATGCTTTGGACACCTCTTAGCATGCATTCCCCTCATCCATACATTATCATATTCCTTATCCTCCCCATCTACTACATCTTTCTACCTTCATCATCCATCCATCATTTCAACACCCATATCCCTTCCTCACCCATATATCTTATCTATGTCCATCTAAATCCCTTATCCACCCATCCTGCTATCCCTCTTGCCGCATCACACATGAAACATCTACAGTGGGGGAATCTCCTTATTTATGATAGAATCCTTGGATACATAGTATTTCATCCATCCATCCAATAATCCATTCCACCCTTCCAAATCCTTATCCCTCTATACACCTATCCTAGTATCTTTTTATGTCCCCATCTTTATCCATCCATCTGAGAGATCCCTTCCATATCCCCATCTTCCTATCTATCCATCCACTAGTCTTGCTCTATCCTTCTTATCCAACCTTCTTTATATCTCCCCATCTTTATCCATCCATCTAAGAAATCCCATCCATCTCCCTATCCTTGTCTTCCTATCCATCTTTCCAACTCCTTATCCTTTTGTCCATCCATCCTAACATCTTTCTCAATTTCCCTCTATCTTCCCTTCCATCTCATAATCCCTTGTCATTGGTATCTAGCTATAGGCTACCCCATGCAATCCAATGCCCTACTATCTCTCTCTCATCTTTTTCATCTATTTCTCACATCTATCTAATATTTTATCTATCCATCATTTCCTCCTCCATGTTCATCTTTTGATAACTATCCCATCCCTGAGCTTCACATAATACACATATTACACATATCAACCATCCCATCTACATGGCCTATCCTGGCTCATCATATCAGCTCCATCCTTTTATCCATTTATCATGGTCATCTCATCATCCATTATCCATTGTCTATCGTTGGTCTTGTGTCGAACTACATTTCCCCTACACTTTCACATAGGCAAGGTCAATCATTTGATCCACCCTTGAGGCTCTGTCTTTTGTCTGTCTTGTCATCCTCCATCATTTATCTTTGGCCTTGTATCTAACTATGTTGCCCCTATACTTTCACGTAGGCAAGGCTAGATCATTTCATCTTCGCCTAGGGTATTTCTTTGGTCTGCATCTTTCACCATGCTCTCTATTATCCTCTTTCCTCTTTTATCTATGGTCTTTTATCAAACTATGAGGGATTTGTGCTTTCACGTAGGCAAGCCTAATCTTTGATCAGCCCCTGAGCCCCTAAGTCGTTAGGGTGTTTTGGTCTTGTGTCAGTCTCACATCGTCTATCATATCATCAAGTATGCTCTTATCTTGCTGGTCCTTCACAAACAAGGTCCACTTGTATCATCAAATCCAATCGGTTTTGAATATCCTGCATTATATCGATCTTTTAGTTTAGTATCCATCATTGGTCTCAATAGGATGCTTCCTTTCTAATAGACCTCATCAACCCTATCCATCCTCTTGATCCTATAGCAAAGGATGTTTGAAATTGATTATGATCTTTTGATGCTTTTGGCTTTTATTTATCATTTGAGCTCCCTATCATCACTTGTCATAGTCACCTTGATCCATCATATCATGGTATTCTTTGACTAGTAAACATAGGGGCGTATCTTGATATTTTCTTTTTTGTTGTCTTCTTGGTTGTCCCATGTAGTACCCACGAAGACTCCTACAGTCTTGTGTTACGCTGGGGAATCTTTTTGTGCTTGTGGTTATTCCAATACCTAGCCTGACGAAGGTCTTTGTGACTTTGGGTTTTTGGAATAACCTTCTTATCTGTTGTGTTTGTTTTATGCATTGGACACTAATCCACCTTGGTTCTTCATACCCTGGCACTTGGTGTCTTATGCTATAGCAAAAATCAAGTCTCTAAAGATTGAAAATTGCATTAGGATTGCATTTCATTTTCCATTCCATTGTCATGCATGTATCCCCCATCCTCAGCCATTCAATCTCACACAAATCATCTAATGACATCCTTGGTCTTGTTCCCAACCTTGCTACAAGCATTGCTCCAATCATCACCATTGTCATCAACATTGAGATGTGTCCTTCCCTATCCTTTGGTGTTGTTTCAGGATGTATCCTTCCCACATAAACAACCCTTTCATCGAGATGTATACTTCCCTATCCTCGTGTTGTTTTGGGAGGTATCCTTCCCTCATGAACAAAACTTTCATCATCATCATCGGGATGTATCCTTCCCTCTCCTCGTGTTGTTTTGGGATGTATCCTTCTGTCATCAACAACACTCCATCCATCATCAACCCATTTTGGATTGTAGCTTGACTATAGAAACATCACCTTTTTCCTTACATCCATTTGTGCTTGCCCATCTCCCATTGCTTATCATCCTTCTCTCATCCATCATTTTACATCATCTTCCCTATCTACCCTTTGATTATCTCATCCATTTTGAGAGCACATCCGTGTTCTCTTAAACTTGCATTTCCTCTCGAGGGGGCATTCTCAATCCCTAATATTCATATTCACCCCATCATCTTTCTTCCCAATCACTCCTTTGATGACTAGGGCATCTTTTCCAATCTAACAATCTTCTTTCAAGTTCTATTTTTTAATATTCTTTTAAATGATGCTACTTTGTAACACCATCTCAAAGAGGGGAAAAATGTAGACACCTAAATTTGGACACTTCATTTTTCCAAATTTACCCCTTTTTCATCTAAATATCCCCTTATCTGCTTTAATTAAGTAATATCACTATTATTTAATTAATATCTCTAAATTTCTTCTAATCCCTAAGGTATCTAGTTAAATAATTAAATACCTTACCCCTTTAATTCCCCTCTCATGAAATGAATTAAATAAATATGACATTTATTTAATTTCTTCACATGTCACATCACTTTCACTTAATCTTAATCAACCTCTTAATCTCTTCATTAGGGATGTGCACATGCCTAATCCTTGATTAGGATGTGTCACATCCTCCAACTTTTTCAAGTTGGCTTCTAATCCTTATTAACCACTAATTATCTTCTAATTAATAATTAGTTAAGCCTAATCAGTACCTTGGTCAACTCTCCCCATCCCCCAAGGAATTTTTAATTCCTTTTTATTCATCTAGGGCTCCTCTCTTCCCCATATGAATTTTTAATTCACTTTTATTCCTCCAAGGAATCTTCTCTTCCTCATGAAAATTCTAGAACCTTTGACTTGTCACTTCACAAGTTCCAAAGACTTCTAGAAAATTTGATTTGTCACATCACTCACATGTGGAAAATTTCCACCTTTTTGGTAACCTTGTCTTATCCACTAGATTCTTCCAATCATTGCGAATTTTAAATTCACTTTTATTCCTCCAAGGATTCTCCTCTTTTCTATGTGATCATTTAGAGGTCACATCATCCCTTTTCCAAGGTACTTGTCCTTCCTCCACACCATGTACCTTCCTTCCACCTCACTTCCACATCATCACATCCTAGGCCATCTCACATTCCACATGTCAAGATGAGAGGGCTCGTGAGTCCTCAACTCACCATATCCCTCCATCTTGGTCTTGTTGGTTTAATATAAACCATTGAATTCTCTTCTATAAATACCCCCTCTTTTCTCTCATTGAGGGACCTCATCTGTTTGATACCAAACTCTTGCCATTTTTTTATTTTAACACTTAATCATTTGCACCCTTATTCTATCAATTTGATTACTCAACTTGCAAGAATTTTATCTCATCATCTAATCAAGTCATTTAGCTATTAGCCTTTGCATTTTTATCATGTTGTTCATCTTGCATCTAGCCATATCCATAGCCATCCAAGGAGCACACAAGCTTTCAAACATCAAGGGCCAACCAAGGGATTCAACAACACAAAGGTATAATCATTTGCATTCTTTATTTTATCTTATTTCTTTGTGTTATCATTCCTAAGGAGAATCTTGAGCTGTACCTTTTGTGTTCTTCCATTATTGTGTAATAGTTGGTTTACATATTTAAAATAGGATAGACATTAATGGATCACACTTATGTGTCTTGAATGTCTACTTTAGTGTGATTTTGTAATGGGGGAAAACTCTCACTAAAATTGGGGCAAAATGTAGTATAGAAAAAAGTAATCCTTTTTCACACTTAATTTGGGAATAATTGATGTAAAATTAGCTTAATGATGCCTTAATTTGGTGTTGTAATGCATTGTAAAGATTCACATTCAATCTAAGGTCCCCTTTAACAAAATGTACTTAAATTGTACCTTATTTAGGGTGTTTTAAAGTGTTGTATTACACTTTCACACTTATCTAGGGTTTCATTAATTAATTATGCTTAATTAGTGCTTAATTGGCCCTTTAATTCAAATTCAAGCCCTCTAAATTACATTTTCCAAAGGAACTATCCTGACACCCAATAATGATATTACATGAAATTTGATTTGTCAAAATTAAGTTCCTAGAAACCCGTGCTAGGACCAATTCACCTTTAGTTGCAAATGGGTCCTCTTCACATAGGACACCCCTTTCTTGGAATTCTTGACATGGGTTCTTGATGTTAATTCATCCCACTAAAGCATGGTCCTAGAAAGTTGTGCTAGGACCCATTCTCCTTTAGTGGCAAATAGGTCCTCCTAGTGCATATAAAATCCCTTTTTGGACTTAATTGTGGTGGGATTCTAATGTTTTTTAATCATATATTTGATGTCAACTTGAATTATTTGAATTTTGGGGTTAATCTCCAGATTTAGTATAAATATGGGATTAGTTCACATTATTTCTCATAGAAAAATTATGTGACTTCATGAGATCAAGAGCAAGAGAACTATAGAGTTTACCAAAGAATTTCAAAGGCATTTAAAGGTAGATGAGCAAAGTTTATTGCAGCAATTCAAAGTCATTCCATCATGTCAAAAGAATAATGCATCAAGCATATTGTTGAACTAATATTTTTGATGTAGAATTGAAGATCATTTACAAGCACTGATTTATATCTAATTTGAGATCAATATCTACATTCTTCATGGCCACTTCATGTTAGTTTGCATATTTACATTCCAAGACAACTTCCAAGGAATCGACCTTGCATTGTTTCATGTTCATGCTTCAATTTCATTATTTCATCATTTGGTTTAATTAAATTAAAGGGGTTTGACTTAGGTAGACCTCCAAATTCACTAACAATAAATAATTTTTGTCCCCTTCAATGTGTGTTTATATATTTATAGGTTGATGATCAAGTGGAGAACAAGTTTGGATCAAAATTTTCAAAGTTTTCAGAGTTGCAAAGTTGACATTCATATCGCAAAAACATGGAAATAAGGTTATAGAATTAGTTTTAGGTCTTTGGGAGCCGATCACCAAGGATTTAAGAGTGCAAACATCAAGGAATAGAACCCAAATCTCATTTTTAGAAACCCTAACAGGGATCCATTTTCCACTAAAGGGGAATGAGTCCATTGTGACCCAGAAATAACCTTCTTGCAAGAAGGTAAACATTGTTTGAAGCTCTAAAAAAATCCCTCATAGTTGCTATAATAGTTAAGATTGATTTATGATTATTATTTGCATCATATCTTGCACATAATTGCATGTTTAGTGGTGAAAAGTTCTAACTCAATATTTTGATCAATTCAGCTTGGTGAACCACACACTTTTCCCCATTAAATAGACAAAGAGAAGAATGATGTGATAGATAGAATATTATTTATGACACATAAACACTCTTGTATCTAATAACCTATGAGGGTGAAAAGGGTCATCCAAGAGCACATAAAAAATGCATGAGGGAACATAAACACACACACAATCTAATCTACAAATAATGAAAAGGCACCCCATAGTCCTCATCAACTGAGAGTTCATCATTATCCCAGTCTAGATCACTATATGACAAGGGAGGAAGAGCCTGCAAGGGTGGAATATCAAGGGGGAACCCTTCAACCCTCCCACAACAAGAGCCAAGGAATAAGGCCCCTCAAGGTCTTCTCCACTCAATTCCTATGGGGTGAAAGTCAACAACTTCACAAGGATCACTGATAGGGTTGGGACCTCATCCATAGAGTTAAAAATTCCCTTCACAAGGCTGCCATGTATCAAGTCAATGGGTAAGGGAGGCGGCACCAAAGATCCACTGCTAGGCTCACCAAAAAACTCGAGACTAGTGATGAACTACGAGGATGTTGGGGCTTCCTCCATCACTAGGATGACACAAGCTAACACAAAACTAACCTCTAAAGAATGAAAACCCTTCTTCCAACCCCCATTACTAGTAGGGTCATCTTCCATTTTTTGCTTCATTCAAGGATTCAAGATCTCCATAGATGAAGAGGTGGGCATGGAGGAAGAGGAGAAAACCATGATGGATAGCACAACGATATTCATCATGTCAATGAGTTTAGAAAATGGCTAGATATCTAGAAGGGACATCTAAAGGGGTGGCTCAATTGAAGGAGAAATTAATACCTACACCCTCTTTGGGTGAGGGTCATTCGTGCTCACAATGGGAGCCAAAGATATGACTGAAGCTGAAGGAATTGAAGCAAAGATGAGGGAAGAAGAAGACATAGAAAAAGGTGTTGAAGTAGGAGTTGTTGACTCCTCTTCCATATTCTGCAAGGCTACCTACTCAGTGGCCATAACCTTCCTCTGATGCTTGTGCTCATGTGTAAGGCAGTTTTTATGACTCCAATAGTTGGAGGCTATAACCTGAGAATAGATGAAAGACTCCTATTTGACCATTGAAGTATCCATGATATCCATTTCTGGCAGAGGGAGAAACTCCTAGACAAGAATAGGAGGGAGAGATTAAGAGGATGATGGAACAACAACGAGGGGAGTAGGCTCCAATGCCATCGGTGGAAGGCCTCTTTCTATTCACTACCATAAAGGTAGGAGCAGTAGGGGGCTATAGAGGATAATAAATAAAGGACACAGAGCCATGAGGACCCTTCCCCTTACCACAAAAAATTGGCTAAGGCACCATAGGTAAGATAAATGTTTGAATGTTGGGAATTTGGGCTTTCACCAAGCAGGCACCATCAAACTCATATAGGATTAGAAGTTGATGGCACCACAGTAGGGTGAGAGGAAGCGATAGGTGCAACAATGAAAGAAGAAGAAGAAGGGCCCTATGCATGCTTCTCTTCTTCCCCTTTTTAAGCCAAGGTGGCCTCATGTTCCACCTTCATGCAAGCCTTATATGAAATGGTGTAGGGAGGAGGGTATCTCATCTTAGGTATTATTCTCTCACTCTTGTAATTTACATAGTTTCTATACAAGAGGTTCATTCTAGGAGGAAGCAGACCAACAGGGGCAAGACAAAAGTGACCTAGTTAGTAGCCCCCACACGCAATTGATGGTCTGTAACTAGTGTCATGGAATGCATGCCTTGAACCATTATGGGAAAAAATTAGGAACTTATGAACTATGATATTGCTATTAGAATTCAACCATATAGTTTTTGAGTCAAACTCATGGACCCATGTTTCATGAGTAGTGGTTCACAAGAACCCCTCTCTCATGATAATGAATGGCCCACTTAGCACTCATTGCATCTATGTGATACTCATCGAGGTGAAGCACTAGGCCATCCCGGGAGGTCACCCATCCCAGTACTGCTCCAGCTCAAGCATGCTTAACCATAGAGTTTTCCTCAAGGTTAAGCCCACTTAGCTTGCAACCCCATTTGCAAAACCATCAACAAGTGTTGTGTCTTATGAATCATTCATTATAGAGTCCCTTTAGCTCATCAATTGATAAGTAGGAGGTATTTTCCACAGCATGTCAAATTATGATATTGCTATCATGATTCAACCCTGTAGTTTTTGAGTCAAACTCATTGACCCATGTTTCATGATTAGTGGTTCACAAGAACCCATCTATCATAGGTTCCGTAGATAGGATGGGTAGATGTAAGAAGGAGGCCATTTATGCATACACTAAACAAAACTTTCACAGATGCCCTCAAGGTTTTTTCAATTACATGGTGACCCACTCAAGGTTTCATTCTACAATGATTAGGGAACCTTCTAGCTATGCCACTAGTGGTCATAGGCTAGGTTGGAAGTCTCTGTGCCTCACAACACTCACACCCACAATACTCCTAGGATACGAGGAAAGGGTCTTTCAGCAATACCAAACAAAATCAAAATGGTTCACGAACTAGGTTCACCAAAATGTAGAGGAGGGGGAAGAACCATACCAAGGATCCAGGTCACAGAGAGTTTAGAGTAGAAGGCTTCCCTAATATACTTCAAGTTGGACAAGTATTTGATGTCATAGATAGATAATGAAGATCACTCTTAGTGCTTCTGTCACTCTACTAACACGAGAACTAGGTTCAGACTAAGTGATCAAATTTTGGGGACCTAAACTATTCCTCAAACAACTCTCTTCTAGAGGATAATAGTGCAGCAAAGAGATGACAGTGTTACATGCTAGCATCTCACAGCTACGTTGGCATCCATATGGATAGAAAGTGTAAAAGGACAGTGAAGGGTACTAAAATATACTGATAGCTTAGTTGAAGATATTTTAAATGATAACCAAGACACTAAATGATAGAATAACTAAAATAATGAGAGGAATACTATGACAAGATAATGACAAGAAAAGAGAAAGTTGAACTCATGAAGAGTCTGATTTGCTAGCAATTTCCACATGAGTGAGTACCTACACACAATAAAGAAGGGAAAAATGTTGGGGCTATTTCAGGGCTTTCCGCAGTAAAACCCCTATTTTGATAGTTCCACCTCCATGGAAAACTAGATAGATAGAGAGAGTAACAGAGAACTCAAATCCAACAATGAAATGTAGTAACAGAGAAAGTATACATTTTCCCTTACTTGGTTTAGCAATAACTATCATTATGGTAACTTAATGGTGTTGTAATGTGTTGTACACACTCACATCATTCTAGGGCCCTTATTTATTTAAAATATATCTTAATTGATCCTTTGCAAAAGTGTTGTAAAGTGTTGTAACATACTTTCACACTTTTCTAAGATTTATTCAATTAATTAAGCCTTATGGGCCCCTTTTAATGAAATGTACTTAATGTGTACCCTATTTATGGTGTTGTAAAGTTTTGTAACACACTTGCACATTTCTCTAGGGTATCCTTAATTAATTCTGGTTAATTGGATATAATTAACACTATTAATTTAAATTTAAGCCTTATTTGTTACACCTCTCGAAGATCTATCCGAACACCCACAATTCAAATTACATAAAATTTAATTGGGAAAGTTCAAGGTCCTAGAAATTTGTGCTAGGACCCATTTTCCATAGGTTGAAAATGGGTCCTCCCTCTATAGGACCCCCTTTTATTAGTTGATTCTAAATTGGGTTTTAGTGATCTTTCATTCCCTAAAGAAATGGTCTTGGAAAATAGTGCCAAGACCCACTCACCCTAGGTGGCGAATGGCTCTTACCATAATGAGGACCTCCTTTTCTAATTTCATTGTGGCAAGAATTTAATAATATTCATTCCTATATCTAGTGCCAACTTGAATTGTTTGAATTTTGGGGTTAATCTCCTAATTTAGTATAAATAAGGGGTAAATTCAAATAATCTTACCTAGCAAGTTTATGAAACATTCTAGAAATTCTAAGTCTCCAAACATTCAAGTTTACAAGCATTAAAGAATTACAAGAGAATTTACAAGGAATTTCAAGGAAGATTATCAAGTGTTTATTGTAGGAATTCAAGATCATATCATCATGTCTATGGTTAATGCATTCATGCATGTTGTTTAGCTAAGAAATTGTATGTAGTATTGAATATCTACTTGCAATGATTATTCACATCTTATTCAAAGATCAATATCTACATTCTTCATGGCCACTACATGTTAGATTGTAGATTTGCATTACAAGACAACATCTAAGGTATCTAAATTACATTGTTTCATGTTTCATGCTTCAGTTACATTATTTCATCATTTGGTTTCATTACCTACAAGGGGTTTGACTTAGGAAAACCCCTACTCTCTAAAAATCAACAAGTTTTTCTCCTTTGAATGTGTATTTGAAGATATATAATTTTAGGATCAAGTGGAGAACAAGTTTGAAGCAAAATTACAAAAGTTGTTAAGATGCAAAGTTGAGCTTTAAGGTGCAAAATTAAAGAATTGAAGCTAGAGAATTAAGTACAATTTTTTGTGAGCTGACAACTGAGAATCTAAGAGTACAGACATTAAGGAAAATAACCTAGATCTCAATTTCAAAAACCCTAATAGGGACCCATTGGCTACTAAAGGCGAATGATTCCTTTGTGCTCTACAAATAGGCTTCTTACAATAAGGTACACAGCTCTTTGAGCTCTAAAAACTTCCCTCATATTTTCTATGATAGTTATGCATAATTTATTATTATTATTTGCATCTTTTGACCCTCATAATTGCATGAATTGTAGTGTTTAGTGTGGAAAAACAAAGTGGCTCATAATCTTGTTGATTAATTTTGATGAACCCTATTTTCAACATAATCATTAATGGTGAACTCTGCTCATTGAATATTGCAATATTCTAATTTTTAAATTTTTCATTGCATCCTAGGGTTAGATCTTTCATTCAAGCATCTCATTTGCATTGAATCAAGATCTCATTTAGGGTTTCTTGCATTGCATTTACAATTGCATCCCATTTATGGTTTAAATTTGCATTGTTTTACATCTTTCTAAATATGAAAAATACAAAACCAAATAAGACATTGTGTGTATCTCACTTAATTTAGATTTTATTGCATTTGAACCTAGGTCCTTGCATTCATCTTTTCACTATATTTTCACATTGCATTTCTAGAAAATCTGAAACTGAATCTCACTATCTCAAACATGGAACTAAAAGAAATTACTGGAAGCTTGCAAACATTTGAAAAATAGTTTAAAAAATACCTTACTAGGTCCCATTCGCCCTTATGAGTGAATGAGTCCCTGATCATGTCAAACCTACATCTTTCGGCATCTGAAAAAGCATTAAAAATCACTCTAAAATCCACTAAAACATCTCAAAAAAACTTAACTAGGACCCATTCACCCTTACTGGTGACTGATCCCCTATTAGCTATAGATTTTCATTTTCTGGAGGTTAAAATCTTTATTTTAGGCTTTTGTTTGGTGTTGTTACTTTCCTCTTTCAGTTATCTAATTTGTTTCTTAATCAAATTGATTGCATTTAGCTTACATTGCTTCATTTCAATACATTGTTAAAATTGCATTCAAAACATTTCATTTCTAGATAACGTTTTCTAATTAGCAAATTACAATGTTTAGATCTGAGATTCTAAAAATGGATAACTATTTAAGCAATGTGTGGAAGTCCTTATTCTCTTTGGTCAATGCTTCAAGTTGTGTTTTTCATAATGACCCTCATGAAATTGAACTTGCTCATGCTCACACAACTCCTAATGCATGTCCTCGTCATGATGTATACATCATTGGAGAAGATTATGATAGAATGAAAAATTTCATAAATGATTACCTTAACAACCTTGAGAATAATGTATCCTTTTATCCATCCATAAAGCAACCAACACAACTTGAAATTTTTAGTCTTTGACATCCTGAGATTGAGTCAAAGTTAAGCCTAACTTCCCTACCATAGGTGATCCTACTTCCTCTAAACAAGATAACATTCAACCATCTTACGTTAACAAACTAACCGATAGATCAATTAATCTTGAGGAGACATACAAGAAAGGATTCACGATCTTAAGCAAACAAAGATGGCATACAACAAGTGAACATGAAATTCATCAACTCCTAGAACAAATACTAACTGAAGATGCAAAAGGATTAGGATATCAAGATCCTCTTCCTGGAATAAGTGTCCTCCTTTGTAAAGGATAACCAATCCCTCGTAACAATCAAAATATTTTCTTAGATACTCCTCCCGACATAAGTCTTCTCCTTCCTAAAGAACAACCAATGCCTCCTAGTGATGAAGACAAAAAAGACAAGGTCATTTTGGGTCCTCCTACCCTATATCCACCAAGGGAAATTGGTTATTATAGCAAGTATAAAATTCCTTACAAGTTAAAGAAACCAAATTCCCTTGTCGACAGCTTGAAAGTGAAATAAAATTACAACTGCTTGTAAACCAAGAACTTATAACATTACCACCCATGAAATAAAATATAAGATTATATCCTAAAGGTGTAAATTTTCCACATTTATGATACCAAAAAACTCTTGTACATAGTACTGATGAGTGTCATGCATTCAAGTTAATCTTGACAAAATTTCACTTCAATTGCAACAATTGTTATCGAGTGATTGGATAGTTGGACCTTCCACTCCTTGTCATGTAATAGTTGTAGGATCTCAAATATTCTCACTATTACATGTTTAATATTTATTGCAAATCATTTCAAAATGCAAGGAGCTCTTTCCAACCACCTATCTTGATTCATTCTTGTCTTGCACTAAGTGGGGGAAAGATAGTCCTTTCCTAGTAATGCATTTGTTCATTGTCTATTTAGCTAGTTGTTTGCCTTCCATTTAAACTGATCATGATTGGGATATGGATGACCTGCTTTATTTTGAGTCACATGTGCCTTACTAGTCTTTTTCCTTTTCATATTTTTTTTTCATTTGTGTTATGCGATTCTCCTATGTTGTTGTGTTTGATGTACCTCTCTCTTATTTGTGCATTCCTCTATGTGTATGCTTCATTCTTCTATATTTCATAATCATTTTTTAGTTGTCTTTTGTTTTCCTTTTGGGGATGATGCAAGGCATTGAGACATTTATGTCTCTTCCATGTTGACCACAAATATTTACTTTATCATTTTCGTTTGTCTTGTGTTTTCCTTTTGGGGATGATGCAAGGAGTTGAGACATTGAGGTCTCTTCCATGTTGACCCCAAAGGCTTTTTCTTTGTTTTGTGAGTATTTGGAGAATGATGATAGTTCCACGCTCCATGAAAACATTGTAGCAAAGACATACTGACCCAAAATCTATAGATCCCTTATGTATTTGTGGGGGCAACCCTTCCTTTCTATTTCATGACTTGGCATAGGTTTTCCAAGGAAAGCTCTCAGGTATTAGGAAAAACATTTGACCACTTTAAAGAAATTTCTCACAGTAATGGTGTAGCAACTACTTTAAAGTGGGAGCATACATCGATGACATCTTTTGAAAAACTTTCATGGTGTGATTTTTCTTCTTTCTTGTGATGTGTCCTCTTCTTGGTGGTGTCATTGGGTTTGATTCTGTCCAAGAGTGTACGATCTACCATCATGGCATGATGAAAATGAGGCATCCCATGAGTGACGATCTAACACCTTGACTTGTCCTCTCTTGGAGACATTAGGCACAATTCTCCCTAAGAGGAATACCTTCACATGAACAAAGCAAAATCCCCTTTAAAAAAATTTTACATTACAAAAAGAACTTACAAAAATCATTACATTATCATTCCATATTGAAGTTGTCAGGAGGATAACTTCGGTATGGGGGTATGTGCAGAGCATGATGGGCCAAAAAGTTGCAATATGTAAGTGATATGATGGACCATGTGGCTGACAATATTTTTTTACCCAAAATTGATGAAATGAAAAGGATTTTTTAAGAATATTCTCATCCTTCCACCAATATAAATTATACTTTACTTTTAATTAAATAAATAATTATTATTCATTTTCTATTTCAATTATGACTAAAGTCTTGATTGATAGGCTGATTGAAAAAAATCTATAGCTTTCAAACGCTATCACATTTTTTGAACCAAAAACATGCATCACATTCTATGCTTCAAATACTATAGGACTAAAGAAAATGAATTTAATGAAGTTTTGACCAACTTAAGATGGTTAGACATACGAGTTTTTATATTTTATAAAAGTTGTAATAAAATAATCATAATTAATTATTTACTTGGAAAAAATTACAGAAAAATATGCATCACATCAGGACATGAGTCCTCTACTTAAATCTAAAATATTATAAAAAAATATTATCATTCTATTGTGGTTAGGGTGGTCAAACAGACACCTATTTCTTATTTTTTCCTGTAAATTTAAGTAATACTACTGCATTGAAATTTAAAATTTTCACCAAATAGTTTTTTTTTTAAATAAACCTAGTATTTTAGAAACTACATTCAATTTTCTACAGATTCTATTGTTACATATTTTTGAATTAATATAGATAACTTATTCAATTTTTTACGTCATGTTTCCTAACTCTGATTTTCTGAAATTTCATCGCCACTTAAGGGCCTATTTTTTGCATGATGATCCTACACATACCCATGGTATGAGAGGCTAATATGATTCTCTCATTTTCCACTTCATTGGGATAACTAACCTAGTGGAAAAACTAAGGTTCCATTGCCCTAGAGTGAGTAGCGTGTCTTATGCACAAACAACCTCATTCCAGATCGTGTTGGGACAGTTGTGTTTGATCCTTTTTTTTTCTTTATCTTTGTTGGCCTTTGACAATGTATGGTTATGTATCTTTTTTATTGTTGCATATTTAACTAACTTGAATGTCTACATTACTGTGAGTTTGACATGGTGTCATCCTCTCACTAAAGCAACGGCAAAATGTAGTAACGAAAAAAGTATACTTTTTTCTTTCCTTGATTCAACAATAATTATCATTAGGGTAACTTAATGGTGTCTTGGAATAGTGTTGTAATGTGTTGTAAAAATTCCCATCATTCTAGGTCCCTTATTTATTTAAAATATATCTTAATTATTCCTTTGCAAAAGTGTTGTAAAGTGTTGTAACATACTTTCACACTTTTCTAAGGCTTATTCAATTAATTAAGTCTAATGCGCCCCTTTTAATGAAATGTACTTAACATGAACCCTATTTATGGTGTTGTAAAGTTTTGTAACACACTTGCACATTTATCTAGGGTATCCTTAATTAATTGTGGTTAATTTGAGTTAATAACCCTTTTAATTTAAATTTAAGCCTTATTTGTGACACCTCTCAAAGATCTATCCTGACACCCATAATTCAGATTACATAACATATAATTGGAAAAGTTCAAGGTCCTAGAAATTGGTGCTAGGACCCATTCACCATAGGTGGAAAATGGGTCCTCCCTCTATAGGACCCCCCTTTATCCGTTGATTCTACAAGATTTTTTAGTGATCTTTCATTCCCTAAAGGAATGGTCCTGGAAAATAGTGCTAGGACCCACTCGCCCTAGGTGGTGAGTGGGTCCTCCCATAATGAGGACCTCCTTTATGAATTTCATTATGGTGGGAATTTAATAATTTTTATTTCCAGATCTAGTGTGAGCTTGAATTGTTCAGTTAAACTCATAATTTAGTATAAAAAAGGGGTTAATTCACATAGTCTCACCTAGCAAGTCTATGAAGCATTCTAGAAATTCATTCTAAGTCTCCAAGAATTCAAGTTTACAAGCATTAAATCATTACAAGAGAATTTACAAGGCATTTCGAGGAAGATTATCAAGTGTTTATTGCAGCAATTCAAGATCATATCATCATGTCTGGGGTTTAATGCATTCATACATGTTGTTGAGCTAAGAAAGTGTATGCAGTATTGAATATCTACTTGCAAGAATTTTTCACATCTTATTCAAAGATCAAGATATACATTCTTCATGGCCATTGTATGTTAGATTGTAGATTTCCATTACAAGACAACATCCAAGGTATCTACATCACATTATGTTGTGCATATTTTGGACACACGCCCCATCGTTGGCGGGGACCCTCTTTTTTCGCTCCCGACGAGCTTCTTTGCTCCCGTCTCATTTTGTGTGCCCCTCATTTTGCTGTCCTAGTTAGTCAACATGCCCTTCAAAGTCTCATTTTTGGCTGACCATATTTTTCCCCTAAAATAAAAAATGGCTAAGTCTTGGGTTTTTCGGGCTTCGCCCCCCCGCTCGCTCGCTTAACTTCTTCCTTCATTCTTTGACTTTGGGGATAGATTTCCTATGGATTTTGGATTTTTTTGTGGTGCCTAAGTGAACTCACAAGGTCTCATTAAGTTTCAGGAAGTTTTGAAAATTCCAAAACTATGTTTCTGCAGCAGCATTCTTGCAACATTATTCCTACAGCGGCATTCCGGCCTCATGTTTCCAAAACATACAAGCGCACCTCCAAATCAAAAATGGACTTCGACCCAGATGCTAAAATTGGGTCTTATCCTCCCTAGAACTTTCAAATTCCAAAATTGCAGCTGTGAAGTACCATCCAGAGTTCCATGCTCTGTCGGCCGTTTTCAGAAAACATTTCCAAAATAGTATTCTGGGCTCATGTTTCCAGAACATACCAGCGCACCTCCAAATCAGAAACGGACTTTGACCTAGATGCTAAAATGGGGCCTTATCCTCCTTTAACCTTTCAAATTCCAAAATTGTAGACGGGAAATACCATGCGAAGTTCCATGCTCTGTCGGTCGTTTTCAAACAACATTTCGGGCTCATGTTTCCGGAATGTACCAGCGCACCTCCAAATCAGAAATGAACTTCGACCCAGATGCTAGAATAGGGTCTTATGCTCCCTTGACCTTTCAAATTCCAAATTTTCAGTCGGGAAGTACCATCCGAAGTTTCATGCTTCGTCGGCCGTTTCAAATAGCATTCCAGCCTCATGTTTCTGATTTCATGAAGCCTACCATGGGTCAGTCGACAAACTCATTTGATCCAATGAAGAGTGTTGCAAGTCCATTAGGAAGAAGGCAACTTTTAGGCAGTTTCAGATATAGTAAAAGGGAAATCAACTAGAAGACAAAACTGCTATAGTGGCTAGCCACTACAAGACAGAATAGGGAAAAGACAACAAATGTATTTTAAATTGCTGAATATTGTGGGGTAGGTGAAGCTCTAATGTAATTGAATCTGAGCAACACAATGTAAATCAATCCTGGCCATTCATTTGGGCTTTGGAAAACTATAAATAGGGGTCTTCCCCTTATTTGTAAGTGGTTAGAGAGCTGTTGTAAAAAAACATTCTATAGTAATAGAAAGTAGCATTGCATGATCTATGGGTGTTACCTTTTGAGTTTGCTCATTATGTGTGCATGGTTCTACCTTCCAAGTTAGTTTTAGTTGTAATTTCTTGAATGGAAGTGGTAATGGTGATTGTTGTTATAGTATTTGATGAGCTTTCAGCCCATACTTTTGGCACTTGTTGATGACAAGCTGCTGTGCAAAGTTAGCCTAGGTTTTTTTATTTGATTGTTGCAACTTAGTTCATTTGCATGTTCATGATGTGTGTATGCAAACTGGAAATCTGTAGTCCTTAGAAGATTGCACTGGTTTTGTGTAACTGTAGGATTCTCTTGGCCAAGCAAAACCCAGTTTAGAGAGTTTGTCTATTGTAGTAGCCTCCATGATCACTGTTCATTCATAGTTTCAGATCCAGGAACCTTTTCTCTTCTCGGCCCTTTTTCCTTTTTTTAATAATTAACCTTAGGCAAGGTTCATTGCACATTGTAAAGCTAAATCTAATGTTGAAATGGAGTTCCAGACTGCTATTTGAACCTGTAGCAAACACTCAACAACTTTCCCATCTTAAGAACTCCATTTGCAAATCCAACTTCCCCGCTTTGTAACACATCCTTAAGTCCACCTTGTGATTCCAAAAAATCACATAAACAACTAAAATATTCCAAGCATCATCAAGACCTGACATCCGAGAGACCTTGGGATAGTGTTCTGCAATTTGATTATGGAAGATTGTCTTTCAAGAGAGGTGATGCACCTACGCATTACCTGTGTTGTGAAGTGAATAAAAACACCATCAACAGAACTGGCGCTAGAAGGAGGGCTTGACATGTTGAGGCTACAAAGCTGAATGTTGGATGTTGATAAGAGCACTTTCAAAGAAAAAATCTAAGATAGAGAGATCTCTTTTAATGCTGAAACATAAAATTAAAAAATTTTGAAGGCAAAAGAAGCTGAGTTGAAATGGAGCAGCACGTGCAAATCAGCATCACTCAGCTACATGTGGATTTAAATAGGAGATTGAGAAGGCCGTTGCAACAATTTGCATTGGTAGATAAGTGTAGGATCCATTGCACTTGTAGGCACAATGAATTGGAGTGTCTAACCTTTTCTTGAGCAGAATTGAAAGAGTCTTGCAAGGAGAGATTCCCTTTTGGGAAATATATCAGCCTTTAGCCCTTGCAAACCCGAAGGAAGAATTGACAACCATGGTAGCCAAGGCATTTGAAGAGCTGATCCAAGAATGTTTGGGCAGCAGAGACGAACCAAGATTGGAGGAAGCACTAATGTTAAGTTGGTGCAGATTTCACAATGCACCACATTCAGAATTTACTTGTCTGTCATGTGCAAACGTCATCACCCAAGTCAAATGCAATTTGATCAGGTTGGAGCAACCAATTGGCAAGGAGAATGAGTCATCCCATGAGGCAAAAAATCTATCAGCATTTGGAGGACAACACATTATAGATAGACCAAGAAGCTCCATAGAAATAGATGTTGGGACAACAAACGTTAAAGCAGAAAATGAAAAGGAAGAAGCTGATTTTTTGGGGACAGCAAAAAGCTTTGGTGAAGGTTCACTAAGAATGGAGTTGGAAAGCCTCTCCTTTGCTAGTAAGGGGGAGTCCTCCACTCAAGAGGAGGAGCCATTGATAGTTGAGGATGATTCAATCAATTTTGCAGTAGTGTATGCTGGTGTAGCCAATGAAGATGTTGAAAATCAGCAAGAGGAAGAGGTTGACAACCTTGGGACAACAAAAAGTGATGATGAGGACCCAGTAGCATAAAGATATGACCAACTCATCTCTAGATTAACAAAGGATTGATCAGAGCTGAAAGGTTAGGTGGATTTGGAGGTATTGCTGGTACCAAATTGGTGCAGGCTTCATGATTCATTGCACTCAGAGTTCACATGTGAGTTATGCCAAGAAGCTATCCAATGAGTCAGAGAACAAGCAAGGCAGCCAAGTACACCACTTCCTGTAATTGCCTCAAGGATGGAACATGATAATCAAGAGCTCAAGCCAAGTGACAACTCAGTTGAAGGCAGTCCTCAAGACAATGTTGGGATAGCAATAGAAGGAGTACAACAATACAATCTCAAGCTTTTGAGTGATCAAGTAGATCAAACTGGAATGTTGTCCACCAGTCATCAAGAATTTTTTCCTCTTGAAGAACATTTGTGCACCATGGATGATGGGCTTTATGGTGAGTCTTTGGGGGAAAATTGCGTAGTGGATTTTGGTCCCCTTGATGAGGTGCCATCAATTGATGACTTCTTTCCATTGGGAGTTGTGCTGCAGAGGTATGCTCATGCTGAGGAAGAGCACATCCCAGAAGATGGTAGCAATGAGGGCATACTCCTTGAGCCTCTGAATGGTGATACACAAGATTTTTTGGACTAGGAGAGGGGTTCCTTCTTCGTTTATAGTGATAGTGAGCAAGGGGAAATGAGTGAACATCATGATGAGTTGCATGAACAGAAAAGAGAAGAAGACAAAGGTGGGGGTGCTGAGATAGCTGCCAACAGAGATGAAGCACCCAGTCAACTACAAGATGCAACTTGGAGTCCTTCCACCATGATCATTATGGATCCTACTTCTTATTCAGATGGCTATAACAGGATAGATTTGTACATGTCATCATCCCATAATATTGAGCATCTTAAAGATAGGTTCGACACTTGGGAAAGGAGATGGGATAGCGTGCTACCTTTTTGAGACAACAATCAAGTGGATCCCAAGTTTGTGAATGATCAATATGATGAAGTACTTCTTTTTAAAGAACTACCAAGGGGGATTGTTGATCCCATGCAAGACATGGAAGAAGTGTTTGTTGCCTCGCCCTCCCTACCTTATGTAGAATTGATTCCTGAAGTGTTGCACCCTCCACCATGCTCACCTGAGGTTGTTGATGCAAAGATTGATGATGTAGTGCTTGCTCTTGATTGTCAAATGCTGCCACCTCCATGTGACGAAATCTAGGTTTTATCCTTCCTTCCTCCTATTAATTTTCATAGCTACACTTATCATTTTGATTATGGGAATGAGGAAAAATGGACATGCTTATGGATTAATCATGGGTTTAATGAGCCTCCTCAATTGTTGATTCTTCGTGATGTTGGGGTAGAATTTGAAATCTACCATATTGAATTTATTCCCTCTAAATATAAGGATAAATCTGCATGGTATAGAACTATAACGATTGCTTGTCTACTTGTGCACGCATTGCAAAATCCAATGGGCATGAGTATCGGTTGGCTTTGCTTGAACATAGTTCTTTGTAAATATCTTTATACATAACTCATTTTGAGTAGTGTAGGTTTCTTGTAAATACTCCGCTTTCCTGCTTTCCTTAGGTTAGTTGGTTTGGTGTAGGTTGCTTGCTTTGGGGTGTTTTCTTTCGCTGTCTCATTTTGGTGTTTTCTTTTGTTTGCTCTCGCTTTGCTTGGGGTCCCTCTATTTTTGGCTAGATGCATCTGTGTGCACAACAACCTTTCTTATCGCCTGGGGTTGCTCTATGTATTTCTTTGTCAAACTATAATCAAGTTTTTAGAGTAGATGGTGAGGATCTTTTGTTAGTATCAAGTGATCTAGATGTTTGATTCAAAGTGGATAGGTCGTTGGTTGGTCTGATTCTTAAGTATTCTATAATCTTATATCTCTCACAAATTTTAAGGATCTTCCGGTCATTGTAGGTCCTTTGTGAAGTCTAGTTAAGTGAAAAATCTAAAATTCTGCTCTAGCGCCACTGTGATTCTTAGCCCTGAGCGTGAGCTTCATTGCTTGTGGGTTGAAATAAAAGAACTTAAAAAAAAAAAGAAAGAAAGAAAAATATTGAAAATCAAAAGAAGAGAAATTCAACTTTTCAAGGGTATACGAGCAACCCTACCGGTGCTATGGATGCCCGGCCGGCAATAGAGCAATGTTCGGGAGAATCACAGCGACAACCTCGTCGGGGCTATGGACTCCTGACTGGCAGTGAGGCAATGTCCCAAATGCTTTTGGAGTTAGAATAAACTACATAGCTTAACTTGATGGATCTTGGGTTCTTGCAGCAATTGAAGGATGGGAATTAATGCAATTGCACACACTTGGATTTTCAGCATACTGAAGGTTGTGTTAACTAGTGGTTTTTATCCTTTGGTTGAGTGTTTGGCTTCTTTTCCCTAGCATGAAGGTCAGAACCAGAGATTTTGGGTTTGTGATTCCAATTTGTCATCGAAATTCTCTATAGCATTTCCCCTAGCGAGTTGCCATTTGTTGTGCATATTTTGCACACATGCCCCACCGTTGGCGAGGACCCTCTTTTTTTTCTCCCGACGGGCTTCTTTGCTCCCATATCATTTTGCATGCCCCTCATTTTGCTGTCCTAGTTGGTCAACATGCCCTTCAAAGTCTCATTTTTGGCTGACCATACTTTTCCCCTAAAATAAAAAATGGCTAAGTCTTGCGTTTTTCGGGCTTCGCCCCCCCGCTCGCTCGATTCACTTTTTCCTTCATTCTTTGACTTTGGGGATAGATTTCTTATGGATTTTGGATGTTTTTGTGGTGCCTAAGTGAACTGAAAAGGTCTCATTAAGTTTTAGGAAGTTTTGAAAATTCCAAAACTATGTTTCTGCAGCAGCATTCCTGCAACAACATTCCTACAGCGGCATTCCGGCCTCATGTTTCTGGAATGTACAAGTGCACCTCCAAATCAAAAATGGACTTCGACCTAGATGCTAAAATGGGTTCTTATCCTCCTTGGAACTTTCAAATTCCAAAATTGTAGCCACGAAGTACCATCTGGAGTTTTGTGCTCTATCGACCGTTTTCAAACAACATTTCTAGAACAACATTTCAGGCTCATGTTTCTAGAACATACCAGTGCACCTCCAAATCAAAAACGGACTTTGATCCATATGCTAAAATGGGATCTTATCCTCCCCTAACCTTTCAAATTCCAAAATTGCAGCCGAGAAATACCATCCGGAGTTCCATGCTCTGTCGGTCGTTTTCAAATAGCATTTCCAGAATAGCATTTCGGGCTCATGTTTTCAGAACGTACTAGCGCACCTCCAAATCAGAAACTGACTTTGAACTAGATGCTAAAATAGGGTCTTATCCTCCCTTGACCTTTCAAATTCCAAATTTGCAGCCAGGAAGTACCATCCGGAGTTTCGTGCTCCGTCGGCCGTTTCAAACAGCATTTCTAGAACATCATTCCGGCCTCATGTTTCCAGTTTCAAGAAGCCTACCATGGGTCAGTCGATAGACTCATTTGATCCAATGAAGAGTGTTGCAAGTCCGTTGGGAAGAAGGCAAATTTCAGGCAGTCTCAACTATAGTAAAAAGGAAATCAACTAGAAGACAAAACTGCTACAGTGGCTAGCCACTACAAGACAGAATAGGGAAAAGATAACAAATATATTTTAAATTGCTGAATATTGTGGGGTAGGTGAAGCCCTAATGTAATTGAATCTGAGCAAAAAAATGTAAGTCAATCCTGGCCATTCATTTGGGCTTTGGAAAACTATAAATAGGGGTCTTCCCCTCATTTGTAAGTGGTTGGAGAGCTGTTGTAAAAAACATTCTGTAGCAATAGAAAGTAGCATTGCATGATCTATGGGTGTTACCTTTTGATTTTTCTCATTATGTGTGCATGGTTCTACCTTCCAAGTTAGTTTTAGTTGTAGTTTCTTGAATGGAAGTGGTAATGGTCATTGTTGTTACAATATTTGATGAGCTTTCAGCCCATACTTTTGGCACTTGTTGATGACAAGCTGCTGTGCAAAGTTAGCCTGGGCTTTTTTATTTGATTGCTGCAACTTAGTTCATTTGCATGTTCATGATGTGTGTATGCAAACTGAAAATCTATAGTCCTTACAAGATTGCATTGGTTTTGTGTAACTGTAGGATTCTCTTGGCCAAGCAAAACCTAGTTTAGGGAGTTTGTCTACTGTAGTAGCCTCCATGATCACTGTTCATTCGTAGTCTCAGATCCAGGAACCTTTTCTCTTCCCTACCCTTTTTCCCTTTTTTAATAATTAACCTTAGGCAAGGTTCAATGCACATTGTAAAGCTAAATCTGATGTTGAAATGGAGTTCTAGATTGCTGTTTGAACCTACAGCAAACAGTCAACAACTTTCCCATCTTAAGAACTCCATTTGTAGATCCAACTTCCCCGCTTTGTAACTCATCCGTAAGTCCACCTTGTGATTCCAGCAAACCACATAAACAACTGAAATATTCCAAGCATCATCAAGACCTGACATCCGAGAGACCTTGGGATAGTGTTCTGCAATTTGATTGTGGAAGACTGTCTTTCAAGAGAGGTGATGCACCTACGCATTACCTCTGTTGTGAAGTGCATAAAAACACCATCAACACATTATTTCATGTTTCATGCTTTAGTTACATTATTTCATCATTTGGTTTAATTACCTACAAGGGGTTTGACTTAGGAAAACCCATATTCACTAACAATCAACAAGTTTTTCACCCTTGAATGTGTGTTTGCAAATTTACAGTTTGAGGATCAAGTGGAGAGCATGTTTGAATCAAAATTACAAAAGTTATTAAGTTGGAAAGTTGAGTTTTAAGGTGCAATATTAAAGAATTAAAGCTACATAATTAAGTACAAGTTTTCATGAGCTGACAACCGAGAATCTAAGAGTGTAGACATCAAGGAAGATAACCCAAATCTGAGTTTCAAAAACCCTAATAGGGACCCATTGGCGACTAAAGGTGAATGAGTCCTTTGTGCCCTAAAAATAGGCTTCTTATAGTAAGGTACACACCTCTTTGAGCTCTAAAAGCTTCCCTCATAGATGCTATAATACTTAGGTATCATTTTTTATTGTTATTTGCATCTTATGACCCTCATAATTGCATAAATTGTAGTGTTCAGTGTGGAAAAACTATGTGGTTCATAAT
The DNA here is from genome assembly GCA_007115665.2 of Sequoiadendron giganteum. Lineage (NCBI taxonomy): Eukaryota > Viridiplantae > Streptophyta > Pinopsida > Cupressales > Cupressaceae > Sequoiadendron > Sequoiadendron giganteum. The sequence goes on from CM021105.1 coordinate 205,855,907, forward strand.
CTTGTTGATTCATTTTGATGAACCTTATTTTCCACATAATCATTAATGGTGAATCCAGCTCATTGAATATTATAATTTTCTAATTTTTAAGTTTTTCATTGCATCCTAGGGTTAGATATTGTATTCAATTGCATCTCATTTGCATTGGATTAAGGCTTCATTTAGGGTTTCTTGCATTACATTTAAAATTGCATCTCATTTATAGTTTAAATTGGCATTGTTTGGCATCTTTTTAAATATGAAAAATAAAAAAACAAATCAATAAGTGTGTGCATCTCATTTAAGTTTTATTTATTTTCATTTGAAAATTAAAACAAAATTAAATTTAAACCTAGGTCCTTGCATTCATCTTTTCATTGTATTTTCTTATTGCATTTCTAGAAAATATAAAATTGAATCTCACTCTCTCAGACTTGGAACTGAAAGAAATTACTGGAAGCTTGCAAACATTTGAAAAATAGCTTAAAAATAACTTAATAGGACCCATTTTCCCTTACTAGTGAATGAGTATCTGATCATGTCAAACCTACATCTTTCGGCATAAAAAAAAAAACATTAAAAATCCCTCTAAAATCACTAAAACATCTTAGAAAAACTTAACCAGGACCTATTCACCCTTACTAGTGATTGAGCCCCTATTAGCTATAGATTTTCATTTTCTAGATGTTAAAATCTTTGTTTTAGGCTTTTCTTTGGTGTTGTTACTTTCCTCTTTCAGATATCTAATTTCTTGTTTCATCAAATTCATTGCATTTAGCTTAAATTGCTTGATTTCAGTATATTATTAATATTTAAAATTGCATTCAAAACATTTCATTTCTAGATTATTTTACTTTCTAATTCTAAATTACCAATTTTAGATATGAGATTCTAAAAATGGACAATTATTTAAGCAATGTGTGGAAGTCCTTGTTTTCTTTCATTGATGTTTCAAGTTGTGTTTTGGCAATGACCCTAATGAAATTGAAATTTCTTGTGCTCACTCAACTCCTAATGCATGTCCTCCTGATGATGTATACATTATTGGAGAAGATGATGATAGCATGAAAAATTTCATAAATGATTACCTTAACAACCTTGAGAATAATGTATCCTTTTATCTATCCATAAAGCAACCAACACAACTTGAGATGTTTAGTCTTGGACATCCTAAAATTGAGTCAAATTTAAGCCTAACTTCCCTACCATAGGTGAACCTACTTCCTCTAAACAATAAAAAATTCAACCATCTTATGTTAACAAACTAACCGATAGATCAATTAACCTTGAGGAGACATACAAGAAAGGATTCACGATCTTAAGCAAACAAGGATGTGATACAACCAGTGAACATGAAATTCATCAACTCCTATAAAAAATACCAACTGAAGATAAAAAAGGATTAGGACATCAAGATCCTCTTCCTGGCATAAGTGTCCTCCTTCCTAAAGGATAACCAATCCCTCATAATAATCAAAATATTTTCTTAGATACTCCTCCTGACATAAGTCTTCTCCTTCCTAAAGAACAATCAATGCCTCCTAGTGACAATAACAAAGAAGACAAGTTCATTTCAGGTCCTCCTATCCTATATCCACCAAGGGAAATTGGTGAATCTAGCAATCACAAAATGCCTTACAAGTTAAAGAAACTAAATTCCCTTGTCGATAGCAAGAAAGTGAAATAAAATTATAACTTCCTATAAACCAAGAACTTATAACATTACCACCCACAAAAGAAAAGATAAGATTATATCCTAAATGTGTAAATGTTCCACATTGTTGATACCACAAAAATATTTTACATAGTCTTGATGAGAGTTGCGCATTCAATATTATCTTGACAAACTTTCACTTCGATGGAAACAATTGTTATAGAGTGATTGGATAGTAGGCCCTTCCTCTCCTTGTCATGTAATAGTTGTAGGATCTCGGATATTCTCTTTATTACATGTTTTATAGTTATTGCAAATCATTTCAAAATGCAAGGAGCTCTTTCCAACAACCTATCTTGACTCATTCTTGTCTTGCACTAACTGGAGGCAAGATAGTCTTGTCCTAGTAATTCATTTTTCCACTGTCCCTTTAGCTAGTTGTTTGTCTTCCATTTATACTGACTGAGATTGGGATTTGGATGACCTACTTTAGGTTGACTCACATGTGCCTTACTAGTCTTTTTCCTTTTGATATTTTCTTTTTTCATGTGCGTAATTTGATTCAGCTATGTTGTTTTGTTTGATGTACCTCTCTCTTTTTTGTGCATTCTTCTATATGTCATAATAATTTTTAATTTGTCTTGTGTTTTCCTTTTGGTGATGATGCAAGGCATTGATACATTTGTCTCTTCCATGTTGACCCAAAAGTATTTTTATTTTTTTTCACCTTTTTTATGTCATTCTCCCAAATTTGTGAGTATTTGGGGAATGATGAAAGTTCCATGCTCTATGAAAACATGTAGCAAAGAAAAATTTACCCCAAATCTATAGATGCCTTATTTATTTGTGGGGACCACCTTTCCTTCCTATTTCATGAGGCGAATTATTTCTGAAACATATGACTTGGAATATTTTTTTCCAAGGAAAGTTCTCATATCTTAGGAAAAACATTGGCCTACTTTAAAGAAAATGCTCACAGTAATGGTGTAGCAATTGTTTTAAAGTGGGGGCATACATCGATGAAATCTTTTGACAAAATTTCATGGTGTGATTTTTCTTCTTTTTTATGATGTGTCCTCTTCTTGGTGGTTTCATTGGGTTTTATTTCGTCCAAGAGTGTACGATCTACCATCATGGCATGATGCAAATGTGACATCCCAAGAGTGACGATCTAACACCTTGACTTGTCTTTTCTTGGAGATATTAGGAACAATTCTCCCTAAGAAGAAGACCTATACATGAACAAAGGAAAATCCCCTTTAACAAAATTTTACATTACAAAAAGAATTTACAAAAAATATTACATTATGGTGCCTTATCGAAGTTGTCAAGAGGATAACTTCAGTATGGTATGAGAGGTTGATATGATTGTCTCATTTTCCATTTCATTTGGATAACTCACCTAGTGGACATACTTAGGTTCCACTACCCTGGAGTGAGTGGCATGTGTTATGGAAAAACAACCTTGTTCCACATCGCGTTGGGACAATTATGCTTGATCCTTTTGTTTTTCTTTATCTTTCTTGGACTTTGGCAAGGTATGGTTATGTATCTTTTTATTGCTACATATTTAAGTGTCTTGAATTTCTACTTTAGTGCAAGTTTGACATGGTGTCATCCTCTCACTAAAGTGGTGGCAAATTTTAGTAACAAAAAAAGTATCCTTTTTCCCTTACTTGGTTCGGGAATAATTATCATTGAGTTAACATAGTGGTGTCTTAGAATAGTGTTGTAATGTGTTGTATACATTTGCATCATTCTAGGGCCCTTATTTGTTTAAAATATACCTTAATTTGTCCTTTGCAAAAGTGTTGCAAAGTGTTGTAAAACACTTTCACACTTTTCTAAGGTTTAGGTGTAGTTAATGTGTACCCTATTTATGGTGTTGTAAAGTGTTTTAACACACTTTAACATTTATCTAGGGTCTCCATAATCAATTATGGTTAATTGGAATTAATTCACCCTTTTCATTAAAATTTAAGCCTTATTTGTGACATCTCTCGAAGATCTATCCGGACACCCACGATTCAAATTACATTACATTTAATTGGGCAAGTTCAAGGTCCTAGAAATTGGTGCTAGCAGCCATGCCCCCTAGGTGGTGAATGGGTCCTCCCTCTATAGGACCCCCCTTTATCATTTGATTCTAAATGAGGGCTATGTGTAGGATCATGATGGGCCAAAAAGTGGCAATATGTAACTGATATGATGGCCCATGTGGCTAACAAATTTTTTTTTACCCAAAATTGATGAAATGAAATGGGGTTTTAAAGGAGATTCTCAAGTTTCCACCAATAGAAATTATGATTTACTTTGAATTTAATAAATAATTATTATTCATTTTCTATTTGAATTACAACTAAAGTCCTGATTGATAGGATGATTGAAAAATATCTATAGCTTTCAAACATTATCACATTTTTTGAATCTGAAACATGTGTCACATTCTATGCTTTGCATACTATATGATTAAAAAAATAAAAAATGAATTTCATGAAGTTTTGACCAAGTTATGGTGATCAGACATACGAGTTTTATATTTTTCAAGAGTTATTTTTTACTTATAGTTTGTACTTATATCTAAAATATTATAAAAAAATATTATCATTTTATTATGGTTAGAGTGGTCAGACATACACCCACTTCTTATTTTTTCCCTGAAATTTAAGTACTACATTTAAATTTCAAATTTTCACCAAATAGATTTTTTTTCTTTTTAAATAAACCTAGTAGTTTAGAAACAACATTCAATTTGCTACATATTCTATTCTTACATATTTTTGAAATAATATAGATAACTTATTCAAATTTTTAAGTCAAGTTGCCTAACTCTGATTTTTTGAATTTTCATCACCACTTAAGGGCCTATTTTTTCCATAATGATCCTGCACATACCCTGAGTTTTTAATTATCTTTCATTCCTTGTAGGAATGGTCCTAGAAAACAATGTCAAGACCCATTCGCCCAAGGTGGCGAATTGGTCCTCCCTTATTGAGGACCTCCTTTGTGAATCATTATGGAAGGAATTTAATAATGTTTATTTCTAGATCCGGTGTCAACTTGAATTGTTTGAATTCCGGGGTTAATCTCCTAATTTAGTATAAATAAGGGGTTAATTCACATAGTCTCACTTACGAATTTTATGAAGCTTTCTAGAAATTCATTCTCAGTCTCCAAACATTACAAGGGCATTTACAAGGCTTTTCAAGGTAGATTATCAAGTGTTTATTACAACAATTCAAGATCATATCATCATATCTAGGGTTTAATGCATTCATGCATGTTGTTGAGCTAAGAAAGTCTATGTAGTATTGAATATCTACTTGCAAGCATTGTTCACATCTTATTCAAAGATCAAGATCTACATTCTTCATGGAAACTACATGTTAGATTATAGATTTTCATTACAAGACAACATCTAAGGTATCTACATTACATAATTTCATCATTTGGTTTAATTACCTACAAGGGGTTTGACTTAGGAAAACCTGTATTCACTAACAATCAACAATTTTTTCTCCCTTGAATGTGTGTTTGTAGATTTACAAGTTGAAGATCAAGTGGAGAGAAAGTTTGAAGCAAAATTATAAAATTAGTCAAGTTTCAAAGTTGACCTTTTGATGGAGAGCATATACTGACTTGAAGGGTTCTTAAAACCCAAAAACATAACTTTAGAAGATCACTAAACAATCACTTAAAGTTTCAACAAAATTTCACCTTTTTAACACTTGATTCCATATGGAAAAATGACACCAAATCCACAAATATTGCTTCTAAACTCTTGCCAGACCCTAAAAAACTTTCATCATCATCATTTTGACAGAATCAAAGCAAAAAATCTATTAGGAAAACTTAGATTCATCAACTCTTTCACATTCACACCCAAGTCACTAAATGCTAGTAATAGTCCATAGCAACAAAATTGGATATACCTCCTAAAGCACCTTGAGTATCCACAAAATAATTACATTTTTAGGAACAAATTTTAGCCTCACTCAACATACTTTAATATCAAATATACTTGTTTTGAAAAATATATGAGAAAAATAGTCTGTCCACAGATTTTAGGCTTTAAATAAGCCAAAATAATTAAGAAAGTACCCACAAAAAAACTCCAGAACCATAAATAACCATGGGAATAATTTTAACAAGTCATAAAACCCCCAAATCAACCATATTTCTCAAAGAAATCATTTACTATTTAAATAGTAAATCAAGAAACCCTTACTTAAAGCTTGAACTATGCTTCATTCAATGAGTGTTTGATGAAAGTATGCATAACCAACCCCCAAACACCTATCCATTTCTTCAAACACATTATAATAGGTCTACACAAGCAAAATAAATTGTCTTCCATCCATCTTCAATGCTTCTTCAACATTTTCTACCTTGGAGCCCTCAATTTTATAAAGGAAAACTCAAAAAAATTGTGAGGGCAACAACATGTACATTGTATCTTTACTTCCACTGAGTATGAAAACACACACAACACAAAATAAACCCTAGATTAACCTACCCCACTGATCCAAAAAGCCTAAATTGGTGGAGTAGTTGTTAGATTCTAATTAGACTCTCAAAACCCCAAAATGGAGGGTTTCAACAGTTTTACTATAAAGGACTCAAAATAAAATCAAAACTCAAAGAGATCTCTCCAAATAAACTTTATTTGAATTATTACACACTAATAAATTGATAAAAACAAATATCAAGGCTTGGAGGTGTTGTATAGGCCATACAAGGTCTGAAAATCAAGGTGAAAATGCTGCTACAATAGACAAATTACTTTTATTACAAATTTTATTTCGAAAATACAAAGTATTATCCTTTGCTCACCCTTAAAATGTTCTTATAATATTTTAACATAAATATTCTTGGCTTCCCATCAGTTACATCTGATCTACCAACTCATTTTACAAGAACGACTCTTCATCTCCCTAATCTCTTCAACTTCCTTCAATTTTGCAATTTTAAATTATTTGCATATTTGCATCAAAAGACATTTTTTTCACAATTTGACCTCCTAGAAACCTAATAATGACTTGATTACATTTACAATGACCTTATCATGACCTTTTTACAATGATTTTCATTCTAAAATTCAAATTTTCAAATATTGCCTATTGGAGGCATACAATGCACAAGGTGCTCCTACACCACCTTTAAGGTGTAAGAATGAAGAATTGAAGCTAAAAAATTAAGTACAAGTTTTCATGACCTTGCAACTGGGAGTCTGAGAGTGCAAACATCAAGGAAAGTAATCCATATCTCAGTTTTAAAAACCCTAACAATGACCCATTAGCCACTAAAGGTGAATGAGTCGTTTGTGCCCTAAAAACAAGCTTCTTGCAGCAAGTTACACACCTCTTTGAGCTCTAAAAAATTCCCTCATAGTTTCGATAATAGTTAGGTATCATTTTTTATTGTTATTTTCATCTTTTGGCCCTCATAATTGCATGAATTGTAGTGTTTAGTGTGGAAAAACTAAGTGGTTCATCATCTTGTTGATTCATTTTGATGAACCCTATTTTCTACATAATCACAAACTAATTGTAAGAAAGCAATACCACCCTCAACCAAAGTCACTCAAGGCCAATGAGAGAGGAATGCAAGTATACAACTGTGGTAAAGTCAACATGGCCGCAATGACACCAAAAGTAGTCTTGTAAGACACCAAGTTACAACTTCTATGGTAGATATGAAGAATGTTGTGATTATTGAAATAGTCGATAGTGCAACTAGTAGCTTGAAATTTCAAGAATATAGAGAAAGAATGTTAAGAATGTGAAGCAAGATTGAATGAGTGTGTAGAGGTGTGAAGAATATGGAATGAAAGTGAAGCAGAGCCATTTGAAGATGAATTAGGAGGGAAAAAGTCATTCAAAGGTCAGTAGGAAGGCGCAAGGGCATTACATTTTGTCACCAATGGAAAACATAACACCTCTAAAAGCCAGGACACAGAAGATACAGAAGATAAAAGCCAGGACGCGGATGGTGGTATTTCTAGAAGAACCCATGCCAATTTGAAGTGCAAGGCCCCCCTAACTCCGAAAATGGTTCAAACCTTTAAAAAGGGGGTTAAAGATATGCAAGATATGGAGGCGGAGACAGAGACTATCCTTAGGTCTCTGAAGTAATGGTTGGGGCTTTCTATGTTCTTTCTCTACTGTCCCTTCTTTCCTGACTCTTCTGGTCCTTTTTGCTTGATTGTTGTTGGTTTTTTCTTGGGCAACTATTTTTTTGGTGGAACTTTGGTGTTCTCTTCACTTTTTTGTAAACTTTGTGGTTTCGAGTCCCTATAAAACCCGTTTTACCCTTTTATCAAAAACATAACACCTCTAAAAATTCTAGAGGAAGGAATCTTGCCAGGATGGAAGCGCACCACATAGATGTCTGTATGCTATGTGCGCATCCACGATAGAAATTCCCCCACCAACAATAAAAACAAGCACCAAGGGGATGGAGTTTGTGTTAGAATCAAAGATCACCTGCATGCAATAACCTGTTACATGCAAAAGACATTCAGAACAAAAAAAGATCTGTAAACCTCAAAGTGTAAAATGCATTATTAGAATCTCAATTATTAAAAAGAGATCAATCCTTATGAAGGAGATCGAGAAACCCTAAAAGGGAAACCCTAAATGAAACCCTAGTGTGCACACTTAATAATTAATCAATTATTAATGTGCTTAAGTTTAGCTTAAGTAACTAGAGGAATAAGTGACTTAATTAATTAACTAGTATGATATAATTAATTAAGCATATAAATTATTACTCTAACACCCACCCTTAAGATGAACTTAGGAAGAAGCTAAAACACTAGAAGAAGATGCATGCAAGAAAAGATGGGTCCCGGCAACTAGGCCTGATCAGGTACCCATTTACAAATGCAAGAAAGAGGTAGAGGAGGAAAACCCAGTGGGACAAAACCCCCCTACAATGATATGACATGCTGCAAAGAAGCACTGGAAGAACACTGTAGAGTAACACTGGAACCGCAATCTGGCAAGCAAGGAAAGATACTTCTGTCTACAAGAAACCATATCGGAATCATAATGATGCAACAGCAGACCCAATGCCACGGAACACTCAAAAACTCCAAATGGGAACAATGCTGGAATCTATGAAGCAGCAGTCGATTATTAAATGATGTATCACTGAAAATGAAGTGCAAAGATGCAAGAGGCACTCTCCCAACTGTCAAAATATCCAAGTAATCTCCAAAACACCCATCAGGCCAAATCTGGATTAACGAAAAACTTGGGATAGATACAGAAAAAAGTGCATGGACAGCAACATAAAGCTCCTCAATACCTTTCCAACGTCGCAAAGATAGCGAAAATCGGAGATCGTGGCAAAGAGTTATGAGCTCAGAAGCATAAAAAGTACATCTGACTTCAACCAGCAATAAATGCAGTAAAACAGGAAAAAACTGAAAAATAAACTACACCAAATGAAAGTACTCGGAACCAGCTTTCCGATAATATCTTGTTTGCCCAATTTCGATACCGTATGCCCAAGTTATACAAAAAAGAAACAAACTGCTTCTTTAGAGAAAACTAGGGTTAGGAGGGGACAAACACCACTGTACGAACGCTGACGTCATGCTGACATCAGCAGTTCATGGGCATAAATATGACGGCCTGTAGGCCATCGCGGCAAAAAAGCACTCCCTACAGAAAAATTTTCGGCCCTTGGTCGCCATATGACCGCGGGCGGGGGCTCAGGGGGCTGAAGTTGGGCGGGGGCCGGGCGCGGAGCTCCCGGTCCCCCATGTGACCCTGGCTGTAGCGCAAGAGCCCTCAAGGGCTGGCGGGCGGTCAGCGGAGCTGGGTGGGGGAGCCACCGGCGGGGGTGGCTGCTGGGTGGCCACCCAGTGGCTACCCGGTGGCGGATCAACTTATAATTGGAGGCATCGGCACGATTACCAAGAAACGAACATTTTTTGATTTTTTTTTCAAATCTGTGCCTCGGAAAGCGTGCTGGGGAGGCCGTACGGCCTCCCTGGTAAAAATTTTTTGCCTCATAAACCAACTGCTCGAAAATGGATGATTTGACAGGTGTTTCTAGGGTTTTGGGGCGCTGCGAACGTGATGGCAACGTTCGTTTGAGCCCATAGTGTCCTGAAAATTTGGCTAGCCCCAGATCTTGAAAAAAAAGATGCCTGTGGAAACCCTTGCACTTGAAACTCACTGAGAAGCCATATCTTCAGATCACGAACAGGCAGCGACATTGATACCATGTAGGATTTGAGAAATGCAAATCCACAGAACCCGATCAATACCTACATGCAAAAAACTTGAAACTCACTGAGAAGCCATATCTTCAGATCATGAACAGGTAGCGGCATTGATACCATGTAGGATTTGAGAAATGCAAATCCACAGAACCCAATCAATACCTGCATGCAAAAGACTTGTCACAGAGAAAGAGAGAGATCAAGACAAGGGTTTGGCTCTCACAATGTGCAAGATGTATTCCAGAAAAATGAATAGTGCATCAAAGAAATACAAGAGATCAATCCTTATAAAAGGAGATCAAAACCTAAAAGGAAAACCTAATCCTAAAGGTGAGTGCATTTAATAATTAATATTAATTATTAAATGACTAATATGTGTGCAAGGCGAAATCTTAAGAGGAGAGTAAAGTTAATTAATTACTTTACTCTAACACACCCCCTTAAGATGAGCAAGAATGCAGCTACAAACTAGTGCAAGAAAGCAAAAGTAACTACAATGCATGAAAGTAAAATTGGGTCCCGACAACTAGGCTTGATCAAGTACCCAAGTACAAGGAAATCTCTATGAAATGGAGAAAAGGAGAAAACCCAGTGGGAAAAAACTCCTCTCCAAAAAGAGATGCAAAAAGAAAGTACAAATGAAATGTCTCAAGAGACTCTCTCAAGAACATATGTAGATATACAATCAGATACCCCCCCATGAGAGAGAGTGGAGACTCCAAAGTCCCCCCAGAATGAGAGAACCCCTGTGCCAATGATCAAACTAATGTGTCGCCTCAGAGGAAGAAACAAATCCAATGGTCGAAGAAGAGGAAATCCCTGGATGTGAGGTGAAAATGGAAGTCCTGGATGATGCGCACTGAAGAACGAAATAGAAACATGAGTGTATGAATAACAAAATGGTGAATCAAACAACTCAAGATGATCCCGAAATGGAATCTCCAATGAAGAAGGGATAACAGGTGTGTTGAATCTGTCATCTATGAGGAAAGGAATATCCTCATATATGGCCTCAACAACTGCACTTGATGGCTTGATGAGTGGAGCAACAATGTCAGTCACAACTGGAGAGGTATCTTGCTGAACAAATGTGATCTCAACAGGAGGAAGAGGTGTAGAAGTCTCAACACTAGTCTCATGAACAGATGGAAGAACATATAAGTTCAAGTGACCGAACTTCTCCTCAGATACTGCATGCTCTCTTTTAGAAAGAGAGGGAGATGGTGGACCAAATTGTGTAAATGCATACAATCGAGAAGAATGATCAACTGTCCCTGTTGCAACAATGTTGCCAGTCTGAATGTCTCTAATGTGCACTGAATCAGGTGTGAACTCAACTGTCTTCCCTATCCCACTGTGAGCAATCTGATAGATGGAGAGAAGGTTAGTGGACAAAGATGGAACACATAGTACATCATTGAATGTACCATCATCAATATCGATAGAACCTTTCCCACATACACTCATATAAGTGTTATTACCCATCAATATGTGTGGTGAGGACACAACTCTTCTTGAGAAGAACCATATTCATCACTCTTCTTCATCTACTTCAGGCGGGTCTTCTTCTTCACCATCATTCCATATAGATGGACAGGCCCCACATAAGGGTCATGCATTATGTGCAACCACCAATTCACATTCATCTAGATGGCTACTGGATTCAGGTGCTTCACACCACATGGCATCTTCTCAGGATATGTTCTCATCACCTGCATATCACCTGCATGCAATAACCTGTTACATGCAAAAGATATTCAGAACAAAACAAGATCTGTAAACCTCAAAGTGTAAAATGCATTATTAGAATCTCAATTATTACAAAGAGATCAATCCTTATGAAGGAGATCAAGAAACCCTAAAAGGGAAACCCTAAATGAAACCCTAGTGTGCACACTTAATAATTAATCAATTATTAATGTGCCTAAGTTTAGCTTAAGCAACTAGAGGAATAAGTGACTTAATTAATTAACCAGTATGATATAATTAATTAAGCATATAAATTATTACTCTAACAGTTTGGATGGGTGATGTGGATTTACATGGTTGGATTTGATTCTTCTAAGCTGAAGGATGTAAAAGGAGAATTTGTGAGGGGGTGCAAATTCACTGCTATATAGTGTCTAACCAATGTGCTAGTGCATACAATAAATTATAATAAAATTTGAAAATGCTCAAAAAGTGTGTGGATGTAGTTACTACTTTATATGAATTTTGTTCCAAATGGCCTTGTTCCACTTAAATAATCAAGGATCATATTGACTCCATTGAGTCACAAATCTCTCAAATGGTCAAAATAAATGATCAATCAAAGGATAAGCAATGGGAAACTAGAGGTCAAATAGAAAATATTCACTTACAATTGTCATTGCTTTAGGTCCAAAGAAAGAAACTAAAGAAGCAATTTGGTTAGCTAAAGGAAGAAATTAATCTGAGACTTACTTCTGTAGACACCTAAATTTGACCACTCCTATATGGTCAAATTCACCATCATATTTGTCTATTATGCATCCCTAATCCATAATAATCAAATAATTTACTATTTGGTTAATATTTTATCTCGGCCTAATGTCCCCTAAGGTATTTAATTAATTAATCAAATTCATTACTTCATTCCTCTCTAAATTAAATAAAGGATTAATTTATTTAATTTAGTCACTTTATCTGAATGAATTAAAACAATTTTTAATTCACCTTCTTTCTCCTCATGTCAACATCTTCCATAATCCCCTTTTAATCCAGATTATCTAATTAATGCATGATTAGGGTGTGCACATCCCTAATCATCATTAGGGTCACATCCTCCATAATTTACCACTTGCCCCTGATCTTTCATTATCCCATCTAATCCTGCATTTGCACAACCTTAATTACTAAATTGAGCTAACCTAATCTTCATGCCATTTATGGCATGTGTCCTTAGTCAACAATTATTAAATACTTTCTCCTTTTGGAGAAGGCGCCCCCTTCCCAATGTGAATTTAAAATTCACATTTATTCTCCCCATGCATTTTAAGGAATTTTTAATTCCTTCTCTCATCCCCATGAGGATTTGTGAGGATTTTTTAATTACTCACTTGTCCTCTCAAAGTACATGTGGACAAAGACCTCCTTTATGAGGAGATCTTTCCTATTCCAAAGCTACATCCTAGTACCTCCACCTCACTTCCACTTCATCTCCTTTTGTCCGCCTCACCTAAAACACGTCAACATGAGATACCTTGTGAGTTCTCAACTCACCCTAGCCCTTGATCTCCTCTACCTTGGATGCATCTTAGCCCTTCATTGGTTTAGAGGCACTTCCCCTAAAATTAATGGAATTGTCCTAATTTTGGCTATCACTCTAACACTCAATCACTCTATCACACACAAGAAAGAAAACACTTAGCCAAATTTCACACAACCTAGCATACCTCCATTGTTGCAGTAGTTTAGAGCCATCATCTTGCATCTCACCAACTACCCACATCCACCATTGTGATCCCCATCATATTAGCTTCATTTTGCACTAGGATTTCAACCATTTTTTCAAGAAAAAAGCACACAAATCAAGCATAAAAAAGGGCCAACCAACTCAACAATTCAAGCAAGGTAGAAGGTATCATTCTCTTATATTTTGTTTGAGTTCAACTTAGGCCAATCTTGAGGTGTTGTTTGTGATTTCTTGTTTTGCATTTTCTTTTCATTTTGTATCATTAGAATATAGAAATTCACCTACACACAACTTCATTATCTAGGTTACTTTATGAATTTGAAAAGGTTGAACACGAAATGAAAGCTCCAAGAAATGTGGAGAAGGTCAAGGATTTGTGCATGCACTTTGAAAAGGATTTGTGCATGCACTATGAAAAGGATTTGTGCATGCACTTTGAATGCCAAAATAATATTCTCTTTTCAAAAAAAGTAGATTGGGTTGAAACTCTAGAGAAACTAAAGCTAATTTACAAGAATATCCTACCTTCTAAATAAGTTATAAAGGAGTAAGATAAGACATTTTTTCCCTTATATAATTTTATGGAGAATTATAGTATCTTTTTGAGTTTTTTTAGAAAATATCTAGTACATAGAATTGTTTTTAGGCATATCCATCTTAGAGGGAGTATTTTTTTTAGAATCCATATAGTAAGGGGGAGTTCATACAAGTTTTGGGTTATTTTAACTAAGAATATATTATGTTATTTTCCCTTGATGTCAAAGGGATAGAGAAGGCTTGTAGATATATGTGGTGTTGCCATCAATGAAAAAGGGGGAGATTGTTTGCAATAAGTGTTATCATTGATGTCAACCCAAGATGTGTTTCCATTGATGCCAAATATGTGTCTTAAAGGTTTTATATACTCTGATGATAGTTGGTGTGTAGAGTGCAAGTCAACAGTGCAACATATGTTATGGGGGATGGTACACAAGTTCTAATATTTTTATAATTTTCCTACTTTGATATCATTCCTAATTGGTGTACCACACATTGAGATAAGTTAAAAAAATTGTGCTAAGACATTTACAATGTATACTATGAGGAAAATTCATAGTATTTTGGTTTGCATCCCTTCGTAGTCCAAGATTTTATCTTACAATTCAGAAGATAAGATGGTCAAGATGTGAAGGTGTTATATCCAAGGACTCATGTCATCACATCTTCTATAATGATATTTATAAGTGGCAATGTTTCGGTCTACACTTTGTTAGTGAAATGTATTGATATAGGTGCATTCAGAGGGTCTACATTCCTTTCGAAGAGAATTTTTGGCCTTGTGGTTTTGTAGACATGATAAATAGTGTTAAATGCATACTACCTTACAATATCTAGGTTTTTGGTGGTCTACAAGATCATTTTTCTAGTAACAATTTACTAATTTGTTTGAAATTATTTGTTCCTGTATTCTCAATGTTTTTCTTCAGTTGCACTAGAATATGATGATTAGATAGCTCAGAAAATAGTTAAAAAAGAATGCTCATAGTCCAAAGTGTTCACATCCTAGTCCGTGTGATGTTTTTCATCTCCCTGGTGGTGTAAAGTTGAATAGTTAATAGTTTTATTGGTATTGATATTGTTTGGGTGGATAGGCTTTTTTCCTTCATCTGTGATTGGATTTGATTAATTTTCTTTGGAGGGTTTGTTGATTTGTCTTTTAGTTTTGCTATGCCATGTGTTGATCCATAATTCTTGTCTTTTTATATTGTATGTGTTTGGAGCTGACTTATGTGATAATATATGTTTCATCTAAAATTTCATATTGGAGCTTACCTACTTGGAGTTTTGTGTTGTTGTAGACGGTATTTATAGAAGAATAAATTCATTTGTGAATGTGAAAATGTATGAAGAATTGTGACTAAGTAGTATGTTGAAAATGACATGTGTGAAGTTAGTATGAGCGGTTAATTGTATGAAAAATAGATTGAAACATTAGCATATATTGGATGCTTCTTTATAATAGTTCATATTTATATTTCTCATTATAATTTTCATGTATCTTTCTCTGAGACAGTGAGTCTCACCAAGTCCTTTATATCTTTCCCTAAGTTTGTGCACCTCAGTCTTCAAGTCCATAGACAGTGAGCCTTAAACTATATTATAATCTTTGTAAGAAGTGAGCTTTATATATTTTGAGTTAACTCTCACCATGGCTTTTTGGTCATTAGGTTTTCCATGTAAAAATCTTGGTGTCCTTGTGTTTTGCATGTTTTCTTTTATCCATGAAACCATCTCGTTTGTTCACATCCCCAAAGAATGGAACAAGGTTGTTGATTTCCTAAATAAATGAGCCTCTTAACGAGGGGGGCATGTAATTTGGTAGAATGGAGAATGTTGGATTAGGATAAACTTAACACTTTTTTGAGCTTTATCCATGAGAATCAAAAGGTGTAGCCTTGTGTTAAGGTTGGATTTGTTTTGGTGGTTGATGGTAGTTTATCTTTTGATGATTATGGTCATTTATCTCTCTTGTTGTACTTGTTAGTCCTTTCTTGAATAAAAAAAATTCACCCCTTTTATTAAAAAAGATAGATAAAAATGTCTATATGAAAATAATCAATAATAAATATTTTAAAGAAACACTAAAAATGTGTTAGATTTCCATCATCATGGAGAGAGGGCATTTCAATTTCTATATAAGGAACCCAATTTCTTGCTAAAAACTCCATATAGACTTCTTAAATTCACATTAACAGTTCTAAATTTTATATTAGATTGCAAAAAATGAAATATCAAACTTCTAATCAAATTACATACTCACCTCTAACATAGAGAAACGATGAGTTTGATTAACATAATAAATTTGAAACCAAAATATAATTCCTCTTAACAATTATATATAATTGTAAATGATAGAATGCCTATTTCTTACTCTAATAGCATTTACTTGCTCCAAATTAGGATTCATGGATTTGATCTCAATCTATAGATTTTTTATGAATTATACGAATAACTAGGATTTAATCTTAGATGAAGATCTTAACTCCATTGATGGTGGAATGGACGTGAAGAGGTAGTAGCTCTTACCTATTTTAATGGATATAATTTGCTATCTATCTCCCTTTTTGAGTAGTTCAATTATTTTCATTAATAATTTAAATGTATTTATTGATGATTAAGTGGTTTGATTGAATTGTTAACTAAATTGATTGGTTTAGTTAACTATGTTGATTGATCAATTAACAATGAGGTGTAAATCATAACTTTCATAACTTGTTTGTTGATAATAGCTTATTTTGACTTATTCTAATATTTACATATTTATAGAAAAAATTACTCAAGTTAACTAAATAACAAATATTATTTAATCAATTTGGCTTTGATAAATTGGATTAATAAAGGTAAGATGAATCATTTTAATGAGTGGATGAGTGATTATATTGATAGGTGTTAAGAAATAATCAACCTCTATAAAATAAAAGCATCAATAATGTCAATATATGACCTTTAATAACTTAATAAATGCTTTGATTTGCTTGTGATCAATATTCATTTACTATGTTTACTTTTTAAAAGCCAAACAATTTTACGTAATTTTCAAGAATTTTAAAAACCTATATATCAATAAAGAAAATCTACCTTTGGCATAAAGCTGAATTAATTTGTATTCATATTATATATAATTTATATTTCTATATACAACCGCTTTCATTTATTTTTGACAACAACTTGTTCAACACTAGAAACACAACATACTTTTCCACTAGATTAAATATATTAACATTCTCAATATTAAGAATTATACAAACTATATCACAGAACACTTACCAAAAGCATTCACAACAACATAAAACAAACTACCTCACACAAAACTGAACTAATTTGTATTCATGCCATATATATAATTTACATTTCTATGGACCACCACTTTCATTTATTTTCCCAGTAATATATTCAACAGCACAAGAACAACATACTTATCGATTAGATTAAATACGCTAGTATCCTCATTATTAGTTCCTGCCGTAAGGCAGGTTACTATTGCATTGCTATGCAGTATCGACCAATCATATTCTATTATTTTAACATATTATTTTTTATTTGTATAGTTTGAATTTTAAAATTTATTTTTTATATTTAAAAATTAACATTTATCTCTTTTTCTATTCGTGCGAATAGCTCTATTAAAAAATTTTGTTTAAGAAAATTAGGAAAATAAGAAAGCATAGATTGATTAAATAAAAAATCAAAGATTAAAACTGACGGTTGAGCGTACAAAATCCATGAATGCATAGTTAATGCATTAAATGGCATCTGGCTTGAGGACAAGCCGATGGAACTGTTGGATGGCTAAAAAATTTGAGAAATTAATTGATTGGAGCATTATAGTTAATGCATGAAATGCAGGAGAAGCTGCTGGAGAAATCTTCACGGCAAAACATAGAGACAACAATGACAATGGCTACAACGGCAGCAGCCAAGTCATCTCACAGGGTTGCTGGTTATCCAGATATTAAATTGCAGGTTTGGATTGAAATGTGCGATTGCAAGAGTACAGCTAATTTCCCCGACTGGGAATTAGAATGGACGTGGTAGCCAAGTTCGCCATATTCCTCATCACCATTGTTCTTTGTGTAGCACTCTGCAGACAAGCAGAAAATGATAATAATTACAATTCCATTGCCATTGGACTCTTTAAGCGTGAAAGAGGGGTTTTTGAAGCGAACACTACTTTTTCTTTTCCATTCGGCTCTAAGTAGCAGATCTCAGAATCTCTCAAGAAAATTTAGCTAGTATCAGGGTTTATGGGGTTTGCGTTACTCCTCTAGCTTTGGCATGGGTCTAGAGTTAGAGATTAAGCTAGGGTACTTTCTATCTCTTAACATTTGCTTAATGTAGGCAGGTGCATTCTTGAGTTCCATTGACCTTATTTTGTCACTTGCAAACATTAATTAAAAATCTTTCTTTCTTTCTGTAATTTCGTATTTTGGAAATGCTTTGTTGTGCACGTATATGAATTTTCCAATTGCTCAGTTTCCTAATTAGTTGCCAAATCTATCTGATTTAAATTGGGAATGACATATTATCTAATTTGTGTATTTTTTCTTAATGATCTTAGCAAATGATTAAATTTTGGACTGGAATCTGTAAACTCATCTTGGATATTGAACTTCAATTATTGTTCTGGCGATCAATTTTCTCAAATTCTGTATTGGGTTCTCTATTTTTGTTACCGTATCTATGTTGGGTCTGACTGATTTTCAGAAATTATAAACTAGAATTGGCATTTTGTGCAAACTTTTTATGGAGCTGGCCATGCTTGGAAATTCCTTTGTTCGTAGCAGTTGATTTTTGTAAATATTAAATTGTCTTGCACTCTTTTCAATCTCTATTACTTGCATCTGATTTCTGTATTTTCTGAATAGGGTTTTATGATAATAAATGAGCTATTAATATCAGTGATAAAACAAAAACACTAAGCTCGCTTAAGAGATCAGCTGGTAAACTTGTTCTTAATACTGTTATAGAAGATAGCACTGCTCTTTTTCGTCTTGCTGAAATCAATGGAAGATATGTCACTTCACTTTCTTTTTATGAGATGATGACTAAGGCCTAGCTCACATATATTAGGACATCAAAGTTCAAATCTCTACTTGAAAGAAACTCTCCAGCAGGTGGCTAGACAGTGGTGGCAGGAGGCAGGCAATTCCATTGACCTGGGGATTACATCTAATTGCAGAAGGAATCATTGCAGCCCTGCACATGCCAAAAGCCGAGAAGCTCACCCCTAAGTATCCAAAAAGAGGGTTTTCCCCATCCGGTTGAGTATCAATCAAGATTTGGATATATTTTGCTTGACTTGGATTTAAGGTGAGAAGCCAAAAAGAGTTACTGATTGACTTGAACCTGATTATGTCTAACTTGATAAGCCATTTACACCTTCATTTTTAAAAAATGATACATAGAGCTGGTCTCATCCCTGCTCTTTAAATGTAGCCTTTGCACATGTCATGCTCTTTTGGACTCCCGTGATTTTGACACTCATGCACACCCTAGGGTATAGCCCCCCATAATCTCTTTAGTGCAAATATTTTCTTTTAAAAATGGTGAATGATCTGATCGGATTGTAGCACAGAAACGATACTCCGAATTTTTTGTTTTCCAATTTCGTTAACAATTCTTTATTCTGGGTCGTGGATTTTTGAGATTCCTTTTTTATATGTATATTGTTTACTCACCCTAATAGTACTACAGATGACTGATTTGTCGTCTTCGTTTCTCTTAGGGCTACCGTTTCTGGGAGTCTGGAGGACTCCGAGAGAATATTCTCCGACCTTATTGCGCAGGAGCCTGAGAATTGCAGCGTGTGGTCTAACAGGGGAAGCGTTAGGGTTTTTTCGAATAAATTTGAGGCAGCTGTGGAAGATCTGTCGGAGTCTATCAAGCTCGCACCGCAAGCCCCCATTCCGTTTCTCAATCGCGCCATTGCTTACAGGTACCACCCCATATAACTCTTCTCCGAAGCTTCTTGGACTAACATTTGTTTTGTTTTTGGGTTATTTTTTTTTGAATTCTACCATAATTGAAGTTTTCTCATAAGTTTGTTTGAAGAAATTCAAAGACAATATTTATTGTACATTTTTTAATTCAGAAAATTGATCTTTTGAGTAATGTTTGGCTTAATTGCCCTTACAGGATATTCTCTACAGTCAAATTTACCAAGCACTACCACCTGGTAACTCCTGTTGGGTTGGGCAAAGTGTCTCAAAATCTCCGATGAATGATTTTATTATTTTTTACAATATTTTGCTTGACAATTTTGTATTGTGTTTCAATAAAGATCCTTGGTACGTATGCTCCGCAACCTCCCTTCATCTCATCTTTTTCTTCATTTTCCATTTCAATCATATCTCCACCCTCACATAATTTTTTCTTCTGACGAATTTCTACAATTCTTTTGAACTTGCCTTTAGTGATTTTAAAGCTTGTACGTACTGAGGGTTTCTCTATTATAAAGTGGAAAATTTGTCTTACAAATAATTGAAACTAGAGAAGGCTGGAAAAAAAGACCATGAAACAAGGTAAAAACATAATATAATCTATTTACTAAGGGTCTATGTCCACCAGCATCAAAGTGTGGTACGCCAAAATAACAACTAAATATTCATACATTAACAATTCATCAAGTCATCCTTCAAAGCATAGCCATGGAAGACAAAAAGACATGTATCATGCTGAATAGCACATGAAAATAATATTTATGAACACATACCTCATCCTGAAAGAGTAACAGGACTAGGTCGTGTGACCCATCAGATTGAACAGTTCATTGTTACAATATCAAATGTCCATATTTAATTCATCACAGTGTACAACCAGTGACACAGCTCGAGAGAATTTAGTTTTATAACATATGGTATAAACGAATGCCAAAATAAACATGAAATGGTAAAGGTAACAAGTGCTGTGTAAAACAAGCTTTCTGATTCCATGTTAAGAATTATCCTGTTTTGAGATAAAATAAATCATCAAAAGGAAGATAACTTTATATTTGATTATTTGGAAGGGCTATCCCATTTATGTATTACCTTAATCAGCCACCACTCCAGCTAAATTGCAGTAGAATCGTTTATGTCTTACCTTAATCAACCACCACTCCAGCTAAATTGCAGTAGAAGGGCTATCCCATTTATGTATTACCTTAATCAGCCACCACTCCAGCTTTCTGATTCCATTTATGTATAACTTTGTTTCCATGACCTTCAGTTTTGGTTCTTCTTTTGGGTATATACTGAAGAGGCTCCTCTACCTATAATATCCTGTGTAATGTTTTTGCTTTTTCATTGTGAGGACTTTAGACAGGAAAATGTAAATATATAGATGTCTTGGTTAATAATAATTATTTATTTGTGAAGTACCTCCAAGCATCTGCTTCTGCTCATACTTAAAAAATGTACATGTTTAAGGTTCATATTTTTGTAGTTTAAATAACTCAACATCTTCTTCTGGTTATCTGCATAAAATTTTCAAGTTTTAGGTTAGATATTCATTTGTATTTCCAACAAGGTCAAAGCATGTTGTACTACTTGAATGTAGATTACCTGATCAAGCTCTGGCAAAGGGGTCTCCCTTGTGTCTATTTGGAGCTAATGAAGCTGACACTAAAGTCTTCAGACGTAGCCTTCTTGCCAAGGTATAAACATCTTACAATCATTATTATATAGTACAAATAAATTTATGGAAACCAAGTTTTTTTGATGCTCTATTTTGTGCTATATTGATACGATGCTTACATTATTTATGGAACCGCTGCATATACATGTCATCTGCAGAGTGCTGACATTCAGGTAATTTTTATCCTAGCATATTTTTGCATGAGAAATCTTCATCATTTCCAAATAATTCACATGAAAGAGTGAGGCCTCAATCTTACTTTTTCTGTGTGGTGAATGCTGTAGAATGTCATTTGCATCCCTCTCATAGATGGTGTGCTGGAATTGGGTAGCAATGATCTGTTGAGGTATACAACTCTGCATAATTGCAATCATTTCATTGTTTGGATTCAACATCCTTCCAATCGTTGCTAGAATACACATTTGAATTAAATAGTTTTTAGCTGCTGGATACGACTTGAATTTGATTCCTTTGTTTTTTCTTTATTGTACCTGTCATCGACATGCACTAGTTTCTGTTTGCTAGAATCTACTTTAAAAAACTGTATCTTGCTTTTGTCATATAGTTGTGGTATGAAGCTTGACTTTTTAAATAAAAAAATACAGGAAAGTTAGTTCAAGTTAGGTCCTGACAACGACTATAGCAAGGGCTGTATTTTAACTAGTTATTAATAATTATGTTTTTAACAAATGATAGTTCAAATTTTTTTTTCTATATTGTTAAAGTATAGATGCAAATTATATATCAAAACATATTTTACAAATGATTTTTCTTAAATATATTTGGCAGATTCTACACTACTTGCATATAGCAGTCTAGCTTACTCTATCAGGATTTACAAAGCAACATGGGGCCTCTATCTATGTCTACTTTTTCTGTAATTATATGGATAGATTCCATAAATAGAGAGATACAATTAGCATATAAGTCTTTGATTCAGTTCTTTTCTTGGTTTGCATCTATTCTTATAAGAGAAGCTAAACATATATGCCAACTTCTCTATATAAATTACTAATTAAAATGCAGTGGCATAAAATGAATTGACAATAGACATTATAATTCTTGCATAACAAGTCTAAATGCAAGTCTCATCAATCATCATTGTAATTTTCTATTTTTTGAATATTAAGAAATGTCAAAATTGTTATAGAATGCTTTGATTAATATTTTAGCTATCTGCATACACATTCACTAATCTCTGAAGACATCTTCATGTTTAGTATTCTTTAAAAAGCTAGTACTTACTTTGTGAATAAACTATTGCAATTTAGCATGCCAAATGCTAAAATGATAAGTGAGAGAAGTGTCAACAAAAAGTCTTTGATCCAGAGGAATAATGTTAACTACAATGGTTGAATCTATTACTTAATAGTTCAGACATCACTTGAATGCTGTGAAACTTATTTCTACCAGCAAAAATTTCAATAGCTAAGCCTTTCTTAGTATTGTTCTCTATCTTACCCAATTACAAATTAATCCTAATGTCAGATTCTTCTAGGCTTGTTCTTCCTATTCCATGGGGCCCCTTCATTTCTATGCTAAGAAATGTTTCCCTACCAGAACCGTTAAGAAAGGCCTAGGAAATGTCTACGAAATTTTTACTTAGCATTTCCAAAAACGAGTTTTTAGGTGTCCCCTGACATTTTCCTGTCTGTGGAAGTTTTTTTTCCCTATTTGAAATAGTATTACTTAATTTTTCTCTATTTTGTTTCTTCAGTTATGAGGGTTTTTCTCCCACCCTATCCTTGTCATAATAAAAAGCATAAATCCACGTATAAAAATGCACTTTCCAAAATCAATAAGAGATTGTTAGATTCTGGATTGACCCTTCCAAAGATTTGAAATGACTCGAACAACAGTATAAAAAGCTATTGGCATTCAATTACTACCACAACCAATTTCTACATGAACTTAACCTTGCCCGCTTTTGTGTCAGGTGAGAAAAACAGCTTGTCTGATCATAATTCAGTTAAGTTGACACCTTACCAATGCCTTATTGAAAACAAATCTTCTCTGCTGAACTGAACTTCACACGATCTAAAATATGTTCATTCCTTGGAAGATGTAGATAACTAAAAACCCAAATTAAGGCATTTCACAATATTTAAAGGGGTCTAATCTGTAATTCAATACATATCTTCATCATGATGATGGACGAAAAGTCCATAGTTTTAAATTTTCATCAAAGCTCATTTCCAAAGGCCTTTTTCTATTAACATTTATTATTGTTTTTTCAATAAATTTGAACTATGGACAAATACCAAGTAACTGTTCTATTGAGTAAACACAAGATCATACGATTTAAATCAATCCACCGTAAAATTAAAACTAAAATTATTAGCCTCTGAAGCAACGCACAGAAGGAAAATAATTACTGCTAAGATCACAAAAATGCAATCACGGAAAACTTTTGAATTGGACAGAGATCATTGAAAAATTAAGAGTACCTAAAGAATGTGCCTTGTCGAACCTTCGAACAGCCAAATTGATTGTAACAGTGTTGTTGTTGCGTTGTAGCAATACCCAGGCATCTGAAAAGGCACGTAGCATTGGCATGTAGAATCATTCATGTCTTAAAGAAAGATTTTTAGTTTTTAAGCTTCCTGCTTTTTCCCAAAGTTAAACTGACAGCCGTAAGTCTAGATAATACAACCTTTGCCAGCATCCTCCACGATAGCTTTCCATGCAATTTGTGGAACTATTGCCTCAACATGTAGGAGGCTATTTTATTTTATTTCTTTCAAAATAATTTAAAGCTTTGTTCTATCTAAAAAAAAAACAATTTTATTAAACTATAATATTAAATTTTTATTTCTCAAAGTAAAAGCTGAGTACTTGGATCAGTATGTATTCTCTTTCTCAGTCAGTGTATAACATCTTTCAGAGTATTTTTGAACATTATGATTAATGGATTATGATATCTATTAATTTTCATGTGTTGATTTCAATGCAATAATATGCATTAATAAATTTTGTAGGTCTATAATTCTACGATTTCAGATCTTGAAGTATTTTTAGCAGCTAGTAGCATCGACTCTCTCGATGCATATATAGATTGCTTCAGATTCCCTCCAACTTAATTGTAAATCCTAAATACAAGGACAGGATTTGTTATTTTGCTTATTCAGAAATTTATATCAAATCATCCATCTACCTCAATGCATTGAATTTCTGTTGCATTGGCTTGGTGAAATTTTGGACAAATGAAATCCTTATGACATCTATTCTTAGTTATTGTTCTATTTTTGTTTCTTGGGCAATGCATTTGATATTGGGTTTACCATGATCATAGAATGATTCAATTGAAATTCGGTATTTTAACAATCTTTTGTTCTTGCTTAATGTATTTTAAAGATTTCCTTGTAAAATTGATGAGTCATTTCAAGATATGGTTTTGAAATTATACATTGTTTCACCTGTCATTCTCCTTACTCGCTAATCTCTCTACCTGCATACATATTTTGTAATATAATAGTTGCACATGTATTAGGAGTATGCAAGAAGAGAAGCATTACATACTTGTTTATTTTATCGACTTGAGCTCTATGTGTTAAAAATGTTAAAACCTTTGAAAGGTCAAAGATGATAAAACAAATAATACTGGAATACTATATTATCAAACCAATATTAACCGAACATGCTAAAAGTCATAAACTTAAATCCATGTGACATGATTACAGTGCATTAGAGAAAATATAGCTTAAAAGAATATTGCAAGTTATCCATATTTTCAAATTTGGACATCTATTAAAATAACTTAAACAAAACTAAAAGCAGTTGAAATTTTAAGTTTTTTCACTACTATTTTTTTATCCGCTTTTTTCTCTACACCAACATGCTTCAGGCTCACCGGTAGAAAAGCAAGTATTATCTAGCTGCTTCATTTTTTTAATTGCATAATTTGCATTATTTCTAATGGCATAATTCACATAATAATCTAAAAACTTTGGGTGGATTCTATCTTCGAGTGCAAATGTGTTAATTTTTTTGTTTTTCTTCAACTTCTTAATTTATTTATACAGTTTCAAGTGATTTGTTTATCCAAATCTAGCATTGCAAATCTTTAAATATTATATGACATCATGTTTTGCTTTCAACTTCCTTTTTTAATTTTTTAGTTATTCTATTTCATTTTTTTTAAGTTTTATGAGTCCTAGTAAGTTTCTAGGAATTATACTTTATTTTATAAGGGACTAGACTAGTGACAAATATAAAATCCAGTTCTATATGCCTTAGAGCCATTTCCATTAAAAAATTGGATATGACCATAAAAGCTATATGTCATTTAGGAATGAATGAGATATACATGTTTCCTCTATCAAATGCTAGGTATATATATATGCTTCCTCTATTAAAATTTCATCTACAAACTCTAAAATTAGTCCATAAATTCTAGAGTTTCTCAGGTCACGTAGTGGGGATGGCAATTTTTTTCCACATTTTAGCAACAGCCATTAAAACAACTTAAACAAAACTAAAAGCACTTGAAATTCTAAGTTTGGTCACTACTTTTTTATCTGCTTTATTTTCTAAACCGACATGTTTCACAATTTGCATTATTTCTGATGCATAATTGACACAGTAATCTAAAAACTTTGGGTGGATTCTATCTCCGAGTGCAAATGTGTTAATTGTGAGGTTCTTCATCAACTTCTCAATTTATTTGTACAGTTCCAAGTGATTTGCTTATCCAAGTCTAGCATTGCAAATCTTTAAACAATATAGGACATCATGTTTTTCTTTCAACTTCCCTTTTTATTTTGTAGTTCTTCTATTTTATTTTTGAAAAGTTTTTATCTATCCTAGTAAGTTTCAAAACATTTAGGCTTTACTTTTATCAGGAACCAAACTAGTGGCAAATATTAAGTCCAGTTCTATATGCCTTAGAGCCCTTTCCAAATTTTTTTTGGATATGACCATAAAAGCTATATTTAATCAAAACTAAACATAGTTGAAATTCTAAGTTTGGTCAATACTTTTTTATCGACTTTCTCCTCTCAGACAACATGCATCACGCTCTCCAACAAAAACTCCACGCTTGCATCACTTGTTAAAAATTGTATAAACTAACTCACAAAACACTTAATTACAGTCATTCACAATAATGAAGAAGATTGTAAATCTAACAAGGTCAATATTTAGGGAGACCTTGGGAAGTTTCCCAGTTGGTGCGTGCAGGTGTCCATTTGGGACAGTTGGGGTTGAGATAGGAGGCGGTGACTCTGGAATTGAGAAGCTCAACTACTGCAGGAAACTTAACGCAGCGTGGGACCTTGTATTGATTGATAGATGCCCCTCGGCTCAGGGCATAATCCATCAACTCCTCAAATGTCCCACTTTCGACTATTTTTATCTCCAGAGGGCCGATGGATTTGTCCGCGGCTCTGCCCTGTCTGTACACAGAATTTAAACTTTCCTCGACAGTGAGACAACACTGCTGCAACACCTCAGCAGGCACTTCCACCTGCGTTGCACTGTGGAGCTCCCAGAAGAGAACGTAATGGCCGGGAATGGTAGATATGTCTGCGTAGCTGCTGTACTCTATCACTCGAGCCCCATAACTCTGTAGATGCTCAGTTGCCTTGTTCACTGCATTCTGCAGCTCAACTTCGTCAGTTTTGTCCGAGTCAATACTCAACATTACATTTTTCCGGCACACAAAATGAAACTCCGGCGCTGAGTTGTGGAAGCCGGTCACTCTGAGCACGTCTCCCACTCTGTAACGATACGGCCCTGCATCACAACAGACAAGCATTAAAAATATGTGATTCATAAAACCATTAATGAGACACGGAAACCACCACGTGAGTCGTTGGGGAACCATGTTGCGCATATAACCGTTTCTTTTTCTGATATGCTTACTTCGTCAAAGAATTAAATCCTTTTCCCGATATTTTACCTGCGTATGTAGTGATCACAAGTTCATACTCTTCACCGACTTTCACGTCAACGAGCTCCACGAGCTGTGGATGTTCGGCAAGTGGCTGCGCAGTGTTAGTGTTTTCATTGTGATTGTTGCGGTGAAGGGGAAGGAATTCAAAGTAGGCCATGTTGGGCATGATAGTGTATGACACATCCCACGGTTTGCTGAGCGGGTGGAGATTGAGGCCGAAATAGCACTCAGAGGAGGCGTACATTGTGCACACCTGAGGGAGCCCACCGCTGTAGAAATCGAGGGTTGGAATGTATTGGGCCATTGCGCCCGTAACAATCACTTCTAGATACTTTATGTTGGGCCAAAGCCGCCACCCTATTCCTTCCCATGACGCCTTTGAGCACTCGCGCTCCATGAGGTCTGCCAGATGAGGATTGGAACCCAATATCTTCATCACGGCCTCTCTTAAGGAAGGATCGCTCACGTTCTCCTCGCTCAGGCTTCCCATTCGAATGTCATGGCACAGCGACTGCCAGTGTTGTTCAAGGAAATGTACTGCTCTGAGCAAGCCCGAGGCGAACACGGCTCCTGCTCTCAAGACTTGATTGTTTTGAACCAGGCCGCAAAGAAGTTGAGCGTACATGCTCTGGTAGGCATCGAGGCACAAAATAGCATCCATGGGGCTGGTCTGCACATTGTATGGGTCGTAAGGCTTCTCTATGAAGTGTCGGCTCTTGTAATAACTCGTTAGAACAGGCCTAGCTACCAATCCGCCTGGAGTCTTGGTTTCAGATTTGATGAAAAGAAAGTACATCCCCTTTCCCTTGTCTAGCCCCTTCATGTACCTGCCACACACCCTCAATTTATTTAAAACCTTATTCACACACACAAACAGATATATATATATATATATATATATATAAAAGAGAACAAAGGGAGAAAACGGACTGGTTCAGGACAGGCATATATACAAAAGAGAATAGAGGGAGAAAACAGACTGGTTCATGACAGGCATGAGAAGGCTGTAAAGAAGCGTTCTCCGGTCTAACTCCTCTTCGATTGTGGGCATCAGCTTGCGTTCTCCAGCGGATGTTCCAGAGCTGTTCTAGGAAATCACAACAGAGACAATAAACTCTGAATTAAAAACTCACTAGAAACATTGAAGTAACATATAACGGCGTTTGATTCACATAACGTTTACACGCGTACTTACATATTATACTGGTACTTTACTTACCTGGTGAGAAATTCGGAGACAGGATAAGATGAAAGAATAGGAGTCTTATCTCCGTTAGCTATTCGCAGAATGTCAGGCTGCAGATCCTCGTATGTAATCACGGGCAACAGATTTTTGAATGAATCCCTATCAGTGCGACCGTTGAGCTCATAGCGCTTTAAGTATTCTGTATGAGCGTTACTCGTCAGAATCTCAGAAAGCACTTGAGCCTGCACTTGATCAGCATGTGTGGTGACATTCTCAATAAAGTCCAGAGCATTCTTATCATTATCGCTGAGGATTGTAGCGTTGTCACTAAGCATGGCTTCAGACATCCTGATCTTAAAACTAAATTTAATATATAACTAAAGGAGTTTAATGGAAACGAGAATGTGAGGCGAACAGGCAAACTAGATTGTAGCCTCCAATCCTACAATTGGATAATTTGTGAGGAAGGCCTAGTAACAGGGGTGTATTTATAGGTGTATTGAGCCAGGCAACGGCCTTAGTCCAAACCGCCCTTGGATATGTCAAATTCCCACAACAGACAATTCGTTGACAATACTCTTAAGGGCAGCTGTGTTTAGATTTGACGCCCTAGAAGGGGTTTTCAAATAATAGAATTTAGATCGGTTAAATGAAAAATTGAACCTTGCACTTAAGATTAAATATTACAACCTATTAAGTTTTATTGTATTGCTTAAAGCTTAAATCGTTTTTCTTACGCAATTCAATTGTTTTTATTAAACTTGTGTTGTAATAGCGGTTCTTTATTCTTTATAATTTTTTAATGTGATTAAAGTGTATTCAGATTAACTTTTTAGATTCATAATTGTAATGTGAAGTAAAAAATTTATAATAATAATTTTAATTTTTTAATATGAATAAAATTTATTAAAAAAAAATTAAATTTGAATTATCTATATTTTATATTTTAAAATATTGATAATATAATAATTATTCACAATATTAATTATGAAATCTTTACACTAATAAACTACATTTTAATCATCATTTATATTCAAATTTATGCTTATCAATAATAATGATCATTTCCATCTAAAATATAATGATTGTCAACAATAATAACACTAGAATCCTCATATTAGTAATAAACTTAATTTTATTAAGATATTATAAAATAGATTAACATCTAAGATAAGTATAAATAATTTTCAAATTAATAAATTCAATATATAATTCTTTTTTTTTATAAGACTTAATCTGGTTATTTAAGAAATTTAATAACTTTTTATACTATCATTCTCATATATTAGTATAGGTATTTAAATACATTTCTTAAAAGATATGTCTTAAGCATCTATGGTTAGATAAATATTTAGATTTTAATATTTTTCATGTTTTTATGTAAATCTATTTAATATAGTTTTTTGTGTGTTTATTAGGTTTCTATATACATATATACACATAGACATAATTAACATTTGATATGCAAATTATGATCAAAATTTGTAAGGATTTTTTTGTTATTCATTCACTTCATTATAAACTTTATTGTTCATGTATAACCATGTTTAGGTGTCAACTTGCTTATATGGCAAGTTAGTAATCATGCTTAGGTGTCAACTTGCTTATGTGGCAAGTTAGTTACAGATATAGTTCGAGAGGTAGGTAGTTTGTTAAGAATCTCTTACAACTTTTCCCTCCAAATTAGAAATTCGGTTGCCCAAATTTCCTTATATTTACCAATCATAACGCATAATCATCTTCTATTTTTCATCAATTTGTTAGTGTATATTTTACATACACTTAGGCCATAAACCTACTTTGGCATCCCTTGACACTTGCTTTTATGAGGTGTCAAGTTAGTTATGAGGTTTTAGAGGTGTCGGCTCACTTTTGACACCTCATGCTCCTTTTCTAATAGGCAACTCGCCACCACTCCATGAGTGAGGAGTCTGATCCTCATTTCATCGAGGTTGGATGTCTTCTTCCTACCTTTATATGCACACTTGTTTGACTAATACATCTAATCAACTTCATACATATTTTCTATTTTTAATTATGCTTGTTATTCACCTCTATTGTTGTAGTTTCTTATATGATTTACAATTTGGATTTGCTTTGTTGTTTCCGTTTCGCTCAATTTCCTAGCCAATTTTTTCATGACGTCAAAGCTATTTTCGGTGCAAATGTAAATGTATTAGTTTGCTTTGTGAATTGCATTTCATTTTAGCTAAGTTTTTTTGTGAGATCGTAGATTTGAAAGGATTGTGGATTTGTGAAAATCTTCTAATGATTTTGACATGAAGATTATAAATTCAAGAAGAGATCTGTAAATTGTACAAATATTTACAATTTGCTGCTCAAATTTGATCAATATTTACATAATAATTGTAAAATCAGATAAAATTGACATGATGTACAAATTTAATAGTAAATTCAACCAACATTTACAAAAATTTTGAGTATCGATCATCTATTTTGCAAATTTACCATTTATTCTTTGATCAAAGAAATAGTTTTCGAACATTGTCAATATTTGGCCTTTGTCATAAATCAGTAGCAATATTTGATCAGAAATGCCAAACTAAAAAATATTTTTGCAAATCCAATCTCCCTAGAAGTAGTTGTCTCTGAAATTTGTAAATGA
Source organism: Sequoiadendron giganteum (assembly GCA_007115665.2). NCBI lineage: Eukaryota > Viridiplantae > Streptophyta > Pinopsida > Cupressales > Cupressaceae > Sequoiadendron > Sequoiadendron giganteum. Next base: position 205,887,068 of record CM021105.1, read on the forward strand.
TTATTATTTCTAGCAGCGACAGAATTGTACGAAATCTTCGTTGTAATATGCTGAACAATAATAAGGTTGAGGTGCGACCAGCCTAAATATTGGCCACGCGATCTTTCTTCAGACCGTAAGCGACGAGCTTGCAGATGTGCCTTGGTGGAATTAGCGTGAATAATATTTTGTGGCATTTAGTTTGGCGCTTGGCGTGAGAGATTTTGTTGAGCAATTTGTTGTGACCTTATCTTTTGAACTGTTGCGACCTGCTTTTGCATGACGTCATTTTGTCCACTTATTGTTTGGCGACCTACTTTTTTCGAGTGTTGATTTTGGTGGAGCCGCTCTTTCTTTGGCAGAATTGGTGTTGCGTGGGCACCAAATTTGGTGGGAAATTGCAAAATTGTGTGGAGATTGGGCCTTCAACATGCATTGAGGTAGCGATTCCTTTGAGTAAAAAAATTCATTTCAAATTTGAATTTGTTTGGGCAGAAAAAAGGCTCTTTATTTTCTTTCTTGAATGTTTTTGGTTACATAGGCACTTGGTCATATGGAGCTTTACCTTTTGGTCACATAAGCACTTGGTCATATGGAGTTGTAGTTCTTAATCACAATCAAATCAAGGATTCTTGAAATCCACCTCCATATCTCTCTTTCCTACTGCACTTTTTGCAATGTCATTATAAGCATAAAGGAAAATATAAAAAATGACATAACTTTCAACTCATGACTCGAAATTGAGTGCAATTTTTTTTAAAGTGGTTATTTTCTCATGCTTGATCCATTAGATTTGATTCTCGACTATAATTATAAAGTGTCATTTTTCAGTCCAACTAAATTTACTTGTGCACTATAGTTATTAAGTGTCAATTTTTGGGGGGTCTCTAGTACTGAATCAAAGAAGGGTGTACTTTGAGTTGTGTCTTGTATGCTTTCACACGTCCTCCTAAATTTTCAATTTGTAACACTATTGACAAAATATGAGGATTAAATAAATGGTTTAACAAAAATGACAAGGTCTATGGCCTAATATGTCTTACAATTTATGTGGATTTCTTACATCACCTAAATCACATTGAGTTCCCTTTCATTGCTTTGATGATTATCCACCAATTGAATGAATACCTTAGATCTTCATCTAATAGTGACAGTGATGTCTCCTTGGATGATACTCAAACTTCTATTGCACCATCTTCCATGGACACACCTTATCCATCTATTATTGCATCAATATTTGTTGATAATTCATCTCCTATATCTACTATTACTATTTCAAAGTCATTTTCTTAGAGCTTCTAGTAGTTTTGTGTAGCAAGCTACTCATCTTTTAGATACAACTCATTGGAATGAGTATGGAAAAACATTGTTGGTTTGTTTTGTGTCATATCTTATAGATTTGGAAAACACAATTGAGGACACTCATCTCCTCTTTCATGGTAGCTTCAATGGAGTTGATATTTTTTTTTAGATGAGTCAAGGGAACATTCAAACCATCTTGTTCTTTTTTTGCCTACATCTACGTCTATAATGACAATTCTTGTAAATACTTAGTCATCATTCATGTTAACATCTTCAATAGAAGTACTTGATTCTTATTGGTCTAGTTGTCTCTCTAATGGCGAGTACCATACATCCATTGTTATAGTACCTAAATCTTTTATGGTACTTGATCCATCATGTCAAAATTTATTGCATTTCAACATTGGCTTAGAGATCCTTAAGAAACATTTGTAGACATATTCAAAGGAGGCATCATACATCTTGAATTTTCTTTCCTCATATTCCTTTCAATTCCTTTCAGGAATTGAAAGACAACTTTAATACTTCTATGGTTCTATTTCTTTTGAAGGGCGGGATTTTTGTTCAACCAACTTGGATCATCTTTAGCATTCATTATCAAGAATCTATCATCACTACAGGAGACTCTACATAAAGGGTTGGTTGCATGGTCTCACTTATTTTCCTCTCTTATGGGAATTATTTTTTCCTCACATGGGGCTTTTTACTTCTAATTTTTAGATAATATTTTCTTACCCTCATTTAAGGGGGGTTCTATTCCAACAATCTTTTCTCTTTTTTATGAGGGGCATTGTACTTGGGTACCTTATTAGGCTTTGATCTCGAGACTCTCTTTTTCCTCAACTAAGTTATCCTTAGCAGGGGTGTTGGTGTCTAATCATTCTTAGGTGTTAGCTTGCTTATATGGAAAGTTAGTTTTAGAGGTAGTTAGAGAGGTAGGTAGGTTGTTAATAATTTCTAACAATATTTCCCTCCAAATTAGGAATTTGGTTGCTTGAATTCCCTATATGTACCTCAGATGCTAATGCACAATTATCCTATATTTTTGCTAGCAATTTGCATTTTCTTTATTTTTACAATTTCACTCAATTTCCTTGTTAGTTTCGATATTTATTTATATAAAATATTTTTTGAAAATATCTTCCAATAGGCATTCTAATAGTGCATGGGTCCAACTCATGTATTGTGATTAATACAATGAAAACATAGGTCAATCTTGTTCTAAACATTGATAATAGACCAATAAGAAATATAATATTATGTTTATCAATATTTTCTATTGTTTTTTGAAGAATGCTGAGAGATTATTTGTTTATTACATTTATAATGGAGTTTATAAGTGATTTTGTAAATAGATAGGTTTATTCTTGAATACTCTTAATGACGGTCTTTCTCTTTATAGAGGAGGAATAAGCTTGATTCAAAAAGAGTGTTATATTTGATATATTTTCTAAAATAATATATGAGGTTAGAGTTATTTATGGACACCTAATATAAACATACTATGCCATTTGTTTAATAAGTTAATCCTTAAAGTTTATTTTTAATGCCAACTTTACATACATCAATATAACTAAAATACCTACTTATTTTGACTAGGTACCCTATGTAGGTATTTTCTATATATGTTTTTATATCTCTTATTATATCTACACTACCAAGCAAGGGAGTTGTCCACACCTAAATTTTACTCAAAATGATTTTTGGTGGTCATCACACACATTAAATTGTTGACACAAAAAGCCTAAATGATCTATGACAAATATCTCATTATATGTAGAAGTTTAATTTAAAAGTACTTATATATCTAAATCGTAAAGCCATTTACACACCAAATCTAATAGTAAATATCCTTAATCATAGATATCTCAATTATAGTATATATATTAATATAAACTATAACAACGATTCTCTTAGATAGGGTTCATTGACATTATAGAATGGTGTCCAATAGTGGGTTTTAGGAAACTTTTGTATGATTGCATTAAACTTGTGTGACATTTGGGTGGCCATCATTTGGATTTTTAGTTTCATTTGAATTGGGATAAGTATGTGTCTCAATGATTAGAGTATATCATGTAATAGGATTGTGTGGTGTAAAAAAAACATATATTCATAACCTTGAAGTAGTTAATGTGACATATAGAAGATTCAAAACATTAAGTATTAACATCCCACCCCTATGTATGAAATTTTTTCAACTCTCAATACCTATCCATATAACATTAATTAACTAATTTTGTTTCCTCCAGTACTAAAAATATATATTATATCATATTTTAATGTTTTTTAAAACGCTTAATATATACGCATATGATAAGACATTGATTTAGAGGTGAATTATTGAAAAATTCTATATAAAGGTCCTATAAATTAAATTTATGTTACACATGACAATGATGAGAACAATACCATTAAACAGTTTTTATCTTTTTAAAATAATTTAAAAGACAATTATCATATAATATTAGAGTAATTTTTAAAGGATAACACAATTTTTTTTTTAATATTTACAACTAAATCTAACATAGACACATAAATGTCTTTCTAATATATTAGTGTTTACCTTATATATAAATATTAATTTATTTTCCTTGATTTGAAATTACAAGGACAGTATAACACTTCGTTCAAATGAATTAGTTTTCATTAATTTTTGCGACAAATAAGTCTAATTTTCTTTTAAAAAAGAAGAGAGGTAATGAAACCAAAAACCAATAGTAAAAATAGTTAATGAAACATTAAAAAAATATAAAGATTTAATATTGATAAAAATAAGAAATAAGATACTAAAATTTAGACATATTAATTGAGATTTGATGAATTGAAAATAATTGAATCATAAATAGAAAATAACATTTATAAGATCATACACAATTTTCATATATTAGTAAATAGATAATGATAAAATTTATATATCTATATAGAAACCTAGAGAATCAATAGTTCAATGATCTAGATAATGAGGTATTAACACCAACATCCTTTAACAGGGCAATCCATAAAGTGAGACCTAGGAGAATTGTCACTCCGATGACCTAGGTCATTGAAGCATTAACACTAGTGTTTGGACACGACATCAATAAGGTGAGCACCTAGATAATCAATAGTTTAATGATCTAGATAATGAGGTATTAACACCAACATCCTTTAACTGGGCGATCCATAAAAGTGAGACCTAGGAGAATTGTCACTCCGATGACCTAGGTCACTGAAGCATTAACACTAGTGTTTGGACACGACATCAATAAGGTGAGCACCTAGATAATCAATAGTCCAATGATCTAGATAATGAGGTATTAACACTAACATCTTTTAACAGGGCAATCCATAAAATGAGACCTAGAAGAATTGTCACTCTGATGACCTAGATCACTGAAGCATTAACACTAGTGTTTGGACACGACATCAATAAGGTGTGCACCTATAAATCCTCATAGATCATAGAGGTCATGACTATGCACCATGATTAAGATGAGTTTCAAGCTTACCCATTTTCTGTATTTTCTAATAATTCAACTGTCCAATCTACATTCAAAGACTAAAGATAAACTATAATGTTAACAATAAACAAATTATTACTTTTTAAAATAGAGAATATAATTGAGAGACAGTGCTTTTAGCTAAATCTATGTATAGTAGCCTTGAGATTGTCCGGAAGAGAAGACAAAATTGTTATCTGTAAAAGAAAATCTGTCGACAGGAAGCTTTATTATATGTCTGTATAGAGAGAAACGTCAACGGAGGTATTTTCATATTTGAGTGGCGTAGCCACACATTGCAGAGTTATTCCAATAAAGCAGACAAAGATCAAGGATTGGTTATATTGTCATCAGGGAAGAGGATGAAATTTCAATTCTCGTGCTGATACTGACGAATTAGGGCTTACAGAGATGGATCAATCCGTACACGGTGGACCGCTACGAGAGAAGGAGGCATGCAACCCAACGTCATGGCGACAACAGACTGTCCAATTGGATTAAAACTCTTCCTTTTGATATCTCTCTCATAATCTTTTCCTTCCAGGAAAGAAATTACACAGCCGAAAGACGAGTCCCAACCAATAACAAGACCATTTCCACAATGGTGGGCCACACGTGTTGGCGTGTCGCTCGGCAATCAGATGTTAACTGCTACTCCCATTCCAACTCTATTGGCTAGTCCGAGACTCTACAGCCGGTTTTGTGTATCTATCTACGGTATATGAATGGAAAATAATGAATGTTGTTTTATGCTGACTGTAAATTTTTGACTAATACTGAAGCTTTGGGTAAGGAGAGCACGGAATAAATATAGAATAGAGGTGATCAACATCATTTATATTAAAATATTCTTATGGAAGATCTCTCGAAATCGTGCTATTCTAGCTTTAACAAGGAAGATGGCCCTACAAATTCTTGAGAACTGTAAATTTGTCACATTGCATGGCATGGTTGAAACGTCTTGTGGACCAAGATCATCATATATTCAACAAAAATAATACATTTTACAATATAAAGATCGGAAAATACTTGGGGAGATTTGTTTGCAGCATTCTTATAATCACATTCCCATTATTTTGCCACTTACTGACGATCTTGCAATCAATATTTTGAATTACATACGAAGCGCATAAGCTTCTGCTTTCCAAACCAGTAATCTATATTAGATATCGAAAGAATAGAATGAGTAGATTAAAACTTATTTAGATGTTTTTTCTAAGAATGCCTTGAATTGTTAGTTCATTTCGAAGGAAAGGTAGATGGTCGCCACATAAGGCTCTTGTCATGTAAGCTAATAGTTCGGAAATGTTGTTTTCATGTTATATAATCTTGTTTTTCCGCGTGCTCAATATGTATAAATTTCTGTCTTAGTTTTTTTTATTTTAATTTAGGTCAATTGACTCAAATGCCACCTAATTCTGTGAACATTAGGGAGATATTTAGACATTTTCTTATCAAATAAACTATTATTTAAAATATTTTTTAGAAATTATTACGATTCATGAATTTGTCATCTAAATCTTGTTATTCGATATATAATGTAAGACTATTAAGTCATTTTTTTCTCAAAAATTGTGGATTTTTTTTGCCGTAAGTATTAGTCATTGGTTTTCTTTTCTAAAGATCAATAATTTCTTTGTTTCATGATTTACTAATTATCTAATTTAGATAGAGACAGTCTATCACATTATATAATTTCTTTCCTCTAATTAGATACAATTTTCTATATTCTATTTTATTTTTTATATGTTAAAATTCTTATGAAACTAATTAAATCTTAGCTTATTTGATTAAATAATTAAATTTATATTCTACTCTTTTGCATGTTACAGCTAAACTATGCTGGATCCAGTAAGCCTAGCCAATTGGACTGGTTTGACAAAAGAAAGTGCCTGAGACAATCTTCCAAGATCTCATTTATTCTTTCAGTTTTCCCATCTGTCTCTTGATGATGAGTAGTAGACATTAGCAAATTTATCCCCATTAGCTTGAAAAAATCCTTCCAAAATACACTTGTGAAGAGGGCATCCCTATCACTAATGATGTTGAGTGGAACACCCCAAAACTTCACAGCATTCCCAAAAGTGTGGTATATTCCATCCTCTACCTTGCATAGAATAAATATGGCATACTTTGAGAATCTATCAATCATTATTATTATATGGATGAACCCATCCATCTTAGGAAATCCTATTATGAAATCCATGCTCACACTTGCCCATGGTCTAATCAGAATGGGTAGGGGTTGGAGTAGATCCCTCAAAGGCCTAGTCACAACCTTATCCTACTAGCACATGAGATAAATCCTAACATACTCATCAAAATCTCACCTCACCTTTAGCTAGTACAAGACCCTTTCAACTAGTGTGAGGGTCCTCTTCTACCTTGGATGCCTAGCCCACATGTTGTAATGACACTCATTAAGAAAATCCCTCCTCAATTTCTTCCATTTCGGAACACAAACTTTGTCTTGGTTGAATACCAACAATTTATCCTTAACACTAAACTTATGATTCCTTCCCTCTTTTGCTTGTTTGAAGAGATTTTCTACTTGAAGGTCCATCTTTAATCCTTCCTTTATGGAGTCCAATGCCTCATTGAACAATACCACATGACTCTCTCTTGGATCTGCCTCATGCACCACTTCTTCAACTATAGCTAACTGAGCCTTTCTTCTTAGAGAATCCATTACCACATTCTTCTTCCATGGATTGTAGAGGATCTTAAAATTAAACTCTGCTAAGAACTCTTGGCACAAAGCATACTTTGGAGTTAATTTTCCATTAGTCATAAAATAAGTTGACGAAACATTATCTATCTTCACAATAAACTAAGTCCCCAAATGATAACATCTCCAAGTTTTGAGAGAGCGAATGATCTCGATAATCTTCTTCCCATTAGTAGTGTATTTCTTCTCCATATATTTCAACTTCCTTGACTCATAGCTACTAGATTTTATCCTACATCAACAACCCTCCAATAAAATAGTTCAAGGCATCGCTTTGCACCTTAAATGGTGTAGTGAAATCAAGAAATTCCAACATAGGTGATGTAGTGAGTCTCTCCTCAAGTGCCTCAAAGGCTTCCTATCATTTGTTTATCCACTTCTCTTTTCTATCTAAACCAAATGGAAATAGGGTGTCCATGTTTTGGGAGATGGAACTTTGGGACCTATTTCACACTTTAGTTCATTAGGAAATCAAGATCCCTCGGCCAAGTGACTGAATTGAGGGAAGGACTAGGGGTTTCCTTTTGTGATTAAATGAGGGTTCACCATTAAAATTAAGCTTCAAAGGAGGAATGCAAACACTCATGCACTAAAACCTAGAACCTTAAAGACATTAAATCAGATTTAAAAAAGAGAATGAAACAAAAGGGTACTTGGAAGAAAGATGGAATCCAAGCAAGGTATGCAACACTAAAATTCTACTTTTTGAAGTGTATTGGGACTCATATGCTAGGTAGTGAAATTTAGTTTTGCTATAGGAATTTGGGCAGAATCTGCAATCTTCTAGTGACTATTCAGGATCTACAAAAGACTGACAAAAGGGCTATACAGAGACTCATATGCCCAGAGGGGCGATTTAGTCGATATCAAGGGTTTCAATTATATTTTTGTAGCCTTTAGTAATCTTATGTATCTTTTTTCTTGTCTGATTCTTCAAGTTTGAAAGTCCGAATTCTAGCTTGTAGGTGAGTTTCTGTGAAGATGACAACTTCTTGAGAACTTTGATAACTTTTGAAACTTTTTCTTCAAAGGATCTTTAAGCTCTAATTCACCTAGATATTCAATCACACATCAAGAGTGGAAAATTTTGTTGTGTGAGGGAATAGGGGCTTGGCTTTTTCAAACCCCACTTTGATAATTAAACCTTGAAATGAAATGAAATAGCATGGATGAATGATGAAAGAAAAATTCAATTTTGCATCTCACCAAACCCTTGAAATAAAGGCTAAAAACTTGTGTGGAATGGCTCCAATGGATGTGGATCTTGACTCTTGATCTTCATATGAGATGATGTCTTTGAATGCTTGCTTGAATCATGAAAGCCTACATCACAAATGTTAGCTCAAAAACACATATGATGCATGAAGACTTTGACATGATGCTTGAATATTGAATGCTACTCTAAATGCTTGATGATTTTCTCTTGAATGCTTTTGATTTCATAAATTTGCTACCATGAAAATTGCTAGATTGCTAGATTACTTGTTAGGAGAAGTTATATGAAATAACCTTGTATCTATACTTGTTTATGCCTAATCTCCCAAAAATATAAAACTACAAGCCAACATCAGATCTAGGATAATTAAATCTTGCAAAGAGTTTGATTTAAAATAGGTCAAGGTTAAAGTGGGACTTATATGCCAAGTTGGGCGTATGAGTCCCAATCACTTAAACCTAGGACACAAACTCCAAGAATTGTTAAGTTCAATGCAATAATTAAAATCAGGTCCCAAGACCTAGGTGAGACCCATACACCCAAGGTGGTGTATAAGTCCCAAATCCCTAGATCTAGAACACAACCAAAATCATTGAATTGTGATTTGTCATTTGTTAAATTTTGAGATTATCCATAGAAAATTGCATTTAATAAGGCTTTTGGATGCAAAATAAGACCAAATAAGGCATAAAGAAGCCAAATTTTAACAAGGAGGGCCCAAAAAAGTGTGAAAATGTAAAGGGATACATTTTTATACACTACATTTAGCCCCCACTTTAGTGAGAGGAGGAACTTGCTTTAAACTCACACTAAAGTAGACAAGTTCACATCAAGAGGGGTCCAAGTGTACCAATGCTAGTGAGATAGGATGAAAATGATCAAGAGGGATGATCGAGCCCCCAAGATTGAGATCGTATGGAAAACCAACATAATCACAAGAGAATATGCATGTGAATAATGTATGAAGCAACAATAGGGTACAAGCATACATTGTCAAAGACATAAAGAAGAAATAAATTTAGAAAAAGAGGGGTGGATCAAATGTTGACTGTTTCTCCAACACGATGTGGATCAATACTTAGCTATTTTTCATAAAAAAAAATTACAAGTGGATCACGATGTCCACTATGCAAACAACACACATGCTCACACAAGCTAGTGGAATCTAGTATCCACTAGGTGAACCTCCAGTGAGACACATACACACGTGGCTGGTATGCACCCACACAGTGAAGCAAGTGGCTATGGGAAAGTCATTCCTAAGGTCGGCTCACATATGCTAATCATACCAAAGGTATAGCTCCTAATAACTTTGATAAGGTTCCACACACCTTGAATTCCATGATCTACGAGGCAAGCAAAGCTTCATATGCTAACACCCATGAACAAAAAAGAGGGATTCATAGGCAAGAAAATTGTGTTATGCAAGGTGGCCATATAATAGTTATTGTAAATGCAAAATAGTGTAAGGTATGTTCAGAGGGGTTTTTCTTAAAAATTAATTTAAGGTTTCAACTTAGGGAACATCGTGCCTAATGTCTCTAAGATAGAACCAATCGAAGAATAGAATATTCACAACTCAGGTAATGATTTTTTCTTGGCATTACCATAAGAGGAATATAATATTATAAGAGAGATCACACTCTTGAAGGAAATTACACCCAATATCATCACCAAGAGAAAGATGTATCACATGAAGTAAGAAGACCACATAATGAAACATGAGTTGTAAAATGCAAAAAAATAATGCCAATGTATGCCCCCACTTTAAAGAAATTTATAAACACCATCTTGTAAGAAATTACTTTAAAGTAGAAAATGAAGAATGCTAACAAGACATGAGAGCTTATTTGGAAAGCCCTATGCCATGTCATATGTTTCTAGATGAAGCTACGCCATGAGAAGGGGTTTCTCCCAAAATGAAATCCCAAAATAACACACAAGAAATCCATGGATTCGGTGTCAGTATTTCTTAGCTACAATATTGTTGAGCTTGGAAACATCATCATTCCCCAAATACTCATGGATGAAGGAAGAATGACACAAAGAGAGTGAAAACAAAGAAAATATTTTGGATCAACATGGAAGAGACCTAAATGTTTCAATGCCTTGTGTCATCCCCAAAAGGAAAACACAAGACAATGAAAAGATAAAGGATAATATTTTGGATCAACATGGAAGAGACCTGAATGTCTCAATGCCTTGCCTCATCCCCAAAAGGAAAACATAAGACAAAAAAAAGATAAAGTTTTGTGACATACAAAATAATCTAGATACAAATAGAGGAGTACCACGAAGAGAGAGATACATTAAACAAAACAGTATGAGAGATCACATTGTGTATATGCAATCACACACAAAACATGAAAAATTAAAAAAATACAAGACTAGTAAGACACATGCAAGTCAACTTATTAGTAGGTCATCTACATCCCAATCTTGTTCATCATATACTAGAAGCAAACAACTAGGAAAAGGGACAAAAATTGTGGTACTAGGAGCATCACCTGGTTGAACACATGGTGAGTCACTCTTTTTAGTAGGATCATCATGGTTGTTATTGTCTGACATCATGGAAGAAGAAAAAAATAAATTAAATTCATTAAGCACTTATTCATCAATTTTATAAATCTCATCAGCATCGTCTAAGTTAATCACAATGGGAGGTTGAATGATAATGTCTAAAGAATGTACTAGTCCCTATTGTGGTTGCAATATATGATCTTTTTGTTGTGGCGAAGAGGTAGACTCATTGTGTGTTGCTTCACTAGAGTTTGGATGTTGATTTTGTTTGTTATTTTCTTTGTTTAACCTTCAAGCAATAGACAAAATGTCTATGCCTATGGTCTAGCATTTTTGTTTCTTTTCATACGCTTTTCAATTTGTGTTTGTATAGCAATGGGTTTATCAACCATGGTTTTCTTCTCTTCCATTAGAGGAGGAAAAAAAGGAACCATGGAAGGCTATTCAACCACTTTATCTTTAGCTTTGTAAACTTGTTTTTATCTTAAGAGGTAGAATGAGATTAGCCATCAGTGGTGGTGGCTGTGTACACAGCCGGCCACCGACGATGGTGGCGCTATGCATAGCATAGTCGGCCATCGGCGACGGTGGCGCTGTGCATAGCACAATCGGCCACCGACGTCGGTGGCGGCGGCTGTGTAAATAGCCATAGCACCAACGGAAGCAGCCACAGTGCACAGTGGGGGGGTCACGCTGGGTGTGGCTCCCTCCCCACGCACCTCCCATGGGGACACGGTGGGGAGGTGAGCCTCCAACGCTGCCTCCCATAAATTTTTTTTAAAATGTTTTTTTACCATAAAAATCTCTACGGATTTTTTTGCAAATCCAAAAATTAAAAAAAAAAAACTAGGGACCTAAAAAATCACTTTTAATTTCATAACCTAGTTAATACCTCGTAAATATATATTTATTTACAATAAATATATATATATTTTATAATTCCAAGAGGGATTTTTCAAAATTAATTGAGAAGACCAGACATAAACTGATCATTTTAACCAGGAACACTATTTTTATTTTTTTTATTTTAAAGGACTTCATTCTAAATAAAGTTTTCACAATTTTGAAAACAAGATTTGAGAGGGGTTTTTCCATTACAATTCACAACCAGAGTATTGAGATATTTCTCAACAAGATTTTTCAATAACCAAACACATTTAGATATAATTTTTAAAACAATTAAAAAAAACAAAGACAAGAACCTAGTAATTTTTGAGTTTGAGGAGGTCCAAATGATGATTAGCTTTCCACCTTGCTTCCAAATCCATTTCCACAAGATTTCACAACTCAAATCCAAAAACCCACAAAATTAAAGAATTCTTCCTCTCACTAATTCAAACATTTTTTTAAAACTCCAAGATTAAAAAATTTTGAAACTAGATTCAAACATAAGGATTCAACCCTAAAAATCTTACAACCACCCTCATAAATTCTTGAAAACAGAAAATGGAAAATATCTAATTTTTAAATAATTTGAATTTTCAAATTCCAAATTGACTTTTTATGCATTTTCTTTATTTTCAATTTTTAACAAATTCAACAATAACTTCAACATAAATAAATTAACTTCTTTCAGCCCCATAAATTTTAATTAATTAATAAATAGATTTAATCAATGATTAAATTATTTATTAATTAAATTAAATTAATAATAAAATAATTTATATTTCAACATAATTCCAGAACACATTAATCCACAACTTAAATACATTAAGTCATTTAAATCACCCAATTTACTTGCAATTTAAATAAATTCAAGGCCAAATTGAACAAAGTTAAAACAATCATAACCCGACAACACTAGACGACACACAAGACTAGGGTCACGACTTGGCACGGAAAACCTAGCTACTATCTCCCAATTCAATACCATTGGGCATTGGACATGCTCAACCCTATGAAACTAGGTGAAGCCGATGTCCTGTACCTGTCAACTTGAAAATCAAGTAAACAACAACATATAATACGAATACCATAAAATAAACCCATGAAGAGGAAATCACGGGATCACAAGGTGCTCGCAAGTGAGTGATACGATACCATCCCCTTCACCAATACAATGCAACTAACCGATAGATCTAACATATTAATATAATCTAAAGCATATACATCATTAATTCGAATATCCATAGTGCTAATCCAAAACATGTCATAAAGATAAAATCATATTAAAATACCATCACATCAAAATATACATTAACATCGCTTTATAGATAGCGAGCAAATAACAATCGGGTACCATAGTCAAGGTACAAATAGGAAGTATAACAAAAGGGAACAGAACACTGTTCAACCAAAAGGAAAAACAGAGGGGTATTACATATCAAGTAAGGGAGTAAATTGTCTAGTTGGATCCCCAAATGTAAAAGGATTTATCTTCTTTATAGCAGCCACTTGGGTATCAACATGTTGGGTTGATTGAGGGGGATTTAGTTGAATAAATCCTTTATTTTTCTTCCTAAAAGGTTGGTAATTTTATTGTTTTGTGGATTCAAACTTTTCAAGACAACTAGAGGTGGGTTTTATTTCCCAAATACTAATCAAGTTTTGATAATTACGAAGGAAAGTAAACAAGTGTACGAGGGAAGAAAATTTCATCATACCAATCTTATCTTGCATCTTAGTTTGTAAGTTGTCAATGAACATTCATTGAAGGTGAGGATCGAGAATCTGTATGTCAATTTGGGAATAAAGAAATTGGTAGTGTGAAATGAAGTTAGTGTCCTTTTCATCATCCTTTTTCTTACATCTCATCAAATTATATAATGTCATCTTAGGAATCATGTGCATTTGGAAATGGTTAATAAAGGCCTCAACAATATCATTGAATGAACAAATTGTGTTACTTAGTAATGAGGAAAACCATTCTAAAGCATTATCTTTTAAGGACCTCGGGAAAAGCTTGGTCAAGAGATTATCTTCAGGGATGAAATCACTTCATATGGCAGTGTACGTGAAAAAATGGTTAGAAGGATCTCCTCTCCCTCCATATTTATCAAACCTATAAATCTCTATACCTTGTGGTAATTGCGTTCTTAATATCTCTAAGGATAATGGATTCCTTTTGACATAGTATGAAGGTTGGATATTTTGATTTTGGGTTATGGTGGAAATTTATCGTTGAAGGGTTGAAACATTTTGCAAAATTTGATTAAAAATGGTGTCATTGGATGTGTTTTGGGTTGGAGGTGAATATGGTGGAGGTGTGTATGTGTTTGAGGGGCAAGTGAGTGGAGCACTTATGTGAGGTAAAGTGGTAGCAGATATGATGTGAGATGAGACAAAGGTACAAAGACTGTAGTGGAAATACCCAAGGTAGGAATGATATTAATAGTAGGTTGGATCATTGTGCTAACTTGAGGGTTGGTGTAGGTAGGAATAGAGGTAATGATTGTAGGAAGAGAAATTTGGGTTCTTCCCTGAATTTCAACATTGTTCAAAGTTTGAGCACAACTAGTCATTGAGGTAGGATGTTTACCAGAAATCTGAGCTAAGTTATGTGCAATATATATTCCTTTTTCACTTTCAATCATTCGGTGTATGTTATCTATGGTAGGAATAGTTGTGCTAGAAATTCTTTTAGTAATCACTTGGTTTTTTAAGTTTTTCCAATTCTTCCTAGATTTGGATTATGTTTTCTTGAGGGACACTAGCAACCATTGTTGCAACACTTGTCACATTACTTGATGGTGAAGAGCTCTCAAGATTATGGTCAATAGCTAGTGAAATAGTTTCAACACTATGAGTGAAAGAGCTAGATAACCCAAGATCTATGATGAGTGTGTTATCACAAGATGAAATGAGTCTCGAACTACGTCTCACTATAGTATTAGCAATAGGACACCAAGTTGTAAAGCTCATGTAAAGGATAATTAATGAATGTAAGATAAATGTAGTTAACATAAGATAGATGATATGATTTAATTCCAATTCTTATTTTTACAAGTGCACTTGAAATGAAACCAAATTAAGCTAGATATAATGAAATGAATGAAACAAAAACTCAACAAACTGAAACATGAATCTGATAATAGTAAATAGAAGCACAAAAAAATAAATTTAAATGCTATAAAATGTATCTTCATTCTTGATTTAGGACTAACTGTCCCAAATGGGCGAATGAGTCCTAACTAGGGTTTTTGGAAGGTTCAAATGCTAAAAAAAAAGAGAGCACAAAATTCCTAGAAATCTAGAAAAAACACCTTTACAGAGACTAAATTGCCCGGGTGGGAAAATGAGTCATAGCTTAGGATTTTTAAACCAAATTAAAAAAATTCTAAGTTGATGTTAAGGTTTCTAGGTTGTATGATCAAATGACTATGTGTAAGTATAGTTTTCTAATGAAATTCAATGATGCAAGATGTAAAAATGCAACCTATATCCACTTTCCACTAATGTAGGATTTAGAAGCCCTAAATGTTATTCACCTAATATAAATCTATTGCAAAGTTAATAAAATCTAGATCTAGGATTTATAATGTTTGCCAAATCAAAAATTCAAAGGTCAAAAGTTCAAGTTCACCAAAATTAAGCAAATAGATATACAATTGCCACCTTTTGGGAGATGGAACTGTGGGACCCATTTCACACTTTAGTTCATTAGGAAACCAAGATCCCTCAACCAAGTGACTCAATTGAGGGAAGGAATAGGGGTTTCCTTATGTGATTAAATGGGGGTTCACCATTAAAATGAAGCTTCAAAGAAGGAATGCAAACACTCATGCAGTAAACCCTAGAAGCTTAAAGACATTAAATCATATTGATGAAAGAGAATGAAACAAAAGTATACCTAGAAGAATGATGGAATCTATGCAATGTCTGAAACACTAAAATTATACTTTTTGAGGTGTACTGGAACTCATATGCAAAGTAGGGCAATTTAGTCTTGCTACAAGAATCTAAGCAGAATCTGGAATATTTCAATGACTATGCAAGATCTACTATTGTAGAAAAAAGTAACCATATTTCACAATTAATTTGGGAATGAATAGGGTATGTGTAGGATCATGATGGGTCAAAAAGTTGTGATATATAAGTGATATGATGGCTCATGTGGCTGACAACTTCTATTTACCCAAAATTGATGAAACAAAAAGGGTTTATAAAGAAGATTCTTAGATTTCCAACAATAAATTATACTTTGAATTTAATAAATATTTATTATTCATTTTCTATTTGAATTATGACTAAAGTCTTGATTGATAGGCTGAATTTGAGACATGTGTCACATTCTATGCTTTGCATACTATAGGATTAAAAAAAAAGAATTTCATGAAGTTTTGACCAAGTTAAGGTTGTCAGTCATACGAGTTTTTATATTTTTCAAAAGTTGTATAAAAAAATTATAATTAATTATTTACATGGAAAAAAATTACAAAACAATATGCATCACATCGAGACATGAGTCCTCTACTTATATCTAAAATCTTATAAAAAATATTATCATTTTATTGTGGTTAGGGTTGTCACACAGACACCTACTTCTTATTTTTTCCCTAAAATTTAAGTGCTACAACATTGAAATTTCAAATTTTCACCAAATAGATTTAAAAAAAGAAAACCTAGTAGTTTAGAAACTACAGTCAATTTGGTATAGATTATATTCTTACATATTTTTGAAATAATATAGATAACTTATTCAAATTTTTACGTCGAGTTGTCTAACTATGTTTTTCTTAATTTTCATCACCACTTAAGGGCTTGTTTTTCCATGATGATCCTACACATACCCAATAATCAACAATAAAATGGACATAATGGTTCCTTATTTAGGGTTTTGTTAATTGTATCTTTACACTTCAACACTAATCTAGGGCTTTATTAATTAATTGAGGTTAAAGTTTCCTTAATTGGCCCCTTAAATTCAAATCCAAGCCTTATTTATTACATTTTTGAAAGGATAAATCCCAACGCTCATTAATAATGTTTCACAACATTTAATTTGGAAAGGTTTGAGTCCTAGGCTAGTGACCTAGGACCCAGTTGCCACCTAGAAAATAGGTCCTTCCTAAGTCCTAGGATCCCATTTTGACATTTTATTTCATATTCTCAAAACTTTTCCTAGTTGAGTGTGCTAGAACCCATTCGACCTATGGGGAATAGGTCCTCCTTAACTTGGGACACAACCTTTTGAACTTATTCTTAGTGATTTAAAATCCTAGATTTGATGTCAGCTTGAATTATTTGAATTTTGGGATTTAATCTTAATTTAAGTATAAATATAAGGTTATTTTACATGGTTTCAACTAGAAGAGCTAAGCAATCTAAGAGTCTAAATATTTTTCATGAAATCAAGAATTCATATTCAAGAAGCAAGAAAGAGTGAAGTCTTGGACAAACATTATAGGTCTTTGAGCTCATTTTGTGTCAAAGATCATGCATTATTGAAGGATTGATGATAGATGCCTATGGAGAATCATGATGGATTATAGGTTTTGGGAGATGCACAAGACATACAAACAAGTCTAATGACTTGTTTCCTAATTGATTCCATCTGCTATGATCATTCTATTTGTATCCTACAGAGATGTATATTCAGATTAATGACTTATTAAGGAGATTTGAGATCTTCTAAAGTAGGTCATTGGCATTGTTCATCTTTCATTTTAGGATCCTCTTATAACACAATTGTATAGGATTTATTTGCATCATTCGAGATCTTAATCTTAGACACAATTAAGGTTAGGATTGCACACACATTTTAAGTTTCATATTTTCATTCATCATGAAGGTTTAATTACCAAACATCGGGTTTGATTGAGGAAAACCCCTATCGACCAACAAGATTCAAAATTTGTTTTGTAGATTATTAGCAGATCCAAATCTGAAAGTGGGAGTTTCAAGTTGCAAGAAAGGAGTGAAGTTTTGGATCTTCAAGATCTGATTCATATTTTTTTGGAAGAGCCTACTAGGATCCATTTTCCTCATAGAAAATGAGTCCATATTAGGGTTTTAGGGACAAATTTTTTTCATAATGTACAAGCTTTATTTCTAGATTCAATTTCCCCTAGATAGGTACACTAGGACCCATTTTCCACCTAGTGAATGAGTCCTTGATAAAATTGCATAAACAGGAAATTCTAATTAGGTGCACAACATTCCCCTATTCTCAGTTTTTCCAGAAAAATTTATTGTTTCTCTCTATTTTATGATAGGTTGGTTCATTGCATTTCATAGACCTAGAATTAGGGTTGATTTTCTAGTCCAAATTCTTCTCCCCAAAGTGTGATTTAGCTCACCACCCCATTCTTACATAAAGGAGGAATTACAAGATCCCCAAATCTTGACTTGGTTTACCTTTTGTGTTGATAGTCACTTTAAGGTTTTGGATCTCATTTCATGAGTGAAATAATAGAAAAGAGGGTTAGACATCATATCCCTCCCATTTTCTATGCTTCATTTTGGTGAACCTAACCCTTTTGAACATCAATTTTTTTTTATTTGGAGTGCATTAAAACCCTAGATCTTAATTTGCATTAGTTTGCACTAGCTCCATAGCATTTATGGTTCTTTCATTCTGCTTTAGTGAACATTGTATTTAGGATAAATTTGCATGTTTGCATTAATTATATTATTGGAAAAATTAGAAAAATCTCATTAGATCTAACTTTCTTTTACATAGTTTTCACATTGCAATCATCATTCAAACATTTCAATTCATATTGCACATTAAATTTAGTCACCTTATTCATCATTTAACCTTAGTCAACATTGCATTATAGACTCAAAACTTGGTAAACCTATTTAGGAATGTTTTTGAGTTCTTTCTAGTGTCTAATTTGTATTTATTTTCTTGTTATCAATCCTAATCTAGGACCCATTCACCATAGGGAAAATTAGTCCTTGTAGAGTTGGTAGCATAAAAAATGCCAAGTCATTTTTTCAGTTTCTGATAAGCATTTATGTTATTGTTGTTATATCTAGGGAGTAGTTGTTTCAAATATATTGTCTTTACATTCAATTTCTTGTTCATTTAGATAGATTTTGCAACATTGGGAAAATAATTTATTGCATATTTCAATTTAAAGTAGCATTAAATTTTTTCATTTCTAGTATTATTGCTTCACTAGATAAGTTAGTTTACATTTTGCAATCATTAGAAAACAAAAAACAAAAGACAAAAATATCAAACCCTTGGCAAAAACATAGTTGTGTCAAATATACTTTTCAAAGCTAGCATATCCCTCAAGCCCTTTAGTAGTGATTAATTTTACATGTTAGATGAAGCCCTTGATTAAATCATCTCACAAGGTTCATCCACTAGGGCTTGCTATGAGAAACAAAAAAACAAAGATGTTGACACAATCACACCACAACTTATCATTTACCCTCCTCCGCAAAGACCTCAAGTTCAAAAAAAACCCATGCTTATCCTTGAACCACCTAAAAAAAACCCTTTAATTGATGATAACAATGTTTCACAATAAATGCATTACAATATTGTTACACATACATAAAATACAAGGAACAATATGCAACAACAAACAACTCTTGTTTCATTACCTTTTCCTCAACCTATCTTTCCTAGCCCCCCTCGCTTAACATCAAACAATGGAAAGGAATATATTCTAATTGAACAACTTAAGAACACACCTACTAATATGTCCATATGGGATCTTATTCAAGCCTCGCCAAATTACCCTAGTATGCTTCAAAAAACCTTGAAACAAGTTATGGTTCCTCCTAATACCAGTTCAACTGATGTAGTAGTGTTAGTTTAAGGGATGAATGAAATAAACCTAGGTATTATTTTTCACTAAAGAGAGTTACCTTTTCTTGGAAATTCAAAAGAAACATGAGGCTTTCATGATCATAGCCAATGTTAATAAAATCACAATAAAATGAACCCTTGTTGACAATGGCTCGACCCTTAATGTGTGTATTGTGAGCCTTTTTTTAAAAGATTGACATGGATAGGAGTTATATTAAACGTGATTCTTTATCTATCCATGGATTTGATAATATAAGAAAATAACTACTTGGAGTCATCACATTACCTATTAAGGTTGGGAATGTAACATTACAAAATCTGGTCCATGTTATGCCTCATGATGTTTCTTACAATCTCCTATTAGGTAGAACTTGGATTCATGAAATGAACGAAGTTCCTTCTACCCTACATTGTGTAATGAAATATGTCTATAACAATAAGGTTTACACGAAAAAAGATAATCCGAAACTAGGAAGTTGTTTGATTGCTGAGAAAGAAGGACAAGGTCCTTTTGAAGTATTGAAATTAGCTACAAAAGTGGAAGTTACGAAGGAGGAAGAATATGAGATGAATATTGATGAAGTTAATAAGTTACTAGAAGATGATCGGGGTTCCTTATATTTCACACCAAAATTCATGGGAGAATACAAAATTACAACAAAATAAATCGAGAAGAAAAAATAAACAATGGTAATTTCCATGAAGAATTCAGGAGACAACTCACAACCATATACATCATCTACTCTAGAAGAAGACACAAGCTATACAACCAAATTTGATGAGATATACTACCATCAACCACCAAACTCAAAAGAAATGGAGAGACTTTCAGGGATAGGTTACGAGCCCATAAAACATCTTGGTTATAGTGGAAAAGGATGTGGAAGGAAAGAAAAAGGCATCCATATTCCTATAGACCCTAACACACAAGAAAAAAAAATTGGTTTGGGGTATTGTCCTTATAGTATAACGCAAGCAATGGAAAGACCCTCACTCAAAATAAAACCCATCATATGTAACTCCACGAAAACAACTCTCACTTTGAAGCATCCTGAATTGATTGATATAACTTGTGAAGAATCATTGGAATAATTTGAAGATGATGAAGCCTTGAAAGAAATGTTAGGATTTTATGACAAGCCATTGACTCCTCCTAAAAATAAATGAGTTATATGTCCTATGGTTAGTAATAAAAAAGTGGATGAAGAGAAGGAAAGTATTGAAAGTGACAAGGACAAAGAAGACTATAATCTTGAAATTTTGAAACAAAATGCACTTCCTCTAGGAGAGACAATCAACATACCAATGGATACAACTAATGAAAAAAAAGTGATTCAAATAGGAAAGTGCCTTGATGAAGATGAACAAGAAGATATTGCAACTTTTCTTCATGACTTCCCTAAATTTTTCACTTGGACTTATTCAAACATGTTAGGAATTGATGCTAAGATAGTAAAACACAATATATTCCTTGCAGAGGATGCTAAACCAATGAGACAAAAGATATGAAAAATGAATCCTAAGCTAGCTTTATTGGTTAAGGCTGAGATTGAGAAAATCATTGAAGTTAGTTTTATTTGACCTATTGATTACTCTCCTTGGATTTTGAACATTGTTGCAATTGCCAAACTTGATAATCATATTAGGATGTGTATGGACTTTCATGATTTGAATAAGGCATGTTTAAATGATGATTTCCCCTTCCTAATATTGACATGATAGTAGATTTTATTGTGCGACATGATTTATTGTTGTTCATTAATAGATTTTTGAGATATAATGAAATTTTTATTAACCATCAAGATCAATACAAGACAACATTTACTACAACTTGGGGAACATTTTGTTGGGTAGTTATGCCTTTTGGATTAAAGAACATAGGTGTATAATATCAGAGAGCTATGGAATTTATATTTCATGATTACATAAACAAGATTTTGGAAGATTATGTTGATGATAATCTAGTCAAATATTTAACTCGACAAGACAATATGAATACTTCAAAAAATCTTTGAGTGAATGAAAAAATATAACATGAGATTGAATCTGAAAAAGTTTCTCTTTGATGTAGATAGTGGAATTTTTTTAGGTTTTATATTATCTCACAAAGGCATCAAGGTAGACACAAATAAAATCGATTCTATAGTCAACATGCCGCCTCCTAGAAATATTTCTCAATTATGCACTTCACAAGGAAGAATTCAAGCTATTTGTTCTCTTGTAGCATCCCTAGCGGACCAAAAATTACCCTTTACGCACCTGCTTAAGAAAGAGGTTCAATTTAATTGGAAAAAGGATTGTAAAAAATATTTTGAGAATATGAAAGATTATCTTGCTACTCCACCTGTTTTATAACCCACTAAGCAAAATTTTTTTTTTATCCTTTATACAACATCAACTCATGCTGTTGCAACATTATTGGCTAAACAAGACGATAGTGGTAAAGAACATAATATTTATTACACTAACTGAACTCTAATTGATTATCATACATGATATACGACGATAGAAAAAAAAATGTTTGGCTCCTGTATTCTCTACTAGTAAATTGATACATTACTTATTGAATGTTAACATCCATGTGATGATGAATTTTGATCCCTAAAAAATATTTTTGGTAAAATAGACTTATCAGGATGCTTAGCTAAGTGGGTTATGCTATTAACTAAGTTTGATTCTCAAAAGTAAATTAAAGGGAAAGCCTTGATTGACCCATTGGTTGATGCTCCCTCTCCCCTAACATTACCTAATATAGACTCATTCCTCGATGAGAATGTGTTGACTATTCAAAAAGACAAAGAAACATGGTAATTATATTTTGATAGTTCTAAGTGTCGAATTGGATCTGGGAAAGGGGTTATTTTAATTCCTCCTTTAGGTAAGCTTATTACCTTACCTTTCTGTTAAAACTTCCTATGTACAAATAACACTATAGAGTATGAAGCTTCAATAGCTGGTATACGTGGAATGTTAGCATTAAATGTGAAACACATTTCTATATTTGGTGATTCCCTCATAATTATTAAATAAATAAATGGTCCATATCAAGCAAAGAATGATAAAATCGTTCAATATAGAGACTTCATGATGATATTATTAGATAAATTTGAATCATATATGATTGATAATATACCATGAAAGGATAATCGACATGCAGATGTAATGGCATGTGCTACTTCTCTTGTATCTCCTGAAGATCCTTTTGCTAATTTCACATTTACAATTCAAATGATCCCTAAACCGTCAATAGATGATAAAATAATAGAAGTTTTATAGACCAATACTGACAACTCTAGTGAGTGGTATACCATTATATTCAACTACTTAAAGTATGGTACCTTTCTTGAGCCTACAACTAAGAAAACTCGAGATCGTCTTCAAAAACATGCATCTAAGTATATAATCCTCGTGGATGTTCTATACAAAAGATTATTTAATGGTCTTTTACTTAGATGTCTTAAACAATCCAAAATCCCTATAGAACCTAAAGAAGCTTATTCAGGTGCTTGTGGGGGGATTTTTGAGGAAGATTGCTAGTTCAAAAATTGGATCATAAAGGATATTACTAGAGACACATGGAACAAGATTTTTTTGAGTACATGAAGACATGACATAAATGTCAAGAACATAAAAATTTGATTCATAATCCTACTTCCAAGATTCGTACCCAAGTTCCTATTTGGCCATTCTCAGTTTGGGCTTTGAATTTTACTGGAAATATATCTCTGCCTTCTTCCACTAGACACATGTTTATCATTACAATAGCCGACTATTTTATAAAATGGGTAGAAGCTACCCCTCTTCATTCCATGACAACTAATGCAATATTTCATTTCATATTGGAACATATCATTTCTCACTTTATTCTCCCTTTCATATTGGTTTCAGATAATGGAACTTTGTATAAGAACAATTACATGAAGAAATTATTGGAAACATTCAATATTCAACATCGCTTTTCAACACCATATTACCCATAATCAAATGGACAAGTGAAATCAACTAACAAGACTATTAAACAAATTCTACAAAAAATAGTAAGTAAACATAAAAAATTATTGGTATACTCAACTAATTTATGCATTGTGAGATTACTGTACAACTGTTACATCTATTGGAAACATTCCCTATAACCTTGTTTATGGTATTGAAGCAATAATGCCCTTAGAATTAGAGATTCATTCAATGAGAATTGTTGTTAAAGGGTTTATTGATGATACTACTTATAAAGAGCAATGATTGCATCAACTTGAAATGCTTGATGAACAACATATCAATTCTCTTGAGAATATTCAAGATTATTCCAACCAAATGCAATGTGATTATAATGATAATGTAATCCCTCATTAATTTAATAAAGGTGACCTGGTGTTATATAAAAATCAACTTAATGTCAATGCTCCTCCAAATGAAAAAAGAAAATTCAGCCCTAATTGGTTAGGACCTTATGTCATCAAAGAAAGCTATGGGTCTGGAGCCTACACATTAACAAAAATGGATGGTACATCTCTAAAAGAACTTATCAATGTTGTGCATTTGTGTTGGTATTACATATATAATGCTCTCGTTTGAATAGTGTGCTATATTAGTGTTGTTAGATTAGGTAGATGGTTTCTATTTTATATCACATTGCTTTATTCTTTGATAGATGATATTGGTGTGTCTTAGAGTCTAAAGTGATGGTTTAATTTTCAATTATTACTTTAGTTTCCATGCTATTCAAAAGAAAATCTTGTGTGTTTTATGTTAACATAGCATATTTAATCACAATGTAGCATCTAACATAAACTAAAAATGGTTTAATAAGATAACATAATACATTAAATCATGGAGATATTTATTAGATATTCTTCCAAAAGATATTTGATAAATCATAGTGGCATTTAATTCAAAATAAGATCATAGAAACATAAAAATCAATTCTCATATATATCATCAAATTTTTAAGTACATATACATCACTGAATGCAATGCTAATAAGGTCTATGACTGCTAGACCCCTCAAGGGCCAGTCACCTTCATTGTTGTCATGATATTGTACTATGCGATCATGACCTGCTCAAGGGTAATTGTTGGCTCTCTAGTAGTTTAGATGCTCTTGCCTCCCATACAAGTGCCTCGACACGCTCTCAATCTATCCACTCTTTGTCTACCTATACTCTAGTAGACTCTTCATGTGGCCTTGATATCTCTACTCATAGGTCACCCTTTATCCCACAATTAGTAGAACTATAGTAATGAAAAAATTATCCCCTTCATTTACTTAATTTGGAAACAAATGATAAAATATTAACCTAATTATGCCTTGATTCAATGTTGTAATGTGTTGTACACATTCACATTAATGTAGGGCCCCTTTTAACAAAAATTACTTAATTTGTACCTTATTTATGGTGTTGTAAAGTTTTGTAGTACACTTTCACACTTATCTAGGGTTTCATTAACTAATTATGGCTAATTGAGCTTAATTGTCCCCTTTAATTCAAATTTAGGCCTTGTTAAAGACACTTTATGAAGGATCTATCCCAACACCCAATAATGATATGGCATAAAATTAAATTTGGAAAAATCAAAGTCCTAGAAAGTGGTGCTAGGACTCATTTTCATTTAGTGGCAAATGGGTCCTCTCCATATAGGACCCCTTTGCATATTTGAGGTGGGTTTTTGATGTTATTTCCACCCTTGACGCAAAGTCCTAGAAACATGTGCTAGGACCCATTCCCTTTTAGTGGAGAATGAGTCCTCCTCTCTTAGGACCCCCATTTTTGAATTTAATTTTGGCAAGATTCTAATGATTTTTAATCCTATATTTGGTGTCATCTTGATTTATTTGAATTCCAAGATTAATTCTCAAATTATGTATAAATATAAGGTTAATTTACATAATTTCACCTAGAAGATTTTAAGCAATCTAAGAAGCACAAAGGAATTTTCATGAGATGAAGAATTGATTGTTAAGAAGAAAGAAAAAGTGAAGTTTGGAGCAACATTTGTAGGTATTTAAACTTATTTTGTGTCAAAGATCAAGTATTAGTGAAGTTTGATGATAGATGCCTATGGAGAATCATGGGGGATTCTATGTGTTGGGAGATGCACAAGACATACAACCAAGCCTAAGGACTTGTTTCCTAAGTGTTTTCATCTTCTATAATCATCCTACTTGCAACCTAAAGAGAGGTATATTCAGATTTGTGGATTATTAAGGGTATTTGAGATCTTATTTAGTGAGTCATTTGCATTGTTCATGTTTCATTTCAGGGTTCTATTCTAACAAAATTGGATAGAATTTCCATCACATTCTTGTGGATCTTAATATTAGACACACTTAAGGTTAGGACTACACACACAATTACATGTTTCATATTTTCATTCATCATCTAAGGTTTAATTACTAGCAAGGGTTTTGATTGAGGTAAACCCTTATCCACAAACAAGCTTTAACATTTGTCTTGCAGATTATTAGAAAATCCAGATCCGAAAGCAGGAATTTCATAGTGCAAGGAAGGAGTGCAAACCTGGAAGTTGAAGACCAGATTTAGAGATTTATAGAAGGATCTAACATGACCCATTCGCCTTTAGTGGTGAATGAGTCCCTATTATGGATTGAAGGGTAGAAAAACATATACTATACAAGCTCCTATTTTAGATTTAGAGTTCCCTGAATAGGCCTACTAGGATCCACTCACCTTTGGTTCTTAATAAGTCACTATTAACACTTCATAAAATCTAGATTTTACTAGGTGCACAACATTATCTACTCCTTGTTTTTCTAGAAAGGTTATAGTTTCTTTTTGTTTTGTGTTAGATTCATGCATTATATGTGTTAGACCTAGAATTAAGGTTTACTTGTTAGTCCATTTTCTTCTCCCCAAATTATGATTTAGCTCACCACCCCATCCTTTTCTAAAGGAGATATTACAAGATCCCTGAATCTTGAATTAATTCACCTCTTGGGTTGATAATTACTTTAAGATTCTTGTATCTCATCTTTTGAATGAAACCCTAACTAGAAAAAGGGGGTTAGATATCACAACCTCTCATTTTCTTATGTTTCATTAATGGTGAACACAACTTGTTCAAAATTGTAATTTTTTGAATTTGGAATCTTCCCTTGCATCATAGGTTAGATCTTGCACTCACTTACATTCATTGGCATTAAATTGTATATCATTTAGGGTGTCCTTTTCATTCAAACTTTCATTTCATCTAGGGTTTTATAATTGCATTATTTTACATTTCTTAAATCTGAAAATACAAAAATAATTAGTCATTTTGCATACCATTTCGATCTCATAAAATTGCATTTTAAATTAGGTCTTTGCATTCATCATTCTATTGAATTTTCACATTGCATTTCTAGAAAATGTAAAACCGAAAGTTACAGTCTCAAACCTGGAATTGAAAGACATTGAAAAAACCTTGAAAATATTTCAAAAATAGTTACAAAACCCTAATCAAGGACCCAGTCACCTCTATTGGATAATGAGTCCCTGATCAGGCTTGACCTAAACTTCCTGACATCTAAAAAGCATTAAAAATCACTAAAAAATCAACAAAAATATTCTACTAGTACTTAACTAGGACCCATTCACCCTTAATGGTGTTTTATTCCCTGATAGATCTTGATTGACATAGTTTGGAAATTGAAATTTTAGTTTTAAGCTTTTGTTTACTGTTGTTACTTTCCTGTTTTAGTTTTCTGATTTGTTGTTTCACCAAATTTAGTGTATATAGCTTAATTTTCTTCATTTCATGTATTATAAAAATTCAAAATGGCATTTACAAAATTTCATTTTCAGATTTTTTTATTGTGTAATAATTTTTTTACCTTGGTTAGAATATGAAATTGCATTTACATATTTTTTTCTAGGAAATTGCTTTGCATTTTAAGTCTCTTTCTATTTTGAGTTCATATAGATTACTTTTCACAAATTTTAGTATCTATCTTTTCCAAGTTTGTGAAGAAAAATTTCATCAATAAGCATGCTATACATTCATTTGATACATTTCCTAGTTTTCAGAGTCTCTTAGTGCAAGAGAGTCAAAATGTTGACACAATCCCTCATATCTCTCCTATTTGTGGGAATGATGTGATAGAAGAAGATGAAAGCATAGACAATCATGATAGTAATAGTTTCTCTTCTCCTAATACCTATCCTTCATGTGATGGAGGTATTTAGGAGTTAGAATATGCTCTCATGGAGAATGATAACAATTTTGAAAGATCCTCTTCTATAAAATATGCTACATTTGAAGATATTAGAGCACAAGAGAATGATACCGTAGACATATTTCTAAATATCACCTTACCTAACCTTCATTCATCTCTTACTCGTAAAATTTTTTTAGTGAAAGAGGATTCCATTGTAAGGAGTCATGACAATCATATTATAAGCATGGATGATAGGTCAGTGTTAGATGATAAAATATCTAAGGTCTATAATAAACCTCTTTATCTTTCCTCCCCTACCTATCCTATTTTGGAAGACATTATGGGACAAAGGAATGAAATTATGGACAATCATGAAAATAACATTTTTTCTTCTCCAAGTATCTCTCATAGTTGTGAAGAAGATACTTGGATGTCAAAAAAATCTAATCTGTGAACTTCATGAGAATATTGGTTGCCTCTCCCCCCCTAGGAAAAATATTATTTGACAAGAGAATGCCATCATTGATAAGCAATACAATCCAAACATTGATAACTCCCTTACATGTGATGAAGTCATTTTAGAATAACCAACCTTTGAATGTAATGAACATCTAGTTTGTAGTTATCCTAAAAAATCTCCTCCTAAGGAGGATATCATGGTGCAAGAAAATGACAACATTAACAATAGTGATCTAGTTTTCTTAGGTGATGGTAACAAGATGACACTAGATTCCCCTTCATTAGAAAGACCTCAAACCTAAACCACTAAAGTTATGAATGAAAAAGTTTCTGTTAGACCCCCCTTGATTATTTGACCTCCTAAATACCTTGTGGGACATCCTAATAATCCTCTAATTATTTACCCACCCTCACAATTTCCACAAACTCAAAACAAAACTATCCTTATCCTCAAACCACCTAATAATAATGTTTCACAAAAAATGAGTTATAACACCATTTCTCATGCATATAACACTAGAAAAAATCTGCAATCAAAAGAAACACCTTCAAATCCCTCCCATTTCCTAACCCTATCTTACCTGGTCTTCCTCATTTTCCTTTAAAATCGAAAAGGAGTATGATCCTATTGAACAACTTAAGAATACTCTTCCTAATCTATCCTTATGGGATCTTATTCAAGACTACCCTCATTATCATAAAATGCTTCAAAATTCCTTACAACAAGTTCCTACCCCTCATAATGTGCAATAAAATGATGTGGCAGCCCAAATTAGAACTATAACTTTAGAAAAATTGGACATTACTTTCCACCAAGATGAGTTATGTTCATTAGAAGATTGAAAAAAAAATGAATATTTCATGATAATAGATAAAAAAAATTAGATTGGGATAAAAATAACTCTTGTTGATAATGGTTTGGACCTTAACGAATGTAGCATAAATATTTTAGATAAGATTGAAATAAAAAAAGCTAAATACAACTAGATTCTTTATCCATTCATGGGTTCAATAAAGTATGCAAACAACTTCTTGATGTGATTACACTACCTATTAAAGTTGGAAAGGTTACATTGCAAACTCCTATCCATATTATGTCTCAATATCTTTCATATAATCTTCTTTTAGGAGGGCCATAGATTCATGCAATGAATGGGGTGCCTTCTATCTTTCATCATAACATGAAATATGTCTACAGTGACAAAGTGTATACATTCGACACTGATCATGAGGCTTACAGTTTTTTATAACTTGAAAAAAACAAGAAGAATCCTTTGAAACATTGAAACTGACTATACAAGTGGAAACCGTGCTAGAGAAATAAAAATAGAAGAACATTGATGAAGCCACTAAGTTATTAGAAGACGATTGTGGCTCTTTATATTTCACACCTACATTCATGGGAGAATACAAGATCATAATAAAAGAGTCAAATAAAGGAAAATAAAAAGTGGTAATTACGACAAAAGATTCAACACAAAACTTGAGAACATCAACTTCAACTACTTTACAACATCAAGCAAACTACACAATTTTTTTTGACAAAGTTGATTATGAAAAACAACTGAATCTTAAAGAAATGATAAAAATTTATGGAATAATTTATGAACTTATGAGACAACTTGGTTAGACTGGGAAAGGATGTGGTTCTAGATAACAAGGTATCCATGTCCCTATAGATGCTAATAGATAAGAAAAAACTGATGGTCTTGGTTATTGTCCCTCAAAATAAACAAAAGCATAAAAAAATCCTTCACTTAATATCAACACTCTTACAAAAGATTCTTCTAAGTAAACTTTAACATTAGTGTATCTTGAATTGATAGAAACTAGTGGTCTTGGTTATGGCCCTTCGAAAGAAACAAAATAAATAGAGAAGTCTTTTCTTAATATTCATGTCATCATGCAAAGAACTCCTAGGACATGTCTTAGTAATGATTACAGTTTGTTAGAGTTTACACCCTCCTATAAAGGAGAGTAGAAAATATCACAATCTAAAGAGTATTGTGTAAGTATGACATCTTGTACTAAGCAAGAAATGCATTTCTTTCAGAATAAAGGAACATATTCTACTTTAGATCAAGAGGGTATCTTGTCAAGACTCCTCCAAGATCGTTTGATATCTCTCCCTCCAAGAACACAATTTTTTTTTTACTACAAGAGTTTATTTTTTTGATATCATAGAATTCATGGTCATTCTACTAATCAATTTAAGACTTTGGGTAAAAAAAATGAACATCTTAAGGATTACAGTGCTCTTACTTGTGCTGAATCACCTACTTCCTCTTATTCATACTTATTTTAATGTTTCTCATCATCCATCTCAGATAATATTTGTGGTGCACTAAGTGGGGGCAAGGGGTTAGGTATCTTTGTTCTTGTATGTCACTTTTCATTGTGTCTTTTGGCTAGTTGACCACCTTCCATGTATATATAGGAACAAGCTTGGGATGTGGATGACATGCCTTAAGTTGGCTTGCATGTGACATACTTTCCTTCTAGGTTTAGCATTGTCTTATTGGGGGAAACCCTTCATTCCTATTTCATGGCGTAGCTTTATTTTGGAAGCATATGAATTGGAATAGGGTTTTTTGAGGAAAGATCTCATGTTTTAGGAGAAAAAATTGGCTACATCAAAGAAATTTCTCATAGTAATGGTGTTAACAACCGCTTTAAAGTGGGGGCATACATTGATGAAATCTTTTGGCATATTTCATGGCATGATTTTCTTTTTTCTTGTGATGTGTCCTTTTCTTGGTGGTGTCATTGGGTAATATGTCCTCCAAGAGTGATATTTCTAAGCATACGATCTCCCTTCATGGCATGATGTGAAAAGAGACGCATCCCATTATTGGTGATTTGATATTCTTGACTTTTCCTCTCTTGGAGACATTAGGCATGATGTTACCTAATAAGAAGACCTTACATGAACAAAGAAAAATCCCATTTAACAATTTTTTTCAAAAATAACATTCAAAAATTTTTAAAAAAGGATTAAATTGTCATGCCTTATTGAAGTTATTAGGAGGATATCTTTGATATGGTTTGTATGATAAGAAGCTAACACATTGGCATGAATTTCTCATTTTACAGTGTGAAGTTGACACACTGACATTCCTTTATCACTAAACCACATCATTTGGATAACTCACCTAGTGGATAGACTAAGGCTCCACTACCCCAGAGTGAGAATACATGATTGGGACAACTCACCTAGTGGACAGACAAAGGTTCAAATACCCTAGAGTGAGCAACATATTATATAGACAAAAAACTCCATTTGACATCACATTGGAATGATTGTACTTGATCCTTTGTTTTTCTTTACTTTTTGGCCTTTGATAGGGTATGCTTATGTAGCTTTATTATTATTGCATTCTTAAGTGTATTGAATGTATACTTTAGTGTGAGTTTGTCATGGTGGAAAACTCGCACTAAAGTGGAGGCAAAATGTACTAACAAAAAAAGTATCCTTTTTCCTTACTTAATTTGGAAATTATGGCATCATAAAATGTATCCCTCTACATTTTTGTCCTTGTTTGGGCCCCTCCTTGTCGAATTAATCATAATTTTCTAAAGTGTTTAACACATTCACATTAGGTCTTGGGTAGGTCTTGGGCCCTTGTAAACTAAATGAACTTAATTGTACCTTATTTAAGGTGTTGTAAAGTGTTGTATCACACTTTCAAAATCTAGGTTTTTTTTAATTAATTGGGCTTATTTATGCCTTATTTAGCCTTATTTTGTATTGAAAAGCCTTAATTAATGCATCTTTCCAAGGATATTACTGACATAAACCACCATCCAATCATAATTCTGGTGTTTTTGGATTGTATGGCCTAGATTTAGTGATCTGGGACTCATCCACCACCTTGGTCATATGGGTCCCACATAAGTTTCAAGGTCGTGATCCAGATTTCACATGAATCTAATCCTTTCTTAACAAATATGTCCCAATATTAGCCTAATGAGACTCATACACCACTTCTGGCATATGAGTCTCGCTTAGCTTAGACCTAGTTTAAATTCAAATTCTTGGTGGGATTTTATCTTCCTAGATCCATTGTCGACTTGTACTGTTTTAATTTTGGGAAGTTTTGCATAAAAAAGTATAAATACAACATTATTTGACTAATCTTAGGCCAATAATTTCATGCAAGAATTCCTTATAGTTAATTTGAGTTCATGAGAGCATTCAAGTGCTCACAAAATCATTCAATAATCTTCAAGAGTTGATTATCAAGTGTTTCAGAGCATTATTAAGTATCAAGCATCATTTCAAATTCATCATACATCATGTTTGTTTTTGAGATAAACATTGTGATGTAGGGTTTTGTGATTCAATCAAGCATTAAATTCAAGATCCATATCATCCAGACAAGAGTCAATATCAAAATCCATTGGAGCAACTTCATATATGTTTTTAGCAATTTATTTCTAGGGTTTGTGTGTGATTTGTAGATCTAGGTTGAATACCCTCTAAGGAGCAAGATTGGAAGGAATTTGTCAAGTGTGCAAAGTCATCAAAGTTTTCACCTTGTTTATAAGACTATTGAATGATACCTATAGAGCATAATGTTCCAATCAGATCCAAAAAATAATTTAATAGGACAAAGTAGAGATTGAAGAGCATATTCAAATCCTAATCCTCTAAAAACCCAAGGACTTATATGCCACTTCTAGTGTATGATTCCTAGTACAGTGAAATTTTCCATTTTTTAGGTGTTTTAGACTTGTCTCTACTAGATTTTTATTCTTTCCCAAAATCCCTAATCTGGGATTAAATCATCCAATCTAGCATATGAGTCTTAGTGTGCATTAAATTCAACATTTTAAGCATTTGAGTTCTTTAGTCAAGCTACTACAGGTTTCGAGGTGCACACCCTTGATCTCTTAGTTAGTTATTATGTCTTACATTCATTTCTAGGCCATTTAGTAAAGTCAAATAACATTAAGTTTCATGATTAGGTCTTGCATGTTATTTATCTTTCCAATCCCTAGCCTAGTGATTAACCCCTTTTTCGTCATTAATCATAATCTAGGACAACCTTTAGCAGATATCTTTCCTTCATTCCATCCTTGGATTGAGATCTCTAGGGTTTCCTTGAGTTAAAGAGGTGTCTGAAATAGGAACCCAATCTCAGTGGGACCTAATCCCACCTATTTCCAATGTTTCATTTGGGTGAACCTAGATTTAGAACATCTCAATTCTGATTTGGAGTGTATCATCATCCTATATCTATCTTGCATTGGCATTGCATTACAATTTGAATTAGTTAATTAACATCTGGGGTTTCCAAATCTTGCATTAGTGAAAGTGCATATCGGTTGCATTTTTATCTTTTGCATCAAATAAATTGAGTTAAAATCAACATTTGCACTTAGTTTAGACACCACGCAAACTAAAAAGTGTAACTTTAACTTAGGATTTTCTAAAATCTTTTGCTAAACCCTAAACTAGGACTCATATGCCCCTTTGGGTGATTTAGTCCTAGTACATGTGATTTTTCTTGATTTCTAGGTATTTGGTGGTGATTTTTATTAAACATTTAATCCTTTGAAAATCCCTAGTTGGGACTCATACACCCATCTAGGTGATTTAGTCATAATTTAGATTTTAGATTGCATGTTCCAACATTAAATTCTTTGTTTTTGTGTTTCAGTTTGTTGTTGTTAGTTTTTTGTTTCACTTTCCAAAGTTTCTATTTTCTTCATTTCATTGCATCTAGCTTAATTTCAGTTGAATTAGAATTAGACCATAGAATTTATCTTGTGTTCATTTCATCTTGCATTTCATTTATTGTCCCTTGTATGATATTTTATACATGGTGTCCCATTGCTAATAATATAGTGAGACGCAGTTCAAGATTCATGTCATCCCTTAATAGTACAATCATCGTGGATTTTAGGTTATCTATCTATTTCACCATTAGTGTTGATACTAGCTCACTAGTTATGGACCATACCCTCAACAACCCTCTACCTTCAAGTAGTGTGATGCATGTTGAAACAATGGTTGCTAGTATTCGATAAGAAAACATAATCCAAATTCATGAAGAATTATCAAACCTACAAAATAAAGTAAGTACTAAAAACATTTCAACCACCGTTATCCTTGTCATAGATAACGTGCATTGCATGATTAAAAGTGAAGAAGAATTTGATCTTATGCGTAACAAAATTTAGATTTTTGGACCACATCTTACCTCAACCACTAGTTGTCCTTTACCTTCGAACTATGTTACAAGTCAAGGAGGAATTCAAATTCATCCTCCAACAAAAATTGCCCCTATTCCTACCTATACCAACCCTCAACTTACAACAATAATGCAACCTACAAGTAATGTGATTCCTTCCTTGGGTCTTTCCGCTAGCATCCCTAGTACCTTTGTGGCATCACAAGTCATATCTCCTATGACTTTACCTCCTATAAGTATTCCATTCACTTGTCCCTCAAACACATACAAATCTCCACCTTATTCACCGCCATCTCAAAATGCAAATAATGAGCCTCTCATAAACCAACTTTTACAAACCATTTCATCCCTTCAAAAGAAATTTTCCACCATATATCAAAATCAAAATGACCAACCTACATATTATGTCAAAAGTAATCCCTTATCCTTGGAGATATTGAGAACACCAATGCCATATGGTATAGAGGTTCCTATATTTGAGAGATATGTGGGGAAAGGAGATCCTTCTAACCATGTTTCTACTTATACCATCTTATGTC
This sequence comes from Sequoiadendron giganteum, assembly GCA_007115665.2. NCBI lineage: Eukaryota > Viridiplantae > Streptophyta > Pinopsida > Cupressales > Cupressaceae > Sequoiadendron > Sequoiadendron giganteum. The sequence continues at coordinate 205,922,355 of CM021105.1, forward strand.
GTGACTCTATTATTGAGGAAAAACTCTTGGCTAAGCTTTTCCTTACATCCTTGAATGATACCACCTTAGAATGGTTTTTTTCATTACCGAAAAAATAAATTTCTTCATTCAATGAAATTTTTGATGAATCTATAAACCATTTTCAAGTGCATATGACTCCTAAGATGACTCTAGCTAATTTGATGAGATGTAAGAAAAATTATGATGAAAATATTATAAACTTTATTTCATGCTACCAAGTGCTTTATTCCCAAATCGATGTAAATATTCATGTCCCTCTCCTTCAAAGGATGTTCATTGAGAACTTGAAAACTAAGATACAAGATAAGATTACCATGATGAATTTCCCCTCCTTCATAGACTTGGGTATTTCCCTTCGTGATTATCAAAATTTGGTTAGTTGTCATGAAACAAAACCCACCTCTAGCTGACCTAAGAAGTTTGAATCTACAAACCAAAAAAATTACCAACCTTCTATAAAATAGAATAAAGGTGTCCTTCAACTAAGTCCCCCTCAAACAACAAATCAACATGTTAATACCCAAGTGGGTACTATAAGGAAGACAACTCCTTTCACATTTGGGGATCTGGCTACGAAATTCACTCCCTTACCTGATACCCTCCATAGCACAATGTCACAACTTCTAGAACAAAAAATGATCACTTTTCCTCCAATGAAAACTCCCAATCCTAATGAAACAATGGGAAATAGGATGGGACCTACTATGCTTTAAGGAGAGAGGGTCCCTATTTCACACTCAAGTTTCACTCAAGGAAACCCTAGAGATCTCAATCCGATGAAGAAAGGGGAAGGAGATATGACAATAGGGTTGTCCTAGGGTTTGATTAGGGATAGTATGAGGGTTCACCACCATGCTAGGGCTTGGAAAGATAGGAAATTGAAATTATTTGCAAAGTACCATGCAAAACCTAACTAAATGACCTAGGAAGTGAAATTGAAATATAGAATATCAAACTAGAAATGAACAGAGGTGCACAGGTGGAAGAGTGATTATCTCAAAAAAATATCTAAAACCCTAAAAAAATTATTGTTTGATGCCCACTAGGACTCATGCGCCAATCTGTGTGATTTAGTCCTAGACTAGGGTTCCTATGCCAAAATTTGAATCTAACAATGTATGATTTGAAATAATTGAAATCTAGAAAAATCCTTGTAATGGGACTCATACGGAAAAAGTGGTGTATCAATGCCACAATTTTTTTGGAGGGTTAAGATTTGATTATGCTCCCTTATCTCTTCTCTTCATTCCACACTTTTGTTTCTAGATTTGGAACCCTAATTTGAAACCTATAGGTGACTTTTAGTGAAGATGACAAACTTGTGATGACTTGATGACTTTCTTCAACCTTGAAACATAATATTCAAAGGATGTTCAAGCTCCAAGATACTTATATTTGTAGTCACACACCAAAGAGAAGAGAAAATTGTTGATTTGTTAGTGAATAGGGTTTTTCCTTGGTCAAACCCCATTTAGGTAATTAAACCAAATGATGAGATAATGAAATAAGAACGTGAAACATGAGACATGAAACATGAAACATGAACAATGATACCTTGAATGGTGTCTTGTAAATCTGCAATCTAAAATGAAGTGGTCATGAAGGATGTAGATCTTGACCTTGAATATGGATATGAAACTATGCTTGCAAAGGGATCTTCTTGATGCTACATCACAAAACTAGCTCAATAGCATGCTTTATGATTGATGATCTTGACTTGATGATAGATCTTGAATTGTTGCAATGATTGATGAATAAATTTTCCCTTGAATGCTTTAGGAATTATCTTGGATTCTCTTGTGAAGTCTTGTAAACTCTTTTAATCATAAAATTTCTATTAGGAATTCTCTCTTGAATGCCTTAGGTTAAAATGAGTGAAAAAGCCTTGTATTTATACATGTTTATGCTAAATTTCCCAAAATCGCAACACTAAAAGTCAACATCAAATCTAGGAACATAAAATCCCACCAAGAATTTGAATTAAATTTGATTTTGGCCCACATGGGACTCGTACGCCAAAAGTGGTGTATGAGGCCCATTAGGCTTAACTATGGGACACATTTTAAAAAATTCTTAGAATGATGCAAATTATAGATTGCGGCCCAAAAACCTAGGTGGGACTCATATGTCCAAAGTGGTGTATGAGTCCTAGATCACTAAATCTAGGCCACACAACCTAAAAATAGCTAAATTATGATTGGATGTTGATTTATGTAGAGATTATCCTCAAAAAGATGCATTAATTAAAGCTTGTGGATGCAAAAAAAGGCCAAATAAGGCATAAAGAAGCCCAATATTTTAAGGTGGAGTTTGTCAAGGAGCACGATAGATGTCTTACTTTCGAGGTGTATCCTTTGAGTCAGTGTCATAAACCTCCATATTTGACTGATCAAATTTTTCTAGGCTATGTTTAAAATCCAATTGTCTTCTAAGAGTGTTTCACTAAAATATCTGAAACCATTAACAAAGTAGTTGAGACTTAATGAACAAAGATTGTTGCAATCTAATCAAAGATTTAAGATCAGATTGTGAGCTATCAGATTGAGCCATTTGGTAGTTTCTTCTTCTGGATTGTTTACAATAGTGTCCTCTTCTTCTGGGTATAAATAAAATTTGGTGGCATAAAGAAATCTTTTTTTTAGAGAGTTCCATAGTTCAGAAATTTTCTTAGGAAATCTTTCAAGGAATATAGATATTGTCTTAGAGAGCTCTATTTTCTCAATAATAGGAGGGTCTTTGTAGATTACTACTTATTCTCTTTGGCATGTTATTTTTAATTCAAACTATCATTATAGTGAAATTCAACCTTTTATTTTCAATTTATATATTGTAGAAGTTTGATCTATTTGGGAGAAATCTTTGAAATTGTGCATGTCATGGCCTTTGTCAAATTTATTTTTCATATTTCTTTCATATTGAAAACTTTATGTTAAATTTTTGGCATTGATAGTTTAGATAACTAACTCACATGTTGTTATGCTTTTATGGTTAATGTTATCTTTCCGAAATTGGATCATTTCAATTAAAATCTCCCATTTCTTTTAAAGGGTATTCCATTTTACATATAATGTTGTAAAGGAGGAAGGATTCTGTAAATTTCAAAAAAAAAATTGTTAATCTTTAGTTTTTTTTTATGTCTGATTGGACCTTAATGGATGCTTCCCACGAGGAGATTTGAAATACTACATTGTGATTTCTCTAGCCTTTTCTACTCACTCTCTTCCCAATAATGAAGGGTATGTGGCATTCCATGTATACCTTATTAGTTATAAGAAATAGTTAAGGTTCAAAATGTTGTAAAAGCTTTGGTGCATTGCCATCTTTATGTTTTATTCAAATTTCTTTCTACCCCTTTCCCCAAACACAAAGAAGAGTTGGCTTTCTTTAAAAATCCCAAAGGTCATTCAATGAGGTACAAATTGGTCCCCCACTTGCTGAATTTACCATAAGGCTATTCATAGAAGTATAAGATTTAATGATCAATAGTTATTTTTCTAACATGCCTACTTGGACCTAAAGTTTTTCAAACGTCTGATTGGAAGTTAGAAATATTTCTCAAATTTTACCAAGAAAAGAGGCTAGCAATTTCATGTCCAGAATCCAAACAAGGGAATCTTCAAGAGGCCATTTCTAGTACTTCCAATTACTTGCCTCATCACCTAGGAGAAGAAGACTTACAGGTTTTGTATCACATGTAAGAAGCAATTGAGTAAGAAGTGTTAGCTTGTAATCTAGAGCCTTGTCTACCCTTCTAAGAGGCCAAACCTTCCAAATCATAATACCTATCTACCCCATCCATAGGAATCTATTTAAAATGGCTCATATAGGTGTCCCTGCTCCTAGAAATTTTGTAACCTAGGATAGCAGTAGCTTGCTACAACCACCTACGCCCCTAGATGTATGGCCTGCCATACCCACCAATGCTCTCAACGAAATCCCAAAGTTCTCTAGGGAGAATTTTAAGACCCCTTCTGAACATATCCAAGATATAGTGGAGGTATGTGAAGTACATAACATTGTGAAAGAGAATGTTGCTCTTATATTACTAGTTTCATTTTTCTAAGGAAAAGCCCAAGACTGGCATAGGTCGTTGGCCTCTAGTTCTATTTGTTTTCGAGATCAACTTAAAGAGAAGTTGTTCAAGTGATTCTCAAAAAAGGGAGATTGCTCCTCTTTGTTTCAACAATTAATCATCATCAAGAGGGCCCCACAATAGGCTATGAGTGACTTCAACAACAGGTTCAACAAAACTTGGTAAAGGATTCCTATGACAGCCAAGCCTTTGAATGCTATGGCAATCATGTTTTATCTAAAGGATTTCAATTAAGACATCGGGGTCATAGTGAAATATATGGGAGGAGATACCCTAGATGCATACAATCTAGTTGTGCACACAAAAAATAGTCTGATCAATACTAGGAGGCTTCTACCAAGTTTGTTGATGCCCATATTTTTACAAAAGTCTCTAGTGGCCCCCATGAAGAAGCAATTATGAGCATCTCTTCTCTACAAGTGACCATGTTGGTTGTACCACCATCCATATATGTATACCCTGGTACACAATCGAGCACATCAGATTCTTCTTCACTAGCACCGAGTGTCAATGATATGAAGAACCTCATGTGGTCCTTTGTGAATGAGTTAGTTATCATTCGATGACAACAAGAAATACCTCCAAATCCTCCCATGTAGAACTACCAAGAAGTAAGGGCATCTTATCAATAGAACACATATCGAGGAGCTCTAAAAGGAGGAAGCTAGTAATCAATTCCTACAAACCAGACAATCCCAGTCACCATGCCACTTTAGATTGTCAAGAACAATCCAAGGAAGGATTTGGTCCTAGGCCAGAACAACATGGTAGAGTATGACAATGTGTGGTTATTCCCATGTAATGATAGCCATATTCCCTAAAATTGTCCAAGGGGAAACCTCTAGCAGAAGATAGCAGAGAAAAGAGGCCAAGGTGTGTTTCCAAAAATAGACGAATAGTAGTCTCTCAAAATGGAGAATACCTTCTTCAGAGCATAAATGCAAGGTATGTCCTTAGAAAAAGAGCTAGATATCACAACAGACCAATAACTCTTCTCTTGGATGGAAGAAGATGTGGTATTTGTAAATAATGACCTAAAAACTAGTGCCCCATAGGTACAATTAGACTACAACATAAGGTCCAAATAACTCACTGCAGAATACATTGAACGAGATCCACATCATCTACAACCACAATAACCATAGTCACAAGTGGAGGAATTCGTGTAGGACCAATGCAATTTGAAGTCACAAGCTTCGTGATCACCAGATAAATAGGTGGATAAAGTATTGTGCTCATCCATGTCGAATTAGCCTCTCCTAAAGATGAAAGAGATAAAACTATTCAAACTTGGGGTCCAACCAGTCGAAACACTCAATATGGTTGAGAAAAATTGAAGAAGGCACCTGCTAGTGTATCTCTGTGGGATGTTATATTAATTTAAGAAAAAAATAAATTTCTCTAAGAGGCATTACAGAAAGAATAAAAAATACTGCAGACAGATGTGATTCCACCATAAAATCAAGATAAAGAAACAGCATTGGACCCCTAGCCTTATGGAGCTGAAACATACATAATTATTGTGAGAAATACAAACATGAAAGAGGTAAGAAAACCAAATCCCACACCTTTCTTCTTAAAAATTATTATAGGAGATAATCTTTTACAAAATAACATGATTCATTCAAGAGCTAGTACTATGGTCATGCATAACTAAGTGGTTGATGTCCTAAAAAATTAAGTATGAGCCTCTTGAGAAAGAGATCATAAAATTAGATGGGAAGAAATTATTGACCATCGGTCACATCAAGGATTTGTCTTTGACCCTCTTCTCATGTCAAAGCCAAACTATCACACAAGAAATAGTTGTGATAGACACCCCCTAGTATTTAGGATGTGTCTTTCACGGGACTTTAGACAAACTTTTGGTGAATATTTGGTGCTTCATTGGTCCCATTTAATATTATGGATAAAGCATGGGGGAAAAATGAATATCCTATCTAAATCCTTGCACCCAAAATATATAGCAAATAATGTGGTCCTATGCTTTGAAGTGGTCCATAATTCCTTCTTAAAAAGTGAGATGTATTGCATAGAAAGGTTTGAAGATGAGGAGAATACACGTAATCGAACCCCTAAAGAGGAGGTCCTCCTCAATCATTTTATTGACTCTGACCCATTTGGGAACTTCCATGCTACCAGGTTGGGTACATATATGATCTTTGATGATGACCAAGTCTTCCTCAAATTGGTAAAAGAGAAGAAAGATCTTAGCAGATCAAGTGACAATAGTCTATGGATGTTATATTTTGATGGCACCAAATGCAAGGTCAGTTCTGGAGCAAGTGTTTTTTTGGTATCCCCAAATGGATCAGTGACCCTCAAAGCTTTTTGCTTCTAGTTCCGATGCCTGAATAATGATGATTTGTATGAAGTTTTGGTCCATGGTTTTTTTCTTGTATAATGGGTGGATGTGATGAGAGTAAAAGTCTTTGAAGACTCAAATTTGGTCATAAGCCAAGTCCATGGATAGGCGGCTGCCAAAAATGTAAGACTGAAGTTTTACAAATACAAAGTTTGGGATTTGATCGAGAGTTTTGAAGCTTTTAACATCCAAGCTATCCCGTGATCCCAAAATACCACAACAAATCAAATGGCTTCCATTGGTTCGTAGTTTGAGATGAATCCCCAATCAACAAGAAAATAGAATACTATGTAGACCATTGTCCAACTCTCAGTTCATAACAATGGTAGAAATTTTCTTATCTTTGAGGATGATGTCCATATTGTCTCTTTTTTACAAAAGTAAAAGAAAGCTTCCAATCATTCATAGTATGAAGCTAGAAGAGTTATGGAGGGACAAGTGATCCAATTAAAAGGAAACAAGCTCCCATGAGGTTTGATTTCTCTCAAAAATCTTTTTGACTATGAGGATGCAAGAAATAGAAAACAAAGATTCATCGTTGATGCAAAATACTATTAAGATTTCAATGTTGACAATGGTAGAAAGCTAAAAGTCAGAATAGACATCTTGTAGAAGGATCAAGAGAGACTAAAAGGACTATGTTCTAGATACAACAAGGTCACAGCTTGGACCTATGATGATCTTAGAGGATACAATCTGAGAATAATTAAATACACTATTAGCTTGGCCAAAGGCTTGAAGCTTGTTTGACAAAAATAAAGTCTATTCAATTCGAAGGTCAAGGCACTAATGTCACAAGAGGTTACCAAATTAATTGAATCAAGAATCATATATTTGATCAAACATTCCACCTAGGTATCGAACCTTGTACTAGTGCGAAAGAAGAATGGTGTTATTCGACAATACATGGATTTAAGGGAGTTAAATAAAGCTTTGTTAAGAGATCATTAACCTTTTCCCTCAATGGAGTAGATTCTACAAACTATGGCTGGATTAGAGATCTCATTTTTCGATGGGTTTTTGGGGTATAACCAAGTCTATATAAAGGAAGAAGACTAGCACAAAACAATGTTTAGCACCGAATGGGGAATTTTTGCATACTCAAAAAGGCCTTTCGAACTCTCTAATGTTGATGTAACCTTCCAATGAGAAATGGATATCACCTTTAAGGGATTGATCAACCAAATCATCTTGATATATCTGGATGACCTGATTATTTTTTCAAAATAACAGGATGATCATTTGGAAAAAGTCTTCTAGAAGTGTCAACAATTCAATATTTCCCTAAAGCAAAAGAAATGCATCTTCAGATTACCATAAGGAAAGTTGTTGGATTTTGTGGTATCAAAAGAGGGAATAGTTATAGACCTTGAAAGGGTGCCAAAAGGGTGAAGGCTATAATAGAGTTACCATGGCTAGTTAACCAGAAAGGGAAAAAGTCCTTCTTGGGGAAGATTAATTTTTTTAGTCGATTCATTTCAAACTTTGCAGGCATCACAGGACCTATCATGATGATGCTAAAAAATAATTTATTTTCAAATGGACTCTCGAAGGCAAGTTGTCTTTTGAGAAAATAAAAGTAGCCATCTCTATAGCCTAGTTCACAGCTAATCTAGACTCCCCCAAGGATTTCTTGCTCTACATCTACAATGAAAAACAAAACATAGCTTTGGTACTCACTCAAAAGGACAGAGAGGGAATCAGGGAACATCACATGGCATTCCACTCTAGGACTCTCAAAAGATATAAAACTAGGTATAGTTTTGTTGATAAATAGGCCTTTCTATTATTAAGAGTCTCAAGAAATTTTGACACCTCATATCATCCAACATAATCACCATCCTCGTCACCCATCCTAGTGTTTGGGAATACATCACCGAAGGTGAGATAACTAAAAAGAGGGCCAACTGGATCATCAAGATACTAGAATATGACATAGAATTTTGACCAACCAAGCTGGTTTGAGGAAGAGGTCTTTGCAAATACCTAGTGTAGGACTTAAGTTCGCTGGTAAAGGAGGAGACCGATCAGTTCTATACAAACCAGTTCAAGTTTGATGAGTTATGGGTGATGGATTGGATACAATATATGCAAAAGGGGAAGTACCCGATCAACATTCAACCTCATAAATGACCCTATTACCAACTTCAAGGCATCAGGTATGTACTAATTGAAGGAATTTTATTTAAGATAAATTATAATGGCATCCTAATTCATTTCTTAGATAAGCCACAAGCGAAAAAGGTTTTTAATTTGAATTCCATCATAGTCTTGAGGGTACACACTTCTCTGCCAAGATTACTAATTTGAAGATAACATAGAAAGGGTATTATTGGCCATTCATGTTTTCTGAAATGCATCACCTGGTGCGAAAGTGTAAGTGCCAATATTTCATTGGCAAGAGGAAGAACTTCGCCATGCTATTTAGCCCGATCAAGACTGGGGAACCCTTTGCACAATGGGGTTTGAATTTTCTTAGGATGATAAATCCCATCTCCAGTGTTAACCATAAGTGGATACTTACAAAGGCTGATTATTTCACAAGATGGATGCAGCCTATTGCCTTGAAAAATGCTATAGAAATTGAAATTGCCAATTTTCTTGAGGAGCTAGTGGCAAGGTTTGATTCGCCTAAAACTATCATATCTGATAGCTCATGAGCCTGTGGGGGATGTAGGATGTCAATTTTTTCTCTCAAGAATGGTGTCTACCTCAAAAATTCATCAAACTATTACTCACAAGGAAATAGGTTAGCACAATCAACCAGCAAGAACCTAATTAGGTTAATTAGGTGCATCGGGTCAGAGTGCTAGAAGAAATGGCAAAAACATTTGCGACCTGCTTTATGTGCTAATATAATTACACCCAAACAAACCTTGATGAACTCTCCTTGCGAATTGGTGTATGGAAAGGAGGTGGTTTTACCCATTTCCATAGAAATTTTGGCATTAAAACTATTTAAAGTTTTGGAAATCAAGGAAAGCAGTAGAATGGAAGTAAGATTGGTAGAACTCCTAAACCTTGAAGAAAAAAGAGAAAATGTGTATGATGCCATGATTGAGTGATAACAAATAGTCAAATAATGGCTTGATAAAAATGCCTCTAGCCTAGATTTTTAGGATGGAAGCCTTCTATTAAAGTACGATGAGCACGTTGCAACACCAAGACAACATGCAAAGTTTGATTCACTATGGAAGGGTCCCTTCTGCATTCGCACATGCAAAGAAAATAACATGTATGAGATAGAATACATGGATGGATTTTTTTTGGATATACTGATAAATAGTAGTCATCTAAAATTGTTCTATTAAAACATGCATGTTCTTTCAAAAAAAATTAGAGATATGTACCATATGTAATTTTTTTTATAAAATATGACATTTTTAGGCATAAGCCATGAGAATAACACTAGAATAGTAGAAAAGTAGTATATTATATTCATTGAAAATATTTACATTAAAATACATTTATCGAGCTAAAGCTCTGAGAGAAGTTTGAAGCCTTCTCACACAAACCCAAAAAGAGATACATTTCAAAAAGAAAAAAGGGAAGCAAAGAAGCACAAAATGAGTAGTAAAATTGAAGCTTCTATCTATCGATAGTAGTAAAAATGACACTTCTTCAATTTTTAATTTAATAGGGTGCTAAGGGGGTTAAAAATAAAACACACGTGGGTACAAAACGACATAGACCTGAATCCTCAGTACCTTGGCTATACACCAAAAAATTAAACTGATTTTTTTAGTCGAGCCTAGGAATGCACTCCATGCCATACTCCCTTAGAAGGAAGAAAGTCATGGGTTGAGATAACAAGCGATGCCTCTCTAATTCCATTATGCGAAAGTGAATAAGAAGAGGCAACCAGGGCACCTCTTCCCCAAAGTCCACATGCCTGCGGAGATCCATGGCACTCAAAATGTAGCCACTAGAGACAACTACTTGCACAATCTCACTGAGATTGTCCAAATATGCTAAATCAAATATGGTGTGGCACAATTCGATTATCTAGGGCTTTGAGATATCTAAATCCAATAGGGAGGCCACAAAGCAGGAGACAATGTTGGAGTTGCTCCACAGTTGGTTTTCATCCTTCATGTAATCTTTGCTAAGAATCCAATTTAATGCCACAATGATGAGGAAGTAATTATTCTTTACCAGGTGTTTAATTCTATCTTTTTTGACTTCACCTACAAAGGAATATAGTGCCCTTTAGCTCAAGAGCCAAATAGGGGTACCTAGGCTAGACATCATAGAAGCAAGCAGACTAAGACTAGTGGAATGGACAATGTAGTAGGGAAATCTTACTTACTCAAGAGATAATTCAGTGAGTTTTCCATTAAGGTGGCATTGCTATTTATAGAAAAGGTGTGCTAGTGAGCTTAACGAATGGAAAATCCATCTCTCGTTAGATGGTAACAAAAAAAAAATCAAAGTGAAAGAAGGAGAGAGATGAATCATATGGAAAATCTAACACCAAGCCTTGAGAAATAAATTCAAATGTTGGGAGTAAATGCTTGCATGTATTAATTGTCGCCATGTGCCCATTTCCATCATCAATGCCAACCTACTTACTCATATGAAAAGACATTGATTAAAGTATTAAGTTCTGACAAACTAAATATAAATATCTTTTCAAACTAATTTCCATTGCTCAAAGAATGCTTTCCATTGCAAAAAGAATTCTTCCCAATGCATAAGGCTTATTTATGAAAAATGCAATGAAGGAAATGTACTAATTAAATTCTTGTTGCAAAATTTTCATTCTTGAGGGATATAGATCCCTACTCCACACATATTTCTTTGCTAGCAGCACTTAGTGAGCTAATGGTAATGGCAATGCCTTATTCCATATACGTGCAAGAAAATTAAATGCACCCAAAAATAATTTTTTGCTAAGTATCGAAAACCAAAAATTAGTGAGTTTGATGTAATGGAGAAGCTTTTTGTAAATTCTTCAATTCAACAATAGCAGAAGCATCTTCTTTTGGTTGACAAGATAAATCTTTTTCTACTAGACTAGGTTAGACCAGTTACATCTTTAGGAAGGATTTGTTTGGTAATGACTTAGCGCGTGAAGAGCATAATTTTTCTCATAATAAAACCATACTGGCAAGCGACCTTATTAAGAAGGAAGTGGTCATGGATTTCACAAATAATATTTCTGACCCAAAGTTTCATATGAACACTAAAAACCTTAGGGAAGGGGCAATGTAGAGAATGGTAAAGTATGGGGGAATTGAAGGCTTTATGTCATGAATCTGGTATTGTGGTTTGACATATTTCATGTTGCCTGCTATACACCTATGTCTAGAGCTAGTGGATGCATGTGCAAAGAGGATATATAGGGATGCAAGGTTTATAATTGGCAATAGGTTAAGGGTTACAATCAACCCAATGACCACTCAGGATATGTTGTGTATCCTTGTAAACAAGGGTGTTGAAATAGTTGAGCATAGAGCAATGGAAGAGTTCTCAAAGACAAGAACCAAACACTTAAATTTTTACATAGACAAAATAGATGAGAAGCCTGAGGGAAATCAGCTTATCTTCCCTCTACTATGCATAAAGTTTAAATCAGACATATAATTCATTTTTTTAATGTTGGCCTATATCTATGGCTTTGACAATGATGAAAAGGTTTATGCTTTCCAAATGGGCTTGGCTTTCATGCTTAGGAGGGAGAAAATTAGAAGTATTTTGAATTTTCTGATTTAATAGCTAAAAAGATGTTGGATCAATTGAGAAATTGTGGAAGTTCTTTTAAATTCATGTATTCATCTTTTCTAGCACATTTGATCTTGCATCAAAACCCAAAAAAACTTTAAAGGAATTTTTCGCTCTTTAAGTTTGATGTAAAGGGGTCATACTAGCTAGTTTGGTTTAGACCCATGTGCTTTCCAAAACATGGTATTACTAATAATTTGTGCATTATTTCTTCCAACCAATGCTTTTAGATTTGTCTCCATGCCCTTTAGGTCATTTTTGCCCTGAAGTTTTACAATGGATGAAAGCCAGCAAACCCCGATGGATTATTTTTTGGTAGATGACTTTACCTTTGTTAAATGCCATGGTTTTATTGAGGAGCCTTTTAGGATCCCTAAATTTGTAATAGACATGACCTTCACTTTGGAGGCATTCCGTAGGGAAACTATTATCAAAAAATATTATGGTGCTAAAAGACATAAGAAAGCACCTTACCCAATCCCCATTACCATTTCCAATAGCTAGGTAACACCTATGAAAAGGGAGAAGTAGGATATGCTTACTTGCAAATTGGCTTGCCTAGGCCTAGTCCTCATTTGTGATACATGGAGTTAAAATCCGACAAGGCATCTCTTGACTATAAAAAATGAAAGGCAAGAGTATTTTGAATCAAGAATGAACCTAGCCAAGGAAAGGGCAGAATTTTACATCAACCTCTAAGCCTTCATACCATTTGACCGACCACCATGGCTCAAATTTTATGTTTAGGTGGTGGAGTTTCAACAAAGAATACAAATAGCCCAGTCTCTCAACACAATTAAAATATTTGGTATGGTCGGAAAGAAGAGGGCATATTTTTGGAGGTTCCAATAGGAAATCAAGAGCCTCAGTGCCATGTATGGAGATTTCAAGCCACATGATAAGAAGTTCAACCAAATTTATAAGAAGTTGACTAAAACTAATGACTATTATCCTAAGTTCAATCAGAAGATTAGACCAAAGGAATTTATGCTTTATACCTCTTGATCTTAGGAGCCTAACACAGGAAAAGGAAAAGGGAAAGGGTTGAAACAAAAGGGTACGTAGATCACACCTTTTGTGGGATTGATCCCTAGGGAATTTGAATCTACTAGTTTGGCCCCTACAAAGAAAAGGAAAGTGTAGGACTTAGGTGGACCGGGTGCATTGAGCAAATGAGAAGAAGAGGCAGAGTCCGCTCCATTAGGATATTCAACTTTAATAGCCTAGGTAAGTTTTGCACCAATTTTTCTTTCTTCTTTCATATCTTTAGTTGTTCCTCCACCGTCATCTATTGAAAAGAATCCTCTATTTGTGGGTTTCAATGTCCTCATTCTAAACACAACCCCAACCATATTAAAAAATGAACCCCATGAAAAAACCCCATGTGATGAGCAAGCATCATCCACGTCGATTGCAATTAATTATTTAATCACCCTATCAAGTGCACCCATTGAAAACACTAAAGCATCCATGCTGCCAGTTTCACCAAACCCATTTTATACTAGGAAAGTGCCTCTTATTCCACCTACTTCCCCTTTCACTTTGATGGGTATCCGTCCTTCTTAGTATGTATATTGCATCCCACCTTTTTCCATGATAATTCTTCCCTTAACCTCTCTACAACCTCAAGCAGTCGAAGCTTCTCCTTTCATCACCCTCTTTAGTCTCCCTCTAGGTGTTTTGATTGCTACACAGAGTATTGATACCCCATAGAGTCTTCAGAGATACTTGGACGCATTGAAGTTGGCCTGACAAATGAGAAAATAGAAACTATAGATAAAGGTTGTGGAAAAACCAACTACTCAGAAGATTGAGGCCAATTTTGATGAATATTAGAATTCCCTATTAATTGCTACTATGAGGACACTAACGTCAAAGCCAGAAGGAGAAATGTAGTTAAAAGATTATGACATCTGAGTTTTGGGCCTCAGTTTAAATGAGACTCTCCTGCACAACAATGTGGTTCTAGCCAAAGAAACTCAGAAGGTGGTCTACATTGACTATAAAACGATGGTCAAAAAACTAAAGAAGTGGGAGACAAAGTTGGAAAATGTAAAAGATATGATGGACAGGTTGTAGGCAGAAATCAAAGTCAAAGGTGTGGAAATTTCCCACCTAAGGCAGTGACAAGGTCGGCAAGGGGAAGCAACTAAGTTTCTTGAAGTAGCCCAAAATGAGCAAGATCAGATTCGTGCTGAGGTAGAGAAATTGAAGGATGAGATTGTTTTTGAATGTGAGACAAACACAAAATATTAACATAAACATAAGAAGATAGACAAAGATATAACCAGAGTAAATGTTGTATTTGATGGGTTTTAAAAGGAAGATATACAAAATGAATTAGATAGAATCCAATCTCAAGCCTCCAATGATCTTTAGAAAGCCCAAGCAGAAATAGAAAGGGTGAAACAAGAAAAGCAAGACATCGAGTCCATTTTACAGACTCGTGATGAGGAGATCAGGATGCTAAGCTCTGAGCTTACAAAAACCCTCCACAAAAAGATTCAGTTGGAGGAAAGCATAAAAGCAAGGGAGTTCCAATTGCAAATTGAATTGGCTACAACATAGGGATATGGGATCCTCCTGATACTGAAAAAGCTAATATCTACTCATTGAGAGAGAATCATATTTGCAGTTACGGCCTTGAAGCTAGTCTTGCAGTTTCTAAAGGATGCTCAACAGTTAAACGAGAAGGTTGGCCTAGATTTCAACCAAATTCTCCACACATATGCCCCCTGGGCTGAAGAATCATGGAGCTTGCTCTGAAAACTATGTAAAGCAACCAAAAAAGCTTTAAATGATGCTAGAATTTTTTATCAAAGGGTAGGCTCATGGAAAGCAAGTGAATTCATCACCTGCCACAAGGACACGTTAGAAAGTAAAGCTTTTTAGGTAGTGTTGAATAAGAAGGTCAATGAGATCAAGAGGCAGAGTCAAAATTCTACTCGAATCCGAATTGCCTGCCCTTTTCTCATTAGATGGACAGTGTTGATAATCGAGAAGATCACGGATGCAATCAGGCTCAAAATCTAGACCTCCACAACACTCCTGAGTCTAAGCCCATTTCCCATTGTTGAGGATATTGAGAGGGAAATTCTCCCCCTTTCTTTAATATGCTACCACATCGGGGTTGTTTCATCAAGGTGGGGAGGGGTTTCTTTTAAAGAAGTCCTTGATCTGGATCGAGCATATGAGATTCTACATGCCTTCATCCTACCCACTGATGTAGATTGGGAGATCCAATATGTTACCTTCCTCAAACTCTAGGAAGTACTAGAGATCTAAGATCATGCCTCTACAAGCGAAGGCCCCCTGTGAGTCGCTAGAACTATGAAGCAATTTTACGTTTGAAATTTTTTTTGGTTTTTGCCCCCTTACTTTCTTTCCGCTTCGGGATGAATTTATGCCCAAAGGATGAATACTGATCTTGCATAAAGTCACACAATGCGCCACATAGTGGCTATGTGACTTTATATATATATATATTTATATATATTTCCTTTCGAGCATGAACCAGGACACATGTCAGCTTGGTAGGGATTTTCTTCAAAACTTCTCTCACAAATATGAAATCGTTTGCTCTCTTGAAACGTCATCTATTTTTGTCAGGCACTCTATACCTTCCTTAGAATTAACTTTTGAGGTGGATTTTATCGGTGAGCACGACGAATTTTTTACTTTTGGGATGGAATATTTGAGTTGATGTCATCAACCTCCATAGTTGAGTGATCATATTTTGCTAGGCTGTGTTTAAAATCCGATTGTCTTCTAACAATGTATCTTCACTAAAATATCTAAAACCATTAATGAAGCAGTTGAGACTTAATGAGCGAAGATTGTTGTGATCTAATCAAGATCTAAGAACGGATTGTGAGCTATCAGATTCAGACATCTGGCAGTTTCTACTTTTGTATTGTTTGTGATGTTGTCCTATTCTTCTGGCTACAAATTAAAGTTGGTGGCATAAAGCAAAAATGTTTTTAGAGAGTTCCATAGTTCGGAAGTTTTCCTAGGAAATATTTCAAGAAATATATTTACTGTCTTAGGGACCTTTGTTTTCTTAGTAATAGGAGGGTTTTTGGAGAATACTATGTATTCTCTTTGGCATGTTATATTTAATTCAAAATATCATCGGATTGGAATCTAACCTTTGTTTTTAGAATATTGATCTATTTGGGAGAAATCTTTGAAATTGTGCATGATATGGTCTTTGTCAAATTTCTTTTTCATATTTTGTTCATATTGAAAACATCAAGTGTTAATTTTTTTGCATTGGTAGTTCAAATAACTGATTCATATGTTGTTAAGCTTCTACGTTTAATGCTAGCTTTCAAAAATTGGATCTTTTCTATTAAACTCTTCCATTTTCTATAAAGGGTATGCCATTTTCTATATTATGTTGTAAAGGAGTAAGGATTGTATAAATTTCAAAATATTTATGTTAATATTTAGAGTTTTCTTATGTCTGATTGGAACTTAATGGATGCTTCCCATGGGGAGATTTGAAGGACTACATTGTTCTTTATCTAGTATTTAATGCACATTCCCTTCCCAACAATGAAGGGTCTATAAAATTTTGTGTTAGTCTTTTAAGGTTTGAAATTTTGTAACAACTTTGGCACATCACCATCTTTATGTTTTATTCACATTTCTTTCTACCCATTTTCCCCAAACACAAAGAAGAGCTAGATTTCTTTAAAAATCCCGAAGGTCATTCAGTGAGGTGTAAATTGGTCCCCCACTCACTGAATTTTCCATAATGTTGTTCATATAAGCGCAAGCTTTAATGATCAATAATAACCAAATTCATATAAGATAAAACTATCATATAGCTAAATGTATTCTCAAACATGGTATTAACAGTGTATTACAAAAGGCTAAAAAACCATCCTCATGATCAATTACACATTTTTCAAACTACACTAGTGAACAAGGAATTTCTTTCATAGTGAAGTTAATTTTTTATGCACTTGATAGAAGTGGAAATGCCAATCCAAGACAACTTTGTGAGACCTCGTGTAACTCTAACCCCCATAAAACTAACAATATAATAATCACTTGTGAGATCCATATTACTATTCCTATGTGTAATTGAATGCACACCTAACACATCAAAGATTTCATAATAGAAATCTCATTATCGAATTATGAATCATGGTACATTTTGCTATACCAAATTTATATCATCACAACCATTTTTACCATATCTAAACCACCAAACTAGTTAGGTAGAAAAATCATGCAAACCATTAATTCCGTATCAGAAATAGAGGAAATTTTTTGTAAGAATATTCTCTCTTCAATCCATTTTGACATGTTCCCAAATTATAATCCCTTGACAATGAACACTCTACAAATAAGATGCTAATGTTTTCTCATTCTCATGAAAGAAAGCTTTCTTGAAATATGAATCGACACATCGCCACCTTTTTTGCACCCTTCCCTTTATACCAATTTTTTTTAACTTGCCTATCTTCTTAGCAATAAAAGACTACCACTTGTAAAACATATATAGGAATACAAAACCCCAAACCTGTATTGTTGCAATTTAACTAATTGGCACTAAACAAACTCCACCTTTATGGGTTCTAGAGAATTCTTTTAACTTTTCTTGGGAACCATGTGGCCATGTGCATGCCAAATTCAATCATGACTCTAATCATATATAGCCTCCGTGCATAGTTAAATGTTAATCTCTCATGCCCCAACATGAAACCTTCTTAAAACTTTAGAAATAAATATTACTATTATTCCGCTCTAGTATCTTCGTAAAAGATAGATAAATGTGGATCTTTGGATCGTCCGGAAGAGAAAGACAAAATTGTTGCTTGTAAAATAAAATCTCTGGACCGGAAGCATTATTATATGTCTGTAAAGAGAGAAACGTCAACGAATATATTTTCAGAATTGCGTGGCGTAGCTGCACATTCCAGAATTCTTCCAATAAAAATAGACAAAAGTGAACGTTTGGTAAAGGACGAAGATGAAATTTCAAAAGAGACAAATATGGATGAATCTGTACAAAGATTGATTGAATGTATTATATGGAATTGGACTAAAACCCTTACTTTTGATGACTACGTAATCTTTTCCTCCAACGAAAGAAATCTGACAACCAAATCGCGAGTCGCGACCAGGGCCTCAATTATTCCAACAGTGGCGGGCCAGACGTGTCGGCTTTTCCATCAGCAACGAGTAGAAGTTAACTGCTACTCCCGTTCCTTTTGATTGAGTTAAATATCTAAAATTATGTAACAACTTATATAATTTTAGATATTTTATTTATCGTATCATGCTTCAACAATTTTTAATTATTCATTATATATCTATATTTATTTAGACAATTATCAATGTGGAGATAATATGACACTATCTATTAAGTAAGTTGGATCAGAAAAGATTGGGAGTAGTTGCATTTGTTAAAGTTACTCAAGTTCATAAATGTGAAAATTTATTTAGGGAGCTGGGAATGAATTTCATATAGATTAAGTGCATGTATAACATTCATATAATAAGTTGTAGTTGCACATTTATTAAAAAATAGTAAAAAAATATACCTCAAACAAAGATCTTAAAAATAAACTAAAATAAAATATCACTGTTAAAATGGCTAGTCCACTACTCAAAGATCACAATTTAGGATTTTCTATGAATTTATCGAAGTTATTTGTATGTTGTTGTATTGCTACAAGTATGCTTGTAGCAATTATGCTATAGGAAGAGTAGTCCAATGAATTTCTATTGTTAAATCTCACTTTTGCAATTTGAAAAGGATGCTATTAGATCTTGCATCTTGCTTGGTTAGTATAAATTTGCAAATACAATAAAAAAAACAAAAGACATGGCCCTCTTTCTCTTGGTGTGAGATCAGGGATAAATTAGTACGGAAAAATTTGTGAATTTATAAAATTCATTTCTTTGTCAACTAATCTTATTTTATAAGGTCTACAAAATGCCAATATATCTCTCATTCTCATGGTAGTTCAAGAAATTTTGTATCTATCTATGGTATATGTGTTGAAATAGTTAATTTTAGTTGTCGTTACTATAAAATTTAAATGAATATTAAATCCCCAAGATAGGAAACTAGTGAAAAAAAGAGAATAAAGGTGACCAATATCATTTATATCTAAATATTGAGGTTTTAAAAAGCCTCTAGAGGATTCCACTATAGATTTTACTAGGAAGATGGCCCTAAAATATATTTGGATAAATAAATTTGTCTTGTTGTCTATTATATTGAGAATTACAAGAAAACCAAGAATCATGATATATAGTAATATTTCATTTATATTTCTAAAAGTAATCATGATAAATTACTTAGTTAAGAGATGAACTGAAATGGATGTGAAACAACGGAAATAGGGTGCTCCTTTATCTTTGAAGAGATAGAGTACCTACTTCACACTCTAGTTTCACTCAAGGAAACCCTAGAGATCTTAATCCAAGGATGGAATGGGGAAAGAGATCTGCTAAAAGGGTGTTTGAGGGTATGATTAATGACTAAATAAGGGTTCACCACCAAGCTAGGGAAAGTGGAAAGACTAGTAACATGCAAAATATAATGACAAAACCTAATTATGTGCAAAACTCCAACAAAAGACCTAGAAATGAATACAAAATACAATACAAAATTGAGAAATCAAAACGATGCACCTGGGAATTTGAATGTGCTCAAAATAAGCTCTAAAGTCCTAAAAATATAGGCTTTAGGTCATACTGAGGCTCATACACCAGACTGGGTGATTTAGACCAAGAGTAGGGTTTTTGGATTGAAATAAGAATTTGGCAATGTTGACTTAGGATCTTCAAAAATCTGGAAAGTGTATATTGGGACTCATATGCCACTTGTGGTGTATCAATCTCATTCTATTGTTTTGCAAAATAATAGTCTAGATCTTCTCTCCAATCTCTGCTCTTTCTTCCCGACCTAATTTCTAGATCTGAACCTATAAAAGGACTTGCAAAATAAAATATATTGTTGATTTGTTTATGGGGTGTTTTCCTTGGTCAAACCCCTAATTTGGTAATTTAACATTGATAGAAATAATGGATCTTGAATGTCAATGTGAACATAAACCCTAATCTTAAGTTTATCTAAGATTAGGAAATCTGAAATGCAATGCAATGATGCAACCCTATTCAAATGTGCTAGAATGAGATGCATGAATGAAGCATGAAGATGAATGACTTACTTTGGGAGATCCCTTATCACCCTAATAAATCATAATAATGCATGTACCTTCCTTAGGCTGAAATTCGAATGATAATGGAGAACTAAATCACTTGAAAAACAAGTCATTAGGCTTGGCTTGATGGCTAGTTGCACCTCCCCAACCTAGAATCCATCATGATTAACCATAGGAAACCATAACCAATCCTTGGCAATGCTAGATATTGAATAAAAGTGAGCTTGAAGACTTGCAAAAATTCTATAATACTACACCAAGACTTCAACTTTGCTTGCTACTTGTTCTTGATTTCTCTTGTGAAAGAATACTTGAGTTCTTGTGAATGCTTAGATCTTGAATTTTAATTTCCTAGATTAAAATAATGACTTGATAGCTTGTTTATATAGGCACTTCATCTAATTTACCATTATTTAGATATCAAGTTCTGACATAAAATAAAAAATTGAATTAAAAACTTGAATTTCCTACTCAAACCCTAAAAAGGGGCCACACGGGAATCATATGCCACTTCTAGAGTATGGGTCCCACCTAGGGGACACTTACACCCAAGGTGGAATATGGGTCCCACCTAGGGGGACTCATATGCCCAAGGTGACATATGAGTCCCACCCAAGTTTTTTGGGTGGGCCAATGATGGGTTGTTAGAAAATATAATATTTTTGCTGATTTTGTTGGGATTTTAGTTGAAATAAGCCTTGAGATCTGAAATAAAGGGTCTTAGGGGCCTATTAATGATGATTTAAAAGGTATTTAATGCAAGGGTAACAAAGAGGGTCCAAATTAGGTAATAAATTGTACCCTCTCCAAGAAGGGAGTACAATTTCCATTGCCACAAGATGCATGTACACCCATGTGTTGGTTGTACATATTTTGGAGTAGTGTGGTAGGATTTAACTAAATCATTGTTAAAGAATTGAGTGTAAACCCCTATAATTGCACAACTTGACTAAGAGTAGATGCCATATATAAAATTATATAGAAATATTATAATTTATTATTTCCCAAATGTACATCAAGACATGAATAAATATTCTTATTAGTGTACCAAGCACCATGTTATTTTATTTTGTACATAAAGTATGACTGCAACATAAGACAATCTTATTTTGAGCCAATGTTTAGGACTCCAAGTCATGTGAAAGTACACACAAATAACATTACCTCTAGAAAAATTATCCTTTCTGAAATTTCCCTTCTCTACAAAGATCTCTAAAGTCTTATTACTTTTCATCCTAATTGCTTCTATTTTCCAAGAGTACAAGACCTTGATACATTAGTTAACAAAAACTTTCTCATCAACTATTTAGGCTACATAATATTTCAACTTAAATAGTTTGTTTTCATATTAAGAAATAATCATATATAGTTCTTAAAGATGTGATCATTTATTTATCTTGTATTGCTTGAAATTATCTAATAGGCATCTCACATAAAAAAAACTTTGGAAATGGAATTTCCATTTAATTGATACTATAGGATCACTATATTTTTGTTACTCAAAAAATATTTTCCATGTCAATAATGCTTAAAAAGAATGTGTTTTTGTTATTCATCTTTAGTAACATACATTTCTTAAGTAACATTGCACAAATAACTTTTTGGTTATATAAAAGAAACCACAAATAGAATTTGATAATTATATGTCTATTTTATGAGGTTTTGATGATTTAATTTATTTTTAGATATGTTTTAAATATAACTATGAATTTTCAAAGAATAAGATAATTTATAAATTTATAAATGCTATTTTTCAAAATATTTTCATATAAATGGTATATAAAATGATAAATTATTAAAAAAAAAAAATCTAAAACTTAACCTAAAAGAGTGGTCACAAGGCCATCCAATTGTAGAGAAATGTAAACATATTCCATGTAAAAATGATTTGAGAGGATGCATTTTTTGATGGTATTTAAAAGAGAATATGTATAAATTATAAATTGAGAGGGAATAGTGGCTTGCCTCACCCAATCCATGTTAACTAATCATGAAGATTGTATAAATATTTTTATTCATATAATTGTCACATCAAAATATGGAAATTTTTGAAAACCTCTACAACTTAATCCAATTGTGGTGTAGTCATGGTAGGAGGGTCCTCAAAGAGAACAGTCTGGATCGTGCAGCAAGAATTACACAACAAAAGCCACAAAAAATATGGAGGAAAATGAAGATTCAAACATTCTGATTACAAAAAAATTAGTTACAATCACCGGCGGGTATGTGTAGGATCATCATGGAAAAAATAGGCCGTTAAGTGGTGATGAAAATTCAAAAAATCAGAGTTAGGCAACTTGACATAAAAAAATTGAATAAGTTATCTATATTATTTCAAAAATATGTAAGAATGGAATCTGTAGCAAATTGAATGTAGTTTCTAAACTACAAGGTTTATGTTTTTTAAAAAATAAATCTATTTACTAAAAATTTGAAATTTCAATGTAATAGTACTTAAATTTCAGGGAAAAAATGAGAAGTAGGTGTCTGTGTTACCACCCTAACCATAATAAAATGATAATATTTTTTTATAATATTTTAGATTTAAGTAGAGGACTCATGTTTCGATGTGATGCATATTTGTTTGTAATGTTTTTCCATGTAAATAATTAATTATGAATTTTTTATTACAAATTTTAAAAAATATAAAAACTCGTATGTCTAACCACCTTAACTTGGTCAAAACTCTATGAAATTCAATTCTTCTTCTTTTTTAATCCTATAGTATGCAAAGCATAGAATATGACACATGTTTCAGATTCAAAAAATTGGATATCGTTTGAAATCTATAGATGTTTTTCAATTAGCCTATTAATCAAGACTTTAGTCATAATTCAAATAGAAAATGAATAATAATTATTTATTAAATTCAACGTAAAGCATAATTTATATTGGTGGAAAGCTAAGAATCTCATTAAAAAACCCTTTTCGTTTCATCAATTTTGGGTAAAAAAAAAGTCATCAGCCACATGGGTCATCATATCACTTACATATCACCACTTTTTGGCCTATCATGATCCTGCACATACCCTAGCAACATCTGGGTTCACAAATTGGGCTCACAGGTTTGCTACAATATGAAATACAGTATTCCTATATGCTCCTTAATATGAGCCAAAATTTTACATATTGAATCCAATATTCATTCTATTTGCTTTTCTAATGATCCGTTACAATGATTTATATCACATTCAGAGATCTAGAATTCTCTGCATCGACCAAATATCATTACAATATCTGATGAAGGAAACATAACCTGTATGTGAAATAGGTTGGCCTTCAATTTGAATTTCTCCTCAGAAGGTGCATAGGATGAAGTGTGGACCAAAATTAAGGTCAGGGACACTCCAAGGAATAATTTTGAACACCTCGCAACAATCTGCAAGTTATGGGAAGAATCCACAAGAGACAAAACTAGTCATTAGGCTCGAACTGCTTCAGTGCTTTGTTCTAGAAACTATCACTTTATCTAGAAGCGATAACTTGTCGGAAAAAGATCCAATCGTTCTGAAATATTGGAATAAGGGAAAATGAACATGTCCACCATGAAACATAAATTTGTAGGGTTCAATGAGAAAATATGATGAAATGCTAAATCTGCCAACTTGAACTGAACAAGAACAAAATTAAAATGAAAATATTTTCGGTTGCTGTAGGATTGAAAAGAACCAAGGATGCTCTTACATCAGACATCCGAGGTTATTTGAAAAGTAAGTCCCTCACTTTTCTGGGGCTAAAGAAAACCAATATGATCTACCTCAGCCTAAGAAATCCAAGAAGAATCCTCCACTAGTCTACCTTTCCACTTTACAAGATATTATTTTTACTGTCTTCCATGTGTTTTCCTCCCATCTTTGATATCCAAAATCTCTTCTATCTAATCTAATTGTTGTTTAAGAAACTATTTCTCCATTTTTTATTTACTGTCTCCACTGAATTCTTCTTCATGGTACTGATGTAGATCTGCAATGTTAAATATAGGTGATATACCCATGCCATCTAGTAACTCTACTTCATATTCATTTCCTTAAACAAATTTCTTCAAAATATTACAAGGTCCAAACTTCCTCATCTTAAGCTTATTGTATGTGCCAACTGGAAATATTTCCTTCCTCAAATACACCATCACTTCATCTCCAACTTCAAACTCCTTATGTATCCTCTTTTCATCTGCTCGCTCCTTATACTTCTGGTTCAAATCTTTCAATTTTTGCTTTACTTGAGTATGCACTTTCTTCATATGTTCTACAACTTCCACTACTTCTGCACTCCTTTTAGCTTCCTTACTGATGTCTCACAACTCTGATATACCTCTAGGATGAAATCCAGTAACAATATCAAAAGGTTTATTTCTGATACTCATGTTCACTAAATTATTGTAAGCAAAATTTGCTTGTGCAAGGACTAAATCCCAACTTTCAATCTTCTCCCCAACCAAACATCTCTCAAAAATCCCCAAACTCATATTTACTACCTCTATATGTCCATCATTATGTGGGTGAAAAGTAGAAATAAACTTCAAATCTATCTTTAACTTCTTCCTAAGTGTCCTCCAAAAGTAACCAACAAGCTTTGTATCTCTATCTGAAACAATAATTCTAGGTAATCCATGCAATCTGACCACTTCCTTGAAAAAAAAGTCTACTACATGTTTTGCATCTGTTGTCTTCTTACAAGGTATGAAATGAGCCTTTTTAGAAAATCTATCCACCACCACAAATATAGAATCATTACCTCTCTATGTCTTTGGCAAATCAAGTATGAAATCCATGTTGATATCCTCCCAAGGTCTCTCTAAAACTATCAAAGGCTTATACAATCCAACATTTTGACTACTCCCTTTTGCATCTTGACAAACTCTAGAACTCAGCACAAATTTCCTAACATCCTTATGAATTTGTGGCCAAAAGTAATTCTCACTTACCAATGCTATTGTCTTATCAATTCCAAAGTGTCCTGCCAATCCTCCACTATGTTTTTATTTCACCAAGCTACCCCTCATTGAACTCCAGGGTATACACAATTGATTCCCTCTGAACAACATATCCTCCTAAATGAAATAATCCAACCACTACATCTTATCCTCCAAGACTGGTTCTTTACAAGCTCTCCAAGGTTCTGCAAAATTAAGGTCTTCCTCATACAAGTTCTTCAATTCATCAAAGCCTAATACTTCCATTCTCATCTCGTCCAGTAAGTATAACTCTGCAAGAGTTCCACCCATCTTATGTGTCTCTGATTCAACTTACCTTGATTGTTCAAATATTGCAATGCCTAATGATCTGTATACAACACAAACTCCTTAGGAAACAAGTAATGTCTCCACTTCTTCAAGGCTTGAACTCTTGCATAAAACTCCTAGTCATCAGTAAAAGCACAAAGCTATGTCACACTTTATAAAGGAAATGACCAATGCGAATCCAACTTTTAAAGTTAAATCACAAAAACGTAACATATATGTTTTGAATTTTGAAATGATGTAAACTAGTAAAATATGTATTTTTTAGTATATTTTATGTTTGTATTTTTTTTCAAAAAAATTAAAATTTTAAACTAGCTTTTAATAAATTAACACTATAATTTAGTTGCTGATAAAATGCTGAAAAATGAAGTTGCATGGGATGTCAAATTTTTTATAGTAATTTTTTTTTTCTTTCAAAATTTTTGTGTGTATTTATAACTTGAAATTTTAGTGCATGGATATATTTTTTTCCAGTTTTCATAAATATATATTTTAAAATAAATATTAAAATGTGCGTGAATCAAAAAATAGTTGTTTCAATCAGATGCCAACTTTCATATTAAAAATTTTTCTAAAATGGAAAAAACATTATACCATCTTGAAATAGATTTTTTATCTAGTGCATCACATTTTTTTCAATTTTTTTAATAAGTTTTAGTATTTTTCCTTGGCATGCTAATCAACCTAATATTTTGTGTTGATAACATACTTTTAGTATAAATCAAAAATAAAATATAAATACTAATTAAACTATTAAAATAAATATATTTTTGAAAACTAAACTTATGGATCAACAAAAGGTTATTTTTATATATTTTTAAAATGTTATTTACATTAGCAAGAGTTATTGAAACTTCAAGTTTTTCAGATAATTTTATTTATTTGGTAAATTGGACTCAAAGTGGTGCTCCATATATTTTTAGCCAACAATTTTATTTGAAAAAGTTGTGGAAGTATTTAACTTAGCTAGAATGAATCTTATTGATAAGTTGGTTGAAAGTGTGACACAACTTTTTACTTTTACCCTCATACACTAAATACCTTCTCCTAGCATCATTCAATTTCTCATTGAAATAAGCTACTAGTCATCCTTCTTGAATTAATACTGCTCCAATTACATTTCCACTTGCATCACAATCTACCTGAAATAACTTATCAAAGTTCGGTAAAGCCAATAGAGTATTCTCAGTCACCTTCTATTTCAACAACTCAAAACTCTGGTCTACTCCATATGTACACCTAAAATATTTTGTATCCCCTCTGATTGTTTATGTCATAAGACTGCAAATAGAACTGAAATTCCTAATGAACTTCCAGTAGAAACTAGCCAATCCATGAAATGATCTTACCTCTCCAATGATTTCCAATGTAGGCCATTCAACAATTACTCTTAAATTCTTAGGATCCATCTCCAATCCATCCATAGATGTCACAAATCCCAAATATACCAATTTTTCCTTCATGAAACTACACTTCTTAATGTTTATTAGCAACTACTCTTCTCTCAACCTCTACAAAACATGTCTTATATGAAACAAATGTTCTTCTCTAGTCTTACTGAAAGTCAAGATGTCATCCAAATAGACAATCACAAACTTACCCAAGAATTTATTCAATACCTCATTCATCAGCCTCATGAAAGTACTTGGTACATTTGTTAGTCCAAAAGGAATCACCAACCACTCATATAATGCTTCATTTGTCTTGAATTTTGTCTTCCACTCATCCCCTTCTCTAATTCTGATATGATGATATCCACTCTTTAAATCTATCTTTGTAAAGTATTTAGTTCCACTAAAACAATCCATAATGTCATCCATCTGGAGCAAAGGAAATCTATACTTCACTATGATTTTGTTTATGGCTCTAGAGTCTATACACATCCTTCATTCTCCATCCTTCTTAGGTGCTAGAACAATAGGTAATACACAAGGACTTAATATTTCTCCAATCAAACCCTTCTTGAAAAACTCTTCCACTTGTCTATTAAACTCTTCATTCTCTATCAGTGTCATCTGGTGTGCTACTTTATTAGGAAAACTAGCACAAGGAATCATATCCATGCAATGACTAATAGTCCTCATAGCTAGCAATCCATCAGGTACATTATCTGAGATGATAGCTTCATATTCTTCTAGAAACTCCTTTATCTCCTTCGGTTGTTCTTCTACATGCTTCAAGTCTTCAACCATCTTAGGAACCAAGGCATAGCACATGTTCTCATGTCTCAGTCCATCCAGAAATATCATTCCATCAACCAAAAATAATCTACTATTCGTACAAACCTTAACTCTAGGAACATCCTCCGATGGAAACAAAGTCTTCTTCATCCCATTAGCAACAATGGTATATATGTTCTCCTTTCCATCATGAATGGCCTATCTATCATACTTCCAAGACCTTCCCAACAAAACATGGCATACATACATAGGCATGATATATCACACAAAAAATCATCATGATAATTTCCTATCTTCAATTTCACCAAACATTGTTCACTTACCAGTATCTTATGCTCATCTTGAATCCATGCTATGTGATAGGGCTTCGGGTGTTTCAATCTTTCTAGCTTCAATTTGGTCACCATTTCTTCATAAACCAGGTTCTTGGAGCTTCCACTATCAATAATCACTCTGTAAAATTTACTAGGTACCTTGCATCTGGTCTAGACCAAATTATTTCTCTGGAACGGTTCCTACTCCATCTCACTTTAACACAATACTCTTTTGTTCACCAACACTTCTCCCTCTTTTAGTTTATTAGATGATCCAGCATGATCCTACTCAACAAAGGTTGTTCTTCTATTGTTCTTTATCTTTCTGCTTGTCTCTCCCTGATTACCTTCAAATTCTCTATGTCCTTCTCCACCACACTTAAAACAAGTTCCCCTGAATACTCTTTTCTCTTGTCCTTTGTCACCTTTTCTATAACCCTCATTCTGGTAACCACCATATCCTCCTCTCTGGTAATAGTTTCCATCATCTCTATGGTATGAGTTATCATTCTTATTAACTTCCTTATCTTTGTTTTGATCTGCAACAGATCCTCTTCCTCCTCTAGTAAAAATTATTCCTCTATGTCTTTGTTCATGTCTTTTATTCAGCTTCTCTTCTGATTTTAGGGCACATTCATATGCCTCCTCCACACTCAGCAACTTGATCAAACCGATCTCATCCTGTATAGATGAATTCAATCCATTCACATATCTGGCTACTTGCTCGGTCTCATCTTTCGAATGTCTAGATTTGATATTCAACTTGTAGAAGTCATCAGTATACTCTATCACACTTGACTCCTTCTGATTCAAATTCTGCAACTTTCAGAACAAACTGATCTAATAGTCTGCAGGCATAAACTTCGTCTTTAACCTATTCACCATTCGATCCCATGATTTTATCTTCTCCTTTCCTCTTCTTTGCCTATCTGTCTGCAAATGTTCCCACCAAAGGGATACATTTCCTTTCAACTTTGTACAAGAAAATTTCACTTTCTTGTCTTTGGAAATACCTTCCAAATTAAAATACTTCTCCATCTCCATTATTGAATCAAGAAATTCATCTGAATCCAACTTATCACTATAATCCGATGGATTGAAATGTGGTTTAGTGTTTAATCTAGTTAGGGATCTTATGAACCTCTCTTCTCCTTGATCAAGCCCAATTTGATTTTCTCTTTAGGTGAACTCACAATAGTTGTTTACAATTTCAATGAGGAAAGAAAACTCACAAAAAACAACCCCAAGGCAAAAAATGTGATTTTGGGGGTTCATACAAACCTACTAGTTCAAGTGAACCCATTCTGATCTTTCCCACCAAAAAAAAAAATGCATTAGGAAGGGTGGTTCGCTCGAACCCCTAAGGGTTCGTACGAACCCCCCTTATCCTCATTCTCCCTCTAAAACACAAAAATACCTAAATTTTGTCACTTCGGAGCTCGGTTTGAACATGAAAATGGTGGAGAATTCACAAACCCAACTGGAATCAGGTAGTCCCCAGAAAAATCTATCCAACGAATATAATTTTAATATGTTTTGGTTTTATTATGTATTTGTTTTTTTAGTTTTATTAAACATAGGTTTTTCATTGAAAATGAAGGTCTTTGTTCTGCACATGTGGAAAAATAGTAGATTATCAAAAAAAATTTGAAAAATATGTGTGCACTAGATATTGAAGTCCTTGATCCAGCAAAAAATAATTTAGTTTCGATATATACAAAAAAAATTATGCGTTATATGGTCTTGCTACGTGTGAATTGTAATTGGTATGACTTCAAAACTTGATTAAAGAAAAAATATTCAATAAAAAACTATCTAACCAACTGGAAGCACTAGATATCGGAGTTACAAATCTAAATTCAAAATAATTACAATTTTATCCTTCATGGAAAAAAAGTTATGCATTATACGATGTGCGTCACTTTTTAAAAATGTTGTTTTGTGAAAAAAAACCAGTTTTCACGGGAGATGAAAAAAGAAGTGCAATTTCATTCCAAAAATTTTGAATTTTTTTTTTTTAGAATCTATAAAAAAAATGTGAGGAGACTCTAGTTTGCATCATCTTCAAATTCCTCATGGTTTAGCCACTATAGGTGCCTGAATGTGAAGATTTAGTTAAAAATTATAATTTTAGTGTCCAGTTTGGTCAAAATTTGTAAACCACTATTGTGCGATCACCCCTTTCCCCTTCTTCTTGTTCTTCTACCTCTTCATCACTCACATAATCAACTAGTCAACCTCTCCTCTGGGCCGTTTTGACTACTTCTAATTTGGCAACAATTCCTCTCAACATCTCCATTACAGTTGGGTCTGCATTTCCATGCGCTCCATTTACTCTACCATTTCTTCTTCTTGCCATCTTTACACAAGTCCTCGATAGTTATAGGTCAGATCCTCAGTTCGCCACCCCACAAAAATCTTCAACAAGACTCCACAAACTCTGACGATCTCTCATGGAACGAATCTTGCTTTGATACCAATTTGGTGCAGTCATGGTAGGAGGGTCCTCAAATAGAATAGTTTGGACCATGCAGCTAGAGTTACAAAATAGAAGCCACACATAATATGGAGGCAAATGTAGATTCAAACATCCTGATAACTATAAATTTCAATTACAATCAGCTGACAACATTTGGGTTCACAGATCGGGCTCACAGGCCTACTGCAACATGCTCGAAATACAGTATTCCTATATGCTCCTTAATACGAGCTGAAATATTAAATTTTGAATCCAATATTCATTATACTTTATTTTCTAATGATTGGTTACAATTATTTATATCACATTCAAAGATCTATAATTCTCCTTGTCAACCAAAGATCCTTAAAATCTTCGATGAAGGAAATGTAATGTGTGCATGAAATAGGTTGGCCTTAAATTTTAATTTCTCCTCGACATGTGCATATGATGAAGTGTGGACCAAAATTAAGGTCGAGGACACTCCACAAAATAATTTGGAACACATCGCAAGGATCGTCAAGTTACAGGAAGGATCCACAAGAGACAAAACTAGTTGTTAGGCTTGAACTGCTTCAATGCTCTATTCTAGAAACTATCACTTAATCCCGAAGCGATAACTTGCCAAAAAAAATCCAATCTATCTCAAATCTCGAAATAAGGGAAAATGAACATGTCCACAATGAAACATAGATCTACAGGGTTCAGTGAGCAAATATGATGAAATGTTGAATCTGCTAACTTGAACTCAACAAGAACTGAACAAGAACAAAACTGAAATGAAAATATTTTTGGTTGATGCAGGATTGCAAAGAACCAAGGATGCTCCTGCATCAAATTGTAATGGAGGATAATGAAAATAAGAACTATAGTCCTTGTTATGGGCTACAATGTTTACACAATTTATGAGGATCTAGTGTTACATATATTTGTGGTAATATATTTGAGAGATAGAACCATTTTAGCAACATTAATACAAAATTCTGTTATATTAATTTTGAATAGTTAAAAAATTACTATATTTTATAATTTAAACATAGATATATTCTAGGTGGTAATTTATCAATACCTAATAAATAATCGACAAATGGTTTTATACATTTTTTTAATGGAGAATCCAACTAAATTATAACTTTGAGTTAAAAGTTTCTTTGATTTAGTGCACCACTATATGAGGTATTTTCTTATTAGAAATAGAACAATGTAACTCACTCTCAATGTGTATCTATTTTTTAGAAATCATAGGATAACCAAACAAAATACTAGATGGAAACTTACA
Source organism: Sequoiadendron giganteum (assembly GCA_007115665.2). Classification (NCBI taxonomy): domain Eukaryota; kingdom Viridiplantae; phylum Streptophyta; class Pinopsida; order Cupressales; family Cupressaceae; genus Sequoiadendron; species Sequoiadendron giganteum. Next base: position 205,954,220 of record CM021105.1, read on the forward strand.
TTATTATGAAGAGCATAAAACTTCATATTATTGAAAGCATAGTAGTGGATTTATACAAAAAGAGTGGAGTTACAATTATCTCAACTATAATAAAATTACAAATGACTTTACATGAATAACTGCTGACTATGTGGTTCAACAATGCAATAAAAAAATAAAAAATATTATCACGCTAATATCCCCCTTATTATATTATTTCAAATAAAGTTATATTATTTCAAATAACTCAAATTTCATCTCTCCAAGAGACTTGGAGAGTATATCAACTACTTGAGAATCGTTTTGAAAGTACTAGAGCTGGATGTGGTGATTCAAGACCTAATCTAAAATATAATAAAATTCAACCTCAATATATATTTTTTTCTTTCATGAAAAAATAGATTCTTTAAGAGATTCAACACACCCTAATTGTCACAATAAAGCATAAGTGGCTTATCTTTAGGAATTTCCATGTCAGATAGAATGCAACATAACCAAATTAGTTTACACACAACTCCTCATGTAGTATGATATCCAATCTTGTTGGATGAGAGATAAATAATGGTTTGATTCTTACTAATCCATAAGATAGGTGTAGATTTGAGATGAAAAAAACTCCTCTAGTTGTCTTCATGTCATCAATAGATCAAACAGAGTCCAAGTTGGTATATCTCTAAAAGAAGAACTAAGTTTTCTTGTATTCACCATAATCAAGTGTACCTTGAACATATTACTAAAAATACTTAGCTAAAACCCAATGACATTTCCTCAGCTCCTACATAAATCTTGAAAGATAGCTAACACTAAAGTATAAGTCTAGTCTTGTATAAGTCAATTAAATGAGACTCATATCAAGCTTCCTATAGAGTGTTTCATATAGTTGAGTTGAGTCCTTGAATCAGGATAGATGCAAACCTTTCTCCATTTGATTAAACATAGGTTTACAATCAAACATTCTATACTTTTTAGGGAGTGTCTTCGCATATTTCATCTATGAGACAAAAGTGTGATTCTTCTTTTACCATATCTCCAAGCTAAGAGAATAGTGAAGTAGTACCAAATCTATCATGTCAAAGGATTTCTTGAGATATTTATTTACATAACTATTGATATTTTCTAAAATTCATGTGATCCAAGATCATCCACATACAAAACAAGAATGAGAATATTTTTCTACCTTGTAAATATATAAATTTTAGTCAGAGGGGCTCCGAGTGAAACCATGTTGTAATAGGTAACCGTCTATTTTTATGTACCATTCCCTAGGGGCTTGATTAATTCCATAAATTTAATTAATGAGGTGAAATAACTGTTGAGGATGATATGCATCAATGAATCCTTTTGGTTGGGTCATGTATACTTCTTATAGATCGCCATTTAGGAAATCACTCTTGACATCCATCAGCTTAAGCTTCCATAAACAAAATTCTACCAATGCACAAAAATATATAATTGTTTTGAGTTTTTAATTGTGTGAAAATCTCTCCTCATAACTAACTTTTGATTGTTGATCATATCCCTTTGCAAAAATTCATTATTTGTATTTTTCAATAGATCCATCTTCATTATATTTTATTACGAAAACCCATTTGTAGCCTATAGGTTTCTTTCCTATAGAAAATTAGACAAGTTAACATCTTTGATTCTCTATGAGGGGTTCATACTTATCATCCATGGCCTTCATCTATTATATTTGAATTATCACCTCTCAAATTATATCAAGTTCTATGTTGTCAAAAAATAAACTCATGAATGCAATATTTACTTAATTTATCACACATCTTTTTTTCTACTTTGGATGAAGTATGCAAAAGATATTTTATGTTGGAGTCCTTGATATTTATTTGGATCCATTTTAGATAATGATGTTTTTATTTAGGAGAATAGTTTTTTTTAGAGGGCCAGGATCAACAAATAATTCTCCTTATAGCTCATCATCTTTAAGAGAGGATTCTTCATTCTTATCATCTAAGTATGAGAGATCTATTAGAGGTGGTTGGTTTTAACTCTTTTTATGTGTCAATGAGTCAATGATGACTAATCACAAACCATTTATTTACTCTCATAAATAATTTGTGTCTCAAGATCCATGAAATGATATGATTTTGAGGTATTACTATACCTCAAAAAGGTGCACTGAAGCATCTTGGGAACAATTTTCTTCATAGTATTAGCTAGGAAATGCATATATGTTGTACAAATGAATACTATGATATGAGAGATTGAAGGTTTATGACCACTCTAAACCACTTTTGGTGTATTTTCTTGAAAGATCCTTTTAGTATGTTTGTTGAGAAGATACACATTTATCTGGAATATTTCTACCCAAAAATGGTCCTCCAACTTAGCTATAAAAATAATTTAATGAGCCATCTTCATGATAGTCTAATTGTTGCATTATATAATACCATTTTTTTGGTATGTATAAGGGGTACTAAAGTGTTGTTTCATGTTGTAATATATTATGAATTCAAATAACTTCTTTGGTGTATTCCCCCATCAATCCAAGTGGAGGAGGAGAAGAGGTTTTCATGTCTACTAAACAAATCACTCATACAAGGCCTAAAAATGGGGAAGAGCTTAACTCTTATTCTTGAGAAAAAATCACCCATTTCCTACAAGATAGTTCATCATAAAAACAAGTGTTTTTAGCCATGAGAGGAAGTAGTTAGGGTTCCAAATACATAATTATGCATGATGAAAAGATGATACGTGGCATGGAAGGTAGTTGACTTTAATGATTTTCTTTCAAGATAGCTAAGAAACATATGTAAATAATAGGAAATTGGAGGAATTAATCTTACCATATCTTTAGAAATGAGATGATATAGGGAGATATTAGAAAAATTCTCATATCCATAATTTCGTAGGGGCAAAGAGAGAAATTGTAGAGGATGAGACTATATCTAGTGCAAATAATTGATCCTTCATTAAGATCTAGAAATTATTATACCTTATCATGAGATCAAATATTATTTGATTAATTACTTGACTTGGAAATCCATATCAATTTTATGATTCAAAATTTAACTAACAAAAAATAGATTTTCAGTCAAACCTAGAACATAGAGCACCTTCATGAGGGTAAAATTTGTCATCTTGAGAGGAATGGTGAACTTAAAAATTCCTTATGCTACACAATCCTTATTTTCTCTAATCTAAAATCAATCTTTAGTGGGTTTATCATTCAAGGTATCAAAGATATCTCTATTTCATGTGATATGCTTGTTGGTGCTAGATTTAATCAACTAAATGTTGCTTATGGGTTGTGAAGTTTGGGAAACAAGAATATAATTCTAATTGATATGATAATTGATTGTATCTAGTATTTCCTCATCTAATACATAATCTTGTTGGGTTATAACATGTATTATATGCTTCCTTTTATGAGTACATCATTTTTATTGAGAATTTTCACTACTAATGTTCCTTCTTTACTCAAGTCATTATACAAAAATTATTAGTTTCATGTGTGTTGGTATTACAAATATGGAGCCATTGATTTATATTTTGAATTATTTTTTCTATTGATATTTCTATGATGGCTTCTTTTGTTTTGGTCCCTTCCACAACATCTAATGATGTTGTCTTCAGATTAATGCTTTATCTTCAAACTCATCTTTCATTTTCTAGATGGATTTCTCTTGTTGGAGAAAATTCATGAGTTCCCCAAATGACACCTTATACTTTGTGATCTTCAAAGTTGTGAAAAAAGGTTTAAAATTGAGAAGAAATACCTCTTAGAGTGATCAATACCAAAAAATTATCTTCCACCTTCTCTCTAATTGCAACAAGTTCTACTCATAGTTTAGATACTCAATGCAATAAATAATCTACTTTCTCACCATATTTCATACTGAGTTTATAAAGCTTTGATTGGAGATGGATAACCTTTGTCTAGTTATTAACCTCATATATGGTGGATAGAGTGCCCCAAGAATTATTTGATTTTTTCAAATCCCAAACATGTGGTTGAGCTTCATCAAAGATGCTAAGTGTGATCAACATGAAGTCTTATGCATCATCCTTTTCAAACTTCCTTTTCTCATCAATGTTAGTTGGATCCTTTATAGTTCACTATTAATGACCCCCCTTGATAGTTATTCAAATTAAATAATTATGCTCATAGTCATCTTCCATGGGACATATTTGGGCCCTTTAATGAGTTGAAAATGTGAGAGAAGAAACTTATTTGCAAATAGGATGTCAGTACAACATAAAAAAATAATTTTTTTGTTCTTTAGAAATAAATTATTATTTATTTTTACATACAAAATTTTAATGGAAAAAGAGAATATTGGAGATGAGCTTGGTATGGTTGTTTTGTTTGATAGGGACACCTATGTGGGTTTTCTTCTTCATATTCATCATCTACATCATAGACTCCCTAGAGCTTAGCACAAATTCACTTTGCTTGACAACACACATTAAATAAGAATTACTCTAGTATCTCTTGTTGAATTAACTCATCTAGTTGTATATTTTCAATGTTATGGAGAATGTCTAGTAGAGAAAAATAGAATTTCCTACTCTTAGGGGCTTCGTCTCAACCACTTATTTGATGCTCATGTATTTATGGTTTCTAACAAAACTACTAGCATCAGTTGGCATTCAACCTTCACTTCTTTCTAACCTTCTCACATACAAGCCTTTATAGATATTGATACTAAATTTACTCCATAATAAGCCATTATAATAGAAATCCTTCCAATAAATTTGTATCACAAGGACTTGGCTTGTCCAATTACATATAAAATTCTTGTTTTATAAAGGTGTGAAATATTTATACATGTAGGATATGCCTCTTTCAATGTAGATGTTTATGAATTTCCTTTCACCTCTAATAATTCCTACCATAGAAAAATAGACACCTTTGTAATAGATTTAATGCCTCTTCTACATACCTATTTACCTTTCTCAATAGCACTCACATAGAATTGCGTCTTCCACAAGGACCTCTATCCATTCTTCATTTTTTTAGGGCCTAGTATATAGCATATTTATTCCTTTATCTATCATCTATAGGGATAGAACCATTTCCAACTCTGATACCAAATTGAAGATCACAAAACTTGATGATATTATTGAAATAATACGATTAGATTTATATAAAGATGAGAGATTAATTATAGTTATCTAAACTATAATACAACTTTAAATAACCTAACATGAATATAATTACTTTCCAAGTGGTTAAGTTTTTTTATAAAAAAATAGTTAATATTGTTACGCTAAAATATTAATCATCTAGATAGAATATCCTAAGATAATTAAAAATTAGTTGATGTATTAAAGGGAATGTGAATTTCATAATAAGTTATATATTCAATCTCATAATTCTTTTGTATGGTCAGTTTCTAATATGAGACATCCAATAAAAAAAAATCATCATTTTTGTAGCACTCCTTGTATTTTATAATAATTAAATTAATCATTAAGGAATTTTTTCTCAAGTTAGGAAAGTCAAATATTTTCTTAAGACCAACTATATTATACCTTATTCAATATTTTATCTTTAGAAAAAACAAAATATGTCTTCCATGTAACATGTGGATTGTTTTCTCTCAATTAATTTAATTGGAATGCTTTGTTGTAGTTCTGATTCATATGAATATAATAATTTCTATAAATTTGTAGAGTTAAATTTGTTGATTTCATTCATTTATTTTAATATAACTCTTTATGTAACACAATTTTTGATATCATTTGATCCATTTAAAACCAAATAGTATATATTTTTAGACAAATTGTTAATAAGAAAATTATATGTTTTATTGGAAATGCAACCAAATTTTTAGAGATTTTGAAATTTAAATTATCTCTAAGAGCATGAGATAATAACTACTCTATTAAATCAATTGTTTCTGCAATAGCATATACCATTTATGGGACATCCTAAATTTTGTCTAAAATGACAATTATTAGAAAAATTAATGACTTAAGCCTTGATGGGTATCATCTGTAGGGGTTTAATTAAAGATGGTTATATCAAAAAAAATTATATGAAATCCTATTTGAAATAATCCCCTTAGTCTTAAATAAAACCATAATTGGATTCTCTTCCACAATTATAAAATTGTTGATAAAAATCCAATTTCTCTTCACCTTTTGGGGGATCAAATGGAGTGGTTTATAAATTATAATTCATAAATGTGTATCCCTTAATGTAATATTTCAAAAAGTCTTATTTTCAATATATTTCATTTCATTATTATATTTATCTTCTACCTTTTAGTAAACAAAGGTTTACCATTAAACATTAAGGTCTTTATTTTAAACATATAGAAAAAATATTGAAAAAATATTTATGCACTAGGTATTAGTGTATTTGTTTCAAAAAAAAAGGAAAAAGTTAATTTAAATATATATACATAAAATTTTATGATATATGGTGTAACTATATGTCTAAACTATAATTATTCTCATGTGAAAAATAATGAAAAAATATGTGGATTAGATATTGGTGTTAGGAATATATTTCAAAAACATGTATTACTTTATCATTTCTATAAAATAGTTATGTTGTACAGTATAAACCATGAAGTATGAAAAGTGATCCTAGATCAAACTAGTATTGACCTCTTTTCACAGGACCCTAGATTTGGACACAAAACCAAGTAGGGTTGATGATTAGCTTGATACCACAAGGGAGAGCCAATCTCCTAGGCTTTGTGTCTTTTTGAGTTGAAAATAAAGCCTATAGATCAAAAAATGCAATTTATTGCATAGACAAAAATGGAAACTAACATAATAGTTGTAGATCTAAGAATGAGACATATAGAGGAACTTGATATTAAAAAAGTAATCTAAATTGAGTAATAAGGGGCATTAGTTCCCTAGACGAGAAATATTTCATTTGTGAGATCTAAAAACTCTAAAAAGTAGGTTGTTGTTTGCTTTATGTTTCTTGTGATTGTTTTTTGATGAAACCTTTAGATCTAACTTGCACACATCAAAACAAGGTGAAGTTTTGTTCTATATAGGGTCTTTCCTAATTCAAAACCTCATTTTGGTTTTTTCACCTCCATATACAACAAATGATGATGATCAAGAGAGAACGACCTTGGTCAAGTAGAGGCCAAATGGACAATAATTGAATGAAATAGTAAATGATAAATAAATATGTTAGCTTAGGCATGAAACCCTTGTTGAAGAGATATCCATGCCATAAGTCACCAAAAAATGGGATTGATGGATGCTTGAATTGCATGACAAAGCGACAAGATGTTAGTACTCACAAATTATAGCATGCAGAGGATAACTCAATACACCTTCATGTAGTGTGGGAAAAAGTATCCCTTTTTCACATTTAATTTGGGAAATAAGTAATAATAAAATGAGCTTAATTATTCCTTAATATTGTGTTCTAATATGTTTTTCATATTCACATTAAGTGTAGGGCCCTTTTACATAAAATGGACTTAATGGTGCCTTATTTATGGTGTTGTAAGGTGTATCTTTACACTTTCACATTAATCTAGGGATTTATTAATTGATTGAGATTAATTGGCCCCTTTAATTCAAATCCAAGCCTAATCAAATGAAAATTTTGACAGATAAAACCCAAAATTCATAAATACCATTACACAACACTCAAATTTGGAAGATGTGTGTCCTAGGTAAGTGACCTAGGACCCAAATGGGTCCTCACTTAGACCTAGGACCCTGATTTTACATAATATTTCACCTTTATTGATGTGTTTCCTAGGTAAGTGGCCTAGGAGCCATTCACCCTATGGCGAATGAATCCTCACTTAGACTTGGGACCCCCCCTTTAAAATAGGTTTTTGATGGTATTTTAACGATTTGAAATCTACAATTCAATGTCAGCTTGTGATAGTTGAATTTTGGGAATTAATATTAAGATATATATAAATAGGAGGTTATTTCACATAGTTTCAACTAAGAATTTTCAAGAGAGAATTCCTATAGCATGTTCATGAGTTAAAGAGTGATTTCAAGAGAATTCAAGAGAGGATTTCTTCATCATTTGTTGCAGCAATCAAGATCTATTCATCATGTCAAAGTTATGTGGAGTCATGCATGTTTTTTGAACTAATATGTTTATGTAGGTTTTATGATTCAATCAAGCATTCCCATTATCAATTAAAGAAAAGTTTCAAAGTAAAAATCCACATCCATTGAAGCCATTTCATGCAAGATCAACATTAGTATTTTAGTCCTTCAAAGGTTCAGACAATTTTTTGTTGATTTATGACATAGAGTTGTTCATTCATCATTCCTTTCATTATTTTATTAATTTCAAGGTTTAATTACCAAAATGGGGTTTGACCAAGGAAAACCCTTATTCACCTTAAAAAAACCATTTTTCTCTCTTTGATGTGATTATACATTTTAGGTTGAAGATCTCTTGAAGAATAAAAATTGCAAATTTTTAAAAGTTCTCACCATTCTTGCAATTTCACTAAAATTTACCTAGAGAATTTATTTCTGACTTTCCAACCACAAGATTTAGGAATCTCGAAGTGCAAAAACAAGAGAACAAAACCAAGAAATAGATTTTCAGGAGCCCTATTAGGGACCCATTCGCCATAGGGTGGATGAGTCTTCATTGAGCCTTGAAAAATAACTTATTTTGAGATGTGACATTTATCCCTTCCAAAATCTCCCTAAAGTCTATAGTTTCCATTAGTATTATGTTTAAGCTTCTAAATGCACTTTATAGCTTATAATTTGGAGTTTATTTGGTATGTTTAATATTTCTTCCCAAAGTGATATTTAGCTTAGACCCTCATCCTAGAAAAAAGGGAAATTTATAGATTCACACCTTGGGTTGACTCACCTAATGGTTGTTGGTCAATTCTTGGTGTGAATATCATTTCCTAATGAAAACATAAGAATAGGACTTGTAAGCTTTTCTAATTTTTTTTGTTGTTTTCTACACTTCCTAGGCTTGTTGGTAACCTACTATATTAGTTTGGAAATTTTTAGTAATTTCTATTTTATGCATCTAGTTCAAATCATCCATTTAGTGTAGCCATTTTGAATCATTTCTAATTCATTTCAATAGCAAAAATCATCAAATTTGAAAAATTTTACATTCTTAAATCTTTACATAATATGCATAAAAGTACTTTTCACTTTTGCATACATAATGCTTATATTCATGAAGCTTAGCATAAGTTGGATAAAAGTAATTTTTATTTTTGGATACATATTGTTTACATTATTGAAACTTTGCATAAGTTGGATAAAAGTACATTTCATTTTTGGATATACATTGTTTATATTCCTCAAGCATTGCATAAGATGGTTAGAAGTACTTTTCATTTTTGGTCACAAAATATTTGTATCATATCTTTCTAAGCATGTCAAGGAAAATTTTATCCCTCACACTTATGAGAATGCTTTAGTGAAAGAGAATACAATGGTGGAAAATTATGACAATCAACTTGGTCTCCTCCCAATATGTATCCTATTTGTGAAGAAGATATTTTGGTGTTAGAAGATCAAGTCAATGAGAGTTATGAGAGTCCTATTTGTCTCTCTTCCCCTAGGGAAAACATTATTGAACAAGAGAATACCATCATTTATAGTAAATAAAATCTAACCATTGATAAATCCACTAATTGTGATGAAGCTAGTTTAGAAGACCCAACCATTGAAAGTCGTGAACATCTAGTTTGTTGATATCCTAAACACTCTCCTAGTAGGGAGGATATCATGGGGCAATAAAATGAGAACACTGACACATATATTTAAAACAATAGTAATGTAGTTTCCTTATATGAAGATGATGAAGTCACATTAGACTCCCCTTCACTAAGAGATCATGAAAATAAGGACAAATTTCTGATGTTATGCACATTATATATCCCTTGAAGTGATATCATAAGCTTAAAATTATCATTTATCAACCCTTACAACAACCACAAGCTCAAAATCAACCCATGCTTATCTTAGAACCACCTACAAGGAAACTTGATAATGATAATGTTTCACAGGAACCAAGTTACAATACCATTGGTCATACATATAACACTAGAAACAATCTACAACCAAGAAAAATAACTCCAAAATCCCTCTCATTGCATCAACCTATCTTTACTAGTGCTCCTAATTTTCCCTCACATAGTGGAAAGGAGTATGATGTTGTTGAACAACTTAAAAATATTCCTTCTAAGATATCCTTATGGGATCTCATTCAATCCTCATCTAGTTATCATAAAATGCTTAAAAGTGCTTTCCAACAAGTTCCTATCCCTCCTAATGTGAAACCAAATGATGTGGTAGCCCAAATTCAAGTTATAACTATGATCAACTTAGACATTATATTCCATCCTAATGAGTTACCTTCATTAGAAGAGAAAAAAAACATGAATCTTTCATGATAATAGCTTCACATAATCAGATTGGGATAAAGACGAACCTTGTTGACAATGGCTCTTCCATTAATGTGTGTAGCATAATTTTTTTGGAAAAGATTGAATTAGGAAAAAACCTAATTGAACCTAACTCTATCTATTCATGGGTTTGATAACATAGGGAAAAAACTGCTTGGTGTGATTACATTTCCTATTAAAGTTGGAAACATCACATTGCAAACTCCTATCCATGTGATGCCTCACAATATTTCATATAATCTTCTTTCAGGAAGGCCACATGTGATTAATTAAACGAATGGGGCACCTTCTACTCTTTATTATAAAATAAAGTATGTACATACAACAATAAAGTGTATACAATAAAAACTAACCCTGAGCCTTACATTGATTTACTCGGTGAGAGAAAATAAGGAAAATCCTTTGAAAGAATTCACACCAACTATACAAGTTGAACCCATGAACGATAAAGAAAAAGAGAAGCATATTGAACAAGTTACAAAGTTATTTCAAGATGATCAGGATTCCTTAGATTTTACACCAACCTTCATGGGAGAATGAAATATCATAAACAAAGAGTTAGAGAAAGTAAAATAAAAAGTATTAATGTCAACACAAAATTCTAAAGGTATTTGTGTCCCTATAGAGCCTAACACACAAGAAATGACTAGCGGTTTTGGTTATTGTCCCTCAAAAGAAACAAACAAGACTTCACTTAATAGAAAGACTATTACAAAGGATTCTTCTAAGCCAAATTTAACCTTGTTCCATCCTAAACTAATATAAACTAGTGATCCAATCTTGGTTATTGTCGTTTGAAATAAACAAAATAATTAAAGAAATATTCACTTAATATCAAATCCATCATGAAAAACACTGATGATTGGAGTTCGTTAGATTTTACACCCTCCTTTCAAGGAGAGTATAAAATATTACAATCTAAAGAGTCTTGTGTAAGTATGAAACCTTGTACTAAGTAGGAGATATATTTTTCACAAAATAAAGGAACATCTTCTACAATTGATCAAGAGAGTATCTTTTTGAGAATTCTCCAAGATTGTTTGATATCTCTCCCTCCAAGAACACAAAAGAAATTTTAGTACAAGAATTAATTTTGTGCATATCATAGAGTTCATGGCCATTATACTAATGAATTTAAGTCTTTTGGTTAATAAAATTCAACATCTTAAGGATTTTTGTGCTCTTGTGTTGAAGCACCTAGTTCCTTTGATTGATATTGATTTTCATTTTATCATGTTTTTCATTAATCACCTCAGCTCATCCTTGTCTTGCACTAAGTGGGGGCAAGGGGTTAGGTAGCCTTGTCCTCGTATGGGACTTTTTGATTGTATCTTTGCACTAGTTGATCACTTTTGATGTATATATAAGATCAAGCTTGGGATGTGGATGGCATTCCTTAAGTTGGATCACATCTGATGTACTGTGTTATCTTTAGCATTGCATTTTGGGGGAAACCCCTTATTAATGATGTAGTTTCATTTAGGAACATGTGACTTGGTACAAATCTTTCCAAATAATCTATCATGTCTTCTTCTACTTTAAAGAAATTTCTCACAGTTGAAACAAAGAAAAAGAGGTGCACCACAAATGAGATTATTAAAATGGGTACACCTAATTTTTATTAGGTTTTTCACTCAATTATGAGAAACTAAATGCATAAATAACAATCAGAAATAAATCCTAACTGTTCCAACAACAATAAGGGAATTTTAAAATGTTGATATGATGTTTACCTTTCTAAAGAAGTGTTATTTTAGGGCTCACTGATGACTCAATTTCCTAGTGGTGAATGGATCCCTATTAAGGTTTTGGAAAATTAGTTTTGGGATCTTGTTCTTTGATGTCTGCACTATTGGCCTTCTCATTGCACCAAAAGATCGATCTGTCAATGTCGATACAAGCGTTAGTTAAGATCCACGGGAGGCAATTAAACCATGTTGCAAACCCGGAGGGAGATACTGGTGATTAGTCCAACAATCTCCCCCTTAGCGTCACCTAAGGATTTTGAACTTGTGACCAGCTTTGATACCAATTGTTGGCCTTGTCGTTGCACCAAAAGATCGATCTATCAATGCCCTATACAAGCATCAATTAAGATCCACGTGAGGAAATTAAACCATGTCACAAACCTGGAGGGAGATGTTGGTGATTAGTCCAACATGCACTCCCAAAACCTAGGTGCTCAAGTCCTGAAAGTCAAAAGTGAGTCATGTAGCTTGGTTTCCATGATCTTGCAAGTAAGATGACAACTTTTATAACTTTGCAATCTTGACAACTTTTGCAACTTTTTTTCTCCACTTGATCTTCAATCTAAAACCTACGATCACACATTGAGAGAGAAGATTTTTTTTTAATTGTTAGAGAATAGGGGTTTTCCTTGGTCAAACCATATTTTGGTAATTAAACCTTATTATGAAACAATGTAACATGAAACAATGATGCCTTGGATGAAGTCTTGGATGATAAATCAACAATCTAGCATGATGTTTCTTTAAGGAATGTATTTCTTCATCTTTAATTTGGATTTGAAACTTTGCTTGAATTGGATCTTCAATGCTACATCAACACATAAGCTCAACAACATGCATGGTGAACTATGCCTTTGACATGATAATATGACATTTGATTGCTGGAATAAAACCTTGATAATCTACTTTTGAATTCCCTCTTGAATGCTCTTGAATGCTCTATAATGCTCTTATAAAAGTACTCTTGATTGCTTATAGACTTGCTAGGATTTTCTTAGATGAAACTATGTAAAATAACCTTATATTTATACTTAAGATTTAATTCCAAAATTCAAATAACACAAGATGACATCAGATCTAGGATTCAAAATCATTAAAATCTTACCAAGAATAAGTTCAAACAGGGGTGTCCTATGTTAATGAGGATTCATTTTCCATAGGGCGAATGGGTCCTAACACACATAACTAGGACACGTTTCGAGGAGGTAAAATTTTATCCCAAAAGGGGGTCCTAGGACCTAGGAAGGAAACATTTGCAAGGTGGTGAATGGGTCCCATGTCACTAGCCTAGGACTCAAACCTTACCAAATTAAGTGTTGTGAAACATTATTAATGAGTGTTGGGATTTATCCTTCAAAAAATGCAATAAATAAGGCTTGGATTTGAATTTAAGGGGCCAATTAAGCTCTAATTAACCTCAATTAATTAATAAGGCCCTAGATTAGTGTGAAAGTGTAAATAAAAACTTTACAACACCCTAAATAAGGCACAATTAATTTCATTTTTCATTAAATATCTATTCCCAAATTAAGTGTGAAAAAGGGTTACCTTTTTCAACATTACAACAACAATGGTGTACCAATTTCGTTAAAGTGGTGGGATACATTGACACTCATGTTTCATTGTGTGATTTTATTTATTCGTGTGATGCATCCTTATTTTTGTGGTATCATTTTTTTTATTCCCTTTGAGAGCATGATAATTATTTGGTTTATCCTCTTTTGGAGACATTAGGCATGATGGTCCCTAAGAAGAAGTACTTACATGAACTAAGCAATATTCATTTTAACAAAAATAATATATATATATATATATATACATATAATTATCATAAGCTCTTAGCATAAAACAATTTGTTAGGCCTTGTCAAGCTCAATGTTTTGTGGCACCCTATTGAATTAATCAGAGGGATAACTCTAGTATGGTTAGTATGATGAAAAGCCAACACAAAGGCATGGCTTTCTCATTGTACGGTGAGAAGACAACATAGAGGAATGACTTTCTCACTAATCCACTTTCATAATGGCTCACCTAGCGGATGGTCCAAGGTTCCATTAGCCTGGAGTGAGTGTGTGTTTTGGAAAAAATAGTTGAGACTTGATCTACATTGAGTTGGACAAATAGTCGAGGTTTGATTCACTCATTTTTTTTGGTTCCTTTTAGTCTTTGACATTGTATTGTTTTATATCTAGTCTTGTTGTTGCATATCATATACCTTGTGTGTGTCCCTTTGTTTTTATGTTTGCTTCATGTAGGATCTTTGATCCTAGGATCTTGGTCACCTCCTTTATATTTTTCATCCTATACCATCCACATTGGTGCACTTGGACCCCTCTTAACTATTTTAGTGTGATTTTAACGTAAGTTCCTCCTCTCACTAAAGTGCGGGCTAAATATAGTGTGGGAAAAATTATCCCTTTTTCTCACTTGAATTGGGAAATATTTAATAATAAAATGACCTTAATATTCCTTAATTTAGTGTTGTAATATGTGTTCCATAATCACATTAAGTTTAGGGACCTTTTAAATAAAATGGACTTAAAGGTGCCTTATTTTTAGTGTTGTAAAGTGTATCTTTACACATTAATCTAGGGCTTTATTAATTGATAGAGGTTAACTGACCCTTTTAATTCAAATCCAAGCCTAATTAAATGCAAATTCCAAGGGATAAAACCAGACATTCATAAATACAATTACACAACACTCAACTTTGGAATATGTGTGTCCTAGGTAAGTGACCTAAGACCCTAATTTTACATAATATTTCACCTTGACCGATTTTTGTCCTAGGTAAGTGGCCTAGGACCCATTCGCCCTATGGAGAATGGATCCTTACTTACACCTAGGACCCCCCCTTTAAAATATTTTTTTGGTAGTATTTTAATGATTTCAAATCTATAAGTCAATGTTGGCTTGTGATATTTGAATTTTGAGAATTAATCTTAAGATGTATAAATAAGAGATTATCTCACTTAGTTTCACCTAAGACTTTTCAACAGAGCATTCTTATAGCAAGTTCATGAATTCAAGAATGATTTCAAAATAATTCAAGAGGGGATTTATTCATAATTTGTTGCAGCAATCAAGATCCATTCATCATGTCAAATTTATGTGGATTCATGCATGTTGTTTGAGATAATATGTTGATGTAGGTTTCATGATTTAATCAAGCATTCATGGTATCATTTCAAGAAAATTTTCAAAGTTAAGATCCACATCCATTGAATCCATTCCATTCAAGATCAACATCAAGATTTTAGTCCTTTAAAGGTTCAAACAAAGGTTTGGTGAGTTGTGACATAGAGTTTTTCATTCATCATTCCTTTCATGATTTTATTCATTTGAAGGTTTAATTACCAAAATGGGTTTTGGCAAAGGTAAATCCCCATCCACCTAAAAAACAAATTTTTTCTCTCTTTCATGTGTGATTGCTGATTTTAGGTTGAAGATCTCTTGAAAAACAAAAATTGCAAAGTTTTCAAAGTTTTCACCATTCTTGTAGTTTCACTAAAATTAACCTACAAAGTTTATTTCCATCTTGTCAGCCATAATATTTGAGAATTTGGGAGTGCAGAAATAGGAGGAAAAAACTCAAATAGATTTTCAAGAGCCCTAGCTAGGACCCACTCACCATAGGGTGAACAAGTCCTTAGTGAGCCTTGAAAAGGTACTTTTTGTGAGAGGTATGTAACATTTATCCCTTCCATTAGTATTATGTTTAAGATTATAAATGCACTTTATAGATTGTAATTTGAAGTTTATTTTCTATGTTTAATATTTCTCCACAAAGACATGCTATTTAGCTTAGACCCCCATCCTAGCAAAAAGGGAATTTTGTAGGTTCACACCTTCGGTTGACACACCTAAGGGTTGTTGGTAAATTCTTGGTGTGAATCTCATTTCCTTATAAAAATAGAAGAATAGGACACCTTTTCCCTCTTTGGATCTAATTTTTCATTTTTGGGTGAAATCTCCCCCTATCTCAGTTTTCTTCATTTCACTTTACAAAATGGCATGATTGATCATAATAGCTCATTTAAAATAATTGCTTCCTTCTTCCTAATGTCTTACAAGAATAATCTTGATTGGTGAAAATACTATAATAATGTTTCTATTTGTTACCTTGAATTGTCTTCAATCCTTTTAGGATGTTGAATTTTATCAATATATTTTTATAGGATTTCTTAGGATTTCCAATGCTAAAAATGACCTGTACTTATATGTATTTATTTAATTTATTGTAAATCAATTCCCAATAGCTAATAACTAAATTCAAACTTCTAAATTTTTAAATATTAACCTAGGCATATTTAAATTAAGGCCAAAATATGCTATATAGGGGCACTAATGTCCTAGTTCATACTTATTTTGGGCCTTTTAGTGTCGGTAAATGAATAATAAGTATTAATTCACAATTTAAGCTTTATTTATCATAAATAATAATAAAATAGTAAAATTATAAGCATAATTAGTTCTAGGAACATAAGAGGGTAGCTAAATATCTATTGCATTTCCTCAACCATATGTTGCCCCTACACCTCATCCTCCTTGACATATGGGCTAAGATCTCTCTTTGGGACTTAATTCAAAATTAACCTATATACCACAGGATGCTCCTAGAGGCTTTGCATAGTATCGATATCTCACCTTCTATCAAACAAAATTACATAGAATCCATTTTTTCTTGTATGTAGGAAATAAAGTTGGATATTATGTTCCCTCAACATGAATTACCTCCTTCTGAGGTTAAAAATTAAAAATTATCTCTCATTATATATGTAATCATTAATAAAATTGGGATTAGTCATACTTTTATTGACAAAGGATTGGTTCTTAATTTTTGTAGCATTGATATTATAGATAAGCTTGGCATGGATAAAAATCTCATAAAATTTACATTCTTTCTATTGATGGCTTTTATAATCTTGGTATTCAATCATTGGGGACAATAACACTACCCACTAAGATAGGACCCATGACTTTTCCCACCCTTATCCATGTCATGTTGGAGACTCTCTCATACCATATTCTTCTTGGTAGACCATGGATTCATATCATGAACAGAGCCATTTATACTCGTCACCATAAGATGAATTACAAATATAATAACAAGGTGCATGTACGATTAAAGAGGATGCAAAAATTTATAATTTATAGGTTGAAGCTAAGCATAAAATTTTCATCTCTCTTAGTACTTTGATTCCATCTTAAAAATTTGAACTATCACCTTCCAATGATAATTATACTATGAAAGAACTTGTGGGTGATGATTGGGGTGTATAAAATCTCATCATTAAATCCTCAAGATTCAAAGATTGTTTCAATGTAATCTTTCCATTCCTCTTCTCAGATTATAAATAATGATCAAAATAATGCTTCATCTTCAAGTGCGTGTTTTGATGATTATTAGGTTTCATTAGATTTTACACCCTCCTTTGTAGGAAAAGGTAAAATATCACAATCTAAACTTAAGGATTCTTTTGTTTTATTTTTGCAATCTACTTCTATATCAACAAATTCAAAAACATTATCCCTTGATGGTAATGGGGGATTTTTATCTTTTGTCCCTCCTGTGTTAATGATATCTAAACCTAACATATAAACACCTAAAAGGATTTGCATTCTTGTGAAATAATCAATCCTTCCTATAATAATTTAAACAAGCATAATCCATCTGAGTTGGAGAAAGGTTATGGACTTGGATTTAAAATTCTTTCTAAAATTACATATAATGAAAACATGAAGAAAGGAGTTAAGGATCCTATGAATTCTTCATCATAACTTACAAAAAGAGGTTGAGGGTTCCAGCCTTCTGCTTCATCTCCAACTCATCTTCCATCATCTACTATATTTACTACATATTGTGGTAAGAAAGCAATCTTTTCTTCATAGGAGAAAGGATTGTCTCCTACTCGTTATTTATCAAAGAAAGAGAATATCTTATCGAGGCTTCTCAAATACCACTTAATTTCTCTTCCTCCTCCAACATGTGTAATAAATATTATAAAAATCACTCTTTCTGTATATATCAACAGGTTCATAGTCATTCCACAATTGAATGTCAAGCCTTAGGTAATAAAATAAAACTTATTAATTGTGGTGCTCTTCCATGTGTTGGTACACCTAAATCATTCTAAATAATAATGATCACTCTTCTATCTTTTTACTCCTCACTATGTGAAATTTTTAGCTTCAAGGGTTTTCTTATTGTCATTCATGGTTGTACAATATAACATGCAACCATATTTCATCTATGGTAGAAAAAATAAAATCTTTAGTGTGGTTGCATTTTCCTTTTACACCTCGGGGAAAGGATAACTTGTTTTAGGAGGTATGTATTTATTTTCAAGTATCTCTCTTCCCCCTTCTTTTCCCTAAAATATCAACATAGCATGTATATTGACATTTTAATCGGGGCATATCCTCCTATATGTTACATTGACATCTTGTAATATTTTACTTATTAACATACCCCATTGGTGGTGGTATTATTCATAATGTGTCCCTAGTAAATCCGGTTATCAATTTATCCCCTATGAGGTTAAGCATTGATTCATTCCATGCAACGTTAAATTTTATGCAGTCCATGAAGCATGATTTTCATGGATTGAGAATAACATATCTTTCTAGCCTTGTAGAACCCATAATATTGCATGGAAACCTATCATAAGACATCTCGCTAACCAGTAGATCTATGTATCTCCTCATTTTTGCTTATGTATGTTGTTCATTTGATGGATGACATTTTTTATTTTAGGAAACAAATCAAACTAAGGTCTCATTACCTTAATTAATCAAATTATTTTTAGCATATTAAAATTGTGTTTATGATTTATTTATGCATACTGTGTATTATGTTGATTATGTATTTTCTTTGTCTTTTACATGCTTTCTACGTTATGTATTTTTCATGTTTACTTTCTATATTTTGCATGTTTGTTTCATTTATTTTACATGTTTACTTCTTGTATTCTATGTGTTTTCTTCATGTATTCCTTTTATGCATCATATTTTCTATATGTATTATCTATGTATTTTTTTGTTTTTTTGTTGATTGCTCTATGTATGATTAAATCTTTCCTTTCCTTGTGTGCAATATATTTACTTCATATAGTCTTAATATTGTGGCTTGATAAGATCCTAAGTTGGGGGCTTGCACAACCCTAAATCATGTGTCATCTTGTCTCTTTACCATTTTGATAGGATAATTTATTCATCTAAGTATGAATGTAAGAACATTCCCTCATTAAAATTGGGGCTACACGTAGCATCTAAATTTTCACCTATAATAATTTTATGCTACCTTGACACCCTTTTTTTCTTACAACATTAATTATAACAATAATTTATTCATTCTGATCTAGATTATAAAATTAAATTAAATATACTAACACATCAATTAATTAGGATAAAAATCACCCAGTTAGGGGTGGTAGCACCCCTATCCTTAAGAGTGTCCTATTCAAATTTAAGTTTTGGTATCTATCCTTGGGTAATTAAAAAGATACTGGATGGAAATAATATCGAAAATATCAATTGGAATTCATATATAAAAAAAATTATTATGATTTGAACAAGAGAAGGAAAATATGAACAAGAAGAAAATATGATACAATTATAGTGAAGATATATTTAGTTATCCTCTACAAGCTATCTAAAATAATGTATTATATTTTGTGAACTAACCTCTTGTAACTCTATCAAGAAATATGATCACCCATCAAGAAAATTTTATGGAAACTTATGGTTTGACATCACTTCATCAATGATTCTATACCAAATGTAATATTATAAATTATCATTTACTATTTGAGTCTACTATTGTTCACTTAGCCTCTACAAAACCTAAGACATTCCCTCTTGATCATCATTATTTGTTATGTATGGAGGTGGAAACTCCAAAATGAGGTTTGAATTAGGTAAAACCCTATAAAGAACAACCTTTTTTCGCTCCTTTCCTATGTGTACAACAGACTCAAAAGTTTCATCAAGAGTAGGTCACAAGAAATGTAACATGCCCATTATCCTACCCATTACTTTTACTATGTTTTACCCACATGTGAACAACTTATGATACTTACGTTTATTCAATAAAATTTTATTTTCTAATCAAATAACAAAATGCACATTTGATACAAACTCTTTAAAAATTTCATGTTGGATTAAAAAGAGACATTACTAAATTCCAAGTAATGAATCCTTATCACTTAATTTCATGATAACATTTTTCATTTATAGTTTTTCAATAAAAATAAAGATACATGATTACATACATATCTTCCACAAGCATGATAAAACAAAGATAAAAATAGTCTAGATTTCCTTGTTGGCATACATTCTCAAAAATTGGCTGCCACTTGTATAGGGGAGAGCATCACTCAAGTACGTTTCTACCAACCACGAGCTAATTGTGGTCCCCCACACATCTACCTAATTGGTAAGATGGCCCTACCATTTGATCAAGAGATCGGTTTGGTAGACTCATAATACTAGTCTTCCTGAGCATGGTGTTGTGTCCTACAAATTGAAAGCTACCATACATTGACTACAACCTACATATATGACTTTCCCTAGCTAGTTTGCATCCTTGGATCACACTAAAATCACAATGTAAATAGTGGCTACTGACACTAATATTTCCAAATAATTCAACACCTAGTACTTCGACTATAGGTCATATGTTCACTCACCCTTATCTCAATTTTGTATTTTATGATTCATACTCTTACACACATAACATACATTCCTATAAAATATTATGACATGACATGTTGACTAACTAGGTAACAATCTTTCACATGGATTATCCTAACCCGAGGAATAACCAAGTTAACAACCGATGTTCAAATGAGCATTCCTACTAATCTAATTCAAAGAAATAAATTATCTCATACTTTTCATATTACACAAGATATATATAATCTTAACTAAATATAGTTCCTAATAACAACATAAGCACTCAAAATAAAATATATATGGTATATGTGTGTATCCCAACAACAAGGTTTCACCAAACTAGAATCTTTAAGAATCATACAAGATTATACAAATTAATGAAATAATCTAAGTTCATAATAAAACAACATAGCATGCATTAAAATCATTCTTTCCCAAACAAAGGCAATCTCAAATAAATAGCATTAAACAAAAATAATAGAGTGATAGAAATAAACATTGCCTAGAAATATTTAGCCCAACTAACAATACTGGTTTCCTAGCTCAAACTCCACAAATATGATTACTACTCCTTCAAGACTCAACCTATCACAAAAATCTAGCTTCTAAAAACAAACTTTGAATAATTGCAAATGATCAAACTACTTGCAGTGTTGAAAAATGTCGTCAGTGAAATTTTCACACTTGTTTGGGCCCTCCTTGTTAAATTGAGCTTGATGATTCCTTCACTTAGTGTTTTAATGTAATTAACACACTCACATTAGGTCTTGGACCCTTAGGAATTAAATAAAATTAATCATGCCTTATTTGGAGGTGTAAAGTGTTGTAACTCACTTTCACACTTCCCTAGGGTTTTATTAAATATTTAGGCTTCTTTATGCTTTAATTGGCCTTATTTTGCATCCACAAGCCTCTTTTAATATATATTTTTGAGGATGGTCCCAACACAAATCAACATCAAATCATAATTTAGGTGTTTTTGGGTTGTTTGGCCTAGATTTGGTGGTCTAGGACTCATTCACCACTTTGGGCGTATAGGTCCCACCTAGAGTTTTGGGTCCCAATCTTGGATTCACACCTTTATAAGAATTTTTGAAAATGGTCCCATAAATTATGCCTAATGGGATTCATTCACCACCTTGGATGAATGGTGTTCATGTGGCCCAAAATTAAAATTAATTCAAATTGCTGGTAGGATTTTATCGTCTTTGATTTGATGTCGGTTTGTAGTGCTGTAATTTTAGGAATTATTGCATAATTAAGTATTAATACAAGGTTCTTTCACTCATTTTCACATAAGAATTTTCTAAGAGAATTCATAATAGCAATTTTGAGTTCACAAGAGAATTCAAGAGAAAATTATCAATAGTTTTAGAGCATTATTCAAGCATCAAGCATCATGTCACTGTCTTCATTCATCATGTTTGTTTTCGAGCTAACAATTGTGATGTATGGTTTTATGATTCAAGCTAGCATTTCATTAAAGATTCAAGATCTAAATCCATTGGGGCCATATCACACATGTTTCCAACACTTCATTGCTAGAGTTTGGTGAGTTGCAACATCATATTTTGTTCATTCATCATTCTCCATTCCTATTTCATTACATTTCAAGGTTTTATTACCAAAATGGGGTTTAACCAAGGAAAAACCCTATCCACTAACAAAAAAAAATTCCCTCTCTTTAGTGTGTGATTTTCAAGTATATATTGAACACACATTGAGGATAAAGTTTGGAGAAAGTTGTCAGAGTTCCTATAGTTGTCAAAGTGCCTAAAGCTGTCACCTTTCATTGGAGATACTTGGAGAGCTTCTACAAGTTACAAATCATGGTTTCAAATCTAAAAATTAATTGGAAAGAATAGAGTAGACTTTGAAGACCAGATTCAGACTTTGAAGCTCTAGAAAACCCTCACTGGACTACTTCACTATTTTTGGCGTATGAGTCCTAGTTTAGGTCAAAATTTAGATTTTTACAGCTTCAGAAACCCATTTTCTAGACTCTTGTTTCTACATAGAAACCTGGATCTAGGACTAATTCACTCATCTTGGCATATGAGTCTCAGCATTAAATTTATAATTTCTATTATTTCAGAGCTCCATCAAGTCATCTTCATGTTCCCAAGTGCACAAATTCCATCTTACAGTTTTTAGTTTTGTTTTATTTGCATTTTTAGGTTATTTAGTAAGATATTGAATTGAATTAGGGTTAAGAATTTTTATTTGCACTGTGTTTGTCTTTCCAAGCCATAAATTTTTGGTTAACCCCTCATTAGTTTACAATAAACCCCTAGGACAATTTTATTGCAATATATCTTTCTCCTTTGTATTGAGATCTCTAGGGTTATCCTTGAATGAAAGAGAGTGAAGATTGTTATTCTATCTCCCAAGCATAGAACCATACAATTTTCCACTTTTCATTTTGGTGAATCTACATTTATAACATCATAATTTTGATTTTGAGTGCATAATCATCCTAGATCTTTCTTGCATTCACATTGCATTAGGGTTTCTAATTTTGCATTAGTGAAAGTGCATATAGCTTGCATTTTTCCATCTCAAATAATTAAAAATCATACAAAATCTACATTTTCACTTAGGTTACATCACACAACATAAAAAGCATAAAAATCAATTAAAATTTTCTAAACTTTAAAAAAAATCCCTCACTAGGACTCATACACCCCTCTAGGTTAATTAGTCCCAGTGTAGATTATGCACAACATTTTTTAGAATTTAAATCTCTATTTTTGTGCTCTTATTTTCTGTTGTTACCTTTCTATTCTAGTTTATATACTTTTTGTTTCATTCAATTCATTGCATCTAGTTTAAATTAGTTCATCTTGTGCATTTCTTGAAATTAAAAATTGCATCTAGAACATTTCATTTCACATTGTTGCATAGTTTAGAATCAGAAATTTGCATTAAATTTCATCATGGATATGTGCTTTGGAAAACTATGGATTTCCTTAAAGTCCTTACTGGATGTGTCAAGTTGTGATTTTGGAAATGACCCTAATGCCATTGAACTGACTCGTGCTCCTTCAAATCCTAATGCATGTCCTCTTCATGATGTTGACATCATTGGAGAAGA
This sequence comes from Sequoiadendron giganteum, assembly GCA_007115665.2. Taxonomy (NCBI): domain Eukaryota; kingdom Viridiplantae; phylum Streptophyta; class Pinopsida; order Cupressales; family Cupressaceae; genus Sequoiadendron; species Sequoiadendron giganteum. Next base: position 205,978,081 of record CM021105.1, read on the forward strand.
CGATGATAGCATGAATAGGTTTCTAAATGATTTCCTTCACAAACTTGAATCTAATTCATCCTTTTATCCATTAATGAAACAACCAATACCCCCTATAATATCATCACCTTAAATGTTTGGTTACTGACATCCTCAAAATAACACAAGAATTAAACCTAAGTTCACTATGATAGGTGAACTTTAGTACCTCTAAGCAAGCAAATTATCAACCATTCTATGTTTAAAAAGAGACAAACACTCCCACCAACCCTGAAGAGACATATGGAAAAGGCTTTACAATCTTTAGCAAACAAGGATGCGATACAACAAGTGAACATGAAATTCATCAACTCTTAGAGCAAATACCAATTGAAAGTACAAAAGGGTTAGGAGATCAAGATCCTCCCCTTGATATGAGTATTGCCCTACCTAAAGAAAAAATGATGCTTCTCAAGGAAGAATAGATCATATTTGGTTCTCCTCCTCAACAATCAACTAGAGAAACTGGTGAATCTAGAAAGCACAAAAGATGTTATAAACTAAATAGACATCAATTCCCTCATCCACCAAGTGACATTGAACGAAATTTGCATATACTTTTACATAGATGATTGATTACATTACCTCCCATAAGAGAATATTGACAACCAAATCTTAAGAACAAAAACACATCACATTTTGATACCATAGAAGGCTTGGACATAGTACTGATGAGTGTCATTCTTTACAACAAATATTCAAAAGGCTTGATATTATAGAAGTGGTCCCTTAAAGTGGGACCCTTTTGCCCCTTGTCATGTAATAGTTGCAGAATCTTGTATTGTCACCATTACACAATCCTTCCCATCACCTACCTTGGCTCATTCTTGTCTTACACATAGTGGGGGCAAGAATTAGATAGCCTTGTCCTAGTAGTGCATTTTTTGTTGCCCCTTTAGCTAGCTTGACTCAAATGTGCCTTACTAGTATTTTGAATTAGTTGTTTTTGTGTGATTTCATGTGTGTAATGTGATCCCTTGTGATGTTCTATTTGATGTATACCTCTCTCTTTGTTACATTTCTCTATTTTTACCTCCATTCTTCTTTATGTTGTACATATTTTCGCTTTTCCTTTTATTTATCTTGTGTTTTCCTTTTTGGGATGACACAAGGAATTGATACATTCACGTCTCTTCCATGTAAAACCAAAATATTTTTCTTTATTCTTTATCTCTTTGTCTTGTGTTTTCCTTTTAGGGATGATGCAAGGAGTCGAGACATTCATGTCTCTTCCATGTTGACCTGAAAGGTTTTTATTTTTTTTCGCTCTCTTTCTATCATTCTTCTAGTTCTATGTATATTTTGGGAATGATGATAGTTGCAAACTCTCTAAAAAAATTGTAGCAAAAACATACTGATCCCAAATCCATAGATCCCTTATGTGTTTGTATTTTCATTTTTGGGCACAACCCCCCTCTTTTCCTTTTCTTTTTACATGATGTAGCTTTACTTGGAAACATGTGACTTGGCATAGGGTTTTCCAAGTTAGCTCTCATATCTTCTTTATTGTTTTCATTTATCATTTTCTACTTTAAAGTAATTGCTCATAGTATGGTACTTAGCAATTTCTTTAAAGTTGGGGCATTCATTGGCATTATTCTTTGGCATTTTCATCATCCATGGTGTAGCCTTCTTATTTTATGTAATACATTTTTCCCTTTATGGATGACATTAGGTGTGATTTCCTTCAAGAGTGTGATCTCTCTTAGCGTATTACATTCCTCTTAGTGGCTTGATGTGACACACTAGATCCCCTAAGTTGTGAATTTTCTGTTCTTTGACTGGTCCTCTCTTGGAGATATTAGGCACAATATTCCCTAAGTTAAAGACCTCACATGAACTAAGAAAGACTCCCTTGAATTTTCCTTATTTTTTCGTTTTCCTTTTCAGTTATATGGCCACCTTGAATAATACACCTTGCATGTTTGTGGAGTCATCTTGTTTTTTCATGAGTTCCAAGCATACAAATTTGTGCTTGCCTCATCAAGCTTGAAGCTCATTGTTCATAAGCTCCAAGCATACAAAGTTTTTCTTGCCTCATGAAGCTCAAAAATCATTTTTTCTTGGTGCCTTATTAAATTTATGAGGAGGTATAACTCTGGTATGGTTTTTGACACAAAGCTTGATCAAGGCATGACTTTCCCATAGCAACTCACGTATGAGTGTGATTGCATATCGGCCATGTGTGTATGTGTCTCAACGCTTTTCGATCCTCACCCAGTGGACAACCTAAAGTTTTGTTGCCTTAGAGTGAGCTTGCATTTTTGGGAAAAAAATCATATATTTGATCCACATTGTGATGGACAAATGGTCGAAGCTTGATCCACCCATTTTATTTTTCTTTTCTTTTCATCTTTGGCAATGTGTTCTTGTGCCTTTATGATGCTCTTTATCAAATTTTTTATGTTTGTTTGTTTAAGCCTATGTGGGTTTTCCATGGGATCTTGATCCTAGGGGCTTGACCATTCCTCTTGATCATTTTCATCTCATCTTACTAGCATTAGTGCACCTGGACCCCTATAGAAGCATATTTGTATACTTTAGTTTGGGTTTGAAGCAAGTTCATCCTCTCAATAAGTGGGGGCTAAATGTAATGTTGAAAAATATTGTCTATGAAATTTTCACACTTGTTTAGGCCCTCATTAAATTGATCTTGATGATGCCTTGACTTAGTGTTGTTATATGATTAAATAACTCACATTAGGTCTTGGGCCCTTCTGAATTAAAGAAACTTAATCATGCTTTACTTGGAGTTTTGTAAAGTTGTGTAACTCACTTTCACACTTTTCTAGGGTTTTATTAAATAATTAGGCTTCTTTATGCTTGAATTGGCCTTATTTTGCATCAACAAGCCTCATTTAGTGTATCTTTTTGAGGATGGTCCTAACACAAATCAACATCCAATCATAATTCAGGTGTTTCTAGGTTGTGTAGTCCACATTTGGTGGTCTAGGGCTCAATATCCACCTTGGGCATATGAGACCCACCTAGAGTTTTGGGTCTCAAACCTAATTTCACATCTTTCTAAGAATTTTTGAAAATGGTCCCATAGATTATGCCTAATGGGACTCATTCGCCACCTTGGGTGAATGAGTCCTATGTGGACCAAATCTAAAATTAATTCAAATATTTTGTGGAATTTTATCCTCCTAGATCTGATGTCAACTTTTAGTGTTGTAATTTCTAGAATTCTTGCATAATTAAGTATGAATAAAAGGTTCTTTCACTCATTTTCACCTAAGAATTTTGTGAGATCATTCGTAATAGAAAGTTTGAGTTCACAAGAGAATTCAAGATTAGATTATCAATCATTCTAGAGCATTGTTCAAGTATCAATCATCATGTCAAAGTTTTCATACACCATTTTTTTTTTTAGTTAACAATTATGATGTAGGATTTTATGGTTCAAGCTAGCATTTCATTCCAGATCTATCCTATTCAAGAAAGATTCAAGATCTACATCCATTTGAGCCATCTCACACATGTTTGTAGTGGTTCATTTCTAAGGTTTGCTAAGTTGCAACATGATATTTTTTCATTCATCATTCTACATTCGTATTTCATTGCATTTCAATGTTTGATTACCAAAATAGATTTTGACCAAGGAAAACCTCTATCCATTGACAAAACAAAATTTATACCTCTCTTTAGTGTGTGATTTGTAGGTATAGATTGAAGACACGTTAAGCAGAAAGTTTTCAAAGTGCCTAAAGTTGTCAAAATTGTCACCTTGCATTGGAGATACTTGGAGAGCTTCTACAAGTTACAAATCGGGGTTTCAGATCCGAAAATAAATTTGGAAGCATAGAGAAAATATGGAAGACAAGATTCAAACTTTCAAGTTGTAGAAAATCCTAACTGGAGTGATTCACCAGTTCTAGCATATGAGTCCTAATTTAGGTCAAAATTCCTATTTTTATAGATTTGGATACCCATTTGCTAGATTCATGTTCGTGTACAGAAACCTAGATCTGGGATTGATTCACCCACCTTGGTATATGAGTCCTAGTCAGCATTAAAGTCATATTTTCCATCATTTCAGAGATCCATCAAGTCATCTTTAGTTTTCTAGGCTCACACATTCCATATTACAACTTTTTGTTTTGTTTTATTTTCATTTCTAGGTTGTTTAGCGAGAGATTGCATTTAGTTAGGCTTAAGCATTTTGATTTGCATTGCATTTTTCTTTCCAAGCCCTAGCTTGGTGGTGAAACCCTCATTAGTTTACTATCAACCCATAGGACATCCCTATTGCAATATCTTTTTCTCCTTTGCATTGAGATCTCTCTAGTTATCCTTGAATGAAAGAGAGTGAAGATTGTTATTCTATTTCCCAAGCATAGAACCACACAATTTTCTACCTTTCACTACTCTCCTTTAAAAAGAATCTCTCTAAACTATTCTTTCATAGAAAACTACAATATAACAATGAATAAAGAAATGAGATTAGAAAAGTGTAACCAAAGATAGAGAGAATCCCCTTATTTATACAAAAATTTGAGTATCTTAATGCTATATTTAAGCTTCTAATACTACCACCTTCCTATCTACTATGCTCAAGAAGAGAGATGTCGCTACTAAAAATTATAGCTTGCAAATACATACACAATCTATCATCGTAGTTAAGAATTATTCTCTTACCTCTTGTTGACACCAAAGAGTAAACTCAAAAAATATAGTTTATAGGTTTCCTTATTGCAATCTAAGTCAACTACCTCAGCCAGCTTGTTCTAAAGACTAGGTCTCATGATTTTCATTGGTTAATGGTGTAGCTTTTAGACTCCTTTTCTATTTATTCTTTCCATAATATGGCATCACATTTTATATTCCTATGCCATTTTTTCTTGTGCAGTTTTGACAAAGTTGGCTTGTTATGAATTCATCAACTCTTGCATATGATTTAATTCACTTTAATCTATGTTCTTTTTAAAAATTCTTTAAGACTTAGTCTCATATGCATTATATGTGTGTGGCCTCAAATTTTTCATTCTATTTTAAATGAAAATGATGTTTATATTGTGTTATTGTCTATTTCAAAGTACATTTAAATGTTTATAATATATATATATTATAATATTTATAATATATAATAATATATATACATATATCCACATGAAATGAAACACATTAATTTCCACTCAAAAATATATCAACATATATTAAAATAATTATATATATACTTGTATATACATATATTAATATATATGTATATATATACATATATATATATATATCTTGTTTGTCCAAATCAATAATCCCATGCATATGATATACTTGTACATGAGCATACATAATTACATCTACCTAATGCATGCACATGTATATTCACATGTATGAGTTATTATATACATATACATATATACATATATACATTTTATGTATATACCTATCAACTAATGTAAGAACATAAATACTTGAAAAGAGAACTTATACTTGTCACAAGGACTCAATCACATATCTCCAAACAAGAACATAAAAATACTAACCACAAACCATTAAAAAATATTTCCCAAAACCAAGGCTGAATATTACTTACCTCTTCCCAAACTTATATTAACTCAACTAGACTAAACTAAGTTGCGAGTGTGTGTATATGTTCAATTAGGCTCATTAAGGGTTACCAGACCAAGTTCTTCTCCTGAGTGATACTCCTCCTCTCTTCTAGAGGTTTGAATCTATTATTGCATTCAACTTAGTGCATACAATAGTTATCTGATAATATTACATTCATATGCATCATATATTCTCATCTTCTCAACATTTAGGATATCATATTAAACTAAGCATTCATTCATCACATTATACATCAAGATTTATATACAAAACACAATCATATATTAAAGAATTTTAACTCAACAAGGTAAAAATAAATAGGTAACAACACAATGGGGTGTAATTCCCCCCCCTTGTGAATCATTGTCCCCAATGATTTTAAGTGTCAAACATAAAATATAAACCATAAAACATAAACATAAAAAAATTGTTTCTGGAACTTTCAAAGTCTTGCAAAATATGAGGAAACTTTTGCTTCATCTCAGAATAGTCCTTTCAAGTGGAAAAATCTTCTACATATTGATCCATTTGAACCTTTCATTGAAGAACCTCTCTATTACATATGTGAAGCTTATATTTTTTAGACATCTTGAGAGGCTTTATTGTTATGACTCCTATTTGTTCAACCTATAAAGCATTCCAATCAAAAACATGGTTATCCCTTGGAATTTACCTCTTAAGGTACAACACATGAAATCAATTATGAATCTTGCCAAGGGCTAGAGGTAAAGAAATTATATATGTAACAAGGTTCACTTCTTTGAGAGCCTCAAAAGGACCTACAAAATATGGAGCTAGTTTGAATGAATTTCCAAAATTTATGAAACTCTTATGAGTTTTAACTCTTAACAAAACCTTATCCCCTATTGAAAAATGTCTAGGTACCTTCTTGGAATTTGTATAACTCTTCTACCTATCATTAGCTTCCACTAGCCTTTGCTTAATGATACCAACTTTCTCCTCCATTTTCAATAACATTTCTGGCCCAAGGCTTATCCTATCATTTATCTTATTCCATCGTATAGGAGTTTGAGACTTCCTACCATATAATGCTTCAAATGGAGCCATCTTGATCACAGAATGATAAGAGTTGTTATGTGTAAATACATTCTCAATAGATATTTTAACACTTAGTTCACCGTTTCAATTTTTCCATCAGTTTTTGGAGGATATATTGAAATTATGTTCAACTATGTTCCAAGTGAAGAAATCATGGTTTGTTAAAACCTAGACCTCCCATGAGCATCCATATCAGAAAATATCTTCTTAAGAACTCCACGTAACCTAAATACTTCTTGAATAATCCTTCAAGATATAACAAGAGCTCCATTAGTTAGATTTCCTAGAATAAAATGAGCCACCTTTGTAATTTTATCCACCACTACCAGAATGGAATTGGTCTTATTCCTTGACATTGGAATACCTTGCACAAAACCCATGCTAATGATTTTCACTTTACTTTCAATAACTTCATGAGGATATGATGCTCTACCTTCACTCTTTGACATTCTAAGCAACTTACTACAAATCATGTAGTATACCCTTTCATCCCTTTCCAAAAATATAATGGCTTGACATCAATAAACTACTTGGTTACTCCAGTATGTCAATAATATGGTGTAGTATGAACTTATTTCCACACTAAATTCCTTAATTCCTTGGATTTAGGTACATAGATTCTTCCCTTAAACCTGAACAAACCATCGGGTTCAAAGTGAAATCCTTCATACCTTAGATCTTATGGATTATCCAAGGGTTCTTACTTGACTCATTCATAATACTTCTCACCCTTGGATTTCTACAATACTTGACCCATGAAATTAGTTTGAATTGATATGATTGAGGAGATATACCTCTTACGACATAGGGCATCGACAACCCAATTTTCCTTTCCCTTGATATAGTTTATATTAAAATCATAATCAAATAATAATTCTAACCACCTTATTTTTCATTCATTCAAATTAGGTTGGGTGAACAAATACTTCAAACCATGATGGTCAGTCATTAGCTCAAAAGGTTTTCCCAATAGATAGTGTCTCCACATCTGTAATGCATGAACAATTGCTTCTAATTCCAAATCATTTGAAGCATAATTTTTCACATAAGGCATCAACTTCCTTGACTCACAGGCTATGAATAAACCATATTGCATCAATACTCCACCCAAACCTTCTGCTGAAGCATTTGTGATAACTATAAAATAACCATTTGCATCTGGTACTTTCAGTATTAGAGATATATTCAATTTCTCCTTGAGTTGTTAAAATTTTGTTTTTCATTTCTTAGACCATTCAAACTTCTTTCCTTTTCTCTATAAGGAGGTAGTGGTAAAATCTATTCTAAAAAAAATTGCAATAAAATTTCAATAATAACTATCCAGACCCATAAAACTTAACTTTCGACATATTCTTAGGCACTAGCAATCAAGGACTACTTTTATTTTTTCTAGGTTTATTGCAATCCCATCCAATAAAATCACATGACCCAAGTATTGTAATCATTTTTGAAAGAAGGTATACTTAGAAAGTCTCCCATATAGCTTATTCTATCTTAATCCTTGGAGAACAATCTCTAGATGTTGGAGATGTTCCTCTTCATTCTTGGAGTAGATAAAAATATCATCAAAGAAGACCAACACAAAATTCTCCAAGAATTCCCTAAATAAATTATTCATTAGGTTCATGAATGATTTAGGTGCATTCATTATTCCAAATGGCAGGATTGTGAACTCATAATGATTGTACCTAGTCCTAAAATTTGTTTTAAAAATGTCTTCATCCTTGATCCTTAGTTGATGATATCCTGAACATAGATTAATTTTTGAAAAAAAATCACTCCTCACGTTTGATAAAAGAGATCATTGATATGTGGTAAGAGATATTTATTCTTTAGTGTTTCCTTATTAGGAAAATAATAATCAATGCACAAGTGTAGTGTACCATTTTTCTTCTCGACGAAGATCAATGTGCTCCCCAAGGTGAAAAATTGGGTCTTATTAATCCCTTGGACAACAATTCCTTCAATTGAAATTTTAGCTCCATTAATTTTGTTGTGGTCATCCTATATGGAACTTTGGATATAGTCTACACCCCTGGAACTATATCAATGGACAAATCAAACACCCTCTTGGGAGGCAATCTAGGTAGTTCATCTCAAAATACATCTGCAATGTTCGTTAGGATATGATATTTATCCATATCTGACTTTCCTGAATCTGTCACCTTGTTGTTAGATGAACAATACCTTATATAAATACAAGGTTGATACATGTTTTCTCCACACTTACCTTAGGAGATGAGTGAATTTATCCTAGTATTTTTTAACCAATGAATCTCCTTACCTTAATTTTTCAATGTTGGTAAACTTTTGATCATAGAATAGTTGAGGTAGCCACCACTTTCAGAATATTTCCATGAATTCACTCAAAGTAAGATTCAAGAATCTTAGCACAAGCTCCATATTTTTATTCATCCACTAGTTGGATGCTTCTCCAACCAACTGGAAGTCTCCCCGAATAGCTTTAAGTTACCTCAAAGTAATTTGTTGATGGGTATTTTTGCACCTTCTCAACATAGATAGCAAACAAGTATGCTACCTCTCTTGAAAGGTAATTTATACAAATTATTTTTTAGAAATCACCCCAAGGTATCTCGGGTGTTAGGTCATGACTTGCAAAAAATAGCTCAGTTGATTGATGTGATTTGATGGTAATCACTGTTGCAAGTATGGATGTGTTTGGTGGTGTTGTCATTAATGTTGTCATTGATGTCAACACAATTTAGAGTGATTGTAGTTGGTACTCATATAGTTGAGATATTGTAGAAGTGTTGTGAGTACATGGAGCTATATTTATGATGCTGCAAATGTTTTTTTGCCAAGTTCTTTTGAGAAAGTCAAGAAATAATAAAGGTAGTATTGAGTGTGTGTTATGAGTGTGCTCCAGTATTGTGCTATGCATTTCTTCAGTATTGATCCTATTCCTATGTGGATCTATATTATTTTTCATGAGATTAAATGGATAATATATCCTAAGTTTTAGCCTTTGATTCGATGGAGAGTAAAAGATGTGTTCACCGGTGTGTGAATCAATTTGGAAGAACTAATTGTCTATGGACTAGGTGATATTTTTTTGCTCCCCAATATTTTGGTGGTTTGTTTTAGATCTTGTAGATCTGGAAGATGGCTAATCCTGATGATCTATGTATTCTAGAAAATGTGCTTGTGGTTTGGTGCTATGGAAGATTTGTTCTAGATCTACTGTGTGTTGTTTCTTGGTCTGGTTGGACTGTTGAAGAGTGTTATATGCATGAAGATTGTTGCAGTTGTTGCAGATGTATCTAATAGTTTTTAAGAGGTGTTCCAGTGTCTAGTGAAGTGTGTTGGGTGATCCACGTGTGATCATCTTGCTATAGATCTGTGTACTTAAACGATCATTTGTGTTTTCATTAGGTTTGTTCGACTTGGTGGTTACACATTACATGAAAATTAAGCATCAATTAAGTAAGCATGTGATTGATCCAAGATGTTGTTTGGGTCCTAATTAAATATGTAATTGGTCCTCTCTCATTCTTATCCACTACAATAATGATGAGTATTTGACCTAATTTTAATTTGTAAAATGGAGGAAGTATAGCCAACCTTGGAGAAAGTTTCTAGAGTTGAAGATGGTATAAAAGCAAGTGAAGATGTTGTGAAGTGTGTGACCAAGTGTGTAAAGTAGAGTGTGTAAGAGTGAATCAAGGTAGTAGTACTTTGATATGTTAGATTCTTGAAAGTAGTGAGCTGATGGTGTTTGAAATATTTTGATCAAGCTGTGACTATGTGGAACCTATTGTGGTGGATCTTTATTTATCTTTTCTTTGTTTGTAGGCAATGTGCCTCCTGCTAGATAGTGAGTCCTATTGTTGGTAGTGAGCCTTTGTATCTGGATAGTGAGTCCTTTCTAGGAAATGAGTCCTCTGGGTGTGAGCCTTTGTATCTAGTATTATATTACTACTATATTGTGAGCTTATCCTCATCGTGGTTTTTCCCTCATCGGGTTTTTCACTTAAATCTCATGTCTATGGTGTTTTCTTTCGGTTATTTTCATGTCATGATTACTCTTAATAATAGATTAAGTTAAGTTGGAATTGATTAAGGTTAGAAGTAAAATAAATTTTGTACAACTAGTTCATATCCCCCTCTCATTTGTCTTGTGCATTTCAATAACTGGTATTAGATCTTTGGTTCCTCAATGAAAATCTTAACCATTTGAGGTAGATCAGATGGTGCACAAGTTACAAATCCCTTTTTTTGATGGAGCTGATTATAGTCACTGGAAAGTCCATATGAGAGGCTATCTTATCTCTCTTTCTTTCAAGACCTAGAAAGCTATAGAGACAAAGTATGTTGAACCATCCACTGGTCCTTCCTCTATAGATGAGATCTCTTCTTATGAGGAGAATGAAAAGGAAAGGTATGTTATCCTTAGTGCTCTATCTAAAACCGAATTAATAAAAGTTATTTCTCTATGCACTACATATGAAGTATGGGAAAAATTGAAAGGTATTTATGAAGGAAATGATAGAGTAAAATTGTCAAGGAAGCTAACAGAAAAACACAAGTGTATTATGGGATCTTGCACATCACTTTATGCCTTATTGTACTCACACTATGTTATAAAGGTCCATGGGGGGTTTTGATATTTTGTCTTTTTTTGCAATCATACCTTCGTCAATTGAGTGTCCCTTCCATGACAACAACCTCATGCTTGTGTGAATATTTTTTTCACACCCTCTATATGTTGGTACTTTCATGTTTGCACATTCATATGTTCTTGATTCTTCTTCATGCACTTCTTTCTAGTGTTTGGTTTCAGTGTACCTATCATGCCTCTCCCTTTTCAGCATTATGGGGGGGTTTCTACTATTAGTGCTAATGCTTCCTTGGGTTTGTGTTGGATTCAGCTATGTATACAGTATTTTTTCCTATGTACTAGGCAAATACATCGGCTGGTTACCCATGCATTTTAGTGAGATGGAGCACTTACCATATGGACACTTTTTCATTCCTATTTTTGAAGGCAACCTTCATTTTTCACATGATTAGTTCTTTAGACTTTTGGTACTTTTTCCATCTTTATTTTTCTTTGTTTTCCATTAGATTTGTGTAGTGTCACTGAGGGCACTCATACAAATTTTTATCTTCTTGATCCTGATCATCATCTATTTCAAAGGAGGTTCTTGTTTCAGCATTTCAACAATCATTCTTAGACATTGTTTGTAGCTTCTTCATGCTTCACTGGTGTTCTTTGTTCATCCTTTGTTCCTATCTTTTGGAACAACATTTCCTTGTTTGGAGGCTTCTTCATTCCTTCACTTGTCTTTCATCTCGTTTTGGAGTAGATTTTTTCCCATGAGGTTTTCTCTATTTCTCCACATTACAAAGATCTTATGTCTATACATGGGTACCTCTTTTTGGCCTTGTTTTCCAAGACCCATCATGCATTCTTTTTAGATTTTTTAGCTACTCCCTAAGTTCATCTTAAGGGGGGGTGTTTGAGTTATCATACATTAGCTAATAACTAATTAATCTTTAATTGATTATTAGTCTAATTTATTCTATGCACTTAAGCTAAACTTAGGATTTATTTATTAATTGAGTTAATATTAGATAATTATGTGTCATCTCATGTGATGTTGACACTTGTCATGATCTGATCCCTTTCTCATTTATGTATTTTCTCTTATAAGCATTCAACCCTCTTTGTAATTATCTCTCAGATATTATCTGAAGATTTCATATCTTCTCAAAAGTCTCTTGTTGTAGCTTTTCCTTCTTGATGAATATTGCACATATTGTTTTGCAGATATCTTGCATAGAAGGTGTACTCTTTTGTTATTTTATCTTATGGCTTGTGGTTTTGTGCTTGTTTCACAATTCTAACATTGAGAACATGAGAATGGAAGAGGGTGAATATATTGCAAGCTATTACAAGAGAGTTGAACTTGTAGAAAATGAAATCAAGAACCAAGGTGGTACCATGATAGATGAAGATGTAATTGAGAAGATCTTGATGACCCTACTGAAGAATTACAGTGATAAGGTCTCTACTATTGAATAAGCACATGATCCAAATAAATTTACAAAGGAGAAGCTATTTGGCACCTTGATTGCATTTGAGATGAGAAAGTTTGGAAGAGAAAAGGAGAAAGTTGAAAGCACCTTTAATGCAATTAAGATAGGAGATGACTCAGATAGTGATAGTTCAGAAGGGTTGGATGCAAAATTTACAAGGAAATTGAAGAAAGGTACCAGTAAGTACAAAGTTATGTTACCTTTTAAATGTTTCTATTGTGGAAATATTGGTCACTATGCTTCAATATGTCCAAATAGAGCTACACACAAGAAGAACACAGATAAATATAATTACAAAGACAAAAAGGACAAGATGTTCAAGAAATTATATTATGTTAGAGAATATGCAAGAATTTTTGATGTGGAGTCTGATTTTGAGGAGGATAAAGATGAGTTCTTATTTCTAGCCCTAGAAAGTAAATTTGTATTTGCTAAACATGGAAGATGTTCAAAGGAATCTAGTATGGAGAGAAAGAAGGATGAGATGGAAGCTACGCTAGTTACTACTTTTCATGTTAGATAGTATAAATAATCTAGGGTAATTGATAGTGGATGCTCAAATCATATGACTAGAGACAAAATTAATCTCACTAAACTTGAAAATTATGATGGAGGATTAGTTATGTTTGGAGATGATTCTGGTGCTAAGATATTTGGAAAAGGAACAATTAATCTTGATGGAAAACATCGTATTGATGATTTCTATTATGTCAAGGGATTAAGGAATAGTCTTTCAAGTGTTGGGAAAATGTGTAGCAAAGGCTTTAAGCTTGTGTTTCAGGATAACACCTATGAGATCATAAAAGGGTCTAAAACTATGGTAGAAATAGGAAGAAGAACTCATGAAAACATCTATCAAATTAAGAGTGGTGATGGTCACTAGTTTGTTTCTTATATTAATGAAAGTTGGATATGGAACCAAAGGATGGGACATGTAAATTTCAACAATTTGATCAGGATTAGTTCAAGAGAAGTTGTTAGAGATCTATGTAGAATCACAAAGCCTACAAAATCATCTACCAAAATGTTGGAATTGATTCATACTGACCTTTGCAACCCTACAAGAATATGAATTCTTAATGGTGATAGGTATTTTATGATTTTTATTGATGATTACTCTAGGATGACATAGGTTACTTTTCTTAGAGAGAAAGCTTGGGCTCTAGATAGATTCAAAGTATTCAAACAAAGAGTAGAGAATGAGGTAAACCTAATAATCAAATTTTTAAGATATGGTAGAGGTAGATAATTCACTTTTGGTTAGTTTAATTAATTTTGTGAAGAACATGGCATAAAGAGACATTATTCTGCCCCTAGAACTCCTCAAAAAAATGGAGGTGTAGAAAGGAAGAATCAAACTATTCAGGAGGCTACCGGGACAGTGATGAAAGAAGAATATGTTCTTAATGTATATTGGAGAGAAGCTATCTATAGTATTGTTTACATTATCAACAGAGTTCATATCATAGGTAACAACACAAAGACTCCTTATAAGTTATGGACTGGTAAGAATCCTACTATTAAATACTTTAAATTGTTTGGAAGCCGAGATGTTACATTAAAAGAGATGATGAAAATCTTGGAAAGTTTGATTCTAGATGTGATGAAGGAATGTTCCTTGGATATTAAAATAACAAAAAAGCATATAGATGCTTCAATAAAAGACTGAGGAAAATAGTTGAAAGTGCAAATGTAAAATTTGATGAAGCTATGTATAGACCAATAGAAATAAGTGAAGTTGAACCAGATGATCCTATCTCCGAGAAAATACAAGAAGAAGAAAAGGAAGAGAAAGAACAAAGTGATGAAGAAGAGATTTCAGAACCTACTCCTAAGACTCCTAAATATGTATAGAGGAATCATTTGGAGGAACAGATAATTGGGGACATAAGTGAAGGTGTAAAGACAAAAAGAAAAATGGTTGAGGTAAATTTGTGATTAATTTCTAAAATAGAACCTAAGATTGTGAGTGAGGCGTGCAAAGATGAGAGTTGGGTTAGAGCAATGAAAGAGGAATTGCAATAGATAGAGAAGAATCAAACATGGGAACAAGTCCTTAGACTAGTCAAAAAGAATTTAATTTGTTCAAAATGGGTATTCAGGAATAAGCTAAATGAATATGGTGAAGTAGTAAGAAATAAAGAAAGACTTGTATGCAAAGGTTATTCACAAGTTGAAGGAATAGATTTTGAAGAGACATTTGTACCGGTGGCAAGAATGGAGGAAATTAGGATTTTTTGGGTATTTTCTACTCATAAAGATTTCAAAGTGTACCAGATGCATGTCAAGTCTACATTTCTAAATGAAGAATTGGAAGAAAAGGCTTACATGGAAAAACTGGAAGGATTTCAGTTGTCAAACTAACCAGAAATAGTCTGCAAATTGAAAAAGGCACTATATGGACTTAAACAAACTCCCAAAGCATGGTATGCAAGGTTGGATAGATAATTGACTTAGCAAGGATTGAGTAAAGGCTTTTCTGACATAAATCTCTATTTTAAAGTTTAGAGAAACAAAATATTGATAATTGTGGTATATGTTGATGATATTATCTTTGGTGGAAATGAAGGTATGTGTAATAATTTTGTAGAGGAGATGCAAAAAGAGTTTGAGATGTCTATGATTGGTGAGTTGAATTTCTTCCTTGGACTTCAAGTGAATCAAACTGATAAGGGGATATTCATTTCACAATCTAAGTATGTTAAGGAATTGCTAAAGAAGTTTGGAATGGATGAATCCAAACCGGTCTATATCTCTATGGTAACCAAATGTAAACTAAGTAAGGATGATGAATCTTCTAAAGCTGATCAGAGCATGTACAGATCTATGATTGGTGGAATATTTTATGTTATTGCTACTAGACCACATATCATGCATGTAGTATGGTTGGTTGCAATATTTCAAGAAGAACCTAAAGAGACACATGTTACAGCTATGAAGGGGATATTCAGATATCTTAAGGGGACTCCAGATTATGGTCTATGGTATCCTAAGGATACTTATTTCACATTGAATTCCTACATTGATGTAGATTGGGCTGGTTGTGTAGATGACCACGAGAGTACAAGTGGTGGTGCATTTTTCCTTGGAGGAATATTGGTCTCATGGTTGAGTAAGAAACATGATTTAGTTTCTTCATCCATTGTAGAACTTGAGTATATTATAGAAGCATCCTACTATACATAGGTACTTTGGATGAAGCAAAGTTTGAAGGACATAGGTATGACGTGTGATGAGCCTATCCCTATATTTTGTGAAAATACAAGCGCAATAAACATTTCAAAGAATTTGGTGATACATTATAGGAAAAAGAATATATCCAATAGGTATCATTTCTGAGGGAGGAGGTGTTGTAGAATGAAGTCATACTTGAAAATGTGTCTACCAAGGAGAAAATTGCCGAAAGATTCACCAAGGCCCTTCCGAAGGATACTTTTGAGTATCTCAAAGGGAAGTTAGGGGTTATTGCTCCTCCTTCCTTAAATTAAGTTCACATGGAGGTGCATCAGTCCATTGGATTCATAGATTATTTTTGGTCTAGACTAATGACTGAAATCTACTCCTCAGGGACCAGAGTAGAGAGTTTCATTGTTGTACTATGTGATGTGGCTACACTCTTAAGGGGGATTGATCAAAGATATATATGGTAGATGTTTCATGCAAAACTATTCTTTTCCATTGATGTCAAAGAGGGAGAGAAAGTCATGTGAAAAATTTGAAAGGGGAGAGAAAATATTGAAAGAAGAAGAGAGTGCAGAAATTCTTATGAAGGCTATCTAATCTAAAAAATAAAGGGAAGAAGAAGCACAAGAATGTGTATGTTTTCTTTTATGGTTTTTTACATAATTTGTTGCCATGAATGAAAAATGGGGAGATTATTGCAACTATGAATGTGTTTGGTGGTGTTGTGATTAACGTTGTCATTGATGTCAACACAATTGAAAGTGATTAGTGATGGTACTTATATAGTTGAGATAGTGTAGAAGTGTTGTGAGTACATGGGGCTATATTTATTATATTGTGTATGTGTTGTTTCAAAGTTCTTTTGAGGAAATTAATAAATAATGAAGGCAATGTTGAGTGTGTGTTTCGAGTGTTCTTAGGTATTGTGCTCTACATTTATTTTTTATTAATATTATGTCTATGCGGATCTGTATTATTTTTCATGAGATTTAATGGATAATATATCCTAATTTTTAGCTTTTGATTTGATGGAGAGTGAAAGATTTGTTCACTGGTGTGTGAACCGGTTTGGCAGAACTAATTGTTTGTGGATTGGGTGAGATGTTTTTGCTTCGTAGTATTCTAATGATTTGTTTCAGATCTTACAGATCTGGAAGAAGGTTAACATTGATGATCTCTATATTCTGGAAAATGTGCTTGTGGTTTGGTGCTTTGAAAAACTTGTTCCAAAGTTGTTGTGTGTTGCTACTCGATCCGGTTGGACTGATGAAGAGTATTTTTTGCATGAAGATTGTTGCAGTTACTGCGAATTTATCTGATAGTTTTTAAGAAGTGTACCAATGTTTGGTGAAGTGTGTTGGGTGATCCACATGTGATCATCTTGTTTTAGATGTGTGTACTTCAAATATCATGTGTGTTCTCATTAGGTTTAGTTGACTTGGTGTTTACACATTACATGAATATTAAGCATCAATTAAGGAAGTGTTTGTTTGATCCAAGATGTTGTTTGGGTCCTAATTAAATACATAATTGGTTCTCTCTCATTCTTATCCACCGTGGGAATGTTGAGTAGTCGACCAAAATTGAATTTGTAAAATGGAGGATGTATAGCCGACCTTGGAGAAAGTTTCTAGGGTTGAAGATGGTATAAAAGAAAGTTAAGATGTTGCGAATTGCAATGCAACCAAGTGAATTGTGTGAACAAGTGTGAAAAGTAGAGTGTATAATATTGAATCAAGGAAGCAATACTTTGGTGTGTTAGAGTCCTTAAAGCAATGAGCTGATGGTGTCTACAATCTTTTGATCAAGCTGTGACTATGTAGAACCTATTGTGGTGGATATTTATTTATCTTTTTCTATTTATAGGAATTGTGCCTCCTATTGGACAATGAATCATATTGTTGGCAGTGAGCCTTTGTATATGGACAGTGAATCATTTCTAGGTAGTGAGCCTTCGTATCTAGTATTTCATTACTACTATATTGTGAGCTAATCCTCACCGTGGTTTTTCCCTCATACGGTTTTCCACTTAAATCTAGTGTCTCTAGTGTTTGATGTTTGTTATTTTCATTTCATGATTACTCTTAATAAAAGATTAAGTTAAGTTGGAATTGATTAAGGTTAGAAGTAAAATTAATTTGGTACAACTGATTCATCCCCCCTCTTAATTTTCTTATGCATTTAAATAATCACAAAGGTCATTTATGGCTCACTATGTTTGGAAGGAATTGGATCTTCAAATGTGGTTTCATTTAATTCTAGAAATGAATTGCATTTGTTGCAAGTTCAAAAAAATAGTCTAAAACTCCATGTTTAACATCAGAGTTGGCTTTACAGTGATGTTGGAACCTTGCCTTAACTTATATTTTAAAGAAAATTCAAAAGGGAAAAGGGATATAAAATTTCCTAGACTTGTAACTAATGATGAAAAATGACAATGGAGGATTCTATAGTGGATGTCTTTCCCAAAACTAAGTTCTACTTAACCAAAATATCTAATAGGCTCAAGAAACTAGTGTTATCTCCTAAGGTCTACAGATTTTTCAGCTATCCATTCACCATGAAGCATGAACAATAGAATATTTTTAGGTGCATCAACAATTTAATGTTCAAATTAGCTTTACACTGTTGCTCATCATCAACAAACAACAAAAAGCATGAACAAGAAAGGAATCAACACTATAAAAAAATTTAGTATCAGTCTGCAGCATGAACTAAACTACTAAAAGTAACTTGAAACACTTAGAAAAAAAATCTAAATTCTAACTTTGAGAAGATGAATCATGCAACATGTGAGAAACACAAGAATTCACTGAAACAATGTAATTCTCATTAAAATTTTTGCAACATGTCTTTACACAACTCAACTCTCTCTTTGAAAATGAGAGTAGAACCCTATTTATAGTTTTCAAAAAGTGAAATGAATGGATAAGATTTACTTTCATTGCATGGCCAAGATTCATTTTACATTAGGGTTTCACCTACCCCCAAAATATATCATTATAAAATAAATATTTTGTTTCCTCCCTATTTTTTCCTCTAGTGGCTCTAACACTGCAGCAGGTTTGTCTTCTAGTGATTGCCTTCCTTTTCTAGCTATACTATCAGAAACTCATCATCTATCACTTCCATGCATCCTTCTGAAGAGTGGCATATTCTAAAAAAATTCCACTTACAGTCTAGAGCTTATCCCACTCCATGATGCCAGATTAAAGGATCTGAAAGGACAACTTCTCAAATCTTCTAGTGATCTGCTCCCAATGCTTGGTGCATGTAGGCATGGCCTTGACTACCTACTTGGATTGTGTGAATTATCTTGCAAAAAAGTCCATAAAATCCAATGTAAGCACATCTATTGTCCCTACTCCATCTTCTTATCACATAATGGTTTTATTTTCTCTGGATCCAACTCTAGGGTGGTCATGTCATAGTCCGTCATTTTCTTGAGGTAATCTTCACTATCTATCTTATGCTCAATAACCCATTTGAGGTCTGATTTGACCTCATGCAACACCCTTTCAAAGACTTCCTTTCTATGATCCAAGCCCATTTTCAAAGTCCCTACTAGGGTGCTGGCAAGAAGTTGAGTCCACTTTTTGGCCAAAAAGTGGAAGTGTTTTCTCTGATTTTCAGAGTTTGACGCATTTGACCTTAAAATTTGAAGCACTTAGAGATGAAATCTTCAAACAAGTCACTGATCATAAAATGTAGTACTCAGAGTCTAGTTTCCAACTATGTAATTTATTTCAATACCCACATTGTACAAATTGTGTTTCAATAGGTTTTGTAAAAACCACTATTAAAAAGTCATTTGTTTTTACCATACCACGCACATGTACGACATCAATATTTTGACTTAAATTATCATATTTTTCTAAATCCTTTTGGGAAAAGACTTGTGACTCACTGAAGTGTGCCACAAAACTTTCTTTTGTAATTTTTTATTGAATTTTTTTTTTTTGTTAATTTTTAATCAGACATATTTGATATTTAGAAAAATCGTCGTGTATGACACGCATAAGATGACCTAAAGTTATCATTTTTTGCATTTTTTTTTTTTTAAAATTGAAAATAATTGTCTGAAGTTTGCCCTTGTGCAATCCGTTCGTCAAAATGTTATGTTGATCAAAAGTTATTAAAATAGCAAAAAATATTGATATTTAAAGATTATGGAACAATTTCATCAAAAATTAATTGAAAAATAGAAAAAATAATTCAATTGTAAAAAAAATTACATATTTGAAATCTGCATTGTCTCATCTAAAATGGGTTTTAATTTCATTAAAAAATTCTGCAAAAAAATTTGTCAACCATATGTCCAAACTCGATTTTTTTTCTCTAAAATTGTTAGAACCTTCAAGTTGCAGGTCAAACCAGCTTGAAGGCCTAGGTTTAGACTCCCAACGCTTTTCCCGAACCAAAATCCAAAGCAAAAACCCGACCATAAGCCCAAAACAAATTCAAACTAAAACAAACAGGATCCTGTATTAAACTCGAGATCCTGTATTTAAAGATACGGGATCCCATTTTAAACTCGGGATCCCATTTCTTTTAATTAAATCGGGATCCCATTTTTTACAAACCGGGATCCCGTGCACGTAGGCGAAAATGAAGTTTTCTTCATTTAAAAATAAATAAATAGTCTTACAAAACGGAATCCCGGTATGTAAAAAACGGGATCCCGATTCTTAAAAATCAGGATCCTGTTATTTACAAACCAAGATCCCGTTTTCGCTCTGCCAGTTCGGGACCCTCTAGCAAATGGGATCCCATTTGTTAAAAAGCAGCATCCTGTCTGCGATCCCAGCTTGGGATCCCGATTTGTATAACTCGGGATCCCGTTTTTAAAAATCGGGATCCCAATTTTGCTTAGCCGATTTCATTTTTTCGGCTAAGGCAAAAACTTCCACGTTTCGTGGACCCAACTTCGTGCTTTCACCCACTAGCTAGTGATCATCTTTGATGAGCCCTAGTTCCTTTTCCCATGTCTTCTTTGGCATCTTTAGAATAGCTTTGAGCTTAGGATAGGTGATCTTGTAGAGCTCGATGAACCTGTGACATGTTTTCTTAGTAGCCTCCATCTGATTTTGTAGATCCTATAATTTATTGAACATTCGAGAAGCGTGATAGATACCCATGTCACAATTGTACATTACCCTTTGGAACCAATCCATCATGGCCCTAGTCCAATTATTTATTTTCTCCATTCAAGGTAGCTCTTCTTGGGAGAGAAGAGTGGGTGTGGATGATGTGGTTGGAGCCTCTCCTTCCAAGGATTTATATTGTTGAATATAGGTGGTGAGATCCATCACCTGTGCATTTATCTCCTCCTTGGATGATTGCTCCTTGTTTATTTGTTGAATGATTGTTGCCACTAACCCTTGGAATTCATTAATCTTGTGTTCTCTAGTGTTTGGGCCCAAGTTGATGGTGGAGATGTTAAAGCGGGCTCACTCACCTTTCTCTAGCACTAGGGTGGCAATTTGCACCATTCTTGATCTTGAGGAATCAACTGTGATATGGGACCAAACTCTTGGCTTCTTCTCTTTCTTTGTCTTTGTTTGTTCTCTAGCCAATATTGCCTTGAGTCTTGCCTTTGGATCAATGATCGCAGGGTTTTTCTTTTGTAACTAATTCTCAAGCCAATTGAGCATCTCAACTTCTCCTTTAGGTGATTCATGATCACCTTCCTCTTCTTATTCATGTTGAGGTTGTTTCTCCTCATGACCCATTGCTTCTTGGTCTATCCTTTCTTCTTCATCATAGTTCTCAATCTATATAGCTTATCCTTGTCCAAACTAATCGAGGTTATGCTTTCTTCAGTGACATCCTCTTCCTGAGGCATTTTCTCTTCTTCTTGCTCAATTTCATGGTGTTTAGGCTCAGGGATCTTTCTTTGTGCATAGTTTAATTTATCTTCTTACTTTTCTACTTCTTTCTCAACTTATTCATTTTTAGGAGGCCCTTCCTCTTCTTGGATGGGGCCCTTATCTTGGCCAATCAGTGGAAGTTCTTTGAGTATCTCCATGTTTATTTTAGTGTCTACCTTTCCTTCAAAGGATTCCACTTAGGTTCAACCTCTTCACCTATATACCTGAGCTAGTAGGAGAACTCCTCTTCCAATTCCTAATTTGAGGCTTCTATCATGTACTTTGTGGTCAGGGCCTCAGTGTCCTCCAAAGATTGATACTTTTCTTTATCAGACACCACCTTATCCAAGTTTATATTTAACTCGCCCTCTAGGTGCTCAAAGTAAGGGTCTTCAGGCTCTTCAATTATTCCTTTTGCAGCCTCGCTTTTTCCTTTCTCTATTTCTTCAGATATTTTCATGGTGGCCTCCATCTTTGGTGGCTTTGTGGGTTGCAAAGGAATAGGAAAGCTAGTTGAAATCTAGGCCATCAAGACCTGAACAGTGGGATTCACTATTACCCCAAAAAATTTAGTGGGTACACCTTGCAAATACTTTGCGAAGGTGTCTGAAAAAGTGAGGAGAGGAATTGTAGCAGTAGTTATTGCAGGCATTGGAGTAGAGGGAATGGGTAGTGGGGGAGGGAGTGAGGAGGATGACATCAGTGATGTTGTAGCCAAGGAGGATTCTAGCACCACTATCATGGACACTAGTGGGGTGGAAGCAAGGTGGACCAAGATTTCCATAGCGGGAAGAGATGAAACAGGAAGTGCCTAAGAGGTGGGAGGTGGAGGAGTGGTAACGATAGTAGTAGCAACGAGTGCGAAGGTGACAGGTGGTGATCGTGGCTGGTCAATTTCTTCTTCTCCCTCATGTTCGGGATCCTCCTCGATTGTAGGCATCTCACTTATGAATTTACCCATTTTCTTTGCATTCTTTGAGGATTCTCCCTTTATATCCTTTCATGTATACATCTTGTGTTTTGGATGGTGCTCGAGCACATCCTTCCTTTTCCTTGATCTCGTTGCCAAAGGATATTTGGGTGCTTCCTTGGTGGAGGCAGTAGCTACTCCACTATCAATTTTACTCTTCAGCTCATCCTCGAGCTCACCATATGTTAATGCTACACCTTGTACTTTAAGTTGGTAAACTTGGGCATCTACCCACTGCCTTTTTTTGTTTGCAACTGGTTGTGTTACTATGTTGAGCTCATGGACCTCTTCTTCATTCCAATCTATCAATGAAAATTAAAAAATTTCCACAACATTCAACCTTTCATCAATAATTGTATCATCGTCCTCTACAATTTGATCAGACAAAAGGAACAAGTTTATTGACTTCACAAATTGGGTAGTCATCCGCATGTAGTGTATCATCCACACCTTCTTGTCATCTTGAAAATTGGCCCAAAAATATTCAATATATGGTCGGTGAGCATACTGTTTTCCAACTTGTTTCTTTAGTTTCCCATACAATCAATTCTTTCTCGAGCGATGTGGAGGTCCAAATTGTAATCAACTATCTCCTTTTCTAAATACTTTGGAAACTAAGTAGTAGGGTAGGAATACATTCCTTGCCCAAATTTCAGGTGGTATGGTATCCTTTCTCTGTGTTTATCGCTCAATAGGGTGTGAGTGTTTTGTAGTTGTTGAGAGACATCCACCAAGATCATTTGGTCATTGGGGTGTCACGGTAGCTTATAAGGCCTCTCGGAAAACCCTTCTACTCTACTTTACATAAACTTTGGGAACTATATAAACATATACCCAAACCGCTAAATGAAAGCTCTGACACTATGTGAGACTCTTCTCTCAAAGTCAACCCCAAGCAATCTGATAATATTCCCAATGAAGGCATCATTTACCCTCTAATAGTCTTTCTTGAAGTTTATGTATTGTAGTTCAGGGTATCAGTCATATACTTTGAGTTCTCTCCTTAGATCTGGATTATTTGCAACATAAAGGCCCTTGTATGGGAATGGCTCATCTAGTAGATACACCAAATAGGAGGTCATGTAAAATTGGGACATTTTTTTCACAACCACATGCTAGTTATGAATATTATCACTAATGGTCTTTGCCTAGTGGAACTTTTTATGGCCATAGATGATCTCCTCGATGAAGTAGAACATCCATTCTTGAAAGAAGGCAATAGTAGAAAGGCCCATTACCTTGCTTAGTAGAGTAACCAAGTCATGGTATTCTTTGTGGAAGTCTTTTTTGAACAGCTCTTGAGGCACCTTAGGAGCACTGCCCCTCTTATCCTTCAACCAATGTTGGTTGATTAGTCTCTTGCATCCTAGGGGGTCCACCTTGCACATATTTTCAGCATATCCCTTCTCTATTTCCTCCATCTTGTCAAATGTGGGAATATGGAATGTTTGGCCTATTGATTCGATAGAAAAAATTTCCAACACTCTGCCATTGTGATCAATGATTTTCCTGCTGCTATGGTAACATTCCCTACATGTCATTACTAACTCTGAAGCCATGAGCACGGGAGGGAAGCTGATTGCCTTGGTGAGACCACTGTTTTTGATTTTCAGTGTGTTCTTAGTTCTAGTGTTAACCATCACCCTTTGTCTGAACTCATCAATATCTACATGCCCAAGGTTCGTGTCTACTACAATGTACTAATCAAAAGCGAGCTTGGAGGTGAAATCCACACCATGGAATTGGTACTTCATTTGATCTTTCTCTTCTTTCCCCCTTGGCACTTTTATAGGATTTTTTCCCTTTTCCTTCTTGATAGACTTTCCTAATGGTCCCACAATAGATTCCATAAATCCTACACACAAGGATGTAGTAAGCACATTCATATAAAAGTTATGGGAGCGTTAGTTAAATCCTAGAAAACAAGGGTTAGATCAAGCAATTCATCTTAAAAATGTAATAAAATCAACTAACATTCACCATTAAAGGCTTGTTTCGATCACATATAGGAATGTAGGCCCAAGGATTCATTTTTATCTAGGCTGGCAGTTGTTAGGAGTGGTTATGAGCAAGATGGCACCCAAACGATGTTGGCCCACAAACAGCTCCCCGCACTCAAAATTCTGCATTAGAGATTTGGTAGTCAAGGTCTTCAACAAGGAATTTGGCATGTGAGGAAATCAGTTTTGAAGTCTTTTAAGTCACCTAGTTGGTCATCTTACACATGTGTATTAAAGGAGTGTAGAAGTAGGAGGGTTCTGAGGTATTTTGGCTTTGTCACTAAGAGACAACCATCAAGGGGTGGAAACCCGCATGGTGAGTTCTTCAATACAGGACCCACATGGTAGCCAGGATGGTGCTAGCTAACTTGTTTTGATCAGTTGAAAGCATGCAAGTAGGAACTGGTGGAAAGTTGTAATGGGATGGTCATTTGGGAATGGTAGTAATAGGGTGGTGGTCAACACATGGTGGTATGCAAGGAGCAACCCGCACAACATTCAACTTAGTCATTTCACTTTAGATTAAACATGGATAGTAGAGGATAGCACTGACTCCAGACCACGTATGAATATGTGGGTGTGGCCATTTTCAAACAACAATAGGATAACGGTGGGCCGTAGGGAGAGTCCAACAAGGAAAGGTCTGTGTGATGGTGATAGGGTAGGGTTGGGTGGAACAATCATTGTTCCATGCTCTGGATCTTGCTTGGGAAGACCCCTATGGTGTCACACTCCACCACCTTAACCTATAGGACCTATTGCTTGTTTAGGTTCCTCTGGTTCACCTTGCCAACCCAGCAATCAAGACAAATCCTACCAACCAAGCCAACCTTGGTGCAATGCTTCAACTCTTCCTTAGCCCTTAATCTACCCTAAAGGCTAACATACTACAAGAACTAAAATTCAGCTTTGCAGGGGTGTAGAGATGTTTCCAATATCTTCAAACCATCCTCCTAGGGTTCTTGAAAGTCCACCAAACTCCATTTACAAGTCACTTCCACCAAACCCCCATTTAGGGATAAAAAGGCTACTAGCCCATGAGCCCCAATTAGGTCTCCATCTCCGAGAGATCAAGCTTGTTCTTCTAAGTTCTCCAAAGCACCACCAATATTTCTTTGAGGTTCTTAGTGCCCATGCCCACCTCTCGAATATTTTTGGAGTCTTAAGTCTCCTCTGTCCGTATAGTTCCTCAAACTGGAAATGAGCAAGAACTTAGGTTATTTTAGATCTTTTCTGACTTCTTTGCAGATTGATAAGAATTCCTCTCACCAAACGGGTTGATGGAGCTTCTTCCTTCTTGCTAAGCCTTGGTAAGGCATACACCTACCCTATCCACACTATGATTTTCTAGGAGATGGACACCCCTGCAAGTCAAGTGCTATGCACTTCTTGTCTTTCCTAGCTGGGCACTTCCAGGCTCGCCTAGGAGAAGACTTCCACAGTGATACCCTGACTCCTAACCACTCCTAACCCTATCCTATTTACATACATGGGGCCTAGTCACAATTCCCAAAGGCTCGTACACTAAGTACAGGCGGAATGTGAACTAAACCTCCATTCTTCACAGACTGTCTGTTAGAACAACATCTAGAAGAAAAAAACTAACTACAAAGCAATGCTTGGAAATTGAACACACTAACTAAATAATGCCAAACAAAGCTTCAAATACCACTACACTACATTCTACATCAACTCACAATGCCATGATCACTCCTAAGTACACCAATTCAAAACAAAAACTCAAAAAATTACACAACCTTATCACTATCTTCAATTGTATTCATGAATTTTTAATAATGAAAAAGATTCCAACCTTACTTACAGGTGACAACACACCATATATAGGTTCTCCAATTCAGTTAAGCTCGGTCCTAACCACTCCATGGCCGCTTGTGGCTTCCAATAGGCCTTATTTGTAAACTTTTAGAGAATCTAACACCTAGAAAGGTCTACAAAGGTCTTAAACCATCCTTGTAGCCAAACCTCTATCTATCAAATGGTCAACATGACCTTTACTATCACTATACATGTTCTCAAATGCCTCTAAGGCACAAACTCAAAGAAATAGAAAGAGATTTTGGCCCAAACAAATTGTCAATTCATAACCTTCTAGTCAATTTTCCTAGATGAACTTTGGGGTGCTCCTGCACCATTCTCCCCCTCTGCACAAACATTAAGGAATGTGGGGAGAGATGAGAGATGGGTCAATACCCCGCTTCTTGAATTGAGCTTCATCTACCCATGTAGCCTCAGATACATGTTTTTTCTTCCATTTGATAAGATGCTCCATGTACACCCTATGCCTTGTAGACTTCTTTACTCTTGGCTCCAAGATCCTCTCTGCTTGTAGCTTTTCTTGAGTAGGTAAGGCTATGTTGCTTACATCCTTGAAGATATCCCTACTGTTCTGATCCATGTCATTGACTGTTCCCTTATATCTGATCAGATCAGCTACATTGAACACTGGAGAGATGCCTAAATCTGTAGGTAACTCCACCTTGTAGGCATTCTTCCCATACTTGGCTAACACCCTGCATGGTCCAACTCTTTTCATCTACAATTTGGTTGATGTACCCTTTTGCAATCTGGATTTTTTGAGGTGGACCATGACATAGTCTTCTACTACAAATTGTAAATCGTTTCTTGACATATCCACCTTATCTTTCAACTTTTGAGTAGCCTCGGTGATTGTCTTCTTCACCTGCTCCTAAATCTCCTTCATGGTCTGAGTGAAATCTTCTGCATGTCCACTCCTATGCTCCATAGCTCCTAGATCCCTAAGCTCACATACCCCTCTTGGGTGCATTCCATACACTATTTAAAAAGGACTCTTCCCTATGGTCCAGTTCACACTGTCATTATATCCATACTCATCTTGTGAAATAACCATGTCCCATGTTTGTCCATACTCTTTGGTTAGTCATCTTAGAAGGTTACCTAACACCCTATTTACCACCTCTTTTTTCCCATTGGTCTGAGGATGGTAAGCTGATCCAAAAGATAGGTTGGTACCTAATCTGCTCCGTAGAGTCTTCCAAAAGTGACTCATGAACTTCACATCCTTGTCTGAGACAATGCTCAATGGCAATCCATGGATCCTGAAAATTTCCTTAAAGAAAAGGTGAGAAATATAGCTAGCATCATGAGTGGTCTTGCAAGGGATAAAGTGACTCATTTTTCTGAATCTATCCCCCACCACATAGACACTATCAAACCCTGTCTTGGTCTTAGGGAGTCCTACCACAAAGTCCATGCTAACACACTCCCATGGTCTATTAGGAATGGGTAGGGGTTGATATAAACCTACATTACTAGCTCCTCCCTTGGCTTTCATACACACTACACATTGCTCCACATACCTCTTGACATCCCTTGACAACTTAGGCCAATAGTAGAACCTTTGCACTAGTTCCAATGTCTTGTTGATGCCAAAATGTCCACTAAGACTAACATTATGCTTCTCTTGGATGAGATTATCTCTCATTGATCCTCTTGGAACACATAACTAATTCCCCTTGAATAACAATCCACTTTGCAATGTATACTCTGAGTATTGGCTATGAAAATGATTCTCAAAGTTAGAACATACCTTGTAGGCCTCTGAGAAGTCCATCCTCTCCATAGAGATCCTTGAAACTCTCCATCCCAGTAATCTTGATTTGTATCTCTTGCACTGTCAGCAATCTTCTACTTAGTGCATCTGCTACCTTGTTCAATTGTCCCTTCTTGTGCTTGATGGTGAAATTAAAAGCTTGGATGTATTCCATCCATTTCAAATGTCTATTACTCAACTTCTCTTGAGTTTTGATATAGCTAAGTTCCTGATTGTCAGTAAACACTACAAACTCTCTAGGTAGGAGATAATGCCTCCAATTCCTAAGTGACTGTACTAAAGCATAGAGTTCTAGATCATAGGTATAATACTTCTTCTTAGCTTCATTGAGCTTTTCACTAAAGAAATATATAGGTCTACCTTCTTGACTTAGCACTCCTCCTACTGCAATTCCACTAGCATCACATTCCACAGTAAACAACTTGTCAAAGCTAGGTAACAAAAGTATAGGTTGAGTTGCCACTTCTTGTTTCAGTTTCTCAAAACCTTTCTCAACTTCTTGATTCCACTTAACCTTAGTCTTTAAACTACCTTTGATTGTATCTAGGATTGGTGCACATATGCCACTAAAGTTCCTTATGAATTTTCTATAAAATTGAGCCAATCCATGAAAACTTCTTACCTCTATCCCTATGGTTGGTGTAGGCCAATTTAGGATAGCTTCCACCTTGCTTGGATCCATCTTCAATGATCCCTATGACACTACAAACCCCAAATACATAAGCTCCTGCTTGAAAAACTCACATTTCTCTAGGTTGATGGCTAACTTCTCCTCTTCCAATCTTTTAAGAACCAACTCCACATGCTTTAGGTGTTCTTATGCTATCTTGCTAAAGATGAGTATATCATCAAGATATACCACCACAAATATCCTTGTAAAGCCCTTGAGCACCTCATTCATGAGCCTCATGAATGTGCTAGGGGCATTATAGAGGCCAAATGGCATAACTCTCCACTCATACAACCCATCAGTTGTCTTGAATGTTGTCTTCCACTCATCTCCATCCTTGATTCTGATCTGGTGGTATCCACTTTTGAGATCCAACTTGGTGTAGTATTGAGCTCCTCCAAGACAATCCATCAAGTCCTCAATCCTAGGAATAGGGAACCTATACCTGATTGTGATTCTATTTATAGCTCTAGAATTAGTGCATAACCTCCACTTACCACCTTTCTTGGATGCTAAGACCATTGGTACTGCACATGGGCTGATGCTCTTCCTAATCAATCCTTGATCCAACAATTCCTAAACTTGTCTAGCTACCTCTAGATTCTGATCCGGTGTAAGCTTATAAGATGCTTTGTTTTGCAATGAAGCTCCTGGTATGAAGTCAATCTGATGACTAATGGCTCTCTTTGGAGGTAAAGTTGCTGGTGTTCCATCACTCACTATATCTTTGAACTGTGCTAACAACTTCTAAACTACTTCTAGTATGACTGATTTCTTAGTCTTGTCTTCATGCTTAGGTTGCAACATGATCACATATCCTTCACCTCCTTGATGTAGGCTGTTAATGAACTCCTTCCCACTACTTAATAAGATACTAGGGGTCTTTGATTATCCCTCTTCCTCATCTAACAAAGACTACAACTTGAAAGTCTTTCCATCTTACTTGAATGAGATAGTATTTGCCTTTCCATCATAGATGGCACCTCTGTCATAGTGCCATGGTCTTCCCAATAGTATATGGAATGCATCCATGGGTAATAAATCACATAACAACTTATCTTTGTAACTTCCAATGGAGAACTCGGTCATTGTTTTTTCATTCACAAGAACACTTTGCCCTTTGTTCAACCATGTTACTTTGTAAGGGTTGGTGTGGGGTAACTTCTCCAATTTCAACTTCCTTACTGCCTCTTCTGAGATTATATTATCAGTAGACCTTGATTCCACTATAACCTTACACACCTTTCCAAGGATTTTCCACCTTACCCTGAATAAGGCTCTCCTTTGCTTTGGCTCTTCCTTGACCGGTTGTTTGATCAAGACTCTCCTAAACATCAGATTCTCCCCCATTTCTGATTCAATGTGACTAACCTCTGGTGATTTGGTACTCATGGTGTCCTCTTGAGCATATGCCACTCTCTTCTCAGTATTTGATGAAGATGCTTTCTCCGGGCACCTATAAGTTGGATGTCCTACTCGACCACAATGGTAACACTTCATATTAGCAAAGTATGAATTGCTCCTGCCTTCTCCTCTTCCTTTGTTTGAACCTCCTTGAGATCCTCTACCTCTTCCATAACCTCCTCTAGAAGGTGCTTCAATTCCATGCTCTGTAAGTTTAGATTCACCTTGGTTTCTTTGTTCAATTCCTCTACCTTGGTAGCCACCTCTATGTCCTCTTTGATCTCTTTGATCTCTGCCTTTCCCTCTACTCATAGAAGCTTGGTCTTGTTTCCTCTTGCTTCTTTCCTCAGTCTTAATATCCAATTGGAAACATTGGTGTACTGTCTTGGGACTTAGAAGAGTCATCTCCTCTTGAATGTTCCACTTCAAACCATTAAGATACCTAGCCACCTTGAGAGTTTCATCTTCTGAACCATTAGATCTCATACAAATTTTTTGAACTCCTTAGTGTAAGTGTTCACATCTTGGTATCTTTTCCTCAAGCTTCTTCTCTTCTTATGTAACTAAATCTCATAATCATCTAGTATGTATGCTTCTCTCACTTTTGCCACCATACCCTTCCAAGTTGAAATAGGCTTCTTGCCTTCCTTTTCCCTCTTTGTTTGAATGAATTTCCACCATGTCAAGGCAGATTCTCTCAATCTAGATTTGTCCACCTTCACCTTCTATGCTTCAGTGACTCCATCACACTCAAAATGGTTTTCCATGCCCTCTATCCAATCCATGACTAGATCAACATCCAATTTTCCACTGAATAGTGGTATGCCTTCAAGTGCTTTCCCACTCAAAGCTTTCGACGCCTCCAAGAAAGGCTCCTCTTGCAAAATAGGGTTAGGTTCAGGGGTCTTGTCTTCCTCTGCAACCTCTTCATTCTTTGGTACCCTGCCCTCCAACCTATCACTGACCTCATCAGCCTTGATCTGCACATTGCTCAATTCTTGCTCAAGTTGAGCTAGTCTTTCTCTTAATATCCTATTATCTTCCTCCTGATCTTCAACCTTCTTTTCCAACTCAATGTTTGTCACCATGGTTGTGGAACCACTAGATTCAAGGTCTGACATACAAGATTCTATCCCAAATCTTTAACTTGCTCTCATACCAATCTGATAGGGTAGGGTTGGGTGGAACAAACACTGTTCCATGCTTTGGATCTTGCTTGGGAAGAGCCCTATGGTGTCACACTCCACTACCTTAATCTATAGGACCTATTGCTTGTTTACATTCCCCTGGTTCACCTTGCCAACCCAGATATCAAGACAAATCCTACCAACCAAACCAACCTTGGTGC
Organism: Sequoiadendron giganteum; assembly: GCA_007115665.2. Lineage (NCBI taxonomy): Eukaryota > Viridiplantae > Streptophyta > Pinopsida > Cupressales > Cupressaceae > Sequoiadendron > Sequoiadendron giganteum. The sequence continues at coordinate 206,009,829 of CM021105.1, forward strand.
AATGCTTCAACTCTTCCTTAGCCCTTAATCTACCCTAAAGGCTAACATACTACAAGAACTATAATTCAGCTTTGCAAGGCTGTAGAGATGTTTCCAATAGCTTCAAACCATCCTCCTAGGGTTCTTGAAAGTCCACCAAACCCCCATTGAGGGTTAAAAAGCCTACTATCCCATGAGCCCCAATTAGGTCTCCATCTCCGAGAGAGGAGGCCTGTTCTTCTAAGTTCTCCAAAGAATCACCAATATTTCTTTGAGATTCTTAGTGCCTATGCCCACCTCTAAAACATTTTTGGAGTCTTAACTCTCCTTTGTCCGTACAGTTCCTCAAACTAGAAATGAGCAAGAACTTAGGTTATTTTAGATCTTTTCTGACTTCTATGTAGACTGATAAGAATTCCTCTCACCAAATAGGTTGATGGAGCTTCTTCCTTCTTGCTAAGCCTTGGCAAGGCATACACTTGCCCTGTCCACATCGTGATTTTCCAAGAGATGGACACCCCTGCAAGTCAAGTGCTCTGCACTTCTTGTCTTTCCTAGTCGGGCACTATCAGGCTCGCCTAGGAGAAGACTTCCACAGTGATACTTTGACTCCTAACCACTCCTAACCCTATCCTCTTTACAGACATGGAGCCTAGTCACAATTCCCAAAGGCCCATACACTAAGTACAGTGGGAATGTGAAATAAACCTCCATTCTTCATAGACTGTCTGTTAGAACAACAACTGCAAGAAACAAACTAACTACAAAGCAACACTTGGAAATTGAACACACTAACTAAATAATGCCACACAAAGCTTCAAATACCACTAAACTACATTCTAAATCAACTCACAGTGCCATGATCACTCCTAAACACACCAATTCAAAACAAAAACTCAAAAAATTACACAACCTTATCATTGTCTTCACTTGTATTCATGAATTTTTAATAATGCAAAAGCTTCCAACCTTACTTACAGGTCAAGGCACACCATATATAGGTTCTCCAATTCAGTTAAGCTCGGTCCTAACTACTGCATGGCCACTTGTGGCTTCCAATAGGCCTTATTTGTAAAGTTTTAGAGAATCTAACTCCTAGAAAGGTCTACAAAGGTCTTAAACCATCCTTGTAGCCAAAACTCTATCTATCAAATGGTCAACGTAACCTTTACTAACACAATACATGTTCTCAAATGCCTCTAAGGCACAAACTCAAACAAATAGAAAGAGATTTTGGCCCAAACAAATTGCTCATTCATAACCTTCTAGTCAATTTTCCTAAATAAAGTTTGGGGTGCTCCTGCACTAGAGGGCCTGAAAGGAGATGGTATATGTGGAGTGCATGGTGCAGGTGGGAGAAAGGACTTTGCCACCAATGAGAGGCATTAAGGTGGTGGTGAAGGGCATACAGAGGTCCACACTAATGGACAAGGATGAATTAGGATGTTTATTGTATAAACAAGGAATGACTGATGTAGAAGTAGGATCCATAATGTAGAATGGAGCCTTGGATTGGATGCTTAAAGAAATGAAATTCATGGCACGATGGGACGTAGACAACGACCCACAAGAAATGGTCTGCAGACAGACTTAGCACATCTTGGTATTAGATGGAGATCACCTCAATGAAACTTGTGATGTGGGATACTGGTAAAGGATAATCATTTCAAAATAGCAGTAATATAGGAGCCACCTACATGCTATGACCTGCAAAGGTAGACCTGCCAAGGCGTAGAGATTTTTTTTTATGTTTATGTATTTTCACTATTTTGGGTTCACTTGTGAGACAACGACAGAGAATCTACGTGCTACAAAGGAGCCAGGGATCTGTTAAGAACAATGGGGAAGCCAAGTTCTGCATCACCCTTAGTGTCTCAATTTGTAGGTTTTCGAAGGGTTCTCAAAATGGGTTTGTGTGGAATTTGATGGTTAACCAGCTACCAAAGGGATTTGAAGTTCCTCTTACTATTTTGAATTATTTTTAAAGAAACCTATTTTAACTGACGCATTTCAAGCTGGCAGTACTGGACATACCTGGAATGCATGAAAGATGTGATAAAGGCTAAGTTTTAGATTATCTACAAGCTCACATAGGCACAAAGGGTACAATCATCATTTGCTTTGACAATTTTTGACTCGTGTAGGTGAAAATGATAGGTCTAGTGGACCTATTTATAGTAATAATCTCATTTATTAAATGAATTGAATGTGCATATGATATTCAATGGGGTAGCTAGGAATGAAGTTCAATAGTTTGGTGGCAAGAAAGGTAGAGCGCACAAGGTGGAAAGATCTTGAGACTTAGCCATTCAGGAGGAATGGAGAGATGATGGGCATGAGGATTGTGGGACCTGCCATACAGGTGAACGTCCTAGATTGGCTATCGATGAAATGGTGACAAAAAGATAGCTCTGAGAAAATGGAATCCCATAGCTACGGACCCACATGAGGCAGAGGATGCCAAAGAAAAACACTAAGGGAAGTTCGCACTAAATAGCCTATAGGAGCAAAGGACTTAGAAATTTTTTGGGTGCTGAATTTTTGTCACCTGAGGATGATGACTTTAGGGTCCCTGACCATTTTAAGCTCAAAATTTAGGGGCGTGAAAAATGAGGCAAATGCAATAAGTGACCCATCAAACCTGAAAGAAGAGGGTCATCGTTGTAAATGGCGCATGTGTGCCATAGGCACAACAAATGGTGACTCTGCTAGGAAAACACTCTCGAACAAACTAAGGATACAAATTTTGTTGGTGAATTTTTATAAACCAAACTTGATCTCATCCCTCACCTATGAACTTTCCAGGGTTCAATTATAAATAAGGGTAAGGATTGGCCAACACACAAGTAAGAATTTTAGAGTCCTTACTTCTACTCTTTGGGCTTTATGCAACTGAGGAGGGTAATCCCATTTGTACTCGTAAGATGTTTATCTAATCAAGAGTACTTCCATTCATAGATGAATTCCCTAAATTTTATATGGATAAAATTTACTAAAGACTTGCCCAACCTTCAAAATAAAATCTATCAATATCAAGGAATCAAATGATATCACATATTTGATACATTGTTCAAATATTAGTTATAGTGATTTGTTCATCAGTTTAAGCCTCTAGCTAAATGCGTAGCTAAACTCAACTAATATCCCAAACACGCAAATGAAAAGGACCAGTGCCTCCTTCATGGGACAACTGAGTCACAATATAATTAACCGTTAATACTATAACAAATCATTCCAGTAATTTATGGGCCATTGGCATACTACCTTATAATATCCAACTCACTATATTCAAAACATGGCATCTTACAAAATCCCACATCACTTTCCTTACAAACTCATCACCTCACTTTATCATTTAATCAACCCCTTGAGTTGAAGCATAAGTAGAATCATTCATTCACTTTAAACAATAGAAGACAAATGAAACTATCATTAAAAATTCCATTTATACCTTACAAATAAACTTCATAGGAGAGCACATACTTTAAATTTATATTTTCTATTACTAATGTCACTGTAAAATGATTTTAAGATAATTACGTCATAACAGTATATCAGGAACTTGACTCATGGTATATCCATTTATCTATCTGTATACATTATGCTTCTTTCTAGAGGATAGCATTTTTTTCTAGAGCTTTTAAAAATTAAAATTGGAACCCCTATAATCACCCTTGAAATCCCCTTTAGAAGAAGGGAGCAACAAGCATCTAGCTGAATCATAGTGCATTTCACATTCATTTCAAAAATTTCAACAGAATTCAAAAGATTCCCCAAATGGTTACATGCAATCATTGATAAAGAAAAGGAAGGAAAAAAAGAAAAAATTCATGATATGTTGTTGAGGAATGGTAGCCAAATCTCCATAGGGAAGTGCCAGTCATCACAGTAATGTCCACATGAAAAAAAATTTCTATAACACCTCTCCAACCCTAGCCTAGGTAAGATAGCATTTTGATTTTGATTTTGTATTTTAAATGTTAAATTTTATCATAATAAGATTAGACATTGATGATTATCATGATTAGCTATTATGCTTGATTACATGCTTATATGTTTATATAATTTTATCATTGCTTTTGTATGATTATGGATAGGAAAGGGAAAATTTCGTAACACTCATATCTTAGAGGCTTATGATATCACAACCCTCTTCCTGATGATTGATGTTGCTTCAACTATATGATATATGTTATATGCACATGTACTTTGATGTGTGAATGGAGTGATGTAGGTACTGAGTATCGACTCCACCTTGATTCATAGGCTTGAGCGTACTCTTATTCCCCGATGGTAGTTATTGGAGGTAGTCACATGCCAAATTTCCCCTACCCTATCCCATTGTACCTTGTTAGTCCAGTGTTTTCATTTTGTTGTCTTACTGTCTGATTACCTAACGATAACGTCTAGAGCACCTTTCGATTGTATGTGGTTTACCTGAATGATTTGTTGAGGAATTTTTTCAAGGTTTCCATTAATCTTATTATGTGGCTATATTTTGGTTGTTGATGTTTTGATGTGTTTTCAATGGCATCTTGACATTGTTTCATTTATGGTATTTTAGAGCATTTTATTGATGGGAGATTTGAATGGTTATATCATTGAGGTTTTAAATATGTTATTTTAAGTGATTTTATTGATCATTTGAGAGAATGATATATTTTATTTGGTAATTTTAAATGATTTTATTAATCCCTTTTGTGAGATCTTATAATCTTATTTAATCATTTTTGGGGAGCCTTGTGTATTTTAATGTTGTATATTTTTAGTGATTTAAATTAATTGTTTTTGGGAGGTTTAATAGATTTTATTTTTTTATCGAATGGGTTACCTCATTTTTCTTGATTGGTTTTGAGAAAATATAAAAGGGAAGGAAGATTTGTTTGGAAGTGTGATCCTTTAGGAGGAAAAATAAATATTCTAATTTGGACGAAGGAGAAAGCCCGCAATTTGAGTATCAGAGTTTGGGAGATTTGGAGAATTTTTTCTAAGAAGAAATTTGTGGGTATTGGATTGGTGAATTCGGTGTGCCATTTCTTTCTTGCCATCGTGCTTTGGAATTTGGTCGTGCCTTCCACACCGAGCATTCTTCCATTTCTATTTTGGAGCAGAATTGAGGTATTTTCCCTTGTTGTTCTTGAATATTTGTATGTTTGGTGATTTGTTCATTCCCTTATGATAGATTTATGTCTTGAACTTCATTTTTAGTTTTGGGTATTTTTATTTTGTGAAAAATTGGAGGAACTCATTTATTCTATTTTTTTGTGAATACTTGAGGTTGGATAAAGGTTGTTTTGGATTCTATTTGCATTTTTGTAGTTTTCTTGTATGGCATATTTTTGTGCATGCCAGTAAATCTAAAATGGTTGGATAGAAAAATCTAATTGCTGGGCTCATTCATTTCTTTGCCCAATTTGTTTAACAAATTTTTTATTTTATACTCTTTAACCACTTATAAAAAAAATAAAATAAAGGTGTATTCCATGTCGAAATTTCCATATTTCAATTGGGCTTTTGTTAGATTTAAATTCTGGGCACTTTCAATTTTTCATGCATTTTTTTGCCCAACTTGATAAAAATGACATTTTTTCCAAACAACAGCTCATTTTTGGTGCTAAACTAAAATATCACAGGTGGATTCCAACTTGAAGCATCTAAATATGAATTGGTTCAAGCTTAGAATCTTAATTTAGGCAGTTTTCATTTTTATGAAATGTTATGCCTTTATTTCATTATATGGATTTCAGTTGTTTTAAATGATTTAACAACAATGTATGTTTCACTATTTTAAATAGTTTTAATGATAGATTCTAATGTTTTTTCACTATCTCATGTTTTTCTATGGATTCCTCATTCGGTTAAACGAGATGGGCTTAATTCAAGATCATTAGAGTGGCCTTATAGAGTGGCCCGTAAGTGGTTGCCAAGGGAAATAGTAGTAGAGTTGTAGTAAACATGTGATAACTAAATAATTAAATTGGTGTAAAAAAATTATAATATAATGAGTCCTTGTGCATGGCCTTGAGCACTTGAAAAGGCTAAGGATTCACTCCAGAAGGCCTATCCATTTGCAAGGCATTGAGTTATCCATCTACAAGATGTTGATTTGGGCATTGTTGAGTCCCCTCATCCATATGAGAGGTGTACTTGATTTTGTGTGATGCCATCCCTTCGAGCATGCATGATGAAACTCCACCTGATATGCACTCTTGTTTCTTGTACCTTAGTAGTCGTGAGTAGTACCTGACATGTATGGATGAGCATCTCCATGTTGTGACATTGGCTTTATGTATTGTATTATGTGTTTGCTTCGTGACTAATGTGAGTGTTAGCCATATGTTACCCTTGCCTGGTTTTTTATTTTTTGGGCCTTGTGACTACCTCTGAGCACAGTGGGGTGGTTTCTTCTGATTCCACATGGTAGGGAGGCATTTCCACCACCATTGGGGATCAGTGTACAAGTTATTGGAGCACCAATTGAAGACATTCTCTCTCTTATGTTTCTTTTATCAGTTGATGTATCTTATGCATGGCTACGCCATTGTACTCATGTATGTTTCTTTATGTATATTGCACTCTCTTGTGAACGAAAATTTGATCATATAATTTAATGAGAAGAAATGAGATTGTTTTATATTTGGCTTATGGGTTCCAGTGTTGGTATCCGACTGAATTCTACTATGATAGTTATTATGGATTTTTTTTCCATAGTTTTCTCACAAAAATCAAAGCTTTAGTTGTTTATTTCCTTCACATAACAATGTGCGAAATTTTTGGCACATCGGTGCTTTCTATTTGTTGTTCAATGTTGTTTCTTCCAAGTTTTGGTGCATTGATGCTTTTTGTTTGTTGTTCAGTGTTGTTGCTACCAAGTTCCTACGCATCGACACTTTTTGTTTGTTGTTTAGTGTTGTTGCTGCCAAGTTCTGGTGCATCGGTGCCTTATGCCTATTGTCTTGTGTGTTTCAACATAAGCTTCGGTGCATTTCTTCCTATTGTCTTATGTGTTGTAGCAGGAGTTCTGATGCATTTCTACTTGTTTCCTTGTGTGTTGCAACATAATTTTTGACACATTTTTGCTTGCTATATTTTGTGTTGCAGTAGAAGTTCTGGTGCATTTCTGCTTGTTGTCTTGTGTGTTGCAGCAAAATTTCCTATGCATTTCTGCTTGATGTCCTGTGTGTTGTAGCAAAAGTTCTGGTGCATCTCTATTGTTGTCTTGTGTGTTGTAGAAAAAGTTCTAGAGCAACAAGTTCCAGTGCAGGAAGTTCCAACACAAATTTCTAGAGCTATCATGTTGGCTCCTTTTTCAGATTTTCTCTAGAGAGTGGATTAGTCCTCTCCTTTGGGATGTACTTTAGGTCATATTTGGCCATTTGTTTTATCATTTTATCAAATTGGAAATTACTTTTTGTGTATGTTATTATTCTTGTTCAAAAAAAAATTATTTGGTCCTATTTTGGCTCTTAACCTTTGGGGTCGCATAGCGGGATGTTACATCTGATATTAGAGCCCATGTTCACACACTAGGATCTCTGGCATACTTGATCCTTCTATGTTATGTTGTTTTTATCATGTGTGGTGTGAGCTTGTTATGTTTTTTTTCATAGTCTTGTTGTTTAGCTTTCATGCCTTAATATGGTGTATAGATTGTCCTTGTGATGATCTATTTTGATGTGTTCCTTGTTTCCTTTAGGATGCCTCTTAGGGGCAGAGCTAGAGGAAGAGTTAGAGGTAGATCCCATGTGGCAGCACTGGGATCTTTTTGTATGGTTGTTACATGCTTGGTGAGTTGTGTTTGGTGGATGGGAAGAAGTTTTTTTGTTTCCCACCCCTTTCCTATCTTGTGAGGAATGCTTTTGTGAGGGTTAGTGAGACCTTCAAACCTACAAAGAATTGTATTCTGGATGGCCTCCTTGAAGTGTGGCTCTTTTTTTGTGTCAAGGGTTGCGACCATTGAATGGACCCTAGGTGTGTTTGTAACCCATGTGGTTGCAGTGTGCTTGATGTGTGTGTTCCAAGTGCTTGTTGTGGTGAGATAGTCATGGGACCTATTACCTTGAGTGCCTTAGTATAGAATTTTAGAGGGTTGAGTTTCCCAACCCTGGCTTGTGCTGTGGAGGAATGATGCCTCCTAGGAATTTCCTTACCCTACGAGATTGGAGTGACTCCCTTGGTTGAGAGTCTCTCGAGGTTGACATTGATTACTTTTCTATATCTTGTGTTGTGGGTGGGCATGTTAGTGGGTTGCAGGTGACCTGTGTTGCCTAAAATTACCCTTGCTTGGTTTCTTAGTTCATTATTGTTGGAAGGTCTATTTGAGCTGGAGGGTGCCAAGAAGTTCCATTTGAGTGTATTATCTTCTTGATTTTTTATGTTTTTCATTAACATCCAAAAATTTTGGTGCATTTTTTTTTGTGCTTTACCTCCTTGTGCTAGTGTTTTCTAGATTGACCCTATGTGGTTATGAAGTTTCTTTTGCGTGTTATATTGCATTGAGATTATAAAATATAGTAATAGAAAATGAATGATCATGTTGTTAGTTGATAGATATTATTGCATGCTCTCATATGATTGACACACTTGTGTGAAAGTGATTATGTGATGTTGAAACCATGTTTGCATTCGTGCCTATGTCAGAATTGTAAAAATCTCTCTCCATATCTCTCTTCTCATTGGTTTAATGAAGACACCTATCTTTGAGTGTGTGGTGTATTTAAATGCATTGTATGCTGAACTCTTATGAGAAAATGTCTATGCATTCATGAAGGTTTGTTTGATTAAATCAAACTTTGGGTAAAGGACCTAAGTCCCCAAGTTGCATTCATAACCATGGAACATGTATGAATTTGAATAGAAAATCATTCTACATTAAGTAAAAGTTTAGAGAAAAATGGAATGGTGAATCCATTTGCATGTTAATGATAAATGAAAAATGAAAAGTATATTTTGAAGTGATAATGTTGCATACCTTGTATTGAGTAAATATTGTAATGATATTGCACTGTGTATCGGAAATAAATGTGATTAGCATATGTGTGTTGTAAGGTGATTTACCACTTAATAATAGTGAATGTGAATGTGAGAGTTATTATGGCATGGACGGTTTAATCCATGTATCACTATGATATATTACATTTGATAAAGGTTGTACACATAAATTATGTTTAATGACATTATCGTCTTGAAAAGAGAAGATTGTATGGATGTTGAGAGTACACGTTCCTGGAAAGTTTGTATTGATCTTGCATAATTAGAGGTGGATAATGGTTTTATCTTGGTAATAGTTAATTGGATAAAGGTACTCCTTGTTATGTAAACATACTGTATTGTGCTCATGTTGAGTGTTGTGAATATCTTGTGCTTGAGCTTTATTCTCTTGGGATTGTGGTACAGGGTACCCATCCGTGGATGATATGATTTTGGAAAATAAATCACTGTGATTATGGATTTATATGTGTTATGTTATGTGATTTTTTGAATAGTAATGGAATTGTGTAGGTAAATGTGAGAAACCAGTAACTGTGCATTGGTTGAGTGTTGTGAATATCCCATACTTGCTTTGTGTCTCATGGGTTAGTGAAGTAAGTGACCATGACTCGGATTATGTTGTATTTTAGGTGTGGGATTATCCATACCATTATGTGTGCTTGTATGTGTGTTACTTTATTGAGGGCCAACCCACGTGTGGTTGAAATTTATATATATATAAGAGTATCCAAAAGTTAGTTTCATAGATTCTCTTATGTTGGTTCTCTAGTCCCTCAATCTATGAAGGGGTAATATCTACAAAAAATTTCCTTGGGCAGAATGTGTAGTGTATGCATATTGTGGTGTAGAGCGGTCTTAGCTCAACCAATCTCGAGGAAAGTACTCACTACTTCCCCTTATGATGGATCAGGGTACTTGATCCATATGTGCACTATGAGATTGTGTTATGATAGATTACTTGTGTGATGAGCGTAATGGGTTTGTGTACACTTGTAGAGGGATAATCATTTTTTTTCTTCCAATAGTGTTTGGGTTGATTAGCATATGGGTATTTCCTAGCCATGTATACCTCTGGCTACAACGAGTACCTATGTGTGCCTTCTCCATGAGGTATTGCTATGCAGGGTGTGTTCTATGTGTGTCTACTTTTGCGGAGCCACAAACACACTACCATGCAAAATATGACAAGTATGTGCCTTCTACAATTGGCATATGGCCATGCCGCGCTAAGACATGATGCAGGATGGGGCTGAGGTGCACATCCCATGTGGTCATCCAAGGAGTGCGTGAGCCACTTGATGAGTCCATGTCGTATGACAACATGGTGGGATGTAGCCGAGTAGTACACCTCATTCCATGTGGTTGGCACGCTTAATCTGTACCACATGAGTGGCTATTGTGATAGTTAGACGTTGTCTCATCCTTCCTCATTTGGTGGCTAGTATCTAGTCACGTAGTGTTGTACAATGCAATTTCAAAGATTGTGGACTTTATTTTTGGATATTAATGATCTTCTATTGATTTTGAAAGCCAACACTTTGTTTATATTTGATTGTGATGGTTTAGCCATACCTTGTGATCTTCATTTGCATGTAAATCTTGTGGTTACATTTGATCGAGTGTTGAAATTGCGCACATTTCTCACTTTATTGCTGAAATTGAATCTTTATTTGATATTTATTTATGATATTTGGTGGCTAAACTATTTTTCTACTTGTTGTTTTAAAATGTCGGTCTTGTGTTGTAATTTGATTCCTCATTGAGAATAGGAGATCCAGACTCGTTCGAGTGTATACGAGGAAGTAGATGCAAGGAACTTTGAGGATGGGTGTATGTGAGGCTGTTTTATAGCTAGGACCCACTACCCACCTATGTGTGATTACTATCGCTTGGAGGCTAACCACCTTATACAACAAGAGATAAGTCATTGTGGTCTTGTTTGGATGGTATCACCATCAAGCCATTGAGTGTGAGGTATGGATTATGTGAGATGGATATTGGCTCTTGGCTCACACATCTTGTATCATGGATTAGTATGCTACTTCCCAATGCCCAGATGGACCCTTATGTAGCCTTGTATTATTTTTCCATGCTTCTGAAAAGGTGTAAAATCATGATCATTTGTGGAATATGTTATGAGATTTAGTGTTTTAAATGAATCAAGTGGAATTCCTTGTTTGTAATGATGGATATTTAATGAAAAATGTGTGCTTTGTATGCATAAATGCACATTTTTATCTTGGATGTGGTTACATATGAAATTTTTAAAAGTTGGCTTATTATGCTTTAGAAAGAGTAAATTGTCATATTTTGCTGAAAATGATGCCAAATATGTTCTCATGTGTGAGATTGGATGTGTGTGGAAGACAAATATTGTTGCAAAACATGGTGTTTTGGAATAATTTAGTGCTTATGAATCTTCTTTACCCTATTCTTAGTGGAAATCAATGTGTATTTTAACCTATCCTTGAGTGAATGTGGATGTTAAAATAAATGCTTATTTTGAGAATTGTGACACATGTGATGTTAGCAAGATTAATCATGTTATTTTGTTTCATGTTGAGACCTTATGAGTAAGGCATATGCCAATATATTGATAATGATTCTTAGAAAGGTGAATGTTAAAGGGATGTCCTTTCTATTTTGTTCATTAATGAATGATGTATATTATATTTCTCATCTTTGGGATGAAGTACAATCTTCTAATGTTAATTTTTAGATTTTGAGTACTAATGTGTGACATGGATACATATTGAGCTTACATGACTTCCAGGAGTAAGTCAAATCTTAGGGAGGGAGGATGAAACACCTCTCCAACCCTAGCATGGGTAATATAACATTTTGAATTTAATTTTGTATTTTAAATGTTAAATGATATCATAATAAGATTAGACATTGATGATTATCATGATTAGCTATTATGTTGGATTACATGTTTATATGTTTATATAATGTTATCATTTCTTTTGTATGATTATGGATAGTAAAAGGATGATGTCATAACACATATCTGAGAGGCTTACGATATCATGACCCTCTTCTTGATGATTGATGTTACTTCAACTATATGATATATGTTATATTCACATGTACTTTGACATATGAATGGAGTGATGTAGGTACTAAGTATCAACTCTGCTTGGATTCACAGGCCTGATTGTACTCTTATTCCTTGATTGTGGTTACTAGAGGTAGTCACAGGCCAAATGTCCCCTACCCTAGCCCAATGTACCTTATTACTGTAGTGTTTCTATGTTGTTGTCTTACCATCCGATTACCTAACGGTAACATCTAGAGCACCTTTCAATTGTATATGGTTTTCCTAAATGATTTGTTGAGGCATTTTTTCAATGTTTCCATTAATCTTATTATGTGGCTATATTTTGGTTGTCAGTGTTTTGATGTGGTTTCAGTGGCATCTTGACGTGGTTTCATTTATGGTATTTTATAGATTTTATTGATGGGAGATTTAATGGTTATATCTTTGAGGTTTTAAATATGTTATTTTAAGTGATTTTATTGATCATTGGAGAGAATGATTATTTAATTTGGTAATTTTAAATGATTTTATTAATCTCTTTTGTGAGCAATTATAATATCATATAATAATTTTTGGGGAGCCTTTTGTATTTTAATGTTGTATATTTTTAGTGACTTAAATTAATTATTTTTGGGAGC